>JADLSH010000393.1:3930000-5282500 GCA_016169945.1 Trachythela sp. YZ-2020 | reverse complement strand
TCTGTCTTTCTTGCTTTGTTATCTTTGTTCGCTGCTCCTTATATTCTAATCAGCTAATATATTTTGTGATGTGATTTCCATATTTTGTTTATAGTTTGTTTTGATTAAATCCATCTAATTGGTTTATTTTTTATCATGTGATCGCTTTTGTATTCACTATAAAAGCACATGTTTCCCCCTGATCCATTCTACTAACTTCCAGATGAAGGGCCTTTGCTTGAAAGTCGAAGTTCTCATTGTATTTTTCAGGTAGTTTTACACAACAGTCAACTGCCGAATAGATTTTGTTACAATAATTATATATACTGCATATAGATTGCACTATGAGATGTCTCATTTTCTCTACTGCAGATCAATCCTGCCTCAGTCCAAACCATCAGCAAGTGCTAAGAAATAAAAACTAGACAATGCTGTGTGTGGCAAATCACCTGTTTCAACTCAAATTGCAAAGATGCTATGCCCCACAGTTACACATTTTAATGACCAAGCCACTTTATTGTAAGTCATTCATACCCAAGTCAGTAACAGAAGTTCTACCAAAGCCCATTATCAGTTACAGATCAGAAGAATCATTAAAACTTTGTCACAAAAATCTAATGAATGAATGCCAGAAGCTAACACTTGAATTGACAGAAAATCAAATTGCTTACTAGAAGCAGAAACCAGGAACCAAAGCCAGTCAAGAATATGGTTAGGCATAGAGCTGGCCATATCACAGTATCTAAACTAAAGTCTGTTGTGTGGACAAATCCAGAATAGCCTTCTAAGTCATTGATCAAAAGTATATGCTATCCTGAAGCATATATATTTTCAACTGAAGCAACAAGGTTATTTAGTACAGTACTAATTTTGTCAAAACAATTAAACCCAATGCCATTGCCACTGTATACACCGTAAAATATGATTAATTACAGTAAACCGTTTTAATTTTGTTTTGTTTTTTTAATATTCATTTTAGATATGGATGTATACATGAAACTACTGCACATAAAAAGTATGAAACTGTTATGTGTGAGGAACATGAAATGGCTTCTGTGTGTGACAGTCACTGATCTGAATATAGGCTGGATAACGCATCTCTTGTCAAAAGTGAAGCCGGAAGTCAAGCGGCCGATCAGTGCCGCCACCCGATTCTGAGGCCCTACTTTATTATAGATAGTATTACAGAATCCTAGTTTTTTTGCTTTTTTTGCCTTTTAAACGTTTCTGGCCGGGCCAGTTTTACTATCACAAAGATAGAAGCACACAAGAAGAAATTTGAGCAAAAAATTTGGAGTATTATGGTTTTATAACGCCGTGAAACTGGATTTACAAGTTCGAAGGAGTGAACAGCCGCATGTTCGAGATGTTTTGTTTATGATATTTCAATTCAAAATCCACTAAAAATATAGAATTACTGCTACTGGACGAAGGCACTCAAGGAATTTGATGAAATGAACCAGCTCAGCTGCAGTATGAACAAAAGCGTGAATGTGGTAAGTTTTTAAAACAGGAATTAAATAGGTTATTAACTTAATATGTGTTCATTTCAGTACGTGAATATGGAACCAGTGTAGCACTGTTCCTAATTCCTGTTTTAAAAGCTTACCACATTCACGCTTTTGTTCATACTGCAGCTGAGCTGGTTCATTTCATCAAATTCCTAGAGTGCCTTCGTCCAGTAGCAGTAATTCTAATATTTTGAGTGGATTTTGAATTGAAATATCATAAACAAAACATCGCTAACATATGGCTGTTCACTCCTTCGAACTTGTAAATCCATTTTCACGGCGTTATAAAGCCATAATACTCCAAATTCTTTGCTAAAATTTCTTCTCGTGTGCTTCTATCTTTGTGATAGTAAAACTGGCCCGGCCAGAAACGTTTAAAAGGCAAAAAAAGCGAAAAAACTAGGATTCTGTAATACTATCTATAATAAAGTAGGGCCTCAGAATCGGGTGGCGGCACTGATCGCCGCTTGACTTCCGGCTTCACTTTTTTCCATCAAATTATTAAGAGATGCGTTATCCAGCCTATATTCAGATCAGTGGTGACAGTGGGTTGAGAATTAACTTAAAGTGGCCATTCATGGGAGAATCACCAGATGCGTTAGTCACATGTCAATGTTGTGGCACTGGAGCATGTGAAATAAAGGTAATATTCAATAGTTATAGTAAATATTAGAGATAGTACAAAGGGGTGCCATCAAATCAACTTTATATTTTGAAAGCTATTTGTCACTTCAAGACAAAGTTGGATCCATCCGTATGGCACATCTACAAAACTGTTTCATTTTATAGTGTCCGTTTTAAACATGTTTCATTTTATAGTGTCCATTTTGCAAGAAAGACAAAGAAAACCTTGCAGATTGTGTGGGGTTTTGTCTTGTCAATAATGAAGCAGGTGGAACACAACTAGACAGAAATCACAGCTATTACTTTCAAGTACAGGCTCAGCTGCACATAATGGAAGTTGACTATTGTGATTTAATTGTATGGAATGAGAATGACATTTATATAGAGAGAATACTACCGGATGTTGCATTTTGGGACTGTACTGTACCCAAGGCAGAGTTGTTTTTTAGACAGTGTATACTACCAGAAGTGTTGGGGGAATATTTTCTCTAAACCATTTTCCACCCTTCGACTGACAAATTCTGAAGAGTGAGGACTTTTACAAAGCCGGCTTTAATATTACCATGATAATTGTTTAACAGAAATGTATGTACAAATGCTTATAAATATTACTCATTGACATTAAATATAATATATTATTATATGTAAATTTATATTATTTATCATTAAAATTTAAATATTACTCCAATGGAACCACAGATTCAGATAGGTTTGTAAGTGCACAACATACAACAACAACCTTGTCAATCAACGAGTGTTGCTCTTCAGGATTTGTGCACAAGTATAGTGCTCTATTTTGGAGAACATGGTACTTGCATCGTACCAACACAATAAAGAGTTATTACATGTATACATATATTTGCTATCTTTCTTGTTTCCTCCACTTCAAGAGGGGATAATTGAGACTTTTCTCATGCAAACACAGGTATTTTAAGTGATGCACAGGGTCCTAATTATCGCTAAAAAACAGCTTCGCATTTTTAAAAAATTCTCTCGTTCTGGACATTGATAAAACGGATGTGCACGCCACATCGCGGTGAGTTTGCTACTCAGCGCGGCGGCCTTTATAGAATGTGCTTGTAAACATTCCGCGCTGGATAAACATGAAAACTAAAAGGTAAAAACTTTATTGATATCTACAACAACTATTTTATATTATAACTCATCATCCCATTCTTCCGGTCCGTCCTCATCTTCCAGATCTGACAGAGTGGCTGCCGTGATGTCCATTACGTTTGAAAAAGGTGATGCTGCTGTAGATTGTCTGTTCTCTGGATAATTGCATGGTTTCGCACCATTCAGACGTCGTATCTTTTGGTTCAGCCAATACTCAACAGAATCTTCAGCTTTAAATTCTGCTAGTGGACAGCCTTCTTCTCCAATTTGAAGCTGAGCCTCAAGTCTTCAAGTGCTTAAGCAATTTTGCAAGATCGTCTTGATTCTGTTCATTCGGCTAAATAAGCACTCAACCTTTGAATTTGTAAATGGTGTGATCAGAAGCAACTCGATGATGTGCATCACATTCGCACACTCTGTTTGAATGGTGTTGCATTTCCATATAGTTTGCCACACTTTCGAATACTTCTCCATCTTTTCTGCTCCGAGTATGTAACTTTTGACGTGGCACTACCAAGAGAAATTTTATTGATGTCAGCAAAATGTTCAAACCTCGAGAAATCCTATGACTGCTGCGCCCACAAACATACATAAATTATCACACGCTTCTTGCGAAAGTTCTATTTACTGTATAAAGCCGAGATATTTAGAGCTTTTAGTATATTTATGTAGAGGGCATTTTGAAATAGTATTCTACAATAACAAACTTGTCCAATGCAACAGACAGTTCGCCCTCAGCAGAAAGACGAACTAATATAAAACTATAAAATATTAAAATTGAAAATATGTCTATTTATGGGCGGAGGTGTAACAATTATGGGCGTGGTGATCGTGTGATTTTGGGAAGCTTTTTATAACTTCCAGTAAAGTCAGTTTACAAAAAATACGGTTAACGATTAGTTTGTATTGGTTTTACAACCGTTAAACGATTCCACTCTGAGAGGACCTTGTCAGTGTTGCAGTCGTTCTGAATTAGTAATCCTTGGAAGAATGTTATCAATTCACGAATTGCTTGGTCACTATAATGCTGAAGTGCTTGTTCTTGCTTGGGCCACATCGAGATATCCAAAATCACTGCAAGATTTTTGAAGACCACACTTTCTTGAAACTCTTCAAATCTCCCTCTTACACTCCTAGAAACTGCATTGATCATCTCCCCGTAGGTTTTGTTTATTTTCCTTATGGAATGCGTCGGAATCATCATCGATACATGGTTGAACTAATCCTTTCAATTTCACCATTGTACACTCAAATTCATCGATTTGCTTTACAGCTTTAACTGGATCATGCATCTCTTTCTGAAATCCAAGGCTTAGAACCTGCAAAGAGAAGACACAACTTATCATAATTTTTTTCAACCAATCAAGAATACCACTGATGTTGCAGCAGTTCAGGAAGACTTAGATAATCTTGACTCTTGGACTTCTGCAGCTGGTTTGAAATTTAATGAGAAAAAGTGCAAGGCCCAAACCATCACTAGGAAACATAACCCAGTACAATCATCCTATTCCTTAAAAGATATACCTTTTAAATCGACCAGCTCTGAGAGGGACCTCGGGGTGAGGATAACGAATGACTTTACATGGACTGAACAGGTTAACAAACAGTCGGCTAAAGCCAATAAATTGCTCGGATACGTCAGACGTAATACTCGTTACGTGCACAGTGCGACTGTTAGGCATACAATATATCTGGCTTTAGTATGTGCCCCTCTGGGTTATGCGACGCAAGTATGGGCGCCTCAGAAAGTTGGTCTTGTTGCCAAGCTAGAAAGAATCCAGCTACCTGAACCTTCCCTTCACTACATCAGTTTCGTACAAGGAAAGGTTAATCAAAACCAATCTTTTGCCAATTAGCTACTGGCATGAATATCTAGACATGTTCTTTTTCTTCAAAGTTGTGAATGGCTATACAAATTTAAATCCTGAAGTAATTCCAACCCTTCGGCAGTCAACTAGAACCAGAACTAACTTACTTTTTCTGTAAACGCTTCAAACTTTGCATGTGTCTAATTCAATTCACATTTTATTCAAGCAAGTTCGAATTTTTATTGTACATGCAAAATTATACAATTGAATTTGACACAAGCAAAATACAAACTTTGAAACAGACCTTGAAATTATTCTTACCTTTAATGGCATCAAAATGTCAATGTAGACTGTCATCAGCATGGGATATTTGGCATGCGTCCACTTCGATAACCAACCATTCAATTCCTCCCTTCTCGCCGGCACCGAATCAGTTTGAGGCAAAGACTCGAGATGCAGCATGTATGCCCCATAGTTGGCTACAAACATCTCCATAGCTTTTAATTTGTGATTGATCCATCTCGTTCCATACGCTTTTGCTGGTTTTGCAATGCTGTTCTCAAAAATCTCGCTAATCTCATCAAATTCTGAAACAAAAAAATGAAAGCCCCATTACAGGAATATATAAATATTTACAAACTCTCCATTGTATCTCAAGTGTAATATTTCTTCAGATTCTGATGGTTCTTTTTGAAGTGTGTCTGCTAATCATGGTTAGGACATTTTAGTGATACTATAATAATAGACACATCGCTAATACAGTAATGTATTGTAAACATAAAAGTAAAAGATTAAAGTAATGTCTTATCTGCCTGTTCCTTTAAAAGTATCTTTGACTGCTACAATCTTGGCAAAAATTACATGACAACTTAAAAGATTAACGCACACGCTGTCCACGATAATTTTTGCCAGGATTGTCTGAAAATATGATTGATTAAAAAATGTTAAATTTAAGGTGTGTGATAGAGCGCAGGCGTCATAAAATAGGTTTGTTTGTTTAATAAAGATGAATATACGTTTCTTTAACTGGTTTATTTCTATTTTGTTTCTTATCGGATAAAAGCGGCGTTTTGATTTCAATGTCAAGTGGTATTTACGTTGTCAGTAGTGATGTATAAACCTTTAAAGATTTACCTTTGTATTTTGTTAAAAACACAATTGTTAAGCAGTCGTGGAGAACGAGGATGCTTTAGTACTAGGGGAACAAGTGCAAAATAGTGAGCCGATAAATTCGAGATCAGTTTATCTCATAACTTATAGCAGAGCAGATATTTCCTTAGTATCTACACGGCAGGAATTCGTATTGCTGATATTACACACATTTGAGAATGCAGACATTTCATCACGCTGTAACATTTTGCAATGGGTTTGTAGCATGGAGCCCATAGACACGGCGGAGTTCACTATCACATGGCAGTAAAGCTCCAATCACGCCGTCGTTGGTTGAAAGTGAGAAATTACCTTGACTCGAACCACAGCGTAAAAGTTAATTACAGCAGTGTTCATGTGAATTATTACTCAGCATGGCTTTACGTTACAAAAGACGATAATCAACATGTTCAATCACATAATCAACCTGATTTGACGAGTTCTAATTTTCCGGGAAATTTTACCAACCGATCCTACTCCACATTCCAATGGGGCTAAGCGAAAGCGCAAGAGGATGAGCATTTTTGAGGTCTCTCAGCTCGCGGTTACGAAGCGAATAAGAACCCGACTAGAACTCCTCACATTGGCAAATCAACAAAAGAGAGAAGGAAAAACTGATTTGGCGGAATTCATCGCTAACCGAGGCGCAAAAGCAGTGGATGAATCCTTTTTTTTTTATTTAGCTTCGCCAACTAGGGCAGGGTCACCACATATCTAATGGGAATTAGAGGATGTCGAGAAGAAGTTGAAAAGATCGGAGCTCACCAGACTTGAGGTTCTCACAAAAAAACTGGAGGACAGATGTGTTGAAGGCTGTCTTGGCCGATGGTTAGTTATGGCCATTGACATCCTAACCAGAAATGGCATTGGAGTTCAACAATTCGCAGTGGTGCGTGCGTTGTTAGAAAAAGGTCGGGGAAAATACCGTAATATCTATGTGAAGGGCCCAGCAAATTGCGGAAAGACGTTTCTATTAAACCCACTAAATTTGATTTACAATAGAGGCTGCCCCATGCCCGAGATGTTTCGCTGAACTAATTCTATAGGCGCAATAAAATGGAGAGAAAAAAGTACTACACGCGCAGGACACATTGATTACTAAATATAAAACTGTTAAATTATTTTATAGACTGCCAGGCCACAATTGTGTTCAATGTAAATATGCGAATATATCTGTATCTTAACATTGAATGTCCTAATATTAGCGAAATTATACGTGATAACAAATCTATGCGACACTGTGTGCTATATGCCTTCCTCAAAACTACTCCTTTCCCATACGCAACAGCGACCATGAGATGTAATCGCCTTCCACCAGCCAGCTCTTTACTTCCTTTCGTAGTAATTTTAAGTCCCTCCCCTCGCTGTCGCCAAACATGCGATTTGGGCTGTAACGCTGTTTTAAAGTGCTACTGAAACGAATTTTTCGCCCCCTTTTTTATTGGTTTAAAAAGATATTCACGTTTTTAGAAGCAGTTTGATATATGTATGAGCATCGTACGTTAAGTAGAACTGGTCTAATTTTGCCTCCAAACTTCGTTATCAGATGCGAACTTTTTAAGCCGCCATTTTGGTGTCCTGTGACGTCAGAAGATGGACGGAAGTGGCGAAGTAAACAGTAATCTATATAGACCTATATATAGCGTTTGAGGTATTCGCAGTGATTTCTCGTGGATTTGTGAGGCCAAAAACTATATTTTTTACAGGAAAGCTAAGTTACTATATATAACAATCTATATTCTGAGGGGATGTCAAGTAACGAGTCAGATAGTAGCGCGAATACTTCAGAAAGTTCGACTAACTCTAAGAGCACGCCTGATGGCGATACAAGTACTCAGTATGCTACATTATGTAGCATCTCAATGATCTCATAGCTTCGCTTGATGATGAACCACTGCCAGAACCAGGTCAAGTTGTGGATACCCCAGATGATCCGGACGGAATTCTACCATCGACGTTAGAGCAGAGAAGCGACGGCAGAATACCTTCAAACCAGTGGTAAATGGATTTATTAAAATTGATTTATAAATATACCTAGTGCACGTGTTTACATTATGAATATGCCTATTGTCAGTAAATATATTGGATAAATACCTTGTCAGAGATTCTATATAAAGGATTGCCTTATATAAATTTGCCTTTCTACCAAATTATGACACAACTTTATAGGCTAAGTTGTAAACATATATAAATATCTGTGATGCAGTGTGTTAAAAATAGGTCAATTTTTTACAGTTCATTTACCACTGCCAACACTCAAAGTCATTTGCATTGTATTCTTTTAGATGTTTGAGAGCAGTTGCCTATAGATGTAGCTCATTGAATGGATGTGTGGCTTATTGGGATGGGATTACACAAGACTCTTGCCAGCAGCTTGTGTGTACCATTTTATTCGAAAAGCATACCCAACAGCAGACACAAAAGGCTATATTCCAGCTGAGCAGCGTTCGTAAGGACATTAGTGTATTTATGTGTTTACACTTCAATCCTCAGCCATGTTTTTCTATTGTCGATCAGTTGACAAATATAATCATCCAAAATGTGTAAGC
The DNA here is from genome assembly GCA_016169945.1 of Trachythela sp. YZ-2020. Taxonomy (NCBI): domain Eukaryota; kingdom Metazoa; phylum Cnidaria; class Anthozoa; order Malacalcyonacea; family Clavulariidae; genus Trachythela; species Trachythela sp. YZ-2020. The sequence continues at coordinate 5,273,764 of JADLSH010000393.1, read as the reverse complement.
AAAACCAAGCCAAGGCTTGAAGTGTAAACACAACTTATGAAAGGTGTTGATATTTGTAATGTTCATTTATTATCTATACTAAACCCATCCTACAACAAATGAAACAAGTGCCCAGAGAAAACCAACTAGCTATATTATCTATTCTAGCCCATCATAAAAAAGAAATCAGAGTACCCAGAGAAAACGAACCAGATTTTATTTACTTGTCATGAGTAGTTTACAGTGTCATGAAAACCATAAATTATAGATGAAATGTGGTAAATAACTTATTAAATAATACAAAATGTTGCATCATCATACTAACCAATAAACATGCAATAAGTTTATGGGTTGGTACATTTACTGTACCTCCAATATTGATCATGCAGTATGCCATGGCTGTTGTGTGATTTTCATAAAGCGTGCTAAAATTATTATTTCAATCTATTACTTTATTATTATGGTTATAAATTACTGCTAAATCAATATTCGTATTGAACTCTTTATGAAAATATACAATATAATACAACAGCTTTGCACATCCTGCAATGCCAATGGAGGTTTCCAACGATGTCACTCACGGGCATTATAATTAATTTTTATATTAGGATTATTGTGTTATATAACTATCTGATTCTCCATAGTAATGTACTAACTTATATTACGATATTGTTACCAATCAACTTTATATGAACTATTTATGTATATAATACATTATGGTTATTATAATTATTATACTATATTATTATAATTCTAATTTTCCATCTTTGTTTCATCTGGTTGATCCTCAAAAGTAGAAAGGACAAAGTTAATCGTATGATAAGTCGTATATTGTATCGTCAAAATTCTGACTTGTTGTTGGAATATTTTCATCAACTTTTGCTAGAGAAGAGGCCAACTTTACAGGCGACAATATTTTACTGCGACAAATTATCTTTGAAGTAAACATATACAAATTTTTAGTATAAACGCATAATATTACAATTCACCATGTGTGTGGTGCAAATATATACTCAATACTAACCTGTCGATCTGTTAGCTGTTCTTCAGCCGGTGGAACTATTCCAGCTACATCAATTGTAGGAATAGCATCTTCCTTCAATCATCATTTCATATTCAGCGCTTTAGCCAAAGTAAGATTCACATCATAGCACGAATCTTCAAAGTGGGCTGAACAAAGACACGAAGTCGCAGAAGCGTGAACGCTCGGTCTATGTTTACGGACAACATTTATCCACTTTCTCCGTCTTTGCGGATCTGTTTCTTCGTTAGGAGACAGATGCATAGATATTCCTTCGGTTTGTTGATTATGTTAGGACCGCCAGCAACACAGCCTTTTCCTCCGCGATAGCGTTTTTCGCTACTAGTAGAACACGCCATGATGAACTGTGTTCATCTTATGACGTCACACGGCATCAAAATGGCGGACCAAAAGTTCGCACAGGAAGTGCCAAAAATCGCAACTTTGGAAGGCTATAAAATCTGTTTGAAAAGGCCAAATTTAATTCTGTTTGCGGCAAACATATCAGGAAAGTGAGTACTTTAAATTAAGCCAATAAAAAAGGGGTCGAAAAATTCGTTTCAGTAGCACTTTAAGGGGATTGTACTTGTGAATGAATGAGATGCCGTCTAAATAAAACGATACATGCTTTGTGTAAAAATGTGGAGAATCTTTCAGTAACTTTGCAGCTGTTTTGCCGTACTTCGTCCGTATTTTCTTGTCGGAATCTCTTAGGAGTCCTTTCTTTCTTGCTTGTAAATGTCTGTAGCCATAGCGGTTAAGATACATCGAAACAGTTCTTCGTTTTGCTGTTTTAGGGTCCAGCCCATTCTCCTCAGAGAAATCCATAAGCAAAAAAAATAGCACTAAAAAGTTAATATATACTATTTCCCCCCATGCCCGCCTATTCAAAGTAGTTTCTCGCATTTCGTTTTGTTTTGGTATTGATTTATCAACATTGAAATGGGAGGGGGAATAAGATTTTTTCATTAATAGAACTACAACATGACAACTTAAAAGATTAACGCACGCGCTGTCCACGATAATTTTTGCCAGGATTGTAGTTCCAGACAATGGTTGAAACAATGGATAATTAGTAGCCAAGGTGAATCGTTCTGCAGTTTCACACCAAGTCTGTTTATGCTACCCATATTCACTGACGCTCCATCCACATTTAAAGACGCTAGCCTTTTTGAGACGTTGTCAATGTAAAAATGAGGAAAGCAATCTTCTATCATCTTTTTCAGGCCGTCGGCAGTTGTTTCAGTTGGAGACTCAACTGCAAAAAAATCGTATTTTAGGGATGCATGTCCATTGAAAATAGATTGAATGATCAAAATGTATTATTTGATTTATATATTACTACTTACCTTCACTTGAGATAAAAAGGAGATATAGTGCTTCTTGTTCGGAAACACCTTTGTCAGTACTACCATTGGTTAACAACGAGAAATAGCATGTTTTCTTCAACTCCTCTATAAACTTTTCTTTCAGGTTATCAGAAATGGAATTAGTCAGGGTTGCCATAGCGCATTTGTTGCAAAATTTGGAACTTTGGATCAAACCATTCATCTCATTCAGGGTGATTATATTCTCAGCATTGCTATAGGGCCTTTCGGAAATAGCTAAATAGTATGCTGTGTTGAAGCGAGTAAGCATAACTTTCCTGTCAACGTCTGCCATCTTCTTTAAGCCTTATCCTATCGGCGATTCTTTCACAATTTGTGTTGCAAAATTCCCTGCAAGCGTCTTTTTATCAAAAAGTTGCTTTGCATGTTGATGTGCTCTTCCTTGGATATGCTTTTTCAAACTATCCAACTTGACAGACATTGTGCCATTCACCCAAGACCCTAAAAATTGACACCAGAACACACAGGGCTCCAATGTCTGAGTACACTGCAAGAAAAGAACACTGCAAGACTTAAAATTAAAAACTACTTTGCACGAAAACTCTGAGACATTGCAGTAAAACGGAAAACAGCTGGATATCAACTATTAAGCATCGCTAAGTGAGCTTTGCAATTTTTAGAAAAATTGCTTTGCAAGTTTTCGCCATATTCAAAATCTGCATGGTGAAGCCCAACACAGCCTAGCACCTGTCAAATCATCCTCTGTTGTATTTAACAAGGCCATTGTTAAATACAACCTCCTCTGTTGTATTATACACTGTATACTGCATATTGAACGTGTCTGACTGTAGATTATGATTTAGAGCTACATGATTTAATAACTATTACAGTAAAATATCTCTCTAAAGAAAATAGATAGAATTAATACAAAATGTTTTATCTAGAGAATTAATGAGTATAAGTGTGGTCCATGCGGATAAATTTGCGTATTAAGCGATTGTCTTGCAAGGCTACACTTCAGGACACATTTAAAAGAATGTATCAAAAAAGTTATTATAAACAAGGAAGTGTTTAAATCTTCAAGAATAAAAATACCATTATTTTATAACATTTCGATTGCATTCACATTAACAGATGTGTCAGAGTTTCATAATCTGCCAGTCAGTGCTTCCACAAGTCGTAAGTGAAATTTCCTTCTTCGAGTGTTAAATATCTTTTTTTTTTTAGTTAAATTTCCTTGCAAAAATCACAAAATTTCCCTTCAAATTTCCTTGCAGTTCTCATTAAAATTATAAAATTTCGGAGAGGAGCCCATCACAACCTGGCCAGGGTTTCTGCGCTTGTGGCACAAGCACAAAGCCCTGGGTACGAGGTTGAGCTCACTGGGTTGAGCGCACATTTTCCCCCGGAAAATTTTGAATTCTGGAGTCTCTGAAATGGCCTTTCCTGCCTTCTGGGGAAGATTTTGCATGCAGAAACCAGGTTCTTTTGTTAATTTTGCATTTCAGGCAGCAAAGAATCTGACATCTTAAAATTTCCTTTCAATTTCCCTGGTTGAGGCAAAATTTCCTTGCCAATCTTATTTCCTTGCATTCTTCCTTGCAAAGGCCAAAATTTGCTTTTGCAGGGAAATTTCCTTGCAAGTAGAAACCCTGCTGGCAGTAGTAATACAACAAGCACCCCCTGTAGCGAACCAAATGAAATACAGCTTGTAGCTTGATTTGTGCATGGAAATATTAAATATATTTTATACAGATTTATAGAGTAGTCTCCATAAATGTATGCTAGGAAAACGTCAATAATAGATTTTTTAAAGTGTAGAAACTTACTAAGTCTAATAGTGCCGAGAAAATCATGCACAACATTTTCTATAGGTCTTGTTCTATATTTTGAAATTGTCAACATCAATATTGGGATATGTTTATGGTGAACCTCATGCCTCAGATTAATTGAGCATAACCATAGACCATATTCGTACACTGAATGGGGTGTTATTAACATAATATAGGGGGGCACATGATCATCTCTCAACCCTCATTAGTATGAGGTCACAAACACAGTTAATTTTGCTGAGAGATAATTCCATAAACAGAGTTTATAATAAAGTCCAATCTATGGAATGCTTACGTTACAAATATACCTCTTCTACAAAGTTTCAAGCATTTATTTAGTGAAGTCTATACAAGTGAGATTTACAAGCATATTTTTCATTGTCATTCTGGCATTAGAGACATAAATATTTTGATGCGTATGTTGCTAATGTAAACTATAACATGTGAAAAATATTCAGCTTCAACAAATAATATTAGATAGATAGATAGATTTAACTTCACCACAAATACATTTACACATTTTAGAAAAGTTATAAACAGAGTTACTATTTTACATAAATAAGTAATAGATGAATATTAAGGATAGTATTTGTGGCAAGGAGTCATCCTGAAACCATAAGGCTTTTTGATAGGATGTCTCCTTGGAGTTATTTAATATATAAAATACGAATAGTAAAACGTGTCATGGTAGACGACAAAGGCAGCAAAATGTAGTTAAAGATTTATTGTTTGATTAGATGTTTTAGCATTCTATTCCTGAAGCAATTTATTGTCTCTGCATTTCGAATGCTATCTGGGAGAGAATTCCATAGTTTGGGACCTTGGAAAAGTATTGTGAATTGTTTTATATTTGTTCTACATGCATGTGATCTATACGCATTAACATTTCTTGTGTTATATTTGTGAAATTGATTGCTGGTGCTAAATAAATTGAGAAAGGAAGGTGGAAGTAAATTGTTGATATGAGTACATGAATTTACTAATACATAAATAATTTACTCCATCGATATCAAGCAAATTCAGTTAGTAATAAGGGAGAGCAAAAAGCCAAAAAAAAATCAGAATTAAACAAACATCTTCTTTCTCTCTGTAGTATGAGAATGCGTTTAAGTTAGCCATATGAAGTAGAACAGACAGTGTGTTGCAGTAAGTAAGATACGGATAAATTAAAGTATAATATAAAGACAATTTAGCACTTCCAGGCTATGAAGAGCTCGATAAATTACTGCAATAGATTTCAAAATTTTTTTGCAGATATAATTAATATGGGGTTTCCATGAAAGATTTTCATCCAACAGGACGCCAAGAAATTTGACCTGTTGTTTCTGGGTAATGAATTTGCCATCAAGTGAGAGAGATAAATTATGCCTTGTTTTCTTTTGTTTTGGTTGGAAGATAATATAATTCGTTTTATCAATATTAACGGAAAGTTTATTAGCCTTCATCCATGTAGCTATCTTTTGTAATTCTTCATTTAATACTGTACCTAACTTTACTGGATCTGAGTTAGAATAACTAATGCTAGTAAATAGTAAAAATACACCAGATTCAGCCAATTGGCCTAATGTAAAACCATGCACTGAATAAGTCTGTGTGGAATATTAATCTAACGACGAAAATTGCGATTTTGAAAAAATGTTTGCGATTTTTTCTAATGCCACTCCAAATTTAATATCACTCCTACGAATTGAAAATGTCGGCTCTTTGTTTGTATTATGAATCTTTTGTAAAAATTGAAATATGTCTGTAGTTTGTATATATATAAATAGGTTTATTTTAAAAATCTACTTCTTTTTTTTAAATTTTAGGATTATTTTTGCTATTATTTACTCAAGAGACATATTGATAAGAAGTTTTAATGATGGTGATATTAATTCAAACGAATATGATATTAATTCAAACGAATTATATATAAAGATGCATTTGATATATTTTCTTAATACAACAAATCTCTCTATAAGCTCAATGGAATCTTGGATATCAAATATGGATATGACATCAGCAAATTATCATCAATATTAGGAGAGAAATATTTAAAGAAATATTTACAAAAACTCCACAAAGCCATTAGAGGGTCTAGAGGGTGCATTGTTTTAATTTAAAAGACGATGGTAATGAAGGCTTTTTACTTTAGAAATTTATAACTTCGTTTATTAATTTCCATGTTTTCTTCAAATCACTTTTAGCTAATTCAAATTTTTGATCATAGTAATTTTTCTTCGCTAATCTGATTAAATGGTTCAATTTGTTTTTGTATTTCTTGTTTTTGTATTTCTTAATATCCTATTGTGGCTAATAGGATATTAAGGTTATTAAGAGGGCATTAAATAACTGCATGACTGAACACATTGTAGCAACTTTTTCCCCCTTAAATCCTATTTTATTGCCTGAAAATATATATTGCTAGGATGGCCGAGTTGGTAAAGGTGTTAGACTTAAGATCTAGTGTGCATTGCACTTCGAGAATTCGATCCCCTCTCCTGGCAAAATACCTATTTCCCTCATTTTGTGTTAGACAAGCATGGACCCAAGACTTAAAGCGTGTTTTTTGCTTGCAGATTTCTGGGTCTTCTGGCTCAGGCAAAACTGTTTATGTTAAAAAATTTCTTGAGAAAGTAGATAAAATGATTGAATGCGACGCTTAACCATTGGCATTGCCAACAATACCAAATTTTACATTCTACAAAGACAGCAAGACCTATCATTTGAGTGAAAGTCTTTAAAGGATTAAGGCTAACAGCTTATTTGCATAGTACATTTTGCACTACAAGTCATTAAACAATTCTATTTCAGTGAGATAAACCTAAATATTATTTTATGTAAAAGGGTTATTAGTCATAAAATGCAGTGTAGCTTTGCGGACAACACACATACAGAATTCATACAGAGTGCCTTAAATGTCATCTTGGGAGTATTCACTGTCCGAGTGATTTTCGTCGCTGCTTTCATCAACCATTATCGACCTTGTTGATTTTCTATCCTCATCGTCTATATTGAACACCGTCTTTTCCTTTTGGTGGATGGTATATTACTGCATGAATTTTTTCATGAATTGTCTGCGTGAATTGTCGTAGTAGCATCTTTGCTCCCTGTTCAGCAAAGTCTTTGACAATTTCCCATCCACAAGACTTTATTAATTTTGATACATATTTCACATTGAGTACATCTTGACCAACTTCTGTTTGTAAAGCTCTTTTGTAAAGCTCTTTGCCAACTGTTTTAGCACCTTGTTGTAGTATAGGTATAGTAAATCTTGCAATGCTTCTGAAAATACCCCCGATCCCATATCCCCTCTGCATATGTACACCGCGAAATCCTTCAATACTACCACCACGCCCATTTCTTGTGTAATGTTCAGTTAGTAGTTTTACGTCAGGGATAAGTACACCCCTCATCTTTTTATGTGTCTTGGTTGGCTTCCAATGTTCAACTGATGGGAGAATGCTTCACTTGTGTATTTTATTTGAATCATAAAAGTGGCTTCTATTTGTATGGACATCTAATATTTCATCACAATAACAATGTTAACAACATGCAATCTTATGTGTGAAATCATCTTTGTAAAGTGTACAATCACAAATCATACAGTGACAGCCGGTAAAACTGGAATAAGAATCTGTCCATGTACAGATAGGGCATGTACCCAATTGACATATCTGTAAACTATTTTCACAATTGTTACATTTTGTATCTTCAGACGAATCCTCAGTATCTTCATCCTGCCGTGACTCCATCCTTGCTAACATTGCGAGGATCCGCCCGTTGCTGATAAGACTTTTATCAATTTCCAATGCTGCAAGACCTTTGAGAAATATACTCAATCGGGAAGAACAGGTTGCAGATGCGGTTAGCGAGCTGTCTCTTACCTCTGAGTTAAGCTGGCTATACAGCAGGTCGAGGGCATAGATTTACTCAGGTTGGGTAACGTCAGTGCGCTTGATAAACTCATGTAAGTTGGTTGGAGTGAGGATGTGAATTTAATGTTGATCATTTTATACCAATTCTGCAAGTCCTTCTAAGATTGGAGCCAGTACCAATCCTAGGAAACCATTTCCATGCTGAACAAGTATCTTCCTTTTTGTTTTAAATATGTTCACAAGGTCTAAGTCCATTGTGTGTTTAGAAAGTGTGAGGTTCATAAAATTTTGCACACAATTGCATAAAAACCGAATCTGTTCATGAGATGTAGATCTCAACAGAGTTTGTTGTTGAGTTGGATAAGAAGTACATAGGAGCTCTATAAATTATCTATGCTTGGGAAGGTTAGTCATATCTGCTCGATGGTCAACAACGTAATGAATATTGTATGGATAGATTATATTCTTATATATTTACTTGCTCATGGACCATAGTTATAGTCATGGACCATAGTCAGACTATAATCATAGTCATAGACTATAGTCATAGTCATAGACTATAGTCATGCCAGAACGACAATGAAAACTGTGCTTGTAAATCTCACTTGTATACACTAAATAAACGCTTGAAACTTTGTAGAGGAGGTATATTTGTAATATAAGCATTCAATATATTGGTATAAACTTTGTTTATGGAATTATCTGGTTTGGGAAAAACGGAAAATGCAGAACTCAGCAAAATTCACCGTGATTTGTGATGTCATACTAACGAGGGTTGAGAGATGTCTAAGGAGTAGCAACAAGTTGCATAATTAATGAATGTTTATGTTAATTACATAATGCACCCCCTGTATGCTAATGATCATGTGCCCCCTATATTATGTTAATAACACCCCATCCAACTTTGCTCCACCCCATCTGACCCTTGCTCCACCCCATCTGATTCTTGCCCCACCCCGGTGAAAAGGTTATTCGGGCAATATATAAATACACCCAAGCGAGTGATGAAGTTTAAGAATAATACGCTCTTAGAAGCAGACCCAGAGCAGACTAGAAAGACTGCTTCACAAGAGACCAAAATATATTCCTATGAAAGCTGAGGATATTGCAAGATTATCACCCCGAAGACAGGCAAGAATATGAGAACTCTTTACAGATACAAAAGATGCGTAAATGATATGCTCTTAGGAGCAGACCTTACTAACGTTGTAAAATAAATTTTAAAAATGAATTATGTGTGTGCTGTACTGTACGTACATTGTACAATATTTCCCTCAATTTTTTAAGCTAGAAAATCTTAATTACATCAATCTTTTGTGTCTTGCACATGGGAAAGATTACCTTGACAACGCTGTGTATCGAAATGCTTACGCTTGTATCTTCGCATCGCTAATCTTTAAAACTCTATGTTGAAAATATTGTTTGTAAAACCCTATATTAAAAAGTCCCTCAGATGAAAAGATTCGATTTTAAATAGTCATTCCTCGCTTGTATAGACTTCACTAAATAAACGCTTGAAACATCGCTGTAAGAACTCTATCTATCTTTTTATTAAGTGACTATTTTGGTCGACTCAGAAAGCTGTTTGTTTCGCATAAGGCAACACTAGGTAAAACATCGCTATTTTGTCTGACTCGGAAAGCCATTTGTTTTGCGTAAGGCAATACTAGGTATGTCGCTATATTGTCTGACTCAGAAAGCAGTTTGTTTCGCATAAGGCAATACTAGGTAAAACGTCACTTATTGTCTGACTAAAAAAGAAACACTTCACTAGACACAAATTTATTACTAAAAAGGAGTTTGTATATCTTGCGACAACAAAGCCATATTTTTGCACACAAAATATGCTGAACTCTGCAATAATTATTGTTTGCTCGCCCAAACTTGCCTGGCCTTGTTCTGTAATTTAATTAGCACACTCTCACACACTCTCATTTACTGCATATTCAATTAGCACACTCTCATTTACTGAATATTCAATGCTCAGTATATCCTCACTATACTCACCCTCACGATCCTCACTATACTCACCCTCATATTATGTTAATGATATTAAGTTTTGTAATCATGTCTTTCTTGTTACTAAACAACGATGATGTAATGTCTTCCAAAGGTATAGAAGTGTATGAACTTGCATACATGTACTTACTATAGATATTGTTAATGTTACAATGGACATTAATTAAAAATTATTAAAAATATTTTTGGCAACTATCTTCTGTATATCAGATATTATTGTGCAAAGTATACAGTATATACTGAGCATAGCATTTCATTTTCTCTAATGCTACTTCAATCAATCAATCAAGAAATTTATTCAAGGTACCTTAATACATTAAATCTAAGCTGTATATGAACTATAATATAATAAAAAAAGTATCAAGGTCCTTGCTGGAGAATCTAGAGGTTAACCCTATAATAAGATCCCCCAAAATATATAAATAGTGACTAATATATACAAAGTTAAGAAAATTAATCTTACTATAATAATTTATGATTAATTAAAACAAGTTCATGTCCAGTTTCAGCTGACCTTTAAACTTAGCAAGATTTTCAGCTTCCGCAACATGACTAGGCAACGCGTTCCATGGTTGAACAACTCTTACAAAGAATGAGTATTTATGGCAATTTAGTGTACAACGTATACTTATGGTTAACTCTAGTCTTGTTCAAGGGTTTATACTCAAACATCTCCGCAAATTGTATACCATTAAGACGATTTATAGCATTCAACAAGAGATAGAAAGACTCTACGCTTTTCAAGAGTGTTCCATGGTTGAACAACTCTTACAAAGAATGAGTATTTATAGCAATTTATTCTTGGCAATTTAGTGTACAACGTATACTTATGGTTAACTCTAGTCTTGTTCAAGGGTTTATACTCAAACATCTCCGCAAATTGTATACCATTAAGACGATTTATAGCATTCAACAAGAGATAGAAAGACTCTACGCTTTTCAAGAGTGTCAAAAGTATACACAGTTGTTCATATGGCATTTCTCCACGCTTCTGATTAAGTGCTAATCTCGATGCTCTTCTTTGAATGCCCTCTAGAGCTTTTACATCTTTCATTTGATGAGGGGACCATACAGGAGAAGCATACTCTAATATAGGTCGCACAGGTCGCACCAGGGCTAAATATAACTTTGCAAAAACAACTGTATTAGAGGAGCCGACTGTACGTTTAATTAGACCTAGGATTGATTTGCTTTGTTAACGGTTGAGTTGACTTGTTCACACCACTTCAGGGGCCGGTTGTATCAAAGGTGGATAAGTCGCTATCCGGCGGATAAGTCGCTATCCGGCGGATAAATTTTATCCAGAGTAAAAATTGCATTGTATCAAGCTTGGATAGCGTTATCCAGCGGACAAAAAAGCACTATCCGTAGGATAAATTTATCCGAGGTCCGGAGGTAGTTTAAATCCTCTATCCGGTGGATAAACTCGAAGTTCCAAGACAAAATAGTAAATATTTCGGATGAAAGAGGGTCGGATTGAGACAGAAATGCAATAATTCTGTTTATAAGTCAACATCCTTTATAATAATGCAATAAACATATAAAGTACTCACTTTTGTAGTTTTTTGTGACTGAATATCCCATGTCGGTGGCAGTGCCGACCGGCAGTCTTCTTCAGATCCTTTCTCTTTTATATAGTTTGAAAACAAGCAGTGAATTTCTCACTTTTAGTCAGTTTAAAAACACGATAAACGTACCGAAGATACAACCTGGAAAACCAAACAAAATTAGGCAATAGACAACAAGGCGGCGAATTTTGTAATTTTTGTTCGTTCGCTTTGATTAGCCAATCAAAACTTGAGAAAATGTTCTTAAAATTGTTATGAAATGTGTGCAAGGTCAAGGAACAAAATATTTAATGTATTCTACAGGAAAAAGTATACTTCAACTCATATACTAAACAGTTTCTGCCTCTGCTGTTGTCTTCGCATAAACAAAGATCGTGAAATGCTAGCTAGTGAATAAAAACACCACACATATTTCACGTACTATGAAAATGCACAACAAAATCATACAAGTCTGACTATATTAACACTAGTGACGACCGACTGAAAAAGAACAATACAACCAACGGGAAATTTTTCGCAAGTTAATTCAAGATATATGGATGGATTTTATACAAGTTAAATTATAAAGTTCACAAAAGCTCAGCAACAGCTGACGTTGAGGTAGGAAATTTCAGGAAAATCCGGTTTTTCCCGGTTAAATTTAAGCTTATCCGACGGATAGCTATCCACCCTGCTATCCGTGCTTCATACAACGCATTTTTATCCAACAGATAACTATCCATCGGATAGAAGATTTATCCATCGGATAGGACTTATCCACCGGATAACTTATCCACTTTTGATACAACCAGCCCCAGATTGTTAGACATAAATATTCCTAGATCTTTGAAATTTTTCGTAACTTTGAGTGGTTTTCCAAAGACGTGGTATGTAGGTACTGAGAAATCTCGGTGGTGGGTTATTCTCATTACCTCGCATTTGTCTGAGTTAAACAACATTTGCCATTTTTTGGCCCAATCACTCATAAAATCTAAATCAGATTGTACCAATGACGTGTCGCCTTCCGCATCCGATAACTCACGATATACTTTGGTGTCGTCCGCAAAAAGCTTGGCTGAACTTGATACACCGTCAGGAAAGTCTTTGATGTAGATCAAAAAGAGGATGGGACCAAGAATTGTTCCCTCTGGCACACCTGATTTAACATTAGACCACTCGGAATATGTACCTCTAACTGCTACTCGCTGTCGGCGGTTTGTCAAAAAACAATACACCACTAATACCAAGTTTGCAAAGCAATCGTTCGTGAGGTACACTATCGAAAGCTTTACAGAAGTCTAAGAAAACTACATCAGTAGGTTTATTATTATTCTGTGATCTCGACCAGTCGTTATAACACAACAATAGCTGCGATAAGGTTGATTTATGCTGAAGAAATCCGAATTGGTTCGAGTTAAATATTTGGTGAGTTAGCCAAAAATATACCATTCTGTTCCAGGCGATTTTTTCACAAATTTTTGATATGGTTGAAGTAAGAGAGATTTGGTGGTAGTTATCTCTGACGAATTTGGATTATTTCTTGTGAATAGGGGCAATATTAGCAGATTTCCATTCTAAAGGGAATGTTCCTGAGGAGAAGACTTTATAAATAGATTTGTTATGGACGGTGCCAATTGAGTAGCACATTCTTTTAAAACACTAGATGGAATATCGTCTGGACCTGGACACTTATTAATATCCAAGTTCTTTAAATACCTTTCAACCTCTTCTGTTGTGCAAATAATGTCACATAACTCATCATCCACTAATCGGGTTACAACTGGAAAATCTTCAAACGTTTCATCCGTAAACACCAACGAAATGTATGCATTCATACTTTCTGCAATACCCAAGTCATCGGTGATCTCCTCATTTCCCACTCTTAATAATACCAGATCATTGGTTCCCTTTCGTTTTTAATTAACGTATTTCCAGAACGGTTTGGCATCATTCCACTTTAATTTCGCTGATAACTCGGTAATATATTCCGAGTTACAGCTGATTTTAACCATGGAATTCAATTTTTTATAGTAATTCCAGTCACGACCTTTTCCCGTCTTTTTTGCTCTTCTAAACGCCGTCTTTTTTGCTTTTCTAAACGCTGCCTTTTTTTTCTACATAATCTGATCAACTCTTTAGAAATCCATGGCGTATTTTTCTTCATTTTACCGTTCACTTGTGGTATGCAATCGTTTATAGCCGCAAAGAGCAAGTCTTTCCACGCTATCCAGCTTTCTGAGACCTCTGAGGTCTCCTATCTTCATATGGTGCACAATTTATTTCAAATGTAATTTGATTGTGATCAGAAAACGGTTCGCCTACGCTAATGTCTTGCACGTAGTCTGTTGTTGTTGTCAAGACGAGATCTAAGATATTTTGATCTCTTGTGGGTTGGCTCACCATTGGTACTTGAAAGTACCTTCAGCTACCTCATACCCAAACATTTCCAGCATGCCTTGAAATGCAGATTTCGTCACCTTCATTGGTTGTGAAACAGTAGCAAGGGTGTCAATCCTGGGGGGATGGAGGGGACGAATCCCCCCACTTTTTGGGCAGAGAGGGATGAATATATAATTATCCCCCCTCCCCCACTTTTATCCACTTTCACTTAAACGACATGTTCTGATCATCAGAATTCTGTAAAGTCTTCCCCCAAAGTGCACAAAATGGCATTTTCTGAATCAAAATTTTTCTAGGGGAGCATGCCCGCATACCCCTTATATGTTATAACCCTGTAATTATGTGTTACTGCAGTAGGTGGTGCCACAGAGAGAGTGATTGCATTCATTTGCATTGTTCTTGTTCTACAAACAGTTTGGTATAGGTTAACTATTGCTAAATTCAACATTTGTAATTTAGATTGAGATACCTCCAGGAATCAGCGTTCTACCATCCCAGAATAAATTATTAGATGCCATTGGTGACCCTAAAACATATGCATACTCAATCATGGAAATGCTATGGTCTCAAGATGTTCTGGGCACTGGAAAAGTTTCCAATACACACAAATATAAGGTAGCAAAACCCTGCCTTGATCAAGCAAAGCTCACAGCACTACGTGGAAGGAATAGGAAGGGCCTTCGCTCGAAATGTCGAAGTTCTCATTGTATTTTTCAGGTAGTTTTACACAACAGTCAACTGCCGTAAGTTGAATTTAGCTTATGAAACTTCTTCTTGAATAACAGCTTTGCATTTGATAATCACTACATTTATTATGCCCACATTCCTTTTGCTTCAGAACTAGTAATGAAAAGATTCTGGCTGACTAATGTTCAAATTAGTTTTATTGTAGTATAAAGTTGAGTATATATATATGTTGTAGTATAAAGTTGGGTATATACAGCCAATTAAAAACAGGTTGTCCTTCAAAAATCTTAAACCTTAAACATTAAGCATGCAAGGGATGATGGATAACTTCTTATTTAGAGTCTTTAAAACTCTTTATCGCTAAACGTCGCTTGCGCCTTAATTACGATCGGTTGTTTCAAATGTAAATATCTCCAGACGTGTTTATTCCCTGGCAACAGGACACACGTCATTCGATAGCTTATGACTTCCTCTTTACAATTATATTTAGTTTGTTTAAAATTATTGACTCCTAAAAAAGCAGAAATTTGGTCAATTTTATCTTCACTAACTATACTCCGAACGTTTAGATGAGCTAAAGTAAAATTCCGTGGTGAAGGTCCAGGGTTAATATGGACGTCGAACGATAAACAAATTAAGATAATATAAAATGCCAACATGAGTGCGAATACCACCGCCGAACTTATTGTTGATTTAGCATATGTATAACGAACTAACAATTTCCTAAAGCTATAAAGCCAAATTGCTGCTCGATAGCTTTCTAATGAATTACCCATACTATACAAATCATAAGATCTTACCTCTGACTGCAGATAATATATCAAGGGAATACAGATAAACACCAAATAAATATGATTAAAGAAAATAACAGTGCAAAAGCGAAAAATGTGTATATAGAAATAATAAGTTCACCACAGAAGGAACAGCATTTAATCTTCATAAGAATTTACATCGACCTGATCTTTTTGCAACTTTTGAATGTCTTCTTTGCAGCGTACTATGTGGATAGACTCATCAGGCAGCTTCACAAATACCTTTCCGTCACTCGACCATGTTGCAGCGATGAAAGACACACCGCGTGCTTGGTGATAAAGATCTAAATTATAGGCAGTAAGATCTTCGTTTATAAATAGTCCTATGGTCCCTTTAAGCTTACGGCGATGTTTGATAACTTCGGCTTTGGTTCTATAACTCTTGAACTTTACAATCATTTGACGATTTTTACTCCCACGCCTACCAACTCGATGAATACGATCATATTCTGAATTTTCAATCGTTAACCCAAGCTTGCTTTGAAAAAATGTAGATACTTTTTCATAGCAGTCCTCTTCTGGTTCTTCTTTAATCCCACCAATACGAATATTGTACTTGCGTGAGTACTGTTCGTTAGCATTAGCTTTTAGCATCAGAGACTTAATATCTTCCTTCATGTTATCATTATCCAAGCGAAGGTCAGCATACTCCTTCGAGAGACTTTGAACTGTGTCGCGAATAGGATTAACAATGGCGGCCAACTCATCCTTGAGTGCGTCTTTTACGAGAGTAGACATCACCTTGGTCATCGTTTCGCTTGTTAGCGATTTAGCAATTTCTTCTTTAATGAGAGTCCGCATTTCTTCCCTGAATTTGTCTATGTCTGGAGCTTCGGTTTTATTATGCGATGCCCTTGTCTTTTGAGCCATAACGACGATAACTCGTGAAGACAATAGAGTAATATAACTGATATAAAACGACCAGTAATTACTTATTTATAGCTGCAAGCCTTCCGTAGATGATAGAACTCTTTACCCTGCTTGTCTCATTTCATCTTTGGCTTCAGCCTCAAGAGCTTCAAGTATGGTGTCAACATGTTTGCAGTAAGCAGGTGATGATATACATGACATATTCATGATGCTATAAAAGGTCACCAGTCCTTCATAACCACCAGTTTACATCAAATGATTGCCCTTTATTAGTGCAAAGTTTCACTTTGCAACTATTGTGATTACAGGGCAAAAATTCACATAAGTGACTCAGATAGGCATAGATGGATAGATGGATGGATGGATAGATAGATGTATAGAGTAAACAATCCGGGGGGAGCTTACACTTGATGTTCTCTATTAGGTATTTAGGTTATATATAATTCAAGGGCCCATTATTACTTTTTCAAACATTGAAAAATTATTATTTTTAGCTACAATTGTGCGTTTCATATTGTTTTTCTGTCTGTTTAATGGAAACGTTGGGAAAGGTTGATAAATTACACCATTTACATTTTACAAGATGAGACAGATGGCTATATCATAACACGAATTTTTGTGAGAACTGCAAATCAATGCGCATATAAAATAAACATGGCGACGTACGAGTGTGTGCCGAAAATTGAATTTTTGGACAAGAGATTTAGGATTGGCATATATTACTTGGGTTGCAGTTGTGTATAACGATATTCTATTTCATGCAGTGTACGACTATGGTCTATGGCTATGCTCAATTAATCTGAGGCACAAATTTATCCACATGGACCGCACTGTACTGCACTTATATACATTAATTCTCTATAAAACATTTTGTATTAATTCTATCTATTTTATTTAGAGAGCCAGTGAACAGACGTGCTTTCGATCACACGAGAGTTGATTTATGGCCAGCATATTGAAATATACGAGGAAATATATTTCGTTCGCTTTCTAATAAGTCTGTGCCCGTGAATAAAATAACAAATAGTAAAGCACTCATGCATATGCTGACATTGACGGAATCACAGGCTGCGTGCTAATGAAAAGAATTGAATTTGTTGGAATATTAAAAAAATAAAAGTAATTAATATAAACACTGTTTACAGTGCTATTTATAGAAAGCGATAGACTCGTGCAAATGCTTCGCTAGGAAATGTCCTTTTCAATGAAATTTTGAAAAATCAAGGATAAAGTCATTTGGTACAATTACACACTGAACAATGAATTACAAGCGCGAATAATTCAGTCATTCAAATAATTTATATTTAAGAGTTGCAAGAAATTACAGCTGTGTACCTCTATTAGCTCTATAACTATAAATATTTTGCATTTAAATTCGAGTCTGATCAGATCTTCTGTGCTAAACATGCATATATTGCCTAATCGATGCCGTATTCATTTGCCTATATAATCAGTAATATAATCAGTACTTTACCCCATTAACTTTGCACTATCCTTGTGATCTCTGAGTTGATGACTGAGAAGGATGTTTTCAATGGTGTAGCTTCAGAGCATGAACTACACTCTGCTGAGAGCTCAGACATCAAGCCATTTCTCAAAGAAGGATCTTCCTTTATAGTTAGATGACCTAGAATTTTATTTAAAGATATACGGTATAAAATCTTCATTGTTAAATTAATAGTATAAACACCAAACATTCTGGTGTTTACATGAAATAAACAATATTAACGCTAACTAAATCTTTAAAACTAAAAAAAACAAACAAAACTAAACACAATTTCAATCACAGTATATATTATGCCATAAAAACACCACTGCACTTGATTGAGAGGAGTCTACAAACATGTATCCCTTGCTATAACTGGGTTCTCCATTGTCAGGACTTTCTGCAGGACAGATGGAAGAGCTTTGTGGCCTCATTTTTAGTCTTGATGCGCTTATCGATTCACACTTTTGGAACTTGATGAGGGCTGATCACACGACGAACTCGGTATTAACTCATTTCAGACTCTTTTGGCGATGTTTTCCTTCGTCTGAATGTTTTTTATCCCCAGTAAAAGGTTTTCCTTTTCTCTTTCAGATTCCCCCCCCCCCCCCAATCGTTTTAAGCTAAAATTTCATTGTTGTAAAACTCACATTTGCGATTTCTCTCAACTTTTGTTGCCATGACTCATGAGCTGTCTCGTGAGCAAATGGGTCCTTAGACATCGTTGTTGTACTTCGTGTAAAAAGCAATATAGATTATTTCTTCTATTCCTTTTTTCCTGGGCCTTTTTTTTAAATTCAGTTGATTTTTGGCAAAGTTTTATAGGCATATAAATAAAAGATAGTTTGCATAACCATGGTAACCAGAATATAAGTTATTTAAAATATATTTTAAACACACAAATAATGTAATTTTACGACCAAACACTTTTCATAGTCTTCTTCTATGCCTGAAGTATCAGATTTTCCAAAAGAACATTTTGCTATCTGAGTCAAAGTCTAGGTTAGGTCCCCCCTTAAAAACCAAAATATCTCAACAAAGTATGGAAGCAAAAATCTTGTATGCTTATCTCTAGACAGGTTGCAGTGTAAAGGGACAGTTTTAGCATAAAAACAGATATTACTGCATACCTTAAACATTTGCATTAATCTTTTTTTTACAGATAGTCAGATATACATCTGTGAATCCATTGGGAGCAGGCGTGAGAATGATGGCTTGCTAAACCCAGCAATGGACAGTGATCCTAAGAAAACTATGGTCTATTACCAAAGTGAGGACAGATGCAGACTACAACGAAAACGTTGCAAGCCTTAAGTCATCTGAAGAATGGAACACGAACCCAAAGCTGCGCAACTGGATTGGCAATACATGGTAAGCAGATTTTATCATTTCCTTCATTTGGCTTGCTGGATAAATAGAGTCGTCGGAGTTAAGCGAACATAAACACCTACAATTTGAAGTACAAAATATTGTTTAGATAATAAAATTACCCTTGTAGTTACCCTTGCTAGCTGTAACTACAAAGCAAAATTATATTGCAATGCAAGATAATTTCATTAAAATCTTATCTCATTGTGACAATTTGTTTTAGAAATGGTATGGGCCTTTCAAAAAGATCGACCACTAACAATCATCAGCACAAACAATGGTGTTGAAAGGCAAAACAAAGTGGTTCAAGTACAAAAATTTGTATGGCTACAATCATTTAACTCTGAGTGTGATGTTAACAGTGCTAATTGAGGACTTTCTGCCAGACCAATATTTCAAGAACGTATACATCTACAGATCTTTTTCTTTCCATTAACAATTCTGTGAGTTAGGACTTCTATCTCTTTTACCACAAATGTAGTAAACAGCAAAAGAGATCTCGGCTTTCCTTTTTGCAACGTTTTCTGGGAAAGTACTCAACACAGTACAAGCTTCAAAATTGTGCTACCATTGATGTATGTATTCCAGGACTATATATCTCACATGGTATATACAGTATACCCATGTGAACTATAATTCTTCATTGCAAAATTACAAATTGTTCAAACATGTGAAGATGTTTTAAAATTTTCTTTTCATTTTTACAGATATGTTGAATTAAATACGAAATTGCAGAACAACTACCAGCAATATACTACTGATGTTCCATCATACCTACACAAAAGACCACACTCGGTGATGAAGCATTGTATGGAAAGGCTTGCATCATCAGCAGATACCACACTGGCCCACATCCCTGTTATTGATGACATTCATGGAATGTTTAAAGTTCAGAGTCGAGATTATCCAAGTAAGTTATATACATTATAATGGACAACATTGGGAACGAGGAGACACAAGCACTGATGTACTTTCATTTATAAATGCATAAACAGTCTAATTGACTTTGATTTGATGAAGAACGAAAACATTCACAACCACTACACAAGAAAAGGCAGCGACTTACATCTACCAAAAGCAAAGACAAACAAGCGGAACAAAGACCTACCTATCAAGCATCTATGGACTTTGTAACTTGTAAGTTCTCTTATCCTTCTTCACCATCTTTTCTTCACCTTTCTTTTTCCTTTTCTTAATTTCGCTCTTTCTCAATTTCTCTCTTATCTCACTTAATTAGATTAATTATTGTATCATGTCAATATGTATATTTATTGTATACAGTGTATGTTATAAGTATTTAAATATTGTTAAGTATTGATGTAATTTGTAGTTGCAGGACCTCACTGAAAAACACTACAGTGATGTGGGTATCCTTGTTAAATATAATAATAATAATTATCATTTGGAAGCAACTCTTAATCCTGCATTTCCTCCAAGTTGTGATTGCTATGATGGGGAAAGACACAGATTGCCATACAAACACTTCTTTGTGATATTCAATAACTATCCATCATGGTCATTTGAGAAACTACCAAAGACATATACGGACCACCCATTCCTGGTGGTTGATTGAGTAGGTTTTAGACTTGTATTTGAAATATCATCAATTGGAAAAGATAGCCATCTCATTCAGACACTCCTTCAGAACCCACTCAACTTAAGCTCATGAGGAAAATGAAACAACAACTCTTGTAGCTGCGCTTCAACGAAAGCCTTCTTCGCACAGAACAGAAGCAGCAAGACGCAGAGAAACGTTGGGTGAAATAACATTTTTTTTCAAATGTTTCAAGTTTGGTGGAAATTGAAGGGAAACCAGCAAAGATTGGATGAGCCAATACAAATATTTTGACAGAAGAAATAATCCCCTCCCCTCCTGAACCTTTGTGTGAAGAATCAGATGATATAGAACTGGAAAGAGTAGTTCACACTCCAACACCAAAGTGTGGTAATTTTACCATCATCGATTCATCGTCCATCACAATCAACATACCACACATTTTTTGTTTTTTTTTATTCAACTTTAGCTTTAACTAAGGCTTTAGTTCCCATTTAGTTCCTAAGGGTTAGTATTAGAGGGAGGAAACTGGAGTACCCGGGGAAAACCCTCGAAGCACAGGAGAGAATCTCAACTTACATGAGTTATTTGAGCACACTGCCGTTCTCATGCGAGTACCAACAGTGACCTCGACCTGTTGTGAAACAGGCTCAACTCAGTGGTAAGAGGCAGAGCGCTAACCGCTTCCGCCACCCGTGCTACCCTAAATACATGTACACTATCAGCCCAATTATGTCGATTATGGGTGTGTTTGTGATTGCATTCCCTGTGTCATTATTCTTCAACCAAGATCGAGCAACTTTGACATATTTGATGAGATCCCATTTGTTGAAGTGTTTAAATGAAGGTAAGTTCACTCCTTTTCTTCTGGCAAAGAAGCAAGAATCTGCTGGTGAAAAATGGCAAAATTGTCATCGATGTGCAACTGTTGCATGCCATGGAACCAGCAAGATCTTGATAACCCAGACCCATGAATTAATGGGCAATTTTTTGGGGAAGTTCATGTGAATTTCAAATGCACTATTAACGCTTGTAAGACAGTTGTGTTTAGTTGTTCTATGGTCTCAATCAACAATATCAGAAACAGATGTTACTGTAAAATATAAGTTGTATAGATTGTTAAATGTTCAAGGTAGTGCAACTTCCATCTTTGTCAGGCAAAGAAGTATCCACTCCCAGATTTTACAGTATGCTATTTCAAGAAAATAAGATTTTGCAAAAAAAAGAGACTAAATGGCATGGATTCAGCGGTTGAGTTGTGTAAAACTACTGAAAACTACAATAAGAACTTCAAAGGCCCTTCGTCTGGAAGTTAGTAGAATGGGTCGGGGAAAGCATGTGCTTTTATAGTGAATACAAAAGCGATCACATTAATTCTTAAATCCGAAAATGTAAAGCTTCGTACAGAAATTAATCGTCTATCAATGAAGTGTAATGTAAGAACAATATTCAAGAAAAAATAATCTCCGTATTGGAGGGATCAAAGAGGAAGCAGAAGAAAACTCTTATGAAGCAATATCTAATTATTTTCGAAATGAAATGGGTATTACAATTAACGATGCTGAAATTGACCAAACTCATTGAGTCAAACCAAACGCATTGAGGCTGTATGATTCCTCGTCAAATTATTATAAAGTTTAATTGCCGTAAACTCAAAGGGAAGTGGGGACGTATATTAAATTATAGAGAGTTGATATCAACTCTCTATACCATGCATGGTTTACCAATTTTACATTCATTGTTAAGAAATGTATTCCTTTTAAGGTGGTTCCTATTCGCCCACATGATAAGCCATGGATGACTAGTGCAATGTGCAAGCGTGATAGGCTTGATACAAATATCAAAGAGACTTTACTGTTGGTAGTATTAGAAAAGCAAAGACTTTGTATTTTGCTAAATTGAATTCTACGTTAAGTGACCCAAAATTAAATATGAAGAATTGGTGGAAAGTCTGTGTACGGTGCAAAGATCTGTTCTCAAATTCCACGATTTAAAGGAAACAATTTCATTTCCGACTCATTAAAGAAAGCTGAGTTATTTAACAATTACTTTGTTACCCAATCAACCTTCATTTCTAACAATGCCACCCCAGAAATCTCAGGTTGTTTCTCAAAAAGTTTGCTAATGTAATTAATGTTTTTAAAAAGAATGAGTGGCACTTTCAGCTGAATTATCGTCCAGTCTCTCCAAGATTAGTGAAAAAATGTTTTTTGTTCGATTGTATAATTATTTATTGGATATTTGGGTTTTTATACCCTTTCCAATCAGGTTTCTGTCTTGGTAATTCTACAACTTGTCAGCTTGTATATATTGTCCATTGGATTTATAAATGCTTAGAGGACGGGAGAGAAGTTAGAGATATAAGTAAGGCTTTCGATAGAGTTTGGCATGAAGAGTTAATATCTAAATTAAGGTATTTAGGAATTGATGGTCCTCTGCTCCTTTGGGTACAGAATTTTCTTTCTGGACGTCATATAATGATACGGTTGATGATATTCAATCGGAGGCTCTCCTGTATGCAGACGACTCTATGTTGTCAGATATAGTTGAGTCACCTGTTCAGTCGGCTGAAAGGTTTAATTCTGACCTTGCCTCAGTATCCAACTGGGCAAATAAATGGGATGTGATAATGAATACCTAAGTCTCATTCTATGGTATTCTCAGTAAAAGATATTACTCACTGTCATCTTGGTAAAAATTTGTCAAATGACCTATCTTGGCATAAACATATTAGCATAATTTATGAAAACGCACTAAAAAGATCACCATTTAACACTATGTATATTACACATTAGTTAGACTGCCAAAGGAATATGCCGATTGTATCTGGGATGGGTGTACACAAGCATCTGCTGATGTTCTTGAGAGCATAGAGAATGAGGCTGCCCGTCTAGTAACTGGTGCTATTAAAGGTTAGTCAGTCTGCGAATTATCTTGGAATTTGTTAAAAACTAGGCACTATATGCATAAAATCTCCATTTTTACAAAATGATCAATAACTTAGCACCAAATTATCTTTCATCTCTGCTACCTTGTCCAGTTTCTCATAGAACCATTTATTCATGTTGCAACAGGTTTTGTACAACTTCCATTCATTTTTCCCTTCCGCTCTTCATGCATGGAATTCACTTGCCACTGATATTAGAAATTCCTCAAGCAACTTTAAATCAAAAGTCTGTAGACTACTATCATGAGGGACGAGATAGAAACTCTTTGAAGTTGGTTTGAGATACCCTTCTACGAACTACGTTGACCTAGCCCCCAAAGTTCTCCATCTTCTGTTGGCGCAGAGAAACCTCTCTCTTTCTGGTTCATGGGACACTCTATTGCGATGCCGTTCATGAGGGAACAAGCCCTCTTTGCACCCTGGCAATCATTCCCACGTTGCTACCCTGATTGCATCATCACAAACTTCCTTGCTGTGCACCTCTTCATCATTAGATACTCCAAGTTTGTCAAGGAAACTCGAGGACCAGATCTTAAATGGTGAGTTTGTCGATTTTTCTTTACTTCTCCCGAGTAATTCAGACCGCCCCTCTTTCGGCCCAAATCGCCTGTCAGTCGAGGGTGATCAGGGGTTTTCAATACGTCTTCCAAACTTGTGTAATTTCAGCAAGCATCCAAAAATTGACAGTCTCGATAAGTGGCTTACGGTCAGTTGTTGTTGCTAAATTTCCTCATAAGGCCTCACAGTTCTTTGCCTACCAGCGTATATTCCGAGGAGCCCTAGCAAACGTTTAAAGGTTTAGCCTGACATGCGTACAATATAGATTTTCAGTGCTCAATTGGAGTGAGCGTCATATCCAGCTGTGGTTAGATAAGTTTACCGGTCTGGCGCATTCTATTTGTTTTGTCTGTGGTGGCGCTGGTCACATGCCTGATATATGCTCTCTTTCCTCATCAAGGTTCAAAGGGAGTCGGTCAAGAGTTTCCAGCTACCGAGGTTTCTGCTGAAAGTTTAACAGGAATCTCCTGTGCATAGCAAATCCATGTTCTTTTGAACACTGTTGCAACTGACCTGGCTGTGGCGAATGGCACAGCGCTTATGAACATGCTGACGCCAGCTCTACATGAACTGATGATGCTCCGTATCGCAGAAAACACAAATAAAGATTTTGTTGACAGATTAAAACCAGTTACACTGATTAATGTAAATTTACTTGAGTCTATGCTCATTGACCACCCAGATTGTGAATTTTTTGTTATAATGGACCCCTTCAGCCATACGTTTCTAAAAATCTTAAAACTGGCTATATGTTGCCAGAAATAGTTGATGGTTCCGTTGATGAAGTTAAACCAAGGCAACACCGTTGGGTCCTTTACTAGCCCACCATTTAAAAATCTCTAAATCTACCCCCTTGGGTCTCATCCCTAAAAATAATTAATGCTGTGAGGATCAACGTTCATTTGGGAGGTTGAAAGGCAGTTTTGGTGCCCTTTGTTGAGACATGGGCATCAATATTGACAAACATGCTTGCTTGGTTTTACACAATTTTGTACGGAATGCATTTGTAGAATTTTACTTTCTTCCACCTGTGGCCGGGAGTTGGGAGAAAGAATTCAATATTTGTTGTGAATATGTTTACAGTTGTGTAATTAACATTTTTTTATATATTTATCCACATTTATTTGAATGTCAAATAAATTATTTTAAATGAAATTATTTTCATTGTACAGTATAACAATGTTTACCGTCAGTAAGTTCTATCTGACACAGACTGGACTGCATAATATATACAAAACTGTAGGTAGCCTGCATGGCCGGCCCTCGTTGGAGGGGAAAAGAAGAAAAGGGAATGAGGGCCTGCAAGAAAACCAGCTTTCATGACTAAATGCTGTTTGAACATAGAATTTGATTGGTCAACACCAAGAATTAATTGACATGTTTACGCACAGAGGAATATACTATTACATTTCTTCGTCTTGATTGACATGTTTATGCACAAGGGAATAAATTTCTTTCGGTTTGGGGTCTCCCCTATAGTCCAGCTGCATTTGAATTGGTCAATTTTAATGAGCCTTTATTAGGGCGTTTAGTCATGAAAGCTGGGTTTTCTTGCAGGCCCTCATT
The DNA here is from genome assembly GCA_016169945.1 of Trachythela sp. YZ-2020. NCBI lineage: Eukaryota > Metazoa > Cnidaria > Anthozoa > Malacalcyonacea > Clavulariidae > Trachythela > Trachythela sp. YZ-2020. The sequence continues at coordinate 5,247,932 of JADLSH010000393.1, read as the reverse complement.
CTCTGTTCTTCTTTTCCCCTCCAATGAGGGCTGGCCATGCAGGCTAAACTGTAGGTAAAATCCTCTATTGTCTTCTTTGGCTACTGCAACCTTGTGACACTGTGTTGATTGTATTAGCATCAAATAATTGATTCACATATTAATTCAGACAAATATTAAGTCTCCAAAACAAGATAAATTAAAAAATTTTAGAGGACTTTCACTTACTAAAGTCAATAGGAAAAGAAATTAGTCGAAAGGCAGAGAAAGGAGAGGATTTTCGAGTTTTAAAGCATTTTAAACAGGTAAGTATTTATTTTGCATACTTGCTTTTGCAGTTTTGCCATCAATTGGCATGTACCCTGCTAGCAGTGGTTCTCGGTGGGAAAGGAACCACTGCGAGCATACGAACGATTATTTGATGTAGCCACCGTCCAGATTCACGGACGAATACATTAAACAAGAAACAGGTAAAACAAGTTTGACAAGTTTTTGCTGTTGTGCGCGTGCGTTAATGTTTGTCACTGCTGATAAAATGCGAGCCAGCCGTACAAATGTGAAATAAAAATTTCTTTTATCTTGATTCTTGAAATATAAAACATATTGTTCAATAAATACGGTAAGATGGCCTTTGACGAATTCGACGACACTTTTGAAAGTGCTTTTTGTGCTGTTATCGAAAGACTACAACCTCTTGGTATTAAGAAGCTATCCAAAGAGCAAAAAAAATCGCTTAGAACCTTTTGTAAAGGACAGGATACGCTAGCTGTGTTGCCTACGGGACATGGAAAATCACTAATCTATCAAATGGCTGTGCTTATGGCACAGGAAATGAAAAGATATAAACCGATTGTGGTTGTAATTTCTCCACTCAAATCACTTATCGCCGATCAAATTAGAGAATGTGAGCGCTTTGGTCTTTCCTCTATCAAATTAGAGGAATCTAGTATAGCATTTTTACGAAATGAATGCAAGGTCGACGTGCTCTTTGCCAGTGCTGAGGTATTCGATTTGTATGATTCAAAATTGCTACTCATGTCCTTGTGCCAGCGATTAATAGGAATCGTTGTTGATGAATCTCATTGCGTTGTAAAGTGGTAAGTAAATTGTTATGATACCTGATCTTTGTCATGTTTATGTGATATATCGTGCATCTTGGGGTTGACTACCTCATGGGCGTTCTTTGTGGTTGACGTTGTTCTGTATTTCATTAGTATGTTCTATATAGAAAATACTAATGATCACATAAACTCATTGTAATGTCTATGAAGTTCACTAGAAGTGGGATATAGACCACTGAAATAAAGCGTTCCGATTGGTCAAGTGGATGTCACCATGGTCTAATACAGTATAGCTAGCCAATGTTGTACTGTTTGCTGGTTTTCAGCTTGTGGTTATGCCCAATTAACTTGCATCGATCCCTTGCTTCGTTCACTATGATATGAAAAACCATGAAATTTCTGTGATTTATTAATTAATGGCTTGCCGGCCGGGCCATGAATTCATTCATTTTTTATCACATCTGATGTAAAATTCAGGAATTAAATTTTTAGGACCATAAAACAAAACAGATCTCATGGTGTTTTCATGGGATTTGCATGAAATGCTAATTCTGAAGGAAGAAAAATAATTACTGATTTACTTTGCCTTTTGTGTACTGTAGGGGCTTACAAGATGCACCATTCAGGGCAGCATATGGAAAGATAGGCAATGTACGAGGGTTTGTGCACTGTCCAGTACTATGTCTGACTGCAACTGCTGGAAAATTAACAAGAACAAGATTATTGAAAGCACTGCATATGCGTGACGTGAGCCTGGTTAAAGTTACTCCAGATAAACCCAACAGCATTTTAGCAGTACGCAAAGCATCTGTAGACATTGAACAGGACTTTAATTGGTTATTGCATGAACTGAGAGAGAAAAGGTTAGATTGTCCTAGGGTAATTGTTTATTGTAAAACAATATCAAGCTGTGGGGAACTATTTTCAATGTTAATGCAAGAACTTGATGATAGTTTCCATGATATGTTTGCCATGTTTCATTCCAAGACCCCAGATGACATTCAAAAGAATGTCTTGGCATCCTTGGTGGATCCACATGGCATGGTCCGTGTGGTATTTGCCACAAGTGCACTTGGAATGGGTGTCAACTTGCCAAATATTAGGCATATCATCCACTATGGAGTACCACATGATGTTGAAGAGTACTTACAAGAGGTTGAGAGAGGGGGGAGGGATGGAGAAAAGTTTAATGCTACTGTAATATACAGGCCTTGGGATTTAGCACACTGTGATCAAACAATGCATAACTTTGTTTGTAATCCAAATAATGAGTGCCGAAGAAAGATTATCATGGAGTCTTTCCAGGAAAAGGTCTTAGGAGAAAAAAACTCAGTTTTTTTGGAATGCTGTGATGTGTGTAATGCTAGTGCTGGAATAAGTACACACACTGTAAAGTTTGAACCTTGTGCCCAGTCCCTTTCCCTGGTATCCCGTTCTGTAGATGAAGAGGAGAAGAAACTTCTAAGAGAGATTTTATTAGAGAATGTGTGTTCAAATACCAGTGCAACATCAATGTTTGGAATTGGTGGACTCCTCATTGCTGTGGACACTGACATTGTTGAAGATTTAGTGTCACATAGTCAGTATGTATTCAGTGCGAAGTATTTGTTGGATAACCATCCCATTCTATCTGTCGAGTTGGCTCAAAAAATATTATCAATATTTAATGAGGTGTTTGGGGATATCGAAGAACCTGAATCAATGCAATTTGTTGAGAATATCAACAGTGACACACCAATGGCAAGGCTACCAGATTGGTGTACTAGCTTTGAGGAGGATGATGAATGCAATGATTTTTTGTTGAGTTCAAGTATTAACACTTATGAAACAGGATAATATCCAGAACATTTAAAGCAAATATATACATGTATAGTTATAAACAATAGAAGATAATTTGTGTTTTGGATGAGGCAATAACAATTTTTGTGGTATGTTATTTATGTTGATTGTTTCATATTCTATATTAATATTAACATGCTAAATTGTTAACCAATTTACTGGCAGCTAGTACCCTACCGCTGACAAGTCAAATCATCTGGCATTAGACAGAGTAAAATACTAAAGTATGGTACATCTGGGAGCATTGCCAGTTACATAATGGGTTATTAAATAAGACTTAGGAGACACTGGCAGATAGTTTTGTTAACCCATTTACTGGTAGTACTCTACCACTGACAAGTAAAGTTGTATGGCATTAGATGCACAAAGAGTAAAATACCAAAGTATGGTGCATATGGGCATGTTTCCAGCTCCCATGCACTCTACTTTAGCATTTTCTTTGTTTTTGCATGAATTAATTTGTATATAGTAATACCAGGGTTTAAATTTGCACTATCACATTTCATGAATAGTGTATAAAATTTGGACAATGGAAATATCAACCACATGTCATGAACTAGTTGCCTCCCCAATTTCCAACAATAGAAGAAAGTTTAATACTAATAAATCAAGGAAAAGAAAACCATATTTATTTCAGTATTATAAAATGTAAAATCCTGTTTTGTTCAATTTCGTTTTGTCAACTCTTGACAATTCTTGAGAATAGGATTGGGACTCGCGTGTCCCGCGCGATAACGAAACAATGATACCTAATTGCCCACAATTACAGTCACACATTCATTGTGTAAAAATGTTTGTTCTGACAATACCACTTTCTTTTGTGATTCTTTATCCAGTCGTAAAGCTGTTTGCGGTCAATTTTCTCGACACATGACCTCCATGTGCAAAGGAGACAAATTGCCTTCCTGGTGTGTAGTTAAATATATCTGCTTGGCTATGAACTTGGTATAGAACACGATTGAAAACATTGTGCTTTGCTTGTTCGAATTATGTGTTATTCTCTTAAGCAGGTCCAATTCTTCACAAGACTGTTTCACCAATTTCTCTATGTTACCTGTGCTCTTGGTGCATTTCATTATGCTATCAGGATTAATGTTTGGAAAACCAAGGGCTTTAATCAGATTTTTTGCCACAAGATTGTTGTTCTCTAATCGAAGATCGCGTGATTTTCGTTTTCCCAGGCCCGATTTTGTTGCAGCAAATCGATTCCACACAAGCTGATGTGCTTTTCGAGGGGTCAATAAACCAATCTGGCTGGCAGTTAATCTCAGTCCAGCAAGAGCATATTTAGTATTTCCAGTTGTCCTGAAAAGGAATGTTAAAAACTTCCACACTCTGCATAGTCGTTCACCATCGCCTTCTCTTACTGGGTCATCTGCATCTCTTAGAACTAAACCAAGACTAAGAGTAAGAGTTCCATAAGCATATTTACCATCAATCTTTGAATCATTTTTCTCACTTGTCTCACCAACTTGATCATTTTTCTCAGTTGATAATGGGCTGTCAAGTCGCAGATTGTGTACCTTTTCCTCATGATGTAACAAGCATTTAATATACTTATATTTCTTTGTGCATGAAGGAAAACGACAGGAATACTCTGGTGTTGGAGAATTAGGAGTGGCAAATTCATCTTGCATGGTCTGCAACTCATTCACATTATCCATTACATATTTATCTAGCATGCAACTGACTTCATTGTTTAACCAGACCTGTTTTTCCATTATACTCCCTTCCGTTATTGCATTAGGTATAATGTTCATTGTTGGTATAGATGATACAGTTTCCATTCCAAAGTGTTTCAGCGATGCTGCTGTAATGAATGCATCCAGGTTGATAGTAAAGAACTCCTTCACCTTGTCATAATTGTCCATCAGTTTTAACAAACCATTGCTATCTCCTGATACAACAGCATTTGAGGCATATGTGCCCCAGTCCATCACAGAATTTGGTTTGTTTAGTATTTTAAGCACTGCCTGAAAAGGAAAATTATGAACTAACTAAGAATATCAGAAACATAAAATTAAAAATATTCCTATTCACTATTTTCACTAAATCCCATAATACTATGAGCCTGTATAGTATCGTATAAAGGGCTTGGTAATCACTTGGGTACACAATGAGGTACTGTTCAAATTGTTTTGGTGCCCAGCACATAGCATTATGGGATTTTATAATGATGTCAACTGAGCAGAATTGACATCATTAATTTCCAATTCTCAATATACTGTGAAACGGAAATGTCGACTAAGTTTGATAAGCGCTAAAGCCCGATAAATGATGTGCGATAAAGCCCAGATGCGGAATTCAAGAAAAGCACTCTAAGCATGTCTCAAACTAAGCGCACATCTTAAAAAGTGTGAATAGATGCGACTTGCGACTATATCTAAAATGTTGAGCTTACACATACATCATATGCAATTCTGATAGCATGCCAGTCTTCATTTTTAGGCCATATCCCTTCTAGTCGTTCTTCCACATTCCTTCCATCTGAACGCGCTATTTGGACATTTCTAGCACGTTCCTCAGTCAGCTGATCACCGCCAAAAAATATTGTGCTCAGCCCACTTGAGTTTTCTGGAACGTATTTATCTTGAATGGTCTCCATGATGTCAATCATGTCATCGTTTGTATTCTCATTCTTTGGTAGCACCCCCAGGGATACCTTAAAATACATTACAATACACTTTGCATTTATTGCTGTTTGAACATAACCTTTTCATTTATGGCAACCATAGATGTTGTTGCTTTTTCGAACTATTACGCCTTAACCCATTAAAGGCAATGTGCCCAAATGCACCCTACTTTAGTATGTCCTCGATCTAACACCATTCGATTTTACTTGTCAGTGGTAGAATACTGGTGGTTAGTATATAATGTTAAATGTAAATACAATTCTATACTCCTAACATAATACTTATATAACCACAATTCTTCATTTGCCTTGTAGTAGTAAGGCCATATGAGGCCAATGAGGGGGGGGGATGGGTCAAGACTATCCCCCCCTTTTGTCAAGCACTTGTTGCCACATATTGCATGGACAACTTGTCACCCACCTAACTGGTAACAAGTGCTACATATTGTATGAACTAGTCTTACCTCGTGAGATGGCTGTTGCATGATGTCACTGTATTCATGGGGTATGTGCCACACTACAGAAGATTTAAAGACCCCAAACTCTTTCAACTGGTTGACAACTACTCTTGCCCATAATGGTAGCAGATCATTTTTTAGCTTGGCAATGTCATCACATGTGGGCAAGAAGTCAGCAACATTTGCATTCTGCAATGTAGTGGTATGGTAATTGGGCAAATGATTCCCAGAGACTTCATCAGCAATGGCTATCATATTGAACATATGGATTGACTTGTTTTTTTTATCACTTGACATGTGCTTTACATTAACTTGCATGTCTAAATTATCTCCAATAATTTGATACCCATGGGGCATATTGTCTTGTAATGTTTTAATTGCCAAATCACATGCCATTTTAGTTTATTTATATGCATTTATAAGTTATAAATTAAGCTATCCAGGGTCCAATTTTGGGGGCATGTTCCTCCCCCTCAAAATACTTTATAGAGAAGATTAATAGAGAGATGTTGAGTCATTGATCAAAGTTATACATCTGACTCAAACTTAACAGTCAACCTTTATACCTTGTGCCGACCAATTCATTTGTTCAAGTTCCTCAAAATATTCATACACTTCCTTGTGAAGGGGCCAATTCGTAGAATTTATCATTCTGGTCACTTCCTGTCTCTTTATGATTGGTCTGTTGCGCCAACAACAATGGTGCATTCAAACTATTCAACAGGAAATCTGTTAATTGTACTAGAAAGCTAGTGTATGAATATTTTGAGGAACTTGATAAATGAATTGGTCAGCATGAGGCAATTGCTTAATTTGCTATACTTTGCAAATAACATTATTTTTCTATAAAACCATCCACAATTATGACTTGACAAATACATTTTAAAGAATGTGTGTCCAATGTCATGCTTTTATACATGCTGGCTAATAGGGGTGTATGTTTTCAATCCATATTAAATTTCAACCAGTTATCTTTGCTTAAAGGGTATGATGTCTCTTGCATATTATGTCCATCAATGTAATGAACCTATCAATGTTAAGCCCCATGGTTGGGGGGGGGGGGGTGTTCTTAACATCCTATGTAGTTTTCATTTATGAAACAGTGTCATATAAGTCACATTTTAGAGGTGGCATATTTCTGTTGTACTTATTGTTGTGGCAGCCACAACGGAAGTAGCTAACAGTATATTTAAGTGCATATATTCAGGTGCATATATTCGGGTCATTTTGTCGATTTCAGGGCACTTTTGAAAGCACGATTCCCATTTTCTTTGGGAACTAGGCAACGCCCTTTGCAAGTTCACACGCGCGTTGTAAACAATTTGTGAATTGCTCAAATTAAATCTCTGAAGTCGCAAATAATTACAAATATAGGAAATACTTTTTTAATAACCGATAACGACCAAACCTGTAATGGACAATGTAGTAATGATTCAAGTTCAAATGCAAGAGTTGTTTGACCTTGCCAAGTTCTTATAAACGAACATTTGAACTTGCGAACAGAATTGAGTATCGTGCGTTGTCGGAAAGTGACATGAAATCGACAATCTATTTAAAACATTTGTTATGTATATTTCTGGATTTTAATGGCAAATATAAATTCAATAAAAACAATGTTACAAAGTGTAAATTTCATATATATGAAACATGACAATCAATGAAATACCGTTTTCGCGGGGGATCTTTTGTTTAAGGGGATCCTTTGTTTACTTTTGCCTAATATATATACTATGAAGCTAAAGACATAGGCAAAATAACAAAGGACCCCTTGAAAGCGCGAAAACGGTATTTCATTTATTTTAAACATTTCAATTAAAGACTTACCATCCTGCTGGCCCCAGAATGTCGCACAATTAGTCCAATACGGGATGACAAGCAGACAACTTTGGGCATCTACAGTTAAGAAGCATTGACGCTACCATTAACTTCACAGACAAGATTTTTTTTATAGTTCTGTCGGACATAACTCCACTCGTGCGCTTCTTTTTTTTCTGCCTGGAGGAAGTACACAAACATTAGAGAACCTCATTTACTATGGGTGCTTTTGATTGCAGTTCGCATTCAAAATTTTCATGACTAAATTGTAACAATTCCTCGCCACTACTCTCGCTTAGGACGCTGCCGGCTTTTGTGGAGCACAAGGTCTGCAATTCGGAGTCCAATTGCGAAATTAAAATGTCCTTCATGTCGGATTTTGCATTGGAATTCCACATAACCCTGCACGCAGATTTCGGCACACGGAGTGCTAAGTATTTCACAGCTTCTGCTATGTCTCCGCTCACAACTTGCTTTTTCGTAGAAGACGGATAAATTATATTGACCTAAATTAGTAAATATAAAATATAGAGAATATGTATGGCCTTCAAATAACTATCAAATAACTTCCTCGATATTAATAATAATAATAATAATAATAAAATCTTTATTTATACTGATAGAAAAGACCGTTCAGTCAATTACATAGATTGGCTGGTATCAATCGGTGATCAGTGTATAACAAGTATATATACAATAACATAAGTGCGTAACAGTGCATAAATAAGGCTATATAATGTAAAATATCTAAAATTACAAACTACAATTGTGTGTAACAGCATCCATGTTCATCAAATATTACAAAAAGGTTTACCTTAATTTCATCTTGTTTTGGTAGTTTTAATACATTGTCATTGACATTGTTGCTGTTTGCCTGCGTATGTGTAGTTGATAACGGCTGTGGATGTAGCACTGTATTAACAACAGTTAGGTTTTCTTTTTCCATTTCATAGCAGTCGAGTAGCTGAGTATCATCTCTCTAGTGGTCGATTTGCTGAAAAACAAACTAGTTCGTCGGATGATTGATTCTTTGTTTGTTTCAGGACGCATTTTTTTCGATTCATGAACAGGACTTTCTTTCGCGAGGCGCTTCGTACTCGAGGCATGAGAAACCGATGCATATTTTCCAATAAATTCTCTTACCAATTCTTTTAATACCTTTCTCTTGCAGACAATGGTTTCAGAGCGTCTAAAACAACTCTTACATACTCAACGCTTGTCGTTTTTGTTACTTGGCGGTAATATATTCGTTTCCAATATTTCGTTCAATGTCACCAACAGCCCCTCCTTGAAAAGGCTGTAAAAACTATCGCCTTTTTTCAAATATATGCCACAAATAAGACAATGATTAATATCTAATGACTGGTAATGAATTTTCGTTGGAGTCTTTGGTGAATTTATAAAATGCTGACGAAAACGATCGTGTTTTGGAGAGCCTACGGGAGTGAACATGTTTACTACTCTTGACGCTCTAGTTACAGGAAGTAATTTACAGGAAGTAACAAATTAGTGACGTCGAATCTTCGCGCATGCTCGATAGAAAATCGTTCGTATGCTCGCAGTGGTTCCTTTCCCACCGAGAACCACTGCTAGCAGGGTAATTGGCATGCACTACAATTTGTGGTTTTGAAAATGCGTAGTTCATCCTGTGGTCAATAACAACATTGACTAATGTCTAAGATTGAATTTTACAGTAAATCAAAGCTAAAAGAGTACAAAATAACATACCTACTTTATATAGTTGGGCAGTTGGTAATTTTATAGTTAAAAGTAAAAATCTTATCACTATTTTACCAGTTTGTACAGAAAATAAAATAAATATACAGTAATCGTTTTAGTACTTCATGTTACAATAACTATCTAAAACATAACTTGTGTTTGGAGTGTAAATTTGGTCAGTATCCCAGTTTCAAATAACGCCTTATACCAAGGGCAATACAAATATACGAAACCTGTCGGTGATGTATTACAGCATTTGTTAAATTGAAACTGTACTTTCTAACTAATTGCCTGTAAGATAAATAGAGCTTCACAAGAGGAAAGACAATGTTTTGCATCATTTTGTGGGAAATAAACCATCTATGTAGGTAAATCAGTGAGTTAATTAATACTAATAATGAAACATTTCCGTAACTGTAGTGTTAAAAATGTAAATTTACACTGCACTCAGTGTATGCAAATCGAAATCTGGGGTAATTATTTTCATATTTTGGCATGTAACTCATTCTATGACTTGAATATTATGCCTTTTATACATTATCCTAGTCTTTTCGGCTTTGTTATTTTTCAAAGTTTTCGAAATATATTTGACTCATGGGTTATATCTGAGTTGCTATGCACAACAGATTGGGACATGTTGTTTATCATAAGTTGTGCATAATGGTTTTCTTAGATATTTCACCCTTGCAAACTTGTGTCATTAAAATTTACAGATAAAAACTTTCAAACAACCAAATTGTTTTTGATTGAGCATACATGTCTGCCGTATATTGTTTAAGCGATTGTGAAGGTGAAACAGGCTGTAGTGTACTATATATTTCTATAGGAGCACTATTTGGAGATACACTTATGCCTAAAATAGGCTTTTCAGTGGGTATAAGGCCGTATTATGGCATAGCAAAGACAGCAATACAAAGTCGGCTAAAACTTTGATATTTTATACAAGTTTTTGCTCTTTATCTTGATTTTGACAGCTTTAAACATGAAGTTGTATACTAAAGAATATAAATATTGGAGAGTTCGAAGATTTAACAGTGAAAATCTGCTGCTTGCTTTGGTTTATACTTCTATAATCTATATGTAATGCTACAAATATTGTATTGGTAAATCCTGAGACTGATGGCTAATGTTGAAAACTTGTGATAAAAATTGTCATATAGCTGCTTAGAAACAGACATATGATGAGATGCCAACTTGTGTACTTGAAATGCCAATTTATCTAGTTTTAGTAACAAGTACTGTGCCAGTGTTGCTGAAATAATTGTGGTTGCATTTTGAAATGCATCATATAACTTATCATTCAACTTAGATGTAACCGTTATGCCAATTATGATAAACTGATGCCAGGGGCAAGGAATTTGTGGCTCATAGTCAACCTTGTACCCATGCTCTGGCTTTTAGTTAGAACTTAGAACAATATTTTGACTTTATGCAAAACTAACATTTAAAACGTAAGTATTCATACTAAGTATTTCTTGACTGGAATAGTATATTTGATCAAATCTTAATCAAGGTTGTCAATGCTTAGAGGGTGCATGGATTCTACTGCCTTTGGATAGAGGATGAAACAAATGTAACTGTCATGCCTATTTGCTGTCTCTACCCCCCAGTGCAGCCAAGACAAGGGGAGAGTGCACACAAAGCAAATAATTGAACAGGACGCTTCACAAATTTTTGCTCCAGTTGGGTGCATCTGTAGGGCCAAGGGAAATGTAGTACCTTAGGTTCAGGAAATGAGAGTGGTTACCAAATATGCCAAGTGTTTATGCCAACAGAAAAGTGTGTGGTTCTAGATGCGTTTAGGCTTATGTTTATGAAATAAATAATGGCTGCCTGCTTGTTTTGTTCTAAATACTCTGGACCGAATGATGGAAGTATTTAGTGGCAAAGTATTGGTTAGAAGGTTCAGATCTGGAGATTTCACTGTGATTTTACCTTTCTTCCTTGTTGCTTGTGACACTGACATTTCTGCGCAAGAAACCACTGTGTGTTGGTCAACTTGTCTTTGCTATTGAGAAAGCTGGTGACTGTTTTAAGTGTTTAATTCCGCATGGAGGTACAGATCAGACAGCGATACTGAAGGGCTATGTACATACATACATCGAAACAAGTAAAGAGAGACTTTGGTTTCCATATTACAAAGGTGAAGGTGAAGGTGCTTTAGTTGTAGAGAAAGGATATAATTTTGTCTATTCACCATGTAATGTCATACATCCAGACAGTGTTGTGTTGCCAGAAAAAGAATATCATTGTGAATGACACCTTCGACTTAACTAGAGATCTCGTTCGTTTAAACCAAGCCCCTGATTTTAATTGAAAGCACTGTGCATATCAGATTAAAAGACCAGTTCAAATTATTGCAAGGTCTCCATTTACCATGTATTAAGGTGGTTTTCCACTGCACAAAATTTTTCGACGATGACGGTTGTGCGCATGCGCTGCGGTTTATTTATTTTTCGTCAGCAAAATGTTTGAGTTCGAAATATAGTTGAAATGTTGGTGACATTTTCCTCTTTCGTTGGTCGAAAAAATTTAAATATTTGTGAACAAGATGGCGGATATGACTGAGTGCAATTTGCTTTCACTCCAAGATAGTGCTCCTTGACTTGAAATTGATAATTCGCTTTCTCACATCTTTCCTTGTAATTTTTTCTAATCCAAAACCTCTTTTTGTATTTCTCTGTTCGCTTCCTAATGTGTAATCTCGCTTGTTTATAATATCGCTTGTTTACAGCAGCCATGTTTATATTTTTCCCTTCTGCATGTTCTAAAATTCGCTCACTTTTTGTGTGGAAATTGCCTGTGGATTTCACTCAACAAATATAGCTTGAAAAATTTCGATTTGATCGAAAAATTTCGCGCAGTAGAAAACCGCCTTTACGAAAATATTCCGATGGGAGAAGGAATTCGGTGACTTGATACTCGTATGCAGCCTTTCGATTTCTTTTTGTAGGTACCATATTCGTATTTGTACCTAGGGTACAATATACTAGTGCTTATATTGCACACATATCAAATGTACTTTATATGCCTATGGTGTGGTCTAGGTATTTGTATCGACTAAGACATATTGCACATCAGTATCACACACATATACATTATCATGTTAAAACAATAATAGAATACATTCAGTTCACTGTGTCTCTCATGTTAAGTTTGCAGATCAACACTGTGACTACAGTAAATGATAAATTCGCTGGTTGTATGGCTAAATGACTGGCTTGAGGCTATGTTGAAGTGCCTAGAACCAACTTTTCAAATGCCAGCGATTATCTAGTTCTGGAGCACAAATGTTTACTTAAAACCCATAATTTACGCTGGTCATCAGCAGTTACAGCAATGTTTCCCGCTCTGAGCATGCTCAGTTAACTATAGGCAGGTATATTTAAATTAAAATTATCAACTGTCAAAGTTCTGACAACTGTCAAACTGGTAAGTTATTTCAAGATGACTCTGAGGAGCTGGGTTTTTTTGCAAGAAATTCTGCAATCCAAAGAAAACATATTTGCTACATGAAGAATATAATTGTTGAAGGTCAGCAAAATTCATTATCAAAGTCTATATAAGTAAAAACATTTCGGTAATTTGCATAAAAATCATGCCCTAAGTGGGCAATCCAGGGCAAAATTGGCTTGCTCATTCTTTGTCTGCAATGATTCGTGGGAATCAATGGGTTGGAAAATAATCGCATGATTTTTAACTCTAAACAAACTGGAAACTTGTTACTGGAAAGAGACTAAGAAATCATACACAAAATACTGACCTTGAGGTTTCTATCGACCAGGTGGAACTTGGACAAGTACAGTGCCATAAACTGTTAGGGGTTGTTATTGATGAATATCTAACATTCCAAGAACATATAGACAAACTTTGTAATAAATTTTTAAAGATATAAAGAAAATATCTGCCTATAAGGGAAAGAAAACGTCATTATAATGCTGTGATAAAACCAGTGATGATGTATGGAAGCTTGGTGTGGAGTTATTGTGCCAAAGAAGATCTTCAACGAGTCTTTAAGTTACAAAACAGAGCTGCCAGGGTCATAGAATAGGAAATGACTAGAAGGACCACTTGAGGCGGAACGTTTGAAGTTTTTGATGCTGCACATGTCGCATTACGCATGTTCATTACCATTATTTCTAACCAGTCAATTGCATTTTCTGGCCAATAAATACGCTGAACTGGCTGATCCGTCATTATTCTGGCCAGAAAACAGCATAAAAATAGGAGGGGGTCATGTTGCACTGCTGAGTGGCCCTTCTGGTCATTTCCTATTCTGTGCCAGGGTCGTGCTCGTTCTCGCTATGAAATCAAGGACGGTAGAAAACTTAAATGGGATCCCTTTCTATGATGAGATTAAAATTAACAAGTGTGTACTGATCCATAAACGATTGGCAGGAAATGTTCCTTCTTACATTGAAGACTTGTCTTCAACTAATAGTTTGGTGCATAATAGATAGACTAGATTCGGATCAATAAATTTAGTTTGTCCTAAATTTAAACTTAGTGGTGATGGTGGGAGATCTTTTACTGCCTCTACAATACAACTGTGGAACAGTCTCCCAGTTGACATTAGAAGAATGAACTCTATAAAGTCATTTAAAACAGTGTTGAGGAAATATTTAATGGACTCAAACAAGGACATTGATAATTAAGAAGTTTTATTATAACTTTATAACACACTTTTATTGTATATAAACATTTTTACTGTAAATTCTATCAATAGCTTAAATTTGTATTTATATTAGTTAGGAGGCCCACAGGATTGTCAGCTTTTTTGGCTGTTAGGTGTCAGCCTTGTTAAATAAAGTTATTATTATTATTGTTTGGTAAAACTATACTAAAAATATTATTTGTTTAACCAAAACTTGATGCACTCTATTTTCACGGACCGGTCATACAGTAACTGCTAGGTGGGGGTGGAGGGAATATGGATGGGCCACCACTTTTCCGTGGTTATTTCCTCATCTTGCCAATCATTCCATCCAGCAAGCACTTGTTGTTGAGTTGCTGGGGACCAATAATCAAATATCTCATCAATAGCCAATGAATATTCATCATCTTCCAACTCAGCCAAGAATTGGTCTTCCTATAGAGCAAAAATTATATTGACAAAAATCCAACTATATCAAACCGAATATGAAAATCAACTTACCAAATGTTCTCCTGATGTTCACGAGCCATTGTATATTTCTTCTACAAGTGAAATCCAAAGCAAGCATAGCCAGAAAAATTTTGTTGTGATCGTTGTCAAAACAGACTTGCCAAAATATATAGGGACGCGAATGTTACCTATATTACTAATCATGCAGTTAAATTGGTATCGTCAGCATACATGTTAGGGACGGATTCTGACAAGCAGCCAGGAAGATCATTGATATATATCAAAAACAATAGCAGGCCAAGGATAGAGCTCTGTGGTACTCCGCATGATATTGCTTTGCTGCTTGAAAGAACATCAATGACATAGCAGTATTTGATAAATATGACTGGAACCATTTTAGCTCTGTGTCATTTATTCCATAACACATGTGCTTCTTCAACAATATATTATGATCAACAGTATCGAATGTCTTTTTCAAATCAATAAAAGCTGCTATGTCAATGTCCCCCATATCCATATGTTTGTACTATGCCATTACAGATTTATGCAAAGCATAAATGATTAGAATGAAAACCTGATTGATGATCAGATAACAAATTTTCCTTCTTAAAGTATTGAAAGGTGTGCAATTCCTATCAAATGTCAAATTAATCCAATCTGAAACCGCCTGGATTCGGACTAAACTTTCATGCGTTCGGATCGGATTGAATTTGATTAATTTGGTCTTATTCCAGAATTGAATATGCCTGCCCTGTTTGGCACACTACGATACTTAATTCGAAAAAGTTCAAAAAAAGGACCTTCCATATAATATACCCTGAAACTGATTATGAAGTAGAAGATGCCTTAAAAATTGGTCAAGGTAAGCACCTTGACGACAGATTGCAAGAAGTGTGTGCTAAAACTTTTAAACAGATTTAAGAATCTGATTCTTGTCTTCGTCATATTTTACCACTCTGTGCAGACACACATAACTGGGATTTAAGTAATTATAGTCTTACTATGTATACCGAAAAGTAGAATGGAACGTTATAAAAACAGTTTCATACTAACAATGTGTTCTATTTTTAATAGTATTCATTAACTCTTTCTGGTCGGTCGCATTTTAATTATGTTGTCGCAAGTTGTCGTAAGAGCACTTTGAGTACGATCTCCTTTACAAAATATTTACCCCCTGGCAATGAAATTAACACCATTGGAATCCTTACAAAATAAGCTTTTTAACAGTGAGCTATTTTGCCGACTAAACATTACAGAATCAAAAATACTAAAAGTTTAGTCCCAAACATACCTCCAGTCATACTTCAGTTCAACTCAAACAATCTTTAATATCTTTTAATATCTTTAATATCTTGAAAGACTTCTAATGGTCGAAATTTAGCTTTTTATCTGTTTCTTTCGGTTGTAAAACTTGGCTGCGATACGGCTTTTAGAAATATTTATTTTGAATTTTTTTTTATTTATCGGGAATTTTCCAACATGCACGCGCGTGTCGTAGTTTGACTATATATGGTTTGCCCACGCGCTTCAGTCCTGACAAAAAGATCTTATATAGGGTATTGTACCCTGGGGAATTAATTCCGGCCACTTAAAAAACCATAGCAACAGTCTTTGTTTGTGTTTGGGCCTTTTCCGGTTGTTTTTGTCTGAAATTCCGGTTTGACCCGTACGCTACATTTCAAATTTCACCGCAACTTTGTCAATTTTTATTGTGTTTCTTTGCAAGTTGGTCAGTATGTACTGTGTATTAGCGAAGATCACACAGATTTTAAAACAGACCAAAGGTACTGAATATATAATTAGTTTACGATAATAATAAATATCAGATTACAAAGGTGTTAAAACTCACGGAGATCTGTAAAACAATGTATTTAGCGATTTGTTTGGATTTAGTCAAGAACAGGTGTGTTTGCTGAATCGATTGGTGGTATTTTCGTCCGTTTTGGGTGAGGGGCGCCAAAGATACAAGCGCTCAAAATCATCATCCGTTGGCGGTTGATATTCGACGCTACCATTTAGAAAGAGTTAATAATTGATACAAATATTGTATATTAATTTAATTTATATAATGTTATAGTTACTTTCAATTTAAATTATTAGATCTTCGTAATTCGTAAACATATTGCAATTCACCTACTTTGGTGCGAAAATATCACAATAAACCATAAAAACATTTATGCTTGTCTTCAAGACTTTTCTCCATGTTTGGCAAGTTTATCATTTCAGATCAGAAGAGAAACAGCACTACGAAATTAAAAGGATGGGCTAGAACTGAAAATAACAATAATGTGGTGTTCAGTTTCGTTGCCCGGGTTCGGGCACTACTTTAAAACAAGATAAATAATTAGGATTAATCATACAAAGTCCAAATCCGCTTGTTTGCACTTCTAGAAACCTGCAGTTTTCGAGTATTTCTTCTTCGAAAATGCAAGAAATCAACATATTTCGCAATCGATCGACGCCATTTTTTTCAGGGTACTTGGTGTAATATGCACTATATATAGTGTATTTCGTGGTTCCACATTGATTTTTACATGAAGTTTCACAAACATCCGCTGACATAAAGTAAATATGGCGTTTCAGATTTCAGAATTATTGTTTTTTAGTAATTTTGATGGGGAAAATGACAACATTTTACCGAGGTTTCATTCCAAAAGTTGTTTGGATTGACAAAATATATGGCTATCGCTTGACGGGCTTCAAAGGGATGTTGCGTGGAGAAATTTTGAGTTTTATTCGCGGTAATGTGAGTGGATATAAGTGACAATACTAGTGAAAACATTTATCACTGGCAGAGGTCTTGGCAGATTCAATATAGGACTTTCCTTTGTGATGAAAAACTGTCTGGTTATCTGGTATCAGAACCTGTGTTGTTGGAAATCCTATTCCGTAGAGATGCTCTCTTGTTGTTCTTAACACTTGTATTGTTCTCTTATTTTAATTTAATTTAATGTAATTGTATATTTATATAGTATTTGTTATAGGGCCCACATTGCTATCAAGCAAAGATTGTGGAGCACAGGGGGGGGGACACATGCCATCCAGACAATCTCCAGCTCTTGATTGGAGAGTGTCCAGCCAGCACCAACACTGAGACCATGATGCTGTTTGAAAATTTGCTCTGTTGATATGTTGGAAAAGGCTGTCAGAGGTTGGGGTGAGACATCATCTGAACATTTTCTGGATTTAAAAGGAGCATATCTGCAGTCTATCTATCATATCCTAGCCTGTATTCCAGTCGACCACACCTTGTGTGTGTAACGTGGACTGGAACACAGGCTATCATATCCTTGCTTGAGTGTGTTGAGTGCAAGTGTAAGGCAGGGAACATGTACATGTTGTGATTGCCAGAATAAAGCAGGAGTTAATGAAGATGAGTCCTGAGGATTATGATATGACTCATTCTGATGAGGAAGAAGAACTTGCAGATTCTGATGATTTGTGACTCTGGTTGAAAGAGCTAACTTCGAAATTCTAATTTGTATATTATTTAAAGGAACGAACTCATGCTCACCAAACAGAATGTAGCTATAAATATGCACCATCATTGTCTTTGATGGGAAACCCCAGGGTAGCTGACTAGGTGAACATGCTACAGAATCCAAGGAATATATTTTTTATTTAACTTTGCCACATAAAGAGTGTCAGGGTCACCACAACAGTATACACCAATTACTGCAGGCCCTATAATATACAATTAAATTTAGAGAACAATACAAGTACTAAGAACAACAGGAGAGTAGTAACAAGCAGTATTACATTTTAAACAGGTTCAGGTTCACAGTTTATATTTATGGCAGTAGTGTAATATCCATATTAAAGTAGCAAGTTAAATCTAGATAATACATCACTTAATTCTAGCATTCCCTGTACAATAAGTGTACAATTCCCTGGGGCTGGGCAGGAAAAGAGCAACAATGCCCCACCCGGGGCATCCTAATTTTTTATCTTGTTTTAAAGTAGTGCCCGAACCCGGGCAACGAATTTCATTTTCTAAGCGACTTTTCGTGCCACAGAATACGGCCTATGTTTAGCCCAACATATACCTTGCTCAAGTTATCTTTACGTATTGGTTCTGGACTGAATTTCAGTGTCCTTGTATTCAACTGGTTGCTTCCAGATAATAATTTCTACTACATTAGCACAAAACGGTCCATACAATGTATTTCGGTCACCCAAGTTATGACAACTTTGGAAGAACTATCCATCTGGGAGGGGCTTGCAAGAAATGAACAAACAAATTCATTATGTGAAGATCCTATTCCCACCAGTGATCCCGGTAGAATCCTCCGACACACTGTAGTGTTACAAAATAGTCATTGTTCAACCTGTGTTGAAACTTAGGAGAATCTGATTAAAAGCAAGGAAAGATCAGACGGAAAAACCTTGGAGCCAGTCAAGAGTAAAGCACCATTGTCAGTATCCAGTAAAAGTCGACTAGTGGCTACAATCCAATAGCAATGCCTTGTCTGTAAGGAACTTGAGAGCCGTTTGACAGACTTGGAGAAGGAAATTGCAAGCAACAGTATTCCTGTAAATGAGACAATGGAAAATGATATTTTATCCATTCTTGCTGATCGCAGTGATGATGTGTCACCACATATGAAATTCTTCTGGGAGCAACAGAGGAAGCTATTACAAACACCTGCATTTGGGCGCCGTTACCACCCCCACCTGATCCGATTTTGCTTATCAATTCATGTGAAATCACCTGCAGCATATCAAGAACTTCGTGACTCTGGCATTTTGTTTCTACCAAGTGAAAGAACTTTGAGGGACTATAGAAACTTTCAAATCCCAGCTAGGCTTCAATCTGGAGAATGTGCAGAGATTACAGGACATGACAAAGGAATACTTTGACATTCAGAGGTATGTAATTATTTCATTCGATGAAATGAAGATCTAGTCGAAACTGGTTTTTGACAATTATACCAATTAATGAATTGGTTTTGTTGATCTCGGGGAAGAGGAACTGAATACAAGCAGTTTTGGTTCTCATGAACTTACAACACATGCTCTAGTTTTCTTTTTCCAAGGTGCTGCCACTGATTTAAATTATGCCTATTTCATGACCAAAGAGGTTACATCTTACCAGATAATGCCATTATTTTGGAAGTGTGCATCTGTTTTAGAGCTGGTGTGCAACTTATGGGTATGTGCAGCTGTTTGTGATGGTGCATCACCAAATTGGCTGTTCTTTCAACTTCATGCTCATGTAGCTGGCACAGCCATTGATGGAATTGTAAATTAGACTGTCAATGTATTTGTACCACACATAAAGATATATCTTTTCTCTGATCCACCACATTTAGTGAAAACAACCAGAAACTGTTTGTTTAATTCTGGGAGTGGTAGGCATACCAGGTGTATGTGGAACAATTAGAAGCATATGCTGTGGGATTACATCGCTAAACTATACTATTCTGATCTTCACTTTGGCTTACACCAATTGCCCAAGTTGACAGCTGACCACATAAATTTGAAGCCTTATAGTTAGCTTTGCTGCCTTATAGTTAGCTTTGCTGCCCAAGTGTTGATTAATATACAATTACTTTATGGTTTCCGTGTTTGGATGGCCTCATCCAAACACGCGGGAATGTTGCGAGGGTTACGAAAAGCGCGCTTACGAGGCGACTAGGTTTCTGCTATTGGAGAGGTTTGAATTTGTATTGACTGAACGATTCTGTCAAGATGACCTGGAGGAGTATTTTGGTTAACAACGAGCTGCGGGCAGACAAAGTAATAAACCCAACTGCAGCAGAATTGGTTATAATGACCTAAATAGGGAAATAGCATCATCATCAGTTAAAGGTAATGTTTCAGGCAGGCATTCCGGAAAAAGGCAAGAATGGTTTAATGTAAGCGAGGAATCTTTGCCAAAACGGAAAGTGCCTAAAGGACATTCAGAACAGTAGAAAATAAATGTGTTATCTATTTAGTTCTGGCAAAGTGATATGCAGTGGAAAAGTTAGACATAAAAACTGGTCGTGCTATGCAAATTTCAATTTTGTATTGTCATTTTACCAGCATAGCATGACCAGTTGCCATGGCTAGCATCACAATTGCTGTCATGGGTTTATCCTTTAGCAATCAGCAGATTATTTTGCAAACATGACTGATCAAAGTCCTTTTATAGAATACAAGCTGCTGGGGCAAGCCCCCTTTCAGACAAAGGGCCTTTGCTCAAGACATAAAAGTTTGTCTTGAATTTTTCATTTACTTTCATCAGACCCACAGCTTGTCTCGATTATACTATGACCCTTTTTCATGGTGTACACACTGACAAATTATTGAAAGAAGATCCTGTTGTAGTTAGCAATAGACAGATCATACACATGATCAAAATTATCAACAATTATCATAGTGGGCAAATACAAACATTTATATATAACTTCAATAATCACACTTTGGGATACTGAGGACTTGCAAAGGATTTTTAGGAACTATTTTTTAACCTAAGTTTGTGTAAGCAGTAAAGCCAAATCAATACTATTAACCCATTGGCTTGCAATGTGCCCAGATGCATCCTACATTTATAGTACTTTACTGTGTCTAATGCCAAACAATTTAACTTGATGGAAATATAATAAATCCAGTTTTTTTACAGTATGAATGAATAACTTGTTAAGGAGTATAATTTTGGTAATTGAAGTAAAACTTTATTTGCATTGGGGCACATTGCAGCTCTATGGATTAATCCTCTTGATGAGCAAAATCTATACACAATTGTATCAAACTTGTTTTTAATAGAAAGACACATCAAGATATACTGTAAATATGTACAAATAGATAAGGGTTTATAAGGCCATTAATTATTAGGCAGTTCAATTAAATTTTATACTACCATAGTTACACTCTAAAATCTGTTTTTAAACATTACAAAGTCTACTTTTCCTCCCCAGATTTCTTTAACTCTTTTTGCAAAGCCTTCTTTCAAGACACAGTTTCACTAAAAAGACTCTTAACCAATGCTGCAGTCAAAACTTCATTCACCATAGTCTCGGCTGCTCAGGTGCATTAATGCCTGGCTCCAATTTCGCAAGGAGTGGGAAAATAGAAAAAATATATAAAAATGAATAAAAAATTAACAAAGTAAACTATGACTCTCATTTTTTGGTGGGATGTTGGAAATGAAGTGCCGATATTTTTCAACCATTTGGTTTCCATGGAAACTGGTCATGTGACAAGATATAGGCGGTGATAATGGAAATTAACTTAAAGTTTTAAAACACGGCTTGTCGACGCACTAAACATTAATGGATATATACAAAACTATTATCACGGAACCCTTTGCTCTTATACTACAATGTTGTAATTAGAAACTTGAAGATTAAGCCATTGGTATGAAAATATTGCTGTGAATACAACAATGTCAATATAATTTGCACTAAAACGATCGTTCCAGATTAAAATGTTTACAAGTCTAATTGTAGGACCAAAGTTGGCTGTATTCTAGGCAAAATCTACGTATTAACGACCCACATTAACGTTGTCTTATGCGTCGACAAGTCCAACATGTTTTTCGCGTGATGAATTCGCGCACGCCATTATCATTATAGGCCCCTGCCGTGAAACAAAATATGAAATACAACTATACAATGACTAATAAACCATTTGCAAGTGCATAAAATAATATGCTTGGAACAGAGACAAGATAAGTAAAACATGCATGATAAGTACAGATCAATGCGAACAAGAAATGTGCAAATATTACTGTTGTTCATTTATATATTGAGCAAAATATTCGACAGGAATGCAGTCTTTATAGGATATTATATTTCAACAACAACATTAATTGCTCCCTTAAGACTTTAAGAGAAATATGTCACGCTTAAACATCATCACCCAACAAAAGTTTGAATCAACCATACGCTGGATATTTCAAATGTTTTTTTCTGTGGGAAACTAAAGAGGAATCACAAATCAGTGCTGAATTATTCATACATAAACGCTCAATAGCGAGCTTTATATATCAAAGTTCAAAGGTCGCCGCATATTGCATATAATAATACTATTAAACTATAAAACGGCCAATTTTACGCGAAAACCTAAACGTTTACTCCTCCCTGCTGGTTTTTATAATATAAACTAATCCAATAGCTCATATTTATTGAATTTCAGTTTGATTTGAACGCCAAAACACATTCGAATACTTAATATAGCTGTCAAAATGAATTCCTCCTGGCAACATGCTAGACATGTTTAATCGCGCGCGCAACTCGCGCGGACATATCGAGTCAAGCGTGGGTAGAGCCATAGTAGAGCCAAGCATTAATCTGCCTGAGTGGAAGATGAGTGATCTTGTCTTCACGGATATTGTTTCTGAAGGTCAAGTCGCACACCTCAGCAATGCTCACAATCCAGGGATGTGGTGACCAAAGTCCACCCCTTGAAATTTACTCAATGTACCCATTGCCTTCAGTTTTAATCCTCATTAAAACACCCTGAGTCCGAATACAAAATGTTCTCCTCTGATGCTGCAGGTTATTCACAAAAGCCATTTTAATCTTCGCTCCTTCAACACGCATTGAATAATCTCGCGCCATTTTGAATTTTGCTTTGTGTACTTTACCATCGCTCAGAAGTCAGAATAGCGATTATCCCGCCCCAGTCTCAGAATAGCGATTATTCCGCCCGTCTAGTTCCAATTAAAAGATAGTAAAATTTCTCTAAAACTTGTTTTAGCGAAAACAAAAATTGCGATTTTTGCAATCAATGCATTGACAAAGTTCAGAGCACTTTAATGATGCTTTCATGCAGGAACATCTTCTGTTTTCACAGCCTTTCGTACACTTGCAGTTAACAAACTCTAGGATTGAGTCTGGGGCTGCAGGTATCATCATCCAATCAACTGCAACGTTCCCTATCGCCATCTAATTGCCAGCCGTGGTTGTAAAAAGAGGGCAGGCGTAACATTGGTTGCATTGCATGTCGCCAGATGTAGCATTCTTCGTACTTTCCTTTTTTAAATAATTGATAGCGCACATAATTGACATCAGAGCATTCCTCGAAACCGTGGCATACGTAGCTTGACAGGTCATTTTTCAGTTCACTAGCGCACATAATTGACATTAGAGCATTCCTCGAAACCATGGCATACGTAGCTTGACAGGTCATTTTTCAGTTCACTAGATAATTCTGTTTCTTTACCAAGGCTTTTCAAATGCAACTGCATACATCTCTTTCAATTTTGCAATTCTCATTGCATTTATCTTTCATTGCGTTTTAGCCGTAAAACGCACTTGTGGTATCACAACATTTAAAAACAAAACTATAACTATAAGCCAGACAAATGAATAAAGACATATTATAGAATATAGTATACAATATAGTATAATTACTGGAGGATAAAGGATGTGGGAGCTTGTCTGGCATACTGTATATAAATAGGAATGAATCCATTTCAGGCATTATTTAATATCGATTTATTAATAAAGAAACAAATACTGAACTAGCCTCGTCAACGAATGACGAGCGAACTAAGCATGGTACTGAGTGGCCAGGCCTCTTATTACATAAACAATACTCATAATTCTCTATCTCCCCCAAGTCTTTGGTGTTCTTTGTGATTACGGGGGACAGTAAGGACTGATAAAGTTATAGTATAACATAACATAACATGGTTTAATATGATCAGACAATCAAAATTAGTGTCATTGATTGTATGTTGAAGTTCAATGTTCCTCAAGGCCTGGGTTGTTGAAGTTTATTAGTCTCCGTAGAGCTAAGGGTGGTTTCCTTGGGGTGAGTAGAGGTGTATGGCTTGCAGTAGGCACATCTGGTGTCTCAGCATTGGCTGGTGGGGGTGATGAAGCAACTTGTGGATGCGTTGTGACGGAAGGGTGCATATCAGGTTCTGGAGTGTCCTCATTAGCTTGTTCGGTGGGACATGCTGATGGTGGGATGTAGGTGGGGTTGGTTGGTGTATTTCCATCGCTTGGGGTGGTCTTTCTTGATGTGGCTGGTTTGGTGAGGTGGCGGAGGTCATCAGTGATGTTATGACGAGGTGGTGGCATGTGCACTGGGAGATATGATCTCAAGAACTTGCGGTTGTGTAGCGTCATTCTTCCCGAGCCATCCATGCGCACAACATATTGGTCAAATTGGCGGACTTCGACTACCACACCTGTTTTGTCCCACTTGGTGGGGTGGGGACCAGTCTGGTTTTGGACGTGTACGTGGTTGCCAACGGTGAGGGGGGGAAGTCGCTTGGTGTGTTCCGACCATTTCTCTGCTAACTTCATGTGTCTGTTCCTGAGTGCTTCCTCTCTGGTAGCTAAGGTGTCCTGCCAGGTTGGGTGGGGCTTGTACCGTCCTGGTAGAATTGGTATGAAATCTTTGATGGGGCGGCCAAACACACACTGGGCTGGGGAGAGCTTGGTACTGTTGGGGGTGTTTCTATACTGGAGTATGGCTCGCTGGAGCGAGTCTGTGTCAAGGCTGCCGCTTGCGTCGGTGTTGGCTGTGATGATCCGTTTGACGGTTTTCACCCCTAGTTCGGCTCTGCAATTCGAGTGTGGGAATGCGACGGAGGAGAGTCTATGGTGGACTCCCCATTCTTGTAGGAATTTGGATGTGGCATTTGCAGTGAACTCCGGCCCGCCGTCGGTGGCACATTCATCCGGGATGCCAAAAGTGGCGAACAGTCGTCTTAGGGAATCAATCAGGCCCTTGGATCCATCGTGTGCCCTTTCGATGATGGGCCAATTTGAATATCGATCCACCACCACAAGGTAGTATATGCCCTTATAGTGGAAAAAATCAGCACAGATGCACTGGAAGGGGTATGTTGGTGGAACTGGTGGGTATGGGGGTGCACTTGGTTGGGAAGGTGCCATACGGTTGCAGTGGCTGCAGTTGGCTCTTTGAGATGTGATTGCAGGGGTAATACCAGGCCAGAACACAGTGGATTCAGCGCGTGCAGTCATCGATGTGACTCCTTGATGGGCTGAGTGCAGTACGGTAAGGACATGTTGTCGGAGGGAGGGTGGTATGACTATGCGGTTCTTGTATAAGATGACTCCATTGACTGTATGCAGGTGGTCGCGAAACCGGTGGTACTCTTGGAGAGTGGGGGATAGCTTGTGTCTGAATTGTGGGAATCCGGACTCGATTGCGTGCAATAGCCCTGTCATGTCCAAGTCACTAGTCGTGGCCAGTCGTACCTTGTCCCAGGTTATCGCCATGGATCTGAGTGCTGAGGTGGCTGATGACTCCAGGTGGCTGTCCATGGTGGGGGAGCTTGAGTGTGGGGGTTGCCCATGGCTGCGGATGCCTGCCAAGAAAGAGCGCCCAGCTTCATTTGCTGGGAAGGAGGAATCTCTTGTTGCTGCTATGTCGTCAGGAAGCACCAGCAGCTCTGGCGTTGTTGAGCCAGTGGGGTGTCGGGAGACAGTGTCTGCTAGTGCTGAGCAAACTCCGGTTTTTCACCTCCGGCTCCGGCTCCGGCCAAAAAAACTCCGGCTCCGGGAAAAAAAACTCCGGCTCCGGCAGAAAATTTCCAGCTCTGACAAATTCGTGAAAATTCGAAATTTAATGGAAATTTCCAATTACAAAGTGGAAGCACTATCTTTGTTTTTTATTTTAACACTTATGACTGTCGTCATAGCTGTCGTCTGCATGGCGCGAGAGCGCGTTCTAATTTATGATTGTCAGCCTGAGAATTTTATCAGACGCTACGACGCTACGTTTGCAATTGTCAACAATTTTAATTATAAAAAGTTTTAACCACATTGACTTTGCGTTTGTGAGTTTAAGCGACTGCTTCTTGTCTTGTGCAACCAATACCGTGCTTCATGCGACATAGAATACTATATTTAATGTTTGTGGCAAGTAAGATAACGCAATGCAATAATCTGTCAGTATCAAAAAGTTGATACTGATTCGTTTAAAAATAGATATTTCATAATTTATACAAGACATACAAGCTTGCGATTGTATTACAACTTTCCTGTGATAAGATCACAGACGCAATAATGACTTGTTGCAATGTTGCCGTTTGAGACAACAGATACGACTTCAGATTTAATGCACTTTCAACAAATTCAAAGAATCAAAGTCATTCTGACTCTCCAGCCGGAGCTGAGAGAAAGCACAGCAAACTCCGGCTCCGGCTCCGGCAGACAAAAAACGCCGGAGCTCCGGCCGAACTCCGGCCTCCGGTACTCCGGTGCACAGCACTAGCGTCTGCTGCTTTGTGTTTTACTCCTGGGATGTGGACCATCCGGAACCTGTAGCGGAGTGTCTTTTCTTTTAGGTTGCGAAGTCTGCCGTTTGAGATTTCGTCGAGGGATCGGTCACCAAATATCTTGAGGAGAGGTTTGTGGTCGACTGCAACGATAAGGTCTGTGCAGCCGAGAACAAAGAACCGAGCTTTATCCAGGGCATCGACCACAGCGAGAGCTTCCCCCTCGACGGGTGCATAGCGTGACTCTGCAGGATGTGTGAAGCGGCTGCCTACCAATGTGATTTTCCATCCTGTACGACAGCAGAAGGGATCACTGGACTTGCAGTCGCAATGTTTCTGAAACAACCAGAAACCAATGCCATGTTTGGACCAGTCCGTGGCCAGGCAAGTTGGTTTGGTTTTATCAAAAATACGGACTCCTTCTTCGATCTCGCTGATGATGACAGTTTTGGATTCGTTGAATAGTTGGTTTAGTGTGTCATCCCAGTAGAATGGTACGTCAGACTTGAGCAGTTCTCGGAATGGTAGCATTCGGTCTGCCGTGGCGAAGGCGTATGATACCTGATTGATCAATCCGAACCAGGAACGCACATCTGTTGTGTTAGCTGGGGTTGGGAATCGGCTGATAGCATCGAGGTATTTCTTGCAGGGGCGCACACTATCGAGGGTGATCTCGAAACCAGTGAACTCGACCGTGTCCGCTCCAAATACAAACTTGTCTGGGTTGAGTGTAATGCCATGGTGACCACAGAGGTCTAGCCAATCAACTGCCTGGAAGAAACTCTCAGTGAGGTTGTCTGCCCAGAGAAGGGTGTCGTCGATGCACTTGGTCTTATTCGGGACGTCGGATACAAGTTCGTCAAATCTCCTTGAGTAGCCATCCCCAGATGCTATGTAGCCCTGGGGTGCAGTTTTGTACTAGCGCCCCAAGGGGTGATGAAGGTAGTCAGATGGCGATCGTCTTCATGGAGGGGAATGCTGTGGTAGCCATTCCAACAGTCGAATACAGTCTTCTTCTTGCCACCTGGTACGGACCGTGCTTGGTGGAAGGGGCTTTGTGTGTGGTGGGTTTCCCGTGCTGCATGGAGGTTGAGTGATTGGAAGTCCACTGTGCGACGGGGCTTACCGTTCTTTTTGGCACACACTACCATGCGGTGGCACCATGTTACAGGTTCTCCCACTGGTACTGGCTCGATAACTCCAAGCATCACGTCCTGGTCAAGATCAGCCTTGACTTCGTGTTGCCAATGAAGTGGGACGGGAACAGGTGTGTGATGGGCAACTGGTTCTGCATCGTCAACCATTAGCCTCATTGGGACGCTGTCCATGAGTGGTAGTTGCTGATGTTCACACACGTTAAAGGTGCTTGATTTATAGTAGTCCAGGAGCCATCCTTGAAGTGATTCTCTGTTCTCCTCGGTCGCTGGGAATGGTAGTTGTGTGGGTTTGGGTGGTGGTTTCTGGCGACTGAGACAGCCACAGGGTGCAAGCGGGATGTTGCTGGGTGCAGCTGTGGTAGTAGCAGGGGTGCTCTCAGTGATGCCAGAGGCTGTCTCTCGTTGTTGGGTTTCACCCACAGAGGGGAAGTTCTTGGTGATCATACCTAGGGAACTGCAGGCTTCGCGGCTAAGAAATAGCTTGTCTGAGTCGTTGGTTACATAGACAATCTGTCGGGTTTCCAGGATCTCTCCCAAGTCGGATTTGCCAGCGAACCGCAAGATGACCGCACCGAGGATCTTGATCCCGTTATTGTTGGCCGCATGCATGCGCAGTGTGACAGGGAGTAGGTCTTTCTCACCCAGACCAAGGCGGCGGATCGCCTTCATGCCAGCGAGGCAACTCTGGCAGCCTGTGTCAGCCATGGCGGGGAGTCTAACACTTTGGGGTTGTGTGACAGTGGGTCTGAACCCCAATGCGGTATAGTCATCAGGGTGGGTGCTTACATTCAGGGTAAGGAACGGTTGAGGCTGTGAAGCATGTTGGTTCCAGCACCCACTCAGGTTGTTGTATACGTGGTGATCTAGTAGGATGGGGCCTGCATGTTGTTTCTTGGTGGCTGTACTGGTTGTTGTACAGAGAGAGTCGAAGATGGCGCCTCCTCTTCTCCAGTTGGGTACGACCGGGGTTGCGATACTGTCTAGGTTTCTCTTTACTGCGACATACGGTTTCGAAATGATTGGGTTTGTTACAGTGACGACAAGTTTGAATGCCGGGCATTCTGCTTTCCTGGTCTTTGGTGGGGCATTCTTGCCATGGCCGCATTGGCCGCAATAACAGCATGGTTCTGTCTTATTACCGTTCTTTTGCTGGTCCACTCTGTTCGGGCGATGTTTTAGTTCATCTTGCTTTGCGCGGCGGTACTGACTTCGGGCTGCTTCTGCTCCTTGGGTCTGCAGAAGACGGCCAGCAGACCTCTTCCCTGATTCCTTTGCCTCTATGAATTGGAGAACCTCCTCTAACGACATGTCCTGATTTTTATCTCCAAGGAGGTCCAGTTGGATGTCGGTGTCGGAGAGTCCGCGTGTGAGGACGTCGCGGAGGATGTTGTCTGTGTAGTTCACTGCAGTGCTGCACGAGGGGCAGGGGATTGTAAACTTGCAAACGCCAGCTTGGCCTCGGAGGCGGGCGCAAAAGCTGCGAATTGTTTCATCCCGGTCTTGCTTCATATTGCTCAGCTGAACTCTGGCGACCATCGTGTTTTCTTCCCTTACTGCCAGTCTCTTTATCGCTGCCAGGACTTCGTCAATGGTTTTGTTCGAGAGCGATGGATCGCGGTGCGGGTGATGTCCTTGCGTAGGTCCTCTTCGCAGCATTCTAGGAGCTGGATTACTCTTTCTTTTCCCGATATTTTAGTGGCGTCGACGTACTCTTGCCATCGGGTCAAAAAGTAGGTCCAATCCTCGCTTGATCCCCCTGCCGATATGGTTGGTCTTCTAACTTTCTCGATCTTGGCGGCTGTAGATGGTTCGGCTGTAGCTGCTTGGGTGGTTGGCGTTGTTGGCATATGTGTGCCGTTTGAGTGCACTGATAGTAGCACGGCTGCAAGTGCATCCTCGACGTTTTCTGTCTCGTATGTACATTCTGGGAACGGGCATCTGTACCTCGGCATCTTTCGTTAGCTCTTTTTGCTTTTCTTTGGTATTTTCTAGCGCTGGGTTTGAGAGTACACGCGTGTGTTCGCAACAGGAAAATCCAAGATGGCGGGCGAAGACAAAATATTTATAAATACGATGGTTTCACCGGTTTAATTGTCGCCGATTATTATGGATGGAAAACACGGTAAATCGCTCTGTTTTGTTCTGTGGTTATTGTTCGCTCGTCATAAATAGGAATGAATCCATTTCAGGCATTATTTAATATCGATTTATTAATAAAGAAACAAATACTGAACTAGCCTCGTCAACGAATGACGAGCGAACTAAGCATGGTACTGAGTGGCCAGGCCTCTTATTACATAAACAATACTCATAATTCTCTAGTATAGGCATAGCGCACACCACATAATCATTGAGTTTAAACAGTAAGTTAGTGAAACCTCACTCACATTATCGTGATTACGGCAAAATGTCGCCCAATCTTACATTTCCACGGTGAAAGACTCACCCTCACTCATATTTCCTTTAACGTCATGCTATACACGTAGGCGAAATCTCGCCCATACAGTATCGATCTCATCTCACTAGCAGTGTGTTATATTATACTGTAAGCCCTTCTCTTCACAAGACACAGCATTACATGTGTTATTGAACGGTGAAACGTTACCTGCAAACATTTAGCCTCAATAGTCATAACAGCAAAAACCAGAACTACACTACTTTACAAACACAACAGCACGACCTTGGTTTAATATTCTCCCGTACAGCCCTCACTCTCGGTTAGTAAGTAGTTATCATTGTGGACCGGTTGGCGGTTGCAAGCATGCAGTGAACGTGTCGTTTTGTGGACCGGCACGTGATACGGTCTTGTCCAATCGGCAAACAGGAAAATTGAACTTTGACACTTATTGACACAAGTGTCAAAGTTCAATTTTCCTGTTTGCCGATTGGACAAAACCATATCACGTGCCGGTCCACAAAACGTCATGTTCGGCAACCGGTTAACAATGAAACAATTGTTGACCGGTCAACAATAAAACCGGAAGTGAGGCGCGAAGAAGAAGATATTAATCTATTATTAAGAGATAAAGACGGAATACCAGGTGAATTATTGAGACTTTAATTGACACTTGCTATATAATAAAACACTTATTTCCTTCTCCAGGTCTTTGTAAAGAAAAATAATGTTTTTCTTATGACATTCGATATTTGCCATTTTACATTTATTAACGTAAATTTATCTATACATTGAAAAAACTTACTTCTTTTTTTTGAGCAATTCCTTCTCCTTTCCCAAAACTTCCGTCACTACAACATACTCTGCTTCAAGCCCCGCCAAAGAAGAAGTCAAATCTTTCATTACGTTTTTGTGCTAAAAAGTGAAGCACTATTTAGCTACAACAAATATAGTTTAAAATATTTATTCGAATTATTAGGAAATTTTTCAAATGTTTTTCAATTTCAAATAATCATCTATGTAATTTTACTAAAACAATTATTCGCCTCAGGCTCGGTGAATAAAAACCTCGACTTCAGCCTTTCGCCTTTTTTCACGAGTCGCGCCTTTTTTTCAAAAAGCGTGACTCGTGAAAAAGGTGCGACTTGTAAAAAAAGCTCGACTCGTGAAAAAAGGCGCGACTAGTGAAACTAGTGATCCAAGGATAGTGCAAAGTTTTAAAAGACAAATGCTATATTACATGGTTTATAGTATAGTGCGTACCTAATTGTTGTGCATCCATGTTGTGTTGTGTTGATATTTGCATATTACGTATTTACACAAGCAATTTTTATTTTGCAATTATTTTTACTAATTCCGCTCGGCCATTTATTACACCCGGGAAAAAGGAAAGCTATGCGAAACCAAAGTTCCTGGCGTGTGGCTATGTTTCATGGGTGTCATGGGTGAACGTTTTCGCTAATTTCGTGAACTTTTCGTGGACATCGCGTGGGCTGTTGTCAGGAGCGGAATGACCGAAAATTTTAAACATGAGAAATTCTGAATATTTCAAAATCGCTTTTAAGGACTTTATAAATAGGAGCTGTGAGGCGAATTTTATCGCTTTTGCTTTATATAAAAGGATAAGAAGAGACATATGAGCGAAAAAAGTAAAATGTAAGGCGAGTTTGTTATAATTGTTGATGTATTTGTTCATGGCATATTATCATTGTTGTTTTAAAAACTGTTGCTTTATATAAATAGTCAGTCTCGTTATTTATAAATAGTACAGTCAGAGTTTAAGTATCCTATATTTTATGGTACAAAAAGCTATAAATTAAAAGGAAAGCGGAACCATTTTTACGAGAGAATTGTATGCTGTCAACCGCAAGATTTCATTTCAAAAAGGAATTTATAGGTAAATGCAGTTTTATGAACTTTACGAAACGTTTTATATTGAACGGACGGTTGAATTTTTCAATTTTACATTAAAATATAATATTAGAATGCATAATAACATACCTACATGATATATTTCAGTATTCTATTGTTAAAACCATTAATATTTTAACTACATTGCTGGTTTTGTAGTGTAATTTGTACTTTAAAAAAAATTTTCTTCAAGATCGTGTTGCCATGACTACAGTGCTTCCACAGTTTGAAACACATTTCCATTGTTTATCCTTGCAAAAATCCTTAAAATTCCTTTATATAATTCCTTAATATTTAAATTTTCTTCCAGTTTTCCTTTGTTTTCCTTCCCAACTATTACAGTAATATGATTAAAATTGTCATGGCACATTTGAGATGAACGGAATCAATTAGTATTTACGTCAAGTACTCCATTTAAATGGTAATATCCTTTGGAGGGGGGGGGATTCAATATCGTTTTCCCCACCAAAATTTTGTCTGAAACCCAGATATAAACAGACTCGGTCTCTGGACTCGGTCAGTAGGCCACTAATTTACCGAATGCCATTTCCAGTAGTAAAAATTCTGGTGCAACTGCCATATTTTCCAGTTAAGCAATTAAAAAACCCTAGCCCTCGTAGCCTCTTTTTACCCCTTCACGATTGCATTCTGACTAAGTCTATTCTGGTTTTGAACAAATCATCCTTTGCATGCAGATTTTGCAACGAAAAGCTTAGAAATGTTTAGGAACTGTCGTTGTTTAGCTGTGGCGAGGGGTTACTGCATGCATGTATTTCTAGTACCTTTACTATTTTTATTTGCCCTTGAAAATTGATCAAATGTGACAAGCTTTTGAAAAGCTCGCATGCCAGTTTTTCAACAAGTACACTTGTCAATGAAAAGCTTGTCACATTTCATAATTCGTAATTCTAAATTCGCGTTGAGTGATTTATGTTTTTGCCAATATATTATAGTAAGCAGATAAAATTGTCTTTTGTTTACGGTTGCAATATTTGATTAGTTTTATTCAACTAATTACAAATATGTCAACTCAACTTCGATTATTTCAAATTTTATTTATTATTTCATCGTGTATATAAAATTTCGAGAGTACGGTTGTACACAGACTACTAAAATAAAGGCTAAGCAAAACTAGAAAGTATATAGAATGCATCATACATCATAGTTATATATACAGACGCACAAAGATACTGTAGGTGGGCCAGTTTTGACATCCGGTATTCCGGTTTGACCCGTACGCTACATTTCAAATTTCGCCGTAACTTTGTCAATTTTTATTGTTTTTCTTTGAACGTTGGTCAGTATGTACTGTTTTTAAAGCTCTATAAAAGGTAGCCTGAGACAGACGAATAACGAAAAATATTCATCTGAGAACATTCGTCACTAATCTTGCCTGGTGACGTCAGAGCGTTAGTCGAGATTTAGATAACAGATTGTCATTGGTCACACTAAAATTGCATGCATTGTGCGTTTTTATTGGTTCATTAGACATGTCGGAAAAAAAAAGATGGCGGAATTTACAGATCGAAATATTTTATGGAAACGTGCAATTAATAAGGTATCAAATGTTTTTCAAGTACCTTCTTTGTATAAAGAACAGGAAGAGGCCCTTGCTCAATTGTTTTCGAAGCGAGATGTTTTCATTAATCTCCCTACATCGTATGGGAAATCGCTCATATTTCAAGCTGCACCCGTAATGGCCGATATTCTCTTTCGAAGAAGCACGGGAACCAGCATAGTAGTGGTTATTTCTCCACTGAAAGCCCTCATGGAAGATCAAGTAAGATCACATGGTCGTTCGATACTTCGATACAGTGTCGCTCATAGCAAACGCCATTTTGTTTTTCTCAGATAAGTAATTATGCAAATATTTATGATAAATTATGATAATTAACCGGGCAAGATTAGTGACGAATGTTCTCAGACGAATATTTTTCGTTATTCGTCTGTCTCAGGCTATATAAAAGGGTGTATTAGTGAAAATCACACGGTTTTTAAAACAGAAGTTATAATCGACCAAAGGTACTGAATATATAATTAGTTACGATATAATAAATATCAGATTACAAAGGTGTTAAAACTCATCCTCACCAAAATGCCATTCGCATTTGTAAACAACTGCCCCGTCAACAGAGATGTGTTCTATTAATATTGCATAACAAATGTCAAATTTCAAAATTATGCAGTTCATACTACACTCTACTACTCTACAAATTACACTCTACGAGTCTACGGACAGAGTATAGCAACTTTTACTATCTATAAAATTCGCCAGAAACAATACAGTAGCCGTATTAATGTGTATAAATTGTACGCAAGTTAAATCCAATGCTGTATACTATAACTAACATATTCGATATTTACGGTAAGGCCCAAGGGATCTCATCGGGTCTTGAATCTTGTATTTGAATTTTTTATATATAACCAGCACCAACTACCAAATCCAAAATATGTGACATGTTTGAGGCGAAACTTACGCTTCGGAATTTATAAAAATATTGCAATAATGAATATTCGACCCATTCAGTATTGTCTATTGAATATATACATGACAAAACGCACTACTAATCCAAAAGGCCAAAATGAAAACGTTTATTTATAAATTTGATCGTACTTCCATCACATTCTCACTCCCAGCTGCCACCATTGTGCCACAGAATACGGAGACGAACCAGAAAGGACACTCTTTTGATGTCAGGCGGTCGCGCCGACAGTTGCCTGATACACCCACGAGCGAGCGTCCGCCATGTTCTTGGGTAGTAAAGTCCAGTGTAAAGTCAGAGAATTTTTACTATAAACAATATGGCGTAAACCGCACTATGATTAATAAAACTGCTCCTTTTGGAATGTAAGTGGGCTATTTTCGTCGGAAATGAATGAATATTTTGAAGAAAAGGTAAGCAACTTTTTGTTTGTCAAGCCTGGTAACGTAAAAATATATCTTTCTGGTACAATTTAGCTGCGATTTGTTCGGGAGTATGAGAGCTCATACAAATGTTTTACTACAAACTGTCTTACAATCCCATCATAGACTCTTTTGTTCGACTCAACATGTCTTTAATCAACGATATTTTTGTTATTCAAACTCCAATAATTGGGAAAGCAAGAATAAATAGCGCTTCAAAACAACTGCTCCATGAAATTGATATGTCTAGCTATTTAAAAGTGTTACTATCGAGTAGTCATGCATACATTCATCAAGTTCATTTTAATAATTTGTTTTAAACTCTATGTAGGAACTAGTGAGATGGTTGCAGATGTTGAACGTTCTTCAGAGTTTAAACAGTGAGACCACATAGAACTCAATTTGGAATGACTATTGACATTATGCTTACAGAATGTGCTTTATAAATTGTGGTACATTAACTTTACAGTCATATGGATTATGGAGTATTACTGACAGTGAACAAGACATTTAAAATCAGAAAGTTGAGAAAGGACTGTTGAAGGTTTACTGGTACAATTGCAAAGAAACTTTATCGTATGCAAATATGGTTGTTACATTCATTTGGTTTGCTTAAGACTATTCCCGATAGACTCTGGTCTAGTTCAAACATTCAACTTTTCATGTGCCTAATGTGAGTTGGACATATTGTTTGAGTTCATTCTTATTAGGTTTGTGTTTTAATATACTACCTTTGTTAGGTCATCTTAAAACATTTAGTTATATAAATTGTTATATAATAATTCGGATCCTTCTTTTCCAGGTCTTGTCTCCTGCAGTTGACTACCCATCTCTTCGATCTAAAAATTAGTAAATGCATTCACTTTATTTTATTAAATGTATTTTGCATAAAGAGATTTAAGCTGGCCAATACAACTGGATATTTAGTAACATTCTCTATAAATTTTGTCTCCTCTCTAATAAGACCCATAAACAAGCCACAAGCCCATGCTTTAATTTCCCTTCTAATAAGATAATTTTATAAAAATAAGTTTTCCATCCCCTTTTTTACACCTGCCTTATTACAAGTTTTCTTAGTTTATATTAATTTAGAATCCCTCTCCTAAACATGCCCAAAAAGAAATCTAGATATCCTGCAATGATGTAAATAGAACTAAAAGTTTGTTGATAATTACAAATTCACTTAATTTATGAAACTAAAACCATCCTATTTTAAAAAAGATTTCTTACCTTTCAGCGTCCAAGGGAAATCGAAAAAAGCTTAGGGATTTGTACCGTAATTTATTGTTGGAGCAGTTGACTCCAGAACACCAATGAGAGCCTGTTATTTTACCTTTCTTCATCATAAGAATAACAACCTTAATACATTATAAAAATTTCTTTTATGAAAACACACTTATTGATCAGTTGCAAGAGAGTACTACCTTCAATTGCTTCGAATGAAAATGAAAACAATTTTATTTATATATTTTACATATGTACTTTACTGTTATTTACACATTTCTTACAATTGCTATTTTAGGCACAACTAGATAACTTCTATGTTTAGAATACACAGGCATAGCAATAAATAACTTCCAATGTTGTAATGCACTATTTTAAAACCAGATGACTCAAAATTGTTTTGTAAAAAGGTTCGATAACTTTTTTGTGTGCCTACGACCGCAAAAATAATTTTAAAATGTGCTGGCAAAATGTCGATTTTTGTGTTGGGGGTCTAGCAAATGTTGAAATTGTGAGCCTTCTGGGGGGGGGGGGAGAGGTTGGGGGTGCATTATTATTATTATATTTATATTTAACGAGGATACCCACATCACCGAAGTGTTTTTCAGTGGGGTCCTGCAATTATAAATTACATTTAACAAAAATATACCATGCATTATTTACAATACACACATCATTACATCTACTATATATATATATAAATACATAATTACATGAATATACATTCATGGAAAGATATAAATGAAGAAAATATGAGAAGATGAGAACTATACACCTCGCTATACAGTGTGTATAAACCGTCTTTTTAATAACGATTTAAAGTTTGATATGGACCTAGCGTTTTTAAGTTCTTGCTCCAGATTATTAAAATCTATAGAAGCTAGATATGTCGGTCTTTGTTTTCCTTTGTTCGTCTTTGCTCGCGGTAGATGTAGATCGCTGCTTTGTCTTGTGTGATGGTCATGGATGTGTTCATTCTTTATCAGGTCAAAATCAAAGTCAATTAAGCCGTTTAGACATTTGTAGATAAACGTGCATCTGTGATTATGTCTTCTCTCTGTTAGCGTTGTCCACTTAAGTTTTCGTAAAGCCTCAGTTGAAGAATTTTGCGGATGTTCGTCCAAAATGATCTTGGCAGCCTTGTTCTCAAGTACTTGCAGTGAGTTCATTAATACCGAATTGTTCTTGTCACCCCAAATTGTGTCTCCGTAATCGAATAGTGGCAGTATTAATGATGTGTATAAAACACAACGTGTGTCCAGATCTAAGAATTCCTTTATTCTTCGCAACACTCCAAGTCTTTGGTTGATCTACCCAGATTTTGCAATCTGAAGCTATCAGAGCCAATTGGAATCAAATTTACTAGTTGTGGTTTGAAACTTTTCTTTCTAAAGCAAGTCATTTTGAAAAGAGTATTATTGTGAGACTCGAATCAACCCTTTATGCCATTATACATTCAGAGCCTGAAATAATTTCAAAATTTGTCCAGACAAAATATCCGACCAAAATGATATTTGATTGGACATTTCGGAATTTGATCAGATATTTTGTTCGATTTGGAGTTTGACTTTTTAACCATGCAAATTCATTGCTTTGTTTTGTCTGGAGAAACTGTCCGACCAGTTGAGCATTTGGTCAGACAGACTGCAATAAAAATGAACAACAATCAATAATAAAGACTAAAAATATTTCTGAATAACTGGGAGTTTTTACTTTTCTTTGAACTTCCATATTGCTGTTCTCAAGAGATTTTAGCTTTATACATGTGCCTGCGACCGTCGGTGCCAGTGGTCCAGACTTTATCAACCCCTGGACGGAGTAATGAAAAAATGGAGGGCTGGTTCATTGCCACTAAATGTTTTAAGATGACCTAACGAAGGTAGTATATTAAAACAGAAAGAACCAGAAAGGACACTCTTTTGATGTCAGGCAATAATTTAATGTGGAGTGTCACATCCATCCCATCTGGTGACGGTGAATTGATAAGGGCCAAATTTGAGTCTTTCTTTTTCCATATCATCAACAAGCACTCAGACTTTCCAAATGGGATATTTAACATGTGTGCACACGGAGAGGTTATATCAGACAGGTGGTGGCTTGAAGAAGGTGTGCATGTGTACGTTTTATGTGTTGAACATAAAATGTTCAACAAATTAGAATGTTAACCCATTGACTGGCAGTGCCTACCCACTGACGAGTAAAATTGCCTGGTGTTAGACAGAGTAAAATACTAAGGCAGGTTGCATTTCCAGCTAATAGGTTAAATTATCAACAGGATTATTCCTGTGATTATTGTAATTTTGCAGATACAGCAGTTTATGAGAAAGTCTGCAAAGTGCTTCATTGATGAAAGGAATAAAAAAGGCATCGCCAATTGCCCAAACAAGTTGTCTGGAGGGCTTTCATTCTGTGGTCAACCAATTTGCCCCCAAAATGATAGCCTACTCATATCAAGGACTATACTACAGGTAAACTACATCATGAAAATTATATATACATACAGTATTTGAGAACATGCAGTTCTGCAATCCTGATGTTTTCAGCACGTTCACTACTGAGTTATGTAACCACAAGTTCATATATACACATATATTAGGCTCATCCTAGTTATAACAATTTGCGCTTGCCAAATATACCTAACTTCTTGGAAACTCAGGATTTGGTAGCTCATTGATCAGAACACTGTCCTAGAATATTCCAGTTTACAACCAATAACACTAAATTAACTGTGCTTATCCATATCATGCCATTATTGTTTTTCAGACACATAATTGCAGCTATTCACTTCAACAACAATCTGCATCGGGAAGACAAAAAAATAAAATGGGGAGGGTACTGTGCGAAATGTCAAAGTGAAGCCAAATTATGGTAAGAAAATCAGTTTAGGATCCACCAAGTAGTCCCTCTTAATTAAATACTAAAAATGACTGCGTTATGTTCACTAGATTATGTCGAAGAAATGTTCAACACTTTTGTTCATGGAAAGTTGAACAAAAAATTGAAGGCAGCAAGAGAAGAGCTTGTGAGCATGACACCTGCTCACATGAACACCATGCTGGTAAAACAACCAAGAAAGGAAGCAACAGAAATGTGGAGAAAGAGCAAGGTACACTAAAGAAATACTTGTTGTTGCATTAATCTATTGAACTGCAATATGCTTGGCTGATAATTTTGCTTGTCAAGGGAGGCTCTTGCTAATTAATGGGTTAATTGCAACATTCACATTGTGGAAATATTTTCTGTTGTTTCATTTAATGAATTACATTTCTTGTATTTTAGTGACTGAACCCCTTTCAACAACTGTTGCTCCAAAAAGAAAAAGACTTTGCAGATCATGCAATGACACATCAATGATCCATGAAAGGACACAAGAATGTGAAGGACTGCCCAAACATATGCAGGCATAGTTGAATATGCCTAAAGGTTATTATCAGGGACTGTAAATCAACTGTATGATTGGAGGAAGTGTATAGTCTTGATAAATTCTCATAATTAGTCTCATAGCTGGGAAGCTATTTAGAGATTAACTCATTAACTGACAGTACCCTACCATCATTGACTAAAATTGCCTGGTGTTAGAAAGAGTAAAATACTAAAGTAGGGTGCACACATTGCCAGCTAATGGGGTTAACAAGATAATATTTAATAATTATACAGGAAGCCTAATCAGTGATGGTAACAACTGTATTTCAAAAAGGGTGGCGTGAGCAGTCAAAGGTGCGAGGTGACAGACAGCAAGTTGATAGGTTTGGTGGCAGTGATTTTCATCAAAAACCAGGTAAACATGTTTTCAATTGACAATTTTTACCTAAAAGTAAATATACATTATATTTGGTATCAAAACTATATAATTTGCCACACTTTAGCTTATTCATTGACATGAGGGAAAACCCCAAGAAATTCAATGTCAAGGACAAATCTAAGTTCAAGGCAAATGCTTTGGCGGGAAAAGTTAATATACGGAAAAATAAATACGGGAAAACAAATACGCTTGATTATAGTCGTAATGTGCAATTCAATCAGCACATTAATGTGATTAATGTGCAATTCAATCAGCTGTAGTTATCTAAAAGTGACCTAAATTGTACAGAAAAAGGCAGTAAACGTGCATATTTTCCTTTGGGGATTAAACCTTTTATTTCATTCAATAGGCCTTTCCCCTTTTAACTGCACGTGCGCAATGCATGACGGTAGTTGATTATCAAAATCAATTTTAGTTGTCATGGCGAAGTGTCCAGGAGCGATTTTGTTCTGAAGGACATTTTGCCGATTTTTAGCTCTTTTTACTTAACTAAAGAGATACTAACAGTGTCTTAGGAGAAATACAACTCCTAGCTATAAATAGACGGAATGACAAAGAGATCAGGGATAATTTTTAGCGACAAAAACGGCCTTTCAATCAGCAAGGAGCGAGCAGTTTATTTGACGAAAATGGCGTTCGAATCTAGGCTCCTTGTACTTTCAAGCGGTGAGTTATTTTATTGTGAAGCGATCAAAAGTCTATTTTGATATGTAGATAATCCCCTGTTTTGTGTCTTTCAATATGACCAATTTTAGACTCGTTTGCACATTTCTTCGTTCATTTTTTGTTCATTGAACATGGCATGTGCTTTTAACTTTTCGGCCATCATTCGATACATATCTAGACTTGCTTGAGGATGTTTGGCTTTGCCCGTTTTGGCGCAAAAAATATAAACATTTGTAGCCAATGTTGCAGTTTCCAAGCGAAAATTCAATGTTGCAATGTCTACGCTTTCATAGTATTTTCGCTTGTTGGGTAGTTTTGCTTGTTTTTGTCCTGCAAACCTTTGTAGAAGTCGTGCTTTTTATCTTCCCGTATTTGCCAGCATAAAAGTAGGTCCTAAATTTATTCTAAAACTCGAAAATATATTTATTCTTGCTCACAAACCTTCGGTATAAACCCGTTTTTGTGGACAAGTTTTGTATTAAATTGGTAGGCTTAGCTGAATATTTTAAATTCAATAATTTATTTCATACAAATTTAGCTAAATTTGAGGTAGAACATTTTAAATTAATTGAAGGAATAGTAAATAGTAGTTAAATTATATATTTTAATACATAAATATTAGTTACAAGGTACTAGGGATCTCAAGTAACTACCTCCATTCACACACAATAATTTAACTTGAAAAACACTTGGGCATGGATTCTCAACAAAAACCATTCAGCACTAAAAAATATGACAAGTTAGGCTATTGCCTGTTTAAAGAAGGGTATATTAGCAATGTTCAAGCAAAGCCTAATGTTCCAAACAGTGCAAGTGGAAAATCATTCATACTAAAAGCAACAGTGCATGCATCAATGAAAAAGTTGAGTTATGCTGTTTATGTACACCTAAACCAAGTAACTGGTGATGTTGTTCATGGTCGTTGTTCATGTAAAGCAGGCAAGGGAGTTCATGTAAAAAGGAGGTGTCTGATGACACTGTCCTTTTTGAAGATATAGCATTTAAAAAATCATTCTATATAAAAAATATAGTAGTAAGCGAAAACATAGAAAAACGTATTATTGACTTCAATCCAACACCAACCGATGGAACTGTAACTCAGAATGACATTGGTAAACAGTTTACAATGTAAAGAAAAGGCTGAATATTTAAGTAATGTTTTGCAGTCTAACAATTTCCAACCAGTTCTTTTTGAAGAAATACACAGTAAGCTTCCTTCAAAGAAATGTCGCACTGAACAAGCTCAATGCCATGTAAATGACTGCCGTGTTCGAGATAAAAAACTGGAACATTTAAAACATAAAAAAATTAATTTGGCAAATGTCCCTTCAGAAAAAGCAGCACATGCTGCTAGTTTAGAAGTAACTCATGACCAGTTTCTGGAAATTGAGAGAAACACACGGGGACAGGATGCTTGTGATAGGTGGTACAATGAGAGAAAAAACCGCATCACTGCATCAAATTTTGGATTGGTGATAAAAAGGAAAAAATTTATTCACCCAAAATCATTACTTAAAACATTAACGAACAGCACAAAGTCAGTATCATGTCCTACACCATGTAAATGGGGAAAACAAAATGAAACTGTGGCATTGAAGCAGTATGTTTCACACAAACAAAACTGTGTAAATGCCTGTGTATTATGTGGTTTTGTTGTCGACAAAACATCACCTTGGTTAGGGGCCAGCCCAGATTTTCTTGTTCATGATGCAAGTGAAACCAGTTCAGCTATCGGACTTGGAGAAATCAAATGCCTATATTCAAAGCGAGATAATTCTATAGAAGGAGCATGTGAAGACAACAACATTTTCCTTTTAAAGTTGATTAATTGATGGCAAAATTCAGTTAAAAAGGAACCATAATTACTATTACCAAGTGCAAGGCAGCATGGCCACACTTGAGCTTAAGTGGTCAGATTTTGCTGTTTACACAAAAAATGACGTGTATGTTGAACGAATTTACTTTGATGAGGAACTTTGGGAGAAAACCATGTTGCCAGAGTTAACAGATTTTTATTTTAAGTAATTCTGTTTTCATAAATAAAATATGAATAAAAACAATCAATTCTCTATTATGGCATAAGTTGTTATTTTCAAACTAAGTCATCACTGAAAAAGAATGCCTACTATAGGCTACTAACACACTTAAATCATATTAACATCAAGCAGTGTTAACAATGCTTGAAAACGTGAAATTTCTTCAATTAAGTTGCTAAGAATTAAGTTACTGTTCATGTGTCTGTTCAACAATTAATGGAGGTAAGAATAACGTTAAATATGTGCAAATAGCCCAAATTTTATCAAGGTCTTTTGCAATTGTTATGGGAATAACTTGGTGTAAAATTCTATAGTTTTTTATTCTCGCAATAGCTCTCTCTATGAGTGATGAACTCTTATGGAGGCAATTTTTCTTGTTTTCAGTTCCTCTTCCAGGGATAACTGATCTTTGCCATCCAAAAAAGGTGGGATATTTAATGTAACTCCATTAGGGAGATCACTCTCAATATCAAAGCCTCTATCTGCCATGATTTGATCATCATTTTCCAAGAGATCCAGGATTCCACAATCCTTTGTGATCTTTTTATCACTGGTTTGAACCAGCATATAATGATGAGACAAAACTGGGGTACCCACTTGGGGAAATTCCAATCAATGCTTTTGCAATGTTGTGGTTCTTATGTGAGGAAAATGTTTCTGACAGGCCTCTGCATGAAGAAGGCCATTCAATAAACAGTTCTGTGCAGTCTAATATAACTAGGGTTTTGGGATAGCTTTGCTTAAAACAGGCGGGCATATTTTCATCAATAAACTGCCTGTTTGGCCAAATTGGGAGGGCCCGTAATCTCTGATGTAAAAATGCAACCCAAGTTATCCAAATACGCGAGCCATGTGATGTGGATAACCCAAATCTGTGAGCCACATCCTCTAACAACAACCCACATCGCATTCGGGTTAGCACCATAAACAATTCTTGCTCAGGGGATAGTGATCTAGGCTTTGTGTGGTTTGCAGAACTTGTTTGACAAGTATTAGAGCCATAGTATATCAAATATTTACATGCTGGTGAAAGATAATCGAAGAAGGCACTAAAAGTCGTATAGTCAGGAAATCCAGTATAGAACTTGAAATCGTGGTCACTCCCAATAAACCTTTTGAGCTGAAATGAACATTTTTCTGCTGCGTCAATTCTTTTTTGCAGGTCATTACACTTTGATTTTAGATTGTCTATCTCATTTTTCATTTTGGTTTCATTTGAACCCCATGGGGGCACAAGTTTCAGTCACGTCTACTTCTTTGCTGTTAGGTACATTTTCATCAACATTTATTTTATAGTGCATGCTTTATCTTCAAATGCAGTTGTGGTTAAAATTTCTGGTCTAAAAAGTTCTCTTCGAGCCTTTACATTCTTATGCACTGCTAATTCTGTGGGTACATTATTCAAATATGTTTTTTTCCACCTGGAAAGTGACTTGAACAGACTCTTGAATTTGGACCAATGTTTTTCAGCCCTTTTGTTTTGACAAGTTTAACCCATTTTTTTTGTAATGCATCATCCTTTGGTATTTTGGGAAATGAAAGTTCTGGGTTTTTCTTGTTGTTATTTGTACAGTGTGGAACACAGCAGTTAATCCCTGCACGTTTGACTTTGTCTTTGCATGCAATATAGAAGAAAACATGAGCACATCAAGTGTCTACATTCTTTGAGGTGATAGGCTCATCTCCCATTTTGCCAGATATATTTTAAATTAAACCTCCGTAACTAATATTTATGTATTAAATGATATAATTTAACTACTATTTATTATTCCTTCAATTAATTTAAAACGTTCTACCTCAAATTTAGCTAAATTTTTATCTATAAATTATTCAATTTAAAATATTCAGCTAAGCCTACCAATTTAATACAAAACTTGTCCACAAAAACGGGTTTATACCGAAGGTTTGTGAGCAAGAATAAATATATTTTCGAATTTAGAATAAATTTAGGACCTACTTTTATGCTGAAATACGGGAAGATAAAAACCACGACTTCTACAAAGGTTTGCAGGGCAAAAACAAGCAAAACTACCCAACAAGCGAAAATAC
The DNA here is from genome assembly GCA_016169945.1 of Trachythela sp. YZ-2020. Lineage (NCBI taxonomy): Eukaryota > Metazoa > Cnidaria > Anthozoa > Malacalcyonacea > Clavulariidae > Trachythela > Trachythela sp. YZ-2020. The sequence goes on along the minus strand of JADLSH010000393.1, from coordinate 5,202,993 downwards.
TATGAAAGTGTAGACTGAAACTGCAGCATTGGCTGCAAATGTTTATATTTTTTGCGCCAAAACGGGCAAAGCCAAACAGCCTCAAGCAAGCCTAGATATGTATCGAATGATGGCCGAAAGTTAAAAGCGCATGCCATGTTCAATGAACAAAAAATGAACAAAGAAATGTGCAAACGAGTCTAAAATTGGTCATATTGAAAGACACAAAACAGGGAATTATCTACATATCAAAATAGACTTTTGATATAAATAACTCACCGCTTGAAAGTACAAGGAGCCTAGATTCGAACGCCATTTTCGTTAAATAAACTGCTCGCACCTTGCTGATTGAAAGGCCGTTTTGGTCGCTAAAATGATCCCTGATCTCTTTGTCATTCTGTCTATTTATAGCTAGGAGTTGTATTTCTCCTAAGACACTGTTAGTATCTCTTTAGTTAAGTAAAAAGGGCTAAAAATCGGTAAAATTTCCTTCAGAACAAAATCGCTCCTGGACACTTCGCCATGACAACTAAAATTGTTTTGATAATCAACTATCGTCATGCATTGCGCGCTTGCTGTTAAAAGGGTAAAGGCCTATTTGTTGAAAACACAGGTTGAAAAAGACAACTGAACTGGCAAACAGGAATGTAACTATAATTTGATTTTTTGTCTATTTACTTCACAGTTTTCGTCGTTTTGCTTTAGGAACTCTCCGATGGAATGGACACAAAGGTACAATACCATGTTATTCAGGGAAATCTTGGTTTTCAAGCGAAGAAAAAGACCATGCAACACGCTGTGTTATGGCAAAACATCGCCACTACATTAAAAAAAATTGGAAGACCCGGTGTTCAAATCGACGTTATCAAAGGGATCAGTTCAAGACCGCTGCTCTCTCTTGTGTGAAAAGCACAGGAAAATAATCACCTATGAAAAATGTGCTACAGGGAGATCGCCAGAAGTAACCGAGTTGGATGACTTCATTGAAGAAACCATCAAGAAAGGAGTTAAGCGAGGAAATCAGGATAACGAAAAGTATGACACTATTTGCAGTAATAATGTAGCCTGCATGGCCGGCCCTCGTTGGAGGGGAAAAGAAGAACAGGGAAAGAGGGCCTACAAGAAAACCCAGCTTTCATGACTAAACGCCCTAATAAAGGCTCATTAAAATTGACCAATACAAATGCAGCTGGACTATAGGGGAAACCCCAAACCGAAGGAAATGTATTCCTGTGTGCGTAAACATGTCAATTAATTCTTGGTGTTGACCAATCAAACTCTACGTTCAAAAATTGAACGGCGTTTAGTCAAGTTTTCCCAAGGATTTCCTTTTTTTTTGTGACTGTAGATACTCCCAGTAGCTTTCAAACAAAATGCCACAATGTAAAATAAATTATAACTATGTTTTAAATTGATTTTTAGATGAAGCACAGAAAAAGAAAGTTGAAGTGGATGGAAAAAATGCTGTTGATACGAGGAAAAAAGCCATGGAAAGATTAGGTGAGACAAAAAAGAGAAAAACAGATGAGGGAGAAATAGTAGAAAGAAAAATGAATCAGAGAAGATCAGGATCGGATACAATGGAGTTCTTAAGGGAGCAGAGTGAAAATAATTTGAAGATGAGGGAGAAAGAATTGGATTTTGAGAAGGAAAAGCAAGCAAAGGAAGATCAAAAACACAATGATTGGAAGGATACGGTGGCACAACAGATGGCTCAACAGCATCAACAAATGGTACAGTTCCAAATGATGATGGTGCAGCAAAACAATTTAATTCTATCAATAATAGGAAAAAAGAACTAACATTAATTATTTGTACATTGCGATAGAATAATGTTGAACAATTTAAAGTTCATTTATACCCCACTTACACTGATAATTATACCGTACTGTATATGCATGCTCACAACTTCAAGGTTGAGCAGTTTTCCAGTAATTTGTCTGCACTCTGCTCTTGCAACTTTCCTCTTAGCAGTTTATGTTTAATTCTGTCATAATAATGATCCCAATTTTGAGTGCCAACTGCCAAAGCTTGATAATTAGGTTAGTTTTGATGTGACCATGGAATCAGGTATAATGTAACTGGGGTGTAAAATTCATATTACATGTTATGTGTTTGGGCTTAGTTGATTTATGTTGATAATATTAACAATAATATCATTGTTAAATATGTACAAAATAATAGCATACAGTTCAGCAAAAACAATTAAAAATTAAGAAAAGTATTGTTCAATAGATGGTGTATCTAAGTGAAAAAGTTCGAGGTGACATTTCCATACAAACAAGATAAGGCATTTTGAATAATTGCAGAAACTAAATACATCTTGCCAACACTGCTGAGACCAAGCTTTAAATTACTTTTAAAGTCAAGACACCTAAAATATCTCACAACCTCACCAAATGCCCATTCAACTGACACACGAACAGAGCTCATTGACCTGTTAAACTCTTGGATGGAAGGAGTCATCACAGCACCTCTAAATGGAGCCTGCAGGTGGATCCGCAAAGGGTACGCAGGGTCTCCATAAATGCACATGGGCTCTCCATCAGGTGAGAAGGCATGATTTTCCAAGTCGGTCAGTAGAATGGAATCAACCAGCATTCCAGCATCATGTCTTTTACCCTCTATTAAGCCCGTTTTCCACTAGGCGAATTTGTTTGCGCGAAACAAATTCAGCAATGTGATTGGTTAGCGAAAAAGCTCTTCGTGGTAAATTTTTTCGCTAACCAATCACGTTGCCAAAATTTGTTTTTCGCTTCGCTTTGCGTGAACAAATTCGCCTAGTGGAAAATGGGCTTTAGGAGTTAAGATAGAAAACTATTACATAGGATTGACTCCTTGTAGAAAATCTCTTTGACCCATTAAGGCCCATCTACAAGATACGACTAGTCATGTATAGAATTGTTATCCTGGCAGAATGAGGTATTGTCAGTGGCGTAACGTTATATCAGGGTGCCCCCAGTTCAAAATTTGTAAAGGCCCCTCTAGTACAAATGCCGAAGGCACAAGCTTGGGGGGTCCGGGTGCATGACCCCTGGCTCTTACCGGGTAGAGCTCATAGGAGTTTCGCCACTGGGTATTGTGTAGATTGGCCTTTAACGTTCCACGTTCCCTTGATGATTAAAATTGTCATGTGTTAGACTGAGTAAAATAATTAATTATAGGTCAATGGAAAAACTTTGAGATTTAAAAAAATTTGGCTCTGAGCAATTTTTTTAAAATCGCATATTTCAATGCTTTGTACTTTAGGTGCTTGTGTGCAAAAAATAAGAAGATAAAAATACGACAATCTCTAAATCGCGTCGTTACCATGGCAACAGAAATATTTAGAAAGATTTTTTGTTCTTCGTAATCTGCAATATTGTGGCAATCTGATTGCCAAGTCTCGTGACCATACCTTGCAAAATGAGCAAATAATGGACCTTAGAGCACATTTTTTAAGTCAAGAACGGTAGGCCTTAACAGAATTTTCTATAATTATTGTAATAGCTGGCTGAATTTCAAGAATTGGCGCCTGTGCTCAAAATTGCCACATGAAAGACGAATATAGATTTTGCAAATAAACAAAGAAATAGGTGGCTGTGGAAAGCCTAATAGGCGGCAACCGTTTTTTTTTAAATACTGTCATAATCTCAGCAATTTGCTTGGAAAATGGGTGATGGCGGACCGTTATATTGACATGATCACAAAGTTGATATACAATTACTACCATCAACCACTAGCTTGGCAAAATGAACATAGAGTAGTCAGGCCTGCCTCTAAATGTTACGCGTACTTATTGACAAACACTGGCTACCATATATAACCTTTTATTCACACTTATTTCGGTTTAAAACCCGGCTTAAAACACTTATTTTAGACAATAACAACTCCAAATTTCCAGACGTCTCTTGAACGTTTTTCATACCGGAAATGCACCGCTCATATCGTTAACCAATGGTTCGCATAAATTAATAATAATTAACCGTCTAACACTCTCCCCTCCTACTGAATGTCTTCCATGACATGTGTGGATCTTGTCTGTTCCTTGACATAAATGACTAGAATTGTTGATATCTTTTATACGAAGACACAAGGTTGGCTGATCAGACACAACCCACTTAACTCCAATGCAAAGTTCATCTTACGCGCGCATACTCTTTCTAAACATATATCCGTTCCTACGCAACTTACGTTACGTTATATACCTTCGTATACATATATACTGGATCATTGGATATAACTATATTTTTAGTTTGGCGACTAGCTGTTGGTGCACACATATTATTTAAAGCGTCATTTGGTCGTCACCGTGGAAACAATTTAATCCGTCTGTATATTCTTGTACGTTTATATATTGTGGTCTCCATTGTTGGATTTATACTCATTTTGGATTCCTCTACATTTGGATATAATTTGCGTCTCGTTTTGTGGAGTATTTCGTGTTAAAATTTACTTTTGCTGTTTGTAGTCTGGCATCGTGTATTAATTACGTCGGCAAATAAAAGCTTTTCAAACCTTCCTTCGAGCTCAATCATGACACTCGTAAATTAACCCGCTCTGCACGCAATTTCAACCGCCGTTATCTTGCCGGACTTCTACTATTATGCGGAGACATAGCTAGTCATCCCGGTCCTGGTATTAGTAGAATCCCCACCAGTACCACCAATCCAGTTAAATGCCTACTGCTTAACGCAAGGAGTTTGAAGAGCTTGAATCGAGACGTAGAGACAAACAAAACATTATCCAATCTCCATCGTTTTCAAGATCTAGTATATACAGAAAGCTCCGACGTGGTCTGTGTGAACGAGACCTGGCTGAACAAGGACATACTCGACTCTGAGATTCTTCCCTCTGATTGTACGGTATTTAGGAAAGATCGTACTAATCGTAGTGGCGGTGGAGTACTTGTTGCTGTCAAAGCAGAGTCTTTTAAGACAGTGCGGGAATTCCCCGTACCTGTGGACATAGACAGATTACAATTAGAAATAGTAGCTGCAGAACTGACAACAGAATCAAATCACAAAATTCTAATTTGCTCTTGTTATAAGCCACCAGATGTGAATATCAGTTGGTCCGATGAATTCAATAATTTCTTAAATAATATTTGCGATCAGTACGAAAACTTATTAATCGTTGGTGACTTCAATATACCAAATATTTCCTGGGACTCTAATAAGAATGCCTGTACTGGTGCTAATGAAATATCCTTTGTCGATGCGCTAAATTATCACTATCTATCACAGATCATCAACATTCCCACTCGTGGTAGCAACATCTTAGACCTTGTTATTACAAGTATGCCAGACCACGTTAGTGTCACCGAGGTACTTTCCCCAGATAAAGCAGGAGTTTGTACAGATCACAATGTAATCACATTCAAATACGCTGCTCACATTAAAGCTCCAACAAAAACTCTTTGTTATATTTTTGATTATAACAATGGTGAACTTAACGGTCTACGTGCAGCTATTCGTGCAAAAGATCTTTCATCACTAGTTAGTTCCGATGATAATGATGATATTAATACTGATTGGCAACGCTGGTCAGACGCATTTATGGCTGCAGTTAAAGATCACATTCCAATAAAAAGGCTTAAGGGTCGTAATCCCTTGCCTTGGATTAATGGAACAATTCTAAATTTAATTAAGAAAAAAACCTCAATCCGCCAAAAACTCAAAAAATCTCAATTCAACTTAAGTTTAGGAGATAAGTTTAGGACACTACGCTCTGAAATTAAACGCCTACTGCGAGAAAGCCGCGAAAACTTTTTTGGAACTCTGATAACCGACTACAAATGCAATCCAAAGCGTTTCTGGTCCTTGTTAAAACAAAAGTCTAAGTCTCAAAATATACCAAACAAGATTTCCATGAAAACAGCCACCGATGCATCTGCTAATCCTATGGACCCACAGCCAAGAACCACTGCTGAAAATCCTGTTGAAATTGTCAACTTGTTCAACAGGTACTTTACATCTGTATTCATCAGTGACAGTTCACCTCACTATCCTTGCAAGCCAGATGATACTCCAAACATAACGGATGTAACTCTAACTCTATGCGAAATTCAAGCTGTCCTTGAAGCACTGGACATCACAAAAGCAACAGGCTCAGATGGAATCCCGCTCGACTACTAAAGGAAACAGCCGAAGTCCTAGCTCCATCCTTATGCTGCCTGTTCAATAAATCTCTCACCACAGGCACTCTACCTGACGAGTGGAAACTTGCCAATGTTGTACCAATACACAAAAAAGGCAATGCTGAATACACAGACAACTATAAACCTATATCTTTATTGCACATAGTGTCCAAAGTCTTAGAACGGTGCGTACTTAACAACATCAAATGTCATCTCCAGCAACTAGTCCACAGTAGTCAACATGGCTTTTTCGCAGGAAAATCATGTATAACCAACCTTGTCGAAGCCCGAGACAACATCGGCTCCCTTCTGGACAGTGGTAATCAAATAGATGTGATCTACTTAGATATGTCGAAAGCCTTCGATAAGGTTAATCATGAGCTGTTGATCTCCACACTAAGCAAGCTCGGATTTGGAGGTGGCCTACTACAATGGTTCCTGTCCTACTTGACTAACCGTCGACAGCGCGTTACAGCCCTCGGTGCTACATCCAACACCTTGCCTGTAACTTCTGGGGTACCTCAAGGGTCCATACTAGGTCCTATATTATTCCTCCTATATGTTCATGATCTACCCGATGTCGTTAAGTCAAGTCAAGTTGCTATGTTTGCAGATGATACGAAAATATTTAAGTCTATTGCATCAGTCAACGATGCGAAATTACTCCAGCAGGACTTGTCCAACTTAGAATCCTGGTCTTCAACTTCTGGTCTCCCCTTTAATAAAAGTAAGTGTTGGTCGCTGTCTATCACTCGTAAAATGAAGCCAGTGGTCACCACATACAAGATGAAGGGTGAATCTCTAGAAACAACAAAATCTGAACGGGATCTTGGTGTCTGGATGTCAACTGATCTCACCTGGGATACTCAAGTACTAGAACAATCTTGCCTTGCTAACAAGTTGCTAGGTTATATCAAACGGAACACACGATTTATTCAGAACACCAGCGTGAGAAGAGCAATGTATTTATCATTAGTACGCCCCCGCTTAGGATATGCCACCCAGATCTGGTCGCCACAGTCCATCAACCTTATTGAAAGATTGGAAAAAATTCAAAGACGTGCCACCAAATTTATTCTTAATCTACCCTTTTCCAGTCCAGACAGTTATACCTCTCGATTACAGTCTTTATCATTACTGCCTTTATGCTACTGGCATGAGTTTTTGGATTTGGTTTTTTACTTTAAAATAGTCAACAATCTGGTAATAATAGATCCTTCTATAGCACCCAAAATCCGCAGCGCCAGACCAACCAGATCGTCTCAAAACATTGATATAGCTAAGTTTGTCATTCCAAGGAGCAAAACAACAACGCACGAACGCTCATTCCTACTTTGAACAACCAGGGTGTGGAACAGCCTAGCTGATGAACTGAACCTTGACATGACCAATTTGAACTCGTTTAAATCTACCATTCTAAGTTACAATTTCCGCGCTCTAGAAATCTCCTACTATCCTGACAATCCACGAACATTTAAAACTATATGCACCAAGTGTAATACCGCTCGAACTCTGGCTCAGCCTCTTAAGTGCTGCTATTAATTATGTTTATACTATTTTATGTTTGTGATGTCTTAATTTCCGGTCCGCAGTAATTGGCTCACGCTGTTGCGGTCACCCTGCCTATAGTCGTATGTCTTGTTTTGTCATACTGTATGCTGTTATTGTGTTCTGTATTGTAATATTGGCAAATCTAATAAATAAATAAATAAAATACTCTAAATGTTGTGCAAATAAAGTTTGGTTTCTCCATAAAATATAAAGTTGAAGTTCCTAGTTGAAGATGTTAATAAGATAACATTGGTTGATTGTTGTACATCGGGACGTAACCGAACGGTGGAAAAGGTGGTGAAAAAGGTTGTGGGAATTGTGGTGGAAAAGGTGGTAGGAAATGTGTTGGGGAATTGTTGCACCCTTCGCGGACGTGTATTACCATTTTCTTTGCGGACACTTTCTGTTTCTGTCGGGTTTGCATGTTCATTCATCAATGGAACTTTCGGGAACGGGATTATCTTGTAGCATATCATCTATGAAGTTATCAGCTGGACAATCTGCTGTTGGGGTTTCTTCTTCATTCTCTGGTTGACTTGTCGATGTCACTGCATACTCGTCGCTCTCTTCAGGCGTATGCTGTGAGTGTGCTAGCTCGTTCATCTGATTTGGTAGTACAAACCGTCTCTCCTCCTCAGATTCTGAATCTGTGTCAACTTGTGCAAGGTCTGCCAGAGACTGTCTTTTGGTTTTCGGCTTTGAAGTTCGTTCGACAGTTTCTCCTTTCGTTTTCTGAACAAACTCATTAATTGGCACGTCCTTTTGTGATGGTAGACAATCACATGGTAGTAACAAGTTTCGGTGTAGTGTTCGTGTAGCTGAATTGTCCCTCATTGGATATGCTTGGGTATATCTCGTGAAGTGGTCTACTATAACGAGTATGTATTCATAGCCTCCAGAACTTAGTTCCAGGTGTACAAAGTCAATCGATATTAATTTGAATGGTGCAGTAGTCGTTATAGACTGTAGTGGTTCTCTAGTTGTAACACTTGGTTTCTTTTGCTTTAGGCAACTACAAACGCAGGTGACATAATGATCGACATCTGCTCTCATACCAGGCCAAAAGAATCATTCTTGTGCCAGTGTAAACACGCGTTCCGTGACGAGATGTCCCATCTCCTCATGTAATTTGCGGTACACCATTCGTCTATATTTGAATGGCAGTACAATCTGTTGACCTCGATACAAGATACCCGTTTTGTTCTCAATATGTAGTTTGTCCCACTCCCGAAGGTATCTTCTAATTCCGCGGGGTTCTAGCTGTCGGTCTTCAAAGGTCGATTTCTTCTTTTCATTTACATAGCATAACACTCTACTTATGACCTGGTCTGCTCCTTGAGCTTTAGCAATATCCACAATCTTAATCTGGCTCATGTTCTCTCGATTAGGCAAATGAAGATTGTCTGTTTCCAAGACATCTAGTTGGTCTGTTATCCATACAGTGTCACCATTACAAATTGAACATACGTGTGAAACAGTTTCGCTAAATTCTTGAGTAGAGATCGTTTGTGTACAGGACTCCATATATTTCTGGAAATCGCCCGGAATTCTGGATAAGCTGTCCACGTCGATATTCACTTTTCCAGGTCTATACTTGATTGCAAAATTGAAATCAGACAGTTCTCCGACCCACTGCAGCCCAGTCGCATTGAGCTTCGCAGTTGAAAGGACTAAGTCAGTGGATTGTTGTCTGTATAGATGGGAAACTGAGGGGAATAATAAAGATTGTCACGGAATTGTTCTGTAATTTACCATTTCAGCGCCAAGAATTCCAATTTCCCTGCGTGTAGATGGTAGTTATGCTCCGCCGGAGTAAGGGAATGTGAGGCATACGCGATTACTCTTAAGAGGCTGTCTCCATAACCAAAAAACCTCCTAGCCACAGCTCAAAAATAGATTGCTCTCATACTCTGGTGTTTTGAAGGTCTATCCTTGCGAACAAATAAAATCGATTTAATTTGACTCAAATTTCTGTTAAATTATTTTTGGGGGCGATTGATGTTTGAACGGCTGGTGACCAACTTGGACTCCGAACGAGGCAAAATATAGACACATTTTCACAGCTATATAACGGATATCGTCTCAAAATATACCAACTTTGAAAGCTTATTTCAAAATCGTGGCATTTGATTGGGACACGACCTTAGCTTTTCTATAAACTACTAACATTAGTCAACACAAATCGCTAATAAAATCATTCTGCTTTAGCATTTGACAAAAATTACAAGTGCTCGAACTTTGTAAAATTTGAAAATGTGTTGAAATCGAGCATATTTAACAGTAAACCTAATTATTGATATTAACAGATAAAATCACCTTACACTACACAGAATGAAGCTTGATTATGTAAATATATGTCGTTCATCACTATTCTTTGGCTTTGCGCTTGAAAAAAATTGTTTGAGTACAGTTTGACTTCAAGGATAGAGTCATTCAATGCCAGTGTCTGCGCGCATCACTGCCATTAGAGACCTAATTGTCACATACGAACTTCGCTTTGTTCGCTTTGTTTACCTCCTGTAAATAAGATGTCTATGTGTCTTGGGGGTTTATTGACAATGTTCAATCAAATTAGAAAACTCAGAATTAGTCATAATACAGAGTTTTCATCTGTTTGTTTACGTTAAACTGTTAAAGTTTCGTTAGAATGTACTAATTAAATCTCGGGGGAAACCCCTGGCCGAAAGAAATGTACTCGCTGTGCGTAAACATGTCAATCAACACAGTGAAATGTTTCGTTGATCTCTTAGTATTGCACCAGGTTTTTGTGTCTACAATATTGTTTTTTTCTGTACTCATTCATATGGTATTCACCACTACTACTACTACAGCCGCAATTGGTGGTCACGCAACGTTAGGTAAACCTAAACGATTTCGGCACACAGTAGATTTTATGTTGACAGAATGACAGTCAGTATTCTAAGTAAGCAATAATGTATAAATGTTCCTTTTCTACTTCTGAGTGTGGAAAATTCCGAGACACAGTAGACTGTTCTTCAAAGTTGCTGGAGTGTAAGGATGACATTAGTTATCACTTGCAAAGTTGTCACCTTTCAAAGCTTGTCGGAAAGATAGAAGAATACAAGTTAATTCTAGTGAGGGCAGGAATATTTTATATTCCTACTAAGGAGCAAGCCGAAATGTGGTCTGTCCAAAACACAGGTACAATCTGGGTCGAAATTGGCGGCCATTAAAATCATGTCAGTATCCTTTGCATTCAGGGCCCAAAAAAGCATGCAAAAACAAGGATGTTGTAAATCTAGAAATGTAAAAAAAAATCCAGCTTCAATTTGGTGCAACAGTTCCAGTTGGATCAGGTGGGAAAACCATTATTAAAAACACTTCAAATTTAATTTATAGTATGCGAGCGTTGATTGGTCGACAAGCGTATTTCTATGACTACATAGAAACACGGAAAATTTCGTGCCAAAATTTAACAAAAACCTGGTGCAATACTAAGACTATTTGACCCCCTGATTCTGCTCACATTGCAAATTACGTCATAGTAAAATAGAAGAGTCAAACGACCCCCGCGAGGGGTGATAAAAAGTGCTGGTGGAAAATATTGGCAGATTCAAGCTTTTTTTATGCTTTGAGAGCTGAAATGGTTGTTTTTTCTTCAACCATCGGCTTCATAAGATAATTTACTTTCCATCCATACCTTACATGCTAGGATTTGGTCCAGAAATTGGCCTTCTTTTGTTGATGATTGGCGAGTATAAAATTGTGCGTATTTTGCTTTGATTTTTCTCTGATATGTAAATATATTATTCAAATTTTCTAGCTTTATACTGTATTTGCTTAAAATTCGAAACGATAGCGTTGTTTCTTTGTTCTACAGCTGTCTTAGTCTAAATTTCATCTTTCTACGTTTTTTTATAGGAAATTTAAACCAAGGCTATTTACCACAAAGCAGCGAAGCGAATGTTACTAATCCGCAAGGAAGTCACTTCAATATTGGAGCCTTCGCTCGGGCTAAGAAAATTGCCAAAGATGAAGCAACTAAAGTTGCTCTAAATAAATCAAACAAGCTCAAGAGCATCAATGACAGATGTGAACAGCTGGATAGCGAAATCACTGCAGCAAAACTGAAGGTACAGTGACATAGTGACAAGTTGACAACAACAGACTTTTGATGACAAATGCGATTATAGAATGACAGAATGAGTTCTTTCTGAACATAAGTAGGAACAAGAACAACTAACCCTTTATCATATTCAAGAAGTGGTTTGGAAGAACAAGGCAGTTTTATAATCACATATTTTGAGGAAATAATCGTTAGCATTACTTTATAAGACATATAATGAACACTAGATTAAGGGGCTGTTTATATGGAAGCCGGGCTGGCCCTCTTAGGGAGACAGCCCAGTGAGCGGGATGAATTTCTCTTGTGGTTATATGAGAATATTTCATCTTGCTTGCCGGGACAATTTTGTTGTTTTGACATTGTTTTGACAGTTGTTAAAAATAGCTTGCGGCAGCATCTTTGAACTTTCATCCCAGCAAACGGCCTACCCGTTTGTCCATATAAATGCACGGTAATTTTTACTATAAAATTAACTAGACAGCGAGATCTCGCTTACCGGGCCAGCCCGCTTGCGAGTGTTTATATGGAGAAATTTTCATCCCGGCAAGAGAGATCTCACCTCTTTCAAGCAAGGTCATGCTTACCGAGCTGTCTCGCTAAGCGAGCCAGCCCGGCTTCCATATAAACAGCCCCTAAGCTTGCTATGTAGATTAAGTTTGTACATTAAATTTCGCCGTGGCAAACTCTTCCTGTCAGGCCTGCTTGTTGCTTTCTTTACATGACTCGGGCTTGCTGACAAGAGATTGCTACATATTGTATGTAGGAAATTGCATGGGTTGGGATCCTTGACCTCCCTTAAGCATGATCCTTGACCTCCCACCAGTGTCCTTCAGACTGTAGTTTTTTTAATCTGTTCAGAAATTTTGAGGGGGCTGTAACGGTCATTAGATTTCATGTCCAACTTATCGTACATAATCTGTGAAAATCACCCCACAATACATTAAATGGCATTTCAGTTTACAACTGAAAATTCAAAATTTTCCTGGGAAGCATGCACCTGGATACCATAGAAATGCACCTATGTACTTTACTTTTCAAGTCCAGTCTAATAAACCTTATTCATAAATGACAGCTCAATTATTACTCTTTTATATGCATATAAATTAGCCTTGTTTGATGGCATAATCCAATTGAATTTCCTGCTTGATATCGAGGCTAGGGGTCCAATTAACATGCACAGAAAAGAATAATAAATTTGTTGCTAATTTTGTGTCTATGCTACTGGGCTAATATCCAATAACCCAATATGAGTGCCCTTAGAGAATAAAATTTGCAAATTATTTTTATTGATTTTGTGATACAATGACAGTTTATGTCACGTTCTGCTGATGATTTCTATTTTCCAATTTAAAAAACCATTAACCATGATACTTTCACTTGTAATTTAATTTTCTCATGAAAAGCTGTGCTATATGATAAGCCGCAATGGGAAATCACAGGAAAGCCAAAAACACTCAGTTGCTCGAGGTACCATCAAAAGATATAATTTAATGTAATTTTATTAGCGAGGATTGCTTAAAAATGCAAAAGTCCATTTACCTCACAGCTCAAAAGAACAGGAAAACCACTCAGTTCAAAGATGGTAACAGTGATATTTTAGACCTTCCTCCAAGTTCTTCCAGAAAAAGAAGGCAAGAAACAATGGAAATAGCTATTGAAATCCACAGCAATCCACAGTTGTCACCACAGAAGAAAAGGAAAGCTGCTTTGAAAGGACTTTTCCACACCCTTGTTACTAATGGGACACAGGAAGAATTGGTAAACATGTCCAAAGATTCCCAAATGTTGAGTAAGAAAGTCATACCATATGTTGTTAATCATTCAGTACAAGAATTTGAAAAATCTGACGATAATATGATTCGCTCTGTTATGACTTTGTATAGAGGGGGACTTATTAGTAAAGTAAAATACAATAATATCAGAAGTTCATTAATGTACAAGTCGAAAAATAAGTATATTACAAAAGTTAGAGCAAAGTTAGGAAATGATGTGTTAATACCTAAACTAGTAGGGTATAAAGATTTAATGAAGTTTATTAAGTCTATAGATATTGGGGAATTAAAACCCATCCCTCAGGTACAGTCTGAGGGAGATGAAGACTGCAATCTTCATCTAAGTGCAACATCAGGCAGAAAGATTTCTGGCTGCTTTATTGATCTCGAGTATCGGTTGTTGCAGGTGGCAGGTATGTACCTAGACATGAACCAACAACTTCCTATCCTTAGTTGGTTTAGTAAACCCCCAGGGTCTTTCTTGGTTGCTTTAGGTGCTGACGGGGCTCCATTTGGGAAAGATAATGAGGCAACTGCCTGGCTAATAAGTTTTCTTAATGTAGGAAACAGAATAGCCAGTTGTGAGGAAAATTTCCTCATACTAGGTGCTAACTGTAAAGAGGATCATCCTGCCATGATCAAATACGGTGAGCAACTCAAAAATGAAATAAGTCTTATTGAGAGCAAAACGTATAGTATTGAAGGGCATGAAGATATTATCATTAAGTTTTCTTTTGAGCTTGTTCCTTCAGATATGAAATGGTTAGCAAAATTTTCTGGGGAACTGTCAAATTCAGCTACATTCCCCTCTTCATTTGCCAAAGTTAGGTCAGATGAGTTGACAAATGTTAAAGGTTCTTTTGGCACTAGTCCTACATCTACTTGGAAACCATGGTCATATGACCCAAGGTGCCAGGTTGCTAAACTAGTTATCAAATACAAGAACAAAACTGTTGTGAAAAGGCCTGTAAAGCAACAGAGAACGCTTGTCACTAAATTTATTGCCAGTAAGTGTTCAAGACAAGAGTTTGAACCCATTTTAGGTCCTGTTATTGACAAGGCTGCAGGTGAGCCACTTCACCTTGGCAATAATTGTTGGCAGCAGGTTATGACGATTGCATTGTCGTGGTCTAATATCAGTGCTGGTGTTGTAAATATCTATCTTTTGCCTTTTGAATGTTGTTTCAGGCGATATCTTTGTGCAGTAAGAAACAAAGTGAAATCTCGTAAGCTATATAAGAAAATAGTCCAGTGGTTTCATGAAAATAGAGATTCTGAGTTTCAGTGTAGGTTTACCGGTGAAGAGACACGTAAATTTTGCAATAATTTTATGGATGTTGTTGATGCAATTGCTGTGGCTTCTGATACAGTTGGCAAAAATGTGCCATTGTATGCTCTTGCCTATGCTGGATTAAAACTAAGAAATGCTACTTCTCTTATGAATAGGATAACTGATATTGACCAACAAGGTATTGCTGATTTACAGAATTACTGCTCTCAATATTTCATTTGCAGCGCCCTTTTCAAAAAATGTGGACAGTAGGCTTTTGTGTTCCATATCACTCCCTGTCTCTCTTCGAAAAGTTTGGTGTTGGCCTTGGCATAAATACTATGCAGGGCAGGGAGGCCAAGCATAAAAAACTGGCAACCTATTCCAATTTTTCACTCCCTCGAGATAGATGGGAAAAGGTCTTCTTGCACGAGCACATGTCTCCGATCTGGATAAGGAAACACAATCCTCACCAGGTCAAATACTGCAAATCAAAGGTGACCTACATTCCCAGCAGGTGTTACCTGGACACCTTCTGTTTCTGTGGTCTTCCAAAAAGTCCAGAAAAATCCAAGTGTAGGTGTTGTGGTTCTCCTGATGGCTGATATAGCTGCAAGTGTTGCAGACAAACAGATTTCTTCCAACATGTTGCACATCTTAGCACATTAAAATCCCCATCATTATATGTTATATAAGATAAATTACCGTAACCTCTCTATTAAGCCCCCTTCTCAATTAAGCCCCCTCACGAATAAGCACCCCACAAATTAGCCTGAAAAGAATATGCCCCTGGGGGCTTAATAGAGAGATTACAGTATATGTTTTTAAGTTATTTATTATAACTTATTTATCATACAAGTTGTGCCATATTTTAGGCACTTGTGAATGCATAGTATTTATTATTATAAAAATTACACTGTACTTTTGTTGCAGCTTTTATGAAAGTTAAATGTATATGTTAGAGAAGTGAATAAATTATAATTTTAAATGATGTTGCAGTTGGCATGTAATTCATTGACTAACTTAATTCAGGTCTAGCCCACTGTGACGAAGGTAGCCTTAGCAACTGGTCATGCTATGCAACTTTTTAGTGATTCAAAATATTGTAAAATATTGTGTGGCGACTATTAAGTCCAACTATATTAGCATAGCATGACTGGTTGCCATGGCTGGCTTTGCCACTGTGGGCTAGATCTTAATTAAGTTAAGCCCTGTCTCATGTAAAAAGAGCAAGATTTTACCAGCCAACTATCCGATAGTTGTTACCTCTGTGATTGCAAATGTTAAGCTGTAATGTGGCCTAAAATTAATAACATGCTATTTGCTCTGTGCAATCCATATAATTTACTAAACACAGACAAAGCGATTGGCATTAAAGGTTAATACCTTGGTATCGGTTAAGTCTCGAAATATTGTGGCTCAATTCACACAAGTTGTGTGGAATGATATTTTTGGAACATTTTGAGTTAATTAATTAATTAAATTGAAAACCATCAAAACATGTATGAGAAACCATGATTTTCACCTTCCTGGCAACAAGTTAGCCCGGGCAAGAGGGCTGGATCTACATGTGTAATGGTAATAATCTTGGCTTGGAAGGTTGGCCCTCTACCATATATATAAACAGCCTGTATAAGTCTGCTGTAGGTTATCTTATGAGGGATGAGGTAATGCCAGTTTTACCGCTTGAGGAATATCATTGTCATAAGTGAGCACAGCAAATGAGAGAATTATTATATCATACTGAGAGGGATAAACTGATATCACTGAGACATAGGTGTCTTTATGAGGATGATAAGCAGTGATAAAAAAATATTGTCCCTAGGGACATATCGTTTTCATTATCGCCCTAATAAATTCACAAGTATGTATTCGATAAAATAATTTACACAATATAATGTACAAAACAGAAATGTCAGTGATATATTTCAAGGTGGTATTAAAACTTACCAAGTGAATACAAAAAAAGTTGGCCAACAGAAATTATATATAACTCGTGTTCGGAGGTTTAGCTCATTACAGTCAACTTAAACAATATATCTACAAATGCTGTGGAACAAGATACTCAATCCACACGCCATAAAAGCAGATAACATTTAGTGTCTCAGTTGTTTTCCTGTATCTTAGTATGAACATCTTGTCTTTGGATATTATAAGTTCAACATTGCAGTTTTTAATTTCCTTTTTGGGGAGATTTTGGTCAATTACGTCCTTGAAAAACAATTCGAGTTGCCTCTTGCTCCATATTTTGATCTCGACAAGACTCTTTGTCAGCTGTATATCCAAACCATACTTTGTCACACAGGTAAGGTCTTTCACAGAACTAAATATCTCCTCACTTACTCTAAGTGTGATATCTATACGGTACGGCGAGCAGAGTCTTGGAGTCCTACGCATTCTTCTTTCAATTAATTTTCTCCAGAAACTGACTTCTTTAACCAGTACGACATGCAGGTTTCCCATTTGCAGATCACATTGTAATTTCTCCCATTCGTTCGAAGCTTTATATTTGCGAATTAGCTTGCCTTTGGGTGATCTCAGTTCTTTAAAAAAGTCCATAAGTGCAAGCTTTTCACTAACATCAGCTCTATCGATCTTACAATACAGCTGAAACTCATTTTCTTTGAAGATTTTATCCAAAACAGTGTCAAGATTTGTCACGGCAAGCATTCTTACACCCGCCATGTTTTTATTGTTTAACCTGCGAATAGGCATGCTCTGGAAACATGATCGGGCAAGCCTAGATATCAAGTTTAGCGCTTTCTCGGCCTCAAATCCCATAGATGCCAAGGTTGGGTTTTTTCCAAGCGTGAGATGAACACACCGCAGCAACCGTAGGGGGGTCCGGGGCCATCCCCCCCCGAAAATTTTTGAAATTCGGGTCTCGGGTCATTTCCAGCGTTCTGAGAACATATTTGGGAGTTATTTTTGGTTCTCAAAAACAAGATTTTAGAGGTACATTTTGTGTTAAGGCACAATGTTTAACTCAAGTAATAATGCATGTGAAAACATGTAGTGCAAATGCAATATTAGTCAAAACAAAAACTACAATTCCAAGAGTAAAATTATATTTAAAAGATCATTTATATATATTTAGGAATATTGTACTGTAGTTAAAAGTCAATAACTGGAGTTTACATTTAAGTTTATAGTTGTATACTTATACGCATATATCTCAATATATTTAAGCATCTTCATGCATCTATCAAGCAAAATTCTATTTGTTAGAGTGTTCTTTGTTGTAATTCCATGTTGCGGATTTTGCTGTCTTCAGAAGATCTTTCGTTGGCTCAAATTGATGAGCTGGCACGTCATTAGCAAGTTTGATAGTCAGGATGCTTGATAATGTTCCCCTGGGATCAAGATTAGGCCAGAACGCAGTTTTGTTTTTACGAACCATGGAGAAAATACGCTCTTCTTGGGCGTTAGAATGCGGGATTAAAAGTGCTAGCATAGCTATCCTGGAAAGTCTTGAAAAGCGAGCAGTATGATCTGGGACCTTCAGTGATGAAAGGTAATGCCAAATGATGTCCATCTGGTGGTAAAACTTGTCATTTTCAGTGTCCACTTTAACTGTGGCTTGATCCCAAATTTGTTTGGGTATATTTTCATCATGGAGCAGTTGAAACTCAATAAATTCCTCAGATAACTTATCCATTTCTGCAGCGGCGGACTGAAATGGCAAAATCGATTCAAACCTATATAAGTAGTA
Source organism: Trachythela sp. YZ-2020 (assembly GCA_016169945.1). Classification (NCBI taxonomy): domain Eukaryota; kingdom Metazoa; phylum Cnidaria; class Anthozoa; order Malacalcyonacea; family Clavulariidae; genus Trachythela; species Trachythela sp. YZ-2020. Next base: position 5,184,504 of record JADLSH010000393.1, on the reverse strand, counting down.
TAAAGGGAATAAAGGATAAAACATACAGAGACAGCTGAGACACTGCGGCGCAAGATTTCAACCTAAGTTTACTGGTGGAATGTCAACGTTATTATACCATCTAAATTTACCTTTCTGCAAAGTAATCCACTTCAGAAAGATTGGCGCTTTCTCTCCTATGAAAATTTAAAAACCTGGCATTTTGCAGTAAGTCATCTTTTAACGGTAGGTTAGAGATAGCATACTCCAAGGCACGGGCATAAAATGCCTTAACACTTTTGTAGAAAGTACTTTGCTGTGTTTGGCTGATGTCGCCCTCTTCTCTAAGTTTGCGAAGACACGTTTTGGTTAGTAATCCAATAAACAACAAATTGTCTGAAAAACACACATATACAATATATAATTTTATTTACTGTACCAGTGCCAGTGATGCGTGTACAGCAGGAGTTCTGTATTCAGTGGATAAAGACACAGTATCTTACCTGGATGCTGAAATTTTGGATCCTTAAAATCAAGAGTACTGAAGTCCCCCTTTGCTTCCTTAATAGCCGCCACAGTTAGAAATTTACTAGCGAGATTCTGCAAAAACGAAGTCGTCTGCTCATAAACAACCGGGATAATAGGGTCTTCCCTTTGTAGAAACATGTTAAAATGAATGAATGCTTGAAGGGATGACTGGTAAAAGAGAAGATAAACTTCCGTCATAGGATTCTCGAATAAGGTTTGTAATCTCCCAAACCTTGCTTCGTGTTCATCTGTAACAGACAAGACGTAAATTGAGTTAGATAAAGTATATAGACCGGCAAATAGATATATAATTAATATTAAGATTTCAGTAGATCATATATACCGTTAGATAAAAAGTAACTCTTGAGGCCAGGAAATTGCTGCAGCACCCGAGTAACAGCTCGTTCTAGACTTAACCATCTGGTATTCACATGTTTAACTATTTTACGATAGTCTACATCACAGAAGGAGTAGAATTCTGCCAGTAAAGCTTTTCGTTTCGTACTCTTGTCAAACCAATAGTAGATGTCAATAACCATATCTTCAACATTAAATTTTGATATCTGAAAGAAGAATAGGGATTGCTAAGGGTATACATGCATACCTGACATGTTCAACAGAATTATCCGGAATCACCCCTGCACTACAGTACAAACTTTCCAAACAAACATAAACATACGGCTTACTTCTTCAAAAGCTTGCGCCGCTTTTAATGCCGTATTGTGTACAATATGACAGGGACAACCCATAATATAGATCGCCGGGTTCTTTTCCAAAATGCGAGTTTTTATTGAATTTCTGCAACCCATATTGACAGAGGTATTATCCACTCCTAAACCGACGCAGTTGTTCCATGAAATATCATGTGTAGTGAAGGCATCCTCCATTTTTGAAAATATTCCTTCTGCTGTGGACGAGGAAGACATGCACATATCAAGGAACTGGGTGCAGACATTTCCGCGGTTGACATAAAAAATTCGAACTGTCAAAGGATTCATTTTTTCAACAGCATTATCGCCGGAGCCGTCAATTGCAATAGAGAAAGGATTATTCTTTACATGTTCAACAAGACTCTGCTGGAAGAAAGGAGCAACAGCGCCATTGATAATGCAAGCTGTTTTTGTTCTTCTAGAGGAATAGTTCTTGGCGATTTCGCTGTCAGAGAAAATATCTTGAAAAAGTGGTGTAAGTTCATCAGCGACTGCAAGCGGGATATTGTGCTGGACGAGCATCGTGGCAACTTTAACTTCAGCGCGCATGGTCTACGTACGTCAACAAAAAAAGAAAAACTTTATTTACAACGGATAATCACTAGATAGTATAAGGAAGTATAAATTTATCCTTAAATAAAAACAGATTTACCTTTTCAGTTACAGGGCTTGATGACGAATGAAAAGAAAGGGTTGTCTGCGATCTTGCATCTTTTGCATATCGTTGGTGCATTGATGTAGTAACATGTCGTTGTACATCCGAAAGACCCATGTGACCGCATTTTACATTACGCTTGCAGATTGTACAGTAAAAGCTGTGTTTATCTGTTCTTACTTCGTTGATGAAAGGGTATTGTTTTTTCCAAGCAGTGTTAAATTTGGATCTGTACTTTGCAGCTCCACTGTCTTTCCTGGTCGATTTACTACTTTGTCTTAATGTTGAAGGACCTGGGCTTTCGGGAGAATTGAACTCATCTTCCGAACCAGATACCGAATCGCTTGCATCAGCCATAAAAATCAGTTTTGGAGATTTTTACTTTCTATATATACAGTACTTTGCATCTGTAGCGCAACTAACTGAATGTATAAATTTGCGCGCTTTTATGCATGACTACACAGAGTTCTAAATTTGTAACATGAAGTAATTTCTCGATTTAGATTTTACATCAGTTATAATAACTGCTTTATAAATAATTTAGCGGGGCTGAGTAATAGCCTCGCCTACTAAGTACGTCAAACTTTAAGCCGTATAATTGATAGCTTGATGCAATAGCGATTAACAAATGCGCTCAGGTTACATCCTGAAGTAGTGTGTTGATTGCAATGTCAGTGATAACATTCTTAAATACACAAGGAAACACGAGTTTTACAGTCTGATGTTTATTGATAGCTTATACCAAAAGAAATTAGTTCAAACATTTTCACCATTATTTCTCTACATTTTAGCTTCTCAGCTAACTTTCTGCTTATGCGTGAGATAATCAAAGCGTGAGATAATCGAAGCGTGTGAGCGTGAGAAATGATGCTGAGGCGTGTGTCACACGCTTAATGCGTGAGACTTGGCATCTATGAAATCCCCAGTGTGGAAAGAGAAACCAGAGAGCAACGAAACATTTCACCTTGTTGATTGACATGTTTACGCACAGCAAGTACATTTCTTTCAGCCAGGGGTTTTTCCCCCAGATTTAATTAGTACATTCTAACTAAACATTAACAGTTTCGTAAACAAACAGATGAAAACTCTGTATTATGACTAATTCTGAGTTTTCTAATTTGATTGAACATTGTCAATAAAACCCCAAGACACATGGACATCTTATTTACAGGAGGTAAACAAAGCGAAGTTTGTATGTGACAATCAGGCCTCTAATTGGCAGTGATGCACGCAGACACTGGCATTGAACGACTCTATCCTTGAAGTCAAACTGTACTCAAACAATTTTTTTCAAGCGCAAAGCCAAAAAATAATGATGAAAGACATATATTTACATAATCAAGCTTCATTCCGTGTAGTGTAAGGTGATTTTATCTGTTAATATCAATAATTAGGTTTACCATTAAATATGCTCGATTTCGACACATTTTCAAATTTTACAAAGTTGGAGCGCTTGTCATTTGTGTCAAATGCTAAAGCAGAATGATTTTATTAGCGATTTGTGTTGACTAATGTTAGTAGTTTATAGAAAAGCTAAGGTTGTGTGCCAATCAATTGCCACGATTTTGAAATAAGCTTTCAAAGTTGGTATATTTTGAGACGATATCCGTTATCCGTGCAGGAGGGTCCATAACTGCGCTGTTTTCTATTTTATACAAAAGAATAATTATCTAAGTAATATTGTACTGGGATGCCAGTAAATATATTCGAAAAAACTGGTTTCAACTCCTTTTAATAACAAAATTAAATTACAAAAACATATTGTGTGTTGGTAAAACACTGTTTCTTCTTCGCACGCCGTATCTCCCCTCTCGCGCATGCTCTGTCCTTTTACCGCTGCGGAACGCAGGCTTACTAAACATAACAAATTAAGATCGTTCAAAAGGCGATCGCAGCGATAATAAATGCAACAACCCAATACAAATATCACCAACGAAAATAGAAGGATAAGTCCATATTTCTGTGCCAAAATATTAAAATTTAGGTATGAATTTGATTTAAAAAAATAGCTGTGAAAATGTGTCAATATTTTGCCTCATTCGGAGTCCAAGTTGGTCACCAGCCAATCGAACATCAATCGCCCCCAAAAATAATTTAACAGAAATTTGAGTCAAATGAAATCGATTTTAGTTGTTCCCAAGGATAGATCTTCAAAACACCAGAGTATGAGAGCAATCTATTTTTGAGCCACATATTGACCAGGAGGTTTTTACGGAAGACAGCCTCTTAAAGTTCCTCCTTGGTTTTGATATAAGGCAGCTCCGAGACCATCCTGTGAAGCGTCAGTATGAACTACAAATGGAGCGTTGTAATCGGCGTAGGCTAAGATAGGTGGTGATGTGATACTCTTGATCAGTTTGTTCATCGCAGCTCCGTGTTCCGCGGTCCACTTTACAGGATGTTGTTACAGATGGTAGTTGACCATTAGTAGTTGATGGTTTTACTCTGTGATGTTTTCCATCTAGCAGTTCATATATATATAGCAGTTCATAACCCCACGAGCCTTCGAACTTCTCCAACTGTTTTCGATGAACTATCCTTCAATATCGTTACTGCCTCAGTTGCTTTTGCATCGATATAATATCCGGTCCTCGATATCACCCTACCAAGAAAAGAGACTTCGCTCTGGCACAACTTGCATTTCCCCGGTTTAAGTTTAACGCCATGGTTTCCAAACGCTGGAGGACTTGTCGGACATGCTCTATGTGTTCTTGGAATGACTTTGAGAACACAATTATATCGTCTAGATATGGTATGCACACTTGGTCGCAAAGGTCGCCTAGACATCCTTCCATGAAGCGCTGAAAACTGGCAGGAGCGTTCGTCAATCCGAAGGGTATGCGAACCCACTCTCATACAGCCCCCACAACCTGTTAACTGTTGACTTTCAGGGCTGACAAAGCCTTGAGGGTAAGCTTTGCCTTGATCTAATGTGGTAAACCATGCATTGCCTCCAAGATTATCCAGTGTTTCTTGAATCCTGGCAATCGGATGACGGTCTTTAATTGTCCTTTTATTTAACTCGCGATAGTCCACACATAACCTCATCCCTCCGTCTTTCTTTCTCACGCACACTACACTGCTAGAGTAAGGTGACTTAGAATTTCGGATAAAGTTCTTATTGAGTAGGTCTTGTAGATAATGCTTGACCTCAGGATACAGTGGACATGGAATTGCATTATAGTTCTTTTGTACAGGTTGCCTATCTGTCAGATTAATCTCCATTTCAAGGTCGGGTATACACCCCATGTCATCATCATCAGGGGCAAAAGCGTCTCTTTCTTCATACAACATATTTCGAACTATACCTTGTTGATTGAATGTTAGTTCGCTTAAATCTATGTTTGGTGTGGCTTTTATATCTTCTGTTGATCTTTCCGAGCGATCGACGTTGTGTTTATAATTTGTTTCCGGACGTTTATCTTCTTTTACGTTGTCTGTACTTTCTTTGAATAGCTTTGCACATTATTTGGTGTTCGTTCCAATGTTTCTTTTGACACCCAGTTGAACAATAAAATACCAATTTCCAAGCAGAACGTGTAAAATTTACATCCATTTCTTCTTTTTGACAGCTATTACAACAGAGGGACTTGTTCTTATTTGAAGAGGCTACTCCCTGTCCCTCAGGGGTAGCCGTCGTCTGTTTCCCGACCGACAGTACCGAGCAAGTACGGTTAAGTCCACCACAACAAAATATCCGACAAACACTTTTATAAACACATATAAATTTGATATATTATATAAATCACTATAAACAGTGTACCGTATTGTTTTTTTTGATCGATAAAACACCCAGTAATTCGTCGTATTTTCGTCAATATAGTCTCGGTGGGACCTCCAAATGTTACTCGTACTTATTGACAAACACTGGCTACCATATATAACCTTTTATTCACACTTATTTCGGTTTAAAACCCGGCTTAAAACACTTATTTTAGACAATAACAACTCCAAATTTCCAGACGTCTCTTGAACGTTTTTCATGCCGGAAATACGCCGCTCATATTGTTAACCGCTGGCCGTTCGTGCCAGTCTCTATGCATTTGCGGTTCGCATAAATTAATAATAATTAACTGTCTAACATAAACGTATCTCTTTATATAACCTACTGTATAATTATCTCTTTCCTCTATACCGTCATATATCATTCTTAAAATCCGAAGTTCTCTATTCTGATATGTTTAATATTCTCAGCACTCTATATATTTATTGTAGAAAGAATGAGCAGAAGATTCCGTTCTGCAAGACCAAGCTGACAAGATTACTGCAAGGAGTTTTTGTCAGCAAAGGAAAGACGCACATGATCGTCAATATTGATGATCATTGTGCATCTTCCTACAACAAAACTTTGAACATACTGAGGTTGGCCTCAGTGGCATTAAAGCTACAGTATAGACCTCACTAGAAATACATTCATGCAGAATCCCTCGCCCATTTGACAATTTTGGCAATAGACCATCTTTTGAAACCGGTCTGATAAGAAATCGATGATCCAGTTAGTTATACTTCGTGGTAAGTCTAATAGATCCAACTTATTTGTAAGAATACTATGATCAATAAGATTGAATGAATCAAAGCCAAGGTGGTAGAAGAATTTGGAATCGCTCCGTATTAGGATCAATGACCTTCAGGATGGCAGGCTTTATGTAGTCACAAACAACAAAGTCTTCGGCTACTTTTGACAGACACGGGGTCAACGAAATTGGTCTAATATCTTTCGTGATGTTTTGAACTGTTTTTTTCTTTGCTATTGGGACTACATTTGCTAGTTTCCATATGTTTGGAAGGCGCTGTTCGCTAAATGATGCATTTAGGATTTTACTGATTGGATAAGCCACGATACATGCATATTCTCGGAGAAACCAATTGTGAATATCGTCGGGGCCAGATGCTTTCGCAGGATTGAGCTTAAATAGTTGCTTAGCAACTCTTTCTTTGGATACGCATAAAAATTCTGGATGATCTTCCAGGGGAAGGGCTGGTGGATTACTGGTTAACCTATACTCTTCCAAGGGCTTTAGTAGTGTGGTGTTAATTACATTTTGTTTCTGTCGGTACTCACACATGCATATAACTTAACTAACCAATGTCCAACATCCATGACAAAAAAAAATGGCAGACGACTTTCCACCATTGAACTCTAAGTAAGCTGGAATGCTAACTCCTATGACAAAGTCCTATGGTTCGTTGAAGCCAATGCATGGGAATTTTAACTTTCAAAAGGACTGAGGTGAGTTTTGAGGAGTGAGAAAAATTCTTTCAAAAGTTTGTTTTTGAGCAAAAATTTGGGTGCGGGGAAAATTCGCGATCAGAGCAAAATTAAAGATCAATTTTCAAAACATACATACATACATACATTTTTCTGTTCACTGCCCATTGGGGCTTTTCAGTGACCGATTACATCAAGTATCTTGCTTACCTATATTACGTACTTAGCCCACACTATCTATTTTACAACAATTGTAATATTACTTTCCTAATCTGTATATCCTAACCCACCCACTCAACTTTCCCTGTGTGTGGAAACCGGAGTGCCCAGAGAAAACCCACGACTTTCGGCAGACTTGCTCTTTTCACACGAGTGTGATGAGTAAAGTCCCCAGCGAGAATCAAACTCAAGACTCAGAGGTGAAAAGCGCTTGCTCTGACGACTGTGCCATTGAAGCCCCTCGCATGGCCTCGCGGTTTAATAATCGGCTTTCAAGCGGCAAATTTAGCAAAGTTTCTATGATAAATACTTCCTTTAACAAGGAAAGGCTACATTATGGGCTAAAACAATTGGAGAAAAGACGCGAATAGAGTATGAACCACCACCGAAATTTCCGAGGCTCGTAAATACGCTAGCGGTGATGGTACGTACAAAAAGCAATAGTACTTCGGCTATACAATAATTTCACTGTATTTCCTCATAGTTTCCGCTAAACTTACAAGTAAAATGGTTGCTCTTGATAAGAACAAACTGATGTATTGAAGAGCGAGCTTCAGAAATATTAATTTTGTCTAAAAGATAGTTGCACGATTTGAAACTTTTGCACGCATTTTTAGTCTATATTTATACAAATTTAATGGACATATTTCACTATAATTTGTTTGTTTTTCTTGCAAAAGCTGCTAAAGGAAATGACATGGGCTGGCAGAAACGTGGAAAGGAGTATAATCAGTGCTTCCACTTTCATAAAACTGGATTTCCTGTTTTCATCCTTATTTATTGCAATATTTCCTGCCAGAAATTGCAAAATATCCTAGCAAATTTCCTGGCATTTCCTCTTTTTATATTTAGCCTTTAGAAGTTTCCCTACTATATAATTTGCTGTTACCATAGTTTACATAGTTTACATCTTGAGATTTTCGTCGTTTTCGAACATTTGTCATTTTTTTAACAATAAATTATTTTTTCAACCGCTGCCCATTTGAGTTGAGCCTGCGAGCAATTTCCAAATCTAACCGAGTGATTTCCGAAGTGTAATGCGAAAACACTTCCAATTGAAGGCCCAAATCAAATTGCCAGCGTTTGAAAACTCTGATAGGTAGCTTTCCTCTATATTCAACATTTTACTGGTAACTATGCCACACATAGACTAGTTTAAAGCTCCAATGGTTGGAATCTCAGAATTTCCTGCCATTATCGTGGCAATTCATTCTATTTCTCGTGGCATCTCGTGTCAGTGAACGAATTCACTTAGTGAACAGAAGGAATATGTCAGTACGCCGGTGAATACAATCTCGAAGTCCCAATCCAAATTACAACCGGCACGAAGAAAGTCAAAAACGATCAACATGACTTACCTTCAAAAAGTTCTACTCATTGCCCTTTTTTAAAGCGCAATGGTCGGTGTCTCAAGGGGAACCGATGCGATTTTCTTCACCCTAGACCATCTCCTGCGCGCAAACATCAAATACCTTGCCCGTTTTTACACAGGAGAGGCTTTTGTTTGCAGGGGAACACCTGTGACTTCCTTCACGATAAATATACGTTCGAAAACACACGGAACAAACCCTACCAAATTTTTTTTAACCCATCGCCGAGCTCCAGAAATACGATTTATAAATCCGAATTCTCTCCCGCCCCAACAAAATTACTATCGACAATTATGGAAACCCCTACCTCCACCACAGCCTGTGCCTCCACTGAGGCCATTGATGGAGATCGCAATGCCTCCCCTCGTTCCCTATTCTCGCCTATTCAAGCATTTGGTGCTCCGAGTTCACCGGAACAGAGACCCGATTCCCCAATTCCAGTTAGGATCACTTTGCCCCGGCAAATAACAAGACAAAATGCTCGGGACATTGTATACAGAATTGTGTTGACATCCTTACAGTATCCTCCGCCCTTGTTGGAGAATCAGATATACACCAGATGTCCCAGACCTGTCAATTGTCAACAACCTGTCAATTTCGCTCCATCAATAACTCTATCAAATGTAATGTCCCTATCCCCAAAAATTTATCAAATTCGACAGTATGCACAAGACTACGCCCCGGATATCATGTGCTTTACCAAAACATGGTTAAGAAATGTTGTTGATGACAGTGTAATCCATATCCAAGATTATTCCATTGCTCGTAAAGATAGAACCCACGCCTTACACAGAGGTGTGTGTTAATACGTTAAGGATACTATTCGCTTCTTAATACTGGAAGACTACGAGGATGATAACCATATTGAAGTGTTGTGGTGTAAACTATGTCCCAAAAGGCTGCCCCGGGGTTTTTCACATCTAATCGTTGGCACCGTTTAACACCCTCCTACCGCAGACGACAATCAAATGCTTACATATTTAACAGACGGCCTTTCAAAAATTGAAACCTCTATACCCAATGCCCCATCGTATTGGCCGGAGATTTTAATCGCCTCAACATCACACAGCTATCCAAACAGTTCCGTTTGAAACAGTTAGTAAAATTCCGAACAAGAGGAGAAAGAACATTAGACCTTATTCTTACCAATTTAAAACCCTTTTATGATGCTCCTAAGAAACACGCCCCCTTTGGTTTATCGGATCACTTTACCATATTTGCTGTCCCCAAACAACGTAAAAAGTTAGCCAACAAAGTAAAAACTGTTACCGTCCGAGATATGCGTCCAAGCTTCAAACAGGCTTTTGGGAGATATTTAAGTGCTATTGATTGGTCATACCTAGACCAAGTTGAAAGTATCCACGCAAAATATGATTCCTTCACTAGTATGATTTTAACGGGAATGAACATTATTATACCAACTAAATCAATTAAATTACACAATAATGACGTTCCATGGATGACTGGCCATATAAAATGGCTAATAAAGTGTCGCCAAAAGGCTTTGAACCAAAACTCTCCACTGCAATTTAAATACTATCGTAACTGTGTAAATAGGGAGAGGAAACTTGCCAAGAGCAGACACTATGAGACTAAAATCAAAGAAATCAAAGATACTGAACCCAAGTTACTAAATTACTAGACGATGCTCCAACAACAGAATCAAAGGTCAATCTAGCAAATGACATAACTTTAGCCTTTTTACAACCTCAAGAACACTATCCCAAGTTATCTCCTATGAGTAAAATGGTATCCTACGGTTACCCAATCCCAAGTGTATCAATCGACGAAATAACTAAACAACTGGTGTCAATAAATCCATCTAAAGCCCACGGACCAGACGAAATACCTAATTGGATTTTACAGGACTTTGCCCATGTATTGGCGTCACCCATTAGTTCCCTAATCAATACTTCCCTTTTTGAAGAACAAGTCCCATATATATGGAAATGTGCAAATAGTTACACCTGTACCTAAAACCTCTAAAGTAAACAATATTCTCAAACTCATTAAATATTCATGACCTCTCGGTCCAATCAGACACGCTGAAATCAGTCACGTGCCGTATCTGGATAGAAGAGGAAGATCGGTCTGATTAAAATTCCTTATGAGAACAGTAGGAAAATAATATAACATTTGCATAATGACTGTATCTAGAAACTTTGTTCTCAATACAGTATTTAGAACAAAATTGGCAAATCTGTATTTAGAACGCTTTTTCTAAGCACACTGAACACAGTACTAATAAATAGTACTAAAAATAATTAAAAACAAAATTACGAACGACAAACACCCAAAAGTATCTAATTGTATTTGCACAACATCACAAACTCTACTTACTCAAATTAACATTAATATTCACAGTCGCGTTACTTAGGTCGCTATTGCAAAATAAGCCATTCAAAAAAATACTCCTGCTTTGCAGTTCACTATTATTATTCTCCTTAGAGTCACACTTAGCATCCAATAATGCCAATTCATCAGAATTTAGACTGGCTAAATATTCATCAAAATCGTCGTCCAAAAATGTGTCTTCCTCAGCTGCCACAGGCTCAGCCTTGGTCGTTTTACCATCATCAGTACTTTCGACTAGTAAAGGAGGTCCTAGACAATCTGAAACACACTTAATCTGTTCTTCACTAGGCTTTTCATACCTAAATAATGCATTCGATATATGTCCAGTACGCTCGCGGATAAGTTTTTCTTCAACGTTATTCTGAAAAAGCGTAGAGGCACATGTAACACGAAGGCTATGTGCAGTTTTTCGTTGTAGACCAGCTGCTGTCGTCAAGGAAGGCAAAATGGAGTTCAGTTTATGAATTCCAACTGGAGCATCTTCAAATTTGTAACTTATTTTAGATGGCCGAAAGTAAAATGCATCGTTGCGTCTACTTAGCTGACTAACCATGCTTATATACTTCTTAAACAGCTTAACAATACAATGCTTGTGGTCTTTCTCATTATCTGCGTGGCAACGATGCTTAACATTTCTCGGGTTTCGCTTCAGATCTTTTAAACCGCCGTGAAAAGTTTTGCTTACATTTTCAACAAATGACACTTCATTTTCGGTCACTACAAAGTTATGCAGACGCAAAATACGGTGTTCTTTAGCCCTTAAGCCAAATAATTTGCCAATATAGAAATACAACGTGTTCAATAACGTCTCGGACTGCTCTCACCCAAAACACCGACACTCCACATCTGCTTTTCCTCTTCCACGGTAATGGCTGCTCTCTCTGCCTTGGCTACTTTTTTCGCATGATCTTCGCTTATACATGCATGGAGAACTTTCATCTCCGCGTCTAACACCTTTCGAAACACCTGAAACCTGCCAACAATATTTGGATACACTAATTAGAAAACTATATTTTCAAACTAATGGTAAATGAACAGCCTGCGTCGAATATTACTTACTTGTAATTTTCTTTGTTTAGCGGGTTCATCTCTGCCTTCCCATTTTCTTCGTAGTAACGCTTCATACAACATATCAGCTGATATATGGTTTTCTCTGGGTATGGTTTTCCATCTCGATCTCGCACTTCTTGAACATACTTGCATAACCAAAAATTCAACGTTTCGGCAGTCATATTTAATATGTCTGTCTTCAGGCTTTCGACAACTGACACATCAAGGCCAAAGTTGCAGCTTTCTGCCGGCCCGTAGTCATTGGTTCTTTCGCTCTTCCAGGATTCAAATATACGAATACCCCACTGAGTTTTATACTGCGTAGTCTTTGGCACTGCATTTTTTATTCTTTTCGAAGCCTCCTCTTCGTTCAATGCTTCGCCAAATCGTTTCGCCATCAAACACATGCACAAATGAATCAAGTTATGGGTGGATTCACGCATATATTTTCATAGCTACATATACTTAACGTTTTCTATACTAAAGCAACAAAAGGTCATATTCCCTCGGCTGCGCCTCGGAGCGGAACTAATGCCCCGTGTTTAGAACCCTACTGCAAACACAGCTCCTCGGATAGGAAATAGTACTTAATAACGATCTCAGACCCATCTCTCTAACTCCGTCCGTTTCAAAAATAGCTGAGGACTATGTAGTACAAAAACATGTAAAACCAGCAGTAATAAAATATTTCCGACCCGACCAATATGGTTGTATTCCAGGATCTTCAACTATTCATGCCCTCATCAACCTCACCCACCATTGGCTGAAGGCCACTGATGGTACCAGTGCCGATGTGAGAATCCTAATCATGGACTATAAAAAAGCCTTTGACGTGATAGATCATAATTTGCTTATCGCAAAATTAAAACAACTTGGAATAAATCCTCATATAATTAACTGGATCTGTGATTTCCTTAGTGACAGGCGACAAAGAGTTAAACTGGGTAGCGACCTGTTCTCAGAATGGAAATGCGGGAGTGTCCCAGGGCACTAAACTGGGACCATGGCTTTTTCTAATAATGATAAACGATCTAGAAATACCTTCCTCCGATGGAAACGTAATATTTGTTGATGATACCACAACTTTCGAAATCGTTCACAAAGACCAAACAAGCCTTGCACAAACAATGGCCGACCAAGTATAAGTTTGGTCCGAAAACAACAAATTCCAGCTCCATATGGTATAGCTATGACATACCATATTGTGCCGCTCTTGAAAAATCAGGACTTCCCAAACTCTCTGACTACCGACTAAAAATGTGTGACGAATTCCTTGCTAAGATTTTAGCTAATCCAAAGGATCAACTTTTTAATCTGCTTCCATACAATAAGCAAACAATGGATTCCTTGAGGAGAACAAGACATTTTACTGTTCCTGTGTGTAACACGGACCGTTTTAGACGATCCTTTATAAACTCAAGCGCCAAACGATATAATGATTTGAATTAGATAAAATTTAGTAAATTCTTAATAACTTCAAAGTTTAAAAGATTAAATATTTCTTGTATTCATAGTCATACTTATTATAGTACTTGTACATATACGTTTAAAACTTATACCTTAACAATTCAGTTTCCAGCTGTAACAAGGTTATTTAATAAACGATCTATCTATCTATCTATTTCCTGCCAATTTCCTTCCAAAAAGGATTTCCTGCCATTTTTCCTGCCACAGCCCAATATTTCCTTTTGGCAAGAAATTTCCTGGTAAGTGGAAGCCCTGGGTATAATTCTAACACTGGTCAAGCTGCTACGATGAGTCAAAGCACATGAAAAATCTTTGATTACGCCACAAAGACCAAGAAGTGTCGAACATGTGAATATGCTCAACGTAACAATACTAACCCAAAGGTTCAAAAACCACACTGGTTCGTCCAAATCCATGGAGCCAATATCTGCAGTTGAACTTTTTAAAAATGCTCCCAAACATGGTATTAAGTACTCCACTTATACTGGTGATGATGACTTGACCACTGAATTGAACATCAACCAAAAAGTTCCCTATGGTGTTGAGAAGTTCAGTGACATTATACAACGATGAAACGTTCACTCACAACAAGGTTGTCAACCTTAGCTAGATGGTATCTTTCAAGGATAGCTCCACATTGTCATCAAAAGTTATTGAATACCTTGTTAAATGCTTCTCAATTGTGGTAGCCCAGAACAAACGTGATCCCAATGCGATGAAATCGTCCCTAAAAATGCATTGTCCCTGATTCCTTTGGTGATCACTCCAGTTGCAGTGATTCCTGGTGCAGATATAAACAAGATCCCACAAACTACAAAACATACAAATCTACCATATGACAAGGACTTGTATGGTACTACATTGAAGACAGCCCTTGCTGACATATTTAGCCAGTACTACAGCGATACCGTGATTAAATTGGAATCATCGCCATTGTCCCATTAGCAGAGTATTGAAAAATATAACAACTTGATGCAAATGCCGTCGCATTGGTCTATTTATTCGATATATTATAAATTACCATGTTTGTATAGATTTTCGAAATCTTGATTGATAAGCGAACAAACAGAAAATTCTGAAAATTGCATAATTATGCATATACAAATACCACAAACAATATTACAGTCAATTGAGTAAAAAAACTACCACATTTCCACTCCTGCTTTTACAAGTTTGTTGTCATTTACACTGTGTTTTGTTCATTTAGTCTGGGACCTGTATAGGAGTTTGTATGCGTTTCATTTAGCACAGGCAATCTCAACTGTTTTAGGGTAAAATGACCATGGCGGTCAACATGGCATATGTGCCAAAACCTGAATCCGGGACGAAAGTCCTGAAAATGACCCCGCCCTGAAACGGCAGTGCCGACATAGCTCTACCTTCCGAAAAGCAAAAGCGACAGCCTTTCTGAAGTGCTTATAGTGTTTAGAAGGGTTGCTTTTAGGGGTGTTATTGGAAGGAAAAATTTGTCTAAGTATAATATTTTACAAGAAAATGACCATGCACCACCCCAGGCCAACTGCTAATTATGCATGAAATAACTCGTATACCTGGCAGAGATTAAATTTTCTTATTTCCTAAAAATTTTTATCATGGGATGAAAAACTATGCTTAATTTAATATAATTATTGTAGATTTCATAAGGATTGACATTGTTTTGTTTAAATATGATACATTTTACTTCACTTACCCCCCACCAAAACACGATTTCAGCCATATTTTGCCGTCTTGTTTGCTTTTTATCGCCGAGTCTTGCAAGTATCATCCAATTGTTGTACTTTTACATATTGATAGATGGCTAAAGAAGATTTCAACCAAGTTTCGTCAAGTTTTGAAGCAGTGCAGTGTATTTTATCTTCGATGTTGTGTCCTTCGATATTTCGTCAAATATGCCGCCATTGCAAGCCTCGCAGCTTCTCTGCCCGATAAATGCCACTTCTTCGTTTTCATATGTATTTAGATTACAGTATCGAAGAGTGCTTCATTGTAGAATAGTCCCAATTGAAAAATTGAAAACATTAGTTGCACTTGAAAGGCAAAAACCTCCCATAACACATTTAGGACCAGAATCAAGAACACAAGTTTAAAAATAATTTGAAAGTCACGCGCAATCTTCGCGAAAACTCCTCGTGGGTACTTAACAGGGGGGGGAGATATTTTCACAAAACGTTTGTTCGCCACCACAGAATGACAGAACCCAAGTAAATATATTATATTTATTGTATTTTTATGATAAAAACAATAGAAAATACGGCAAAAATGTATTGTTTTTATCATAAATCATAAAAATACAATAAATATAATATATTTACTTGGGTTCTGTCACAGAATAAGGTACACAGAAGGTCGACTTCTTGATTTTTCCTATGATTTTGGCGTAACCGCGCCACGCCATCACACGCCATGGTCCTAGCCAGTGCGTGAATGCCTCTCCTTAGCGCACTGGCTAGGACCATGGCGTGTGATGGCGTGGCAGCGGTTACGCTTTTTTGGCTGAGTCGACCTTCTGTGTACCTTATTCTGTGGTTCTGTGGTGGCGAACAAACGTTTTGTGAAAATATTCCCCCCCTGTTAAGTAGCCCACGAGGAGTTTTCGCAAAGATTGCGCGTGACTTTCAAATTATTTTTAAACTTGTGTTCTTGATTCTGGTCCTAAATGTGTTATGGGGGGTTTTTGCCTTTCAAGTGCAACTAATGTTTTCAATTTTTCAATTGGGACTATTCTACAATGAAGCACTCTTGGATACTGTAATCTAAATACATATGAAGACGAAGAAGTGGCATTTATCGGGCAGAGAAGCTGCGAGGCTTGCAATGGCGGCATATTTGACGAAATATCGAAGGACACAACATCGAAGATAAAATACACTGCACTGCTTCAAAACTTGACGAAACTTTGTTGAAATCTTCTTTAGCCATCTATCAATATGTAAAAGTGCAACAATTGGATGATACTTGCAAGACTCGGCGATAAAAAGCAAACAAGACGGTGGGGGGTAAGTGAAATAAAATGTATCATATTTAAACAAAACAATGTCAATCCTTATGAAATCTACAATAATTATATTAAATTAAGCATAGTTTTTCATCCCATGATAAAAAATTTTAGGAAATAAGAAAATTTAATCTGCCAGGTATACGAGTTATTTCATGCATAATTAGCAGTTGACCTGGGGTGGTGCATGGTCATTTTCTTGTAAAATATTATAGTTAGACAAATTTTTCCTTCCAATAACACCCCTAAAAGCAACCCCTCTAAACACTATAAGCACTTTAGAAAGGCTGTCGCTTTTGCTTTTTGGAAGGTAGAGCTATGTCGGCGCTGCCGTTTCAGGGCGGGTCATTTTCAGGACTTTCGTCCCGGATTCAGGTTTTGGCACATATGCCATGTTGACCGCCATGGTCATTTTACCCTAAAACAGTTGAGATTGCCTGTGCTAAATGAAATGCATACAAACTCCTATGCAGGTCCTAGACTAATTATTTTGTTCTGTATTTTACTATTGATACTGGAGCAGTTACAAAAGGATTGCAGTTCCTTCAATATTCCATTGAGGTATTACTATAAGAGCTCATTTTATCGACCTAATTTGGGTCATTACCGAAGTAATTTTAATTATACTTTCTCAACAAACTTTCAAATATAATCGTAGGAAGTATTCATTGAAGACGTTAGGGTTTTACAGTAGTTTTTCAGTGTTTATATATACCATATAATGTCGAAAACCAGAGGAGATATCGTCAGTATACCGTGATGCATTGCGGTTTTAGTACATATTATCAATTCGCTGGAGTTCACTCGCTCATTTTTCGGTTGGCCGTCGCAGTGTAAACATAAACACAGAAGCGGTAATTTCAAGCCATTTTGCGTAGAATTTAAATGGTTCAAGCTTCGAAGAGTGATGATCCATTCGGGCGTTTCGTATAAATGCATTTTTGCCTTACGTAAAAGTCCAGAAAATATGATGTTAAACACATTTTGTGTATTGTTCTCAAGGTAATTACTGGTAAAATATTGGATTCTATTTTCATTTGCAATTAATTATTTGTCATATAAAACATTACCGACAAAATTTCTGTTTCAGCAATTTCTAATTGCTTTTACAATCATCAGACAAACGATACCTTCTGTGTTTGGACTGGTTAAATGTCAGTAAATAAGGGAATAAGGCATATAATAAAGTCACAGATAAAATATTACTTTATATGCCAAGGTTAAAATACAACTGTACTAAACTACTACACTATTGTATTTCAAAATTGAGAGTGATATTCAGTTTGTTACATAGATAAATGTATTCTACCAATTATGTTAATGATATTGTAGACTTTAATTCAGCGTAGGCCATGGACATATAGAACAAATTAGGGTTGATTCCTGTGTGCCTAAAAGATATAAACAAAATCTCGACATTTCAAGCTAAAGCCCTTCGTCAGGGGAAATTAGTAGACAGACAAACACATTACATCAGCTTTTATAGCAACGCTATAAAAGCTGTCAACAAAATATTAACCAATGAAAATAAAGTAGTCATAACAATCATAGCAAAATAGAATTAATATGTAAAGATATAGACTGTGTGCAGGCTTCTGCCCGAGTATAGGGTCGAAGGCCTGCTCACAGGCGTTACACTTATCAAAGCGCTATAAATGTCGTACAAGGGAAGGGAAGAGGGGATATAGAGGAAAGAATATAAGAAGTATTTAAGAGAAAATAATGAGCTAGATGAAGGAGAGGCGCTCATTGATACCATCAGGCTGAATGGTGCCAAGTTTAAAAATGACGGGTATCATTGCCACCAATAATGGGATGAATGGTGCATATTTTCATATCAGAAAAGGAGTTGTTGGCACTGTTGAAGTGCCTAGCAACCGGTTTGTTGTGCACATTGTTCTTAACATCACGCAAGTGCTCAGTGCACAGCTCACTGCGACAGGACTCTGTGTCACCAGCTGGCACTGTTTCCTGTGGTCGTGCTAAGTGCTACACTTATAAGCATTTAAACCTCACCACCTGTATTTCGGCTCCAAAATCTCAGTTTGTCATCAAGCACAGTTTCACGTGCATCTCCTCCAACCTCTTTACTGCATCTCTTGAGCAAATGTGGCTTGCTCTACATCGGAGACACAGGAAGACATTTAGGCGATAGGTTTGCTGAGCACTTGCGTGATGTTAAGAACAATGTGCACAACAAACTGGTTGCTAGGCACTTCAACAGTGCCAACCACTCCTTTTCTGATATGAAAATATGCACCATTCATCCCATTATTGGTGGCAATTATACCCGTCGGAAGCAAGAAAAGCATCTCATTTTTAAACTTGGCACCATTCAGCCTGATGGTGTCAATGAGCGCCTCTCCTTCATCTAGCTCATTCTTTTCTCTTAAATACTTATATGCTTTCCTCTATATCCCCTCTTCCCTTCCCTTGTACGACATTTATAGCGCTTTGATAAGTGTAACACCTGTGCGCAGGCCTTCGACCCTATAATCGGGGCGAAGCCTGCACACAGTCTATATCTTTACATATTAATTCTATTTTGTTATGATTGTTATGACTACTTTATTTTCATTGGTTAATATTTTGTTCACGTGACAGCTTTTATAGCGTTGCTATAAAAGCAGATGTAATGTGTTTATCTGTCTACTAATTTCTCCTGACGAAGGGCTTTAGCTCGAAACGTCGAGATTTTGTTTATATCTTTTAGGCACACACGAATCAACCCTAATTTGTTCTATATGTTAATGATAGAATTGTTTTTACTTTTAGAAAGAAATATTCTGTAGAAATGTGTTCCTAATGGAAATCTGACATACTGGCTACTGCAGGGATGGATTTACTGGGGGGGTGCAGGGGGGTGCGCACCCCCCCCCTAGCCTTGGCTAAGGGGAGTGCAGGAGGGGTGCCAATTCCCATATCAAATCCAAATTTTGGATTTGACAGGGCATTTATCAAACAAAAATATAATATTGACCATCTAGGCCATCTTATTTTTCAAAAATTTTCTGACAAGATAACCCCCTTGACACTGTAGGGGGCCCTCAGTGGTGATTCACCCTTCCTCTGTCGCCGACTACGCCCTGCTTCATGATCAAAGCCCGCTTAGCACCCCCCCTACCAAATCAAGCTGGATCCATCCCTGGGCTACAGCAATATCAATATTGTAACTAGATGTTTAAAGTTAATCCATTGCTGTCCTGCTTACAAAACCTTTGACTGGCACACCGCCACCTTCGATGTGATGCTTCACATTGCATGGAGAAATTGGTTTACTGTCATTACTCTCATGCAGATTAATCAACATCTTTGGTTACTTAACTTGACAAACTCATCCCCAGCCAAAATAAACCTCTATTTTAACAACTTGAAAAGCTGATAAGGAATTCCATCTCAGGAGATGGAATCTCAATAGAACAAAAAATTAAACCTTAAACTACAATCCAATAGCTATTAAGTGTCTTATATTGTGTTACATATGGTGGTGAACTTCAAAATGTATTCACCCTTTTGAGAGCGGCAAATAATGTCTTGGCTAATGGTCTTTCCTTTTAGACTTGGCCACCATATTATGCTGCACTGTCACATTTAATGAATGCACCTATATATTATATACACACAATAATAACAGGTTACTATTTAATTATTTATCTATTATCAAAAGAGAATTGAAATCTAAAAACTACATCATAGAAGCAAATATATCATTCTGAAAGTACTACTTTATTCAAATTATAAATATGCCAACTAAAATATAGGTTTCAAAATGTTCCCGAAAATCATAATTGGATTGATGATACCTTTGCATGCCAATCTCACTAGCTTTGCCAGCCAAGAATAATCTTGTTCAAAAATTGTGGTATTTATGTAACATCTCATTTTCTCAATAGATTTCTAGATCTATTTGCCTGAGATTTGCACTAACTTGAAAGAGTTATTTACAAATGATCATTGTTGTATTTAGTCAACTCAAGGTGTTCAATAAGGGAGTCGACAACTCTACTTAAATTAAATCAAATCAATTACTTCAATTGAGCATGGCACTCTGAGTCAATGACTGGACTTGTTGCAACACTGAAGATTGTAATAGGTGCATAAAGCAGGCAAATGGTAAAGCAGGCAAGTTTGTAAACCTTGGTCAGCCGTATCTCTATATGTAAATATTCCTATATTATTCCATATGAAAATTGGGTTCAATGCTATATTTATACAAAAAGTTAATGATTGTTATGAAATGGCTCTATTTTGTATACTACAAAGTATGTTAATAGTATCATATTCACCCAAAGGTGGTGCAGCAAATAAGACGGATCAATTGAAGTTAACGACCCCACTACCCCAAGGGGGTAACGACCCCCCAAAAAAATAGCGTTTTGACATGATTCATGATTTTTATTCATGCTTTTTATATCGAGAATTTTGTTTAGCTTCTTTTTATGTATTTGGTGGTTCCTAAAGGAACCGGTTTTGTTTATCTTTGTCTTCTCACATTGCGTACTCCAGAGCGATTGCTTCCAAGATGGCATCGAACTTGTTCTCGCCGGCTCGTTCTCGCCACATAAATTCATCAAGATACCCGGGCAACATGTCGCGTCTTATGCCTCTCATTATCTTTAATTTCACCTTGCTTCTGTTCCAGTACGACTCGATATTCTGAGTGTGCACACCCACCCCTCGATAAACGAAAAATAGCGAGTGGTTGACTGTTCGGTGCTCTAAGCCAGGAAAATTGCCGACGCAATTGTATGCAGCCCACTTGTCAGAATACACTACTGATCCCGGTCGAATGTGTGGTTGTATGATGGGGAGCAGGGTCGCAGCATCTCTTCGTTCCACAAGTTGTATGAAGCCCAATGCTGGGTTACTTGTGCAATCCGCCATGCCAAACACCCAAATTTCTTGCTGGAGCGCTCTTCCTCGATGATACTTGGGCTTGTGTGTGAACAGTGATTCGTCGATCTGGACAATTCTTTCTGAGCCGCCAAGTTGAACAGGATTTCGTATTCAGTGCAGCGCTGCAAACTTCCAGTAAAAAGTTATAAAAATCGATGAGCGTTTTCTGCGAGACGGCTAGCTGCATTGTAACATTTACAATTGGAGTCTGAAGTGCCCACAAATAAATGCAATGAAGCAATTATTCATGGGCAGTTTTGTCTTTGCAAAAAAACGAGCTGTCGTGCACAGAAGCATTCGTCTTACAACCTTTTCGTTTACAGTGCCACATTAATTTATCTGTTACACTTGCTTTCTCGCCAAATCTCATATCGGTGCCACACCGTGAACAAGTTTTCTGGTTTGCAATGAGACCGAATTTAATTTGTTTCCTGGTCAAAAAATCAATCAACTGAGACATAGACAATAGAAGGGAAGTTATAAAAATTCCTTTGAAACAGACACAAACATGATATAATTCAGGATATATAAAAAAACAAATTTAACGATATAATACAAGGGGGGTCGTATACTTCAATCAGAATATTTGTTATTGAAGTATACGACCCCCTTCGGGTAGAGGGGTCGTTAACTTCAATTGATCCAATGAGACTCAGTCCATGAACTTGACCACAACATGTCATTCCCATTGACACTTTCCCTAGAACATGTAATATAAAATGTCACTGTATTTTTACTGCATGTCACTGTATTTTTACTTGGAACCAAACACAGCTGAAATCTCATATTTCCCAAGGTGAAGAAAAAACTGAAACTTGCTCAGTTATTAAAGATCAATCATGAATGATTATTACACCAACTCTGAACCATTAATAATATAAGTGCTTAATCTGAAATTTATGGTCATTTTGGAAATGTATATACAATGAGTTAATCTTACAAATTTGTTGTTTATTTTTGTGGCGCTATATGAATATGGAATAAAAGACCATCCAAAGCCTTCAGCCTTCTGACTTGAAGCCCATTTTAAAATGCCCCAATCATGTGGCATCTTCCCGCCACATGGCGCCATTACCGACAGAACATAGCCAAAAACACCCGATATTCCAACAACAATATCTCGCTTATTTCAGGAGTTTTGGTATTAGTAAAAAGGAGACCTTTCCCTGATTTCAGTGATGTGATTTTCATTGAGTTTTCTCTTCAATTACCCATTTAATCTCCTACATGTTTACATGCCATTTTCGAGCAGTTGCGTACTGACCCAACACAATGGTAAATATAATGCGTGATTGGGATACCTAAAGAGTGATACATCAACTAAACAAGTCAAAAATCGTTGAAATACATTCACATATAAAATAGATTCAAAAATTCGAAGTTTTGGGGGCGAAAAATCGCAATTTTAATCAACAATATTTCAGAATATAGCAAAGGTACCCAATTTTAGGAGTTAATTCATGTTTTAAAGGACCAATAGAAAGAATAACTCTTCCTGAATTCGATTCTGTGACTTTTTTCTACTTTTGAAATTGATAAATATAATTATCTCCTGCATATATGAAAGCCACTTTTGTGGCGTGTCCACTGACACGAAACAAGGGGTAAATACAATGCGTGATTATGCAATGCTAAAACGTGATGCATAAAGTACCTAAGTAAAAAATCGTGAAATAAAACAAATATAAAACATACCTTCAAAAATACCAGATTTTCTGAGAGAAAATTCTCAAATCCATAATTTTTCACCACACAATAATTCATAAATCGCAATCGGATCAGTATTGCATTTATCACCGAAATTTGGTTGCAATCAACTATTACGGACAGCGTTGTTGATATCACTGGATATTCGTTGATGAGGAAAGACCGCTCGTCAGATAGCCATGGTGGGGTTGGCATTTACATAAAAAATAACCAGTTTAAGTATATATGATTGCACATGGTGTGGCTCAATGGTCCTCAGTTAATAGTCTTAAGCTAAATAATGACAAATGCAAAGAGTTGAGAATATGTTTTGCCTTCTTGTTGGCCATCAGTGAGCCCTTTGAATATGATGGCTGAGCTAGCTTATATAATCCTTATTTTAACTGACAAAAATAAGTTACTGCATGCTTGAAAATCAATTTTAAATGACAGCCAATATTTTTCTACATAAATTACATGGTCATATCTCTGATCTCTATCAGGAAGGCTCAAAAACTCAGAAAAACCAACAATTTTCAAGTTTCGTTTCTTCAATATTTCAGTAGCTGCACAATTTACGTTTATTGTGAGTTCTTAGGGGAAATTTTAAATTGTCCTAATGTCCTCTAAGATGAAAAATGACGGCAAATATGAAAGTTTTTTTAAAAACGGACTGGCGCTACCTGCAAAGCACAGCTTCAATTTCCCCCCTGACATATCATTCCAGTTTACTTAGATTTCACTGCTTTGCACTCCACCAGGGCGCTTACATATAGGGTGGTGCAATGGCTGTGATTTTGTTGATCGACATGTGATGTGGCAGTGGCCTGGGGTGAGCATGTTTTCACGTGAAAATTCAAGCAAAACAGATTTTAATTTTTTGACAGTATTTCATGATTTTTTTCTCATTTCTTTGTGTATGAGAAGAAAATTATTCCAGTTTAAAAGTAAAATCTTGGTTTTGCTATGGATACAATATATTTTTGATGTAGAAACCGTTGTGAGAGAGATTTAATGTGGAATATTGTCCTTGATAGCTCTTTGGCCGTCAGGATTTCCATGGCGGCGAAAATATATTTTTACAATGATGATAATAACAGCACTGACCTTAGAATGCTGGTATGTCGAAGTTTATTTGCTTAATATCTCATGCTTATATTTTAAGAGTTTGTTCCAAATCGAAGTCTATTCTTTGGACATATCAAGGCTGAAAACAATTGTTTTTAATGCGAAATATTTTCCAGTAGACCACATCAATCTGAGAACACAATGTTCAGCAGTATATAGCTGTGTTTTTTGATAAAATATTAGCCAAACTGATCGATTAAACTTTTTAATTACTTGCTTATGGAATTCACAGCAAAGGACTGGGGTTTTGTTGTCAAAAACATGTGTTTATTTTCAAAACTGACACGCATAACCATTGACCTTTGTTAACATTCAATAGAAGAAACATTTAGCTTCCACAGCGTATCTCAGATTGCAAAAAGGATAGCGCGAAGGAATCAACTTCAAAATGTTATATTTAAGCAAAAATTAAGAGAACTAATTCTCACCTATCTCTGCTAAAAAATTTACGGAGAGGACAAACTTTTAACCAACAATGCGCTCAGTATATTTGTAGTGGATTTTTCATAAATTGAGCTACAAAGAGGATCGGTTTGGTAACACATTAATCCTGTTTCAACAGTCGTGAAACTTAAGCCACACATTAAGTGGTCTCAACAGAATCACAGGCTAGCAAAAACTATAGTTACGGTAGCTATAATCTACGGTAGCCAGGGGCAGATCCAGCTGAAATTCTGACCGTGGCCAAAGGGCCTTGTATAACTAGGGGGTCCGGAGGGCATGCTCCCCCGGGAAAATTTTGAGATTTGACGCCCGGAAATGCCATTTCCTGCATTCTGAGCTGTGGATATACTCCAAAACTTACTCCTAAACATGCCTATTTTAGACAAAAAAGAACATGAAAAAGATGCAAAAATAGAAAAATTTCTATTATCTTACAATGCAAAAAAAATATTTTGGTTCATGTTGTAAAAGCACCACAACAGCAGTTGAGAAAAAGTTATTTAATGAGTTCTAAATCGTCGTACAACTTACAGTAGTTAGGTGTTCAGAACTTTAAAGTCAATCTGGAATTATGCTTGGAATTTTGGCCAGTTTTCACTGAGAAAGATCCCTTACAAGTATTTGAACAACAGAAGGTTGTTTAGAAATCTCTTTTGCAAACGCAGTTTTTGTAAAGAAACTGAGAACTTTATCAACTTGAATGCTATTATTGCAATGTACAAAGACTTCTACATCTCAACCAGTTAGGGATAAGAGAAACATAATGCATTAGTTGCAATGAAGCACCTTGTATTTTATTCTGCCTAAGACAATTATATTATTCACCTGTGTCATGAGCTCTGATATACCACTGCCGTAAGCCAGTGTAAAAGATATAGATCGATGAAATAAAGGAGATATAAAAAATGAATCCATGAGTGCTAAAATATTTTACTAACAGGGGATTTAGCAAAACAAGCATTTGCTGGGATTTTTCCTTTAAATATCAAATCATACAGTAGGACATTCTGTTACCTTTAGCCTGCAGAACAGTGATAAGGTACAAAACAAGACCAGGCTGGCTAGCAGTACTAAATTAACAGATGGGGGAATAGAAAGGAAAGGATAAAAGGGCAAGGGGAAGGGAAAATTCTCTTTATCTGGTATCTTTATCGATAAATATTTCTAGATTATAAAGTACACTAGCTTAGTGAGTTCAGCCATGCTCCTCAGTGAAAAATACTCTATTAGCTAGAGGAACTTTCCAAAATAGACGAGATCGGTTATGGACCCATATCCCATATCATACAAGAAAACCCATATTATGCATTTCTACACCATCAACTTATACCGTATGCACTATCCTTATGAATTTTGGAATATTTCTCTAAAATACATTGTATAAAGGGCACTTCTACCGTCGTTTGACAAAGGGCAAGGTGCAACAACCCATTCTGCCCCCCCCTCACTTCCACCGCCTAAGTTCCAGCATCCATGTAAACAGCTTATATAAAGTCTATACAGCAAAATTATATCAATTTCCAGGCAATCACAACATAGAACTTGTAAATTTCATATACAAATTAAATAGACACAACAACAGCCAAGACAATGACACTGATACCACTATATCCGGCAATATTATTAAGTCACATTTGACATAGACACACATGAGAATACAACTGACGGGAAATGCACCCGGGGAATGCACCCCGATTCATTGTATTGCGCCTATCAATTTGCATATATGTTTAGGAGTATAATCCAAGAAAAACAATAAGGAATCCTTACCTCAATTTGGTATTAAAACATTACTAGCACGTTGATGTTGAATCTCACAAATTCGCAGACAACGCTACAGACTGTTTATACAGAATATAGAATACGAATATAGAACGCGAAACACGAGCTTTCCAACGACACATTGGGCGAGGAAATTGATCGAAAACTCGCAAATATTTTCAAGTTTAAAATTCTATTTTTTTACAAAAACTTTACGCAATGGCTATATGTTACAAGAAGGGAATTTACAGCAAGTTTTAAGGGCAAAAAAGAAGATTTCAACACAGAAAATTTGGTCCAAAACGAAAGGGAATGTCCCGGCGTTTTTGGTCAAGTTCTTGTCGAAATCCATTTGCGAGCTTTTGAGCAGAAAACATGGGTATTTTATAAATTTTATGGAAAATAATAGTCAGAAATCACAAGGAACACGAACACCAAACACAAGTGAGTAGATACGATCTTTTTTGAGCCTGTTTTTGAATAGAAAAGTTTTGAAAAAACTCCCAAAATTCGACAGCATTTTAGCATGTTAAATCTAGTTTAAAATTATCCTTTTTGAAGAACTGTTCGTGCATGTTTATGGCATTATTTGACTGTTTTCGTAACCCTTCTGTTGGTCTTCTTGTCCAAGTTGTGAATTTAGCAAAAGTGTGTTCAAACCACTACACATTTTACCTACTATGTGCGCATGTCGTCTTTTTGGCATGAATACTCCTAGTAAAATCACATTAAAACTAAGTAGAATGATCCACAATGACCGTTCCATCTATTTTTGTAAATTTTGTCTTAAAACGACCACTAATTTCAGAGATATTGTGGCTTAAAACCAGTGTATTGAATTAATGCGGGTGTCTGCCACGTGAGAATTCTCAAAAACTTGACAGCCGATTTCAAAAGCTTCTAAAATGCTTTTTTATGGATTCTTATATCCCCATAAAACTTTAAATCGATAAAGCTCATCATAAAATTAGTGCAAACTCGTTTTCTAAGAACTACACATTGAGCACTTACGTCAAAAATACGTCAGGACACCTGTTTGCAAAATGCCGGTTCCTCGCTGCAATGGCTTCCTTTGCAGGAAGCAATGAAATTGATGCCCTTTCCAAAATCGGTATTTAGCAGCTATTTCGGACCCAATGTTCACTTATTTATCATGAAATCGTTTTAATAGAAGACTTTTAATAATACTCATGGGATATTTCGTTATTTTGTGAAATAAAAGCTATATCTTTGAGGTGTTTATCGTTTCAAAAGTGCACGCGCGAAAATATGGAAGCTATGTGTTTACTCCCGTCTGAAAAGCAACCAGATATTGAGGACCTTATTTCATCATTTTACAGCAATATAGAACACCTAAATATTAAATTGTGCATTTCATTGGAGTATGAAGATTGTATTTTTACACGATTGTTCTCTTTTACGACCTATTTCAAACTGAAAAACGTGCTTGCTTTTTGAGCCAGATTTCAAAAAGAAGCCGGCTGTCTGCCATTATCTTGTCTTATGACTAGACTACAGATGCGCAAACAATTTTGGGCACAAAAAAATCGCTGTTTTCTCAACAGAAACACAAGAAAATTGAGCTAAAGTTCTTACCTGGTGTAAAGTTAAGATATTTTTCACTTTGTGGATGACTTTTAGTGCTTTGAGTAGAGAAATGAACAGCTTTTTGTTTTGTCACCGCAAAGTGCGTTTTAATATGTCGGTTGTCGAAGTCTGGTTTAAAAACACCTCCCCAAATGCCCACTTTTCTCACTCTTTTCATCCTTTGTTTATATTAAAACAGATAAATTCTTGTACTATTTGTTTTATCAAATATATTTGTGTGAATTTAAAACTTCGAGGAGGTACAATCACTGCGTTTTGGCTTATAGATGTTTTGACCCGTGAACAACAACCTACTCTTCTCCGTTTTATGTTGTAAACATGAGGTCCTGGACTAGGCTCAAGAGAATTTATTTTAATTTTTGATCATTTTCTAATTTATATCCTAAAAGATGAAAATTAGTTTTAATAAAAATATGTACCAACCCAGCAATTTAATTTTTTTTTGCCATTTATGTAAGGTTATGGAGATATTGCCCTTCAGATATTAGGTGTCATGAGGGGCAAAATATGTTAGTGCTATAAAATTTACCCAAACCAAAAATTCTCACTCAAAAATATTAATTATCTATTTACGAATGCAAGCTCATTTAAACTCAATTAGGTCAATTATATATCACTCTTGTCTGATTCGAAAAATCAGAAAGTTTTATAGAAAGGTTTTTGAGATATTGCCAATTTTATGATTGCCCACAAATTCAATGAAGAATTCGCCATATTGCTTGCCAGTTAACGGGGTAGAAATGTTGCAACAGTCTGCCAGTTAATGAGTTAAATAACAATGCAATAGAAGTATTTTAATATGTTGGAGATAAATTAATTTCTTGATCATTAATCGTTTAATCCTGATGACGAAGTTTCAAAAAATCACGATTCACAAAAATCTGACCGTGGCTTTAGCCACATTTGCCACCCCCTGGATCCGCCCCTGGTAGCTCAGGATGTTGAACCTGCACTCCAGTCCGAAGAAAACCCGATTACCGGAATTCAGGTAATGATCTGATCAGCTAATCGATAGTAAATACTAGGTTACCTAACCAGCCCTTTTTCTCACTTCACTAAATACTAGGTTACATAAAATGTAGTAAATGCTGCCTTTTTAGCATAATCTCAAGTATTTCAAGAAACATAAACGTATTTTAGATTTTCTTCGTACACACACCAACCAACCTACACAACTTCCCTTACGTTTACAATTAAATTGTAGTATAGTTCCTCATTGCTCATATACTTCGTATTTCTTGTTCTACACCAGTTTTGTAAATGTTCACTTCGAGATTACTTATATACTATTTGCG
Source organism: Trachythela sp. YZ-2020 (assembly GCA_016169945.1). Lineage (NCBI taxonomy): Eukaryota > Metazoa > Cnidaria > Anthozoa > Malacalcyonacea > Clavulariidae > Trachythela > Trachythela sp. YZ-2020. The sequence continues at coordinate 5,155,170 of JADLSH010000393.1, read as the reverse complement.
ATTATAACATTAACATGCATATATATATTTATTGATATAATTGTACCATATTATTCTATTCTATAACCAGTTTGAATTGTTCGTAGAAAACACTGTAAATTGAAAATTGTTGTTTTGGGATTATTTCCGCCCCTTGGATCAGAGGGTTGTTGAACTCCTCGGAAGGGTCATTTCAACTCCTAGGGTAGTTTCTGTTCCATGAAAGGAGTCTTCTTCTATTGTGTTTGTCCGCGCATTTGTCTTGCCTAAATACTTATAATGTACTATTGAATATGCATGGCAGCTATTACGTTGGATTATATGTTTAGTTTTCATTTGAATCACTTTGTTTAAATTTTTAAAATCTATAATGTTACAGTTCTAATGAAATACAACAGAGGTGGAGGCACCAAAATATTTTATATCGGTTTGATATCAGCGCCTCTCAGCTTTTTACGTTTAAGAGATCACTCCAGTTACACATGGAGCTCACTGGTCTGGCCCTTAATTTTACCGTTTTCCACCCAGCGCTACCATTTTGAAGGAAATTCTGATAAAGCCTGTCTCGTTCCCAGGCAATTTAACAACTACAGTAAATTAACTCGGGAGATCTTGTAATTGTCATGGCGGATGGCATAGTTAAACTGATTCAACCTGTTTACATAAATATTCAGGGTACAAGAATGCCATACAGGGCAAGCATTCCAAAACTGGTTGAATGTAACAGAAAAAAACTTTTACTAAATCCACATCATCAAAACCCGCTCGTTGTAGGGTTCTTAGGAAATATAAGCGTTTACTAGCTTTAGAACCGATATCGTGAATGTGGTCATTCCATGCAGTGGCGAGGCCAGCCCAATCTGAGTGGTCATGCAACGTGCGCAGAAGGCGCGAGACCTACTAGGAGGGTCCGGGGGCATGTTCCCCCGGGAAAATTTTGAAATATTGACTCCCAGAATTGATATTTGCAGCAATCTGGGCATCAAATTTTAGGAATAGCTTGACCTAATAAAGGAAAAAATGTTGAGAATTTTGCATATTTCAGAGAACAATAATGAAGGTTGACACAAAAATTGGAAAACCCATTCAGAATAATATCTAAATTTTGACTGTTTCGCTCATGCACCGACAATACCGGCTTCGCAACATAGAAAGCATTTTCATGAGAATTGCCATAAAAGGGCTAGGTTATGTCGTATTGTAATAAAAATGGATTCATTTAAAAGATATAACAAAGACCCGTCGATTGGTGGTATTTGTAGCATGTAAACCAAATTAGGTAGGAAAGCGAAATGAATATTTAATTAGTTTATATTATTGTTAATTTGTAAACACTGAAACAAAATTGGCTGCATAGCATAGTAAACAAACACAATTTACTTCTCTAAAGAGATCGTAAAACGCTGAATCGAAAGGTGGTATTGCCATCTACATAGCATGCGTCAAATAGTTATCTGGCGTTGGTCGCTGCTTAACAATAATATTCTGTTCAGTAGTATTGTATTATAAGAATAGGTAATAAAACCTCCACTGGCGTTAAATCATTGGTATGTTATGTCCTTTATGTAATTGTGTGTGCATGTATGTACCATATTATATAATGTATGGTGTAAATGGCTTTTAAACAATCATGAGGGTCTGAAAACAAGACTGTGCTGGAGAAAGTCCAAAAGGCATGTGAATAAATAGCCTGCACTGTATATCATACAGCCTTAAATAGCAGGTCTTATATCTTGTAGGTGTGGTTTCTTTGGTTAATATATACTTTATTCACAGGGTCCGAAATATTGACCATGCTGCAAAATACATAATCTAGAGATCAAATTCACTAGTATAATATAGGTCCAGTTCAATCTACTTTGGAATTAGTGGGGCATTATTTCTGTACGTATATGATACAGATGGTGATTCATTAGGTTTTTATTGTTCACAGGGTCTGAGAAATGTGCCGTGAAGTATAAGTAAAGTTTATAGACTTGGCAGAGTAATACTCGTTTCATGAACTATAATGTAAATTATTTATACATATACATGTATTAAAAACAGAAAACATATAGGAGTGAAATATGCAATATATAACTGACATTGAGCTATATCAGACATCTCACAGTCTTGAGTCGACCATGCTTGTGAGATATGTTAGCTGATGGTTGGTAGATTTGATGGTGGGTAGGTTTGCCTTATTGACAACTCTAATAGGCTCGTTGTTAATCATTAACTGATTACCAAAATCAAACTCATAGTCTGAGAATGTAATCCTTAATTTCTTTGTTTTTTTTTGCCATTTCCATGTACAGGGTGTGAACAGATTTGATTTCCTGAACAGATTTGAAATCGCTCTCAAGCTCGGAAAGCAGCTGATGGTATCAAGTTTTTTATAGATATATATACCTTGGGTACTTACAATGTAGAATAAAGAAAAAATGTCTCGAACACAAATTGTGAAAACCAGGGGTGTGTCCCTTTTCCAACCAACTAAAAATGGCTTGCGCGCGAAATATAAAAGCTTTAACTGTATTTTGAGTTTATGGGTGGGAAATTTGTGGGGTTTTGAATTACAGTACAAAATTTCAGACAATTCGCTTTGGTTTAAGCCCTTCAACTCTTCACACAAACTTTCATTCTTTTCTAAAAGATCAGCCTTTTGCATGCTTAAATAATGCCTTGACCTAATTTGCATATTGCCAGTTCGCTTTTGGGACATTTAATTCGAATTAGAACTTTGCTTCGGAAAAATGTTTCTCTGATGGTATTTTTACAATTTATACTGTAGAATAAATTTTACACGCAACGTACATTTAAATTACACACAAAGTACATTTAGAAAGAAGTTGCTAATGTATATTAGTCCTCAACATGTCCTCCATTTCGCTGTGAACAAACACGCGCCCTTCGAAACATTTCAAAAAGTCTTACCAGTGCTATATCTTGTCTTAGGGTATTCATCTCGCGCCGAATTCGTAGCTCGAGCTCATCAAGATTTTCTGGCGGCGTTTGAAAAACCTTGCTCTTTAGATAGCCCCAGAGAAAGAAGTCAAGTGGAGTGAGGTCTGGCGATCTTGGGGGCCATTCCACAGCACGATTCAACGCAATAACTCGATCTCCAAATAACTCTGTCAAGCGATCCGTGACTATTCTCCTCCTATGCGGAGGTGCACCGTCCTGTGCCCACCAAATTCATCGAAACTGCCCATTTCTTCTCGCCATCAATTAGTTCTAAATAATCCTCCCCATCGATGTTGTGTCTAAAGAAAAACGGACCAATTACAGTCCCATTTCCCATTAAACCAACCCACACCGTCAGCTTATGCCGGTCATCATTTCGCACATATTCGAAATTTAAAGGTTGCTCACCTCGTGGACAGTATTCTCGAATATTGTGTGTGTTTACCGAGGTATTTAGGGCAAAACCGGACTCGTCACCGATAATCAAATCTTCGAGAAACCGGTCGCTCTTGTCCAGAAGCCACTCACAAAACTGCACTCATCACGGAGGATCACCAGGAAGAAGTTCATGCCGTTTTATCATCTGATAGGGGTGAAAATGTAAATCCAGTCGAGTTATCCGGTTGAATGTGGCAGATGACAAGCCAAGGCCTTTTCGATGACAGCTAATACGCATTTCGGGTGCCTCCTCACGAGCTTCTTGAATTGCATTCTGCATCGCTTCAATGTTCTCCGCACTTCTTGCAGTCCTTTGACGACTAGATCTTCCCTTGTTTAAATTTAAACTGGTTCCTGTGATGGCACATTTCCGTACATTACTGTAAACTGTCCCACATGAGGGACAGCGTGCATTTGGATACCCTTGCCTATATCTTTGCAGAACTCTGTAAATGTTATCATTGTTTCGATAGTACTCAATTACAACACAGGCAAATGATGTCGGGATCAAAGGAAAAAAAGTCACGTGGCAACTTAGCGGCACCTGCTGTGAGATCTTATTATATTTACATATAGGAGTGGATTGAATTTCCAGTCAAAAGATCAAATTTCAGATCGTTTTGCCAGACAAAAACGAATATTTTTTTAAGGCCTGCAAGGCAAGTACTTTAGAAGGAAAATAAGTTACTTTTAAAGCGGCATGAGCGAGGAAGAAGCCATAACAGAAGGGGTTAGTAGTTCACCGAGTGGATCGTCTATATATTCGTCTGCTGAAACAGACTTGGAGGATTGTTTTAACCTTGAATTGAGCGTTGCCGTTGTTGAAACGGAAGCAGCCGAGATAGACAGCGAATTTTGCGATGCTGTGACAGAAATCGAAGGCAAGAAATCTTTCCCGTGTGACAAATGCGACAAAGTGTGTAAGTCAAAAGGTGGTCTCACAAGGCACAAAAACTCGAAACATGTCGGACAGGAGAACTTAGATGAATGTTCAGAGGAAAGTTCCGTAGTTTTACCGACGAAGACACAGTATGTGGCTTTGTTGAGGCCATTAAAGCACGTATTATTGACGAAGATATTTACGGTACTGAAACGAATAAAGCGCTAGCTGCTGTATCGTCCACTAAAGCCTTGTTCAATGCTGTACTGCCGATTTACAAAACGTTCACCAGGAAAAGAAACCAGGACAAGATGCTGGAATTGTTTTATGGTCTCATCCCTCGTGCGAGCTGCTGAAATGCTAAGACTATAAAATAGCTAACTTAATCATGATACAGCTGCCGGATTTTCTTATTGGCTTTTGCAACAGGACCAATACGACAAGCAATCAAACTGAAGGTGACGATAGTGCTTCAAAACTTGATCCTGCTGAATACGGACCTCTTTCTTATATCGCTGGCTATATAGTAAGTAAACTTCATCAGAAAAATAGAGCAAGGTTAAGAAACAAATTATCTAATCTTTTGGGGGGAAGTATGAGACAAATTACGACATTTGTGGGGGGTACGAAACAAAAAATGAGTCTACAAACTATCTACAAACTTTAATAAAATTGAGTGTATGTTCTTATAATTTAAATGAAATGTAGCACAGTAGCATTTGAGCTTTTTTGTATAAAAATTGGTATTAAGATTTTGAGTAATGTTTTTCCTTTTCTAGATCTGACCCAGATTTTCACCAAGGGCATAATAGTATTAACCATGCTAAGTATTTCAATACAGACAATCGATTCCAAATAATTTGCAAACCAGTTATATTCTTGGCAATTATATTTGTATCATGTTTCTTTGGGGGGAGGGTGGGGGTACGAAACATTTCATCACCTTTGAGGGGGGTATTAAATATTTTCTGATGCTTTTCGGGGGGGGTGCCAAATTTTATGGTAGTATTTTGGAATACCCTCCACCCCCAGTACACATACTTTATGACCGGTCCCTTATCAGACAATATAATACAGTACAACACATTGAGGGGTGTTCACCTCAAATTTATAATTATTACCTCTGAACATCTGAAAATGAAGATGTTTTTTCCCTCAAACTTTCAACATTTTCCTTGTTGATTCCTGCTTTCGGTTTGTAATAGTTCTTGTAGTCCCTAAGGACACGTTCACTCGGGAGAATGAGGGCACCACTGTCTTGCACCTCACGGTATGCACTAGCAGATTTTGCATGAAGTGACAGGGCAAACCGGATAATTTGGGGGTGATATCTTCTTCCCATCTTGCTTGATTGAAGGAGCTTCATCTGCTGCTCCCAGAAAAACTTCATGTGTGGATTTTCTTCAAGGTTTTTTCCAGCCATGATTTTAAGGATGTCTTTCTCAATAGACTCACTTATGGCCAAACCATTATTTTCAATCTAACTTTCCAAATTCTGAAGCCTTACCTCCTTACACTCAAGTCGGGGAGACTTCAAAGTAGCACGTAACTTCTCAGGTCCACATGCTGCAAGTGGTGCTTTGGGTTTTGCGGGAAGCTTTGACGACCTTGATTTTCTTCTGCTGGCTTTCTTGATCTTGGTAATAGCACTGGAACATGGTTTGCATTGTTCTTCATCAGTTGAGGCAATTAGTTCACAGTCAACAGAGCGAAACAACACAGTAACCTCAAAGTGAGTATCATCATCACATGGTAGCTTTGGTAATGAATGGCGAAGAACAGTTCCTGACCCTGAAGAACATTGTGATGTAGGATCAATAACAAGAGGTTGCACATCATCATCATTTTGAGGCAATCCGTTACATAATGATGACTTTTCAATTACTTCCAACAGTTCTGAAATATTGGCGTATCGAACAGTTTGTCGACATTCCTTATAGACACTATGGTTTTTGGATAGGGGCCAGTTGTATACTAGGACTGAAATTTCCAAACTATTGTCCACCTCCAAGGAGTATTTTGGTAATATTTGATGTATAAGGAGTATATTTGACAACAACTTATCAGTAAAAATCGGGCATTGGCTAATGCTTTTCAGCTGATTGTTTGAAAAAGACTAGCTACTCATTAAGGCGCAATGCACCCTGGTGCAGCCCAATGTAATTTGTTCTTTTACACAGTATAACCACCAGACAATTTTGTATTCCAAGGAGAGGCCCTTGCACCAAAATGGGTTAACAAAACTATCTGCCATAGTCTCTTGTTAACTCATTCATCAAGCTGCAATGTGCCACACAAATTATATTCAGTTACAGAAACCTACCATTTTAGAAGTCCTCCCAACCTTCAAAATTGTACTGATGACGTAAGGAATCAAGCTCATACACTCGTCCCGATTCTTAAGCAAGATCGCGGCTGCGGTACATGTATTTTCATGGTTAGTTTCTCCAGTTTTCAAACACGATTTAGGATATACACATGCTTGGAGTAAATGATAAAAAACTGGCGCCTTTTCATTTAACTCTTTCCCAACATCACACCATGAAAAATTTAAAACGTTTTCCTTGGTGGTTGTTCGTAACAGTGAAGGTGATTTTTTAGAGCACAACTTCCTACATTCGTTATTCACGTCAGAACAAATGGCTTTCTTTAGTTCAGCACTCTCCATAGCTGCGTCTGCGATAGACTTATAACCACTACCTCTTGATTTATACGTCACAATTGCCTAAATGTATTATTAAAGAGACACTTTTGGTATAATACTGCTTAGGTCAATAACCAAAAAAGAGGTGCAGTTTTTAAATAAATGTCCATGAACTAATTTAGTAAATTTTATAATTTTATTTAACATTTTTTATTGTATTTACCTGTACTTTACAAATCTTTCTGTCGCACTGTGCACTTCCTAAGAGTAAGTCACTTTCAATTGATGTTTGAACAGAAACAGATGGCGTTACCAATGGTAATTGTATGGGTACAGGTTGAATGGATACAGGGTTTAATGATGGTTGAGTTTCTCCGCCAAATGATAAGTTTTTTACGGCCTTTCCTTTTACTTGATCAGTCGAGTCGCGTACAGATTTTGATGGCGGGACCACACTGGGCGAAATTCTAAAATCCATAGGGACACCACGTTTTGCTCTCGTAGTTGTTGCAAACTTCTCACTCAATGTATTCTGAAGTTTTGTTGAATCTTCTCGCATCTTCTCCACGCGCTTAACATCTCGATAGCACCGATCATTGCAAATATAACCATCCGAATATATACTAGACAGAGGAACATTTAAAATGCTGCAAATTCGGTGTTTCAAATCAGATACCTTCCCATTTAATTTAGTTCTTTTACGAGAATCGGTTTGTTCACAACCACATAATATACACCCAGCAGTCTCAATATATTTTATTGGCGTACAACATTTTCCAGGAATACAATCCATTACAATAGAATATACAAGACAAGTACAATTTGTCAAGACAAGAATATACAAGACACGTATAATTTGTTGCAATAACAAAATGCTCTGATGTTTTTTTAATGTGCTTACTCGGATTTTTGGGTGGGGTATCGCGAGATAGCTGTTTTTGACGCCAAAACACGAAATGCAGCCTTCAGTGTGCCTCTACGCAAACTTGAGAAGCGCAGGAAGAACTTAAACTTGTTTTTGACATTGCATCTAAGGGCACTTTTTCAATATGTTTTGTTTTTAACTGTGGAAAAGGGCACTTGGATTTAATACATGGGTACCAAAACCATTTTGAATAAGTTTTGAAGAGGTTGGCGGGGTCTTGGCCCGGCATCAATTCCTATTACACCCTTGGTAGGGCCGTAGGAACATGTATATTCTGTTTATATTTTCCAAACAGATCAGATCCCAGATTCCCAGGACCTGATGCAACTTGGTATTCAATGCCTCCTGATTTTGATCTCGGATTGGATTTGTATACCACTATTCACACTAGTTGTCAAGAACATAATGGCTTCTTTTTATTACCTTGCTTGATTACCTTAATAGTCATATAGTAGTAAACAACTAAAATCTTTTGTTGCTAAACAAAGTCATGCCATTTCTACATAATTATTTACATTCAATGACATGTATTATTGCTGCCATATTACATATATAATAATCAATAATTCAAGATAATAATGTGTCTTGTTTTCGTTCCCATAAATAATTGCATAAAGCTTAAAACAGTAATTAATATAACTCATACTTGTTGTAGCAAAGATCATACTTGTAGTAAATATCATACTTGTAGCAAATATCTGTACTAGTCCAAAAACAATTCAACAAATAGGGCACCGAAAATACGTGTTATTCATATAAATATTATGTTAAAATGGCCTCTTACGAACGCAATGGCAAAAATATGCATTGCTCACTCATCATCATCATACTCTTTATTTAAAACACGGTATCGCTTCATTTACATCAATGGTCTTCCAGGGAGCCGTGTTACATAATTATTATAAAATAGGTATAAAGTACAAAAAAAACTAAACTATAACTTAACTAACAATAAATTTAAAGTGAAGAATATTTTACAGATTATTTACAATATTTGACAAACCCAGTTTAAATGAGCTAAGGTTTGTCTGATCTCTAACCCCAACAGGGATTTTATTCCAAAGGACGGAGCCCCTATAATGAACGCTACATTTTCCTTTTTCAGATTTATATCTAGGAACGTGTAGGTTTTTTTCTGAATTTCTCACATTGTAAGAATGAACATTTGACGTTTTTGTAAAAATCTTTCTCAAGTACAATGGAGAAAGGTTGTTGAAGATTTTAAACAATAGCACAGAAAGTTGCATATTTCTTCTGTGTTCTAGTTTTTCCCAACCCAGATCATCCAGTAATTCACTAGAGTGCTTATTCATCTCATAACTTGAGAGTGTCACTATCCTTGCAGCCCTATTTTGTGAGTCTTTCAGATAGACCTTTCCCAATGTTTCCCCATACAGGGCTGCAATAATCAAAATATGGCAAGATCAGTGCCTTGTACATATTTACTCGTGTTTGAAAAGGTATTGTTGGGCTTACACGTTTCAAAACTGCAAGTCCAGCAGAAATTTTCTTGGAAACTATGTCAATATGTTTGTTCCAGGTTAGATTTTCATCAATATGGACCCCAAGAGATTTATATGTTGTTTCTCTGATAAGGGATACATTGTTAACCTGTATTTTAAAGTCTTTTGGTACTTGGGAAATCATAAACTGACTCCCTATTATCATGTATTTTGTTTTCCTAACATTTAAGGTTAATTTATTAGCTATTAACCATTCATGAATCACATTTATATTATGATTCATTTGAGCATTAAGGATATTTGCATCCGCATTTCCTGAAGTCATGGTGGTATCATCAGCATACATTCTTGGTTTGGAAAACAAATAACATGAAGGGAGATCATTTATATACAGAATAAATAGTAGTGGTCCTAAAATAGAGCCTTGTGGTATTTCACAATTTAATGAACAAACATCTGACAGCACTCCATTAACCAAGGTTTTTTGCTTTCTTTCAGTAAGATAAGATTTAAACCAATCAAGAGATTTAAATTTTACTCCATAAAGTTCTAGCTTTTTTATCATAATAGAGTGGTCCATGGTGTCAAAATCTTTTTTAAGGTCCAGAAATATCACACCATTTAGAAGGTTTTCATCAATATTTCTGTACCACTCGTTGGTAATTTCAAGTAATGTTGTTTCAGTGGAAAACATAGGCCTGAAACCTGATTGAGATTCAGTTAAAATATTATTTTCATTTAAATAAGCATAAAGCTGATTGAATACAATCTTTTCAATCAGTTTACTTACAATAGGAAGGACAGAGATTGGTCTATAGTTATTAGGATCAGCCTGGTTGTCTTCTTTGAAAATTGGCAAGACTCTTGCCAGCTTCCATTTATTGGGGAAAATTCCAGTGGTGATTGATAGATTAATTATATATGTTAATGACTGTAAGACTACTGGTGCTGCTTCCTTTAATAAGCGAGTAGATATATTATCAAGCCCAGTAGCTTTATTGTTGGACAATTTGTTGATTAAATGTAATATCACTTCACAAGAAGTTTGTTCTAAAGTAAATGTATGATTTGAAGGAGTGATATAATCTCTAAAATTAGAAGAAGTATGAGGTATCTTTGAAGCTAGAGAAGGTCCAACTTCAGAGAAATGTTTGTTTAAACTTGCACTAATGCTACTAGGGGTATTATATGTAACATTTTCTATATCAAGTTTATTTATGTTGGTGGTCTTGGATTCATTTCCTATTATTTTGTTTATTCCCTTCCACGTTTTCCTGATATCACCATAGTTATCTTTAAAATAATTGTCATAATAGTCAGTTTTTGCTGTTTTAATATCATAGTTTACTTTGTTTTTCAGGAACTTGTAGTTTTCCCAATTTGTATCAGAAGAAAATTTCAAAGCTATTTTTTTAGATTTGTCTCTTTCAAACATTTGTTTTTTTAGTTCAGGCGTGATCCATGGTGAGGGTTTTCCCCGAATTCTCTTTTTCTTGCATGGTGCATGTTTATCAGCAGTGTCCAAAAACATCTGCTGCCATATGTTCCATGCTTTATCCGGATCATTTTCAATCTCTACAAGGTGCCAGGGGGCTATAGCGAGATCATTTCTGAATTTCAAAGGATCAAATCTTTTAAAACATCTAGCTTTTACTAGTTTAGGACTTGATTTTGGAATACAAATATTTCTTATTGCATATATAAGACTATGATCACTCAATCCAATATTTGACACCCCAATATGAGAGTATTTCAGGGGATCATTCGTTAAAAACAAGTCAATCATGGAAGAAGTGTCCTTAGTAACACGAGTAGGTTGTTCAATTAATTGGCTATATTGATACATATCGCAAATATAAATACATATCACACATAATTTCACTAGAAATTATGTGTCAAAATAGCAACAAATGTTTTAGTTCCTTACTTTATACAACGATAAAAAGGCAGTGAAGTACTCATAATAGTAAATACTAGTAATAGCTTCCATGAATACCAGTATTATACCACTCAAAAGCAGTTCGAAACGAAAACTTGATTTTAAGTTTACGACTTTTACGAGAATCAACTTGTTTGAAACTTATAGTTCAATGGTTTGAAATGAACACTCTTCACATGCGCCATATTGTCCCAAGTCACTTCCGGTTACATTTGAGATGCATAATTAATTTTTCATAAAACGTCACAGACAAGATCTGCGACGAGTGCGTCCAGCCGGCCCTTTGGGGAGCTCTGCCATTCCACGGAGCCGGATGGAAATCGAGCGTAGATCAATCTGTGATTTGACAAATTTTGCAATTTTGTTCAGTTTGTAGTTCAATCGTTTAGTTTTCTGCTTCTGTGTGTTGATTATTTTCTGCAGCCTCTTTTTTCTTGGAGTGTCAGATGACAACAGTTACTTGTCTGGCTGCAACGTGAATGGCTTCCGTTTGGCTCTAAAGTGTAAAGTAAGTTTGAAAATAAGTGTGAAACGAAAATATGACACTAGTTTTACTGGAATCATTTTAACATGTTTACCTTCATTTGCAGAAGATGTCGATTGCTCTTCATGGTCAGCTGATGTTATGTTACCTAAAAGCAATTACCAGATAACAATTAGTTATAGGTATGAAAGTATAATGAGAATAATAGTTTTGCTGAAATAATTTAAAATACCTTCATTTGCAGAAGCTGAAGGTGTCATTGAAGATGTCGATTGATCTTCATGGTCAGCTGATGTTATGTTACCTAAAAGCAATTACCAGATAACAATTAGTTATAGGTATGAAAGTATAATGAGATTAATAGTTTTACTGAAATCATTTAAATTACCTTCATTTGCAGGTGTCATTGAAGATGTCGATTGATCTTCATGGTAAGCTGATGTTATATTACCAAAAAGCAATTACCAGATAACAATTAGCTATACAGCCTACATTAAATGAAACTAGGTATGAGAATGTAACTTTTCTGGCTTGGAAAAATTTATGTATGAAGTTATGCAGTACCTTTGTGTGCTATAGGGGAAAAAAGAATGGAATATTGAACTGAGTTGTTTGAGGTGGTGTTGTACAACCTAAAAAAACCCTTATAAATCAACTACACATCAACATATTAAAATATATTATTCTGCACATGTACAATTTTAATGGCTTAACCAATTAGAGTACCTTTCAAGACTCCCTTTCACAAATAATACATAATGTTAGGTAGAGTAAAATAAATGTATGGTACATATATGCATGTAGGTGCACTGTTGCTATTCAATGGCTTACTAAACCTTCTTATAGTGGTGTACCTTTGTGTCCAATAGGAGATGATGACATTGGGTGATGGGATGTTATGCATCCTAAAAAAACGAATAATTATTTATAGTATAGCCGTATAGGCTTAGTAATTTTTTTAGAGAAGTACACCTTCAAGCAGGGTTTTTTTTAACGTGCAGTTCTACACAAAATGTGCAGTTCTAAATCAATTTGTGCAACTCTAAAAAATATTTTGTGCAGTTGAAAAAAATACGAACTTTCAGGATATGGATATTTATTGTAGAAAACTAAAGTAATCGAAGGAATAAATGGAATACATATAGCTTCAATAACAAAAGCAGTACCAGAATTTCTCATAAAAAACTCAACAATATAATTTTTGTTGACAATTTTCAGCATCGTTTCTATTTGAAGGGATGAGAATCAGTTAATGAAAGTTTAATAAGAAAAAAATGGTGCCATTTGCGCGAATTGAATTTCATGCTATGACATGTCGCAGGGCCCCCCCAGCCCCAATGTTAGCCCCAGTAAACTATCCTCCCAGTGAAGGTCCCTTTTGTCCAAAGTTCTTAAGTTTATAGGTCAGAAGAAAGTTATGATATTCTCATAACAAAGCATTGCTTTTACACCAAAAGCTCAGTCTGTTTAGATGGGATATTTCAAAAAATGTCTCTGAAAATGCAGGAAATCAAGCCACAGAAACTCAAAAATATAAAAATTTTCTGGGGAGGACCCCCAGACCCCCAACCACATCCACACACCCTCAATATACCACATTCTTGTTAGGTCCCTTTTCGTTGATGCCCCCCCCCACTAACCATTTCTTGAAAAAGGCCCTGGCATGTTGGGACAGTATGACAAAATGTGCAGTTCTAAATTTTTCTTAAAAAAAACCCTGCCTTCAAGTGCAATGTGAGAAGATGATTTTGGGATATTGGATTGAGCCTCAAATTCTAGAATCTGTGGTCTGGCATCAGACACTGTTACAGAGTAAAAACAATGTGAGGCACATTGTCAATGGACGGGCTAAAGGTATGAGCATATAGTCATAACATACAGTATTTGTTTTAATTTAGAAAGGTATACCTTTATCTGAAACAAGTGGAACAGACACCGGCATATTGGATTGTCTTTCCTGGTCTGAAATTATATTGCCTAAAAGCAATAGTTTGTGTTTTAGTATGTAGTTAGAAGGGCTTGTTAGATAAGTAATCTTGCAAAGTGATAAATGTTAATTTTTCATTAATAGACAGAAACGTGTTATTTTCAGTTACTGCACCAAGTAGGGCTGGAGCATTTGTGTAATGCACTTTTCTTTGCTGGTGTTTCAGAGCCTAAATGTAATGTTAGACCCCTACAGCAACAATATTACCACAGAGTAACAACTGTATCTGGTCTGTGCTATTTTTATACAGTATGTTGAAAGGGAAATAAGATGTAGTACATTAGTTTACTAGTAGCTTCACTCACCGCAAGTGTTTTTATCGAGGAGTTCTCGTTTTGTGCATTGTTTTGCAGGAAATATTGATGGCACATACTCGTTATCCAGGCTGGTTTTTTTTGCCATGCTCTGAAAGCACAAATGTGTAAAATGTGCTGCGCACAATTTCCAGTTGTTGTGCAAGTAATTTGTGTCCATAGCGAGTAGGTCTTTCCGTTCACAATTTATTAGCCACTCTTTTGACCTAATAATGTAATATTAATTATCCACATTGAAACATCAAGGGCAATTAAAAACTAAGTGATTTTTTATTCAAAATATCAAAACAATGTTTTTGAATAACTAAAGTTAAACTCGTATGGATATTCGTCAGCTTACCTTTCTGCGTCTTTTGGATAGCGAAAAAACCCACATATTTTGGTTCGTAATTTTGTTGTTATAACAGGTTAAGGCAGAACGCCAAGTGGTTCCGCTTTACGTTTGTTGTTTTGTGAACAAATAAGCCATGTGGAAATATTTCATTTGTTTACATTTTCACCTGCATTTAAAAGGCATTTAAATATCCTGCTCTTTGTTTTTGGCGGAAAAATATGTGTACTTCCGGTGCAATCCGGATAAAAACCGAAGCAAAAACATGAAGCGAAAAGCTTTTCATTTTCTCATCGTAAATCAATATCTTGGCTACTTCTTTCAAAAGATGAAATGATGAATAAAATCTAACCATAAAGAATCAAGTTTGGACATATGCAGTTGTATTAACTATCAAAACATTTTAATGTGAAGATTGCTCCTTTACAATAGGAAAGAGTGTTTTTTGGAAGTATAAACACAGCAGCCCAATCTTGGGTAGAGTTGTATTTATCGTATACTATATAAAGATTGTATTATGGTAAAAATATGTGATGAAAATATATATTTTAAATAAAATTTACTTGCCTAACTTGTTGTTGTGTTCTTCTTTTATCCCTACTTTGTTGAGCTATGAATTCATCGAAAGTTTTTGCTTGATGCCTGCTGTCGACGCTGAATACTTAATAGGAGTTAAAGGCTAATTATTCCCAGCCCCGGATCCGTCAAAACAAACATGCCAAATACGAATATTCTCCCTCTTAAATTGCTTTATTCTCCAAGAAAATTAGCCAGCATGTAGAACAAACACCGATCTTTTCATATATAACAATACTTTATTAAACCAATTTTTAAACCAATTTTTGATCAATAGAAATCAAAATCCCCACTCTGTTGAACTGATAACCACCGAAAATGGACACATCGCCAGCTTGGCCACCTGGCCTCCTCTTCCGTTGAGATTTGCAGGGGGGTGCGATGCCAATCACCGCACAGCATGCAAATACAAACAGATATTTTCGGTTACAGCCAACCAATCATGGTCGTGCCTGTGACTGTTTACATTTTTCAAAATCTGATATTCAAAAAGGCTACTTCAATTGGATTAAATCAAGATGTTGGCGAAGAAAAGAAAATTAAATGACGGAGATTGTAATAATCAAAGGAAGAAAAAGAATACAGCGACTATTTGTTGGAAAACGTGGTAAGAACACGCTATTTGTAATTAGTTCTCATGAATCATAAATGATTTTGAAATATGATACTCCATTTCGAAATATGATCGTTAAATAAATAAACAGATTTGAAACATGATACTGCTAATAAATTGTTATAATTTATACATACAATAAGACTTAATTCTAATAATAATGTAAGTGCTATATACAGTAATAAAATGAAAATGTTTTTGAAATTATATCTTTATCCCATTACACTAATCGCATTCATACGGTGCCAGTGTGGGTAGAGTATACAAAGATTCGGCAGTTGATATGTTTAAATCTACCTGAAAAATACCAAAAATAATTGAGACGTTTTGAGGGAATGGCCTAGACGAAGGCCCTTCGCTCGAAACGTTGAAGTTCCTATATATAATTTGTATTTTTCAGGCAGATTTAAGCATCCCAACCGCAGAATACATATTTCATAGTAGACTGTGTGCATTAAACAAAGCAAATATTTTACTACACAGGTTTATTTACATTAATATGCTCAAAATTTCTATTTACACTGGAAATCTAGTACACTTGTACAGACAAGCAATTTTTATATTGGCAATATTTAATACCTTGACAAGTTCTATATGTTCGTAGGTACGACTAAAAATTGAAACTTGTTCCGTCACAAGTCTCCTTGTGTGTTGTGTGAAGACTCTGGCTGTTAAAGCAATATTAAGTACCTATTTTTCTGAAAGCAATAGCTTGACATACTACGTGAATAATTTGCTCATAAATTTGTGATGGTGCACTGTTGGCTCGTAAGGATGTACTTGAGGAATCCAATCAGGTTAAATTGAATGTATCTTATGGCATACCGTTGGGGAGTAAGAATCTCGGTCTAGAGTAAAAGAATTATGGGATAATAAAGTTAAAGTAGTAAAGAGGGGTGAACAGCAAAATCGAAAATACTTGTACCTTAATTTCCACACGAAGTCCAGCCAGCCACAACCATTGTCTATACACAGCAGTAGCAATGATAACTTCGCATCGTTTTTTTCTCACGACTACCTCCCCACTAATTGGAAATCGGTAGTAGACCATGATAATCGAGTTAACTTGTCCGCATGGAAAACTGGGCTTTCCGAAAAGATCTGTTTAAATCCGAACTTACTATATCGAAGGCAGCATCTGGTGAATTTCTCCACTCAATATCATGTCTTGGACAAGAAGTGGACATTGATCATCTTATCCAAATAGATGCCCTTGCGCAGCAGCCAATGAAGGAATGAGTCCTCACCATCGTCAAATTTCTGGATCAATCTACTTTGTGTCAAGGAGTTCCTGTTGTAGATAATGCACTCAAATCACGAGCAAGGGGAAAATATTGGCGGGCCAAATTCAACGAGGGAGCACTGGAGATTGACAAGCAGGACCACAATGATCTGTCCAGTATGTTGCTTGGTCAAACAGTTGACAACATGCCAGATGAATTTCAGTGTCTTTGGGAACAACAACTGAAAATGATCAAAAGAAAAAAAAAGGTTATCGCTGACACCCCAAGTGAGAAATCTTCAAATATTATATACTACTTTACTAGCCAATATTTTGTTTCCGATCATATAGGCATACAGCCTTTTGAGACCCTTTCCAGTTTTCCACTTTAAACGTATCGTACCGTATACCGCATGCAGCCCTTTCTATTGTGGTACCGTATCACCGAAAACAAATAAATACGCTACGATAAAGTTGCAGTGGAAAATGGCCTTAGCCCTGCATCGAACATGCGCTGTATATGTAAAGGATCGACCCAATCCTTTATAACCCCCAATAAAAAAACCCTTAAGAGACAGACTTGGAGCAAGTCTGTACATAGCCATGTTATGACTTATGTAGAAATACACGCACAGCAAAATTTATATTATCATTCTCATTCATTTCTTTGTTTGTTGTCTACTTGGCATATTTAGCAAGAAAAATATCGGCAAAGTAAAACGAGATTGATGCTCACAATTTATTTGCAAGTTTACTTTTTATCTAACATCGCTCTGTGCCCGATAGCAAAATTGCCTCATGTAACACTACCTTAGTGTAATCTGATCTCTTTTGTATGTGTTTGCGATAGGATTATGAATGAGATTGTCTTGAGCTATACTGCAAAAACCCACACATGCTGGATCCACTTCGGCAGTTCCTTATCCTACCAAGTAATAGTACCATAAGATAAAATGCTGGTCGCTGGTGTAAAATTATTTATTCATGAAAGAAATATTGCAATCAATGCTACAGACAGGCTTTATCAGATAAAAGATGCAATTGTTAAGATCAGGAGTGCTTCTCTAACCCAGGAAGATTGACCCAGCCATCGAAAAATCAAGCAACTTCAAGTAGATGTTGTGCAACTTAGTCAACAATTATTATTAAAAAATTAATAACTGGAATAACAAAACCATACACATCTATATTCATATTAGAATGCTGTTAAAATTTCCGCAATTTTAACTTTAGCTTCAACACTAATTAAGTTACATCGTACTGTACTTGCATGTCTTGAACTTAGAATACTTACATACTATTTAATATACTGCTACATATTAATAGGTTATACAAGAACAAAGTGCAAGAGGCGATAGGTTAGGACGACAAAATGATCCAGTGGTGTCTGAAAGAAGCTACTGAAAAAGGTCTCAGAGAATGTAATTTTTGGGGTGGATTTGCTCTCGACGAGATGAAGGTATTTATATAATGGGCCTGGCAGAGACTAGACAGTTAAATATATATTATACAGTTTTTAAAGTACTGGGCATGCACATTAAAAATTCGCGTATGGTACCGAGTGAAGTACAGCAACGATGTCTGCTCTCCTTGTAAAAAGCATAAGTATTTTTATAACATAATGTTGCGTCCCCATGTCTCAGTAACGTCAGAATGTAAGTTTGATTATAACTGATGATATAACCATACGTTCTTTCTCTGTCATAACATTCAAACGGTTATTCCACATGTAAATGACACTGGCCCAGAGTTGCTTAGGTTTAGCTCACAGATGATTATGCACTTTACTACAAATATTATACATATATTTTGGTGCAAATTCGATACGGATAAAGACGAGGTGTGTAATGACTCGTACTACACATAGTCACGACTGCTAAAACTCTCTTATGTTCATTCTAATATGTCTATCGAATCGGAAAAAGATTTTTCATGAAACTATGAAATTGTGCCATTTAAACCGACAGGGATGATATGAAAATGACTATTGTATAGTCTCATAAAGAATGTGATGACTACAATTTTATTTCCCAGTCTTCTCCAGTTATTGCTGTAATCTAAGATTCTACTCGTCAATGTATACCGTATATCTTCAAACTACTAAATATTTTGTTCAATTACATTCCACAGGCAACCAGACAGGCTTAACAGAACTCACGTATTGCAATTCATTTTTCTGAATGACAGTGGATTTCGATTCCCGATTGCACAGTATCCTTCCTTATAATTCATATGAAATACTCCCAGCAATCAATGGATATGTGTTTATCAACAATCAACTAAGCACATAAACGAATGAAGAACGTTAGCCTACAGTAATAAACGACACGAAGCAGTCAAAAAATAAAATCCATGACTTTGACGTCATGTGAGATATGCGCGCATGACCACTTAGTGACGGAGTCCAATTACGAAATAGAATAACTGTTGACGGTGTTGGTGTTGACTTTAGTTAGAACCGTAAAAAAAATATTTCTTTTTGGTTGCTGTTAATAGTGCATGATATTTGCTGTATAAACTATATTGCAATAATATATTCCTTATATTATCAACGTGTAATCGTAAAGAATAGGACCAATCAAAAGTCATAAAAGAATAAGTAGGCGATGAAAGTCTGTCACATCCTTAACCAGCAATACATGATAGCTTAACCACAGTAGCACATACAATAGTCACCATGTATAATAGCGTTCCGAAGGAGTGATCAGCTTGGCTTTGTCGGTTTATATCGGCTTAACGACATTGATTGATTTGATTTTCCTACTGTATTGAGGATGTAAATTCAAAATGATATTTACAATATTATAATTATATAAGTCTATATAAAAAGAAACAAATAGCTACATACTGTCACAGGTCCAACTTTCACCAACGATGTCGCTGACCATTCCTTTTAAGTTGTTGCTGCAAATCGTAATAGATAAAAAACAATATCAGAGACAGTTTAGGTTAATAAATACAATATCCTGCATGTTTTATATATATTGGCTATTGCCTACTGGCTGAATTGCGCACACTTAGAATAGGTTATTGATATTAACTAGTGTGCCCTTCATTTTAGGATATATTGGTGTGTCTTAGACAGAGCGGAATGCAACAGGCAGTTTATCAAGATGCATTTTAAGAACAAAGATGTCATCCAGGAAAAGTTAGTGACCTGTAATATATATTCTGGACATCCAATGGTTTTTCTTATGGATCCTAAGGTAAGCACCACACATAATGTATAAGTTCAAGCACAATAATTATGTTAATACAGAATTGTTAATTGAGCCCTGAGGATGAGGTTCAACGACTGTTCGTTAGAAGAGAAACTATTGAAAACCACTTGCACTGCTGAAAAAATAAACAATTATTGAATGATGTTTTGTAATTTGTAATTAGAAACCTAACTTACTTACTATAGTGCTGGTAAACATTTGAAAAGAGTGCATTTTTTACACAAATACTTTAAAAAGCATTGTTTTATATCGATATGAGGTTGAGCCAGCAATACGTACTTTCTAGCATGCGGTAGCTTTGGAGTGTACCACATGAATAAACGATGTTTTTTTTAAAGTTTTTAGGTAAAAAAAAATACACAGTTTTGTCTGAAACTTTTATCAAATGGTTAGGTGATTTCTAAAACATTCCCAATTTGGGAATAGCTATTTTACTAATATGATATTCAAATTTCCACATATTTATATAGCACAACATCAAGAAGATCCGAAACAATATTTTGAAAAGTAACGTTCGTATTAAATCTCGCTGTCTTCAATTGCATGGGAAAAACATTACTTGGCAGCAATTTAAAGACGCATTCAACTGGGATCAAGCAAACTTCTCCCTTCCTCTCCACGAAAAACCCATGTTGGAACACTTCGTTCTAGATTCCTCAGCCAAAATGAGGAATCATTTAGCAGAGGATGTACTCGATCGCAACATGCTATGTCTTATGAAGGTGAAATTTATAATTTGAAATCAATTTCTTTGTCTTTGATAAACTATTTCTGCAATTATTGTTAATACTTAATGTATACGGTGTTACAGTTTTATTACAAATCGAATTACACATGATTAAATGCAAATATAGCAACAAAAAATACTATTAACAATCGATACATTTCAAGGCAAAGGGAGCGGACTTTTGATGTTGAAGAATCTAATTTTTGCTAATGTTTACGCAATTTTTATCCACCTTTTATTGGCTTTTAATAGTATATTAATATTAATGCGTTTGTACATTTGTGCCGCTCACCAGACTTAAACTGTATGCAGAATATCAGTCCATAAGATACAGTATTTGTTTTGAATTTTAAGTCTGGAGCCAAGAATCTAGATGTACATTTTCGGGAAGTTTTGAAGTGTACTATCAAAGGCAACAAACCAAGAAGGCTGCAAATTTTGCTGTTCTGTATATTGACATTGTCTTTGGTCTATTTTATTATAGTCATATCAGGAACATTTGCAGACTACATGCAATGATGCAGGATCAAGCCTCAGTTCAACAATCACCCTACTTGAACATACCACTGGAATGGTGAGTTTGTTCAATGACAAACTATGTATAACTTCAGTTCAAGATAATAGGCTGAAACAGTTACAAAATTTTTATACCCAAATGAAGAGTTGGGCCATGCAAACTGAAGGTAGACCATGCTACTTTGTGTCAAGCAAACTTTGGTTTGATTTACAATCAATGTGTGTTGGTCTGAATTCGTTGGCGTCAATCAAGCTCAGTCAGTTTCCACAATCTGTGCTAAAACCCTGCATCATTAACCAAGACTGTGTCGAAAATCATTTTGGGCAAATCAGATCATGCAATGGGCAAAACAACAAAACAACAACCCAACTTATCTACAACAACAGTCAACACAAAACTCAATACGAATACGGCAGACATTCATCAGCCCGAAGAGCAACGCTGGGAAATCAACATAAGGTAATTAATATGTATAATAATATAGCAAGTGTCAAAGTTAAATTTTCCTGTTTGCCGATTGGACAAAACCATATCACATGCCGGTCTACAAAACGTCATGTACGGCAAACGGTCAACAATAAAACCGGATGTGAGGCGCGAGCTGCTCGTGTGTGCCGGTCGGTTTGCAAGTCGTTCAGAAGAAGATATTAATCTATTATTAAGAGATAAAGACGGAATACCAGGTGAATTATTGAGACTTTGACACTTGCTATATAATAAAACACTTATTTACTGAGGGGAAACAGTGTGTTTCGTGGCCCCTCGACCGCAGTTGTTGCCTTGGGCAAAAAAGGCGGTCTCAGGGCCACAAAACACGCTGTTTCTCCTCAGTCTCAGTAAATAAGTGATAATTATATTGCATGTATACATTGGAGTAAGAAAATGTTGATCCTTAATGCGAGACTCTGTATAATGTACTATTACACTGGAAAATGTTTTGTCAACTGCTCAGCATCCAATATACACACATTAATCTATTATTTTATTGTACTGTACCTGATATGCATATACGAAGGCGAATGTGTCCATCCGATGTCACATTTTCTGTCACTGTATACTGCCGGTCATCAATATGTAAGATGTCAACAACATGAGATTTGATTGCATTCATCAATCTCTTTGACAGTACTTTCTTGTTGCACCTGGATGTTCTGTCAACACCATATGCTTTGCATAAACGGATCAATTCATCTTTCTTATACACACGGCATAACCCTGTATCGTGGTGTTTCTCTATGAATGAAACAAGACGGCCATGGGACACATGTTTCATCTCACTTCAGTCTTTCAAAATTTCCTGAAAATATACAATCAGGTAGAGCAAAGTTATTAGCAGTTATTTATTCATTAATGCTTTACAATATTAACCCAAACATCAGGAGATCACTGATTATAATGTGTTTAGCACCTTTCATAAAGAAATATCTTTCCATACCAATGTTTGGTGCTGAACATACTGTAA
Organism: Trachythela sp. YZ-2020; assembly: GCA_016169945.1. Classification (NCBI taxonomy): domain Eukaryota; kingdom Metazoa; phylum Cnidaria; class Anthozoa; order Malacalcyonacea; family Clavulariidae; genus Trachythela; species Trachythela sp. YZ-2020. The sequence continues at coordinate 5,132,502 of JADLSH010000393.1, read as the reverse complement.
TCAGTAATCTCCTAATCCTCATAAACATTGTGATATGTTCACTCAATAATACATTTAATAGTCTACTCTCTATTTCTCATATTTCAAAATAATATCAGTCTTTCCTGTTTCCATATAGAATGCTGCTAACACATATACTGTACATAAACTGTTTTGTGAATTGCTATGCATGTGCTGCACTGAGGTTTACCACAACTGTCTTCTTTTAGCATGCTACAAGAAGACATCAGTTACTGTGAGTAATGGTTGCACCTTTACTAATATTTTTCAGTACAGATTAATATGGATAACTGCATTCATACAGGATGTTAGCCAGAAGAGAAAAATATGCCAATTTAATGAAATTGGGAAGTTCAGTTTCTGGTATAATTATTTTGAATTTTTTCATATATTTATGTAATTTTTGCAAGATTGTAGAAATAGTCATTACTTAAGTTGATGTCTCTCAAATCTAAAAAATCTAAGAAAACATGACACAAAAATAAAAAGTAGTATAAAATTTAATTATTGTGCTCCATGAATCAATACTTAAACTATCTTACCAAAAATGGAACACTGTCTGCCTTTTCTTGCAACACTTTCTTTCGGAGCTCTGCAGTTTTCCTGACCTTATATGCCAGTCTAAAATCTCACAAGAACTGACATAGTGAAACAGAATATCCCTCAGCATCATTTCTATGAGACTCTGGAAAATAAAGTCAGAATATATTAGATGTATTATTATGGTCAACTATTCAAAAAAGTCGATACTATACCTGATATATGAAAATACCAAAGCAAACCAACAGTATATCCTTTATACTCTAAACAGAAAATATATGCAGTCCAAGGTCACATCATGCTAAAGTGATTTATGTAGTTACAAGCACTAATTGTTGTAACCCTGCTATATCACAACATCAAATGCTTGTAACTAAGTCAGGTAATTTCAGACGTTCTTTGTAATGTAGTTGTACAGAAAATACACAATAATGTGCATTCAGCTCAATACAATTCATAACATTGCATCCCACCTTAAAAACAATACTTATTTCCAAAAGTATATTATGTACATCAGTACTTACATGTACCTTTATATAAGTAGAATTTCATGAAAGGAGAAATGGATTAAGTTAGACAAAGTATGAATTGCAACTTACCAGTTGATTTTCATCATGGCCATGTGGAAAGCAATTTAACCAGTACCTTCTAACATAAGCATCCCTTGAGAGAACTGTAAGTGCTTTCTCTACCATGTTCTCATATTCTTGCTTTAATTTATTAATATTTAATAGTTCAATCCTTTTCTGTTCCAAGGTCATAAAGAACTGGTACGCTTCGTCACTAATGTGGAGTAGCCCTCTCTCTCTGTACTGACGCCCTTCGGCAATCTGCAATGTCTCAGGATACTGTGAACTCTGTTCTAACTTGGCAAATGGAATCAGAACATTTTCTTCCAAAAGGTCACACAATTCTTGCTTCATATAAACAGTCGAGATTGTTACTGGACTTAAAGAAAACATGTTTGCATTGATATACCTTCGATATTTCGTGATGATCTTATGTACTGCCCATCCACCAACATACCCAACCTTGGATCGCCCTTCACCACCCATTTCTGCAACCTTAAAACCAACCTCGCAATCATGTCTGACCGTACTTAACAGATGAAGTAAAAACTCTTCGAATATCTGGTTGCTTAATTTAATTAAAACAGTCCTCTGAGCTGCTGTTGGTTGCTCACAAGTAAAGATTGCACGAACATAGCTTGAAAAGTCAACAGTAATATAAAATTCATGAAGTCCTGCAACAGCATCTGTGAAGTATTGACGTCCCAAATTAAAAGTAATTTCATCAGCATTCTCTGCAATCAACTGAAATACATCATTCCAGATAATTGAAATCAGAGCATGCAATCTATGATCATTTTCTGCTGTTATCAAATAATCAACTGCAAAGTTCTGTTCACCAATGAATGCAGATAATGGATTAGTATATTTGAGGGATACCAGATGTTCCTTTAACTTCTTCACACATTCAGGAGAGGGCAATGCAAGAATTGAGGTGTCATCCACAAGATGCTCATAAATTTCAATCAATTCCACGGCAACAGGGACATCAGGATTACCAATTTCCTCGAAGCAGGACGATACAGGTCCTTACATAACTTCTGTAAGTTCGAATCGGTGAGGATTAACTTTCGAGAAAAGCTGAGAAGAAAACATAAAATTACCATAGTAAAAAAAAAAGGTATTCGGAACTGGCTTTAGTTGAAGAAACTCTCTGACCAAAATAACTTGCTTTCCTGCAAAGAAACAATGACCACTCTGTTCGTCCTCAGCCACCTTGTGATGTAATGAGTTCACCAACTCGAACATCCTTTGACTGGACATGCTAGCTTCGTCCCAAATAAGCACATCCACGGATTTTAATCTGTCACAGACAAGAGAATTTTCTATGGATCGACTTATAACCTGTTTCCATGGATGGTTAGCGGTTTGAAATCCATAATATGAATGAATTGTTGATGCGAACCCACACTCATAAACCTAACATGCGATGCCACTAGAACAGACAATAGCGACATTCTTCCCTATTTCTTTAAGCCTTTTTATACTTTCTCTGACAACTTCGCTCTTGCCAACACCAGCCTGCCCAGTTATCAAAGGGTTGTGCCCAGCTAGCACAAATTTGACAATATTTTTCTGATCAGGATTAAGTTGAAACATACTTCCAGAAAGTGCAGACTGTGACTCAAAGCAAGCTCAAAGACAAAGAAGCTCAAAGCAAAATGAGAAGCTCAATGTAAACAGTCACAGGCGCGACCGTGATTGGTTGGCTGTAACCGGAAATATCTGTTTGTATTTGCATGCTGTGCACTGATTGGCATCGCACCCCCCTGCAAATCTCAACGGTAGAGGAGGCCAAGTGGCCAAGCTGGCGATGTGTCCATTTTCGGTCGTTGTCAGTTCAACAGAGTGGGGATTTTGATTTCTATTGATCAAAAATTGGTTTAAAAATTGCCGGAGATGTTAAAGTATCGTTACATATGAAAAGATCGGTGTTTGTTCTACATGCTGGCAAATTTTCTTGGAGAATAAAGCAATTTAAGAGGGAGAATATTCGTATTGGCATGTTTGTCTCGACGGATCCGGGGCTGGAAATAATTAGCCTTTAACTCCTATTAAGTATACGGCGTCGACCGCAGGCATCAAGCAAAAACTTTCGATGAATTCATAGCTCAACAAAGTAGGGATAAAAGGAGTTAGGCAAGTAAATTTTATTTAAAATGTATATTTTAATCACATATTTTTACCATAATACAATCTTTATATAGTATACTATAAATACAATTCTACCCAAGATTGGGCCACCTGTGGTATAAACATACATACAGTATACAATACAGTATCTTTATTAAATAAAACTAGATGTGTTGTAAAACAAAAACTAAAATAACTTTAATAAATAAATTACACTGCTAATAATGTCAAGTGACTTGTATCTTAATAGGATATGCCCGGTGAGGCATAGGGTTGGAAGGAGATTGTTTGTCCCTTCCATTTTAAGACAAACTATGCCCTATATTATAAGCTTTTGAAAAAATGCAACAGCTAATTTTTAAGTTATGTTAACCCAGTGGATGGTTTTGGCAGATAATGGCTAAAGGCAAGTTTACACATTGGAATTTCTCTGGGTAAAAGTAAATGTTCATATATTGACAATTGTAACCTTCTTTAAATATAATCAACCATGATTCTGAAATTGGTTTGATTAATTACCATGTGTAAACATCCTTTATTCAACAAAAATAAAAAAAATGGAGACTTTGGTAACAGTTAACATATTTTCATTGTATTGAAACATTGGATAAAAATGTTAACAATTTTCAGACAGTGTCTGGATTGGTTTGTATAATGAGTTACTACATGGCAACTCAAACTGTACAGTAACTGTCAACAGTAATTTTACACAATATTGTTTGAACATTTTTATGTGAATTGACGTCTCCTTCATGCTAATTGCCATATATAACATAACTTTTATAAGTTTCTCCTTAGTTGTACCAAAAAGATCTGTATGCCAGGATAATTAAGTATGGATGGCATGTATGGCCAGCACACTGCCTCTCACCAATGGTTAAGCCAGGCTGAGCACACCGCCTCTCGCCAATGGTTAAGCCAGGCCTGGCGAGGCTAGTACCTGGTTGGGCAACCACCTGGGAAGACCCCATTCTCCAGGCTATTAACTATGTGAGTAGAGTTGGTCTCTCCTGTGCTTCGAGTGTGTGGGTTAGGCAACAATTACTTGGCCTGGTATTCTATAATTGCTCCAAGACAAGTCCAGGAGGTCACTTTGAAATTCCAGTGGGCATATGAACCCTGATCATAAGCATACTAGCACATTACATATTGTATAATCAGGATGTACGAAAAGTAGACAATTTCAAATTGGGCATTACCTATTGTACTAACTTGACAGCCCAGACTGTGTGGTAAATGGACGTAAAAACACAAGGTCTTCTACACCTGAGAATGTAGGATGACTTCTTCTTTCTTCTACTATGTATAAGTATTAAGACCTAACCTTGTGTGTTTGTGCCTAATTAATTCTAACCTATTACGACTATCAAATTAGTACAATAGGTTGTTTCTACTTTTTTATACACCCTGTCCAGACTGCTAAGTTTGCTGTGTGCACAGAAGATATTCTGTGCGCACTTTCGAGCTGATGTGCACATTTTTTGGATAATTGAAGTCATGTGCACAATTTGCACACAATTTGATCTTTCAAGAAAGAGATTTATAAGATATCAGTTGTATGACTTATTGACGTGTATTGTTTAGCTTTAATGATGAAATGTGATCTTTTGTACTGCATCTCAAGTTTCAAATTTTCAAATAATCGTGGCTTTGCACATTTGACATCCACAGTGTTAATGTAAATGTTCTATTTTTGGGCATATGCATTTACGTTGTTCCTGGCACATACAATAGTAATATATATAATTGTTAAAGTGCACCTCACCCCAAAAATTGTTTTTGGCTTTATCAAATCTTGGCATCATTTCTAGTATATCCGTGAAATTTTTTTTAATTTGGCCAAATCGTTAGATTTTTATGGCGTTTTGAACTTAGCTTTCGATGGACCTTGGCCGTCGTATTTTCTAACAAAAAGAGCCTGGTTCTAGCCCATTTTCTGACGTCACGCAAGGTAGTCGGCATTTAGCTTTGATCGGCTTGTATTCAGTTCGCCATTTCGGCTTTGCTTGCCTTGAATCAATCGAAGTTTACACTGTTTTTTTCTGGCTATCGTGTCTAACCATGAACAGACTAGCACACAGGATATATATAATTGCTATATATGGATAGAATCAGCTTTAGAAGAGCTATCTAACAATATGCCGCATTAAGCTATATCTGTAAGACTGTATTATTTAGTTCGAGTACGTTGAAAATCCAACTTCGCACGCGTGTAGGCATCTAAAACTACAACTTGTTTACACGATATAGGTCACTGCTATATATATACCAAAAAATCGCCTTTTTCTGGGCTATCTTTTGGTATGAAGCATGAGAATATATCTTGATTATTGACTTCAGGCGCGTCAAAAAAGTTTACCCCTACTACAGCACAATTAGTACACACGATATATTTTTGTCGTTTGACCCGCGAAACATACATCGATTTTCGTGCACATTTCCTTGAGAACTACATACGTTTCATACATCTAAGATGCGTAGATAGCTCTGTTCAAGAGAAACATTTTACGTACAGTTTCGTGCTTGTAGGTCTGATATTGGCTGAGTTATGTCACTTATGAAGCGATATCCAAATGGAATATTACTCACAAGTCTTTCGCAGCGCCAATGTCACCGCGGCGCGAAATGAACTTAGTAAAATATATTTAAAGCTATTTTGTTGATAAACACATGTTTTATGCATGGGTATAGAAAGCTGTAGGCATGACGAACACGCTCATAGTTGTTTCAAGGTTGTAGATTCAATATTTACAAAGTTATACGGGCAAATAGATCGGTTGTATATCTCTTTAAACCGGTATCCGTTCTTTAAAGTCCTGCGCTTGAAAGCTGAAAACATACAAAATTTGTAGTAATGTTTGAATGGAAATACCCAAGCTATATAGACATATCATACATGAAAATAAAGCTCTCTTTATGACGGGATAGCTATTGGTTATTTCAAGTTCGTAGTTCATTATTTATGAGGTATTCGCCCATAGGCAAAGTGTACTAAAATTCAACGGCACTAAACTTCTAAAAATACATAATCCTGGGGAAACATACATCGATTTTCGTGCACATTTTCTTGAGAACTACACACGTTCTATGCATGTAAGATGCATAGATCGAAACCTCTGATCAAGAGAAACATTTTACGTACAGTTTCGTGCTTGTAGGTCTGATATATCATATGTAGATGGCCGACAGTATACAGGGAATTTGCATGTGGGCCGAAAGTTTATTTTGACGAGTCCCTTGCGTGACGTCACGAAATTTACTCGTTCCAGACTCCTCGTAACGACGGACAAGGTCCACCAAAAAGTGCCTTTTTGCCAACTTTAAACTGCCATAAAAATCGAACGATTTGACCAAATAAATTAAAATTTTCACGGATACACTAGAAATGATGCCAAGATTTGATATAGCCAAAAAAATATTTTGGGGTGAGGTGCACTTTAATTTGGTTACATTCTCTCATGAATAGCTTGTGGCTTTCGTACTCAGAAATCAATACATGTGTTTCCTAGGCTTGGCAATCAACCTTGATACGAGAAGAAACCATATTTGTGCTTCATAATGTTGTTGTCAAAGAATCAGGAATTTGAAAGTATTGTGAAATATCGCATGGGAGTATTAAAAAGAACTTTTACTTCCCCCTATGCCCCCCACAAAAGAAAATAGACCCCCCCCCTCATAATGACAACTAAAATGTTGACTTGAATACAGGTCAGAATTGTGAGTTTATGGATTGTAACCCCTCTTTAAACTAGTGATCCAAGGATAGTGCAAAGTTTTAAAAGACAAATGCTATGTTACATGGTTTATAGTGCGTACGTAATTGTTGTGCATCCATGTTGTGTTGATATTTGCATATTACGTATTCACACGATGAAATGTGACAAGCTTTTGAAAAGCTAGCGCATGCCAGTTTTTCAACAAGTACACTTGTCAATGAAAAGCTTGTAATATTTCATCATTCGTAATTCTAAATTCGCGATGAGTGATTTATGTTTTTGCCAATATATTATAGTAAGCAGATAAAATTGTCCTTTGTTTACCGCCAGTTTACCGTTGCAATATTTGATTAGTTTTATTCAACTAATTACAAATATGTCAACTCAACTTCGATTATTTCAAATTTTATTTATTTATTATTTCATCATGTATATAAAATTTCGAGAGTACGGTTGTATACAGACTACTAAAATAAAGGCTAAGCAAAACTAGAAAGTATATAGAATGCATCATACATCATAGTTATATATACAGACGCATCCTCACCAAAATGCCATTCGCATTTGTAAACAACTGACCCGTCAACAGAGATGTGTTCTATTTATTCTGCATAACAAATGTCAAATTTCAAAATTATGCAGTTCATACTACACTCTACTACTCTAGTGACTCTACAAATTACACTCTACGAATCTACGGACAGTTAAAAACTTTGCACTAAAAATGGTCAATATATTCTCAACTTCTTTGTTACATGTAATATGAAAGTATTTATTTAAAAGTATATATACGCACGACAGTATTTCAGTAATATTCGTAATAATTCGTTCAGCGAGAAGATGTATATGTATCAGCATATATACCTAGATAAATTATTTACTGGTATTATTATGAAAATGCAATTGTCTAGATTCATCACTGATCTATAAAATATTTATAGCTTTATCGACATATTCAAACATTGTTGTTCATGAAAAAATTACCATGTTCGCGACTATATTTGCACCGAATATTTCATGCCTCGAACACGTGCTCAGTTCGTGAGATTCTGAGATTCCGGGGGTGCTTGCCATACATATATGCAATCCAAATTGTACGCTGCTTGGAATTATATTGACCATTCAGCCAACTTTCACATCCATGAGAATAACGGCAAACACTGATATATTACTAAACTACGCTAATTTTGCAATTGCACATCAGGAGTAATTTGGACCCCCCCCCGGAAAGTTTACACTATGACTGTATGACTGTATGACTGACTGATGTGAATTTTCGCCACCCATCACAATATTGCAAAGTTTCTTTGAAACTTTGCACTAAAAAGGGGAAGCAACTGTGGCATTTGGTTGATGAAAAAGAGGCTATTTCTCAGTTTCGAAGAGCCCTTAAAGTAACATCCAGCATGATATTAGCACTAATAAAGGTATGTATGTAACAACTATTTTTAAAACTATGATTGGGGACCTGCATAATGTCACTTCACTTTGGGTTAACAAGATATAGGGGCAGGTGAATAATATTGTTAAAACTTATTGTGGTTAAAATGTCTGGCATTTTAGTCAAATGGTGAAGGTGTTTTTTTATGGTGTGTCGTATTGCACTGATGCCTCCTCAACAGTACTGAACATCATACTGCACTGAGAGCTCTTTTATGTTATCTTATAGGAATTAAGCAGCAGAGAGATGGATTGTGTTGTTGCTCCTTTTGAAGCTGATGCACAACTTGCATATCTTTAATCAAAACGTGTTATTCAAGGAGTTATTACTGAGGATTCAGATTTGCTGCATTTTGGTTGTAAATGGGTAATTATTTCATTAATTATAGTTTTCTATTAATTATTTTTCTAGCTATAAAGATTTTACTCATCAAGGGTAATTCCGAGTTATATTTGTTAGCAGTAATTCCTTTTAAGAAAATCCCTATTAAGATAGTATCTTATTGCATCATTTGTAAGTGCTTAGCATAAATGTCTACAGCTTTACCTGTCAATATTGAAAGAACAAAATCTTGTTCCCTTGTATAGGTCATATACAAGTTCCAACTGAATGGTCATTGCTGGGTTGTCAAGAGGAAGGACCTAAATATATGGCTGACCATCAACAATTTTAACTGTGAGCACTTCCGTTATATGCGCATCATTTCAGAGTGTCACTATATTTGGGCAATATTCCAAATATTGGTCTAAAGAGAGCCCACTTGTTTGTCAGGAAATATGCGAATTCTATTGCAATACAATACAATACAATACAACTTTATTTCACTCTTAAATAGAAAAATATATACATAAATAACAATTCTTAAATAATTAGTATATAGATAGAATTTACAATTTTACACAACATTTTTAGAGCTTGGAAGCTAAGTGAACCGTTAGGTTTTCTAGTTAGCTTCCAGTTTTTTCTTGTTAATTAAATAGATTATATAGTGTCAGAGAACTGAAGAAAAATATTGTTGATTTTACATTAACTTATATTAATAAAAAAACTGAAGAGTATAAGTACAATTTATATTATAAATGATGTAGAATTAATTAAGCATGTTGTTTAGTCAATAAATAGGTCTTAGCTTGCTTGGCGAAGGGAAATAAAGGTACATTTTTAGTTATATCTGGAAGATCCTTCCATAGATCAATTGCTCCGAAAGAAATTGCCTGTTTACCAGTATTTGTTTGAACATATGGTTTATACAGGTTTAAATTAGATGAATATCTGGTATTATAACTATGTACATCTCCTGCATATCGAAAGAAACTATCAAATATGTGTGGCAACATGCCTTTGTGCCATGCATGAGTAAATTTCAATGCATGCAGGTGATATACATTTTGGACTGTTAAGATATCAAGCAAATTTAGCAATGGGAGAGCACTTGCAGTGTCTTTACCGTATAACGTTACAAAGAATATTAATCTGATCGCATGATTCTTTGTATATGCGACGTGCAAGCACTGCACCATGCCAAAATTGCGTATGATACATATGGATAAATAACACTGTAGTAGATTTGTGATAATTGCTTAATAGAGAGATAGTGTCGCAGTTTGGATATAATGCCAATGCCACGAGATACTCAAGAACATATATATGGTATATGATACTTCCAGGATATCGTGTCATCAAGCATCGTACCCAAATACTTAATATGATCTTTCCGGATCAGGTTTTGGTACGTTCCATTGTTATTTTTTATTTGTATCGTTATCATGATGTGTGTCTTGCAGTTGGTTGAGAATGAAAGTTGCAAACTCTCCAGTTCCGATAAACGGGTAGCGTACAGGAATAAAATTCTCAAATATACAAATTTAGTAAAAATCCCTAGTAAGCAAAAGGACTCTACCCACAACCATTTGTTGGAACTGTGGAATCTTAACTTTCTAGTATTGTAATAACTAAACTGCATTTACACATAAGTAAAAGATACTTAATTCTTAAAAAAAAATTTCTTGTAGTGTAAGGTCATATGTGCATATTGGTAATTGAAGAAAAGCGGACATTTGGAATTTTATTAATTTACATACATACAACTCTTAATTGAGGTTCCCTTCAACATTGTTCAACTCAGTGGAAGTTACTCTGGAGCCATAGGAAATGTTGCTCTGATTCTAAGTCTTCTATCATATTCATAATGGTGAATGCATATTAAGCACACTTGACATTCAGTTCCTTTTTCAAAAGGTATTAATAAAGTATCACTCCTTTCTAACGCCATTTTTTGGAAAGGTTCACTGTACCTGTTAACATCGATCATTGAGTAATCCTTAATATACCAATACCATTTTATTTGTATTACTGAAACACATTTTTCAGAAGTTTATATGGATGCAGAGCTGGAAATTCCTAATTACAAACTATATAGAAAGGATAGAAATTCAAACGGTGGTGAATCTTGTATCTATGCTCATGTGAGACATACTGCTAAAATTATGGAAAGTTTCTCACTACATGATTCAGTGGCGATAACTGTATTTTTGGGGAGTGGGACCCCACATCTTGTCTCATTGTATAGATCACCTTCTTACAGTATTGAACAGGACACCCTTGTGAGATCAGAAATTTATAAATTACCAACTGGTGACAGTGATCGTGTTATTTTAATGGGTGATTTCAACTTACCTGATATTTGCTGGTCAACTGGAGAAGTTAGAGGTCCAGTAAATACTACTGATAAGAGCTTATTGAACCAGAAGGAGTACATGGACTGTTTCATGGCATGTGGATTGTAATGGTATATTACTATATTAATATTCTTCAATATTGCAAGAATCTACTCTAGATCAAATACTGTCTTCAGACCCGGATATTGTGATGGATTTTACATTCGGTCCCCGCTTGGTGGAAGTGACCACCTTACAATAGTCGCTGAGCTGAAGATGTATGATGATGTAGAGTACTTAAGTATAATTATGCCGGATGTGACAATACCATAGTTTTGAATATGGGACAGCAAACTGATTGGGCATATTCGAGTAAGGCATTTGATTGTGTTGATGAACAGTGTTCTGAGCTGACTGACAAAATAATGAATATTATTGATGCATGTGTACCAGTTACTGTATTAAAAACTACTAAAGAAGGGATACCAATTAGAAAAACACCCTGGGAGTGCTCTAAGCTGTGACCTACCTGAAAAAAAACAATGGTGAATTGACTAATTGCCCAAAGGAAACTGCTGAAGTACTGGTTAAGTCATTTGCATCAACATTTACAAGGGAGTCTGCCCCAAAATTAGAAGAAGTTTGGCTGAAAATGAGGACTTTATCAGTGCAGTGGCACAACTGTATAGAAGAACAATATGTAATACTGGGAAATTACCACAGGCACGGAAGAGAGCTATCATTCATGCATTACACAAGAAAGGGGCTATTAGTGATGCTGGTAATTGCCGACCGGTATCCCTGATATGTATTTTATGTAAAGTTTTTGAGAAATTTCTTAGTAAGCATATGTACAATTACATCAGGAATTATATCAACTTAAACCCAGCACAGATTTGTGGAACGCAGATCCCGTCTCTCGAATCTGTTGGAAACTCTACAACATATCAAAATTTTAGAAAGTGGTGATCCTGCAGATCTGGTTTATTTAGACTTCCAAACGGTTTTTGATAAAGTACCGCACAAGCGTCTGTTACTAAAACTGCGTGCCTATGGAATCACAGGCCAGGTTAATGATATCATCCAGAATTTTCTTTCTGATAGATCAATGGCTGTTAGAGTTGGAGATTATATTTCTTCATGGGAACCAGTAACATCTGGGGTTCCTCAAGGATTCGTAATGGGTCCCTTGTTGTTCCTGCTGTTTATTAACAACATGCCCAATGTTACTAGATGCTGTGCTTTGTTATTTGCCGATGACTCAAAAGTGATTGGTAATGCTCACTGTCCAGAGATAATTCAATCTGACCTCAATAGTCTCAACCAGTGGGCAGATGTTTGGCAGATGAGTTTTAATGTATCAAAGTGTAGTGTTGTTCATATCGGTGATGATAATCCCTTGAATACTTATACAATGGGCGACACCGTACTTAATAGCTCAGAGAAGGAAAAAGACTTAGGAGTTACTTTATCAGCTGGGAGATCATTCTGGGGAGATCAAATAAAAGCTGGAATTGGAAAAGCAAAGAAAATGACATCTTGGATAATAAGAAATGTGATTTCCCGTAAACCAGAGGTATTAATTCCCCTGTACAAGTCTTTTGTGAGGCCGCACTTAGAATATTGTGTTCAAGTGTGGTCCCCTGTTGCCAGACATGGTAACTGGGGAATCATGGAAATCGAAAACTGTCAACAATATTTTACAAGATTAATTCACGGTATGGGCTCACTTAATTATAATCAAAGATTGGAGAGCTAATCTGACAACTTTGTTGGATCGAAGAACGAGGGAGGCTTGATTGAAACTTTCAAAATTCTAAATGGACTTGTACAGTATGGAAGTGATATGTTTAGTCAAACGAGTCAATATAACACACATAATTTGAGAAATATGCAACATCAATCAACGAGAGCTGCTTCAGACTTCTTTAGCATAAGGGTGATTAAATACTGGAACAATCTTCCGCTTTATGTGAAACATTCAACTTCTGTAATGGCTTTTAAAATTGGCTTAGAGAATTTTAAGAAAAGTGTGCCTGACTCCCCAAATGGTTTTTGGCAGCTGTCGCAGGAAATTTTCAAGAGGATACCTGATAACAGTAATCACATAAACTTTTTAATTAACAATCGGGAGGTTGCTATGCAGCAACATATTTCTATCTAATTTGTTTTTACATTATATTTTTTAGAAAATTATGTATTTTTAAGCATATTTTAGGTTAATGTATTATATAGCGATTATTATATATTTGTAATTATTTTAAAATTAGAGATACCCAGGGTGGTATAATAAAGTTTATCTTATCTTACCATGGCATCCAGTCTTCCAATAGGTAATTCAGCATGTTCTCCAGTCAAACCATGGCAATCGCTTGCTTTATGCCAGTTGCAAAAAATGCGAATGAACTTTCCGGTACAAATACTGTGCCATTAAGGACTTGAGACAATCGCCGACTGTCTGATCTTTACCTGTGCACATTAAAACAAAAAATAATGAATGTTTAGTCAGGAGCTACTTACTAATAAACTTCTAGATAATATCGCCAATGAAATTGCTCCCTCGATTTGCAGATTGTTCAACTTGTCTTTGTTGCTTGGTGTGATGCCTGAAAATTGGAAACTAGCAAATATCACAGCTGTTTTTCAAACAACGACCCAACAATTCCAACAAACTACAGACCCATTTCATTGCTTAATACACTATCTAAAGTTTTAGAGAATTGTGTATTTAACCATTGTTATGATCATTTAAGCCAGAAGTTTCATTACCTCCAACACAGCTTTCTCAAAGAATGGTCAACTACAACTCAGCTGCTCATGGTGTACCATAAAATACTGGACTCGCTCCTCACTCGCCAGTGGTGAAGAGGTTGATGCCATCTATCTCGACCTAAGCAAAGCGTTTGATACGGTTCCACACATCTTGCTGATAATGAAACTTGAATCCTGTGGTATTTCTGGCTCTATCCTTTCATGGTTCTGCAGTTACTTATCAGGTCAACATCAAAGAGTAGTTATTGAGGGCCATTCTTCTGACTGGCTTGCAGTTATATCAGGGGTGCCCCAAGGATCTATTCTTTTCTCCCTGATGTACATACACAATACTCCATCCTACATTCATCAAACTTCATCCATTGCCCTTTGTGCGGATGACTCTAAACTGTTCCACCCTATCCAACATCCAAATGACAGCAATCTGCTTCAAAAAGATCTTGTCAGTCTACGCAAAAAAATGTAAAGTTGTACACTTTTCCAGGAAGAAATCAGTGGCTCATCAAACAGCCAGGATCTACAGCTTGCTGGGTCAGAAACTAGAAAGCGTTTCCAGCATACTGGACCTTGGAATTACTATTACCAATGATTTATCATGGGCAACACACATTGAAAATGTTGTATCCACTGCAAACAGGACTCTTGGACTTGTAAAAAGATTGTGTCCGAGACCTTGAAGATGTCAACACTAGGAAGCTACTGTATTGCTCAATTGTAAGACCAGAGCTTGAGTACAGCAGTAACTTATGGTCACCCTATACTCTCAAGCACTGATTACTGCTTGAGAATGTACAGTGTGGAGCCACAAGATTTATCTTAAACTATCCAAGTGATGTGTCTTATGTAGAGAGACTTGTGAAATTACGGTTACTACCTTTGGAATATAGGAGGGAAATTTCAGATCTTTTGTTGTCCCTTGATTTAAACGATTATCTCCATACTTTTGTGTCACAATATCAGACACATAACTTTGATGTTAACAAAATATAATTTACTTATTAGACACAAACAGGATTATTTTAAGAAATCTTATTTTTGTTAGAACTGCAGATCTCTGGAATATCTTACCCTCTGACTTAAAGAGTTGTTATTCGATGTCTTTATTTAGAAGCAAACTTACCAACTTATACCTTAATAAGCTTGCTTATGTACTGTTTCCCATGTTGAATTTTTCTCATGTGCTAACCGTATTTGTGAAATATTTTTATTGTATTGTATTAATGCAGGGGTTAGATGGCAATTGGGACGTAAGTTCTGTGTCCAACCCCTGCCAGGCTGTCTAAGGTATGTCACTAATTTGTATGTCACTATGTAAGTGACGTATCTATTGGCAAATGATTAAACTAAACTAAACTGTATTGACCACTGCATATGCAGTGGTGTGCTCTTTCAGGTAAAAACGGATATATTTTAAATACAGCGGTTGACTGTTGTGTAAAACTACCTGAAAAATACAATGAGAACTTTGATGTTTCGAGCGAAGGCCCTTTGTCTGGAAGTTAGTAGAATGGGTCGGGGAAAACATGTGCTTTTATAGTGAATACAAAAGCGATCACGTGATAAAAAATAAACCAATCAGATGGATTAATCAAAACAAACTATAAACAAAATATGGAAATCACATCACAAAATATATTAGCTTATAAGGAGCAGCTAACAAAGATAACAAAGCAAGATAACAAAACAAGGAACGAAATATTAGATAAGGTGAGATGTAGAGTATCTGCTGATGGCAGGCATAAACAGATAGGAGTTGAATGTAAGAGAGGCGCTCATTAATGCCAAGAGGATGAATGGTGCCAAGTTGGGAAATGAGACACATTTCTTGGCTTTTGCAGCTACCATTACTACCAGAAATGGGACACAGAGCTCAAATTTTCATATCTGAAGCACGGTGATTGCCAGTGTTGAAATGTCTGGCAACAGGTTGTTTAGCATCATTGTTTACTACAGTACGACGATGCTCACCAAACCTTATCCTTAAATATCTACCGGTTTCACCAATATAGAGCATGGTGCTTAATGGTGTGCTTAGATTTTGGTGCCGAAATTGTAGTGGAAGAATCTATATACTTACAGGTTTTACACAGCTTCACACCACAAGGAAACGTGCCATTAGGTTACGACGAGTCCTGTGGTAGAGACTCGTGGACTAGGGTTTCACGGATATTTTTACTATGTCGAACCGAGATTAAGGGATTATTGGTGAAAATGGAAGATGTTTCAGGATCGTTTTTCAAGATAAGAAAATTCTTCCTAATGACATCCCTTACTTTGAAATTGAAGGGATGGTAACCAAGAACTAGGGGTATTTTGTTGTTGGGAACATTAGACACATGGTCTCTAAGGGTTTCGGATCGGGGAATATTGGAGGCCTTCATGTCAAATCCTTGTACACTGTCATTCCCCATCATGATGGTTTGAGAGCACTCAAATTCTTCTTAGATAAGCACCCCAACCAGGAACCGCCTACCACTGTTTTGATCCGTTTGGCTGAATTAGTGCTCACTCTCAATCATTTTTCATTTGATGGTGAGCATTACCAACAAGTAAGTGGTGTAGCCATGGTAACCAAAATGGGTCCCAACTATGCCAATTTATTCGTTGGTTTTGTGGAAAAGCAGATCTTCCAGCAATACACTGATCCCATACCTGATTACCTTGGTAGGTACATTGATGACTGTCTCAGCACAGCATCCTGTTCCTGTGGAGAGTTGGAGAAGTTTATTAACTTTGTTAACCACTCCCAGCACTCCAGTTTACGTGGGAGATCAATGAGACCAGTATATCGTCCTTAGATATACTTGTATCTATCAATGGCAATAAACTTGTTACCTCTGTATTCTACAAGCCGACTGACTCCCATAGCTATCTTCTGTTTACTTCTTCCCACCCCAACCACACTAAAAGGTCCATTCCCTTCTCTCAGTTCCTTCGCCTTCGCCGCATTTGCAGTGAAGATGAGGACTTCCATACCAAAAGTCAGGAAATGAGAAACTTTTTTGCCCAACACGGTTATCCAACCCCTCTCTTAGATCCTGCCTTTTCGAAGGCCTCCAATATTCCCCGATCCGAAACCCTTAGAGACCATGTGTCTTTTGTTCCCAACAACGGAATACCCCTACTTCTCGGTTACCACCCTAGTCCACAGCTCTCCACCACAGGACTAGTCGTAACCTAATGGCACGTTTCCTTGTGGTGTGAAGCTGTGTAAAACCTGTAAGTATACAGATTCTTCCACTACAATTTCGGCACCAAAATCTAAGTACACCATTAAGAACCATGCTCTATATTGGTGAAACCGGTAGATATTTAAGGATAAGGTTTGGTGAGCATCGTCGTGCTGTCATAAACAATAGCGAGCTTAAGATCTACGACGATGCAGCAGTCAACAACGCCATATAAATATGTGAATATAAAGAGACCGTGATTGAACAACGTTCTTGTTTTAGCTCACAGCTTTTTATTCATGACTTTTAAAACGTTTCAACTGCAGTTATTGACTACAATGCAGGCTGTAAAAACAAACACGAAATGCAGCTATTCATCCTTCTGACTTGCCGTTGTCCTGAGGACGTAAAAATGCTCTAGTTGGCGTCGTTAACAAGACTGTGTCCCATTTCTGGTAGTAATGATAGCCACAAAAGCCAAGAAATGTGTCTCATTTCCCAACTTGGCACCATTCATCCTCTCGGCATTAATGAGTGCCTCTCTTACATTCAACTCCTATCTGTTTATGCCTGCCATCAGCAGATACTCTACATCTCACCTTATCTAATATTTCGTTCCTTGTTTCCTGTCTTTCTTGCTTTGTTATCTTTGTTTGCTGCTCCTTATATGCTAATGTATTTTGTGATGTGATTTCCATATTTTGTTTGTAGTTTGTTTTGATTACATCCATCTAATTGGTTTATATTTTTTATCACGTGATCGCTTTTGTATTCACTATAAGAGCACATGTTTCCCCCCCCCCCGACCCATTCTACTAACTTCCAGACGAAGGGCATTCGCTCAATTCTTATTGTATTTTCAGGTAGTTTTACACAATAGTCAACCACCATATTTGCTACACTCTACCCACACTGGCACTGCACGTTTGTGATATATTTTAACTAGAACTATACCCCTTCCGTCTATGAAACGTGTTATCTCTTTCACATTTATCAAATACCTCAAAGTATTGAAACTGAAACTTCATTTTCAGTTACATTAATGCTAGGTAAATACTGTGTCATTTTGCATACATTGTACCCATGGGTAAGGGTTGTACAAGAAAGGAAATTGCTTTCTCCTTAGAATAGATACAGCTCTACTGAATGGCATATCATCGCTCATAAATTTATGCAGCCAATTGCAGGTCTTCTTGAAGCACAGCGGCGGAATGAGGCGGTCGATGGCCAGAAGTTTACTATGAAATATTTTGAGGACATGTTGCAGGAGGAGGAACGATCTAAAAAGCTTCTGTTACGTCTACTGGTCTGTCTGATTGCTTTACACCTCTGGAGGATCCCAAATATGAGCAACGTATAGCGACAGAATTCTATCAGTACTCTCCCAAGCAGACTGACCCATCTCCTAGTGCATCTGATCTGCCTCCTGAGGACTCAGAAAATAAGCAACTTACAGCAGATAACTTTTGGAAGTACTCTTTAATTACATGCTCAAAGTCTAATCAGGTGCAGGGTGAATTTCAGAAAGAAACATGTTGGTGAACTATCTTGGAGAGACTGCTGAGAATGCTCTTCTGGGAGGAAAATGTCACGATGAAATGCAAATGCGATGGTGAAAAGCCTAAAGAGTCTTCCCAAGCAATGATAAAGTATATTGAAACGAATCTACTATTTATACAAATTGACATGCTCATTTACCATGCTAATTAGATATAGATAATGTACATATATTACACAATACTGACTTTACTACATACACCTTCCCCCTAACTTTATTAATTAATTAATTGGGTGTTGCTGCTGATTTTGTTTGCAATGTTTCCCTTCAAGTCACGGGCATCTTTAGCGGCTTTTTCCATCCTATGTGCAATTTCCAACGCTCTTTTTAAATCTACAGTCAGTTCAGCAAGTAAACATTGCTGTATTCTGTCTTCATTGATGCCACAGACTAATCAATCTCTTCACATTTCATCCAGCGAACTACCAAACTCGCAATGTTCTGACAATGTACGCAATTCAGCCATAAATGTCGAATTCATCATTTCCCCTGACATGGGTATTGAATTTATAACGCTGTTCAATTTCTGAAGGCTTCAGGACATAACGGTTCTTTGTAACTTCAGTTAGTTCCTTATACAACAACTTGTTCGGTGCCTCCGGCCATATTAGACCTCGCAAGAGTTTATAGGTGTTCGCACCTATTACACTGAGAAAAATTGAGCGTTTCTTGTCAATGTGTTCTATATCATTTGCTTCAAAATAGTGATCCATTCGCTCTACATATTGAGTGCATTCTTCTATCTCGTCGCATTCGTCTATTTTGCCGTACGTAGCAGCCATCCAACGCCTTAGTTTTTATTCCTCATCACCAATATAACATACTTAGTATCGCGATGAGTTTAAGACTGACTTTATTGGAAGGAATCTACTATTTATACAAATTGACATGCTCATTAGATATTGATAATCTACATATCTTACACAACTCTGGTGGTATGATAGAGCACAAATTTCACAATTAGCAACATATTCGAGGGGGGTGATCTAAGCAACTACTTATGAGTAAATTATTGTGACATACCAATCTTAGTCAGACGTTCTAACTTCAATTCTTAGTTCTGCCAATACTAACAGACATTTTTAACCGGTCCCTGTTGTCACCTGTCTTCCCAGCAGCCTGGAAATATCAGAGGCCATGAGAGAAATTATCGATACCAGCTGTTTACATACTTTCAAGAGAGGACTTAGGAAACCTTTTTTAATTCCTACTTTAGCTAAGAAATGTAGATAGACATAAATACTTTTAACTAGATATTGTTTATTGTAAATTAGAATTGAAACCCTTTGGGACTTTCTAATAATTAACAAATCATTGATCATATTATTCAGTTCCCATTCATGAACAACAGCTTCTCATACCCGTCTAATGCCCATCCCAAGGCAAACAAAGTTTCCTCTGGAACATTCTTTTGGGAAAGGTTTATTTGGTCATTTTTATTTACATCATGAATTCCACTTTCCAGGAACACTGTGTCTTCTTGAAGTTGTGCCTGCTGTTCTTCTAAGTCATTAATGACTTTTTCATCGCTCGTTCTGTCTTTCAACCCCAAACCATTAGTTTTTGCCAATTTCTTGTTGTATGCTTTCTTTGCCTTTTGTAACTCACCATCCTCCAAATCACTGTCACCTGCCCATCTTCCCTTAACTGATTCCACGCAGACCCTCCTTCATTTCAGTTGGATCTGCCTTTATAAACCACTGCCCAAATGGGTTAGATATATTCGCCAAAACTCTTGATTCAAACACTTCTTGATAACATTCGTCAGAATCTTTCCTGGAAACACTAGAAAGGAAATTGATGCCATAAATTTCTATCTTGGCAAAGAATTAATGGCATCTCAAGCTTAAAACATCATTAAAGGTACTCAAGATCATTCAATATTGCCAAATTGCTTCCCTGATTATATTTCTATCTGGTGATGTATCTACTAACCCTGGTTGGTGGTCTCAAAATTGGTCACCTAAATGTGCGAAGTTTACCGAAACATCTAGATGAACTGAAGATCCTACTACAGGAAAATCCGTTTGCTGTTCTCTGTTTAAACGAACCTATTGAACTTTTGTTTATTTTTTGAAGTTAGCTATTGAAGGTTATAGTTTAATAAGAAATGATCGGAAAGATGAACGGAGAGGTGGTGGCATTATTTTTACTATAAATCAAACTTCATTGTGCCCCAGGCTTGACTTATGTCCAAGCAAAATATGTGAAAACAGACCTTATCTGAAGAGAGTGGAATGTGATAGGTTGGATGGGAGTAGGTGTTTTGCAGTCTGTCAAAAGCACCATGCAATCAGACTTTATCTGGCATTTCAAAGGATTTCCCACAGGTCTATTCGGGTAAGGTTCGGAAATGTATTCACTAGCATTGATATATTTACAGCATTAATATTGTTGTCGCGAAAACTCAATGACTTTACCCGCACCTTCTAAATTCAGGTACTCTCAATAAATTCATGTTCGAGCAGTCGAGGAGTCCCAACTTGTGTTGTTCAGAACATGCTTTCGTAAAAGGCAGAGCCAGTAAAAGAAAAAGTAAGACAGCCATTACGTTTTAAAAGAACTTGTCACTAACTAGATGAATCTGAATTTATAATGTGTTTCCGCCAAAAAATGTAACCTTCTACATTCTGTTTTTGTAAATTCTATTTTTAGCTATTTATTTGAAGTGTCAAATTTTGTAATAACGGGATCTGAAATTTTGAAATGGTTAAAGGAGTGAACGTTTAAAGACGTAAAAAAAACTCTTGTAACGTTAAGTAGTATGCAAGGAATGTTGTAAAACAGTAAGCGAACCAATAAAGCTCAAACTTTGTAAAAGCCAGACATTGCAATTAATAGGTATTAGAATGATTATACTTTATAAATAAATCTAAAGACATGTTTATTTTAGTTTATGTCCAATTAGTCTTCTTCCCTATATAGGCCGTGAGCTAGTGCACCAAAACGTTTAGTTTCATTGGACACCTCGCTAAGCTAAAAGAACTTTACATATTCTTATAGATTAAAACACGCTGAATCCAAATCTAAAAAGTTCTTGTTGAGATACCCTGCAGTTTTTTTGTATTTCTCGATTGAAATCTTAAACAATTCACTGTTTTGAACTACGTTTATTAGCAATTCCGTGCAAAACTCATCGTTCAAAAAGCGTTTCGTAAGAATCGGACCAATAGTCTGCATACCGCCTACAACTCGGGCATATCTCGGGTCATTTTAAGATATACGAAATAGTAATGTACAAAACATTTGTAAACAAAATGTTACGTATTTAATTCATATCAGGTTTCCGATAAAAATAAGCTTTTTTCTGATCGTTTCTGACAGCGATGAAGCGTAATATAGAAACAGTAGAGCTTCGTGAAGATATCGAGGGCTTTGTAAGGCATATTGACAATGGATAATGTAGTTTGACGGGGAAACGAAGGCCAACACGAGGATACTTTCCTGACATTAGCGTTTGCCCTACTTCGAATACGAAGATCCGTTTAACTTTCAGGTATCTATGGCTATTGCCCAATTTTCTGATGCGCTAAAAAAATTGATGGAGAGAAGTTATTTCCTTGTAGTTTGTGCGACAAAGTCTGCGAACGACGGTCTATATTAAACAAGGTCAACAAGGTCTGACAAAACACACAACGAAGTGACTAGCTTGGCTTATATATCTTCTAGTTTAATAAATATCATTGCTTCAATAAATTGTGTTTTGGCAAAGCACAAGAATACTATAAATAATCTGCCATCTGCCACGGCGTTTGATAAGGTTTTATATCACCAGTGAAACATCAGTTGAAAGCATGTCAACAGGGCAGAATAGCCGGCCAACAGAATATGGACGTGAGAATACAGAGACGTGAATCGTGTCACATATATGATACATATATCTCCTCTTTTGAATACAGAGGTGTTGGTACCTTGAACGTTCGTATTTCAAGAAATGAAACAGTACCAGACAATATTGCAATTTTGTTTCAATTGGAATTGTTTTATTTACAATTAATAATCAGTATTTACAAAATACATTACATTATTACACCCTGTCATTGTTTTGTTTATGTAAAATACCACGTTTATTTTCTCTACAAGGCATTCAATCTGTAAACCCTGATCTATATCTGTGCAAATAATATACATTATATTGTTTTGCAGTATTTGCACTGATGTATATATGGCTAACTGATTGAAGGCCTTGCCAAAATTATATTATAAATCTGCCTCACAATTAGGCACTTTGGTTTGCTATGCCACCTCAAAATTCTGAATACAGCAATCATATGCCCCAGTCACACAACAATGTAGCAACTGATGGTACAAGACACCTGGGTACAAGACACCTGGGTACAAGACACCTGGGTACAAGACACCTGGGTACAAGACACCTGCAGCTAGAGAGTTCAACTGTTCAAGGGCTGTTCTTGATGAGGTCTTGGTGGTGCAGAAGCTACAAATCTAGGGGCAAGGCTGCAAAACTGTTTCCAAGGGCATGTCAAGAAGCAGTCAGGGTCACAAAATTGACCAAATAGATATTAAAAACAATAAAATTTAGGGGATAGATTAGGAGTATAAAAATTGTTTATATCAAAGCACATCCCAGGTGTGCTAAAACTTTTACATTGAGAAATCTCAGGTGCAGCATTGACCAATTCTGCAGTCTGGACAGAACAGATGTACTAAATGTGCTTTGAGGAATAGTGGGCTGACATCCAATGCTCAAATGCATCTCCTTTCATTTATATTTTACTCCAGGAGTGTTTACTGTACAGTACAATCTTAATTAAACAACATACAAATATGAATCTACAGTAACTTTTGGGATCTTAAAAATACATAAACAAACATGCTCTATAATTTAGAACTAATAAATACTGTGTATGTATATTGCAGTGAACAATGAGGAATATAAATAATATATACAGACATATAGTGTTTAGACAAAGCGCAATTGTATAATATTATAAAGATAAAACCTTGCGCCAAATGTACTCAATGGCTTTAAATGAAGGTAGAACAGCAAGATATTGTCATTATTCTTGACCTCAAGAGCAGCAGAACCATTCTTAGTTAAAAGCTTTTCGTTTGCGCTGGTATCTTGAAAGCTAACTTCCTTCACGTTGTCTACTTGTTGAGCAGCCATAAAAGCATTCTTTTGTCCTGTCATAGCTTAAAACTATCGCTTAAATGTAGGAATACAATGGAACACATCTGAAATTCGAAGATATGCAATATGATCTTTCTCGCACATTGGGAAATCCATAAGAAAATAAAAAACACATGCCTCAAACAGCTGTCGCCTGTAAGTCGAATAGAAACCGGCAGATAATCGGCGCATGTTCGTACAGGAAGTATGATTTTTGAAAGATGTGTTTTCGTGAAACTGCTAATAAACATAATCATGCGACAGTGAATTTTTAAGATTTCAATCGAGAAATACAAAAAAACTGCAGGGTATATCGACAAGAACTTTTTAGATTTGGATTCAGCGTGTTTTAATCTATAAGAATATATAAAGTTCTTTTAGCTTAGCGAGGTGTCCAATGAAATTCGTTTTCTAGCCATCTTTTGGTGCACTAGCTCACGGCCTAATAATTCTGTCATAAGTAATGCTGTGATCTTCGTTTCAAGAATGAACCAAATACGATTTCCAGATTTGACCGCAAATATAAAAATTCGCAGGTGTTATTAATCTCACATCTCAATCACTAGCAAACACACATAATAAGTTTTATTTCACAAACCCCTGTACTTTATAGCAAAAAAAAAAACGAAAAAAAGTTGAGCAAAAGAAATCATTTTGTGGAAAAAAAACTTCTTCGATCTTGAACTTTGTGAAATCAAAGCTTCTAAGAAGTGTAGCAATCAACTGTACAGCTCTACGCGTAACATGCTCAGAGTCTTCATCACATAAACCAATGTTAGGTAAGCTATGGCACGACCAAAATTGATAACATTTGTTTCGTGAAAAAACATAGTTAGATCGCAGGCATTAATATGCATTGCCATTTGTTCACAGTGTTTTGTGATGTTCAAGACAAACATTTATATGATACGATAACGTTTTCATATCAATGTCAACGTCATTTTTTCGCAATTCGTCTAAAATGAAATCCATCTTTCCCACTTAACACAACAACATTAAATGAGCACACAATGTGAAACATTTCAATTATATATTTGAAATCATAACATTACAAAATAAGTTATAGGTGTTTAAACTGTTCATATTGTTCTATAAATGTTTTAATTCAGCTGAAAATTCTATAAATGTTTCAATTCTGTGAATAAAAGCTGTTGTAGAACAGCGGTATAAAAGGTTCTTCAACACTTGGCTTTGGTAGTTCCTCAGGTGCCCATTCAAACTAATCACACTGTGTTTTGTCAGAACAGCAAAAGAACTCTCGACCTTGGTTAGGACCCTCCTTTTTAGTGCAAAGTTTCTTCGAAACTTTGCAGTATTGTGGTGAGTTGCGAAAATTCAAACGAGTCAGTCATTCATTCATTCAATCATAGTGTAAACTTTCCGGTGGGTGCATACAATTTATGTTTCTTTTTAAATTTCATTAACATTTAGTGCTTCAAGACAGGGCTTCACATTTTTCTTTAAATATTCTTTTGATCTTATGGTGACTTTACACAAACTATGCTGAATTTGAGCCCTATCAAGTGTGTAGCTGTGAGGTGACTGCGAGATTTGTACATGTGCCGTGTAGCGAGTCTAGCGACAAGAACATTATCATTATATCAAATTATCAATATATAGTATAACTATAAGTATGTCAATGAACCGGAGAGAAATCAGTCATTATAACTGACTTACCAACTTGCCTTCAGTACTGGATAATCAAGAGGAAGGATTGTAGAAATTCACTTATTTTTGCTTCCCGAGCATTATTAATTGACATTTGCTTTCGAGAATATAATTATGACAAAATATTTAAAGACTATCTCAAATGCGAGTTTGCAGATTATATAAATGATAAGGAAGGTCAATGTGGTAGCAGTTACAATACAACTATAGCCTTATGAACAAAAGGGGCAATGCCAATGTCAATAAACTTGTGCAAGTCGATGGCTGGATAAATATAGTATACTGCATGTATTCAATCTGTAAGTTGTATTATGAACTATCAAAAGAGTGTAGACTATAGTATCCGATTTATATTATAACCTCTATGGTTTAAACGGGATCATACAAATGTGCTGCAAAGCCTGCAGTCCTAATAGTCGTGTTAATTTAAACTTTACAGTATACCTTGAATTGATGGGATATAAATGGATTGGGATGTATATTTTAAAATAAATGTAAATTCTGATTTTCTGTGATATAAATAATTACGTTCGAATTGTGTTTATATATGCATTGTCATTGACATTGTTAGGAAAACGAAAGTTAAACAGTATTTCCGCTTTGAAAAAATCCCCTTAAAAATTGTGTTGGTGTTCTAGTTGAAGGCAATGGCCGACTTATACACCCTTAGTTTTTATACTATTTCACCAAACAATTCAGATTTCCAACTTGGACTTACTTAACTTGGGCTAATATATAATAGCTGCCCATGTGCAAAATTTGAAGTGACAGTCCAGAATTATAGAGTACAAACATATACAGTAGAGTCGTTTAAACAACATTTAATAATAATATGAACCCTGTAATATTTGCAAACTAAACTATATCATACATGTAACTACTGTTTATTCTTTGTCCTTCTATAACTTAATACTGAGTATAAGTCATAAACATAACGATTAACGAATGTTTTTCTTTCAACACAACAACAATGTAATATTCATCGTCAGGAAAACGCGCTTTACAACTTAAACATACAAATTATTTTTCGACATTAACAGCAACCCTGGATTTCTTCAGCTTCTTTCTTTTTGGGCACTAATTGTGTGACAATTGTTTCACTTCTCGGGGAAAGCTAGACAGAATGTGCAGAAACTGTAATCACAGAGTCCGGCATTCCATTAAGATGTTTTAACACCGTTAAAGTAGCCGACCTTCAAACTGCTGAAACTGTAAGACACACCAACTTCAAGTTTATTTATCGCTTGGTCAAACAACTTTTACAGCATGTGTCAAGCATAATACAATGATTGGCTCTCTAAATATGGAAATGATTATAGGGTTCAGAGCAAGGTTGCATAAGGTGACAGGACACCCACATGTGAACAACACACTGCTGAAATCAATATGATTTGCTCGTGCATGAATGCCACGCAGAGAGAAAATTGCATCAGATCAGTAGAGTGTAAACAGATTATTAGTACAGAAGCAGAGCGTTTGTGTTGCGTTTTATATGATGAAAATTACTTCGTCAGAGGACTTTATTAAAACGAGAAAGACGAGGAGATAGCCAACGTGTTATCATCAATCACTTCAGTTGCCAGCGAGCTTTATTTAATCCAAGCAGAAGGCTATTAAAGTTAACAGTATTAATCTTAACTTTATTTAATCCAAGCAGAAGACTATTAAACTTAACAGTATTATCATGAAACACTATTAAACTTAACAGCATTAAATGTGAACGTCAAGATGGCGATTGCGAGACCACAGAAAAAAGCATCCAATCTGTCATTTTTCCTACTAATTTTTGTGGTGTTGACTGTGCTTAAACCTTATAGCAATACTATTAATAGTTGTGATTCTCTATTTATCGGGTTAAAGCTCGATATTAAGATATATCCAACTCGAAAATTGTGGTTTACTTCGTCATGCAACAATGACCGACATACCTACGCCTGATAAGGTTGCTTCAAGAATTTATTTAACAAGCGTGTTCCTCTCTGCTTCTTTGTAACTTCTGGCTAATGATGTGAACTTAAATCCTGGTCCTGTTGCTAATGTTTCTAGCAAACGAAATACGACAATGTCGGAAATCGGGCACTCTTTGAGACTGAGATGTGCAAGAAAGTTCTAAAAAACTTACAGGGTTATGTAAACTGTTCATCATGTAAACTGCCTTTCCATCTTGGCTATCAGGATATACCAGAACTATTTAATTTGGCTAAGCAAAGTGGCATTAAATTATTACATCTGAACGTATGCTCATTACTGTCTAAGGTTGATGAGATAAAATTGTTATTGGACCATCATAAGGGCATTCACATATTGTCTTGGACAGTGAAATTGCTATCGAAGGCTATACAGTTTATCGCAAAGACCGGTCACAACAAGCTAAAGGCGGTGGTGTTGTAATCTATTTGCGAGACAATCTGCCGGTTATGAGGCATGTTGACCTTGAATCACCCGCAGTGGAAAGCATCTGGCTCGAAATTGTTATACCTAAATCAAAGAACATCCTATTTGGAGTTGTGTATCGCCCACCTGTTACATCACAATATTTGAACAAGGATTTTAATTTTGAGTTGGAACAGAGCTGAAACTGGTAGCTGAAACAAAAGAAATCATTTTGATGGGCGATTTGAATGTGATGGAGTAACAAAGGATTTGAAAGAAATGGTCAAAAGAATGGGCATGAAGCAGCTGATTAAAGATCCGACAAGGACAACTATGAATAGCAATACATTAATTGACGTCATTCTCTCTACTCACACGCAAAATATTCCATTGTCATGGGACAGTGTTTTTCAAGCGTGAGTGTAAATGTTGATGAAATGGTCAAATTTTAAAATGATCTTTATGGAAATTTGTGACCGACATGCTCCGATGATGACTAAAAAGGTGCGAGGATTGAACTACCCATGGTTGAGTTCACATATATCGAAGCTTATACACACAAGGATTTTCAATTAAGAAATGCGAGGAGAACTGGATTAAGCGAGGATTGGTCTAGCTATAAAACATGTCGCAATCAGGTGACAAGTTCCATCAGAGTTGCGAAAGCTGAATATAACTGTAATCTAGTACAGGATAACCTGGATAATCCTCGTAATTTCTGGAGATCGATTAGGAAGATACTGCCTTGCAAGTTTGATAAATCGGAAGGTGTAAATCAAATTAAATATGAAGGACAGGTTTTTACAGATAAATGTGACATAGCAAATGCCTTTTGCAGCTTTTTTTCATCTGTAAAGCTAAGAATATCGGAATTGATAGTATGTGTATGACAGATATTGGCATTACAATCTCCCGTTAGATTTTCCAGTCAAGTGTTTTGTTTAATACCTGTGTCGAATTACTTTATATGTAGAGAACTGAAACAGTTAAAGTCAGCGAAGGCCACAGGCTTAGATGGTGTTCCTCCAAGGTTATTGAAGGACAGTGTGTTTCACTAGAATGGAAACATGCCAAAGTTGTTCCATTGTACAAGGAAGGAGCCAGATCTGACATGGAAAGTTATCGTCCGATTTCCGTGCTTCCTGTCATGTCGAAGATATTGGAGAAGGCTGTTAAAAATCAACTTGTTGAATTTTTGGAGAGTAATAAGTTGTTTTCCAAGTATCAATGTGGCTTTCGTGGGGGACACTCTACTCAATCGGCTATTACGCTTTTAACAGATTCAATTAGAAGAAATATGGACAGAGGCCTTGTTACAGGTGCCATTTTTGTGGATTTCAGGAAGGCATTTGACACGATAAACCATGTAAAGTTACTTGATAAACTGAGGCTCTTTGGTATCTGTAATGAAGAACATAACTGGATGAGAGATTACCTCTCTTCCCGCAAGCAGTCTGTGTCATTAGGTGGTGTACTTTCCGATCCACAACCGGTTTTATCTGGTGTGCCCTATCCTGGTCTATCCTGGGACCGCTATTGTTTTCCCTGTATGTAACAGATTTACCAAACTGCATTCGAAGTGCCAACATATTGATGTGTATGCAGATGATACCGTAATCTATTATGGTGCTTCTAGCTCTGCACAGTTGATTTCGGTCCTGAACTCGGAGTTATCCCATCTAGCAAGTTGGTCGTAGTTAAATGACATGTTTATACATTCTGGGAAAACAGAGTATGTGATATTTGAACTGCACAAAAGCTACATAAAAGTAACTTAAAGGATGATAATTGTGATGTTTTATTGGGTGATCAGAAGCTGACGCGGAAGCCCTTTTATAAGTACCTCGGAGTGTGCTTGGAAGAGTCACTAACTTTCAAGGAGTACACAATTAAATTATTTAACAAAGACTGGCCAATTAAGTATTCTAAATAGGATTAGAGATAATCTTACTACTTATGCAGCAGAAAGGGTATTTAAGGCAATGATTTTGCCTAAATTGGACTATTGCGACTTTGTATGGAATATGTTACCACCAAGTAAGCTGGATAGGTTGGAACGACTTCAAATTAGGGCAGCGAGAATAATTCTGAGGAAACAAGATCTATCGCATGAACAGTTGCTTCAGCAATTGGGCTGGAAAACCCTGATTCTCGCGGCAATATTCATAGGCTTACATTCGTTTTTAAATGTCTTAAATCTGAAGGACCAGAATTTTTCCGAGACTACTATAGTGTTTCTCATCACCCCTATGCCACTCACAGAAAAGGTATTGATGGGACTCTTCCAAAAGTTAAAACTGAAGCACCAAAAAAAGGGGTGTTTTTATTTAGGAACAAAGCAATTTAATGATTTACCAGATGATCTAAAAATAACACCTTTATTGGTGTTTAAGTCCAAGTTGCGAAACATTTTTATATGATGATATTGTAGTGTTTCAATGTTATCATTTGTTAGATTTTCTAAATGTGTAAATAATTAGTTATATTATATTTAAATATTTGTTGTATTAGGTAAAACCAGGGCTCCCATTGATACAAGTGTTAGCTGAAGGGTTTACCCTGGCAAAATAAGATTAATAATAATAATAATAAAGGCAACGAGGTAGCCAAAGTGTTACCTTTATGCAATAGAAGAGATAGGCAAGGAGGTAGCCAACACGTTACCATCACAGACCTTGTTCACGGGTCTAGCACAACAGTGCAAAATTGTGTTCCTGACAAAATTTCTATCAAAAAGCTCATCTGCTATAAAACCTGCCATAAAAACTGCTATGAAAAAACGTCAAACTATTGCAAACTGAAGTGAGACTACTGAACACATGCAAAACGCAAGGTAAAACTATTGAAACCAAACGTGACCTTGGAACTAAGTCAAAGGTCAATGAGACTTGTTATTCTGATTCTGAAACATGTCTTAATTTTGAGACAAAGAAGCCAAACTCTGCTGTATTACCAAAATGCAATATAAACGTATTAAGTGCAAATATAATAAAAGAAACATTGGCATTGCCCTTGTCATCGTCTGTATAATAATTTTAGTCAAAGTAGATCACGCAGTAAACATTTAACACATGTCAAAAGGCGAGATCGAGAGCCGTCTAGAATTTCTATTAGCAAATTAGTTCATTTGATGAGCAAAAATAGAAAACAAGGACGTGTAATAAAACGGTTTATTAGGCAGTCTATTCCTAAATCATCTTGCTTTCACAATTTGCTTTCTACAAGATACCGAAAAGAAGTAATTCAGCAACAAAGAAATACATATATGTGGAAATTTAGGAAGCCCTTTAATGCTAAGTCTAAGAGTAAAAAAATGCAAAGATTGGGGAATCTGAAAAATAGTATAAAGCATGCTAGAACAAGAAAACACAAATTGTTTAAGTCAAACAGCATTATGGATAATGTTGTGAGCACTAGTAAATGTAATATACAAAGAATAAAGACATCAGACAGATGTTTCTTATTTATGTGTGGTGATATAGAATTAAACCCAGGTCCCGAAAATACTTCATATATGTCTATATTGACCACAAGACTAACTCGAATAGGACGAAAGCCAGTAAACATTGACGGTGATGGTAACTGTTTATTTTGTAGTGTGCTTATCAACTTTACAGAACAGAAAGTCGTCATGCCCAAATAAGAGCTCTTGCAATCCAACATTTAATAAACTGCCCAGAACATTTCATAGAGTATAATACGGAAGAATCAACAGAATATGTCAAGGCTAGGCACATGGGCAGACCATATTATCATACAGGCAGTTGTGAATGCAAATAATTTGAGAATTCACATCACAGAAAGTGCACAAAATTTTACTGAAATTACAGTTGTAAGCTCTAATTTACCCTCAGGCTGTGGGAAATGTAAGAGATATTTATATTGGACATCTTCACCAACTGCATTATTTTTCTACATCCCAAACAGTGTTTCCACTTGGAAGGAAATTTCCTTCCAGAAGGAAATTTAGTCATTTGGAAGGAAATAGAACTTGGAAGGAAATTGGAAGGATTTTTGAACATCAGTAAGGAAATTGGAAGGAAATTCTATTTTTCTTACAATTCCTGAAAAAAGGGCATTTTTAATGAAAATTAATTAAATAAATATGTCAAAACTGCAACATTGTCGAACTCCTATCATATTTCATCCCTGAGACATAAATGTTACATAAGAATTCAGAAATTTCGACTTTTGCATTTTCACATTTTATTGTTCTGGACTTTGGTCATTTGGTGCAGTAATTCACGGCAGATTTAGTCATGATTTTACAATAAAAGGTATGTCGTCTTCATCAGAAAATAATACAGATTTAGAAACAATTATAAATGATGAACCTGCATCTAGTAGTACTACTGGCGAACCTGCCAAGAAGCGAAAAAGTTTAAACCGTGGCTAATAAAAAAAGTTGGCAAAGTATGTGAAAAAGTGGTGACTTGCTCAAAGCCAAGTTTGTAAATTGTATTGTATAATAATCATATATCAGTCTCTTAAATAGACTTGTTCTACAATTTGTTTTTAAAGCATATCTGATGTACCAAGAAATTTTGGTCATTTTTTATGAAAATTCGGAAGGAAAAATGGAAGGAAATTTAGAAATTTATGGAAGGAAATTTTGTGAAAAATAAGGAAATTTAGAGGGCTAGAGAAGGAAATATTTTTTTCCAGAGTGGAAACACTGATCCCAAATGAACAATCTGCTTCTGAACAAAATACAAATCAGACAGCAAATGACAAACTAAACCAAATCCACAAAATTCGCAATCTGTTAAAATTCCATCTGAAAAATCTGTCTCAACTAAAAATATGCAAAAAGAAAAGAGTATATGAAGGAATACATGAAAAGAAGGAGGTCAGGTAACGAATTTAAAAAGAAAGAAAGCGAGAGAAAAAAGTAATATAATAAAAAATACAAGAACTCGAATCCTTGAAAAATGAAGGGGTCTTGGCAAAAAGCCACCGCAACATACAAACAGTCAAATTCTGAAAAGGTAAGAGATTTTTTAAAAAGCCACTGCAACATATAGACAATCATAGAGTTTGAAATGCATAATTTAATATCTAGGTGTTCTATATTGCTGTAAAATTATGAAATAAGGTCCTCAATATCTGGTTGCTTTTCAGACGGGAGTAAACACATAGCTTCCATATTTTTGCGTGTGCACTTTTGAAAAAATAAAAACCTCAAAGATATAGCTTTTATTTCACAAAATAACGAAATATCCCATGAGTATTATTAAAAGTCTTCTATTAAAACGATTTAATGATAAATAAGTGAACATTGGGTCCGAAATAGCTGCTAAATACCGATTTTGGAAAGGGCATCAATTTAATTGCTTCCTGCAAAGGAAGCCATTGCAGCGAGGAACTGGCATTTTGCAAACAGGTGTCCTGACCTATTTTACATCTCTACCTTTAAGTGCTCAATGTGTAGTTCTTAGAAAACGAGTTTGCACTAATTTTATGATGAGCTTTATCGATTTAAAGTTTTATGGGGATATAAAAATCCATAAAAAAGCATTTTAGAAGCTTTGGAAATCGGCTGTCAAGTTTTTGAGAATTCACACATGGCAGGCACCCGCATTAATTCAATAAACTGGTTTTAAGCCACAATATCTCTGACATTAGTGGTC
Source organism: Trachythela sp. YZ-2020 (assembly GCA_016169945.1). NCBI lineage: Eukaryota > Metazoa > Cnidaria > Anthozoa > Malacalcyonacea > Clavulariidae > Trachythela > Trachythela sp. YZ-2020. The sequence goes on along the minus strand of JADLSH010000393.1, from coordinate 5,099,141 downwards.
GTTTTAAGACGAAATTTACAAAATAGATGGGATGGTCATTGTGGATCATTCTACTTAGTTTTAATGTAATTTTACTAGAAGTATTCATGCCAAAAAGACGACATACGCACATAGTAGGTAAGACGTGTAGTGGTTTGAATATACTTTTGCTAAATTCGCAACTTGGACAAGAAGACCAACAGGTAGGGATTATGAAAACAGTCAAAATAATGCCATAAACATGCACGAACAGTTCTTCTAAAAGGATAACTTTAAACTAGATTTAACCTGCTAAAATGCTGTCGAATTTTGGGAGTTTTTTTAAATCTTTTCTATTAAAAAACAGGCTAAAAAAGATCGTATCTACTCACTTGTGTTTGGTGTTCATTTTCCTTGTGATTTCGGACTATTATTTTCCATCAAATTTAGAAAAATACCCATATTTTCTGCTCAAAAGCTCGCGAATGGATTTCAACAAGAACTTGACCAAAAACGCCGAGACATTCCCTTTTCGTTTTGGACCAAATTTTCTACATTGAACTCTTGAAAACCCTCTTCTTTTTTGCCCTTAAAACTTGCTCTAAATTCCCTTCTTGTAACATATAGCCATTGTGTAAAGTTTTTGTAAAAAAATTGAATTTTAAACTTGAAAATCTTTGTGAGTTTTCGATCAATTTCCTCGCCCAATGTGTCCTTGGAAAGCTTTTGTTTCACGTTCTATATTCGTATTGGTTGCCAGGCAACCTGTAAAACACGTGCTTGGCAATTGTGCCCGGAAGTTGACATGCCAATCTCGGGCGCATTCAGGCACATTGCCAGTACATTTACATGCTGCTCAATACTTGGTTCGCACTAGTGAGATATTCAAGAACGAAGGAATACAAGTAATGGATAATTAGGTGTCAAATCCAGTCAATGATGATGAGGAGTGGTCAGAATTTATTGCTAAGAACACCAATGATACTTCAGAGAATCTGTCAAACGATTTGAATACTCAAAATCAAGAAACAGTAGAGACACGAACAAGTAACGACTCCGTTGACAATGACACTGATGATGAGTGGTGTGAAGTAACTGAACGACCATCAGGTGTTATGGATACATTATTACAAGAACCTGACATTACTCAAGATGGTGATAAAATAAAACGAGAAGGTCGACATAAAGGCAATAGATATTGTACTTGGAGATTTATCTGACGACTTAAAAGAAAGAGTCAAAAAGCAGATCCCAAACGATCCTTCAAAAACCATGGACTTGTACTAAGTATGTTCAATACTTAAGGAAGCAAAGTATGACCTCATGACAAACATATCAGTTTTAGATGGTATGACTAATGGTGCTGAATGTATAATCAAGAAAATCGATTACCGAGTACAAGGTTCATCAAGACCAAATATTATCTGGGTTTTATTTAAGAACAACATATTGGGAATGATTATCGCAGAGAATACTCTTATCTTTACAATCAAAGTATAGAAAAAATCTGGGTTCCAATTCTTGAGGTAAAAAGGCGGTTTACAAAAAATTTCTTCGCAGACAATTTCCTTTAAGACCGTCTGCAGCCAAAACTATTCACTGTTGTCAAGGAGATACATTAAATGAAGCCGTTATTTACCTTCCATTGTTAAAGCGAGAGCACATGCATTACGTTGCGCTTAGCAGACTTAGAAGCATCTCGGGATTACATATTCTTAATCTAAACAAAAAGAAAATAGCTGTGAGCAAGAAGGTGCAAGAAGAAATGACAAGATTAAGAGAAAATTCTGTACTTAACAGCCATCTTCCATTTCTCTATAAAGATACTAGTGAGACATTTAAAATATTATTCCAAAATGTGAGATCAGCAGACATGGGCATGAGACTTCTTGTTCTTCTACTGAACAGGTGTTGTGCAGGACTGACTTGGACAGTTGCAGGCAGCGTATTTCTGTGATCCAATAATGCCAGGAACATGTCTGAGCCAGCTTTCTTGCATTTCATGATCTTCTTCGCTTCCTTTACAGCACTCTTTCCTTTGCCATTGACTGTGACGTGGACTGTTGGTGAAATGTTCAAAGTCCCATTCTTTGGCGAACTGTAGAGAATCACGTGACACGAACTGCGGGCCATTATCAGTAACCAGTTGCTCAGGGATGCCATGTCTTGAAAAATGAGCTTTCAGCTTCTTGATCACAGATGTCGATGTTGTACTCCGAAGATGATGCAAGTCGAAGAAGTCGCTGAAGTAATCAGAAGTCACAAGATAGGTGTTTCCAGCATGTTCGAAGAGATCAGCTGCAACACGCTGCAACACGCTGCCACAGTCGACTCGGTATCTCATGACTCATGAGGGAATCATTCCTTGTAATCTCTTCGGTGCTCGATGTAGGAGTTTCTTGAGTATCGACTCAAGAGGTTTGTGATCTGAGTGAACAATTGTCTTTCGACCAAATGTATAATCGTTTAACTTTTCAACTGCAACGACTACAGCCAACATCTCCTTTTCTATTTGAGCGTAACGAGATTCTGTTTCCGTTAAAGCTTGGCTGGAATATGTGATGGGCTGTCCATTCTGAATCAAAACGGTTCCAAGACTACTTTGGCTACTGTCACATTGTATTTCGAGTTGTTCTGTAGATTGGTAATATGCCAACACTGGTGCAGCTGAGATAAGCTTCTTCACGTTATCCCATGTTTTCTGGTGAGCGTCAGTCATTCCAACTCCACTCGACATCTTTGTGAGTAAGATCTCGCAAAGGCTTCATGACATCAGATAAATGATGCAGGAAACTACTCAGATAGGTAACCGTTCAGGCGCAGCACGTCATCTCATTCTTTGGATGAGGCATTTCTGTTATTGCTCAAACTTTCTCTGGATCGGGTTTCAGACCTTCGGTGGTCAACAAATGTCCATGAAATGGAACTTCTTTGCACTTGAATTCTAGCTTCTGGGAATTCAACTTAATGCCTTTGTGCTGACATCTACACATGGAGTTGGCCAGGTTCCTGTCATGATCAGCTTCACTTGTGCCATGCACTTAACACCAGGAAGACCTTCTTAACACCAGGAACAACTCTTGATTTAGATGCCTCAGGAATATCTTGCTCGAGACATTGAGACCAAATGGCAGACAAAGCCATCTGTAACGACCATAAGGAGTTGCGAAGGTTGTCAGGAGACTGGACTTGTCTGTCGTCCAATTCGAGGTGCCAAAATGCTGAAGCTAGGTCCACTTTCATGAAAACACACACATCTGTCAGGTCTGGTAATAGATCGTCAATTACAGGAATTTGATAATGTTCTCTCTTTAACGCAGCATTCAAAGGTTTCGGATCTATACAGATACGCAACGACCCTGATTTCTTTATAGCGACCACGATTTGGCTGACCCACTCGGTTGGCTCATCTACTGAGGCAATGACTTTCAGGTCTTCTATTCTTTCTAATTCCTTCTTGAACTTGTCTCAAGTCTTTGCCAAGCTTACTGCGTTTGTTGAAGCAGTATCTTTTGTAGATCTTGTTAACTTCGCCAATGCAATGTCTTTCAAGCTTGTTCATAACAACATCCCATTCATTTGCATTCTCCTCAGCGGCATAACTAAATGTTTTAATGACCTTCAAACCGTCATCCCCGATCGCATGTTTGAACATCGCTAACTGATATTCTATGCTTTCTTGACTTAATCTTGAGATGATGAAATAGTTGTTGTGTTTCTCCTTCCATAATTTCCAATTCTCAGCGATTTCACCACTGCTTCTTAGATCGAGAGGCTGAGGCGGTAATATTTGATGAAACAATGCTGATTGTGCTGGTTGCACTTGAGGTATTTCGCCTCTTTCTTGCACTTGAGGTATACTTCGTCAACGACTGGAGTTTTACTATAAATGATCCAAATACTCCAGTTATCATTCTTGGTGATTTTAATTGTTAACCTTTTTGAAAATGCACCCAAAATACACTTTCTAAATATTTAATCGAAGAAAAACAATACGTGCAACTTATTAGCCAACTGACTATAAAACACAAATTGATCACATATACACTAATATCCCTGAAAGAGTAAAAAATAGTGGTGTTTTAGAATCGTACTTTAGCGACCATAAGCCTATCTTCATGTCACTTATTTGATATTTTACTTACCTGTTACTCCTGAAGCTAAAAAAGTTGTTATTCAAAGCAAAGAGGGAATATCCAGAGCACCGGATACACTGACTAGAAGATCCTTTTCCTCCTCTAATTGGAGGGCCTATGTCCCTACTTACTAGGGACAGAAGAAGATTCCCCCATGGCAACCTCAAGGCTTTAAAGAGCTAAGTTTTTAAAATTTCATTTTGTGATTGTCATCATGACATATTGTGTATTCTTATAGGCTATATTTTCATTATTACAGTGACATCAATCATACTCGTGCATCCGGTATTCCGAAGATTGCTTCCTCCAACATTATACAAGGAAGGTGCCTAACAATGAAAGCAATAAGGTATTGGAACATATATGGCTTACATTAAGTTTGTGATCACATCTATACTATAGGAAACAATTTACTGTCGCTGTTCAAACTACTGTGTTGCGTTAAACTAAGTAGGTTCTAAGTAGGTACTTAAGACGTAACAGCCCAATCCGTAACAGCCCAAGATAAGCGATCTGATATGGATAGAAATCTGTGGGAAGCACCTGACAGCCAAGATGTATCAGCACTGCCCCAAAGTGGAAGTACAGTGCGGCTGTGGTTGGAAAACCAAGTGTGAAAAAAGAAAAAAAGGTTCCTTTAGGAACCACCACATTTTATAAAAAGAATTTGAATGAATAAATCGATATTTACACTTGAACGCATTCATTGCTCCCCGTAGAATGTCTTCTAGGTTGTCCGTATCTTGCTGCCAGGCTTCTGGTTGCTCCATGTATCTTCTCTCCATCTCCTATAGTACAACAAGTTCAAAATCATTCTCTAACATAAAATTATAAAACTCTCTGAGCCTGACGAGCTCTTCTCGGAGCGTGATGCCGGCTTCCCTACGCCTTTCCCTGTATCTCATATATGCCTCTCATTATGTCTCTCTCTTCTATCCATCAACGAAAAAAATTTCACCTTCACAGTACCGTTCTCAGAGCAAAACTCTCCGCTTCTTTCCCCAAGACGACTTAGCAAGTTAACAGCCAACAGTTAGTTTGGCAAGAGTTTATTGAAGTTACCAAAATCCTAAGTGTTAAAACCAGCGAAGATATCGCAGAACATTTATTGTGCTTGGGGAAAGATCCTGACCCTAAGTTTGTCAAAACGTTACTTTACATATATCAGGATAAACACATTCGACCGCTACTATGAACACTACGGGATTTATCTACATGGACTCCCCAGACCGATCCTCTGGAAGCTTATGCAGAGTGTTATTTTAGTTTACCACCTAGCTACACATACTTTGTCAAAGGGACAGATGAAAAATTTAAATCTCACGTAAGTGATCACAAAAAAGCATCAAAACTATTTAGAAAATAAACTTCGAGAACAGTTTAGTACATTATCTTAATGCTCTCAAACTGAAAAATCACTTAAACAACACATCAGTTTTATAAACATCTGTGTTAAAAATCATCAAATTTACAATAAGTTACAATGTAACTACATATATGTTAAGCTTCGAAAAATATAGCATTCATCAAATCACACACATTTTTCACCTCTGCTTCGTCCACAATTAAATTGTTGGCTGTGAACACCTCTTCTTCCTTTGGGGAAATACTCATATAGCATTCATCGAATCACACAAGTTCTCTATGAAAAAATAATCTAACCTTTTCAATTTATACTTCACTATGTACATTCATTAGCATGGCATTTTGGCGGGAAATCCTGTAACAGAAGCCTCTAAGTTAAGAAGCCTCTAAAGTTATAAGATCTGAACAGACGGAAAGAAACTTTACAAGCAACTGCAAAGTACTTGCTTAGTCTGAAGTCTGATGAATATATACCTATATGATCAACCACCCTCGAAAAACCTTTGTCCTTGGATTTGTAACCACCATCATTTGCTAACCATACAAGTTCTTGCAAGATCACATTGAGCTTTTGTTCTTGTGCATCAGGGCTAAAGGTGGATGGAATAATAATCCAAACAGTCTGCAGCTAAAGTGTTCTTTACGAAGGATGCTCCTTGGCAACTCAGTAACAGCATCATCCAATGGAAATTGCCAGACATTCGAAGATCATATGGTAAATCCAATCTTTCATACCAGAAAGCATTCTGTGCCCTTGGTAGATACCAGTTCTGAAGTACCTGTACCACAACATGATGATAACCACTTAAGAGAAATTATGAGCCAACTACCTCTACCAAACCCCAATAGTCCATCCAACCACCATTCAGAATTTGTTCTCAACATCCTGCAATACATAAGTGGTTTTGTTGTGGGAAAGCTGTTGAAACATGTAAAATGTCGTCTTTGTCAAGTAAATCTAACTGGATCAAATTTGAAACCAACACCATCTGAGCATGATTATTGCAAACCAAGAAGTCATGACCCCTACCATTCCTTCAGTTTGTTGACAATGGAAACTTAGTGCATCCTTCGAAGTTTGTAGTGGACGTGGTGAAAATTGCTGAGCACATTTTTAAGCTATACGTTGCATGGCAAGACCATATCAGTAACATTATCAATCTAAAAACAAGGATGATCCTCTAATTGAGCCATCACTTTGGGCAAGTTGCAACAAACTTACTTCCCCCTCAACACCCAAATTCCACCAATGAAACATCAATTGATGATGATCATGGACTATGGTCACTCCAGAGTGTGTTGCTGATTCGTACCTGACAATGAGGCTCCACCCCTATGGAAAACACTACAGTGAGACAGTTGTAAACTTTGGAAAGCCAAGCCAAAGGCATCACTTGACCAAGATGATACTATTCAATAACCTGTAGTACTGCTAACAACCAATAGTACTGTTCATATATACTTAACTGTATTACAGTATGATAACACATGTCATTGTTTAACCTTATTAATAAGAAAGACCATACAACTATGGCAAATACTGTACACACAAAACGATCCTTACAGATCGCTGCAAGTACTCGCAAATGTTCTGCAAGTGTTGTGCCGCTCGCAGGAAATAGTTCAAAATTTTGAACTATTTTTTACTTACTGTGAGAGCTCTCAATAATAAACCAATCATAAAACGGTGTGTGGTAAACCAATCATAAAACGGTGTGTGGTAAATAAACCAATCATAAAACGTGCGAGCTTCGTGTGAGGACTGGAGAAATCCGCCTATAGTCCACAGCAGTGCAATGTGCTTGTAGTTTTCAGAAGGGTCAGATTATTACAGTAAGGCACAATGAAGTCAACTGTGCCTGTTACACATGAGGTACTAAGAAATGCAATTTGGCACAGTTTGTTTTTAATTTCTGTCACACTGTTTGTTTTGAAACAGTTTGTTTTGAAACTAATTGTGTAAAAGACAACGAATTCAATCATCTTGTCTTTTCAAAGTGAAAATCTCAACCTCTAAATAGGTCAATGTTTTGTGGTTGTGAGTTGCAACCTTCAGAGGATGTCAATTGGATTAGGTATATATTATACAGTCTCTTCCTCAAATATGTCCATTAATTAAATGAAGAACATACAGTACAGTTAAATTATCTCAAATTCCCTGTTTTTAAATTCAACCAATCCTTAAGGCATTAACAATCTAATTGGCAACTCAGATATCGCAAGGATAGTGCAAAGTTTCAAAAGAAAAGAGACCAAAGCAGTCAGCAATGCATGGCTATGCATAAAGAGCAATAATGAGAATAGGTTTAATATAAAAATATGATTGTTGATATAGGAGTGGACTTATATAGTATAAAAGACCATATGCTATCTAAAGGAATCTCATGAATGCATGCATGGCAGATACCTTCTGCTGCAGATACACCATATTCATCAGTATATTGAATTTTTATTCCCAGATTTTGTGTTTTTACAAGCGGATAATCTTTACTTAGTAGAAATTGAGGCGCCTATTGCTTTTCCTGCAGTCTGACTGGTCGAAATGGAGCCTCTAAAAAGTGATAGTCACTGGGCAGCCAGTGACTATCACTTTTTTCAAAATGGCTTCTTCAAGAGCTGCCTAATTTAAAACCAAAATCAAAGTTTTAAATGAAAAAAGTTCTGCTAAATTCAAGGATATATTTTTGGTAAGCAATAACAAATACACTATTTTTCTTCCAAGGCAGTGTTTTTTCGCTGTTGAAATGTACATGTATAAAACTTTTTGCATATGGCTCAACCACTTAAGTGTTTATTTTATAGATAATTTGTTTTATCCTCATTTATATCGTTATATTTAGCAAAAACCTAGCTGTAATATATTTTAAAAACCGTTCTATTTTGTATTTGAGCCCTTCCAAAGTATTTTTCTCACAAAATTGTTTGTTTTTGTTTCGCTTTGATATGTTTTTGACAGTTGTCGTGAGTGTTGCTTTTGCTGGGATGTTTTTAATAACCAGCCGCTGAGAAAAGTGCTGAGTTTTGTCCTATAGCCTTTTCAACTGACCTCATACCTTTTCTGTGTTTGTTTTTCCCTTTGAAATTTCTACTAAAACAATCTCGTCTATTTCTATTTCTACTAAAACAATTCTACTCAGTCTCGGTGATTACTTGTAATCACCTCGCCTTCAGCGACTAATTGTTAAATAAAATTGAAGCTAATATTTAAATGTGCATGAACAGTATGAACAGAACCATGTTTCATATCAGTTTTTTATACCTGAACCAATGACTTTTAATTTATAGATGAATGGTTCAGTATATAAAATCATTATTGCTATTACGACGTCGTACAGAAAATTTAACTTTTATTAGAACATTTGTGAAAACTAGCCTTGTCAACCATATCAATTTCAAAGCTATTCAGGATTATTTTAGGATTGATATGAAAGCCCTTTATGCCACACTTCATCATAAGCCTTGCTTATGTCAAGAAATACCATTCGAACTTCTTTACCCTGCTCAAAAGATTCATAGATCTTCTGAACAAGATATGTTAATTGATTTACAGTGGAATTGCCAGGTCGGAAACCAGACTGCAATGGATTTAAGAAATCTATCTGGAAAAGAAAATTATACAGCCGGACAAATACATTTTTTTCAACAATTTTTGATAAAGCATCTAATTGAGAAACAGGTCTATAATTTAACTTCGATTGACTGCCATCTTTCTTAAATATCGGAATTACATTTGCAAGCTTCCATTTATCTGGAAACTCCCAGACAGCAACGAATAATTTACAAGGCTTGTAAACGAACTGGTGATCTCACTTGCACATATTTTCAACATCTTATTTCCAATACCATCACAACCACAAGCTTTACTAACATCCATGCTTTCAATAAATAAATAATTAATTTCACTTTCAGTTACGTGAATAGTTGACAAAGTAATAGTGGTTTCAAAATACGAAATATTTGGAAGGGTAGAATTATCATCAATAATGCTTTGGCTACAGAAATATTCATTAAAAAGTTCAGCCTTTTTCTTAACAACAAATATTATTTGTACCTTCAATTAAAGTGGGGACTGATATTTGCATTTTCTTACCATAAAGATATTTTACTATACCTCAATGAATCTTCAGTAACCTATTTCTCTTTCTGTGAATCTTCAGTAACCTATTTCTCTTTCTTATAGCTAGTGTTCATCCAGGGTGTGTCTCGACGACGTATTGTAACAATTTTATGATGAATATAAGACTCAATAATGTTATAAAAAAGGGCAAACCAGTTTTCATAAACTGAATTGATGTCATAACAATTATTATTATTATTATTATTATTAAACACTGTATGTTCCCCAAAGGGCTTTTCAACATACACTTACAAATAAATTAATTAAACTATACTATCAAAATCTATATAAAACTATTATAAATCTGATGATTTAAAATTTAAAAGATGTTCTTTTAGTTTTTTCTTAAAACCTTTAAGTTCTGAAATGTTTTTTAGATCATCGTCTATTTCGTTCCATATTTTAACTGCACGGTAATAAAAAGTTCTCTGTCCAGTAGCTGTTTTATAACTTGGAATGTCTAAATTGTGATTATTTCTAGTTTGACAGTTATGGATGTCAGATCGCTTTATGAATTTCTTTGTGAGATAGCTTGGCGCAAGGTTGTTAAGGCATTTGTAAGCCATCACCGCGTCTTTATAAATGAGTAAATTATCGATAGTTAACCATTTGAGTTGTTGAAAACCTGGTGTCACATGATCAAATTTTTTAATATTTGTAACAATTCGGCATGCAAAGTTTTGGACTGTTTGCAATTTCTTCAAATTTCTGGATGAAGTATTGGCCCATACATTAGAACAATATAACAGCTTGTTTATTACCAGTGCTTCAATAAGTAATGATAACATTTCTTTATCAAAGCTCTCCTTTACTCTGTTGATTTGGCATAATCTATTAATGCACGTAGATGATAGTTTAGAGATATGTTCATCATAAGAAAGATGTAAGTCTAGATGCATACCCAGATCTTTAGCAACTGGTACTGGCCTAAGAGTTTCACCGAGAAATTTCAGACTAATTGTTGCTGGTAAATTCTGTAACATTGATCGTGTTCCTACCTAGAGGAATTTAGTCTTGTTGGGATTTATTAACAATTGATGTTCCAAGCAAATCATTTTCTAATTTAAGGATTGCCTGTTGTATGTCTTCGACTAGAAATGCAAGGTGGAGTTTTGAATCATCAACGTAAGAGTCTAGATCACTTGAGATCGTTATAGCAGGTAGATCGTTGACATAAATTCCAAACAAAAATGGTGACAGAATGGAGCCTTGAGGCACTCCATGAGTTAGTGCTATGACTGGAGAAATGGTTGACCTTATCCGTACATATTGTGTAATCAGATATTAAACTATCCAAATTGGCCATCGCTAAAGCATTACACAATTCAGATTCATCAACATTATTAAAATCTCAAACAAGACGTTTATAACATATTTGTTTTATAAAAGATACTCATTTTAGCAAAAATCAAAGAATGGTCACAGTTAGATGGAGGACTGAGAGTTCCAGTTTGAACAAAATATCCTGGACAGTTGGTAGTAATAAGATCTAAACCAGTTGCTCCATGCTGCGTAATTTGAGTTGGCTCATTGATTACTTGAAATAAATTATTACACTCCATCCAACGATACAAGAGACAACCAAAATCACTACTTTCTGATGGGTTTGTAGAGTCATAATGTGCATTAAAATCACCGATAATAGTAACAAGGCTATTTGGCATTGATTTTATTCTACACTTGTTTGCAAATTCTCTAGAAACCAGAGAATCACCACCTGGCGGTCTATAGCAAATTCTGCAGTTCAAAACCACGCGACTCTAAAGCATTGCTACGTTTAACAGCAATCGAAGTTGTGACATAAACAGCCACACCTCCTGCACGCCTACCATCTGATCTGTCCAAGCGAATCAGTGGACAATAGCCTGGAATGCTAAACAAGTCACTAGAAATAGAATCATTCAATCATGTCACTGAATAAGCAAAAACATCAAACTTACGATTTAAAATAGCAGAAGCGACCTCTCGAAATCTGTTAGTTGTATTCAAACTAAGAACATTTAAGGGTGCAAGTTTAAATTAACATTTTGATTAGGTCCAGGATTTAATTCTACAGCAGTACAAATCATAAAGAAAAGAGCTAGCACCATTCAGCTAGCAAAAATTCACCATTAAAACAACAAGAATGTGGTAAATAGTCCGATATAACAATCTAAGCTAACCCCCATCTATATGGAGGCTTAAGGTGGCTCCCTACAGTTGGGTCTACTTTCCCAATATCTCTACAATAAAGGTCTATTCATGCAGATAGAGCGTTCGTTTCTACTCGGCAGCAATATTTGACAGCTATGGAATATTTTGACAATATCAGTGTTGCCATGGAAACATGACGACAGCATTTAACATGCTAATTATCTGCACAAAATTGTCTGTATCTTAAAAACGAATTTATTGCATATATCAATACAGCATCATGTTCTGCAACTATTGTGAAAGTTTTAAAGAATTCTGTACTGTGCGTTTTTTTAAGTTAAAATTTTATTGCAAAATTTCAACAGTACAGATATTTTTTAAAATTTAAATATATAAATTTACCAAAATTAAAAAAGATAGGTTACCGATGAAACTAAACAGTAAAACCATAGATACAATAAACCTAGATTGCTGACTCGTACCTAGTGGACGTGTGACCTGCATGATAAATCCAAGATGGCCACCATTGAGGGCAAAAAGAATATAAAGTATACTGGGAAATCCATATTTTTTGCATTTTGCGTCGTCCCAGTGTTTCTAATCCACTTCGATCAAACCTTTTTGGCAATAACTACTTATCGTGAAGGTTTTAGATGCAAACTGGACAGCTGGGGATGAATTGATGTAAACATATCGCTTGCCGAAATTTTTACAAAATCGTCACTTGGTCAGTTCGAGTGAATTACTCTGGTTTAGAGTATTTTATAAAGGAAATTTGTGGTTTTCAAGGCCAAAGACCTTGAAGGCTTTGGATGCAGAATGGACCGTTTGGGATGAACTATATTAAAATATTGTTCGTCGAAGCTTAACATGAAAATGTCACTTGCTCAGCTCGAGTCATTTACTGCAGACAAGTACTTTACATGTACTTGGTTTAATACATTGAGTCGTTAGATATTTTGAGGAATATTCGGAACATTACTGAGAGGATAAAAGCAGTATTTAAAAGTTAAGTCCACAGTATGCCAAATATCACCTAGAGGTGAAATTTGACACAAACATGGTACAGTATTTCAAGGATGGAAATATTACATATGAAAACATCTATGAAGATGCAATGCAGCCTATTTGAACTAACTGTATGAAATGGAAGAATTCTGATCATTATATTGATTAGGCTTTTCCGGGGAGATCATGAGACCAGACTGGGTAATATATGGCAGATTTCGACAAGGAAAAAGTTATGCAGCAGGCAAAAATTCAAGTGTGTAGTGTGCAAAATTGTGGCAAGTGCACTGCAAATTTGAGTGTTGTTTCTGATTTTCACTATTGTTTTAAAACATTTAACATTTAACAATACAGTAACAGTGTGCAACCTGTTCATGTACTGAAAAATATCAAGTATGCATCGGCCAGACTTTCCATGGTGGTCGTGAAATATAAACCTCTATAAAATAAATTCTGCTCATTAAACTTAACAGTTCATGTATGCTTGAATGAAATCCGTACATTGTTATACTAATATGAATTATAATTTCTATAGTAAAAATATATTAATCCTTCAAGTAATTAATGGCAAATTTTCCAAAACTAAATTTATTGACATGTCATCTAGTGAGAATGAATGTCCAGATTAACAATATGTTAGTGTTTTCTATTTATGGTTATTTTTAACACAACATTTAGTAAGCTATATTTTCCAAGGCTGCCCAGGGGGGAATTGCTCGATGGGTCCCAGATTTAAGTGAGCCCCAAAAATACTATAAAAGGCAAAAAAACCTGGGGAAAGAAGTCAGGGGGTTGTTGTAAGAGGTGGGGGAGGGATCATAATCTCATTTTCCATTCCCAATAACAATTCAAAAGGCTAGAGCTGACAAAACGTTAACTTGTCTGCAGTAAATGACTCGAGCTGAGCAAGTGACATTTCCATGTCAAGCTTTGGCGAGCGATATTTTAATATAATTCATCCGAAACGGTCCATTCTGCCTCCAAAGCCTTCAAGGTATACGTCTTCGGCCTTGAAAACCACAAATTTCCTTTATAAAATACTCTACACCAGAGTAATTCACTCAAACTGACCAAGTGATGATTTCGTACAAATTTCGGCAAGCGATATGTTTATATCAATTCATCCCCAGCTGTGCAGTTTGTGTCTAAAACCTTCATGATAAGTGGTAATTGCCAAAAAAAATTGATCGAAGTGGATTCGCAACACTGGGACAACGCAAAATGCAAAAAATATGGATTTCCCTGTAGAGTTTATATTCTTTTTGTCCTGAATGGTGGCCATTTTGGATTTATCATGCAGGTCATGTGTCCGCTAGGTATGAGTCAGCAATCTAGGTTTATTATATCTATGAATAAAACGCATATAAAGGTAAGATAGTTCGCGGGCGCAAGATGTGCTTTCATCTTGCAAAAACGAGTGGCAAATGTTGTTTTTATCTTTTGATTATGACGTTTATTCAATATATTTGAGAGCCATAGACAACCAAGAAATACTGTGAAGGGTTAGATCGATTTAAGCCTAAAACGTCTTAGATTGAAACCAATTGAATCCTGCCATTTACTCAGTTCACAAGCTTCAACAGCCATACAGCTGGGCATATTTTTGCCTAGTTTTGCAATTTGCTGAAGGATGAACAAGTCGGTATTTTGCTATAGAACTGTGATATTTTGACTGTTTAACTTGTAAAAACATGCAAGTATCACTAAACGATTTTTATAACCTTTAACAGTTTTTATACAATAGTTAATAAATGTTTTATAAACTCTTAGTCTTAGTGAACATTTAATATATCTAAAATGTTTTTGAAAAATTCACTTTTATATTACTGTCAAGATTTTCTTATCCAAGCAATAATTGTATCATAGTTAAAATCACTCATCGGTGTTACTGATGCTTTGTCACATAAAACTAAGGATTATTCAAAGGTTTTTTCATTACCAATCTTTCACAATGGTAAAAATTATTTTTAAAAACCAGGCTAAATATCTTTATTTTATTTTGATCGTTGAATTTACGTGGGAAAGTCCAAGTACTTGCCACACGTTTTTGACTCTCATCCCGCGATCATCTCATGCATTACTGTAGGGAGCCACCTTACATAATAATTAAACCTACTCACCTCTGCTGCTCAAAAATATAATTTGATGAACTAAAGTAAAATATAATACATAAACTTACAAACAAGGTGCTAATTAGAAGTAACAAGACAATGCCATGACTAGAGATGATAGCAAGCAGATAGTCAGAAGTCAAGGAAGTGAAAATATTGGGCTAAGGGCCCATGAAAATACTCTGTTTGCAAGAAATCATAATGTTCAAAGTCCTCCATGTTCCTATTTAGGCAAATCTTATCATCCAATTCACCACGCACAAAGAATTTACCATCAGAAAACCAAGATGAACCAAGATGATTTAACATTGCTCGCTTTATTACGAGCATGAATAAACAATTTCATATTGATGTGCATTGATATAAAAGTCTTTGTCCTTTAGGTGCTTTCTATGCATACAAACCATCAATTTAGAACTGTAGTTCATAAATTTCACTATTACAGCCCTGGTTTTCCCTTCAGGTTTTTCCCCAACATGTTGTGCTCCGTCTATAGCATTTGCAGATATGACAATCCCCAACTTCTCCTTACAAAACTCTACAATTAGATCAGTCCAATTTGCACCTGTGTTCTCCTCAATACCGATAAATCTCAAGTTATGTTTCCTAGAGTACTGTTCGTTATCGTTGGCTTTATCCATAGCAAGTTTAGATTCTACCACACTGCCGACAAACACGATTCTAGGTCGATAATCTTCTCTTCCAACTTGTTTACTTGTGGCATGTGTTGTTCTATGTCAGCCAGCTTCTTGTTCTATGGCTCAACAGCGTTCGCCACTGCAGTATCTATGGGTTTTTTGAGGGCAAGTTGAAAAGATTCTTCTTTGGTTCAAAGACAAACGTCCAATACTGCTTTGGATGTAGAACTGTTAACCTTTTAAACTGTGTGTAAAATGCGCCACATGGTCGAAAGTGCATGTGTGGGCGTTGAAACAATAGAACAATTTTCTGCATAGGCCAAAATTGTTGTTTTGATTATGCCAGGCCACCTCGGACCACAGCTTGCACCTAACCTAACCTTCCAAACTATTCAATGGGGTTACATAAGTACGGTTAAGAAGATATTAACGACCTGTTTATACCTATAAACAAGTATATATATATATATCGAAAGTATATCGAGTGACAAGTATCGAAAGAAATGACCACTCATGGCTTTGTTTGTGTTGTTTATGCGAAATTTGCAAATGCTTGTTTTTTTTCCCTCAAAATACAAAATTTTTCTTCTAAACATAAATTGCATCGATTTGATCCTCCTGTGTACAAAATAGAATGTTTTAAAATTTGCCAATTTATGCTGAAATCCTTATTGTTTTCTTTCAATGTCTATACATATTTCGAAAGTTCTGTGTCGTTTGCATGATTTATTGTGGTTGGCCAATCGCTCTTTGAATGTGGTTGCAGTCGTGCCAATGTAGTTTTTGATCGTGTTTGTATTGCTTACTGTGACTGTTGCTGTGTGCTTTATGATTGACCATGTTATCGTGGAATCTGGTTTGTTTTCTTTCAATTTCCAAATATATTTCGAAAGTTCGGTGTTATTTGAGTATTTTTTTGTGTTAAAAATGTTTTCCTAATTGATTTTTGATTGATTGACTTTAATAATCGTAATTTGCAGTTACAATAAAAACAACTGAATTGTATACGATGTACAATAAAAAAAAAGGGACCTAATAATATATACATATAGGTAAAAATTAGATTAGAATGTGGTTATCTTACAATTACAAAAATGTAAACTATTGTTGAAGACTGTTAGCGATTATGAATGAGTTCTTATACCGATCAGTTCGAATTCGAGGTATGGAGAATTTACTACATCGTCTTAGGGAATATGAACAGACTTTTTCCTGAGGGACTAATGAGTGTAATTTATGATCTTGATCTTGGGCTTCTTCAAAGAGTTTGGGGCAAGCAGCTGATCTACGATCAGACAATGAATCTAACATCGAGATTTTGATAGCGTTATCGTAAGAGAGGTCCGGATATACTCTTCTCAGGAAACATTTTTGTACCCTCTCAATCTCTTGGTTTAGATATTTTGGCAACGAGTTACGAATTATGCGTGCATTGTGCCTAGTACTAGATTATGGACTATGCAACCATAGCTGTCCTTAACTGTGTTCCTGTTAAAATTTTTATATAGTGTGGTTAGGTGGAAATACTTGTCAATGATGATCCATTATACATAAATAGACATTCATCACAAAGCAGCTACCAGCATCAACCAACAAGTGCATTTCACTCCTCTCTTCTGACAAGGACACATTTCGAGAATCTGCACCAATTTATCAAAATGCACAGTAATTTCAACCACACACTTGACTACACACATCAACCACCACAACAAAAATCAGAAATAGGCACCGCAATATCATTTGGTTTAATCCTCAATTTAGTAAGACTGAACAGAACCAACCCTTGAAATTGGCGGCGGCATTCCGCAATTGCCGACGTAATTGCCGACGTGAATAGCGAAAATAGCCTATCACAACGGTACTTTTTTGCAGACATTAATAAATTTTACGATATCGGCAAGGAATTGTTTATAATCGATGGAGAAGCAAGGTTGCTTATCAACTTGATCGGCAAGAAATTTATTTTGACCATTGTCCCAAAAACACATGATGTACGGTCAAAAGACGTGAACTTTTTTCGCTGTTATTATTTACTATAAAGCAAGTTTACTTGAAGTATTTTCGTCTCTTCAACAGTCTGAAATCCGAACCGCTGATCACGAACGTTTTTGTTTTGCCACAGGCTAAAAGGTGAGTACTGAGTAGTATTTTTAAATAAATTTTAGTTCATAATTGAAAATGCCGCTGTATTTTGCTGCGAGAAGAATGAAAAAATGAAATAATTATAATTAAGCAGTACCATCGGGCGTTATTTTGGCGAAATAAAAGTTTGACTGTTTGTTTTGACTGCACAACTTTTTTGTATAATCATTATTTACTGCAGTCTACTGTATAATCTACTGCAGATAAAAAATCTCGGACACGATTGTGGCTGAGTGCGACTTCTGGTCGTATTCTTTATTCTGTGCTAATATGGTCTTACTTGCACGAATTTGAAGCTTAGGCCACTGGCAGTACTCTGTAAATTAAAATGTTACACACCAGTACTTTGCTTTTCAATTTTATAGAAAGTAAATTTTACATAATTTTTTTGCGTAGTCACTTACAGCCATGATTGGACTTTCAACTGCCAAAAAGTGGAACTTAAAATAATTTAAGTTTACATGTGGCGATGCAACTGATCCTGGAAAGGTCACAAAAATCGAATGTGTTGTCTGCAGCGAGTTTTACCATGAAAATGAAAAAGAGTTGGGAAAATTACAAGGGAAGGTGAAAGCACAAGTTCAAAAATGGATGAATGGGAGTGATATCATTAAAAAAAGCAATGCTGTAGACCATCTCAAGTCTAATGCTCAAGCAACAGCCGTCAAACGATTACGAGAGAAAAGATCATCAACACAGACAGAAGGTCAAAAAATCGCAGCAGCAACTAGCACGAGCGCAAAGACAATTGTCGAACACGTTCATGTTTTGTCTTTAGCACAAAAGTCTCAATTGATCAAGAAATTCCAGCTAGTTAACTTTCTCGCTGTTAACAACAAACCACTAAATTTCTATCAGCAACTTGTAAGGTTTGACAAAGATGTCTATAAAGTCGATTTAGGAACAGGCTACCTAAACAACAACGCTGCCCAAAAGATCCTACTTTATCTTTCTAAATCTGTCATTAATATGGCTAAAGGCTTCATAAAAAATGTATTTATGGAACTATGGAATAAAGAATTGCTGCTAAGTATTCAAGAGATAATAAAAAGCGAAAATAAACATATCCACGACAAGATATCTGACATGAATAATCGATTTACAAAGCTAGAAGAATCTCAGCAATTTCTATCCGATAAATATGATGAAGTCCTACAATCACTTCAGTCAACTAAGAAGAATCTAACAGACCAAGAGCAACGAATAACAAACACTGCTAGTGAAATCAGAGAAATTTGTGATATGAACTATCAACATGATGTCGCCATTGACGAAATACAACAGTACCTATGACGTGATTGTCTTGAAATAACAGGGATCCCAATAATACCTGAAGAAAACACAAAAGATTTGGTGATCAAGTTGGCATCAGCTATTGGTGTTGATCTAGATGATCAAGATATATCTATCGCACATCGACTATCCGAGACAAGAAGGGTGAAAGGTCGTGTAATAGTAAAGTTTACGCGTCGTGTTAAACGGGAGGAAGTATATAAAAAGCGTTCTAACCTGAAAAGCAAATATTCTAGCTGCAAAAATCACAGTGGGGAGAATTCACCGATTCACATCAACGAGTCACTCACAGCCTATAGAAAAAGACTGTTTGCCAAGGTTAATCTGTTTAAAAAAGATCACAAGTTTAAGTTTTTCTGGACAACCAATGGAAAGATTCATTTACGAGAAGAAAATTACTCTAGAGTAAATACGTTCACAACATTCGAACAGTTTGAAGACTATCAAAACTCAGATTTCAGCAGATAAGTTTGTCTCTTATCCTTCTTTAAATAACATTAATTTTATAGCTACTATAAAATATTATATTAACTCCAATGCTCGAAAATTTTGATTTGATATTAGATTGTATTAGGGATCTTGATGATATACTTCCTAATCCTGATAAATTTGATGATGTGGATTCTGATCTAATGCTTACTAACCTGGTCTCCGATTATTGTAGTCCTACCCAGCTCAGGGAGTTACTTGATCAATCTAGTAATCAAAGTTTAAGCCTTTTACATTGTAATATGAGAAACCTACCAAAAAATCTGCCTCTTTTAAATGAGCTATTAGAAACAGTAAGAAATCTATTGATATAGTTGCAGTTAATTAAATTCTAAATCTATTGATAATGTGGACTTAGTTAACTATAATATCTTTCATGAGGACTCCCCAACAAGTGCTGGAGGTGTAGGTATTTTAGTGAATAAAAATTTAAAAGGATTATTGAGACCTGAATTGAAGTTTAAAATGTCTGCAGTAGAATCGTGCTGGATTGAACTTGAGAGTGACTCTAATAAACCAAATATAATGATTGGATGTATTTATAGGCATCTTGGTGCCAGTCAAACAGAATTTACAACTGAGCTTGAGGGTATAATGACTGGATTAACTTCATACAAAACATATATATTAGGTGATATGAATATTAATTTTTTTAATTTCTGTGAACACACCCAAACAGAAGAATACTTAAATATGATATATAGCAATAATTTTCTGCCATTAATAACAAAACCAACTAGAGTTACCCATCATACAGCAACTCTAATTGACCATATATACACAAATGCACCCAATATTGGTTTAACCAGTAAAATCATAACTACTGATATATCAGACCATCTGCCAATTTTTTGCATGACAGATGTTCTAATTGGCAGAAATAAGGAAAAGTGAATATAACAATTTTAATACTGAAGCTTATTTGAATGACATAAATTCACTTGAGTGGGACAATATCATGTCTGAATCTAATTTAAACTTAAACAGTAAGACAGGAAAAGTAATAGATAATATAAAATGTGTTATTGATAAACATGCTCCAATAATACTGGCATCTAAATCAAAAGTGAAACAAATGTCTAAACCATGGTTAACTGGTGGCCTTTTGAAATATATTAAAACAAAGCAAAAAATGTATTATACTCATTTTTTAAGTAGGCATACTCTGCGTATACATCAATACAAGCAATATGCAAATATGCTTATGCAAATATGCTTAATAGGCTAAAAATTAAAGCAAAAAATGAATATTATACAGATCAATTCAAAAGATCCCAAAATAATCTGAAACAAACATGGAAAATAATAGGCTCGTTAATTAACAGGAAAACAAAAAAGCAAATGATACCCACAAGAATAATCAGAAATGGTACAGCATATGAAAATCAACAAGATATAGCTAATCAGCTTAATCAGCATTTCATTAATGTTGGACCATCTCTGGCAGATCTTATCGAGAACACAAAAGTTGATCCAATATCATATATTAATAACTCACCATCAGCTAGTTTTGTTATGTCCCCTGTGAATGAGACAAATGTTTCTCTACTTTGCTCACAATTAAACCCTGATAAAGCTGCTTTATATATTCCTAATAAGCTAATAAAGATGGCTTGTGGACCACTCTCAGTACCATTTACACTATTGTATAATCAGTCTATATCTAATGGAATTGTGCCAAAGGTACTTAAAATCTCAAAAGTTATTCTAATTTATAAAAGCGGAATAATGACTGAATCAATTAATTATAGACCTATTTCAATCCTATCACCTTTCAGTAAAGTTTTTGAACGCTTAATTTATGATCAACTAATGTCCTATATAAACAAACAAAATATTTTATTTCAATTTCAGTTTGGTTTTAGAAAGGGCCATTCAACTGAACAGAATAGAAAGTGACAGAGTTTGAAACAAGTACAAGTATTTTTACCTTGTTAGAGACTCTGAACTCCTGTACTACCCCTGGACACCACTTCACACCAGTCACAGAGCAGTTTGTTTTGAATGGTAAAAAACAACTTAAGACAAACAAGGCAATTGGACTTGCTCGCATCAGTGCCCGTCTTCTTAAAGACTCTGCCACTGTTATTTATAAAAGACTTACTGTTCTGTTTAACCGTTTGCTAGAAGGTGGTTTTTATCCTACAAGTTGGAAACACAGGAAAGTGGTAGTGCTTTTTAAGTTGGGGTTCACCTGGACTGTAACAATTATAGACTAATCACGAATACTCGCATCCAAACAATTTGGTTTTCTAACCAAGGCATTCTAACCAAGGCATTCTATACTGTAGATCACAATCTGCTTTTAAGAAAGTTGCAAGCTATCGGACTAGATGTACCACTCTAAAGCGGACCAGACCAAATACCTGTGAAGTTCATCAAATTAGTCGCAGATATAATTGCCTCTCCACTGACCAATATCATTAATGAGTATATACAAAGAAACTCTTTTCCCACATCCTGGAAGATTGCCTGTGTATCTCGGTGCTTCCTGTGCTATCGAAGAGTTAGAATATATCCAACAACACGATGTATTACAAGACACAGTTTGAGGCTATCGGAAAGGACACTCAACAGGTACGATTTGCTGCGAATTAGAGACAATATTATTAAGGCTACGAAGAAAGGAGAGATAACTCTGATTGCCTTTGCCGATTTTTCAAAGGCTTTTGACACTGTCGATTACTGTACCGTCATAAAACGACTTCATGCTATTGGATTCTCACATAGTGCTGTAAACTGGATTCTTAATTATCTTAGTGGCAGAAAGCAATTTGTACAAATGACAAACAATCTGACACTCTCAATGTTCAATTTGGTGTACCGCAGGGCTCCATTTCGGGGCCAGTATTGTTTAACCTTTATGTAAACAATTTACAAAGTAACCTTGACTGTCCATCTTTTCAATACGCTGATGACACCACGCTTTATTATTATTGCCCACCGCAGGAATTTACTGATACCGTAGACAAGATAAATGATAAAATCTCTAACTTGGATGACTGGGCTACCAAATCTAATCTTATGTTTAATGGATCTAAGACCAAGCAGATGCTAATTACAACTCAGCCAATGTCTACAGTGCATGCTCTTAAGGATGTGGTTCCAACAATCACAGTCAAAGGAGAAGTACTCGAAAGAACATCGTCATTTAAACTTCTCGGTACGCATCATACTTCACTAAAACATTCTCCGCAATTAACCCAAATAAAACATTCAACATCCAAGTTGGATTCCAAAATTTGCTTCTCCTGAAAAACCTTTTAATCTTGACCCCCTGACCTATCGAGAGATTATGAACGTTATTCGTAAAATTAAACCGTCTGGCTCCCCGTGTCCACTTGACCAATTATCCATAATCTGTTTTAAACGCTGTCCATATCTATGTTCATACCCAACCAAATTAATCCATGCAGCTTGATCCTGTGGTGTTGTGCCATCTGAGTGGACGAAAGCGTGCTCAATATTAATACATAAGAAAGGAGAAACAGAAATACATAGAACAAAATATCCAGAAAGGTTTCACTCCAAAACTGTAAGGAACACTGGAGCACACAGCCCAGATGGCACATATAATTAAGAAAGTGTGTATAAAACAACGATCTCTCATCATAACCCTACTAGATCTTAAAAATGCATTTGGCAAAGTTCACCGTAACCACAGAATAGACATGAGCAGAAGCTCCACTCCGGGGTAAAAAGTGTGCCAGAATGTCAGCCGACTTCCGGTGTGGCCGCCATGTTGAAAGCAACCAAACCAGAGGAAATTTTATAGGAGTTAGTATGGCGGTATACAAAATAGAGCCACTAAAAGTGCTCTAGCTTTTTATGTATCCAAGCGAAACTCAGGATACTTTGAAATATTATAAAGAAAAGGCAGTTCTTTGGTTTAATTGTCACTACGAGGATGAGAAATGAATTTAATGGAATTTGGCCATTGTCATACAAGTTATATAGCTTCTGTGAGCTTAGTCATCGCCGTACGATATGTTTTGAGTGATAAGTTGGTGATATTTCACGGTATATAAAAGGATTAAGGACGTACACGCCATGGGCAATGAAGGAAATAAACTAGTTCATAGAATTTTCTGTGAATTTGTGATCAAGCTTTGACGAATTGACGGTACTCACCAACTACACCAAGAACAATGAAATATTAACTGGGCATATTGGCCTGCAATGGTTTAATATAAAAGAATACTGAGATATGAAAGAAATTGCTATCTACTTCGTCTTCAAAAATAGATTTTGGGGATAATATCTTGACTTGAACCTATTGGAAAAATCCTTTGGCTGTGGCATTTACGAATTTGGTATCACAAGGCCTCCTATGACCTTAGGGACCGGTCATTAATAATGGGAGGGGGGGCGGTGGGTGAGAAAACTCTTTTTCTAGAGACCGCCACCAACAGCAAGACATTAACAGCAAGACATATATAATAGAGACCGCCCCCCTTTTCTCACCCACGTCCCCCCTCCCATTACAGTATTAATGACCGGTCCCTTATGACTGTTCAAATGGTCAATGCTTGGATCAATCAAGGGACCTAATTTACAAAACAGACAATGAAAGACCTGATTTATTTTGATGACAGTTTTAATTATAAATCTGTGAGAAGATTCTAATATACACTCTAGTTTTTAAGATTGTGTTAACAGTTTACTCTACAATGAAGGGAAAATAATCTGAAGATGAGAATTTTTTCTGTTACTCAAGTTTATGTTACATTTAGCACCAAGTATATTATTGTTGCTATCACCTTAGTTATTAAGACTTGTTGGCAGAGTAATATATCAGGCAATAAAACTGGTGTCAACTTGCAACAAAATCTGAATTTGGTGCATGCAAGTTGAAGTGTTTTTTTACAAAGGAAACCAAGTAAATGTCTACTGTGTACAAGTTGTACAAGTCCAAAAATGTAAAAAACCATTTTAATTTGATTTTAGTTTGGTATGGTTCAAACTGGAATGCAAGATCTCAATCTTGTTTCAGACTCTGAATTATGTTTGAAAGTTATTCTATATTCAAGTTCATTTATATTTGTGCAACATACCTGTATATTATTGTTTGCCTTAAAATATGGCAGTTGATTTTTTAACTGTTTCAAAATGCTGCATTGACGATTATTTCTCCATAAAATCAGAATCAATTAGAAACTTCCAAACCTCTATTGAGTACTGGACCTACGTTATCAATCCATAATGACTACAACCAATGTCGTCTCAACACTGACGCTATAGAAATTTATTTGGCACCATAAGGCAGCAAGGAGGAAACAGTGACAACCCAACGCCATCACAATTCACCAGTGCCTTCAGGAAACTTTTTAGCTCCTTCCTTACATTGTCAGAAGGAAATTGTGCAGCTGTGCTATATTGTTTAAAATATTTTACACCAGAGTAATACAAGACTTTAAATTAATGAATGTTGATGGTAATGATACAGGTGATTTGATGTTTTAGTTGCTACACTCACTGTACTACTACGGGCGAGGCAAAAAAAAATCAACTTGACCACAGAGAATGCAACAACCACAACCTCTGGTTATACAAGAGACCAATGCTCCAGACACTGAGTCATGCAGCCAACACAGTTTGAATGTGTAATATTTTGGAGCTTAGTCTAGCTCCTTCAATATTCTTATCTCTAAGATGGTAAACCTAATGATGCCGATGGTAAATGAAAACAGGTGAAATCATTAAGATGGTGCTACACTGTGTAAATGTACATGAGATTAGTGTGTTGCAATTTTGGGTCATGAACTGTAACTTCTAGCAAGTTAGTCTGCTCCATCAATTGCTTGATAGATGTGATCCAAGCAATCAAAGTTATCCAGCAATCAAAGTTAAAAATTACAAGCCAGTTCTGGTGAAAATGGATTCAACTCGCTCAATTAACTGAGTTTAGTTCAAAAACTTGTTTATTAATGAAGAAAATTGTGTTTAGTAGTACGACTGGTATAACGCTACGATACAGTATAAATATGCGCTTGAAATTTAAAAAGTTCAACCTACTGCCATCTAAAAGCAAGACATGACGTATTTTTGTTCAAGTTAAGTCGAATAATAGTTGCAATTCAAGCCTCAGAAAAATAACATATATATCCATCTGGTGACTTTCGGCCTTTTCGGATCCCAAAACAGCACATAGCAATGCGTATTAAAATGACAATTTTAGCGTCATTAAATACGCTTTTATTAAAATAAAATGAATAATCTACCTTTCTTTAGTACGTCCTGAAAATTTCAATGACATCCACCATAAAATAACGACGATATACTCATTTAAATTTATGAAATACAAGTTTCGCCATATTAGTTTATAATGTTTTGGACCAGAGTTGGTTGCTTTCAACATGGCGGCCAAGACGTCGGAATTAGCATGTGCTGGCACAAAAACTTCAAAGGTCGGAACGAGAGTGGACTTTCTGCTCATGTCTATTCTGTGCCGTAACCTTATTTATGAAGTCCTTGAATATCATCACATTCCCTATCACATAAAAAATCTTATTGGTAGCCTTTACACTGATTTCCAAACTTCTATCATAACTGAACAGTTCAACACCCCCTTCATTACAATCGGTTGTGGCGTTCTCCAAGGGGATTGTCTCAGTCCTCTTCTATTTAATATGTCCTTCAATACTTTTATCCAACACATTAAGTCAGAAAAATACTGTCAACTTGGATTTTGGAAAATAAGTGAAAATGGAATCCATTAAATCCGATCCATTGGTTCCAGTTCGCAGGCGATGCGGCCGTTCTTAGTGGCCAAGAAAAAGAGAATCAGATGCTCCTAAATCGTTTTACAACTTGGTGTCAGTGGGTCAACATGATAATACGTGTAGATAAATGTTCAACGTTTGGTATTAAGAAATCCACTCAATATCTACCACGTGTTGAAATTGGTAAATCATTTAGCTATTTAGGTCACTACTCTGAGGTATATTACATATTCACTAATATGCTAAATCAAATTGATGAACTACCATTACACCCTAAAAAACAAAATTCTCTTGTACAGTCGATATGTACTCTCCAAAATCTCTTGGCACTTCACTGTTTCTGATGTAGGCAAAACCTGGGTGAATGAAAAACTATATAGCATCGCATACAAAAATGTACAATATGACACATACAAAAACACGAAGGACGTATTAAGCGCAATCAGGAAAGAACACAAAGAAAAGCTTCAAAATCACCTCATTTCACAAGGTTCATTCTTCTCCAACATCATGAAATATTCGACCCTCTCATTCAACTCCATATGGTCCTCAGTCCAAAGTAAACTTCCTAAGAATATATTTAACTTCACCATCCGGTATATAAATAACATTTTGACATAACATAACACTGACTTGCAAAAACCTTTTGAAATGGGGAATATCATCAACATCCGAATGCTCATTCTGTCGGAAACCCGAAACATTACTTCACGTTGTCGCTGGCTGCAAGATCTACCTAAATGAAGGACGTTTTATGTGGCGACATGATTCTGTGCTTAACGTCATCATATCCACACTTAAATCCATACAACATTATAACCTTTACGCTGACGTTCAGTCTACATTCTGGCTACATCAGTCCATCTGTTATCACCGGGGATAGATTACGTCCTGAGTGAATGACTGACTCGTTTGAATTTTCGCCACTCACCACAATACTGCAAAGTTTCAAAGAAACTTTGCACTAAAAATCAAATACTCCTTTATAGTCGTTATGTTTTATCTAAATTATCCTGGCGAAATTTTACTGTTACTAGTCTATCAAAAACTTGGGTCACTAATATTGATTCTTAAGTGAACAGTTATATTCATAAATGGCTTGAAATACCCATATCTGGAACACTTAGCACTGTATTTCTAACCCGAAACAAATTTGGCCTCAAACCAAAGGCATTTGATACCAAGTATACCAAGGCCAAGTATACCAAATACTTGCTTCAGCTGTCTCAATCCAGATGCATTCAATGTCTTTACGCTCAAGATCATACTGTTGATATGGCACACCTTGTTTTATATATACGCCAACACTGCCACCAATTCCCGAACCCTGATCTTTTCATTCGAAATCAAAGCCCTTAACAGTTAGTTCATCTGTCGCTATCTGTTCAGTTAGGTGCGTTTCACTGAGACCCAGAATATCAATACCTTTAAATGACAATAGGATATGTTCCAGATTGACTTTGCGCGAATATAAACCACAAATATTTTGATGTAGTAACTTTAATCCTTTCCCATTCAAAAACTATGTTAAATCCGGCAGCCCACTTTCATAAAGTTCTTCGTCGTTTGTTTCAGGCAAGCTAGATGTCGAGCATTGTAAACAACAACCAATTAAATCAAAATCAGCATGAACACAATACTCGTGAAAGATTGATCGACAGTCTTGGCAAGTGAGCTTAGTTTGGTTCTTTCGAATTACTTTGAGGCAGCTTCTACATTTTATTAACATCTTAGGACCAGGGCAGGACTCTATTTCACCACATATTAGCAAAAGAATATAAAATAAATTCTTTGGAGTAGGTTGAATGTTCAGACCAGTAGTTCTGCGATAATTCCAAAGCGATGAGAAAATAAATGTTTCATTCCAGCTTGGCATATCAAAAGTTGGTTAGACTTCAAACATACTTCTAGAGGATCATAGCTCACAAATTTTGGCTTCCAAACTGCAAAAGTGCAGAGAAATATCAGCCCTAGCATCAGAGCATAAAATTGCGTGCCAGCCATCTTGAAACCCAAGATGGAAGTCAACTCAGGGCAGTCGCAAGCGGGGGTGTGCTTCACCCCCCCCCCCAATAATTTTGTACTAGTCGGCCCAGTCGGCAAATTGCTCCGACATTGTTCGGCAAGTCACGAAATCGGCATTCAGCGAATTGTTAATTAAAGTGAAGAAACTTGCGAACATGTAGGCGTTAAAGCAATAACTTTTGCCTCAGGATTTAAAATAATGGTTTGTACAAATTGTGGCCTTATGCCAAAACCACTTTCAGTTCATCTCAATGTGTCGTCATTTAATCGTCGAAAATCGACGGGAGGCCGAAATGTGAAATGTTTAATTCTTAAATTATCCTCTGGCATGATTTTTGCTTGACTGCGCTTCAAGTTGTTTAACAATTATGTGCGGTTCAAAACCCAAAAGAAAAAGGATAAAACTTCAGTGTCTTGAATGTAATTCGATTTTTGACGACGATTATCGTAAGAGGCGCGAGCAAACTTGCCATCAGGGCAAGCGAGTGTGAGTAGCACACAAAGACGCGTCAGCTAATCCGTTTGAGGCTGCAAAAACGCAGTCAAAGCCAAAGGGAATATTGTGATAAGTCGCAAGACCTTCAAGAACACGGCACAGCAACAGACACATGAGAGGAAGATGTAGAGAAGGACAAACCGTCATGCGGTAAGAACAGACCTTGTGTTCTAAAACAAAATTGTTGTTAACTCGGCTTACAGTTTTTACAGGTGCCGCATACGCGGGATACAGCGGTGGATTACCGATCCGTTTACTCGCTTTCCAACGCATACATTTAAACGCTTGGAAAATCGTGTCATACGAAAGTCTCAAAGCCTGTTTAGCGCTAAGATTGAAATTGACGCGGAAGCAGATTTCAACCGTCACCATCGCCAGATCGCCCTAAGAAACCACCTAGACGCGTGGACGAGCATGTCGGAACATCCACAGTGTTTTTACTTCAAGCCTACTACAGAAAGCAATTTCGCGAAGTCCTTGATGTTCTTATATCGCGAATGACAGAACATTTGGTGTGGCGAAGTGACAGAACATTGTCACTTTCATTGGCAAATTCAATAGTCAGATTGATGCTTTAATACAGCTACTGTGACAGTTGCGTCAAACGAACGTTCATTCAGTCAATTGAAGTTTGTGAAGAACAAACTGCGCACGTCAATGAGCGATGCAAGACTGACTGGTCTTATGCTTTTAAACTGCGAGAGAGACCTTACAGACACTCTCAACTTGAAGAAAGTTGCAAAAGAGTGGAGCCTGTTGAAGAAGAGACGAGTTGTAATATACTAACGTTAGAAATCGAAATAGACTAAAGGCCCATTTACACTACGCACAATTATTGGCACGGCACAGATAAAAATGTTACCTGTGCCACTTTTACCCGTGCTGAGACAACCTATTCAGGTAGTCTCAGCACGGATAAAAATGGTACAGGTACCAGTTTTATCCGTGCCATGCCAATAATCGTGCGTAGTGTCAACGGGCCTTAATACACTTTGAGTTAAACAGTAATTCACAAAGAACGTGCGAACAGTTTTCTAGCCATATATTATTTTGTATTTTTTTATCTATATATCCTGCATCTTCAAGAGAACAGTTAGTATATTTTTAACTAATTCGATAGTATAACTGATATATACGGATAGTATAACTGTACATTAAATAATGACTCATTAATGATCATCGCACACAATGTGGCATAATTAGAGTCAAATGAAAATTTTTAGTTTCCAGATTTTAGAGAAAGTCGGCAAATTCATCTTGCATCGCTCGGCAAATTGACCCTCGACACCCCCCCAATCCATATCCCTTCGCACCGGCCCTGATTCTACTAGCAACAGCAACAACATTTGTCAACTAGCAATAGCAACAACAAAAATATTCAGTATGATGTCTATAACTCCACCAAACAAGTTCTTAAGGAATTTCGCTCCGGACAAGAGGATAGACTTCGCAATCATTTAACCTGTCAAGGCTCTTTCTTTACTAATATTACAAAGTTCTCTCTTTCACAGCTGACGAAAATGTGGTGTGCATCCCAATCAAATCTGCCGAAAAATATATTTAATTTTACCGTACAATACATAAATAACTCTCTTCCAACGTGCCAAAACCTTGCAAAATGGGGTATATTACCAACGTCAGACTCTTCCCATTGCCTAGCCCCTGAAACACTTTTACACATGGTAGCGGGTTGCCAGTCGTATCTGGAACGATTCACATGGAGGCATGAATCTATTTTAAATTTCCTTGGGACGAACCTACTGACCGTCAGCGGCTCATGTCTTTATGTGGATCTTCCAGGTTACAAAAGCCCATCCATCATCACTGGTGACAACAACCATCCAGATTTGCTTCTATCAACTTGTGGATGTCTCTATATTGTTGAACTAACTGTTCGTTTCGAATCAAATCTCAAAATAACATTAAACACAAAAAATGTAAATATTTAGAATTAATTAGGGAGCAACGTAAACATTTTAAATCAGTTATTTATAAATCTATTGATGAGCTCTCTTGGTGTCTTCACAAACGAATGTTCGACATTCATAGAAATGCTCAAAGATCTTAGCTTTGAGAAGAATCACCAAAAACTCTGCATCAAACAAATAACAATGATTGCGATCAGAACAACATATTATATATTTTGTTGTCAAAATAAGGAATGGACAAATCCAGAATTTTTAACATTTTGAAGTTTGTTATATGTTATGTTGTGTATATAGAGTATTATAGTCATTATTGATTCAATAATAGTAATATAGTATATATATATATTATGTATATTATATATATAGTAATATAGTCATTACTCGATTGTCTTTATTTGAACTGGAGAAGTTTAAAAGCTTTCGTTAAGACGGATGACAACTGTCCAAAGTTTGTAAAATCAACATATTTCAACAATTGGTCTACTGCTGTGGTTGTGACGTTGTCTGTGTTTGCAAAACCTGGCTCAACGATTGCGTGCTTGACAGCGAACTGTTACCAGGTTACTCCATATTTCGTAGAGACAGGGTTGGAAAGACGGGTGGAGGTGTGCTGGTTGCGGTAAGAGATACCATTCGTGCAAAACGTCGAACCGATCTACCTGCCATTGACTGGTCACTAGATCATCCAAATCCAAACAATAATGGTGGCCTTTTGGAAGACAAGTTCTGCGATTTAGTTGGTGACCACTTTCTTGAACAATTAATATCTGGCTCAACGCATCGCGACGGCAACAAACTTGATCTACTGCTTTGCAACCACTCTGAAATAATCAGTAATGTAACATCATCCACCCCTGAACAGTTTGGTTTTCCTACTGACCATCACATAATAGAATTTGAAATCCAACAAAAGTTTTCTCGCACTAAACCAATCAAGCGGACAATCTTTGACTACAGACGTGGGAATTTCGAAAACCTTCGGACTTCTCTACTGCAAGCAGGGTTCAATAGCGATGGCGTATTAACAGAAGAAATTGACCAGCACTGGATTCGTTGGAAAGAATGGTTTCTCGCGCATGTGAACAATTTCATTCCTACGAAAGTAGTTAGAGACACAAACTCGCAACCCTGGTTTAACGGAGAAGTAAGACATTTATTACGAAAGAAATATACTACGAAAGAAATATACTGCCTTGAAAAAGTATCGGCAATCCAAAACTACCGCCCGTAAACAGAAACTCCACTCAACTCTGACTCAAACTATCAAATATGCAATGAGACAAAAACATCGTGACTATCTTTGGAAAATTAAAGATTCATTTCTCGGTAATCCCAAACTATTCTGGAGCTACCACAAGTCGACATGCCGTCATCGTGCAAGCAAAGTGTCGGAAATATCGTACAAAGGTGTAAAACTGCCGTCCATAAAGCAGAACTGTTCAATGTGTTATTTTCCTCTGTTTTTACCTCTCCTCGATCAAACATTGGTGAGGACACTGTCGACAATTCACTTCCAATAAGAACGGAACTGTTATGACACGATATCACAAGTCATATAACATTAAATAAAGAGTTTTATATGACAGAAAAGAACCTTTTAAACAAGGCCCAGAATCAACAATTATATGCTTTACAAATAACACACTATCAACTAGAAGAACAATCTCTTATATATATTGGGGTGCCCCAAACCATTTCCAGGGCCCGCTGATCTATAGTTCACTTAAATGTCTGGACTACCAATATTATAACATCCTTTCCCTAATAAGTTTTAAAACAAATAAGTTCAGTAACTTTCAATAAACCTGTCCGGTTTCCTCACCAACCTCTGAGACCTTCGGATTGTCGGTTCAGGAGGGTCCATAGGAATTGGATCTGGCATTAGATCTGGATTCTGCTCTGGTGCAGCCGTTGCTTCGGGTTGAAGGTTATGATCACCATCCTTAGGGACTGATATAATTTGTTTTCTATTCCTCCTGTATACACTACCACTCTCATCCTGAACTACATATGACCGTGGTATGACTTCTGCAGAGCGCCATTTATTATCACGGTTTGGGCGAATTCTAACTTTATCTCCAGCTTCCAAAGGTGGTAGGTCTCGGCCACTCCTATCATAATATTTCTTGGAAACCAGTTGTCGATGTTGAAGCCCCTTCACAACTTTAGTAGATTCAGCAGTCTGAGGGAGCAATAAACGTCTGTGGGTCGGTATCATGGTTCGAGTTCGTCGTCCCATCAGAAGTTGAGCCGGAGAGAATCCGATATTTCAAATGGGGTATTGCGATATTTCAGCAAACCTTCAAATGGATCTTTATTATCTGCCACAGACTTTCTAAAGATCCGCTTTGCTGTCTGGACAGCTCTTTCAGCTGCCCCGTTTGACTGTGGATATTCTGGTGAGCTAGTTGTATGTAGAAAACCCCATTCTTTTGCAAATTTTTTGAACTCGTGTGAATCACCAAATACATTTCTTGTGTTACTATACTGAGAGCCATTATCACTGACAATCTTCTCCGGTATTCCAAATCTAGCAAATATTTTCTTTAAGTTATTGATTACATAACTTGCAGTACTTTGACGAAGCAGCTCAATTTCAAAGTATTTTGAATAGAAGTCTGTTACTAGCAAGTATTGTTGACCTTGGAACTGAAAGATATCAGTTCCAACTATCTGCCATGGCAACTCTGGAATTTCGTGTGGATGTAGGGTTTCTTTTTGTTGCTGATTCCGGAAGGAATTACAAACCGAGCAGGATTTGATCTTGTCTTTTATCTGTGCGGTCATACCAGGCCAGAATACATAATCTCGGCCAAAAGATAAACTTTTGGTCTCGCCCATATGTGCACCATGAATCTCACTCAAAATATCGCATCTCAATTCTAGCGGTACCACCAGCCTATCTGATTTAAACAACAACCCATTCTCTACACTGAGGTTCTCTCTGCAACTCCAAAAGTCCCTCGCTAGTTGGTCTGTCTGATCCTTGCAGCTAGGCCAACCATGCAATACATAATTTATGACAACTTGTATAGCATCATCACAGCCAGTGGCCTCGTGAAACGTTTTCAATGATTCACTCGCAAGCCCCAACTGTTCGACAAGATTGACACCAATTTCATCCTCAGGCAACGCCTGGGTGTTCTCAATGGGAGCTCTACTCAGACAATCTGAAATAACCTGCTGTTTTCCCGGGACATATTTGACATCCAAATCATATTTTGTAAGCTTCAACAGCATTCTCTGGAGTCTTGGTGGTGCTTCATTCAATGACTTCTTAAATATAGTCTCAAGGGGCTTATGATCAGTCTCAACAGTTACCCTCTGTCCATAAAGATATGTATGAAATTTCTGAGTACCCCACAAGATGGCAAGAAGCTCTCTCTCGATATTGGCATATCTGCGCTCACAAGCAGTCAATGTTCGAGATCCATAGGCCACTGGTTGGTCAGCTTGCATTACTACGGCTCCTAACCCTATACCACTTGCATCAACACTCAGTGTCGTTGGTTTCTTGTTATCAAAATATGCCAGGACTGGAGCATTCGTGATCAACGATTTAAACTTATCGAATGCAGTTTGCTGTTGTCGATCCCAAACAAATTCTACATTCTGCTGAGTCAACTGTGTAATTGGTTCTAAATAAAGAGTTTTATATGACAGAAAAGAACCTTTTAAACAAGGCCCAGAATCAACAATTATATGCTTTACAAATAACACACTATCAACTAGAAGAACAATCTCTTATATATAAAGGGGTGAAATCCCCTATCTTGTCACAGTTCCTACAATTTTTCTTAAATGCTGGGCATCTCGTTGGATGAGAGAATGAATGCTTATATCATTTGTACCCTTATCACGGCTGCTTAATGTAAGGACAGTTTTTCCTGTATGAAGAACTAAACTGATGCTTCTGCAACTCTGATGCTTCATATGTTCTGCAATAATCATGTGCTTGCTGAAGGGTAAGGTCAGGTTTTTTAAGTAGTTCCCCTCTTAAATTGTCTGACAAAACACCACCCACTATACGGTCTCTAATAAGGGAATCTTTAAGAGAGCCAAAGTCATAAGTTAAAGCAAGTCTTTTAAGCTCGCTAACAAAATGATCGATTCTCTCACCTTCTTGTTGATTTCGACGATTAAACACCAACCTTTCATAGATTACATTCTTGGCACCTTCAAACAATTCTTTAAACTTGTGGCATACATCCTTGTAACATTCTGCACTCTCACCCTCGCCATACACAAAGTGGCTATACTCCTCAATGGCTTGCGAACCAGCAAAATTCAGTAACAAGTTCACCTTTAACTTCTCTGATTTTCTGTCTTTCTCGTTGGCCACCAAATAGATATCGAATTCACGTATAAACTTTAGCCAATTTTCAGCGGCATTCGCATCCAGTATCAATGGCCCAAGCCTGTTTCTTTCCTCATTCATCCTGACTCCATGTTATGACACGATATCACAAGTCATATAACATTAAATAAAGAGTTTTATATGACAGAAAAGAACCTTTTAAACAAGGCCCAGAATCAACAATTATATGCTTTACAAATAACACACTATCAACTAGAAGAACAATCTCTTATATATATTGGGGTGCCCCAAACCATTTCCAGGGCCCGCTGATCTATAGTTCACTTAAATGTCTGGACTACCAATATTATAACAGGAACTAAATCTATCTGAGATTGCAATCAGTGTAGACGAAGTTGCTCACTGTTTGCATGGTCTGGATACATCGAAAACAAGTGGTCCCGATGGTTTACCGTCTAGGCTATTAAAAGAATGCGCCCACCAAATAGCACCAAGTCTATGTACCTTATTCAACCATTCACTGCAATGTGGTCGAATGCCATTAGAATGGAAATCAGCAAACATCACTCCACTGCATAAGAAGCAACTGAAAGAACCAGCAGAAAACTATCGTCCCATTTCTCTCCTTCCTATAGTCAGCAAAGTTTTGGAACGTTGCGTGTATTCCCAATTTTACGAACATGTCTTTCATCTCATCACTCCACATCAACACAGTTTTCTACGAAATCGTTCCTGCGTTACACAGTTGCTCTCCGTGCTTCATTCTATAGGACAAAAACTTGATAAGAACGAACAGACTGACATAGTATACCTCGACTTCGCGAAAGCCTTTGATTCCGTAGAACATTCAATTCTCCTTCAAAAACTCAAATGCTACGGTGTGATGGGAAAGCTGTTAATTTGGTTCGCTGATTACCTCAATAATCGTTGTCAGAGAGTCGTAGTGGACGGTGCTGCATCGCAATGGACCCCAGTTACATCCGGAGTGCCACAAGGTAGTATCCTGGGTCCAATGCTGTTAGTTATTTTTATCAACGATGCTCCTGAAGTCATCAACAACGAAGCAGTTCCAGCGCTGGGCGTTCAAAGGTAGCAGCAATTATAGAAATTGGTCCCTGTCTTTTCTTTCCCCTCACATTCACAGAACATAACATCAGTGAGTGACTGCAACCAGTTGCAACAAACCATAACAAACCTTGATGCTTGGAGTCAG
The DNA here is from genome assembly GCA_016169945.1 of Trachythela sp. YZ-2020. Lineage (NCBI taxonomy): Eukaryota > Metazoa > Cnidaria > Anthozoa > Malacalcyonacea > Clavulariidae > Trachythela > Trachythela sp. YZ-2020. Next base: position 5,063,049 of record JADLSH010000393.1, on the reverse strand, counting down.
GATAACAACATTAAATTCAACGCGTCAAAGTGTAAAGTATTGTCGGTGACACGCAAGAAGACCCCAGTTTCTTTTCCCTACCACCTCGGGTCGAAAGAGCTGTTGAGAGTTGATGACGAGAAAGACCTTGGCGTAATCTTCTCCAGCAAACTGCAGTGGAACTTGCATATCAACGAAATGGTATCGAAAGCAAACAGGCAGCTTGGTGTGCTTAAGAGGACTTGCTACTCACTAACAGACATCAACATCAGACGTACATTATATCTTTCACTGGTGAAGTCGAAGCTCAGCTATGCAACACAAGTTTGGTTGCCAACTCACAACAGACAACTCAGTGAAAGGATTGAAAGAGTTCAACGAAGAGCCACGAAATGGATTCGAAGAGCCACGAAATGGATTCTAAGAACCAGGACTTGCGAAATGCCATACAAGCAACGACTGTTAAAGTTGGAACTCTTACCACTCTCCTACGATAGAGAGATGAAATATCTCGTATTTTTCTTCAAGGCGTTATATGGTTACGTCGTTCTTAACATTAACAATCACGTCTATTTTATTCAACATGGACGTACTAGACTCAGCCAAGCCACTGGTGTAATGCTTCAAACTCCCATGTGCAGAACTGATACGTTTCAATCTTCCTATTTCAACCGTATTGTCAAACCGTGGAACAGTGTATGTCAAGATGTCAATCCAGATACATTTTCTAGCCCAAAGTTTCAAAAACTTTCTTAAACGCAGATATTTAGAACTTCTACGCTCAGTATATGATGTTGAACTATCCTGTACTTGGTCCTTGGTGCGTGACTGTCCTTGTCACTAAGCGTTTGTGTGTAACCTGTCTGTGTGTATTTTGTGTGTGAGCGTGCGTATGTTTACTATATGTATATATAATTGTACATATACTGATATAATTGGACGGCAGGTGCCTTGCATGGGAACTTTTTGAAAAGTCCCGTTCGTACCTTGCCTTTTTGGATCCAACTTTAAAATGTCTGCGTTGTACTATGTTAAATATTCGCTTTTTTTTTGCATGTTTGTATATAGATTGATCCAAATAAAATTTGTTAAAAAAAAGTAGCCGGTTGTAAATTACCTTATATAAGTGAGATTTACAATTGTATATCTAATCTAACAAATTAATAAAGTTTCCATTATTATTATTATTGTTTGAGTCCTACCTTGTAAATCACAGAATTGCAACATCTGTTGGAAATTCCCAATCTTGCTCTAGTGAAGTCTCAGCAGGCATCCCTCAAGGGAGCATTTTGGGCCCCTCTTGTTTGTTGTTTTTGTTAACGATCTTCCCACATCTCTAAAGCATTGTGATGTGTTAATGTATGTGGACGACACTGTCATTTACCTTAGCGGAAGTTCCCCTACAGAGATTCAAAACAAATGAATGTAAATATTCTCCTCAAATATTGATTTGATACATTACCTCGTGCAGACCAATTCATTTGTTCAAGTTCCTCGAGATATTCGTACACTTCCTGTGAAAGTTGACCAATCACAATCCGTATATGATTTGAATACGAATCAACTGACCAATGAGTAACTGATCCTGCATTGCAGGAAGTAAACAACTATTAAAAAATCAAGAATTCGGTTGTTTTCATCAATTCCTGTACATTTCTGCTTAGAAAAACGTTTAATTGAAATATGGCTTCTCAAGAAAAATGTCAAAGTGTTGACGATTTTCTATGGTTTGGAAAACGGTTTAGAACCAGAATTTAATAAATATGCAAAGCCGTTGCAAGATCAAGGTTTTACTTCAACAAATATAACAAATATTCATTTTATTGTTAGAAACTAAGCGATCAAATGTGGGGTTTTCTAATCTATATTTCAAAGGAAAATGTCACTTTCATCTGTTTTTCCCCGTTAACTCTTTTAGTACAGTAAAAATATTGGACAGGTGTCATTTTATAGTGCAATAAATGTCAGTGGCAAATTTTGGTTTATACTTATAGACCAAATAATTTATTGTAAAGGTACGAAGAAAAGTTTTTTCTAAATTTCAAATTTGTTCTCTGTATGAAATTGTAACAAACTTTACTGTAATATAGTAATATTATAAACAATATAGATTATAGCATACAATTTTATAGTTTTATAGTTTTAGAACACAAATATGTATTTATGTACTTTGTGTTTATTTTTGTGGCGCTATTTTGACTTTCGATTCTGATATATACGATAATAAATCATAAATGTCAAGCAAGTACATATTTGTGTTCTAAACCTGCAAAACTATAAAATTGTATGCTATAATCTATATTGTTTATATTACTATATTACAGTAAAGGTTGTTACAGTTTCATACAGAGAACAAATTTGAAATTTAGAAAAACACTTTTCTCAATTTCATCAATTTTCAAGAGCAAATAAAAATAGTAAAGGTAAAAATAATTGCCAAATAAAAATTGCTCGTGTAAATACGTAATATGCAAATATCAACACAACATGGATGCACAATAATTATGTACGCACTATAAACCATGTAACATAGCATTTGTCTTTTAAAACTTTGCACTATCCTTGCTCACTAGTTATTATATGTGAACGATTTTGCCTGATAATTTGAAGTCATCAATCAGGCTCTGGCTCTTCGCTGATGATGCCTTGTTATATGGTGTACGTTCAAATGAGGAGGACAGTGACCAACTTTCATATCTAGCATGACACTTATTCTACATTTTAATAATTAGGTAGTATTTTTATCGTATTTTCTAATTATAAACCAAGTCTTAACCAAGTTATGTTACAGGGCCTTGCTGAAAATTGCTTTGGCGAGTAGGCCCCCTGGATAAATATTGTTAATAATAATAATTTAGCAACACAGTCGATTTTGAAAGATCAAAATGGAAATAATTGCCATTAAACCAGTTTACTGTATACAAGGCTTTGTTTTGATCAACATTTCCATTCCCACGACGCGCTCAAGGATGTGAAAGCTCTTCGTCGAAGACTGTTCTCCTCACGACTCAATTTTTCGGAAATGGATCTGATAACCCATTGTAAACCTATCCCATTTGACGAAGCATACCAGGACAGTCTTTATCTAGACAAACGACATGAACATTCAACACCAAACTGTACAATCAAAACGGTGGAACAATCAGCAAGAGTATAATCGAAAAAATCACCAACAGTGGCTTCAGCTACGCAGATTTACAAAGTCTTTCAAAAATTCGGCAGAAACGGGCTGATTGGAGTTCTATCAAGACCACCGACAAACATTCTTGGATACAACAAACCAAGGGTGACAAGAACAAAGATAATTTTGATGGCAGTAGCACACCACTTCGAACAAACAGCCAGCAAACAGTGACAAGGTGATGAGCATGTGAGACCATCAAGCGAAAGACACGGACATGCGCAGATGCCGATGTTGTCGAAATGAAATTCTGTTTGGCTGTGTAACTAAAAATGTAACTACAAAATTACTACGAGTATCAAATATTATTTGTAAAGTCCGTCATTACCTTGATAAAAGGCATCTTAGCACACTGTATTATACGCTTGTTTATCCTTATCTATATTACGGTAATATACTTTGGGCTAACAATTATAAAACACGACTAAAATCAGTATTTACAGTACAAAAAAAGATTCTAAGACTAATAACTTTTTCGCCATACATTTCACCATCATTGCAACTATTTTTGTAAAACTAAAAATGTTAAATATTAAGGAAATAAATGTTTTTCAGATCGGTTTGTTCACATTTAAACAATACATTACCACCTCAATTTCGTTAATTGTGTGTAAAAAATACTGTTATTCATAACTATAATACTAGAGGCTCTTCAAAACTGCACAAACAAAACAAACTATGGAATATATTCTACGAGAAACAGATGCACTGAAGTATGGAATATGCTTCCCGCAAACGTAAAAATAGCTGCAGCAAATTCATATTTAAACGTAAACTAAAAATGCATCTTCTTTCCTCTGATATAAATTGTTAATTGTACCTTCATAATTGTATATATACTTTACAATTTTTGTAAACGTGTAAATAATTAATTTATCCAGACTCTGACGCCACTATTACACTTTTATTATTATTTGTTAAACTTTTTAGGGTGGACTACTCGAAAAGCCCGGATGGGCTTGTTAGTCTTCCTTCCATATAATTGTATTATACATACTTGTAAAATTATATATGTAAACAAAAAATGGAAAAATAAATTCTATATTCTATTCTATAAGTTTTGTGCATTTCTTAATGTCTTTAATTTTAGAAAAATTTACAGAACAGTTTTCTCAGAACAAAAATTTAAAAATATCTAAAAACCTATCCTACAACCTGCCTTAATAGACTCTTTCGATAATTACGTCACATCCGCCTATTTGGCCTGGGATCCTCGCTTTCGTGCATCGAGACGAAACGTGATTGGCCCACTGTTCGTGGGAGTGAGGCTCCCAGGCCAAATGACGTAATTATCGAAAGAGTCTATTAAACCTGTCTTCCAAATTTACTTGCAATTTTTTTAAAAATCAACAAAAAAAAATCAAGTATTTTTGTCCCATTTATAGGATATGACTACTATAGTTCATAATATAGTTCATACACTGTTGTTGCATATTTAGAACCCATAGGTTGGACACATAACAGTTATATTAATAGTTATTACCCAAAAAGCAACTATATATTTCATAAACATTAAGATATGTGTTGCAATAGGGAGAGTTTGTTTAAGCCAGGTTGTGTTTAAACTTGTTTTATTACTATTTATAACCAGAAAGATTAGTATATAACTATAAATCAGATACATACTGGAATGTACAATTTACTGCCGACAAATTTTTGTATAATTATGCATGTTGGCACACAAATCCATGTTAAATATCGTTATATTTTAAATATACTATATACTATTTCACAAAAAGCATTTCATTCTTATATGATAAAGTGCCTACTCGGGAATTTGTCAATTCAGTGAATAGTAAGCAATGTTAAATTTAATATAGCATCATTCTTATTGATATATGCACATACACCTACTACTACATACACTTAGCCTGGCAAACATACATTGCTGTCTGAATGTAATAAAAAACTAATATATGAACAAATATTAATAGGACCCAACTTTTGCGGAACCTCGCTAGATCCGCCGCATTGGTTTCACAGACAAACAACATTCAAGGGACTGTATTCTATCGATTTATTTCATTTACAAGATTATTTTTACATGCATGAGTTAAGACTTGATCAACCAATTAATTATTGTGACGTATTTGAAACTATATTATAGAAGTGTCAGAAGCAACTGCTGAGCGGAAATATACTCATCTGTCAACGGTGTAGCATTTAATGTACCCTCTATCTCTACTCTAACTCCAAATGTATGGCTCTTGTCACACAACAAGAAAACAATGTTATATATACCTTGCTTGATATATATATACACTATACACTTGTAAAATATACATTTTGCACAACACTTTACAAACGATCGACCTGCAAAATATATTTCCACATTAGAAAAGGGTGAGCTTCCCTTACTCGAAACCCTGGCAAATTTGCCATCTGTGCTACATTATAGGGTATTCCCTCCAAGCGTCAAGTGATGCATTATCTTCACCATTTGTCTTCCCTTCACAACTCAATATTTTGTTCTCTGTCTGCCTAAGGTTGCCCATACACCACAATGATGCACTTCACTATGACATTTCTGAACAATCAACTCAGTCAACCTGTGGTCCTTTGGTATGATGATCGGGTGTTTCATATTGAACTCCAAATCAGAATTTTGCAACCGACTTTTACATCTCAGAATCCCTTCCTCTTCTATCTGGGTGTACTTCCTATCTGCTCTCAACTCTGCCCGAGCCTCTTTGATGCAACTGAGCCTCTTTGATCTGCCTCAACTATCTCGTCCACATTCAACTCTCCACTATGCCTATCAATGCCCTTTGCCTTAGCTCGTACATTCAATTCAAACCTAAGTACCCAATTTGTAACTCTAAAAAGTCGTTCTGCTGTCCCATATTCATCCAAAGTTATCACACTACTTCTACTAGCTGGCTCTCTCACCTCTACAACCACTACTGCTGACTTTCTTTCCTCTTCCAAGACTGTTGAAGTCTTGTCAGTAGCCTCAAATTTTGGCCACTCATCTCGGGATTTAGCAAGCCAATTGGGCCCTACCCACCATAGCTTGTTATCTTTCAATTGTGAAGCAATCATACCTCCTGAGCCTATGTCAGCAGGATTTTTAACCCTGTGACAGTGGCCCCAATCCCCCTTGTTTGTTAGCTTCAAGGTCGCATTACTCAGTGGTGGACAAATTGTTCCATTCACACTTATTCATTATCCAGTAGAGTGCTGTCATGCCAAAACTTGGTACTATCTAGCCTAACCTGGTTTTCAAGTCACCCTTGTACTGAATTCATAACCTGCGCCAAGAGCCTTCCTGACATTAAATCTGACCTTGGAATGCTAGTTGTTTTTAAGGGAGCTACTCTTGCCTTTGGTGTCAATAAGCGGACATAAACCCCTACATTTGTATGATACAGACAAAATATATAACTGCACAGTATCGCCAAACCCATGCAAGGTAAGCTCCAAAACATCTTCTGCAGCATGTTGAAATATGCAGCAAGGAGTGGTCATTTCCTTTGTTGCTATCAAATCCTTATACCAACCCTCCCATTTCCTTGGTAATTCCTCAGTAAAGTTTTCATCAATTTTGTCCTAACATACTTCCTAAAACAATATCTTGGCACATACAATCACTGGACTAACTGTTCCAAGAGGGTCAAATAGACTTGCCACAACACTTAGTAGATTCTGCTTTGTAGGTGATAAAGTTTTTGCCTTTTCCACCACCTTAGCAATCTCAAACTTAAACTCATCACTTTGATTATCCCACACATGACCAGCACTTTATAGCATTTTGAATCATATCCTGTCACTCCTAGAGATAATTTTGCATATGATTCATGATCATTGACACTGTGTTTCTTATTACCCTGGTCTTTCTCATGCACCTCAATTTCACTTTTCAACACATTACTATTACACACTACTACTCTTTGTTTTATCATATAACTCAAATGCTTTCTCTACTGTGTACTCTCACCACTAACTAAGTTGTCTGCATAAAAAGTTTCCAGCACCTTCTACACAAATTCAGGATCTGTTTCACGTTACATTGAGACATGATGCCTTAATGTTGCATTAAGCAAGAAAGGGGATGCATTTAATCCACTGTATCCAACTTTTCACTCTCAATATCATTCACCCACAGAAACCCTCAAGCAGTCACGATCTGCTTCATCAACCTCCACATTAAAAAGAGTTCTTCATTCTATGTGAGCTATTTGCATAGTTGTCAGGCAATTTGTTGTGACTTTCCTTCCAAGGCAGTTTCACGGAATATCTACTACCTGTGAATGATATGCCTTCCTCTATGATGCCTAAACCCTTCAAAACTCCACAGCTTCTGAACATTACTCTCCAGACTATAATTCTCTGAGCTACAAAATTTACTTGTGCTAACTCTACTCTGTGTATGTCTTGTACCCTCAGAGGCCCTGATAAAACCCATCCTAATTCAGTTTCTATGGCAAATGGATCTCCTGATTCACCTCGCTTAGTTATACCAGTCTGAAAATTCCAGAGGTAATCTGCCCCTATCAAAACGTCTATCTCTAACTCGTCCTGTGACTTGGAAACATCTGGAAACCATATACCTTTCAGATGTGGGTATTCCTTACATGCTAGTTCTACATGACCATTCTGTTATGCTACAAATTTCTGGCACTATAAATGCTTCAAAAGATATGATCTTATTCTGTTAACAGGTTCAAGCTTCAGTTCGAACACTTCCCTTAGTTTGGCATTGGTACATTTTTGACCAAACGTATATTACCCTTCTTAAACACTTGGGATTAACGAGACTAGCCAACAAAGGAACAATGACTTCCCACGTCAAAAAGGACCTGCACCTTAGCCACCCTTTCACCCCTTAAAACCCTGTGTGCAGCATATATTATTTTAAAATTAAGAGTGTTTCTTTGGGTGGGTGTGGGAGCCCCAGGTTCTATGCATGACTCCACACTTTTTAAATCCTCTCTGATTTTCAACTAAATTGAATCTAGTTATGACTCGTTACCGACGGAAAAACGGGTCGGTAAATTTGGCGCGCTTGCAGGTGAGCCAAGTCCGTCTCTCCCTCAAAGTTTGCCGTGTTATTGCACCTCGCACGCCGCTTCTCGGCGCGCTCGATCCCTCGGACTCTAGAGAGACGGACTTGATCCAAGTCTATACCTAATTGTCAGATAAGAGCTGCAAGAGTAGTTACAGAGCAGGAAGATGGTGCATTACATATAAAAAAACTGAATGTCGCAGAAGGAATGTAACCGCAATAATCATGGCATGTATCACATTACATAATATCTGTATTAAAAGGGCAGACCCTTGTCTTCCACGCTGGCAGCTGGAGATTCAAAAGTTGGAATTAATACGCAAACCTACGAAGCGATCTGAAGATAAAGCTCTGAGTCATAAAGTGTGTGACATAATCAAAGTATGGTTATGGTCTTTGAGATCAGAGTAAACTCATATTATGCATATAATATATAATAAGTATATATTATATATTATGCAAGTAGTAATATATAAGCTAAATTAAATTCATTTCGGCTCAAATGTGGTAGCAATTTCTGCACGTAATACAAAATTTGCAAACTTTGCAAGGCTTTATTTTCCGCATTTTACAACATCTCACAACCAAACTTTGCTATTTTACTAATTTTAGTATCCGGGAATATACTTTTTTTCGCCTAGGTAAAAAATTAGTCTATAATGCAAATTGCCTATTGATTCAGGATTAGAGTGATTTTCCAATTCAGTGGAATCAAGTGTGGTATCTATATCACTTGTTTTACTATAAATTGATGTCATGTCCGTCAGCTACTTCGCAAAAATGATGATTCATGATATCATACCAGGATGGTACAGCTGTGTCCTTTCCTCCTAGGCCAGTTCCATTCTTTATCTTGTGATCAATGATTCAGCATTGTTTTTTATACCACTTCAACTTTGCACGTAGTTTTTCAATGATAAATGTTTCATTACCTTCTTCATAACCCATGGTAATATCAAAGTCCTCTTTTATACGTCGAATGCAGACTTTTTTAGTGCATAATTCTCGATCTGGTACAACCACTATGCGTTATCTGTTGAACAAAGCATGTTTGCATATTTAGTAACTTCTTCAGTCCAAACCTTGTTTTTTGTTTGTTTAGAAGTAGTATTTCTTGATTTACTTTGATTTCTTGCTTTTGTTTTGGGCGCCATTTTGTTTGTCTCCTTTACCCTAGTTCCAGTCTTTGACCGTGTTGGTGTCTAAATTCGAATTTAAGACGAGTTTCCCGTCTATATGGGATTCCCGTCTAACTTTCCCATCTGTTTGGACGGGAAAGTTAGACGGGAAAGTTTAGACGGGAAACTCGTCTGTTACCGGATTCATATATGTCCCTAATATGAATTCGGCTAATCATAACTAATCGCATGTGTATAATTATCCTAGTTTAATGTTTTTACAACATTTCTATTCTATTTATATATATTACTAATATTTATTGTAACCTTCACAGATGAAGAACTACTATGTAGATACTGTGAATAAAGCATTATTATTATTTGTTACTTTCAAATTTGAGAAATAAACTGTCTTGTGAATATTAATACTGATCAAATTAAGATGCAAGACTTAATTGCTACAATTGATGCTTATTTTTTTGGATATTAAACCTACTTGCTAATGATATGTTCTTGAAAATGTTGGTTTATTAATTATTCCTTTCAGTTTTATCTCCCAATTTTCTTCATTTTGAACAGTCAAATGCACAACACTCTGATCCAGTAGTGGCAGAAGATGGGTTTGATTGGGAAGGCTAGCCAAATTATAGGTGAGGGGGCTAGATATATTGCATGTATTTCTAGTATTATGGATGAACCAGGAACTTCAATAGAGGCAGATAAAAATTTGGCAGCAGACCTTGAAACTACATATTCTAAGAAAAAGCAAAAGGGTGGTGGCAGAACAACTTGTTGTATTCCTACATGTGATAGCAATACCTGAGCTATCATTTTATCAAATTCCAACTGATAAGAAGCTGAGAAAAATGTGGTTGCACTGGATTGGCCGAGCAAGCTTTACACCTAACAAGTGCCACTGAGTTTGTTCAAAACATTTTGTGGGTGGCAAGAAGACTTGTCTTCATAATATTCCAACAGTTGTGCAAAAACGTTTGCTGCCTACACCAACAAAGCCCAGAACAACATATAAGTGTGTAAATAGAAGAAACCCAAATGAGGATAGACCCATAATAAATGAACAGCCAACATCTTCAAGAAATAAAATTTCAGAACTTGAACATGCCAAAGAGGATGGTATCACAAGAGGAGGAGCTATTCTTGTGTCTTAACAAATAGATTTAACTTGTCTGTTTCCCAGGTATCTAGAATTTGACTAACATGGCTAGATTTTTTATACACACGAGTAAGATCCATTCCCATTTGGCCTTCACAACATTATATTAGAGAAACCATGCCTAACAGCTTCAGGGATATCCCAACACTAGGGTGATTATCGATTGCACAGAACTATTTATAGAAATGCCCTCACAACCAAGAAGTCAAAGTGCTACCTTCTCAACCTATAAAAACCATAACACTGGTAAAGGTTTGATTGGCATATCTCCTCGAGGGGACTTAACTTTTATTTCAGAACTTTATTCTGGCAATACTTCAGATAAGCAGCTAACAAATGACTGTGGCATCCTAAAACTACTTCAACCATGTGATGCAGTAATGGTGGACAGAGGGTTTGAAATTGCAGATAATATTCCATTGGGTGTTGCCCTAAATATACCCCCTTTCCTTGCTCAGCAGAAGCAATTTTCTCAACAGGATGAAATAAAAACCAGAAGGATTGCTAAACATAGGATTCATGTCGACCGTGCTATTCAGAGAATAAAGAGCTTCCGCATCCTTCAACATGCTTTGCCTATCTCAATGGCTGCTGATTTAAACAAGATATGGGTAATTTGCTCACATCTTACTTTGTTTTGATGACCATTAATACAAGAACATGAGGAGTAGTTTGTTAATATGTTATAAAGCAAGTCATACACTGACAATGCGATATCTTTATACTGTACATACCTTTTGTACTCTTTTCAGTACATGTATGTACATACAAAACTAATTGAAGAATTGATCTGTTCATGCAACATGGATTGTGTTACAACATGTATATTAAGACTTATTATAAAGTGTTACTTGTGCTTGTGAAATAAAATTCAGTGAGTTGAGGCAGAGTATATTTCCATTCCTTTTCATTAAAATAGATCCTCTCAACATAAACATCACTCACTGCATAAACAACAAAATCTAAAAACTTTAACAGGCAAACAGCCATGACTGGTATACTGTAGTAATAATATTTATACATAGAGGTAGTAACAATTGTAATTTATTAATAGATTAATTTTTGTATCTATCTTATGTGTTTCTTTTTGAGAGAAGGTTTGCCATCAATAATCTCGAAACAAAAGGCTTTGTGACTGCAAGCTTCCAAAACACTGATTCCAGATTTGGATGCAGGACATTTCACCTCCACAGCTCCATAGCCTGACTCGTCTCTCTCATCAGAGATAAGGGGCATCGGGGGCTTGCTACAAGCCATGGCCATTTTGGATTCACCACCAACCACATGACGAACAAATATTCACTGGTAGGTTGCTCTCATCTTTATACTGGTGGCATCTCAGCAAGGCATTTTGCTCATTCTCAGTTCCCCACAGACAACTTGCATTTTTTGTTTGACTTGGTTTAGTGATTGTGTTCACAATACTCTTTGGATATATTGATTTCCTTCTCTTTACCACAACACCAAACATCGATGCAGTCAGCCGACATTTTCTTTTGTCATACCACTCCTTGCATGGGCTTTGTTGATGTGTGTTCTTTTCAATTTCATGACATCCCTTTTTGTCAACAATCAATTTTGTGCTGATAAACTCTTTGCAATTGTCACTTCCTGGAACGTGACTGCAATTTAATTTGCCATCTAACTTGGAAAGTATATTAGACCTTACAAATGTCCGGGAGTTGAATTATCATAATAGACTGTTCCTTGAAGCATGGCATTCACAAAGAAATACAAATGCAGGAAATGATCCTAATGACATTCCAGACATTTACGATTGTTTGAATTAATTTAAGTAATTTACATAATCTTAGAGCCATATGAACAACCATAGCTGACTTTATACCAGCATATTTTTAACCGACGAAAGTTCAAATTTTTTTATTGAAATGTCTTAATATTTTTAACTTAGCCAGTGTCAAATTTTATATAAAGTTTTTAAATTATTAAAATTTTATCACAATTATGTCCAATCCTGGCTGCAATTTTACTCTTTACCATATATGATAAAGAATCTCTATTGGCTCAGAAGTTTTGAAAGTTGCAAGGAATCTCGAAAGGAAATCAGTTAACATCTCCAAACACAAGGAACATTTGACATTAAATCATACATTGAAATGAGCTGGCATCTTACCAAAAAGTCTTGATTCAACCCACCTGTGACATATAATGGATTCAAAATTGTATGCAAAGCAGGCTGGAGTTTCCTACGTTTACTGATGACCAGAGAATCTGTGAACTAGAAAACGCCTGAGGCGAATCCTTAGCGAGGTTAACTAGAACATTGTCGTCAGAACACCTAAAGGCTTTACATGAAGTTATAACACACAATTGGCAAGAAACACAGTGAAGGAAAGGCATCACCTCAAACTACAGAATATGGGACTTTCAGACAATAACAACGAATACGTACACAAAGATTGTTGGGTCATAAACTTATCTCGGCACAAACTTTCTAATGACAAGACTGCTGCCCTACCTATTGGTTTAAATCCACAGCACCCCACAGACTATCCCCATAGCACATATTGAAGCCAGCATCGAGAACGGAATTCACAATCTCCCTGATGAGTCTAAATCATACATCCACCCATCCATTGTTAACGCCCTAAGACATAGCAAACCACCATCAGAGTTCAACATCCCGAAGCAACAAAGGTTAGCCATACAAAACCAGAAACAGAACAAGGAAATCCAAATTATATCCGCTGATACAACCAGAGCTGTGGTGGTCATGAAATACCGATGATTACAAAGAGAAGATAAGTAACTTATTAGACGATAACACTGCATATTTGAAAATCATGGATAAATGGTGAAACCCACCCTCTAAAGTTGAGAAGGACATGAATAAACTTTTAATGGAAATAAAATCGCAACCGGCTGTACATGATTGGGAAACACATCAAATGGGTCAGTCACAACATTCTATGGGTTACCAAAAATCCACAAACCGGGGAATCCCTTGTGTCGCATAACCAGCTGTATAAAATTTCCTACGTACCGTGTATCCAAACATCTTGTGCTTATCTTATCATCCCTCCTAAATCAGAAGTATTCAGTCAGAAACAGCACTGAATTTTCAAACAAAATATGCAAGCAGACAATATCTGATGATGAAGTTATGATTTCTTTTAACGTGATCTCTTTGTTTACATCGATTCCAGTTGAGTTGGCTCTATGGGTAGTCCAACAAAGGTTAAGACAGGATAACAACTTATCAAACCGCACAAATATCGCCATACCCAACATAGTAAGACTTTTAGAGTTTGTCCTGAAGAGTAGCTTCTTCAAGTACGACAATCGACATTATCAACAAATTTCCAACAATATCGACAACGCCGCACCCCCACGTTGGTGGTTCCGTTTTGTGGATGACAGCCATACATGTTTACTAAGATCATGAACATCTCAACTCGATTAACGCTATATGTTCACTATAGAAACTGAGTATCAGAATCAACTTCCTTTCTTGGATACTCTAACAAGAAAAAATGGCATCATAGAAGCTGGCATATATAGAAAGCAAAGACATACGGATAAATATTTGGACTACAATTCACACCATCCTACCACCCACAAACGCTCCGTCATCAATACTCTTCTTGACGAGCAGAAAATATCCCATCTTCAAACAGCAACAAACAAGCAATTTTTGCAAAATTTAAAGCGATTTTTGAACCCGTTTTCCTGTTGAAATAATATTTTTAATGAGATTTTAGCTAGCAAGAAGATCAAATTACAGTATGTAACACTAAAACCCCAGAGGGCATTCGCATGATTCCGGATTCCGACCATTTGTATCAAAATATTTCATTCAAAATGGAACAATCAAGCGAAAGCGAGTCTGAAATTCACTTAGAAGATCCAGAATGTGAATTTCAACAACCTAGAAGTCACTGTTGCTATTACTCAGGCCGAAGGAGAAGAGATAGAGGACGAATTCAACGACGCTTTGAGTGAAATACATGGTGAGAAATCGTTTTCCTGTGCGAAATGGGATAAAGTGTGCAAGTCGAAAGGCGGCTTAACCAAACACACAAACGCAAAACACAACGAAATCACAGCCGAGCAGTCATCGTCAGAATTAGATATTTTCTGCCTCGATACAGTTGCGTCGATAGTGGAATCAATAAAGTTACAAATTATCCGTGAAAAATTGTATGGCGGTGAAATGAACGACAGTGTGAAGACTGCGTCATGCTCTCAAGCTTTGTTTGATGCACTTTTCCCGTTGTATGCGAAATTTTGCCGAAAGAAAAGCCAAGATGGATTGGTCGAATCATTCTTTGCATTAATGCCACAGTCCACTCAATTGTTAAACTGCGAGGACTACAGAGCTGCGAACCTGATGATACACATTCCTGACCACCTTGTTGGTTTTTACAACATAAACCGTGGGCAAACAGATCGTATGGAAACTGCTCAGACATCTCAAGCTTCAGAGACAAATGTTCAATGCCTTGACCAAGCAGAGCGTGGACCTTTGTCGTATATTGCAGGCTACATAGTGTCGGAACTTTTCCAGACAAATAAACGTAGGAGTGGGGAACACAAAGAGGAACTAAACTCGTTGTTGCAAAGCCTGAAGTCATCTGACATGTCAAGCTTTATTGCTTCTCGTACCAGAGGCTGGTTAATCCATCAGGAAATTTAGTGTGTATTTTGGAAGTAGCTGAAAAAGATTTTCGAAAACTTGTTTGTGAGTCGAAACTGACATTGAGAAACATACCAGTTGAAACTATATGCAATTCAACATTAGAATCCCCTATGGTCAAGTCACTATGGGAGAACATTGTTCTCTCTGCTGGTGTGAACCCAACTGGTCAAACACAAAAATTGTGTTTGGAAAATCTTATTAAACAATATTTGAAGGTCAGGTCATTTTCCTACGCAAGGGACTATCTTAACAAACATAAAATTAAAGAGAAGAAAACCAGGCAAAAAGCATTAAGAAAGGACTTAACAAGATCAGCTGATCCAGCAACATAAACTATATACATATCGACAGTATGAACAATGTAAATATTTCTTTGTTTTTGGGCAATAGTTGTAGAATTTTTTACCCTTGTACCATACCATACACTGTCATTGCCCAGTTGGCTATTGAAACTGCATTCTGTATGTCTGCAGGTTCCTATAGTTACCAATTTTTTTTCAACTGCTCCTGGATAGATCTAACCAGAGAAAACAGATGCTCTTTCACTCTTGTTTTCTCAGGTTGGCATTGCAAATAAATGGAAAAAGGGCTGCTCAACCACCCAAGCAACTTCACTATATGGTCAGGATATATCAACTTTCATTGATATATTACATGTAACATTGATTTCCACTGTATACATCATATATTGACTTCCATTGTATACAGCTATTTCAATTATAGTTGTCACAGGCAATAGTCAAATGTACCATATGAATGCTAAATGAATAATGGGAATATTCATAGTTTTAAATAAGTTTAATCACATCAGTAGCTTCATGGGAGTATAAATACCTATTAAATGTGGTTAAACTGATTGAAACTATAATTATTCCCATCATTTTTAATTGTATATTGCATTTCAGATTATAAGTTAGTTATAACATGTGAAAAACAACGAATTTTTTATAATAATGTACAATGGAAAGATTATTTTACCAATGACAATATAATTTTGAATAATGTTTTTTATTATATAAACATAAGTGTTATATAGAGTTTTATGCCACTGAGAAAAATCGTATTTAAACACACGTAAAAATACGATATTTTTACGTGTGAAAATATCATTTTTGCAAGCCAATCAACAAATTTACATATTTGTTTTGAGTTTCTACATGAATTGTCGTTTGTTTATAATTTGTTTATAAAATAAACAGAATAGTACATGGTTGCTTGGAAATATGGAATTTATTTCTCGTGTTGAAGAGAATATTGCTCACTCGTGAGCAATATTCTCTTCAACACTCGAAATAAATTCCATATTTCCGCGCAACCATGTAATATTCTCTATTTACCCAATTGTGACCACATAAACACCCAGCAAATAAAATTGTCTGCCATTCAATAATTAGACAGGCTAAAGTACAAATTGTTCCTTTTACAACATAGTAACTCATATACAAAGACCATTTGGAGCTGCTAAGTTATACTTTACGTCTTGTAGCATGTATGGCAAAAAGTCTACATGTGATATGTGGAAACTAAATAGACCAAAGATCTCTCTGCTTTTCCTGGTGCACAGTAGACCATCTACCATGCATACCACACCTACTGCAGATCAGATTGCTATACTAAGGTTGCTGATTGCATGACAGTTCAATGAAATGCAATTTAAAAAGAAATGTTATGAAAACCCTTAGTGTGAGAGTTGTGTCTACAACAAAACTGGCAATACAAATTCATAACCTTTCTATAGCTTATTGGACAAGGAGGCTATATTTTCAGACACCTTTTGATGGGGAGCTTATTAGAGATGGTGCTTATTTGTACAATGTTAAAAGAAAATCAAATTGTTTGAATGTGAGGCTTATTACTGGGGGGGATACTACAGGGGATTAGCAAACTTAAGAAAGGAATTCCTAAAAATCCAAAAGAAGTAAACAACAGTCAATACAACAACCTTCAAGCTCATTCAGATTAATTTTAAACACCTAACGTTTGTTGTATCAATTCTACCTCTACTTGACACAACATGTTCTAGTACAACAGATAGTACAACAGTTATTGACCCCCAGCTCAGTAGTAGTGATAATGTCACTTCTTTGGTTTTCTCCTTGTCTTCAATGGCTCATCACTAACCTGATACCACTTTTTCTTTTCATACCTGCCGCCAACATTCCTCTCAGAACAGGTGCAATGTCTCTTTGTGCAGTGATGGTGAGGTAATTGTAGCCAAACTGCTGGGCTGTGGGGTTGTCTGAGTGTCCACCTTTAGCTCTCTGATGCCCAAAGTAGTCCTCTAGCACATCTTGCATAAATCGTTCGCTGAGGACATATTGAAACCCTTCAGCAAGCAAAAACTGAATGGCCTCAATATGTGAATGTACATAAATTTTCAAACCTTCATAAGTTTGAAACGAAAGGAACATCTTTCCTCTGTCATCAGCAGAATAATTCCCCTCTCGTTGCATGGTGCTGTCTCTCCAATCAACAAGATATTTCAAGAATACATCTTTCAACCAAGTAAATCTTTCATCACCTTGCAATTCATAGGGTTTGATGAAATGATTTCTTTTCCTGACATGTTCAGTCAAAGACCTTATGTTTGTACAGTCAAAGAAATCATTCATCATCCTACAAAATTGGGCCGTACCTGTGACATCTTCCTCCCCACCTTCCTCCAACGCGATAGCAACGGACCGACTTAGGACTTGGGTTGCCAACTTCACTTTCATCTTGCTGTACGATGTAAGTACAATGTGATCAAGAGAAAGCTTTGGTAAGGTGTGCAAAGCAAACTCTTGATCACTATAGAACAGATCCGTGATGTGCCTAAACAGTAGATAATGCGAGTCAGCGAAGAAGTAGATGAACCGTGACATGGCAAAGATATTGTGCACCTTGTGAACCACATCAAGTTTCAAGTCACTGACAAACTTTGCATGAAGGTCAAAGAACTTGCGATTCGGTGATGCTCCATCATTTACCGCTGCACAGACCCAAAGGTTTACCGATAACTCCATAACACCAACAACTTTCCAGAAGAGAGATATTAACTGGTAAGAGGTAACATTTTCAGTTAAATAATATGCAATAACATGCTTGAGGTCACTGCACATTCCTCTTACCAGAAATGCCAAGGCATGGGTTGCCATAACATCTTCGTCACCAAGACTTGCATAATTAGTCATTGGATCACCGAGATCCACAAAGCCAATTAAGTCCCCAGAATGCTTGTCATATACAAGGTTGGACTGGATTTTCATCTCGTCCATCACTACAACCACATAGCGCTGAATTCCAGAGAGTGATGATGCCTTTTCTTGGAGATTTTCAATGTTCTCAAAGTTAATGCCTGCCTTAGGTTTAAAATAGTTTTTGTAGTCTCTTAAGGTCGAGTGACACGTGCGATTTTTCTCTCGCGCCTGCAACGCAACGGGTCAAATTTCATTGCGTTGCCGGCGCAAGCAAAGTGGTTACACGAGCAACGATAGTTTAGCCGCGTCGTAATCATTAACATTAAAAACTGGGAACTAGTGTTTTGCTAACATCACACCAACATGGCGTCGATTCCGTCGAAGAAAGAGCTTGTGCTCATGGCAATGCTTTTGTTGGAAGATGATGAAGAGGACATAAAAGAAGAAAAACGTATTTGGAGCAGACCATGGCTTCTAGAAAGAAACAAGAAAGGTCATTACAGGCAGCTGCTTCCTGATTTAGCTGCCCACGACACACCAGGATTTGAGAAATTAATGCGAATGGATTTTGAACATTTTAAAAAGATAGTTGATAACCTATCTGAAACGCTGTATAAGAAAGACACAGTAATGCTTGAGTCGATCAAGCCAGCAGAAATGTGTTGTTTGGCACTTCGATATTTGGCAACTGGTGAGTCCTTTCACTCTCTGGAGTACCAGTTTCGAATCAGCAGATTTTCAATCTCAACGATTGTGACAAGTGTCTGCAAAGCACTATACGAGGTCATGGGGCCTCAATACCTCGCCACCCCAAAGTCTCAGGAAGAATGGCTCGAGTTGTCCACCAAATTTGAAGCCAGGTGGAACTTTCCAAATGCTTTGGGGGCTGTAGATGGAAAGAGAATTCTCCTGGAGCAACCAAAAAAATCAGGTTCCCACTATCATGACTACAAAGGTAAGCTTGACTGATGCTCTAATATGTCATATATTAACCCCCATTAAGGTGCAAGGTCTCCCATTGACGGGTAAAATCGTCTGGTGGTAAGGTAACCTGGCATTAGACAGCAGTCTGACAGCTCTAGTAAAATAACCAACTAGGGCGCCGCAGGGGGTATTACGCCTTAATGGATTAAATAGGAATATAAATTTATCTTTAGATTTATCATATTGTTATGTTATTTATTGTCGATGCTGTGGTGGTGTGAATGACTGGCGATGCTGTGGTGTAGATGGTTGCATGTAGAAAGATGTGGATGGCTGGTTAGGCTGTGATGTGAGATGAAAACTTTGAGTTGTGGTCGGTATGCCATAGGATGTCTGTGGCATAAATGGTTGCATTTGCTGCTGCATGACCATCTGCATACACTGTTGCCATGCTTGTTGGAAGCCCGCCTGAAATCCTTGCTGCCATGCTTGTTGCCAATCTCCTTCATTCTGAGTAGTACCAGCTAGCCTGTCCGCAAGTACTTCCCATAATTTGGCTTTCTTCTCCTCCAAGCTAACTTTTGAGGTTTTGGTCGATTTCTTGGGGATTGGTGCAATGTGATTTAATGTTGATACTGCAGCGTCAGGGATTGACTTATCCATGCAGAACTCCATGGAGGCATAGTATGGCCATTTTGTTTGATAGACTTCGTCGGTCCCAGCACCTGATTTTTTACTTCCTTCCATCCTCATCCGTTGTCTCTCAAAATACGTAGAAAGGTTATGCCACTCTTGCTGAATTTTGTCCACAGAATACTGTGAACCTAATTGCTCAGCCAGACGTTCTAAATTTATCCGCTTTAGATCTCGGTTTCTGTATTCTTTTACATGTGGATTCCACAACATTGGATGTTCCTTGTAAAACTCAATCAGTTGCTGCCTATCTTCCTCTGTAAATTCCTTTTCCTTTTCATCCTTCTCCTTTTGTATATCTGCAAAGATAAAAATGTTAATTTCTTTATTAGTTGAACATACAAGTCATATTTATGGACAAAATCTTTACACTTTGAATGGCAATGAAGAATGCACGTGGCCATATTAACATAATTTTATACCTCGTTCAATTTCTTCCTTCATGAAAATCATGCTCTCATAGTGCACCCAAGGCTTCTTTGGTCTCTTAGTCACTGGTTCATCTTCTTCATTACTCTTTTCAAACTTCCGTTTTACTTCACGTCGCATAGATGTTCTCAAACTATGAAATTTTTTTTCGAGAACTTCGATTGTGAACCTGTACCCAAGCAATTTTACAAGTTCATCTTTCGCCTTGTTTTTGTCTACATGGTTTCGATACTGGGGATGCGAGGCACTCCACAGAATAGGATGGTCGCGATAAAACTCTACTAATAATTTCACATCGTCTGCTCCTATTTTCTCTGAGTTCTGTTGGACAACGTCGACCAGAGATTGAGAGACTTCCAAATAATCGTCCATGTTTGCTTGTTTTTTAAAATAGGAATCAAAACAGAAGGAAACGAGCCTGCGCTACAGCACACTGGCCATGCACAAGCGAATTTCATTGGCTGGCTTAAAATAATCATTGCGTTTCCTGCTGAAACAATGCCTGTGTAATTTGATATTTTCAGCAATCGTTGCCGAAAGTTCAAACATTTCAACTTTCCGCAACGATTGCCGAACGCATCGGGTTACACTTGCGTTGCCGCGCCAGATACGAGACACGTGCAATTTTATCACTCGCGCCGGCAACGCAATGAAATTTGGCCCGTTGCGTTGCCGGCGCGAGAAAAAAATCGCACGTGCACTCGACCTTTAGGACACGTTCACTTGGCAGAATGAGAGCACTGCTGTCCCTGAGCTCACGGTATGCAGCTGGAGATTTTCCGTGAAAAGAGAGGGCAAATCGAATTATTTGGGGGTGATAACGCCGTCCAAATTTTTCACTTTGTAGGAGCTTCATTTGCTGCTCCCAAAAGAATTTCATATGAGGGGTTGCTTCAAGATTTTGACCACCCATGATCTTTAGTATGTCATTCTCCAATGACCCACTTATTCCCACACCATCATCCTTTATTTTTCCCTCGAGCTCTTTTATCCTGCCCTCCCCAACTGTTTACATTCTAGTCTTGACGCTTTTACAGGTGCCACTAACTTCTCAGAACTGCATGATGCAAGTGGAGCTTTACTTTTGGCTGGGGCTGATGTTGTTTTCTTCTTTCTCCTAGCAGCTTTCTCGAGAGTAGATAGGGTTTTCGCACAGGGGTTACAAGGTTGGTCTGTAGGGCTGTCGGTAATCATGGTAACTTCACATCCAGGGGACCGGAATGTTACACTTGTTTGAAAATTGCTCTTCGAAATGCACTTTGGGATGGAATGCCGAACAACCGTAGACTCGGGAAATCCAGACAAATCGAGATCAGTGGTTGGGTCAACTACAACTGATGTGGTCATTTCATTTTGTGGCAAGCCATCACGAGTTCTCTACCAACTTTAGCAATGTCTTGCAGTCTTCAACCCCCCGTACACCCCGTTTTCTCTCGCTGTAGATTATGTGGGTGTTCGGAATAGGCCAATTGAAAACAAACACGGTAAATTCCATAGCGGCATTAAGCACAACTGTGTATTTTGCAACACTGTGGACACCATCATGTAGTTGGAAATGTATGTCTTCGTTTTCTGAAAATGCAATACAAATACGTACTTGTTAAAATGCATTCTGGCTTGAAGTGAAGTTCGCAAAGATATATATTGCTTGATTCAATTCGCTTCTTTAGCCCTGGAGTCAACTCTCGTGTCCGCAGTATAACATTTAACCATTCCTTTCTTGCGTTGGTTTTCAATGTTGTGGTGTGTTCACTCTCGTCGGCGCGTACTGACGGTACTTTAAAGAAAGAAATCCCATGCTTTCTGCTGCTAGAACACCCATAAAACGCACAGTTTTCGACCGGCATGACGTTGAACTTGGTATTTCAACAAAAAAGTATTGAAATAAGAAAGAATCGCTTTATTATCGAACTTCTGAACGCAGGTTTTCTGTATACTCTCTATAAGCGATTGAAATTTGATGCAAGGATCGCATCATGTGACCTGTCAAAACAAGGTTGAATAACATAATTATTTCGTCACGTGGTAGAACTAGCCTAACCAGTCTCCTTCTACTAACTGTGCACCAACACACACTCAGATTCTAAATTTGTGGTATTGCTTTATGTTCAAGGGTTGTCTAAAAGAATCGCTAGAGTGTTACGACGTGTGAATGATTAATATGTTAAGTCATCAATTCCCAAAACCTAAAGACAGTATAGGTAAAGACAGAACCAAAAATGTAATATATCATATTGATTTCCTGGATTGTGACGTTTTTTATATCGAGCAGACAGGAAGAGCGCTAAAAATATGAATCGCAGAACATACAAGTGCAGTGAGAAAAAGCGAAGAAGACTCAAAAGTGGCGCAACACGTTAGTGCAAAAGACCACATTATGAACTTTAAGAATGTTAAAATCATTGACCGGGGGTTGAATTATCATAATAGACTGTTCCTTGAAGCGTTCTGCATTCAATATTTGTCATCTAATAGGTTAATAACTCTTTATAACTCTCTTTTTTTACCATATATTAATTATTGCAACATTATCTGGGCATCTACTTACTCTACTCATTTAGAACGTCTGTTCCTACTACAAAAGAAAGTTATTTGCATTGTTACTTTCTAACCATCTCAAGCAAATTCAAAACCTCTTTTTTTTAAACTTAATTCTCTACCAATTCACTATATCTTCAAGTTTCAGATTTCTTGCTTTGTTTTTTCTCACATCAATAATATGCTACCTACATGGTTCTCTCTTCTCTTTCATTTCAATTTTGAAATTCATGATTATTGTACTCATTCAAAGTATAATTTACATAAACAATATCTTCGATATCACTTTTCTTTACTATCACAAGCTCCCACAATTTGGAACAATATTCCTCTCACTTTTCGTAACTCTCTTAATAGAACTAATTACAAAAGAAAACTTAAGTCATTTTTTCTTTACGACTGAAGGGGGCATGCATACATGAGGATCAGAACCACGGTACTCATCTTTGTAACCATCTTTTATGTCTCTTTTCTTGAATTATTACTCCTTTATGACTGAAGATATTACATATAATTTGGCTTATATAGCTGAGTGATTATTATGTACATGCAGGATTTACAAAGGCTACAATGATTTTAAATTAATTTTTTCTATTTTTATTGTTTATTTGCATTCTTTAACAACCGCCACTGCCCGTCCATAAGCCATTTAAGCCTCTGTAAATTACCTGTAAATTTATTTTTTCTCTGAATAAATGTATTCACTAATGAATAAATGTATTTGGAGGCATCTAGCAACTTTACTTTGACCAGGAAGGGATTTGAGCTTGTTTGCATGTTTCTCCAAACACTGGCGATGAAGGTACAAGGCCACAGATTTGGCATAAGCAGAGGTTGTATCATTGGCACTTAGAACAGGGTTGGTCTTGGCATTTGATATCTTAATGTTTAAAGCTTTAGCAGAAATTCTGCAACAAGACCACAGGGTTTGACTGTTATTTGCACAACTATGATTACAAAGTTCTCTCATTAGATCTGGATAAGAAATTATCTAGTTCTGATGTCGTTGGGTCGCAATTATGGATGAAAGGGTCATTGGATGATACCACTTTCTATCACATCAATGGTGTGTACCACTTTCTGCACATGTCTCCACATGTCTCTCATCAAAGGTATCTTGAAGTCCTAATCCTCCAACAGATTTATCAGCAAATAATTATGAAACCGTTGATCTTTTGAAGATTGCAAATGGATCTAAGGACATCTATGAGTTTTGTGTGATAACTTTGTAAGGCTTGTCTGGTAACTGGGCAAGCACAAAGGGCATAGGTTAAACAAGGTTGAATGAATGTTCTTATTTAATCTAACTTTTGCCAAGGTGTTAGGAGTGAGTCGCATATTTTTTCCAGGTCTTTGTTTAACTTCTCGGTAATGGTGGTGATGTCATTGGCATCCTAGATCAATCCAATTGGAACTCCAAGGTATCTATATGAGTCTTCTTTCGCAAGGAAAGGAATATCGCAATCTTAGACTTGAAAGGTGCTATTACCAACACCTGATGTTTATCTTTTGCCACAGGTTAGGGATAGGGTGGAGCATTTGTCACATCTAAGACAGCTTGAGAACATTCACAGCCAAAAAACCGCATAAAAAAATCTCTTGAAGACCTTCTCTTGTTCTACTAATCAACACCAGGTTATCAGTGTAGGCTAGAATGGAAATTGGTAGACCATGTAACTTGAAAGAAATATCAGAATTTTCATTACATTTTGAAACTATTGTTTGAATGAACAGTTCTGATGTACGGTTAAAGAGAATGGGACTGATAGGACAATCTCGCTTTACACCTGCTTTTATGTTAACAGTATCCATTTCTTCGGTTTGGGAGGTTCTTGCGGTTGTTGTTGCATCTGTGTAAATGTCATTTATTAAATTATCTAACGATTCAGGGAAGCACATATGAGTTAATGTGGTGTAGATAGCCACATTGGAGATGCTTCTGAATGCATTGTGCAAGTCTAACCATGCAAAGAAACAGTTCTTATTGTTCCTTTTACAGTCTGCTATGATCGACTGAAGAGTAAAGGTATGTTCACAACAACCTTCTGATGGTCTAGCACTGACGTGATGACATTAAATTATTGTCCACAGCAAACTGTGAGATGCGGGAAGACATGAGAGAGGTTAACAGTTTATATAAACAAGACATTAGAGCAGTGGGTCGAAAGAATATTGCTTGTAGATTTAAGATCTGAAGTGATCAATCAAATAATTATATTTTTAGAACATTTTTCTAGGGGGGTGTAAGGTGCTTTCAACCGACTGCCAGACGAACTTGTACCGCCTACATAAAAATTTCATTGTCATAAAAAAAAAAATTTATGTGTCTACAGGAGGGGGGGGAGGGAAAGGGAAAAAAACATTTTCCGGACTGTAAACATTGTTATATTGCTATTTAAATAAAATGATAAAGCTTGGTCCGATAGTTTTTCAGAAATAGATGGGTAGAAATCGACAATTTCTGAAAAACTATTGGACCAAGCTTTATCTTGGGCTTCAATTATACCTGAACACGATATTTCAATAATAAAACACGCTACAAAATCTCTCCTTTTCAATACCGGAATTTCATGGATAAAAAAAGATAGCAAGAGTTTGTTTGACGTTACCATGGGCAGTTTCGACGGCGCAGAAATTTGTGAGTTAGTAGCCTTTTCATTTTAAACCACTTGAGTAAGAAATTTGGCAAAGAAAGCATTGGCCTATGTAGAGATGACGGTTTGGCTATTATAAAAAGTAAATCAGCACGTTTAGCAGACAAAACAAGAAAAAAATTTCGAAACATGAACCACACTAAATCTTTTCAGCATAAAAAGCATGCAAATCACACAGAACTTTCGAAATATATTTGGACATTGAAAGAAAGCAATAAAGACTTCAGTATTAATTGGCAAATTTTAAAACATTCTATTTTGTACACGGGAGGATCAAAACGATGCAATTTATGTTTAGAAGAAAAATTTTGTATTTTGAAATAAAAAAACAAGAATTGTTTACTCAACAAAAGAGCTGAAATAATTTCACGGTGTTGTCATCGTAATAAATTTCACGTAAACAACGCAAACAAAGCCATACATGCACACACACATATCTCCCACATACACCCCCATGCTCCGGCAGGAAGCATATAAGCGGTCATTTCTTTCGATACTTGTAAACTGCCTGATGATTCTTTTACAGATGAAACAGCCTGTTGCAGACAAGTTGCTATGCCTAAGTGTGTTCTGATATATGGGTGCAGAATATATGTGGTTTAATATTGTTTTTCTTGAATTATTCTATTCACTTATATAATACCTGAATCACCAAAACATGTTTTTCTTTAAATAATTAAACAAACCCAACACATCAGAGGAAGCATTTAAAGATGTTTCACCTACATCTCTGTTGTTAGAGAAGGATGCCTGTATGACAATCCAATCAGGTAACACATAGTTTTCTTGCAATGTACTGGCGACATACATACTGATTTTGCCACCCAAAGGTCAAAAGGACGTCTTCGTTACAACCCACTCCCCCACTGATGAAAAAGTCAGGTATCACTCTTAAGGCTCTTTTCCACTCATCACAAAACCCACTCGCTGCAAGTTCTTGCCTGTAATTAAAATAAACTGTCGAGCATTGTGATTGGATGAAAGTACTCGCAGCGAGCTTGCAAGTTGGTTTTTGTGACAAGTGGAAAAGAGCCTTTAGAGTGTTCATATCAAACTACACACAGATGTAAAATAGTATATCATTAGAAAACGTTTGTGAAGGCATCTGTAAAATTAACTTGTGAATATGAGAGTGTTTGATGATAAAATATCTTTTTAACTGATTACAGGAATTATTAAAATCTGATATTTTCTATCTCTTCGCTCTATACAAATTCAAACTGCCATGCAAAACGTCAGACCTTCTCTAAGAAACACACCTACCTACCCAATCAAAACTTAATTTTGACAAACGCCGTGGCAAAATGAGTATTTTTTAACTGATTACAATACAAAGACGACAGGATGTATATAATATGCAGGAATTATTAAAATCTGATATTTTCTATCTCTTCGCTCTATACAAATTCAAACTGCCATGCAAAACGTCAGACCTTCTCTAAGAAACACACCTACCTAGTCAAAACTTAATTTTGACAAATGCTGTGGCAAAATGAGTATTGATGTCGCCCCTAACTCTCCCTAAAGGAAGTTATATCCAAATGGAAGCTCATTATTAAATGCACATTTGTTTTTGGTTGATGAAACTGCGCTGATGCATTAGTTATTACATGGGTTACTGCAAAGGTTGCTGTAGAAAGTCATGTGGTTTAATGTTGTTTTTCTTTTATAAAAACGTTTATAGTATATACCGGGCATCGCAACTTAACTGTTGGTATATAACACATTGATGCAATATTTACCAAGATACAGATGTTTGACGGTGCAGCATGAAAATTAGTGGAAAAACATGAAAACAGCCTATTAAATTGGTTAGAAAACAATTATCATTTTATTAAGTATTGTTAATATCAATGAAGGTAACTTTAACTTCAGATTCAGTCTTTTGTAACCATTGGGAATAAAAATGGAATAATAACACACATTAACAGAGATTTAGTCCACAATTGTTTTGGTGTGTGAAACTTTGGTCCAAAATTTGTTGATGGCATGGTTTCGAGAGCAAAGCGATATATTCGTGCTCGAGGACGACATTTTCCAGATGATCAAATAATTATCTTTGGAACAATAACAATGTATATGCGTTTTTTTTTTATCAAAATAGAAATATTTATCAAGTTTAACCAAATAGATACTTTGGATCGGCTGTTTTATGCTAATTTTTGGCAATTTCAAAACATCTGTAGCTGGGTCTATATTGCACCATAATTCAAATTTTACCAAAATTTAAGTTAGCCCTTTTTATAATGGAAAGCGCAATCGGACATCCGTCAAACCAAGGTACCTTCGGAAATTGGCTACGAAGATTGATTCCGAGCGCCGAAGATATTCCTGCGGGTTTCGTGGAATTCGCGTGTTACAATTTCGTGTGAAAGTGCGTGTAAACAATATGGGCGAAGGAAATATGTGTGGGAATTTCACTAGAGTAGTAAACAGTCGGATTTTCTTCCCTAAAAATGTAAAAAAATGTCTATTGCAAACTAGAATCAAGAATTGATTGCGAAAACGTATAGTACGTACATAGAAATACATAAATCAATCATGCAAGAATTGTATTAAAACATTTGAGGGCATGGGAAAATAAAACTTTACCCCCTTAGTGATTTCCATCGTAACGTGGTAAGATACGTTAGGGGTAGGGTAGGGTAGGGTAGGAGTCTGGAGCATTCAAATTTCAAGTCATTCAAATGCTTATCCGGAAATTTTTTTACTTTGCTGTTATTTCGTTATGTTACGGTCACAAGAGGGTTAGGGATACTCATAGGGTTGTGATTAAGTTAAAAGAGAAATATATTCGTGCACGTAACATAACGATATTACCAACTTTCGTGTGGTACCATACTTTGCGATAGCATTGGGAATTTGTGTTGAATTTATGCTGTCATTAATGGAAATTGCCAATTTGAAAGTGGAAGCACTGTGGACCATCTTCCCGCCATTTTTCAAATGCGGGAGATGCAAATAGATACACACTAACATTTGCATTCTTCGTGGACTTGTAGTAATAAACCCTTGAAAATTGTTCTTTTAAGAACAACGATGTCAACAATAGCAGAAAACATTGATCTTAAATCGATCACGTCTCTTTTCGACGTCCAGTTAACAGCACAATCAGGACTTGTACACAACGTACAAGCTGCGAAATAACTATTGCGGCAGTACGAGTTGTTAACCACCACAAATTTTGCTTGTATTAAACAAAATAAAGAATTCGGAAGTACAGGTAAGGACTTTGTAATGCTAGATACTGTATTTTCTGTAATAATTCAACCCAGAGGAGGGGGGGGGGGGTTATGCCAACAAGAGAGAAAGAGAGGGGGGGGGCTCAGAAGAAGGGATTGATTTAATTTTTCCAAATTTATAAGACCAACTTTGTCAGGTAATGGACTTTTTTAGATATAAAATACAGCATTTAAAATCTCAAAGAATATCTACTTACAGTGCAATAGATAGTGGGTATTTTTCTTTTTCACTACTATAAAGGGAGGCTTCTAGGAAGAGGAAATAAGCGGTAAATTGATTTTATGGCGTCATTTCATATTATTGCTGGGAAGTGTCCACTTGATCAAAGGACGTCTTAAGTGATCTTGTATTTTTTCCACACTGAGTTTGCATAGCGCTTTGCGTAACATGTAAGGACGATAATCGATTCCAAAAAGTGGGGATCGTTATGTCAACTTCATGTTAATCAAAGAGAATATTAATTTTGTAATCCAGTGTGGGTAGAGCGTAACAAAGATTCGGCGGTTGACTGTTGTGTAAAACTACCTGAAAAATACAATAAGAACTTCGACGTTTCGAGCGAAGGCCCTTCGTCTGGAAGTTAGTGGATTTTTCAGGTAGTTTTACACAACAGTCAACCGTAAAATTTTATAGATTATATTACAAATGCCTAGAAAGTGGGTGGACACATCCCCCTAGGATTTACGCCCTGGCCTTGGTAACAATACAGACAGACAGAATGGCTTGTTTAAATCTAAAAGGAACCCGCTCGTGAAAAGGATCCATTACTACGTGAGACTACGTAAAGGGAGTTGCTGAGATTTTTTATCCGATTATATTAATGCAGTATATCTTATACTGTAGTCTGTATCAATAAAATTTAAAAATTTAGGGAGAATGCACAATTGAATGCATGGTAACAATGACAATTTTAATTGGAACAATTTTGTAGATGCGGTACGGTTAGCAATATTTTATGTATCTTTGCGTAACTAAATACGTCTACATGAATATATTCATAATAATCATGTATACGGTAATATTGCATGTACATGCAGCATTCATTTTAAATATGTAAAGCTAAATAAACTACATACCGAATTTACCTTACATACATTACAGGTCGGGGATCATTCATACAAGAGAGTTAAAAAAGGGAACATGGTTCAGGAGTCAAGAAAACTAAACTGCAAGGCACAAGTACATATGAGAGAGTGCATAAAATTTCCAAGTTTTAAGGTAAATGCCTAACTACAGTATACGAGAATTCAAATTAGATTTCTCATATAATAAGCTTCTCGGAATATGGGCACGTCACCATGTCAATCTAAAAGAAGAACAACATAATTTTAATTGACTGACAGACGTGTCTATATATTCATAATATTTTATAATTATACTGTACACCGTGACCAACGATTAACGGTCTATTGATAATATTGACGTATATAACTTAGAGTCATATACTTCTCTTATACGACGTTTACAGATTCCCGAAAAAACATCATGGCGTTGTCAATCCCAGTCCAAAAAACTAAGAGAGTCCATCAAGGAAGGATTAGATGGGGAACGGTGGATTCATGTACAACTACCATCTCTTTCAGAGCACAATGTTCATCCGATTGGAAGTGTGTGTTTCACAAACAATTTTATGGTCTTTACAAATAATGTATAAGAACATAGGGCGGTTTCATAATTGGCACATAATCACTAGTATTCTTCACGGACTTATGCTGAATTAGAATATTATAATATCCTTCTGAAAAAGATAGTAGGACTATAGTATCCTCATTTTCATACCTGTCCTTATCAATAATTATATTGTCACTTGTGTAAACACTTATAAATATATATTATTTTCCTCAGGATGGCGGACTGCACCAACGTATTGACAAACAGCTTGTTAATAAAATCGAAGAGCTTGTGAATAGCGGCGCAATGACTGTAAAGGAAGTAAGAAGACATCTAAAAATCTTCGTGGAGAAAGAAATGTATCGTGACAGACAGGCACCGGCGAAATCTAACCAACGATTTTACCCATCCAAGAGGACGATACGAAGTCATATTTATAAGGCTTTGGTAAAACAGCGATTCTCAATGTGTGACCAAGAAAACCTCGAGATAAAAGTCCAACAATGGAGAGATAAATGCCCAGATGAGAAGTTTTTTTTCCGTCCTTATGTCAGCGAAGAGTCAACTTGCTCTATCGACGAGGAAACGGAAGATAACGGATGGGATGAGGAAAATAACGACGAGGATGAGGATAACGAGGTCATTTTGCAAACATCAAATAATGGTTTGTTGTTTGTGCATCAAACAGATAGTCAGAGACGGCTACTTCTGAGATACGGCAACGAACTCAGTCTTTTGGATGCTACCTACAAAACAACGAAATACAGTTTGGCCTTATTTTTCCTGGTGGTTAAGGCAAACGTTAATTACCAAATAGTGGGATCATTCGTTGTCCAGAGCGAAACCTCAGAGTCCATTGCAGAAGCCTTAAAAGTGATTTCTGATTGGAATTCTTCATGGAATCCATCATACTTTATGGTTGATTATTCTGAAGAAGAAATGTCGGCAATATCATATTTGTTTCCAGATATGCACATGTTATATCGTTAGTAAAAGCTAAAATGACTTGACGTTCCTTTAGCCACTCTTTGGATATATGCATGCCACGTTCTTCTGGTGTAAGATTACTGTACAGCAAACATGCAGTAAATGTATTGTCCATCTAATGCATCTTATGCCGTCTAACATCGAGCTTTGATTGAAAATATATAAATATTTTTCGTTGAAAGTGAGCCCTTCCTCTTTCCCAAAGAAGAACCATATAAAAAAATGATCAAACATCAAACAAAAAAAGTTTATGATGGAGATAAAAAAACAGGTGATGTTGTACCTTGAAGCCGTCCGCCTAATGTGTTAAAACTAAAGTGATAAAAATTTTGCATTTTCAATTACCTATATAGAGTGCCAAATATACATTTGCGACTTTCACAGAGAGCAAGCGTGGGAAAGATGGCTAGGCAAAACCAGTAACGGGCTTGTTTCAAGCAAGCAAGTTATCCTTGGAAAACTTCGGGCAATTGCAAGAGCACGAACAGAAGAGGAATATAAACGCAACGTAGAAAACCTAAAATCCAGCCCGCAGTGGAAAGAAAATACCAATTTCAAAAACTGGATAGGAAAAACGTGGTTGCCAAAGTATGAGGTAAAGTTCTAGATCTTTTAAAACGTTATGAGATGCGTAAGAATTTAAGTTTCGCCGGATTTATAATTGCCACAGTTTATGGTAGAAACTATTGAACTATACTTAAATATGAAACTTACAACGCAGAGTGCCAGAGAAAAAGACGCAAATTTAGGGACCGTTTATTTTTTATCTGGGTGGGGCTGGTGGAATTAGGGGTGGGCCTGGTGGAATTAGGGGTGGGCCATCCGAAAACGATGGTCACGCTAAAAAATATCGGCGAAAGGGGGGCGCGCGCAAAAAAGGATACAATGTTTTGTTGTGTTTGCAAGAATGTCACCCTGAAAGCTCACGAAATAGCCATTTTGGGCTAATAAAATTCAAAATTTGCAGACCCACCGAGCTATGCCAGACCTAATAGATTGACTACGCAATTGACCTCAGCCTTGCAACTGCAGCTTAAATGCATCCGGACTCATCTTGAGCAAGACATTTATATAATGGCTATTTTAACAAGTTGCTTCTTGTAATTAGTTTAAAAAAGCATGTATCCCTATGTATGCATTGTCAGTGGCGTAGGAACTGGGGGAGCACGGGGGGCACGTGCTCCCCCAGGTTTTCTTCAAAGTGCCCTTTTTTCCAGCTGAAACAATGGGAAAAGTGCCCTTTTCTAATAGAAGAGGTGCCCTTAAGTCAAAATGCCCCTCCAACTTGAAATTGCTTCCTACGCCTATATGCATTGTAATTACTTACTAATAGTCTATTTGCTGTTTCTAGAAATGGGTTTGGGCATTTCGCAAGGATCGAGTACTAAGCATAATCAACACAAATAACGGCGTGGAACGACAGAACAAAGCATTTAAACATGAATACCTAGAAGGATATAAGCACTCTACGTTAAGCATTATGCTGACCATTTTGATAGAAGACTTCCTTCCTGATCACTACTTCAAGTAAGTTTCATCAAAGTGATACTTGAAACTGTATGCATGTCCCATTTGGAAACATTGAATGTAACAGTTTCACAGGATTCGCTGTCATCTAATGTTGAACATCAAGACCTTGCTATGTTTTGATTTAAAGGCCGTACATTTCTCCAGTTTTTGTATCACTGAGATGAATGCATCTCATCCATAAATGGCTACGAATAAAAAATAATTTATGTAAATTTACCCTGAATAAATCCCTGTTTCTGATTACAAAACCTTTGAAATTTTAACACAATAACGAGGCTAGGGGAGAGAGGCAATTTACATGCACATACTGTATGAGAATCTTAATCATGGCCTGTATTGTAGATGTTAAAAATATACTTTATTGCAATTTATAAGTGAAAATGACAAATAATGCATCTCGTTCAACAGGTATGTAGAAATGAATACCAAACTGCTGAGTAATTATCGAAGTTACAATGCCAACATACCTAAGTATTTACACGAAAGGCCACATACCATCATTAAGCACTGTATGGAACGGCGAGACGCATCTGAAAACATCCCACGTCACCAGGTTGTTGTTGTAGATGAGCAGAAAGGAGAGTTTAATGTTAGGAGTCAACAAGATGCAAACAAAGTCTATCGAGTTTCGTTTGGCACTGACACTGCTCCCCCAGTGCTTCCAAGCTGCAAATGTTACGATTGGGAGAGGAACAGGTTACCATGCAAACACTTCTTTGCGGTTTTCGCTCATTTTTCCAAATGGTCCTTTGAGCAACTACCTGGTACTTACAAGAACTCCCCTTTTTTAACAGTGGACGAACTTGTAAGTCCTGCACATCAACGTCCCATTGAAGTTGAAGACCTTCCAGACAATTGCCCAGCTGAAGACAATAAAGATGTTCTTGAAGACTCCACAGCAGCATGTACAATCACACCTACAGTAATCAATGAGCTACCACTGAGAAAGACAACTCACAGAACTGAAGCAGCTAGGAGTCGTGAAATTCTGGGACAAATAAAAAATATGACATACATTGCAGAAGGCTGGCAAGATGGCAACCTTCTTGAAAAACTGAATGTTAAACTCCAAAAGTGTCTACAGTTCCTCAAAGACTCAGCACCAAAAGAAAATGGCATCACTCTCGAAGTACCTCCTCTGAGCCAGCCAGGTAGGAAAACGGTTTCAGTCCCTGTTCAGCCTTTACAGCAACATGATTCCAATAAAACGTCGTCATACAAGGGAATACCAACAAGACCCAAGAAGAATCCCTTTTCAGGCAGATGTGGCGCAAAGGCAATGTCTTTGAAGCGAAGCTATGTGTCAAATCTATCAGATATTGAAGGGAAGCCAGCAAAGATGTCAAAGCCGAAAGAAAACGTAATCATTGATTGTATTGTTGAAAATGATGATGTTGCTGATGATCAGCTGGTTGAATCAACAACACCAACGAATGTTACACTCAGTGAAGTTGATACCATTGCTGACTACAATGTGGAATCAGCAAACCCCTCCAATGACGAAGTTATCATAACCACCACCGTTCAGACGGAGACGCCAAGAAGACGGAGCAATTTCAAACTGGGAGATGTAGATGTGCAAACTATTGTAACAAGGAAGGAGCTGACCGACCACATTATTGGTGTTGCACACTCTGTGCTATGCAAACAATTCCCTGAGGCAGAAGGTTTGGAAAACACAACTTTAGGACCTTGTTCAAACTTTACCGTGCATGAAGGGGAATTCTCACAAATTCTCCACACCAGTAAGCACCATTGGGTATTAGTATCCAACATTGGTTGCAAACCCTCCACAATTAACCTGTATGACAGCATGTTTAAAGGACGGATGACGTCTAGTGTGAAGAAACAGGTTGCTGCCCTACTTATGGAGAAAGGACCTGCAATAGCTGTGAACATACAATCTGTCCAACAGCAGTCAAATTTTGTGGATTGTGGTGTCTTTGCAATTGCATTCCTTGTCGCACTTTTGTTCAAGCAAGATCCTTCCCATATTACTTTCAGAGCATGTATGCGAGACCATCTCCTCAGATGTCTGCGGAAGGGTGTATTTGAACCATTTCCAGTTGCAAAGTTGCAAGTACAACGAAATACAGCATCCAAATGTGTAAAGCTGTCACTGATGTGCAAATGTAGAATGCCATGGATCTCAAAAGATGCACAAAACCCAGATCTTTGGTGTGCCCAATGTGAATCTTGTTCCGAATGGTTCCACAAGATATGTATCCCAACAATGCCCGACGAAGTTTTCAAAGTTAACAGCATGAACTGGGTTTGTCCCACCTGTGAGCATTGAGCAACAGTGTACTGGATACCTACAGGTACAGTGTAAGAGTTTGTCAATAATTACCAATATCAACATTTACAAATTAAAGCAAACAATGCTTTAAAAATTAACCAAGATCTTATTTAAAAGACTTATTGATTATATATGTATATTATTTACTGCTTGTATATAATGTTACTGTAGTTTGTACACTTTTAGGGACTTTGTGAAAATATTCATTGCTGCCTATAATATTGAATCATACATAATCACACAATCATACCCTATTCCCTGCATACAGTATAAGCGCCCCCAAATATAAGCGGATTATATCCGGATATATGCGCATGCATTTGCCTTTAAGATATCAAAATCTGCATGTATGAGGTTGTTGCACAAACAATGAAAATATGCACACAAGGATAACTTTAATGAGTAAAAAGAGTTTTGCGGCATTAAACATTGCCTTCCAGTATAAAATATCACTGCCAAACACCCCACTACGCCACTGGATGCAGCCACTTAAATTTAATGCCTAGACTAGAAGCGGTTAAAAATTAATTGATAAAAGGTTTCTCTTTCCAATATGTCAATGACTTTAAGGCCAAGACCTCCTCTTTGATGAATATAATTGATTGGCTTGGACAGCGTAAAAAAGTTGCAGCCTTGTCTGCAAAGTCTATAACAAACCCCTTTCCCCATCCATCTGCAGATCTATGGTAATCAATGTCTATGGAGCATTCATATATTGTTAAATTGAAGGTCATCCCCCTTCTCTATTGAAGGTGTGTCCCCCCTGTGCCCCAATTCCCTTTCAGCAATTATGTATGGATCAATTTTTGCTATTACCCACCCCCTGTGCAACACCCAGGATTTGTAAAAATTTTAAAGCTCACAGCAAGTTCCCAGCCTCTGGGAATTTTAAAATTAACAATTCCCAACCCCCGGGCAAGGTGAAAAACTAATGCAAGGACTTTAACATAAAAAATTAACAGATACTTTCAACAGAAAATCAAAGTGCTTGTTTGTTTTGCTTTCTCAGCAGCCCTTCTATTGTCAACAATATTTTTGATATGCTATATATCCAACATTTGATGGGCTTTTGCCTGTCACAGAAAAATAATGTGTGCAAAGGCAGGACTAGTTAATCTCATCCCCCGAGCCTGCGATCCTACGTTGCTGGTCACCAGATCCCATATCTTGCACATTCCCAGCCTAAACCCCTGGGACAAAATCTTGAAACCAATTCTGGCCCCTGGGATATGATTTGCTGCATTGTCCCAGCAATATATATATATTGTTACTTATTTGTGAAATTCATGGATAACAGGATAAATATATATTAAATATTGCACAGCCAATCAAATTTAAAAGTTAACATCACAGGTATAGTATACCCTCTACCCTCATTACCTTGTTAACCCCATACAAATGAATAATGAAATGCCAATTATTTACAAACCACTTAGTTTAATTTAACCCTTTTATAGTAAATAAGTATCAAACAAATGTAACCCTTTTATAGTGTATTAAATGTCCTTTTAGTGTATTACCTTGGTTTTCCCCTAGAAAATAATCTCCATTTTGTAAGAATAAGAACAATTTCTTGAGATGTTAGTCTTTAAAATATTAGAAAAATATCCAACTGCAATATTTTCCTTCGCCCATATTAAGTTGTTTACACGCACTTTCACACGAAATTGTAACACGCGAATTCCACGAAACCCGCGGGAATATCTTCGGCGCTCGGAATCAATCTTCGTAGCCAATTTCCGAAGGTACCTTGGTTTGACGGATGTCCGATTGCGCTTTCCTTTTATAATATGAAACATGAAATGCATTCTTTTAGCATGTTGAATAATTTTTATTATTCTGTAGACCCCAAATATGTATTATGAATGTAAATCACCGTCTACTAATTTGGAAAATATTGGGTCTACAGATTTTTAAAATCGTCCTAATAATTAAATAAACTAAAACAAAGCATTTTTAATATGAAATAGAAAATGGGGGTCACAGAATTCGAAGTTGTGTTCAGAGTTAATTGATCTGGCGTAAGGCAGAATAAATACTAAAGTATAGGCTCATCTGTGTGCATTATCAGCTAATGAGTTAGAACAATGACATAAGTCACACATTTTGAGGGGAAGCATGCCCCTAAGTGTCATTGTTTTAAAGAGGCCCTTATGTACATGTACTCTCCTGTTAGCAGGTATAGAATATAAATATACAGAAAAGGAGACGTTTAGAAATTCACCTTATTGTTATAATTTGAATGCCTGAGTACTATAGGGTGTATAAAAAACTGCAACCCTTTGAAATCAGATATTTTTAAAATTTGCATGATTCAGCACTAATTGAACCCAAGGGTGCGTAAACAGAATATATAGCTATACTGTGCATCCCCAAGCATGAAATTTCTTTCTATAGCTATACAGGGTGTCCCAAAAAAAAACCAAATTGAAATAACGTATTGTTAGAATTTGAATGCCTGAGCATTATGCTGAAACCCGC
This sequence comes from Trachythela sp. YZ-2020, assembly GCA_016169945.1. Taxonomy (NCBI): domain Eukaryota; kingdom Metazoa; phylum Cnidaria; class Anthozoa; order Malacalcyonacea; family Clavulariidae; genus Trachythela; species Trachythela sp. YZ-2020. The sequence continues at coordinate 5,025,364 of JADLSH010000393.1, read as the reverse complement.
GGAAGCGTAAAATACAGTTAGTTCAAATTCAAACAATATGTTATTTCAATAGTTTTGGGGTTTTGGGGGACACCCTGTATAGCTATAGAAAGAAATTTCATGCTTGGGGATGCACAGTATAGCTATATATTCTGTTCACGCACCCTTGGGATCAATTAGTGCTGAATCATGCAAATTCTAAAAATATCTGATTTCAAAGGGTTGTAGTATTTTTATACACCCTGTATACTGAACGCATATAGGTGCGTAAATACACTTGAATCGAATGTTATGCATGGAGAAGTTATTTAAAAGTTGTTGGTTTCGTTCAACATATAATTATGTGCTGATTGACTTAATGCAGCGCTTGAGCCAAAACAATTACTTGCATCAAACCAAGGATATTTTAATTTCTAAAGGTCTCCTTTTTGTATATATGCACTGTGTCAATATTTTATGCATTGTTGGGTTCAGCATAGAGCTCAGGCATTCAAATTATAATAGGATAATTTCTAAAGGTCTCCTTTTTTTAAGACGCCCTGTAGTATATATATTTTATGGTATAGTAAATCTATGAAGGTCTTCCAGTTCAGGACTAACAAAGGTGTTAATTGCTGGAGTGTGCATGTTCTTTCCAATGTATAGGTCAGCTACTGTTAAATTTGATAATAATATCCGGTGAACCACACGACTTTTGAGTTTAAACAACTACATTTAATAGACAACAAATGACCTTGAAACAACAACGTAAAAGTACAAAAACAAGATGGCGTGACTAAAAGTTCAAGTGACGTCATGCACAGTTCTGTTTTTCGCATCTAATTAACTTATATTACTGACACTCCCTCTCGAAAAATATGAACTGTAACTATATATATAATATATCGTGTCCGTCAAATGTTCAATATTAATCTAAACAATGTTTCTAATTCCCATTAGTTCTCTAATGCGTTGAAATAATGTCTTTCCCAATGGTTTAGTCAATAAATCTGCTAACATTTCTTCAGTAGGACAATAGTCAAGAATAAGTTCCTTATTTGCTACTTTGTCACGAATAAAGTGATATTTGATGTCGATATGTTTTGTTCTAGGATGATACTTCGGATTCTTTGATAAGGCAATAGCTCCTTGGTTATCCTCTTTGATCATTGTTGGCTTGTTTTGAACAAAACCGATATCTCCGAGTAACGCACGTAGCCAAACTGCTTCTCGACATGCTAAAGATGCAGCAACGTACTCTGCTTCAGTAGAAGAAAGTGCGACAACACGTTGTTTCCTACTAGCCCAACTGATCATTCCTCCGCACAGTGTAAACAAATAACCTGATTGTGATCTCCGTCCATTTGGATTACTTCTCCAATCTGCATCTACATAACCATTTAACTGTATTTCTATTTCTTTACTTCCATCGAATGTAATTCCGTAATCAATTGTTCCTTTGATGTATCGTAAAATACGTTTAGCCGCCGTCCAGTGTTCGACTCCTGGGTTTGAACAAAATTGATTAACCAATCCTAACGCTTGAGCAAGATCGGGTCTAGTGCCAGTTACTGCATATGTTAATCCACCGATTAACGCTTGATACTTTGTTTTCTCGACAGGTTCTCCTTCATTAGGTAGTAATTTAGTACCTTGATCAACAGGCGTTGCAGCTGGTTTGCATTCTTCCATTCCGAACTTCTTTAATAGGTTCGTGAGATATTGAGCTTGATGCAGTCTCATGCGTTTCTTATTTCTATCACGTTCGACTTGAATTCCAAGGCAATAATGAACTTCTCCGAGATCTTTCATTTCGAAACGCTTTTTCAATGCTTCTTTCTCTTTATGTAGCATTCTCTTACTGTTGCTAGCTGGTATCAAATCATCGACATATAAGGCTATGAGCATAATGTCATCTCCCTCTCGCTTTATGTACAGACAAGGGTCCGAGCTTGATTGTACATAACCAGAGTCCTTTAAGAATTGATCGATTGTGTTATACCAACATCTTGATGACTGCTTCAGACCATAGATACTCTTGTTTAATTTGCAGACTAACTCTTCTTTTCCTTCTTTCACATATCCTTCTGGTTGAGTCATGTATATTTCTTCTTCCAATTCACCATTCAGGAACGCTGTAGAAACGTCCATTTGGTGTACTTCTAAATCTAACTGGTTAGCAATTGCCAGTAGTGAACGAATTGAAGTATACTTTGCTACAGGTGAAAAGGTTTCTTCGTAATCTAAACCAGGCTTTTGTGAGAATCCTTTCGCAACCAAACGAGCTTTGTGGCGTTCTACCGATCCATCCGCGTTGTACTTTACTTTAAATACCCATCGACAATCAATAGCTTTACGACCTTCAGGTAGATCTACTAATGTCCACGTATTGTTCTTAATATGAGCCGAGTGTTCATTGTCCAGGGCGTGTTTCCACTGTTCTTTATCTGGACCATTTAAAGCTTCCCTTACGGTTGTAGGCTCTTCAGAACTGAACTCACCATTAATACATGCAACATTATTTTGCCACCAATTGCCAGTAATTACTACACCATGTCTGTCCGGTGGTTCTCGGTTACGCGTTGAACGTCGTGGTTGCTGTTCCGCTTCGGTTTCTCCACTGGTACTCGGATCTTCAGCACCATCATAACAATCAATTGTGTCTTGATCTTGAATAACTTGCTCTGAAACTGGTTTGATCTCTTGTGGTTCTTCTTGGTTATCAGGTATTGGATCTGAATCATTCAGGTTTACCACTTGCATATCTTTCTTACGTTGTATAAATTCATCTTCATCAAATAGAACATCTCTCGATACATGTAATTTCCGGGTTTTAGGATCATAAAGTCTATATCCCTTACTTGAAATACTGTACCCAACGAAGATACATTTCTTGGTCTTCGAGTCCCATTTCTTTCTGGTTTCCTTGGGAACATGCATGTATGCTTTGCATCCAAACACTTTAAAGTTGGACACGTCTGGTTTCTTACCATTGAAGCTTTCATATGGAGTCATATTGTCTACCGCTACTGTAGGACTTCGATTTCTAACGATAACTGCTGTGCACACTGCTTCAGCCCAAAATTTCTTATTGAGTCCAGCATTATGTATCATAGACCGTGCAGTTTCCTGAATAGTTCTATTCATTCTCTCTGCCACACCATTCTGTTGGGGTGTTCTAGGTACACTCAACTGATGCTGAATTCCCTTCTCTTTAAGATAATTAACAAATTCTTTAGAGGTGTACTCACCACCATTATCCGATCGAAGAATCTTGATTTTCTTTCCAGTAATATTTGTAACCATCGCTTCGTATTCTTTAAATTTCCCAAGCACTTGATCTTTGGTTTTCATGAAATAAACTGCTGTGAATCTGGATTTATCATCGATAAATGTTACAAAGTAACGATTACCACCATGGCTGTTTTCTTGCATTGGTCCACAAACATCACTGTGAACAATCCCTAGAATTTCACTAGCTCGAGTTGCTTGTTCTTTAGGAAATGGTGCTCTCTTTTGCTTACCTTGCGCACAACCTTCACAAAATGCAGATTCTTTAGCCGATTGGAAGTCTAATCCAGTCACTAATTTCTGATCTCGCAACAATCGTAAATTCTTTGTACTCAAATGTCCATATCTCTGATGCCATAAGTCTTCCAGATGCTCATTTGCAGCAACATTAACATCATGACTGTCCACTTTCTTTTCATTGATATCGAGGACATATAGGTTGTTTTGCATTTTACCAGATCCCAAAATAGTTCCACATTTGTCAAGAATAACACAGCCACTCTGTTTGAGCTCTATCGAATATCCTCGTTTAGCAACAACACTCACAGAGAATAGATTCTTTGCTAAGTCTGCAACATATAGGACATCAACCAATCTAGCTGGTTCATACTCGTTTCCAGCTTTAATATTAAGCCAGACATTTCCTTTTCCCAATGCTTCGACTACTCTATTATCACCCAAACGAACTCTCTCTGGGTTTGAAAAATGAACATAGTCAACCATCATTTCCTTATCATATGACATATGCTGTGAAGCACCCGAGTCAATGTACCATGTCGAATCCTTGCAATTCACACGTTCTGATGACCAAAATGATGTATGTTCAGTAGTTGCACTGTACGATGTACCATCTTTTTTTCCTTTAACTTCATTCGGTTTGTCCTTCTTCGGTTTACGACACTCTCTTGCCCAATGTCCTGGTATTCCACAGTTATGACATTTACCCTTTCTCTTAGGTCTCGGTCGATCATACTTGTTTGATAAAAGAGCTTTCTCTCCACCCTCAGAGGTTGGCAAAGTCTCTTTTCGTTTGTGTTCCTCATGAAGTAACCTTGCTGTAACAAACTCTAAAGTTAGATTATCAGCCCGAGACTCTAAAGCCGTAATTAAACCATTATATGAATCAGGGAGGCTGCACAGGAGCGTTGCGACTTGGTCGTCCTCAGTGATAGAGGCACCCACTGCTTCCAGTTGACCTGCCAGCTCTTTCATCTTGTTGATGTGTTCACTCATTGAATCATCTACCCCCATAGACATAGTGAAATACTTTTTACGCAAAAATAATTTATTTGCCAAGGACTTAACTTCATAATGGCCTTCCAGTTTTGACCATGCTTCCTTTGCTGTTGTAGCTGCACGAACTAAAGACAACTGTTCATCTCTCAAAGATAAACAAATCGTAGCGAACGCTTTTCTTTCCCGCCTTTGAAATTGCCGACGTTGAGTATCAGTAGTTCCTTGCGCTGTAGGTTCTACCTCATCGCCCTTAACAATGCCCCAAAGATCCTTCTCTTCAAGGACCATTTGCATTTTAAATTTCCACAGGTGAAAGTTCTCTCCGCTAAACTTTTCGATGCGTAACAGCGATGCATGTTCGTCGCTTCCTGAGGCCGCCATTAATTATCACTTCGCACAAATATACAAGCCCAAAATTTGTCGATTTCGCGTTAATTGTCCCATATTAAACTCACTAAAAGTCGAATTGGCGTTCCTGGGCCCATAACCTGTTAAATTTGATAATAATATCCAGTGAACCACACGACTTTTGAGTTTAAACAACTACATTTAATAGACAACAAATGACCTTGAAACAACAACGTAAAAGTACAAAAACAAGATGGCGTGACTAAAAGTTCAAGTGACGTCATGCACAGTTCTGTTTTTCGCATCTAATTAACTTATATTACTGACAGCTACAGTAATGTCTATCCTTTTTAACTTGTTGTAGAATGTGTCAATATTCAGACATCACATGACGAGGAATCTGATGGCAAGCTAAAAGATTTGAGTGATGAATTTGTTGGATACATACACAACGTATCACCACTTAAAAGGGAGCGTTTCTTTGGCTTTCAAATTCAGGGCAAAGACAAAACTGTCCGAGGTGTTTGTTTTTCACCCCCAAAATAAGAAAGTTCACAGAGCTCAGCAATGCAGGCTCACCTGTCAAAATTAAAAAGTTCCATATTGACACCAGTCCAACACAGAATATCTTCTCATGGGTAATGACGTACAAATAGCGGACTTCCCTGAGATAGACTTTGCAAAATTTGAGAAACCGAACACAATGAATATTTCGACTATCAAAACATTATGTCTTGGACAAACACCCACAGTGACCGCCAAGATACCACACTTATACGTAGCTAAGAATGGTGGCCATAGTAACGCAAAGATGCAGAATGTTGTGATTGCTATTCCGTCGTAAAATGATGTTATGGAAACATTTTCACTTTCAGGACAGTTAACCAGAATGCCACCTATACCTTCCGCAATATGACTGTATAATAGAGATAAGTTTACTCATGAAATTTGCATGAGCACTGCAATCACAGGGTTGGTGATTGAACGAGCCCCAGATTTTCAAGAAGTTTTCGCAGTGTCGGTTTTGACAAGTGTGACTACCCGAGGAGAAATAGTCGCTGTTGACCAAATTACTTGTATTACGTATTTATGCTGTTGGAGATGCAAGAAGAAAGTAAATCAGAGTTTTCAACAAGTTTTTACTGAATGTGGCAATTGCCACTTAAAACAGAAGAACACAACGTGCAACAAACCATGGTTTGCCCAAGTGATGTTCAAAGACTATAACGATAGTAACAAAATACTTAATCTTACTTTATTCAATGACGTTATTCTCCAAATAGCAACTTTAGAAGGCAAGAGCATGACTTGTCACTGGTGATTTCTGTCACATTCAACAGACGAAGTAGAGCGGTTGAAAGTGTCAATCTCCTGTAAGAGATACCATTGCATAGTTAATAGTGATAACATGGTTAGGAAACTCGTCAAACTACAAAGCAGATACCAATTAAATGTGATTTATGTTGAACGGTACCTGACCCTGCACACATCTTTTGTCTAACAGTCATTAATATTTCAAAAACACAGTTTGGAGATTAAGCCCAGACATTTCTATTGGTCGATTCATAAAAATACAATATATTCACTAACCGTGACCTTGCACAAATGCAAACAAAAACATAGAACAAAAGCGAAAGCCAAGTTTCCTAACCATGTTATCTTTATTAACTATGATTATTGACGTTGATTTTGCGTGAATAACGTTAGCTATGTTTATATGTATTTTTCATTCAAAGATTTTTAAAGACAGATTTAAAGCTAAAGGCTCTGGACAAAAGTCTAAAACATTGTAACATATCTTATATTCAACAGACTGTATGGATGAAATTGCGAATCTGCAATCATAAGCGCAAAGGGATGAAAAATGTGGGGGTGGGGGCAAACACAACTTTGCCCAACGAAGACATACAGTAAATTGTCCGACATTATATTAAATGCGAGTCTAACAAATGCATCCTAAAAGGAACAACACACACTTTATAGTTGTATTTAATAGGGTAAAGAACCAGTGCCTGAATTTTCACTGGGGGGGACAACTGTCAAAAACAAAATGCGGGTCAGGTTTGTCTAAGCAGCGAGATGGAAGGGAAAGTTATAAGTTTATATATAGCTAATACAACTGTAATTTCTTTTAATCTCTAAGAAGATCTGACCGACCGTGCGCATTGATTATATATCAGTTAAGTCTTGGTGCATGGGGTTATAATATGTAGTCCGGGAGTGAATCCGGGAAAATGTAGAAAATTTAGGGGTTACAGAAATGCAATTCCTGCATTTCAGGGCAGTTAACACTGTCTATAAACAAGTACATACATCATTCTTAATGATCAACTAAGGTCAGTCTTGGAATATCTTAATATTCCCAAATTATGCAAATTACTGTTTTGAAACAAATCCTGGCGAGGGCACTCAGTTCTTTGGATATTTGCAGGCTAGAAAATAGCCGAACTCGTCAAAAAGCAGTCACTTAGAGGTTCTTAAAGGTTGGTGGTGGGTTAGCTTTAAAAATACAACACAGTGGTAAACATTTGTATTCTACATTTCGACTATCTTCAACTTTGTGGTGTCATTGGCACATTGTTTTTTAAATGTTAGGTTGACAATCTGCAAATGTCTAATAGCATTCCATTCCAGTGCGATGATAGTCAAACTGCCACGTTTGAACAACAAAATTCCAAGGAATGTATCATCAAATGGGTTAGATATTGGAAACCAGCCATCAGTGGAACAAGTTCACCAAGATGGACACATAACATGGTACAACCCAGTTTCAAATTCATTATTGTAATGTTATATATAGAACATAGATGACATATACAGATCCAATGCATACAATAGTTTTATAGGTGAAAATCCAAATATTAGTCATCATTAGAATGTATCAGAGCGACATTTGAGTCAGTTACTGTTGATACTCTTACATATACCAGTAAGTTTATATTGAGTTGCTCTGCAAAGGACGTGTTGTGGTAAAACCAGCCAATATCCAGTCAATTAATTCCTCATCGATATAATCTATAACACAAAACACTTATGTTAGAATTTAGGGGGAAATGTCAACCATAGAGAACACTATAAACCACAAAGGAAGATTATTAATATCACCAAGGAAGATTATTAAAGATGGCGGATGCAAAATTTTAGTTCCATCAAATTTGTAACTTTTTAACCTCATAATAAGCTCGAGATTGGTTTCAAGAGAAATAAGTTACTTGATAGATGTTATGGAGACAATAAACAAATTAAGTTTAGCCTTGAACAGAGACTATGAATCGTTAAAGCAGTTTGTGTACAAGACTCTTAAACTTGACGGAATTTGGTCTCAGCCTGGTGGGGATAGAAAGCTTTTCACAATTGAAGACATGGTGATCCTGTGAAAAAAGAGAAAAAATTTGTTGTCCTTCGATGGACGGAAGGCAAATGACTTTAAGAAGGAACTATGTAGGCTGATATGCGAGTGTGAAGACGACATTTTAGAACCTGTCGGTGTGCATGGCATAAGCGAATTTCACTCTAGTAAATCGTCTGATCTTTACATGGATATAAAAGATATGAAGCAAGATCAGTTACCGATTGGGGACATGGTTCAATCATTGTCGGACTCTATTCTGCATGTAACTTCTGTAATTGAGGAATTTCAATATTTCATGGGAAAGAGTAAGACCAGTCTTACAGAGGGAACTTCGACAAGGTCGATTAACCATTATGGAAAAAGTGAAAATGGAAATCAAGTTATTTCTCAAGACCCTACTGAAATTGATGCTAATATTTCAATTGTGTTAGATCAATTGAAAAATTCCATGGGAAACAATGAAGCAGAATACATTAGTCAGCTGGATGAGTCTAGCGAGGCTTTATCAAGCATGACTGATGAGACTCTCATTGACAGAGATGTCAGCTGTATTGTAGGTGAACAATACATTAACAGTAATGTTATCGAAGAACCTGAAGTTGTGGCGCATTAGGAAACCTATGTGTGGCAAAATCATACCCAAAATCTTGTAAACCTAAGGAAAAGCGCAGTACGGTTGATAAACCTGAAAATAATTTGCAAAATCATATACCACAAAGAAGCATTGACGCTGATGGCTTTATTGGGGTTGACCAAAGGTGGAAAAGAATTAAGAATTTTTTTCTATCTGGAATACACGAGTGTGCAAGAGAGACAGATCCTATCTTACTTAGAGCAATGAAATATAATACCTACCCATATTTCCTTGTTTCGAAGTCAATGTAGGGGAACACGATCCATATTCCATCCTCAATGTGGTCCCAAGTTCAAACTGAGAGTTTCTGGCCAAAGTTCGTCAAATGTAGACCATGGAAACCGAAAAACGTCAGAAATCCCACTGAACTTACATAAAAATTAACACTGCCCATTATGGGAATTACTCAACAAATGTGTAATGGCTCAAATATCAGTTAGATTCTCGTCTATACCAAGGCAAAGAGGGCATAACACAAATAACTTAATATCAGTATTGCAGAGAACTCATGTTGATGTTTTCACACATGTTAATAATATTAACAAAACCAATATTAATAATAATCAACTGTCCAAGGCCTTTCAAAAGTCGAAAATTAAAATCGCCCATCATTAAAGAAACGAGACCATCTTTTACAATTAAAGAAAATGACTGATGTTTTCGCAGTGTCAGAAAGTGGTTAAATTCCATAGTGACAAATGCAGAGGTAGAAATTGAAGGATATAGATTATAAAGATTGGATAGAATAAAGAAATCAGGAGGAGGCGTATACACTTGAACTTCCTTGAAAATCAAAATCCTTAATGAGCTTACTGGCATATCGCAGTTTGGTTTTCACCAAGTATGGGTGCAGGTCCAGCACAGGAATCTAAAATCAATCTTATTGTGTACTATTTACCGTCCTGCCGACTGTTCCGTGACATGTTTTGCGGATTAATTTTTGGAGAAACACACCCTTATGGGAAAGAAGTGTTTATAATTGGCGATCTCAACATTGATATCTTGAAAAATAATCAAGAGTCATGAGTGCTTTCGAATTTATGTTCTAGTTTAAATCTAACACAACTAATTACTAGCCCAACAAGAGTAACACCACAATCATCAACTCTAATAGATGTCATTATGACAACTAATACTGCTTTAGTATCTGAAAGTGGAGTCATGGAAAATCATATAAGTGATCATTACTTGATTTTCACCGTGTTAAAATTATAACTATAAAAACCTCAACCTACTCTTATCAACATCAGAAGCTATAAACATGATCGAAATATGTTTTTGGAAGACATAGCGAAAGAGCAATGGGAGAATATTTAATAAACTCGTACCCAGGGCTAGCCTGCTGGGCGTAGCCCAGGTAAAGGCTGACCACGTGACATCAGGAACGTGGCTTATTTCTCCACGCCGGATTTTTTGGATGGGGGGTGAAAATATATAATGGTTTTGTATGTGTGATGACAATTGGATATATATGTTTATCGATAATACTATGGTCAACTATTGCCAGCGGTCTCACCCACATATTTAAGGAAGAATCCATATATGATTAGTACAGTCTCTGTGCAACTGCCAGCAAGACAACAACTGTTTTCACTCAAACCAAAATGTCACGAGCCCCGGAGGTACAACGACCAACTTCAACGTCTCGAGCGATCCATGCAGCAAGAAGTACTATTACATCTGCTCAAATCACAACGCCTGAGGCTTCACAAGCCCTAAGCCATGAAACTCCACCAAATCAAAGAAATGAAGCTCCAGCCGCAAGTATTGATCCAGTCGAAGAACCAACAATCGACACAGCTCAGCCGGAGGTATAATTCTTTATCTGTGTTGGTCTACGTTTACAGTCTTTGTGCTTTCACGGTTTCAACACAACCATCCATTGTTACATGCATGATCTGAATGTAATAAAGTTGCTTTACCGGACCAAACTATTGTATATACATTTGTAGTTTTGCCTTCAGCACATTATACCAATCTTAACCCTTTTTGCCCGGCAAAATATACTCTATACGTACTCCGGAACTATACACTTCAAGAAAAATTTTCTTGTTAGGTCGCATCGTTTCCGAAGTTCAGCTGAAAAATATTTTAGGATCCAAGCCTCACCTAGTTTCCTTTGTTTTTTACGTTAGTAACCTTTGTCTAAAATTCAAATTATCACAAAATAGCTTTCCTATGTTCAAGTTTGTTTGCTGAAATTAATTGCTCTAACACCTTCACCCCTTCGTAAATCTTTCTTTTATTTTCAACTAAAATTTTGTCCCATGGCGAATCAGTTTACTTTACGTTTGTGTTACGTAGTTGACAGTTTGGCCCTAGATACAGTTCAGTTATTTCGTTATGCTAAAATATTACGCGCTTGTTTACAACACAATTCTCTCATGCTCCGTTAGTTATATATTTCGCAGGTTAACAGTTGGGCCCTGCATATATTTGTTTCATGAACACAGGTTAACAGTTTAGGCCTGTTGCTGTATCGGTTAAAGAAGGTTGACAGCCTAGCCCTGTTATAAGAATTATACAAATTTGTTGATCCTTTGGCCCTGTGATTGTCTTGTTGGTTTTGTAAAGGCAGATTAACACTTAAGCCCTGTAATTGCGGCATACACATACTCTTCGACATGTAAACAATGTATTCCGTTTCCCTCTTGTTTACATTTCATTTGCCTTTTTCCCCCTGATTTGTAGCCTGATGAAATTGCTACTTTGAAAGCTCGCATCAAGGTGCTTGAAGACTCAAATAAACCATCGGTTGATTCAATCCTCCAAAAGATTCATACTCTCACTACTAAAGACTATATAGATTTTGACAAATATGAAGCTTTATCTTTAGCTCAAGCGCTTACATATTGTGCCCAAGATACTGACCACAAAAGTGCTGGTTTCTACAGGGCCGCCTTACAAGAAATCCGTACACATATGGATCGCCCAACGATAGAATTCAAAGCTTTCTTCGTTGCCTTATTCGCCGATAAAGAGCACCAAGGTTTTTCGCCAATCGATGCTGTGTTACACCGTATCCCAATGCTGCTCGCAATGGTCCACCCCCCAAACCATTGCTTTAATCTCAGATTTTTTCGTGTGTCAACAAATTATGACATTTAAAAACATGTTGACAATAACAATATTTAAAATTATCAAATAACTACTGTGCTGTTCTTCCATTAAATAGTTTAAAACTAATAATTAATTCTCCGATTATTTATTAACAAATATATTCAAGCAACAACCATGTGTTTCCTTGTGTTTCCTTGTGTTTCCATCTCGATCCCATCTTGGTGACAGCCCTGAAAGGGATTCTAATCCTCGCTCATAGCTCAATATCGAGATTGGAATTCTCTCGATGAGGATTGGCTGATGAGAGTTGGATGCTTTAGGATAGTCTTGTAAGGTTATAAGACATATTAGGGTTTAGGCATTCACTGTAACCGAAGACTGTCAGGCGCCCATTCTCACTAAAGGAGTGGGGGAGATCACTGACAATAATGCACTATTGCCAGCGGTCTCACCCACGTATTTAAGGGAGAATCCATATATGATTAGTACAGTCACTGTGCAACTGCATGCTGGATAGCACCTGGTGAAGACAATTGCAATCTCCGATTCTCGTACCACTCCATACCTTGCAGTTGTGGGAGGTGCGCAACCCGCCCTTCCTGCCCATTTGGGAAGACATACCATTGCACTTCCTTCGACTGTCAGGCGCCCATTCTCACTAACGGAGTGGGGGAGATCACTGACAATAATGCACTATTACTCGAGAACTTGCTTTAAAGTGAAGGAAGTGGCACGAAATGTTGTAACAGATGCTGGTATACAAAATTTATACAGATTTAATATATAAAACATGTCAATGAACATGTCAATGGATAAATGGTTCAACAGTTTATCATTGATCTGTGCTATATGAACTCAGTAGCGCCACAAAGACTTCAAAGGTATCGAGTATACTTCCAATTCTAACTCTTTCAGTTCAAATGCAGACTGAACTCAATAGTAAGATTGTGACAAAAGTACTGGAACTTGTTATAATATTTAAAATGTGAATTAAAGTTTTATGTTGTATGGAAACATTGTACAAAATATCTAAATAAATACATATTATAACATGATTTCATTATGAGCTTCAAAGATATATTTTACATATATAAAAATATTTCCCAGGGAATATGGATTTTTATGTCACGCCTGGATTAACAAGATAGGATAAAATAATAGTATTATCTTAATCCGTAGCGCGCCGGTTGAAGAGGCAGGAAACTTCAGTGCCTAAAACTACGTAACAGTGCCAAGATCAAGGTTGGATTCTTGGCATTTAAAACAAAGATAGCGCAAGTATTTTCATAAGTCCACACGACTTGTATCAAAGCGAAGCACTTGAAATTTTCTTCAGCTTCTTTCTGGGATACTTTTCAGGTTAGTATATTTTCATTTAAAGTAACTTAAAGTATAAATATTTGTGTTATGGCTTTGCCCCACCACAAAGTTCTTGTTTTTGGACATCCCTCTAGTTCTGCAGCCACAAAATTGGGAGATATCATTTCCCTCCTAACCCAATCAAGCCTTCAGAAATCCTCTCTCGCTACTTATAGGCGCACGTGGAGAATTTTCGACCAATTTTACTACACATTGCCTATATCACCTCACACTTTGGCATTTTTCATAGCTTACATGTTTGATCGAGATTACGCCCCCGCAACTGTCAACACATATGTATCAGCTCTTGGTTATTCACACAGACTATTGAACTTGGTTGACCCTACTAAAGTATTTTATATTATACAAATGCTAAAAGGCTATGGAAAACTTGGATTTCGCCTTGGATCAATTTTAACCCGATTACTTCACACTGCATTGGTAATTCATATGACCAATGCCGCTTTCAGGCTATGTGTGGTCTAGCATTTTTTGCCTTTCTACAAATTGGCAAAATAACATCAACATCAAAGCAGTCTCCTATTCCACTATGCGTAAACCAGCTCACCAAACTCTTAAGAGATGGTGAAGTGATTGGTTTTAAGTTAACGTTTACCGACTATAAACCTAATTACAAACAGCGACCGTTTTCCATGGTCATTTACTGTCAACCATGTCATAGGCCCTGCCCGGTAAAACTTTTATGTAGCTATTTAGCCTGTCATGGCAATTCCTCTGGACCTATTTTCATTACTCCTGCGGGGGTAATCGAGATTTGTAATCTCAATCCTTCCGTTTACAAGCCTCATAGTTTCAGAATTGGTGCTGCATCATTTGCGGCAGAACATGGTGTGCCCGATGCGCAGATACGCATTCTGGGATGCTGGAAATCGAATGCTTTTCACAAATACATTTGAGTTCCAACGCTTACAACAACCTAACCTAACGATTCTAGTATTCTTTTAGCTCCCTCTTCTGAGCATCATGGCGGGGTGATGTCTAGAGAAGGGTTGCAATATTGGCTTATGGTGTTATTCAGCTAGGGCGGATAACATCATTTCTGCCCAAATACATATAAGTAGCTTAATATATACATATATATTTTTTCTATATTCAGCAGTTAGCAGGGGCAACTGCTACTTTACAATATAATCTTTGGTCATAAATATTGTCAAGTTAAGCACCGTGAGCAAGGGCCACTGTATACAGTATATATAGTTAACATAATATCACTAATATGTGCTCTCCATGTATATATCCCAGTGTACTTAATTGAGGAAATTGTTAATCAATGAAAATCGTTATCAATAAATATCAACTGATAACAATTAATCGATTGATATTGGAAAAATATCTGAAATCAAACATGTCGCATGGTTTAGCAATATGAATAAGTCATGAAGCGATCTCTTGCTGCGATCTCTTCCTATAGGAATTCCTATAAGATCCAATAGGATTTCCTATAGGAATTCTATAGGAATTCTATAGGAATTCCTATTAGATTTTGGCCCAATTTCCTATAGGAATTCTTATAAGGATCCTATAGGATTTCCTATAGGAATTCCTATATATAGGAAATTGGGCCAAAATATAATAGGAATGTTATTAGGTTTCCCATAGGAATTCCTATAGGATCCTATAGAAATTCCTGTATAATCGTTTTAATCAAGGTGAAAGAAAATGAGAAAACAAATAGAGAACAATTTTTATTACAGATAAAAATGTGGCAAATATAACAATTTTTTTACAACTAATATACTATTAATCCTGATTTCAAAACTAAGTTTGTCTAATGTGAAAGGACTGATCAAATTTGGTAGAGAAACATATTTTACAAATGTTAATAGCTTTTTTTGCGTCTACGTTGCTACGCAACGTAAACGCTATGTTAGCGGTAAGATTTCTATGTGGCAGTGTTTGGTCGATTCATGAAGTCAGCAGCTTAACCGCATGTAAAACAGTCTACAAATTATTCGCTGCTGTTCACACAGATTTTGTTTTCTATTTTTGAAAGGATTTTGTCGAAGTAAGGCAATTATCAAAGCTTATAGGTACCTGGTCAAGTTGGGTCATGTGAATATCGATATTTGTTGACGAATCGCGTAATAAATTGTGAGCATTTCAATTGTATTGTCAACGTTGCCAGTCAAGTCAAGCTTTTGATATATTTATTTGTCTTACAATAGTTTTGATCTCACAGGCACATTGTGTTAGCGCTGATCAACATTTCGATCAGACGCTAAGCGTTGTGTGTAACACAACTCAATCAAACCAGTTCTCACCAGTTCAAACTCAAATCAAACTTAAAACAAACTCAATAGAGTACTTAAACTAAAGAAGTCAGTGTACTCCAGAAAAAGCTAAACAAAGACAGTGTGGTCGTTCGCCCAACAAGGCAAACTAACTAAAAATCGGTGACAGTTCAAGATCAAGATGGGAGTTACAATTGAGCAATAAAGAGCTCGAATTGGTGCCCACAATAGTTTTGTGAAAGCCAGAAAAGGTAACGCGAGTTGGAAAGATATTTTATGGAATACATCTCCAATAATATTTTTATTGACACAACGTGTTTATGTAATTGCCTATATTGTGTATGTTGCATTATTGTTGCGAATGGCAAATGATGTGGAAGAAAATCCAGGGCCTACTCTTTATGAGATTATTGATCCAACCAAAACAATTTGTGCAGATTTTAGTCAAAGCAATGGAAGACAATTTGGAAGAAATGCTGGCAAACAATGTGTAGCTATGTCACTAACTGCTATAGTTCATACCCAAGTAAAACATATTACAACTTGGGGATACATCATTTTTAAATACAATATTATCTGTTGGTAACAATCTTTATACCTATATTGCAAACTCAATTAACAAAGAGCTTTTGTTGTTAACTGAGATACCAGAAATTATTTCAATTGATAATAAAGTTATTAATTTACAATACAGTGACTACTTAAGTGGTGATGTATTTATGATATTGGATAATGAACCATTTTACTCACTCAAAACTGCTCTTAATAAAATCTTTTCACCCACTGAATTAAGTTACCAACATTGTCTGTTAACTATTGACTGCAACACAGTGGCAGTTTTGAAGATTTCGGAAGAAAAAGTTAAGATTTTTGATTCTCATTCAAGCGATTTATATGGTATACCAGACCCATTTGGAAAATGTGTGTTGATTGATATTGAAGGTTTAGACAATCTGTCCAGTTTTTTTCACAATATCTACCCTCAAAACAGTCAACAATTACCATTTGAGGTTAAGGGAGTACAAATGTCCCATTTAAATAACAATATAATTGATGGAAACATATTAACTGTAATAAGAGAAACTCATTTGAGCCGAAAAACCCAAAGCAAAAAAAACCAAAATGAAACAACTGAGAGTAGAGAACAAAGATTATCCAATCTTAGGGAGAAGCGAAAAAATCAGTCGATGGAAATTAAAGAGAAAATGTTCAATAAACATCAAAGAGCTAAACAGCACATAACCAGTGAATCTAGCGAAATTAGAGAAAACAGGTTGTCAAGAAAGCATAAACATGCCAAACAGGCTAGAGAGAGTGAATCAAACGAACAGAGAGAAAAAAGATTGGCAAATATGAGTAAAAATGCTAAAGAGGTTTACAGCAAAAAATCTGCCAATATGCATACAAAACAAAATGGAGAAAGACCACATTTGTCAGACATTCCTGAACAAAACAATGGAGAAGTTCAAACGAAAACATTGAAAGAAATTATCAGTAAATTCCATAGTGCTGTGTCAATAGGACCACTTTATATTTGCACATGTTATGATCAATTGTGGTATAAACATAGTGTATGTCATGCAGATAAAATCAGACTATTAACCAGTGATGCAAATAAATACTTACAAAATAGACTAAGTCTTGACAATGCTGAATGGCTTTGCAATGCATGTATGAAACACCTAAAAAATGGCAAAGTACCACCCTATGCAGTTTCAAATGGAATGACATTTCCCCTAAAGCCATCATTGTTTTATTTAAATGAGCTAGAGTGTAGGCTTATTGCACCAAGGTTAGCATTCCGAAAAATTATGCAAGCTCCCAGGGGAAAGCAGTTAAAAATAAATGGTAATGTTGTTAATTTGCCAGCCGATGTCACCAATACAGTCAATGTGTTACCAAGGTTACCACAACAAACTGGCACCATAAAAGTCCAGTTAAAACGCAGGTTGCAATATAAAAGTTCGGCACTGGCTTTAAATATCAGACCGCATAAAGTCCTCCAAGCAGCAAGCTGGTTAGCAAACAACAGTACTCTATACCAAGAAGAAGGTGTGACTATTGACCCAAATTGGAAGATAAATTTTAATCACAATGGTGATGTAGATCAACCGGACAAAGCACATGATGAGAACAAAACTAAAAACAAATGTAATAATGGAGGTACAAGTGATGATGATTTTAGTGAAGATGAAGCAGAGATACCTGCCGGTGTTACTGATAGTATGCTAACAGCAACAGACTTTCTTAATGATGGTGAACAAGAACAAATATATAACATTGCACCTGGAGAAGGTAACAGGCCACTCAACATTTTCAGAGACAAACACTCAGAAGAATTAGCATACCCAGGCATATTTTTAGGTCAAAAAATACCTGAGGATAAAGAACGGTTAACAAGTGTTTACTACAGTGATATTTGTAAATCAAAATTTAGAAATTCTGACTGACGGGCAGCAATGTGTGTTGAAAATATCTTTTTTAAAACAAAAAAGCTACAAATGAAAATTTTATTGGGAAAATCTCAGATTGCTTTGAGAAAATGCAAAGAAACAATAGTTCACTTCCTGCTGGTCAATTAAAACAAGAAGGTGGTTTAGAAAGATTAATCCATCATGATGAAGGTTATAAATTTTTCAGAGCACTAAGAGGCTCCCCACCTTATTTTGAAAAAGCGAAAAAATATTTGTTTGCCATGATTAGACAACTAGGTCCTGCAACATTGTTTTGTAGTTTTTCATCAGCTGAAACAAAATGGATTTCATTTACTACGAATACTAGGGAAACTTGTTGACCAAAGAGACTATACTGATGAAGAATTAAATAATTTAAATTGGGATGAAACATGCAGGTTAATCCAACGTGATCCAGTTACATGTGCCAGACATTTTGACTTTCAATTTAATACATTTTTGAAACAATTTTCGATGAGCAATGTTGCTCCACTAGGTAAAGTTAAAGATTGGTTTTACAGAGTTGAATACCAACAAAGAGGCTCACCACACCAGGGTGCATTCCATGTAATTGGTACGCCGGAGATATGCCAAGGCATTTTTTATTCACGCCAAATCTAAGGCAGTATGACGCCGCCACCCGCTGACCGGCGCTGCCATTACGATGAGAGCGTCGCAGCCATTTTGGACTAATTGCAACAAATCTGTAACAGAGTCACTAAGTCACTTGTACCAACCTAGTTTAACATTTTGTTTTCATGCTGTTTTCACAGAAATTGTGAAAGTTGCATGTAATTGCTTGAACAAATCAGAGTAAATATGATGCTAAGCATAAATAAAGCATTAACATGAACACTACATTATAATAGTCAAAATACCAATATTGAGTCTTCTTCTAAGAATATGTTCTAGAAAAGTACTACAGAACAATACAAAGTATTTAACTACTATGTACTAGTATGTCAACACGTTTCCCACAAGAACAAGGTTTATATGTTGACCACTCTTTGCATGCAATGATGCAACAGCCTTACGAAGCATGTAAATAATGTGAAAAGTGTTTTAGTACTCCTGTACTCCATTGCCCAACTAGCTATAGGCTATACTGAGTATAGGTGAACTACAACTGTACTGATATCCTTCCGATAGTGCACCGATATTGTTCTGATTACTCTTTTCAGTCTTTTGCTAAGAACGGGCAGTGTCCACCTGTCGCATGAACTCGATCTACTACTTTAGACACATCGTACTGCTTTGTTCGCGAGGAAAAGAATGTGTTCACCCGATGCGCTCTTATATTGTCATCACCCTCTCGATATAGCGCCACTCCATCTTTTATTAAATCCTCGGATAGCTTTAAAGAAGGCAAACACCAATTGACTTTCGTTCTCCGTACCAGTGTTTCATTAGATTGACCACCCGACTGTTGCTGATTTCGCATGGCACCATAGAAACTCTCAGCGATTGCCTCGGGACCGCCTTTAGCTAAAACAATATCAAGTAATGCACAAGATGGGGGCTTCGCGATGTTATAAACATCTTTGTTCCAGTAGAACGACTTGTAAACAAGCTGCTCGAGAAGTTTCACTTTGTGAATCATTCCGTCGGAAAACTGCATGACAAAATGCGAATCAAGTCCAGTCGACTCTTCAGCGCGGATTTCCAAAAGTGAAACACCATCTTTAAAAAGATTAGCCTCTTGGTCATCTAATATCTCAAACCACTCTCGACAGACCCCGTTCCATATTCCTTTCATCACAGCTTTCTTTGGGAATGTTCCTCGGGTTCTGAATGTGGGTGTAAAACTTGATTTCAAAATGCCACGCCATGCTGCCACTGCATACTCTTTCCACTCCTCCTTCTGGCAAGAAGAAAGGCACTTTTTCGTTCAAAGAGAGTTCCACAATGTCATCGCATTCTCTGCGCAGCATCGAATACTTTCTGTTGAGAAATATCTTCTTTCTGTGTCACTGAGCTGATCCGTCCTCTCCAGGCTCAAACAAACTTTAAGTGCATCTCTCTCGTCTTCTTGATTGTCTCTTTCTTCTTTTTCTGCTAATGGAAGCTCCTGAATTCGAATCTTTGCGGAATCTTCATGAAACCAACCAGCCTTGGTGCAAACTTCTGACTTCTTTAAATAAAGTTTGGGCCTAACTTTTTGTTTGACCTTCAGAAGTCAGAAAAGAAAAGCAGAATTTCTAGTAGCTGTGCTTTCAGTAGCTTTAACTTTTAACTTTTAACTTCAAACAGGTTCATCAGCCATCAAGCACAATCAAGCAACTGAAACTGGGGCTAATAGGACGATTAACCGAAAGGAGATGCAAAATCTGAAAAGATCAAAGCAACAATCCATCGAACTCTTCTTGAACGACTGCCATTCTTCTTCTGAAACGCTTGATGAAGAAGAGAAAACGCCCCACCACATTAATTAAAATCTTTATCTCTTTCAACCACTGTTCATATGAATTTAATGCAAAACCGCCGATATATAGGAAACTGGTCGCCTGGTTTTTTCGTCAACCATTCTAAGAAATGCAATGGTCGCATTAGATAGTACATGGTTAAAAACAAACATCTTTTGATGAACTGTGGGCGAAAGTGTCCACTATCTGTTTGGAGAATCAACATCACACAGAGTAATCACAAATTGAGGAGGCGGAAGTGTGTGATCATCATCTGCAGAGCAAGATGGCGATCATGTTTGAAGCTTTCGAAGCTTGTCTTCTGGTACCGTTTTCGCAAGCCAACGGCAGGGCCATCTGGCCGAACGCCACAAAGTCGTGGCAAGATTTGCTCGAAAAGTGCTCGGTTATTCATCATCAAGTTGCGTTCACGGAGCTTCAGCTTCACCTTGTCGCCATAATCATACACCGGTGAACTGGAATGACATGGTGTGATGGCGCTGTGGAGCTGTCTCTGAGAATGTGGTTGGTTGTTTGTTGGTTGGTGGAGTTGCTTATCAGTGGTTGCCCAAAAGAGTGGAAGATGTGTGTGGATGTGGAGTAGATCTTCTCATCTCTCTCTTTCTCATTCTATGATCTTTCTGAATCATGTACGGCCATGTCAGCCAGCGCCATGTTACCAATGGTGCCCACGCCAACAGAATACACAGATAGGAGAGATAAGAGAGTTTCAAGATGCATCCAATGCCTATGCTTCTTTGCTAAACGCCTAGCTACTGCTGAAAGATTAATGTAGGTTTTGTTTCTCTCTTGATTGTTTCCCTTCTCTTCCTATACTCTTCCATTTCCTTTGCGCTTACCAGACCCACCACCAACAAGACCAAAGAGATTCATGCCTAAGGATACCATTCTGGGCTGTACATTAATCAGCCATTAATATTAATCAGAGTGGTGTAAGATTCTTACTAAGAAAAATGCGGTTGATAGGGGTGCCATTACCTTCTGGTTCAGCAACTGGTGTGCTCGAATGGTGTTAATTTTCGGCGTAGGTCTATCATAGGAAACATGGCAAACAAACATGGCAAACATATTCTGGTCGATTCTGTCGTTTCATCGTAGAACCATTACAAAAGTTCAGTATTCCGGCGACATTCGATGACATTTCCCGCCTTGCCCGAAATTCAACTTTCACTATCGCTTCAGGCTCCTCGCTCAAGTGTTGTTCTAGTGTTGTATATGCTGGCGTCATGTTCATCACTTTCAAAAACTTAGCAGATAAAGCATCCAACACCTGCTTAAGAGTAGTCTTCTGTGTTTGTTGTTTGCTTCGATCCAGCAGACAAAAATCGAGCATGGTAGTTTGATTTTTTTCTTGAAAGGTGCTGTTGAATATTTGTTCCCAAATGCAGAAGCTGCTCGTGCCCACTAACGCGTGAATCAGACGTATCAAGTATATCATCGAGGTTGACATTTTTTTCTTTCACTGGCTGCGATGGTGTATTTGCATCTTTAGGCTTGGACTTTATGGGCTCACGATCATGACCCGGTGTTGAATCAGCGTCACAACCGAGGTCAGATTGAACTTTAGCGCTATTGATAGAGGTCTGTTCGATTTTCGTAGTGCTGTTCTCTTTTGACGTCGCATGTTTACTCTTTAGGGCTGCTACTCTTGGTGATGATGTAGGTACAAAGGTGCACGATTTTGCTTCTGGTAATTTGTGCCACCTATCTTTATGCCGTTGTACACTTGAATTATCAATCCGGCATATGCTGACATTTCTTTCCTCTTTTAGACAGTCTTCCATACACTGTAGGCATATATGTTTCTCATTTTCTCTTGATTTTTCTTGCACCTTTAGTTTCTTTGTTAATGGAGCCTCCGATTTTTGAGTAGTCAGATAGCCCGTTCCCCAGTCTAAGAGGTAAGCTGTCTTTTTGAGGATGTTGATCGTTTCACTTCAGATTCTTTATCAAGAATTGCAGCATCTATGGCCAGAATTTTTTAATTAACATAAAAGTTAAATTTGCGTTATCGTGAGATTGTCAGGACTTTCAATAAAAACATTTTGTTGATTAAATGTCAAACTATTACTAGCTAATGTCAAGTTGTCAACACAGCTACTTGCAGTTGCGGACTAATCATGTGTCGATGTTCTATAAATATTGCTTTCAAGCCGTTATGGAATGTAGTCGCATGACGTGAAAGGCGCATCCGCGGTTTTGAGAAAATAGTTTTCTCAAAATGTAAATAAATCACACTTCCAGCAACGGACTTCGGGACTTGACAGCTTCTTTAACTATCTTTTGAATTAATATTTTAACAGATCTTTTTAAAACCCTCTTATGTTGGCCGTATAACTCTATATAGTCAAAATGAAATCTTTGATAGGTGCATTGCAATAACATTGACATAAAATATCTTTACAATATTAAAATCTGTATTTTTACCTTTTTTCTCACAGGAAAAGCAAACAATTTCTTGACCATAGCCTTCTTCTCCCACAGGATGTCCACAAATCAAATGCACAAATCGACCGCATTTTCTACAACTATGGGCCTTTCCTACCTCGTTTGAGCACACATGACATGCCAAGACTATTTCAGTAATAATATCCATCTGAAATATTACATTTCTGACCTATTGTATACCCATTAAATGGGAAAATTTGGCAAAAAGTTCAATCTTTTTAACTCATTATTTTAAAAATCGTAAATGTATTTATATATTGTTTTTCAAATCACAGCGCTTCTGTATATCAACAGACAACAACTGCATGCTTCACATGTCAACTGTCAAGGGGGCGTATAACATTACAATGGCAAGTGGGCGTAATATTGTTTATTTGTACAAAGCTACATATAAACAAGGCGAGGTTACCCTTTTGGCATTATGTCATAGCCTTTACAACATTATTGAATATTGGTCTCGTAATTGTTACTTAATACGCTTGTTTATTATTTTTGTGTTTCTTTTATCAATGTTCGATGACAAGATTTAATAATTTAAACGCAAATATCTACTTTCTGAATATCTACTGAGTCAAAAAGTCAGATTGCCAAGAAACTGATCACGCCAATACGCCAGGGAATAAAATATCTTGCCAGCACGTCAAGCGCTAACCTAATTCCACGCCGGAGATCTTCGAAGTTTGTGCACAGAATGCACCCTGGTCACCACACATTCACATGTTAATATGGCTTGAAGATGCTCCCATATTTGGGGTTGACAAAGATGAGGATGTCACATCATTCATTTACCAAAATAACATGCAGAAAGCCAAATGATGATCCAACATTGCTTGAGCTAGT
The DNA here is from genome assembly GCA_016169945.1 of Trachythela sp. YZ-2020. Classification (NCBI taxonomy): domain Eukaryota; kingdom Metazoa; phylum Cnidaria; class Anthozoa; order Malacalcyonacea; family Clavulariidae; genus Trachythela; species Trachythela sp. YZ-2020. The sequence continues at coordinate 5,001,710 of JADLSH010000393.1, read as the reverse complement.
TAATAGACAAACCCACAGGCATTCTCACACATGTCGAAAAAAAATAAAAATGTTTGTTGTTTTCATTATCCACAGCCACCAATGAGGACAACCCAGATACTTTGTTCACTTGATAGCGATGTTTCTCAAAGTGATGTAAAAAAACTAAAAGAATTATGGAGATATATTAAAAAAAACACTTAATGACCTAAAAGAGGGAGAAGACATAACATTTCACCAACTTATGGCAAATTTAGGTGTGTCTGAAAAAAATTATTTGCTGGCAATTCGATCATCTCTTAATTGCCCAACTATATTTTTGAAAAGAATGCCAAATGAACTTAGAGTTAATAATTATAACCCTGCATGCCTTGCAGCATGGAGAGCTAACATGGACATTCAATTTGTTCTTGATGTTTATGCCTGTGCAATGTACATTGTTTCATACATTTCCAAAGCGCAAAAAGGAATGAGTGAATTACTGCGCAAAGCATGTGCTGAGGCAAAAGAAGGAAGTATGAGATATTGGAAACAAATTCTTAAATAGTGTAGAAATAAGCACTCAAGAAGCAGTTTATATCACCCTGCAATTACCAATGCAGAAATCATCTCGACAAGTAGTATTCATTAATACATCACCCCCTAGTGAAAGAGTAGAGCTGTTGAAACCAATGAGTGAAATCATTGAAATGGAAGATGAATGTGAATAAATTCATTCAGATGGTCTTTTGGCACGATATATTAAACGCCCTGCAAAGCAAAACCTTAATGTTACTTTAGCTGATTGGGCAGCATGGTATGATAGCTGTGGAAAGTCATACCAAAAAAAATCTAAAGAATTAGACATAGATAATCTCCCAAAGGAAATGTGTGAAGATGAAAACAATGATGATGATATAAATGATGATAACCATTCTGATCATTTCAAAACAATTAATAACATTAAAAAATGCTGTAAGGCCAGAATTATTAGAAGTGTATGGTTCAACCGGGAAGCCCAACCAGAAAAACATTATCGTGAGCTCATTATGCTTTTTACACCATGAAGAAATGAGGGAACTGATTTAATTTCCCATTACCCATCATTTCAAGAACATTACCTTGCTAGACAAGATGAAATCTGTGAACAAATGAGTCAATATGTTGTTTGTATTGAAGATTTGAATGAAATTCAATAACATTTAAATGAGGAGAATGAAGATGAATTTGCTCCAATAGCACCAGCAACACAAGATGCTGAACTTCAAGATGAAAGTGAAGGGAACAAAGATTTACATCCTGATTTCAATGAAAAATATGATTTATCACAGGATATTGGTATACCATCAAGTGCACAAAATAATGAACCACTTATCTTGAATGAAATACCTGATGATGAATATCGAGCCATTGAATGGTACAAACATTGAATAAGAAACAAAAGGATTTTTTTATCATGCTCTTCACTTTATTAAAACAACTAATAAGCCATTTTACTCCTTTCTCAGTGGAGGTGCAGGAGTTGGTAAATCCCATTTAATAAAATCAATCTATCAGGCTGCACTGAAATATTATAACACACAGGCTGGTGAAGATTTCCATCAGGTAAATGTATTACTGTTGGCACCAACAGGAAAAGCTTCCTTCATTATTAAAGGCAACACCATACATAGTGCTCTTGCAATACCAGCAAGCCAGTCCTTAAAAAATTACAAATCATTAGACTCCAGCAGGTTAAATACCTTAAGATCCCAATTAGGTGGTGTTAAACTAATATTACTAGATGAAATATCAATGGTTGGAAACAATATGTTCACTGTTCAGATTAATAACCGCCTAAAAGATCTAAAGGGTAGCAAGGAAGATTTTGGAGGTGTCAGTATAATTGCAATTGGAGATTTATTCCAGTTACAACCTGTATTTGATGGTTATATTTTCAATGATATTCAGAACTCTGAGTATAGCATACTTGCTCCTAATTTATGGAGGAAATATTTTAAAATGTTTGAACTTGATCAAATTATGAGACAAAGAGATAGTAAAGTTTTTGCTGAGATCTTAAACAGGTTAAGAGAAGGTAATCATACCAGTAATGATATCATGAAAATCAAAGAAAGATGTGTTAATGGAAAAGATTGGCCAAGACAGGCTCCTAGATTGTTTATCCAAATTGCAATGGTAGATGAATAGTGAGAATGTTTATCTGGCAGCAACAGGCAGGAAACATAACATAAAGGCACAAGACAGTGTCATTGGAGCGAATTCTGTAGAACTAAGAGATAAAATATTAAGGCAAATTCCTCATGTCCCTTTGAAAAACACAAAGCTAAGAATTGCTGAAGGTGAAAGAACTGAAATTGCACTCAATGTTAGAACTGATGATGGCTTGACAAATGGTGCTAGTAATGTATTTAAATTAGTTCAGCTACATCACGCTGATCAACCATCTGGTATAATATGGGTGGAGTTTGATTATGAAGATGTTCGTCGAAAAACTAGACATGAAAACAGACGTTTGTTTGTACAAGGGATCCCATCTACATAGACACCAATTAAACCAGTCACTACACAGTTTTATGTTGGTAGAACTCGATCAGCTCAAGTTGTAAGAAAGCAGTTTCCGCTACGACCAGCTGCGGCTAAAACAGTCCACAGCTCTCAAGGTGATACTCAGACTGAAATTGTTGTTAATCTCAACACTAAAAGAGCATTCCCTCACATACATTATGTAGCCCTCAGTCGAGTTATGACAACCTGTGTGAAAGTAAAATTGCTGTCGACCCAAAAGTTGTAGATGAAATGCAACACCTTAGCACAGAGAGAACATTGCAATTTTGTTTTACTCCATTATACGATGTCGATCCATCAAGTTTAAAAGTTTGTCATTTAAATGCTCATTCACTACACAAACATATTGAAGATGTCCGACATGACCTGAATTACTTAGGCAGTGATTTAGAGACAAGATTTAGTCCATTTGATGATGATGAAATGTACACCATTCATGGGTTCCAATTATTTAGAAATGATGACTTGAGGTCAAACCAAAACAATACACGACCATACCATGGTACAGCGGTCTACACATTTTTAGCACATGCGGGTGCGAAGTGTCAACTGTGACCAACAGTCCAGGCCGACCGACGCACAGAGATTGCATGATATTTTAACAGGTATGTTTTTTCTATTTCCCCCCACATTTTAATCAATTCCCTGGTTATTTCCCCCTTTTATTTGTCTTTATATCATCATTATATTTATTTATGTTCTTTTCTCATTTCAGTAACTTGCCATTTAATAACATGACCGTGAATGAGTACCAACCAAATATTATCTGAGATATATATCAGCTTCAATGGTGATCAATGAACAATAAAATAAGAGAGAAAACTGAATGGAACAAATACAGCATGCCAAATATTAATGAAAAGATTTAGTGAGTTGTGCAAATATTATGCCATTTATACCAGAAGGCAACTCACTTAATTGTATAGGTGAAGGAAAACTTTGGTTACATGAGATGCTACAATATCCATCCACGTACAGTATAAATAGCAGAACTTTGAGTTATGACTATGGACATATTCACCAGTCAGCACCTGTCACGTACTGTCTAACATATCCTGCAAAGTTTAAATGCACTGAGCAGATGTTCAGCAGAACAATGATGTCTCAAAAATATATCCATCATTTACCAAGGGCTAGATAAATGTCATCACGTTGGGTGACAAAAACATTCTTGATCCAATGGAACATATTAACAATATTGAAGCAATATACAGTATGTCGTATGATCAGACATTTAGAAAGAATCATGATGTGTACTTTACATCATTGTTTAATTATAGCAGTTCAGTGAGTTCACAAAGGATTTTATATCATTTTTATTTACATTAGAAATAACAACATTGGGTGAACATTGAAATAAGGAAATATCAAAATTCACAACAACAATTATTTTACTGCATAGAAAGCAAAGTTCTGATGTTTTACAATATGCAGAAGGCCTTAAATATATTATCAATACCAATGACATTGATATAATCCCTGGTCACAAAAGCCTGGAAACCATCCTGATAAAACATTGTCATTGTAAACTTTAGTTAGTAGTCTGGCTCTTATTTCAAAATTCTACCCTCCCTGTGCAGGTATTTACAGTAATAATCATCAAAACACGGTGGTAAAAAATACACTTTATTATTTTCCAAACAACCGTTCCTATAAACATTACTGCAAAAACCCTTGTATCGTCAATCATTAATGTTTAATTTACTCGTTGGAAAACTATGTGGTGTTATATTATGTGATTTGAAAAAACTCTTTTCTCGTGATTGACAGGTCAGAAAAACACAAACTCCAAGTAAAAGTTTGAAGTTTATACGGAGTCGCCATACAAGTGTTTTCACAGTAAATTCTAAACAGTCACAACTCTAAACATACAACTCTGCCAACACAATGTCAACCTATTTCAAAACATCGCATGCAAACATCGCAAAACTAAAACAAGCTACAAAGTCAAAGAAAGCAAAATACTTAACCCTTTACTTCATGACTTTTTTATCTTTTCAAAAATAAATCATTTGCATTGGATTTATAGTTAACTTGCAGAGGTAAATAAGACTAGATGATCAAAAATCTATAACTCCCTCAATTTCTAGGAATTCTAGCATGTTGTCCCACAACAACATGAGGTAAGGGTACGTAAAACTGCTGAATGTCAGTATATAAAAAGTTAGACAATTTTTTAATGTTGGTACTAAATATACCTTATTACATGATAAAAAAGAGTTATTTTATAAAAAGACATGTGTATAAAGACATAATTACGTGTCTTTATACATATGTACTAAAATTTAAAAATATTTTAGGTACAAAACTGTTGGATAAAATATGTTCGATAATACTGTAACCGACTATTTGGTATTATCAAATTCAGAATGGTCTAATGCACAGTTATTATTCAGATTATGCTGTGTGGAATCCATGGAAACAGTTCCGACCTTTTACTAAGCATAACTGAATGTGGCATTTTGCACACTTGATTCTGGAATATCCACCATGACAAAATCTGCATCTTTGTTGCTTTTCAACAAAGATGGGGAGAGGTCCTACTTGGTCATACCGTATGTCATTCTGTGGAATTCTTGTCAATACTTTCTGACGCTTTGGTTGAATTTGTGCATCATTTGGTGTAATGGAAGGACGTCCTCGCTTGGGCTGTGGTGCCTGACTTCCCACCTTGTTAAGCATGCAGAAGGGAATTTGAAATTTGGGTCTGGAATTTGAGCAAAGATAGTATGTTTTTCTTTGCAATCTTCATTTGTCCACAATGCCGCCGATACAAAAGCCATCCATTTACGACAGACACTCCAATGCAATAGTAAACCAAATGCATATACCATTTGCGGGTACGAAGCTTTATGCGATATAAAGCTAGCAGCATGTCACAGAGATCCACTCCACCCATATGCTTCTTGTATTCTCGTACAATCTGTGGACATGGCACATCGATCTTGGCTTTATCTTTGCAGCTCCACCATTTAACCGGATCACCAATATCAATACCAACAAATGAGGAAACAAGTTGTACCAAACCATTGTCCAACCAGTCTTGTAGAATTTATTCACTGAAATAGACATATAATATCTGTTCGTATGCTGTTCTCAAAGGTTCACATGTATTCACAATTCTAAAAACAGATAAAAAATAGTCTTTCATTCAATTAAAATTTATCAGCACTATAATATTTAGTTAGGCAACTTCCCTATAATAATAATAATGATACAAAGATTCAATGAATTTTACTATCAAATGAATTGAAAATATGCCTCCTTGTCCTCATAAGAGTATCAGATGAACCAAAACATATAAAATGTGCCCAAGTACTTATTAAAAACAATTTGTTGTGCAAAAATCTACAACCAAAGTGATATTTTCATTCTAAAAATTCTACCCATTTTCATGACCATAACTTCATGATGTTGTTGTCCAACAACAAATATTTTCAGCGATGTGTGTAAGCCTATGTGCAGCTATTGAGTAAAATATGTTAATAATTACATTGATATAGCCTATATCAGCCAGATTATATTTTTTGTATTTCCTATACTCCCCTTACCTTGACAAAACGATGCTTCAAACCGAGCCACATCAGACTTTCATAATCTGCCATTTTGAACACGCTGTGTGATCATACTGATGAATAATAAATTCTCCCAAAATATTTTAAAAAGATCTGTATCCATGGATACATCATTACGTAATGTTCAAGGTAGGAATCGGACCCAGGCCTACATTAACGGCTTCGGATATTTAAATAAAAAGGATGTTGTTGTGGGACAACATTACAAAGTAAAAGGTTAATAAAAGTCCAAATCTTGGATTGTTCGCTTAACTACAAGTACAAGTTACAACATTAGTATATCCACTGATAGTACTTTTTAGGAAAAAAACAACACTTACAACAGATTCGTTCTTCACTTTGAAGATCATCTTTTCACTTGACAAAATAATCTCACTTAATTTATCGTTCTCGATATCCTCAATGCTACCCCCGATTTCTTTGCCTTTCTCTGCAATTCCTCTCTTGTAATTTTCTACAATGGCTTCGAGCGACCCGGCAAACAGAATATACAATTCACGCCATCATTCATGGTTTCAACTTTAATTCGAGCCGCTGTAACTTTTGGGCACCTTTTAATCATCATGTAATTCCGACAATGGCCACACTTGAGCACAACAGAATCTTGCCTCGACTGTACTCTTTTTCCGCAGGATACGCACGTGTAGAATGTAATTATCTCCACGCTCAGAATAGACTGACATTGAACTGTCGTTACACCAAGCCTCTCCTTCGCTTTTTCTACAATTGCCGAATCCAGTTTTGGAGATTCCTCTACGCTGATTTTCTCAACTTTTGTTTCGGTTGTCGTGGATTGGAACTTTTGGCCCTGAAATTGTCGGACTCGGACATTATCCAACCTAAAAAAATGGCTGTCCTCAGCTAGCTTAATCTCATTGTTCCACATAGTGATTGGCGCACTCCCCATTTCATCCACCAAATAGCCTTCCAACTTTGTCAGATTGGCCTTTGTGGGTACACTTTCTGGCTTATTATCACCAAACAGCAACAGACCACAGACACTTACCACTTCATATACTTGTATCTTTTCAACTTCCCCGACGGTGATCATTGCCGCGCTTTCTCTGCCACTTGCCCCAGCCATACTAAAATCCACACTTGTTTCACTCTCTTCATCAACATCGGTGTTGTAGTTAATGAAGATGACATATTTTTCCTTTTTATCACAGTTGTATTTTGTAATCTTACACGGAACGCCGCTTTCTGCCTTTCTGTCAATGTTAAGTTTGTGTCTTTTTGGCGAAAAGCAAAGAGCTTTCACAGTGCGACTTTTCTCGACAACATTGAAAGAAAAATACTCTGCTCCTTTTGATGACACTTTGCACGGACTGACATTTTTAACATATCCAATAATGCCATCCCCCTGAGAGGAATGACAAGACTGAGAAGACATCAGTGGTTGAGAGTCGAGCTGAGGCGGTTTCGGTGAGCTAGCTGTACAAGTAGCCACATTAGCTCCTATTTAAAATATGTCAAACAAAATATAAACTTTCAAATACAATACATACAAAATAAATGAAATCATACCGCACCTTTTCTCGACTTCTTTTTGAGCTGCTTCGACTTCTTTTTGAGCTGCTTCGACTTCTTTTTGAGCTGCTTCGACTTTTCACGTTCGCCCTCCATCACTTTTCTGTACGTGTTAATAATAAGGCTCAGGCCGTTAAGCTGACAAACATGTGACCGATCATGTGACGCTTCCCTTCCGGAACCCCTCGAGTGACGTCGAGCTTTAGTAGTTTGTTGCACAGAATAGTGCTTATTGTCTGTACACTGTATTGTGAACATTGTCTGTACACTGTGTTGTCAAGGAGAGCTTTATTATCGAACTTTAATACTGCTGTTAACTATATTTTCTACTATAATTCCCCCATGTTTTAATAGCAGTGTTGTGACTAATTGTGAAGATTTGTGAGTTCATAGTGTAAATTGATTCCATCTCCAATGCTTTAACAGATATTGAACATATTAAGTTAAAAACCAACAATAATATTTCATATTTGTTAAAATGAAAGGACTGTATAATACTTTAATAGTTGTATCAAAATTAAGGGATAATTCACCCCATATTTTCTAAAGTAATCAAAACTTAGTTTACCAAAATAACATGACTTGCTTGTAGTTGATTGTAGTAGATTGAAGTTTTGCACACCTATAGAGTGTAGGCCTGACGGTATATATCTAGTATATCATTCATATGCTTCCATACTATACATACAAATATGACATATAAGATATGTTGGCCACTGTTTTGTAATAATTTCATGTGAATACTTAAAATGCATTTGACTCAATGATTTAAATATTCCCAGCCGGTAAAATCCTCATACTCTCATATTTTTTATGTCTAAAAATCTTGTACACAGCTTGCGACATTGAACACATGTATTGAAATAGCTCAAATTGAAACCAAGCACATTGAAATATGTCCTTTGTAGTATATACCCTTTAACCTGCAAAAATACTGTGGTTTGTTCTAACGATAATATATTATTATCAGTTACATGTGAAGGGACCAATATTAATATATAAATTCTAGTTTTTGTCTTTGTCACAACCGAAAGATGGTAAATATTCTAAACTTTGCAAATTTGGGTATCTAAGCTACACAGTACAGTTGCCAAAAGATAACCGCAAGTACACATTGGCATCAATAACACACACTAGCATTATCCTGGTAAATACACATGAATTTGTGGTTAGCCCTTGGCAACTGGAATAGACAGCATTGCACCAGAATTGCAGGGCATATATTTTCATTTTTTACACCTGCCTCTGTATATATACACAATTTTTTACTAAAAATTTAGACCTACAAAAGTCCAATAATCAAACTTAACGGTTAATGGTATAACAGTGTCTGGTTTACATTTGTATTAAGCATAATATACAACACTTTCCCTTTGATGGGATAAATTGTCTGGCACTAGATTGTGTGAATTAGTAAAATACTATAAAAAATATATATATGTCTCATACCTTGCTGGCTTTCATTGTCCTTGTGTATTCGACGTATAAATGTATTAAAGAAAGATAATAGTAAGAATGTCATAACCGCGGCAATTCACTAAACCGCCATTTATCCCCCTGTCTTAATTTCCATAAAGCCCGCTCGCAGGCTAATCTTGGAGTATTTGCCTGTCACGTGGTCAGCCTTTACCAGGGCTACGCCCAGCAGGCTAGCCCTGGGTACGAGGTTGAATATTTCACTGATTGATGACGTGGATGGACAATTAAATTATTTTAACTGTAATTTTCTCAGAGTTTTAGATAGACATTAAGACAATAAAAATCAGATATCGCCAATCTCCATTTGTGGACGATGAAGAAAAGAGACAGGCTGCATTTTAATAGTATGATAATGCAAACACGGAATAATATGCAAATAGATCGTTTATATAGTCGATTTTCTACAAGTGTTATCCTTAAAATGTGATGAACAAGCATATAACAACGCATGCCAAATTGCCATTTCTTAATATAAACATTGATGTACTTCAGTATATTTACCCTCTATAAAGGCTTACCTTTGTATGTTGATCCCGCTTAATCTTGTGATTCTGGCAAGTTTGTGTAGATATGATCTATTAATGTCTGATTATCTGTCTGATTGGCTTCGTCCAACCAATTTATTAAAGTCACCTATGAAAATGTTAAATTGAGAAATACATAACATCAAAACCTCATTTAATGCTCCTAAAACTTGCTGAACTGGAATTCTGAGTGATCGATATATACCTATAATGGTAACATGTAGAAGAATCATTACTTTCATTATAGGTAACTCAAAGCCATTAATATTATGACAACGTGGATATCCAGGTAAGAACTCAACTCGGCTAAAAACAGCCATGCCACCAAAAAGTCTTGAAGTCGAAGAGTGACCATCATTTCTAAACAAGGTGTAACCATCAATATCATACATAATATTATTATCTGAGTTTGTACATCGAGTCTCTGAAAATATATTGATGTCAGTGTTTGTAAAATTAAAATCTTGTTGAACATCATCAATATGCTGGATAGACTTGATCTGTCTTATAAATAGGGGTAACACTCAGTTTCAGTGCACGTTCAGTCCTCAACGATTCCATTTCAGCTGCAACATGAGGATTGACAGCTATCTTTTCTTCACAAAGGTCAGTGATATATAAACCGTCAATGGTTGTTACCCTTTGCCCATGCCAGTGGAGTCGATCTTTGGAAATTAATAGATGACACCACCATTCTGGAAGAAGTCCCCAAAGGAACACAAGTAAGATTCAGTTGGCAACCGATAAGATACAAGATCAGTCAACCGACCTAAAGTTCACTCTGAACGAAGACAAGTGCAAGGAGATACATGTGTGTTTTGCCAAGTCTGAAAGACCTGACATTTCACCTGTGAGAATCAACAACGAAGAAATTGATCTAACTTCTGCAAAAATATTGGGCCTAACTTTTTGCGGCAACTTAAGCATGCAAGAGTATCGGTAAAGGAAATGATCCTTTTCTACTGCACTTGTGTTCGCCCAATCCTCAGTCTTTCACCATAGCCTGCCACCTTATCTGAGTGATGATATCGAGAGGATCCAATGGCGCGCACTCAAGATCACTCATCCAGACTTGTCTTACTATGAAGCTCTAACTAAATCTGGACTCTCTAATCTCAATGACAGGCGGGAAACATTGTGCGATAAAACGTTTAATAGTATTGTGAAAGATCCCAACCATAAACCTCACGCTTTACTACTACCTATGAACAGTGAATGCCAATATCATCTACGGAACAAGCGATTATTTAGGTTACCAAAATGCAAAACGAAGCGTTTTAAAAACTCTTTCATTATCGCTAGCGCAGGTCGATATTAATTTCGAACCTTATTTTAATACTTTTAACAAATACTTTTAACAAATACTTTTAACAAATACTTTTAACTAATACTTTAATATTCCTATAGATGTAACTCTTAGTTTAATTTTAGTTCAGTCCTGTAGATTTTTTATAAAAGTTTGTAAATTCTATATCCATTGTAATTCAGCTGTAGCTGCAAGTTTGGATTTAATAAACACATCTATATATCTATTTATCTTATATGCTACAGGTCGTCGTTGTAGACCGTTGGGCTCAGCAAATGTCACTTTCAATTTCCGACCTTGAACGATGATATCGGGACCCATAGTAAACTGAAGAAACGCGCTTACATTCCCTCCTAAAGACTTGATATAACGTACCAAGTGATCAAAAGAATTTCGCTGCGCCTCATTTTCCGGGGAAGCATCTAGGATTTTCAAAACCTTTTTCGCAGTGGGTTTCAATTCTTAGTAAAAGTGAAGAATGCTTGCCATATCTTGAAATGGAAGGCAACTCTTCAATGACGGCAATATCGTTGTCTGACAATTGGAAACATACCGTCGTTGGATAAGCTCTTGGTGGGCTAATTGGCATAATATGTCTTCGATGTTTTCCTCCTTAGGTATGCAATAGCACTTGTAGCTCCCCAAGACCTCCAGCAGATCTTCGTTTTTATCAATTTGTGATCTATTTTTCAAACAGTTATCAAATACTTCTCTCTCATCTTCCGCTATTTAAGCCATGAAAGACTTCACTAACACTTCACTGGAGACACAATCTTCACCTAGAACAGTGCACGCAACAAATGCTGCAGACAGCGCAATGGGATACACTCCTTTGCAGTAGCCGTACAATAAAATTCTGCCCACACTTTTCCATTCCTTGGCGGATGCTCCAATGGATAATGATTGATAGAAGAGGTGCCAAAATTCAGTGAGAACTTCACGTGACACACCCCTTCCTTCACCTTCCTCTATAACACCACGTGCATCAACAACTTTAAAATATAAATTAGCTGAATGATTGTACTAGCTAAAGTTAATGGCTGGTGGCACCCTACAGTTAGTACAGTTTGAAACACGATCTATATAGATCAGATGTCATCCTCGCGTCTCACGCGTGGAATCTTTGTGACCCGGTACAATTTTGAAACAAGCCGCGGGAAGTTGTTTTCGAGATTTTTCTGCGAAGAAACCACAACCTTTTCATTATAATCGTAAATCTTTGAAATTCAAGCAGTACGTATGTTGTTAACCAGTTTCTAAGCTTTCTTTTAGTATGTTTTTTACGTATTTACTACGTTCAGTATTATCTTTTATAATGTTCAAAATCTTCGACTTGTTGCAGACTAAAAATTATAAAATGATATTTTATACTCTGCTCAAGGCAGTCTAGAACTGTCAGAGTTATATAATTCTTTAAAACAATCAAAAGTTTAAAAACTACTGCATACAACTACAGTACAGACAGTTACGACTTACGAGTTGTCTTACGAAAATTTGGAATTTTTGAATATTTTGAAAAGTTTTCATACCGATTTCAACAAATTTAAGAGATGTTGGATTAATTAAATGGGTAAATCACTGACAAACCAGACCAGAGAAAGACCACCAACAAACGATCTTGGGACCAACAAGCCAAAGGTAATGAAAACGAAGAGAATTTTTCTCGCAATTGCACACCATTTCAGAAAAAACCCAGCCTGTTTTACAGCCAGCAAGTCACGCGAAAGACAAGGACATGCGCAGATGCCGTTCTTGTCGAATTGAAATTCTGTTTGCCTGCATAAGTTTTGTGCGTGGCTTAATGGCTTAAAGTCGCCTTTTTTAATATATCCAAATTTTGGAAAAAATTTACAGATTTCTCAGAACAAAAATTTGCAAATATCTAAAAAACTTATCCTACAACCTACCTTAATTTTTTTATATAATGTTCCGCTTAGTATTCCAAGTTTACTTGAAAATTAAAAAAAAAATTCACCGAAGGAATTTCAAGTAATTTCATTTTTTGTCCAATTTATAGGATATGACTACTACAGTTCATACGCTGTTGTTACCATAGCAACGCGACTGTGGTATATTTAGAACCCATAGGTTGGACACATAACAGTTATATTATTAGTTATTACCCAAAAAACAACTATATATTTCACAAACATGAAGATATGTGTTGCAATAGGGAAAGCACATTTTCACCCCTTGGTTTTATAATAACTGCAGGGAGCCTTAAGCATTTATTTTTCTTCCTTTTTTTAAATATTTTTGAACGCGGACGTGTCAGCAGATAGGTGAGAAAAGCAAACAAACGAAGATTTATGTTCTGACACACTTGCTCCACAATTCTTGCAAAAATTTGCATTTTTGTCTTTCTCCTGCCCACAATGCAAACAAAACATCTTCGCCATTAATGTAAGTATATTTCTATCTTTTCTATCTGATAAAAATCTATCGCCCGCATTTGTTTTGTTCGTTACCATTCGATACGTTATGTAACGATGAATGTTCTAACGTTTGAGTTTTGTATGCGTGTATTGAGTTTTGTACGCGTGTACTGACTTTTGTATGCGTGTATTGAGTTTTGTACGCGTGTACTGAGTTCTGCATGTGTGTATTTGGTTTTGTATTTTGTGTGTTTGGTTTTGTATGCGTGTATTTGAATTTGTATGCAATTTGTATACTTGAAAACCGGTGCTTTATGCAGTACTTATATACAATGGAATGGCTTGATTTCTATAGTATCAATTTTTTCAATAAAGCAATTGCATGTGACAGGCGAGGGGTTACTGCATGCATGTATTTCTAGTTATTTTGTATTGCTCCACCTCTCCTGCCTCCAAAACTACACCTTCGATTAAACCCCACTTCGCGATACATTCTTCTATTTCGTATTGCATATTTATTCTGTTTGAACAACACCACATAGAAATATAATATAAACATGCAGATAATGCATCAATGCTTAGCATCAACAGTTTAAACCATATTCATAGACATGCTAGTTATTAGCAGATTTGTATTGGATCTATACCAAATTCGTCTGACTTATCTCAACAAAAACAAGTTATCACACTTGCAATCGTTCTGTAAGCATAAGCATTATGCCACAATACCAATAATGGTATGTAAAACATGCAGATTCTAATTTAAAATTTTATGGCCGAGGAGTTGAGGAAGATTGAGAACAACTTAATTTTTTGTGTGCAGGGACGTAGAAACAACCTAGTTTTTGGGTGCGCAAGAGCCTGAGAACAACCTAAAGTTGAAAAACTAGGTTACCAGTTTTCTCGTACAAAAAATTAGGCAATGATGTTATTGTCACAGTTGGAAACCAATGCACTAACAGATAATAACATTCCTTGTCATAACTATGAAACATGATACAGTTGGGACCTTTAACCTTTGGATACATGTTAATTTAATAGTCTAATAGATACTAAGATATAAAGTATATAGGGTTAGCTGGACAACAGGAAATTTCTATTTAATTTAGAATTATTTACAATATGACAGTCATCAATGAATTCAAAGTTGACAATTTTTTGACAACATTTTGTAAGGGAATGTTCATTTGATGGATCATGCATTTCGCACTTTTAGCAGTACTTTTGACTGGAACAGGCAACTCTTAAACTTTGTGTACCCTTAATATGATTTTTTTTGCTCAATGACAATGTTATCAGAGTTCCAAAGGAGGTACCTTAAAGCTTGGAAACCCCATTTTCAAAAAGTATCGAATTTAGGCAATTAATTTGTTACCTTTCAAAAATTAGGCAAGCATTAAACAATAAATAGGCTTGGAAGAATAGCAGTTTAAGCATCTGAATGAAACCTTAAAGTATACCTTAAGTACTCTACTTGGTTTTGTCAATATTGCTCATCTGCAGACCATCTATTCCTAATGTATCCGGTTTCAGGACCACTCTTCCAGTAAAATTCCACATTACTTTCTGTGTTATTCATTCATACCTACAATGGTGGACATAACAGTTGATAAAATTGCTTAAATTTTCCGGAACACACATTCGACTAACTTCATTAGGCTTTCGCCCCCTCTCCCCCAACCAATGTTGCTATTATTATCCCCAGACTTAAACCGCAACATAACAACATTGTCTAGGGGGAAGGGGGGATATCCAAGGTCAAATACAGAAATTATAGTACAATTTCTACTCTGACAGACGCATCTTTGAATTTTATTAACAACTTATGTCCAGGATTGTAGGTCAGCTGTGATGAATGTTCGTGTTGTCAAAACGTAAATTGACAGGGCAGCCATCTGAGCTACAAAGCAAAACTTTCTGCTTAAAAACACCTTCAATTACCTTTCAAAGAGCATACAGCTATAAAATGGACAGAATTATATTAATTGATGTTGTGTTTTAGGCCTTTTCTCTAATAAAGCCCCATTTGAAAGAAATATAAATAACCCACTCTTTTAATCCCAACATTGACTTCCCTCTTTACAAAAAGCACTGACAAATAAGGCACTCTGATGGCAAGACATACAGGTGTGAAGCCCATGGCTGGGGAAAAGAACTCAAAGCCAAATGGAATCTAAAAAGACATTGTCGGGCATCCACCAAACAAATTTTGGCACTGCATGTCATATTTGCAAACACAACAAACATAGAAAAGCATGCGTAGTAGATTTATGAATTGTCCTCCACATTAATTTAATTTTAGCTTTCCATTTTGTTTGTTAGAGAGATGTGTCTTTAACAACATCTATCATTTATTCGTGTATTAATCAATAATGTTCAACATGGTTTCTTACAGAATCGATAATGTGTGACACAGCTTCTAGGAGTACTGCACGACATGGGTAAATGTCTGGACAGAAATAAACAGGTGGATGTTTCTGTAACAAGAAAACACAAGCCGGTTGAATTTCCATACCGTATATACGGAATGAATTATTACCATGTAAAGTCGAAAAAGATATTGGAATTGTTGTATCTCGCGATTTAAAATGTGGCTTTCGTATATCGAAGATGGTAGCAAAGGCAAACAAAATGCTTGGCCTCCTCAAAAGAACATGCTTGGAAATTACGAACATTCAAGTCAGGAGGACCTTATATTTGACATTGGTTAAATCTCAGCTTACTTTTGGATGCAAGTCTGGTGCCCGAATAGTATTCAGCTCTCAAGAAAAATCGAAGGTGTCCAGAGGAGAGCAACTCTGTGGATATTGATGAAAAAACGTGAAGAACTAACTTATGTCAAACGTCTAATTAAACCTTATCCCGCTTGTGTATGACAGAGAATTTTAATTTACTCTCTTTTAATTTACTGTTCTTCTTGCTTTCCATTCTCTCTTCTTTTTTCTATTCTATATTTCTATATTTCTGTTGTTCTGTTTGTACTGTCATGTCTAATGGTGAGCACCATGCATGGGACCTGGTCTCGTTTGTGCTTCGCCACTTTTGGCACTTTACATAGTGTTATGTTGCCATATTAGTCTGTGTTAGTTATGTACAATAATGAGTAGTTATTTGTGTGCCAAATAGAGCTGTTAAATTACATGCTGTTAAATTAAATTAAATTACATGCATGCAGAATCCCCTCGCCCATTTGAACCAAACAATTTACTCCCCAAAGGTTATTGTAACATGAAGTACTGAGTCGACAAATGTAACCATGGTAACACGCAACATTGTATATTTTTAATATTTTAATTTGTACAAAATATTATTTTGTTTTTAACTATAAAATTATCAATTGCCCAACTATATAAAGTGGGTATGCTATTATGTACTCTTTTAGCTTTGATTTACTGTAACATCCAACCTTAGATGTTCACAAAAACTTCAACTGCTTTTCGAGGAGTAATGTTTTTTTTAAATTTTTTTTAACATATTTGAATCAATACTAAAATACTCTTAAAGATCAATCAATGTTGTATTGACCACACAGAATGATCTACACATTTTCAAATTCACAAACTATACTGCATGCTATGTAAAAAAATTGGCAAAGCAAGCATGTAAAATAGACACTTGCCTGTTTAAAACGCTCCTTTTTCCATCTTTTGACTGTTTTCCCTCTTGTTAATTTGTCCTCTAAATAAGACTTAACATATAAACTTACTTACATAGATACTTACTTATAAAATGAGTGCAAAACTATTTTTGAAAAAAGTTTGCAAAATGGAAGTCTTCTCTTGACTTTGCATTCCACAATGTTTAGTACCCTCGCACAGTGCTTCGCGCCGGCTCAGGATTAATAGGTATCTCGAAGTGCTGTGCCAGTATGGGTAGATTGTAACAAAGAATCGGCGGGTTGACTGTTGTGTGTGAAACTACCCAAAAAATACAATAAGAACTTCTATGTTTTGAGCAAAGGCCCTTTGTCTGGATGGGTCAGGGGGAAACATGTGCTTTTATAGTGAATACAAAAGCGATCACATGATAAAAATAAACCAATCAGATGGATTTGATCAAAACAAACTATAAACAAAATATGGAAATCACATCACAAAATATATTACCATACAAGGAGAAGAGAACAATGTTGGCTCTTTCTCAATGATATGAGCAACCGAAATAAGTGTTAGGGATTATTGGGGGTTAGGGTTAGTTGCTCATATATCGAGAAAGTGCCAAAATGCTCTTGTATTTTTTCAGGTAGTTTTACACAACAGTCAACCTAATTAATAGGTACCCTCTTTAGTTAAATCCCTGTCCAAAGTGCCGCCTCTCCAAAATGGCGCCCTCCCCGGTTTAATACGCCCCAAACATGTATGATAAAAGTAAGCTGTCACTCTCAGGCCCTCACCCTGAGAGTGGAGACTTATTGGAGGGTTTATGATATTTGGTTTGAATGTCATTGAATGACAGTAGCATCACGTCACTGTCTAGTTATGTTCAGAAAATTTTCTCTCATCCAGAATTGTACTTCTTTTCACACTTTTTTCATAACGTGCAGAAGGAAATATATCAATAAGAACCTTGGGATGTGGTTGCAAAAAGATTAAATGTTTGTTACAAAATCACTATTTTTCAGTTAAAAACTTCCCCTCAATTTTCAATTCAGGAAAAATTGAAAATGTACTTCCGAGTCACAGTGGTGCCAATATTTACCATACTAAACGTTATATGATTTGCAAATGCCAAATGGCTCCAATACATTTAGAATTGCTTACCCAGCTCCATGAGCAATTAACAGCAGTCCAAATAAGTTTTGGATCTTTCACTTTTGACATCATCCAATGCCATGATAACCTGTATGGGAGCCTTGAATTTGAAACCACAAAAAAAGAATGGAAACTTATAACCTAATAAAAGTATAGTGTCGTACAAGTGCCATAAGTCTACTAGGACTTAACGATGTGAATATATTCTGTGCATATACAAGTGCCAAACTTGGTCAGTTTGAGAGAGTCTCAGAAATTATAAATTTATAGAAGAAAATTATTTGATCTTTTGTGTTTTTATACATCCATCCTCAGCAGTGTCGGATTAACCACATGGCAAAAGCTGCATATGTCAGGGGCCCCGCGCTTTACTCAGTTTCAATTTTTTTGGCACAGGCCCAAAAACCGCAAGGCCACAAAAAAAAATTATGCTCCAAAGTTCCAAAAGGGAGATTGCAAAAATAAAGAGAGGCCCCAAAATTCAAAAAGAGACGCACCAAGAATAAAAAAGCGAGGCCCCAAAAATTAAAAAGCGAGGCCGCAACGTAATCTGCTTCACCGCATTATTGGAAAGTTCTGATGGATCAATTTTTCAAGCAAAGGCCTGCCAACAGTCAAACGCATATCTGATACTTGCTGGTCGACACACGCAGATGCCAACAAAGGCTCTAGTTATGGGATATGACGAAATTAACAGTGACGATGAGGAGAAACCCACCCCCAAGACGAAGCTGGTGGACTTTTGTGAACCGACTCGAAACCGGAATTCTCGCAGCTCTGTGGCACTACATCCTGCATCGTTTTCATGAGAACAGTCAAGTCCTGCAATCAGCCGACCAAGATCTCAAGTCCGCCATTGCAATCTATGAATCCCTGATTGAATTTATCTGTAAGCTGCGGACAAGCTGCTTAAATGCATGTGTAAACAAAATCGTCATTACGACGAGCCAGGATCAGTGAATTTTCAATCATTCTGATTTCAGCAAGGGTGGCAAGGGGCCCAGTGCTGATAGTATGCCACGGGTCCTGCGAAACGTTAATCCAGCCCTGACCCTAAGGTAGGTATGCTGCTTAACACTATACATTAGTTTTCCTATTTTATGCATATTTGTGGAATGCAATTCAAGTCTTGCTAATGTTTGAATATCTCTTGTCTAGACATTCCAACTGTTGTTGTTGAATATTGATACGAAAGCCATTGGTTATTATACATCCTCGCCTTAATGTAAGTGCATAGTTAGTGTATTCAAATGTTGTTAACTCTTTCCAGACGGCGCCTAAGAATTCCAGACTATATAGTTGGGAATGTTCGAGGCTTCGTAACTCTGGTTCTTTCTGCCACACAAGGACTCGCATTCCACCGTTCAATTCAAGCTTGTTTATTTAAAGCACTATCCGACGGTTTTAACATTTAAACTCTCACAATCCTGTTTTGTTTAAAAATTTAACAAAAATATAAAATATAACAAACTAATTAAATATTAATTTCGCTTTTCTACCTTTGGTTTACATGCTACAAACTCCTAAGGGCCTGTTCATATGATCCCGCTTACTGAGGCGTCTCGCCTACCCTATGATCTCGCCTCCTAGTACTTTTACTATACAAATTTACATCGTGTTCATATGAGGAAGCGGACTGGCCCGCTTGGCGAGATCTCGCCTGTGAGACCGAGATCATAGGTAGACGGGATGAAAAATATTCCATATTAACACGCCAGCCCGCCTACCGGGATGAAATTTCGAAACCAAATTTCCGATTTTGCCGCTTAATTTGACGATTTTTACGTAGTTTTATGTTTGTTTTAGAATCAAGCATGAAGTATGTTGCTAAACCAAAGCTTTTTATTGCAAAAAAATAACTAGTGATCCAAGGATAGTGCAAAGTTTTAAGACAAATGCTATGTTACATGGTTTATAGTGCGTTGATATTTGCATATTACGTATTTACACGAGCAATTTTTATTTGGCAATTATTTTTACCTTTACTATTTTTATTTGCTCTTAAAAATTGATGAAATATGACAAGCTTTTTGAAAAGCTAGCATGCTAGTTTTTCAACAAGTACACTTGTCAATGAAAAGCTTGTAATATTTCATCATTCGTAATTCTAAATTTGTGATGAGTGATTTACTTTCTAGTTTTGCTTAGCCTTTATTTTGGTAGTCTGTGTACAACCGTACTCTCGAAATTTTATATACGATGAAATAATAAATAAAATTTGAAATAATCGAAGTTGAGTTGACATATTTGTAATTAGTTGAATAAAACTAATCAAATATTGCAACCGTAAACAAAAGACACTTTTAGCTGCTTACTATAATATATTGGCAAAAACATATATAGAATGCATCATACATCATAGTTATATATACAGACGCATCCTCGCCAAAATGCCACTCGTATTTGTAAACAACTGCCCCGTCAACAGAGATGTTCTATTAATATTGCATAACAAATGCCAAATTTAAAAATTATGAAGTTCATACTACACTCTACTACTCTAGTGACTCTACAAATTACACTCTATGAGTCTACGGACAGAGTATAGCAACTTCTATTATCTATAAAATTCGCCAGAAACAATACAGTAGCCGTATTAATTGTGTATAAATTGTATGCAAGTTGACTTACCATTTAATGATCGCTGGTAAAATCCAATGCTGTATACTATAACTAACATATTCTATTTACGGTAAGGCCAAAGGGATCTCATCGAGTCTTGAATCTTGTATTTGAATTTTTTATATATAACCAGTACCAACTACCAAGTCCAAAATATGTGACATGTTTGAGGTGAAACTTTATACGCTTTGGAATTTATAAAAATATTGCAATAATGAATATTCAACCCATTCAGTATTGTCTATTGAATATATAAATGACAAAACGCACTACTAATCCCAAAGGCCAAAACGAAAACGTTTATTTATAAATTTAATCGTATTTCCATCACATTACCACTCCCAGCTGCCACCATTGTGCAGTAAATATTTTGAATTTTCGTATTTTCGTTCCATGATATTATTAGATCAGTGGACTTGAACGCACGTGTTCATAGCTACCGGGGGAGTTAGCAACCCAATATTATATATAAAACGATTGTTATGATGTAGACATTTAATACCACAAGCCAAATGTTGTTCATAAATCTAATTAAACACTGCATGAATACAACCGAATTGAGCTATAAGATAACTTGAAAGTGCTTAAAAAGGTTTCAACCCCAAAGTTTAACAGATACGGTATTAATAGAGAATCTTCGCAAACACCCCCTGGAAAGTTTACACTATGATGTATGTATGTATGATAGCTCGTATTAATTTTCGCCCCTCATCACAATACTGCAAAGTTAAAAACTTTGCACTAAAAATCAACAACAAAATCGTTAAATTATTTGTGTTGCGTGCATGAAATGTACATGTTTTGCAACGCTAATTATAGAACAATATTGTAATTTCATCTCAGCAAGAGGGATGAAAAACTCCATATGAACACACGGAAATATTCGTCCTGCTAGACGAGACGTCTCTGCAAGGGATCATATGAACAGGCCCTTAATATGACCATGGGATAGCTCTTGAAAATCTTGTTCGAAAGGATGCATTTAAATTTCCATACGACATAAGCTAGCTATTTTATGGCAATTCTTGTGAAAATGGCCGTCTTTATTGCGAATCCCGGTTTTGTCGCCGTACAATCGAACACCTTCGGAAGCTAAAATATTCTCGATTTTGCACCGCATCGTATTTTTTAGATAATTTATGAACATGTGTGCAGATTAATTTGGATATGTAATATATCCTTAAAAAGAGGAATTCACAAGCTATCCAATGCTGCCTGTCGTGTTGCCATAGAGTAAACGCTTCCAGAGAGATTTACATTTGAAACAAACTGATCGTAAATAAAAGCGTGAGCAACCGACCAGAAAGAGTTAAAGAAGTTTGATATTCGCTCTTAAAGAAGACAGTAGTTTTAAACAAAACAATAGAGCTTTATGGCACAGCATGAAGAAAACCCAGAAGGACATGCCAAGCATATAAAGGGTTTCATTATGATCTATTATACAAAGTCAGAATATTAGATAAAGTTTTACATTCTTAATTAAATGACGTTTTAAGCCTTGTAAAGACAAGCAAGTTTTTCTTCACAAGTTCTATTTGTTTGTGTGTATGAGAAAATACACAATTGCCCTAATGAAAGTGGCAAATTTGACAGGGGCAAATTTGACAGGCAGATCTAGAAATTTTCGTACGTTGGTAAAAAAATTTGGTTCCACTACCCGGGGGGCACATATTTTTTCGGTGGGAAGGGGGAGGCTTCATTGTTTTTAGCTAGGCAATAAAATGACTGTTTCGCATCAGCATCCCTAGGAAACACAATTTGAAAACCATATATTATGCTTCTAGATATCGTATTACTAACAGCGTAACACCAAACCGTGCGGTCAAAGACTAAAAATTTCGACATAACAATTTGTGTTAATACTCTTGTGTAGTATTAATATTTGGTTTGATTGATAAAAATACATCCACAATACCTTGGCTGATATTACAACAAATGCCAATATAACGACTATATAATCATTGACAGCATATAAAAGCTCTTGGACAGATCTTGTATCCAAAGCGTGCATTGTACTCTCAAACCAATTTGAACCTTTGCGGTCAAGTAGCAATCAGAAAGACTTGATTTTCATTTCGTATTGACTGAGGACTTCTAAATACCCCAAGGAGCAACTGCTGAATACCCCAAGGAGCGAATTAGTCAAGATGAGTCAAGCAAATCGAGCCAATGAACTAGTGATCCAAGGATAGTGCAAAGTTTCACGTTCAAAGGGAAAAAATCTATGTCGCATTATATCGACTAGCTGGAGGACAAGCGTGGTCTGTACATGCATAATTGCTGTGCATGTATGTGGCGGCGGTTCATAAAACTGTTGAAATGAAATTATATAGCTATTATAAAAAGTCGGCAAACACTGCATGGTTGAATGGAAGTATGCCAAATTGTCAACACTGTAGACAGTCAAATACATTTTGTTCAATCCTACATCACAATTTTTTTTGAATTCTTTATTTCCCCTTTTAATATTTGTAATCAGTATTTGACATCTATAGACTATACCATCGTATAAAATGCATGCATGAACGGCGAGTCATCACTGGCACTATTATAAGACATAATAAAATGCTAATAGTATAGCTATATATAGTTTGTCTGGTTGATGTAGTTCGGACTGAACAACTAATCAGTTCACTTTTTTGTAGTTTTGATATAAGAAAGCGAGGGCACATATAATCAATCCATATTGTTTCAATTTTCTCTTTCTTGTCATTGGCGTTGATTTCATGCGGTTTAAATGATGGCGGAATCGTAGCTTCAGAAGGTTTCTTATCTTTTCCTCTGGAGTTCAAATTTAAATTGGCCATCCTTATTTGGTAGTTTTCCTGTAAGTACTTGGTCGACTCATGCTGACAGTTGACAATATATAGCTGGGATGCAGGTTTAGTCCATAATTCAGTAATGGCTTCAAGCATTTTATAAATTGTAACGTAGTCTGCTCGCATACTGTGATCCCGGTAAATTTGAAATTACAATGTCATTCAGACTTGAAGGCACAATACAGCTTTCTCTTTTGATTCGTACATGATTTTATCTGCAATAAAAATACAAATTTAGTACTTAGATTATACTGTACTTCAGTATAGTTTATCATTTTTACAACTCTCTGGTGAGAGGAGAGCTTCATCAAGTTTTCTCAACCCAATTGACAAACGTGTAAGAGTGGATCAACGGTTATACATTCTTATCAGTCAAGGACAAGGAAGGTATAATCTGTCCCATCTATACTGAGTAAACTATACTCTATAGTCTCTGAACAGTGGCAGCACATTCTACTTAAATATTTTCAACACCGTCATGATTGTGTCATTTGTCCGGTAGGGATTTAAACACATGCACATAATCAAGTGGAACTTAAATATTAAATCTATTTAGTATATATTGTATTTATATATACAATACCTTATTAGTTTCTTTTTTATTGAGGTTCCTTTTAGAATGTGGGGTCGAACAATTTCTTTTGAATACGATGGTTCAATTTCACTGAAAGTTTAAAAAATTATTCAGTATAGAACGAATTTCGGTACAACCTATACATGAAGTTTGGGAAAAGTAACTTGGGATATAGGGCCAATGAAATATTGCAATATTGAAAAGAGATAACAAAATTAAGCAAACTCACCTTTTTGAAGCCTTGACGTCACTGCGGGGAAACCTTCTTATGTCCCTATAAGTAGGGACGTTCACTCCTCCAAAATAGGAGGAGATGCAAGATCTTCCAGTCAGTCTTATATTGTTTTGATATGTCCTCATTGTCCTGAAATGTTCTGAAACAGTCTTATACGTTCTACACTTTTTATCTTTGTACTGAAGAGATTCCCTTTCAATTCTGATCTATATTTTCATAACTTTATATAACTATAATTTCAAATCAGTGATACAAATATAGGCTTATGGTCACTAAAGTAAGATTCTAAAACACCACTATTTTTTACTCTTTCAGGGATATTAGTGTAGATGTAATCAATTTGTGTTTTATAGTACGTTGTTACTTGCTTAATAAGTTGCATGTATTGCTTTTCTTCAATTAAATATTTACAAAGTGTATTTTGTCAGATGGATTTTCGAATAGGTTAACATTAAAATCACCAAGAATGATAACAGGGGAATTAGGATCACTCACCGTCGGTATCATTATCAATCGAATCATTACATGCTTTTTCTTGATCTTGAGTACTAACATTATTTGGTAATTTGTTTTTCTTGTCAATAAATTCTGACCACTCTTCCTCATTATTTCCTGAATTTGTTGCATAACTATCTGAGACTTATATTCCTTCGTTTTTGAATATATCACTGGTGTGAACTAAATATTGGGCTGCCTCTAAAACTTTTCTTGGTCTTACATTCTGAAATTGATAATGGTGTTTATAACTCAGTTGTCGCTTGGAATAGTTTCCTACTCATTAATTGGTCTTGGTAAGATGTTAACAGTTGAATTAACATCAGCAGGTACATTAACTACATTCCCGTGAATACTCAATTGACCTCCACTGGGCAGTTCTCGTACTTGCATAGAAGGTATTCTTGGTGAAATTAATCTTTCTTCAAGAGGTGTTAAATTCCTTAAAGCATCAGGCTTGTCAGGGAAAGTCATTTACTTGCTTTTGCACAACTTGGAAGCTTACCATCTTTGAGATTTGAGTGGCATGTACCACATATGCATTCAGTGTCATCAATGCTTTTAAGACCAGTAATACATAAATTAAGAATTTTTCTTGAACATGATTCATACAACGCAGCATTGCATTTAGTGACAGATGATCTATGCCACAACTGGTCACAACACGTACAAATGTATTCTGGACCAACACTTATATTCTTATGAAATAATTCAATGGCTTTTGTTATGTTAATTTATGGCCTTGTCATTGCACAATTTTCATTTGAATTGTTTTTCAATCTCTTGTGGTTATCCATCTCAGTTTCATTCTTACTATAAAGTAGCTTTATTTTTAAATTAATATATTTTCTTTTTTGAGTATCTAACTTTTTCCAAATAATTTTGCTTGTAGATTATATTTGATATTTTTGACGATTTTTTAACTTTTTCAGGATTTGTTTTTCAGTATGTTGCACCTGTTTTTTTAAGAGATTCCTTGACTTTTTCAGGATTTGTTTGTGTGTATGTTGCAAGAGATTCTTTAACTCTTTCAGGGTTTGTTTGTCTGTATGTTGCGGTAGCTTTTTGCGACGACTTCTTAACCTTGTCGGGATTTAAAATCTTGTACTTTTTATTATATGTATATTTTCGTTCATTTTCCCTATTTTTGAATTCATTGTCGTTTCTCCCGGAGAACTTTGGGGGCCCAGAATTCACTAGATTTCGAATGACGACAAACTATTTATCCAAAAATTCACCTGGCGGTCCTGTCGCAATTATATTTCTAAATATTGGAATTTTGGGCGTGGAACGTTGCTTACTAAAGTACTAACTATACTATTGTTTCACTAATATAGCCAACAAAATTAACGCATTTCTTAAAAGCTTTAAAAATAATTCGTCAAATTTGTTGGCCATTTACGTGTTGGCTTTACGTGTTCCACGCCCAACATTCCAAATTTAGAAATTAACGTGCATATAAATATTCACAACGTCAACATGTCAAGTTGTCAACAAAACTGTGAACAAACTTAGGAACTCGGGAAAAGTGACCTAAAATCAAAAGTAGCAAAATGAAGGTTAAATAGTTAAAATTGTCTAAGGACTGCTGTGCCAATACAATGGTTCTCCGCAATATTTGTAACGCTTATCAGGGGGTAAGTTTATTAAAATATTGACCGACTATAGCTATAGCTACCGTCAGTCCGTGCAAAAATTTCCCGTATGCACGAACGTCGTTTTACACAAATATTAAATATTATAAAATATATATAAATTATATGGATTTGAACCAGTGCTCTTCTAGTGGATTTAATCGCTCAATAAGTGATGAAATACCCAGGTTTGTCGTAGTGACTAATGTCTAGTGACTATAATCATACAATATATGATTATATTATTGAATATTTATGTACTGTATTATATACTAAAAGTTCATATTCGTTACATACTGGACGATATTTGCTTCATATAACTATAGACGTGTCATTTATTCGATGAAACAAACATGCATATTCCATCGTTTTAGCACGCCCTATATCAATATGTGTGTATGGATTAATGCATAAATCTTGACAGTTACATGCATCTGCTACACATTTTTCGAGTTCCACGCTTCTGAAATAAATGACCTTTCAGAATGGGAGATGAAAGATATAACACCAGCGAATCTACATATAAACACAAAAGTGGTGCACAAAAATGAAAGGATAAACAGCGACAACTTCAAATAGTACAGTCATTGAAAAAAATCAATACCTTTTTTACGCCTTCTGACTCCTTTATGACAGGATCTACTGCATCTCAAGCCAGCCCTACGTCGGACAAACCTGCTGGTCAAGATGATGATTGTGGAGTATTCCAAAGCCAAGCTCACTTGAATCTTGTGATAATATAGTCGAACTTTTTGCCCATGAAAAACCACCAAACAAAATACCAAGACTGGATAATGACGCTAAAGCTTCAACGTTATGTCAATTTGAGTGTGACGATCCTGATCAACTCAACATAGTCATGAACAATGCAATTCAAGAAGAGAAACGCTCAGATTCCTCAGAAGATATAACTCCTCCAGTCAGTGATTTTTTTAAGAAAACAAGTCTGGTCTCAGAAGAAATGTTTTGGGCCTTTCATCAACCAACCAATAATGTCCCATTCAACACAGGCGTAACTTACTATCGTAAAGACTCCCAAGGAACGAAAGTGTGTAGAATATGTGTCACATATAACGAAGAGAAGACGGCAATTCATTGTTAATTTTGTCTGATGTTTGCCCCAGAAAGGTGTCGTCAAGGCCCATTGATTGATGGCTGCTCTGACTGGAAACATATAACGACAAGAATAGCGGAACACGAAAAGTCTCAGTGCCACCAGAATTCAAGTGAGGCATACTTCATCGCCAAGAAGGGAGAGTCTATCAACCACCAGCTATCACACTTAGGCAGGAGGAAAGACGTCCTCGAGAGACGTGCTGTAGTTGGCTGCGTTATCAGCGTTATATTCTTTATAGCACTTCAGACTCTGCCCTTTCGAAGTAAACATTCAGAATCTGTAGCAACTGCTTTTGATGACAGTGCAGCTGTTGTAACCATGGCAATTTTCTAGGGGCTGTGAAACTTATTGCTGAGTTATATCCAACCCTGCAGGCTCATTTAAATAAAGTAATCAAGTTGGCAAAGAAACGCGATCCATTCTTTGTAACTTTTCTCAGCAAAACAAGTGTTGTAAAGATTTTCAAATTGATAGCAGAGATGTTAAAGGAGAGAATTGCCAAAGATGTAAATGATGCTGGCTTATTTTCTGTACAGATGGATTCTACTACAGATGTTTCCACCCACGATCAGTGTGCTGTTGTTGTAAGGTATGTAGAAGAGGACAAAGCGAGAGAAAGGCTGTTGCGTCTTGTAAATGTGTCCGACTCAAGAGCCCAAAGTCTCCACAATTTACTCGAGAAGTCTTTGGAAGAAGTAGGAGTTCAACTGGATATGTGCATTGGAGATTCATTAGACGGAGCAGCGAATATGAGTGGCGTCTACAATGGCTTACAAGCTCTACTTAAACAAGTCCGTCCTAGCCATGTCCATACTTGGTGTTATGCGCACATCCTCAATTTGGTCATTGGTGATGCATCCACCGTTTCCGTCCAAGCTGTACGTCTGTTTGGGCTACTGAATCAAATGGCAAATTTCTTCAAAGAATCTTACAAGAACATGGATGTGTGGGAAAAGCAGATGGAAGATAATACCGGCCATGGAAAGCTTCGAAAATTAGCGAGGTTTCGCCAAACCAGGTGGTCCAGTTGAGCGAGAGCCTTGAGAAAATTGTTTGGCAGTTTCAATGACGACACAAAATAACTATTTTCAGATCTGTTGATGGTTCTACAACACGTCAATGAAACACCGAATTTCAAAGGTAGTATTCGATACGAAGCCAAGTGCCTGGGGGAAAATCTTTCAAAATTTGAAACTGTGTTAGTGGCATTCACATATATTCGAATCTTTGATATCACCACCCCAGTGTCGGACTATCTGCAGACACCTGGATTGGATGTACTTTAAGCATGGAGAATGATTAACGAAGCAACGGACAAACTGAGCAAGGTTGCTAGAGATTTTGCTGCTGTCTACCACGTTTAGCAACAACGTTTATCAATGGAGTTAATGATAAATTATCCGAAGAAGGCATTCGTTTGACAACCGACCTACCAGAAATTCGCGCAACTCGAAGATCACCCGGAGTGCAAAGTGCTGAAAAGAATTTTGAGATAAATTGTCATAATGTTATCCTGGATACAGTGGTCCTAAGCATCAGCAACCGATTCTCTGATCACAAAGAACTATATAACGAGATTGCATGCTTTGATCCTAACAGGTTTAAGGAAGTAAAAATACACCCAGAGATGATCAATCTAACCACGATAGCTGAAGCTTTGCCTGAAGTAGACACGGTCGCTTTAAAAGAAGAGCTCTTATCCTTTACTTCAAACTACCATCAACTGAAACAAGGCTTGTTACCAGGAAATGATGACGATCTCAGCGACTTGTCAGATTATAGTGATGATGACGAAGACGGCGAAAATCCATCAAAAGTAATGGTGAAAGAGGCTGCTTGCAAAAACTGTCTTTCATGCGCATTTTGCTTGCTATCACAGTACAAATTATGCTCCACAGCTTACGAGAATCTGTTTCTAGCTTACAAATATTTAGTAACATTGAGCGTCACACAATGCTCGTGTGAAAGGTCATTCTCGAAGTTGAAGCTAGTCAAGACAAGGCTAAGATTGTCGCTCACGCAGGAAAACCTTGAATCCCTAATGATCATTGCCATTGAAAAGGATCTTGCGCTGGAGCTGAAGAACAACTGATGCTAGACTTGCGATCAAAGTCTGTGTCGATAACGTGTGGGTTATCTCCTTGTCTTTCGCTTTTAAATAAAGCTCCATCACCTCCCTGACAAGTGAAGGGATTGTCGCCAATTTCACAAGAAAAAATGTCCATCTTCTCGACAAAAAAGTGAATATATAAGACACAAATATTACACTTGATAAAATATTTGTAAAGTGAAACCAAGAATTGCTTAGCTGCGCATTAATATAAACAATGGCTGATGCAACACTTTAATCTAAGCAAGTGACCAATCACATTGAAGATAATCATTGCCATATTTAGAAAGCCAATCCAAATCATTACGTGTTAACACATGCTGCATCAGAAAACCTGGATGGAATCTTACTACCGGAATCTGTGCAGAATGTATAGTTGTGAGAATTTTAGCGTCGAAGCTTGTTTTATTAATTATTTGCCTAATTCAGGGATTTCAATGTTATTGTATGTATAAGTAAATATCAGGCTCAGCGACAGCGTGAACAAAACATTTTGTCTGGCCTCGTATTGAATTACTGAATATATTTTTGCATCAAATAATTTATACTACTTATACGAGGTATTATTTTGGTATTATGTTTATTTCATTTATTTATTCACAAGCTTTGTCATGAATGACTGGTGATCCCTACAGGGCTTAGTTGACCCATTCACAGGGTCCCTTAGTATATACATCTACATTAATTACAACACATTTTGTCTACAAGACTGGACAACATACGACAATAGTGACATTTAACA
The DNA here is from genome assembly GCA_016169945.1 of Trachythela sp. YZ-2020. Taxonomy (NCBI): domain Eukaryota; kingdom Metazoa; phylum Cnidaria; class Anthozoa; order Malacalcyonacea; family Clavulariidae; genus Trachythela; species Trachythela sp. YZ-2020. Next base: position 4,971,296 of record JADLSH010000393.1, on the reverse strand, counting down.
CAGACAGTTTTAAACGTTTGTGGGACATTAATATCATATATAAGTTCAGTCATTGTGTGATAATATTTCAACAAGTACGTATGTTGCTCAAGCTGGTTTGAGATTCCTTGTTCAGCCCTGTTTAATGTTTGTTTGTTTAACATTAGAAATATTTATTACCGTCTACGTACTCTACGGAATACATGCAGGCAGTCTGCATGGCAGTTATTTATAGTCAATATTAGTCAATATTTATATGACTTATATCAAATTGGCAAATGAATACAAGAAAGAAATATTGCAATAATGAATATTCGACCCATTTCAGTAATGTCTATTGAATATATAAATGACAAAACGCACTACTAATCCAAAAGGCCAAAATGAAAACGTTTATTTATAAATTTGATTGCATTTCCATCACATTCCCACTCCCAGCTGCCACCATTGTGCGGTAAATATTTCGAAATTTCGTATTTTCGTTCTGTGATATTATTAGATCAGTGGACTTGAACGCACATGTTCAGAGCTACCAGGGGGTTACAACCCAATATTATATATAAAACGATTGTTTTGATGTAGACGTTTAATACCACAACCCAAATGTTGTTCGAAAGTATAACTAAACACTGCATGAATGCAACCGAATTGAGCTATAAGTAACTTGAAAGTGCTTAAAAAAGTTTCACAACTTTAATAGAATCTTCGCGAACACCCCCCGGAAAGTTTACACTATGATGTATCTATCGCTCGTGTGAATTTTCGCCCCTCATCACAATACTGCAAAGTTAAAAACTTTGCACTAAAAAGGAGAAAATTTATTTAACCAGCCAATCAGAAAGCTCGAATATTGCCCAAATGAGTCAGACCCCTGAAAACGTTAGTCAAAATGCAAATGACCAATCAAATGCTTAGAAACCAGATGGTGCTGCATGAAAGCAGAGGTGATCAGGACTCTTAAACGTAAGTTTCGGCAAAATCAGATTAGTCAAAACTCGCACAGATAACCGCTATTTTGACTTTTTTACTGCAGGCTCGGCCGCTGCATGAAATTGATACCTGGAGTATTTTTTAAAACATAAGTACTTCACTGTCGGCTGGTGCTGCATGAAATATTACCACTGGACTATGTATTTTTATATCTGCACAATATGGACCTTAGTCGTGTGACTAGTTTGACTACCCCTAGATCCGCCCCTGAAATTTGAAATATTTAGGAAATTTCCTCACAACTCCCTCTTCAGGGCATGCAATTGACTATACGAGGAATAAATCCATCCATCCCAGAGTATTTCTATACTTCTATAGTATGTCCATATAAACTAGGCTAGGAGAATAAACATCTAAAATAGCTGAGCTCTGTCAAGCATGTTTAGTATGGTACTATGAGTTTTTAGTCAGCCATCTAAAATTCTGTTTTTTTATTTGCTTAGACACTTAACGTAGCAAATATCTATCGCACTGTAGGATTCCTCCTTGGATATTGATTATACACAGTACTGTATTTGCTCAGGATTAAGTTTTAAGTTCTCAATTATTTAGGAGTGACATATATATGATTGTTGACAAAGCCAAAATAACAATGAAACAAGTGACAAGCCAAAGGTTAAATTGTGAAATATCTGACTTTATAGTAGACCAAGACGCTTTTCGTGGTAAGCATTCAATAAATTACGATTTTATATGTACTTAATGCTACTTAGCAATTAATGGTAATGAACTCACACAAGTGAAGCAAGCTAAAGTACTCGGTGTAACTCTTGACAACAATTTGACTTGGTCTAAACACATCGACAACTTGTGTTCAAGTATTAATAGTCGACTTGCTTTGTTGCGAAGGATTAAACCTTTTCTAACTAAAGATTGTGTTCTTCGTTTTTACAACTCTTGTATTCAGGCAAATATTATCTACTGTTCTGTAACATGGGGGAACTGCTCCAAAACACTTTTACTTAGAATTCTTCTATTGCAAAAACGTGCAGCACGCATTATTCTAGATGCGGATTATTCTACTCCTGTTCTTCTGTTCTTTTTTTTTCCGAGATTAGAATAATTCCAATCTTCGATTTAGTTAAATTTAGGAAGCTTCTTTTACTGTTTAACATCCTTATAAACCCTAGTTCTCCATCTTCATTTAAACAAATGTTTACATTCTTATCTTCCACTCGACAACAGGCTCTTACTAGAGCTTGTGCATACGACCTTAAACTGCCTTTCTCTCGTACTGACTCTGGTAAGAGGACATTTCTTCACAGTGCTTCAATTATTTTTAACACCTTGGATGTCGAATGTAAACAACTTGCTATCTCACCCTCATGTTCCTCAGACACTTTTACTTTAATAACTAATGCCAAACACAAACTTTGTGCAATCTTTCTTAATAAGCTTAACTTTACTAACCATCTTGAAGACCTATTTTGTAACGATTGTAAATATTTACTAAATTGTAGATGTATTCATTACTAATTAGCTAACTCTAATTAACATTTTTCTCACATGTAAATAATAGTAATATCATTCTGTTATGTTTGTAAATATTGTAATATTGTGAGGGCCATATGTTAGATAACTATTATGGTTAATAAGTTTCCCTCTTGAAATAAAGTTTCATTACTATTATTATTACTATTACTAGTGTATACTTTATCACTTTGACTTTGTGAAACATTAACCTGGATCCACAAAGAATTGACCCTTTTGTACAACATTTTTCATTTTTTTGTCACTGAGCATTGTTGAGTTATGCACCTATCAATGTTAAGGCCCGTTTACAATTTTCACTACGATTTCTACGGCGATTTTTTAAAATCTCCAATGTAAACACCCTGCGATTTTAACTGCAACTTTGGGCGACAACAGTGCAATTTGCAGCGATTTTACGCTTGAAAACTGATTTAAATTTTCAATACTTCATTCAAGTTTACAAGCAATACAAAGAACTTGTTCTAATTAGGTTGTTTATGGCTGTTTTCTTCCAAATGATTGGCTGTAGGAAAAATTCCCGAGTGTTCGTTGCCTGTTTCAGTTTATTCTATATAAATACAGCGTATTTTGGCTTCACTTTTCACTGCCAGTTATCGTTCCAGGTAACCAAATTGAGTTCACTGGTGTAAACAGGCCTTTCAGCTGCAGGGGGGGCATACCCACGGGATTTGAATTTTATCTGAAAATTTTTGTCAAATGACCAACCCTGGGGACTTATTCCATACTCAAATGCAATCAAATTCCCCTCTACTGGGAATGATTTTTGTATCTGCGTAGCAGATATATTGCTATCGCCTTGTTAATGTTAGCTTGTAGCCATTCAGCGACGAGCTTATATAAGCCAATCAGCGATTAGCCTAGAAGCTATAATTTTCACCATTTTTGCTTGACGCCTTCGAGAAATATCTTGTTTCACAAACGTATTTTACTTGAAAAGTTGTTTCGTTTTTCTCGCTATTTTTCTTGATAAATTGTGATTACCTTGTCACCAACAAACATGGAAACTTATCCTCATTTGGTAAGTAGTTTAAACCTTAATACTGACAGTTTTACCTGTGTGAATTTACCTAATTAATACAGCAGATTTTGTGAGTTGTAATGGAGCCATATAACCATATTTGGCATTTTGTCAAAGAAGTGAAAGAACCAACCTTTTTGGATGGCAAATATACCACTGCAGAGATCAAAATAATCTCTTCGGAAGGCAAATCAACCTCTTCGGAGGGAAAATCAGTCTTCGGAGATCAAAACAATCTCTCTGGAGATCAAATAAATCTTTTCTGGAAGAATTTATAACAAAATCTGATGTATTAAATTTGATAAATTCACCAGCAAAATAGATATGACATGATGGTACATTTATTTCATAGTAATCGTAGTTTCCAGTCTGCAAATAGCTATATTGAGTGTATAATTAAGATCATTGTGCATGGTCTACATGTAGTTGCAGATCGACTGTACGGAAATTAACTAAACAATAAAATGCCAAGAGATCAGCTAGGGACCGACTCAGACTGTGAACCTTCTAGATTTATTTATATTAATAGCTATGAGAAAGAGAAAAAATACACCATTTTATTTGGCAAGATCTGCTCCTATGGCATACATTTTAACCAAGATAGCTAGCAATTACAAGCAATATTGTTTTCAGTTTTTGCAACATATTTTTATCAATTCATTTGGATATTTTAAACCATCTGTTCATGAAATAATTTAAACAGTCAATGTATAGCCATAGCAGGTAATTACAATTGGGGGAGTGAGACCGGGGCCCCACTGTGTGACAATTACACATTTTTAGGGCAGATTTTGCCATGTTGGTCAGACAAAAGTATGTTCAAATCATATTTAGTAAGAATAAACCTGTGAAGACCAATGTGTGCAGTTTCAAAAAGTTGCACATCTAATATACAACATGTCTCGACCTATCAGAATTCTGTAAAATATCCCCCCGGCATTTCAGAAAATTTTTGGGGGGCCTTCATCACTCAATACCTGTGCAACCTCGCTAGCGGCATGAGGGCTCCCATGAGGTGATGCTATGATTATACAAGATATACATGACCTGCTGAAGTTAAAAAAATGTTATTGCCGAGACACATGAAGGGTTTTGTGAATAGAGTGTAATACAACCAGCATCATAGAGATAAAAATCCCTTTTTAATTCTTGTTTTTTTCCTTTGTAGGAAGAGATGAAGATGGTAAGTATTATACATATGCCTCGTAAGACCAATATTGAGCCTCGTGAGAGAAATATTGAGTCTCGTAAGAGGAATATTCAGCCTCGTAGGAGGAAAACTATTCAGCCTCATAAGAGGAAAACTATTCAGCCTCATAAGAGGAATATTGAGTCTCGTAAGAGGGAAACTACCTACAATGACTATTGTTCCCGTAATTCAGATTATTATTTACATAACACATATATTGTATTGAGGAAATTGACTAGGCAGTCAACTGGCAAGCGATACCGTGACCGTGAAGCGTCACATATTCCCTTGAAGAAGATTATAGTAACTATGAGAAAGAGAAAAGTTTGACAATCAGTTAAAGATTTGTTCTTAAGGTCTACTCCCAGGTCCTCTAGTTTGAACAAAATATCAAGGAATTTTGTTTTAAGAATGCACACATGCAAATTATCTTCACTAGAACATTTGTTAAGCATTTCAAACCATGCATTAATTTTCATAAATTCTGTGTGATCTCTAATTCTGAAATTCAAAATACAATTAGTAATTGTATAATTAGTAGTGCATCAAGTAAGCAGTACAATATATGTGAAAACAGACTCTTATTGTCAGGAGATATAGAAACAAATCCTGGTCCTGTTCTGACTGTGTTAGAGGAAAGACTACAGCAATTCCAGTTAAGACCATTTGATGTTGGTGGTGAGGGTGATTGCTTCTTTCGAGCTGTTTCACACCAGCTGTGTGGTGACCCAGGGCATCACTTAGAAATACGAGCATGTGGGATTGCTTATATGAGAGATCATCCTGAGAGATTCATTGAAAGTAATACTGAAAACTCTTGGTTAGAGTACCTAAATAATATGTCTATGCATGACATGGGGTGATGCTATGATTATACAAGCGGTAGTTGACCAGCTTGAGTTAAAAATTATTATTGCCGAGACACATGAAGGGTTTAGTGAATACAGTATAATACAACCAGTATCATCAACACAGCAACTAACGGATGTTTATTTGGGTCATATAGATGAGTATCATTATGTAGCAACATTGCCATGTTCTTCAATGTCAGGTTTCTGTCATAACGAATTAAATTCTCCTCAAGAATTAGATACTAGTAGAATTGTTGAGATAAGTACTAATCAAAGTATTAGGAACAGAAAAGAAAATGAGACTGAGTCAACACAGAGCTCTCAGTCTAAGCAAATGACAACACAGTGCATGAAAGAATACATGAAACAAAAACGAGCTAGTGAGAGTTCCCAGCCCTCAACACAGAGCCCTGAGGCTAAACAAAAGAAAAAACAGTACATGAAGGAATATATGAAATGAAAGCGGGATAGTGAAAGTTCCCAGCCCTCAACACAGAGCCTTGAGGCTAAGCAAAAGAATAAACAGTACATGAAGGAATATATGAAACGAAAGCGGGGTAGTGAGAGTTCCCAGCTTTCAACACAGAGCCTTGAGGCTAAGCAAAAGAATAAAACAGTACATGAAGGAATATATGAAACGAAAGCGGGGTAGTGAGAGTTCCCAGCTTTCAACACAGAGCCTTGAGGCTAAACAAAAGAATAAACAGTACATGAAGGAATATATGAAACGAAAGCGGGGTAGTGAGAGTTCCCGGCCGTCAACACAGAGTCCTGAGGCTAGGCAAAAGCAAAACCAGTACATGAATGGATATATGAAAAGAAAACGTTCTGAGAGCAAGCCACTACAAAGTTTAATATCCAAATTTCATGATATTGTCTCACAAGGTCCTCTTTATATTTGCACTTGTTGCGACCAATTATGGTAAAAGCATAATGTCATCCAAGCTGCAACACTTAAGGATAATAATCCTGATGTTCAAAAAAAATTTTTAAATAAAAAAAGTGTTAACAATGTTGAGTGGTTGTGTCAAACATGTAATAAGCACTTAAAAAAGAATAAGGTGCCTCCTTGTGCTGCCATAAATGGGATGCAGTTCCCAGAAAAACCTTCATTTTTCGATTTAAATGAATTAGAGTGTAGATAGCTTGCTCCAAGACTTGCATTTCAAAAATTAATGCAGGCTCCTAGAGGTAGACAACTAAAAATCAATGGAAACATTGTTAATGTCCCAGCAGATGTTGCTAATACTGTTAGCATGTTGCCAAGGTTACCAGATGAGACCAGCACCATTAAAGTTAACCTTAAAAGAAGATTACAATACAAAAGTTCAGCTTTGTCACTCAATGTCAGACCAAACAAAGTAGCAGAAGCTGCCAAATGGCTTGTGAATAATGGCAACCTTTATAAAGAGGAAGGTATAACTTTCAATGATACTTGGCTTGAAGATAATTCAAATACTTTGGTATTGATGATAGACCGAAGGGCTGCAATGTGTGGAAAATATTTTCTTTAAAACTAAGAAATTGCAAATGAAGATTTTGCTAGGGCAATCACAAGTTGCGTTAAGAAAATGTCAACGAAATAGTGGCACAGTCACTGCTGGTCAACTAAAACAACCAGGTGCAATAGATAACATGATTCACCATGATCAAGGATTTAAATTTCTAAGAGCTGTGAGGGGTTCACCTCCATATTTTGAAAAAGCCAAAAAGGATATATTTGCAATGATAAGGCAGTTAGGACCTGCTTCATTATTCTGTAGTTAATCTACTGAGAATACTTGGTAGGCTTGTAGATAACAAAGAATACACTGACAATGAACTTGAGAACCTCAACTGGGAAGAGAAAAGCAGGTTAATTCAGAGTGATCCAGTAACATGTGCTAGGCACTTTGATTATCAAGTACACAAGTTTCTGCAAAATTTTCTTTTAAGTAAAGCTGCACCTCTAGGTGAGGTTGCTGATTGGTTTTACTGAGTTGAATATCAACAAAGAGGATCACCTCATATTCATATGTTATTATGGCTAGAAAATGCTCCAACATTTGGTTTAGATTTTGATTGTGTCGTTGTTTCTTTCATTGATAAAATAAATCACATGTGAAAAATCAACTGAAAATCAAGAGTTACTTACACTTGTAAACAGACAAGTTCATCATCATTCTCACACTTGTCGAAAGAAATCGAAAAGTGTATGTCGTTTTAATTACCCGCAACCACCCATGCGATCAACCAAAATTCTATACCCATTAGATACAGATATGGATGATAATGAACTTGGACAACATAAAGATACTTGGAAGTTTATAAAGAAGCAGCTGAATGATATGAAAGAGGGTGAGGACATTACATTTGACCAGTTATTGGTAAATTTTAAACTGACAGAACAAAATTATTTGCTAGCTGTTCGATCCAGCCTCAAGGCACCAACTATATTCTTAAAAAGAAAACCAAATGATTAAGGATCAATAATTATAATGCTGCATGTCTCAGTGCATGTCGTGCAAATATGGACATTCAATTTGTACTTGATGTATATGCATGTGCAATGTACATTGTGTCATATATATCCAAAGCCCAAAAAGGCATGAGTGAGCTATTGAGAACTGCTTGTGAGGAAGCAAGGAGGGGAAACTCCAGTATTAAACAACAAGTTAGAGATATTGGAAATACATTTTTAAACAATGTTGAAATAAGTGCACAAGAAGCAGTCTATATAGTACTGCAACTTCCAATGAGGAAGTCTTCTTGTCAAGTTGTATTTATAAATACTTCACCGCCTGAAAATAGAGTTCAATTACTAAAACCGATGTAAGAAATCAATTATATGGAAGATGATTCTGATCAGGTCTATGCATCAGGTTTAATAAAGCGTTATACAAAAAGATTAGCCAAACTTGAAAATTTATCACTTGCTGATTGGGCTGCATGGTATGACTCATGTGGTAAGCCATATATTAAACAATCTCAAATTTGGATGATAATGATGATGATAATGAGGAAAAGGATAATGAACAAAAGAATAACAAGAGATCGAAGGCTAGAGTTATCCGAAGTGTCTGTTTTAACAAGGAAGTTGATTCTGAGAAACATTACCGTGAACTAATCATGTTATTCACTTCATGGAGAAATGAAACAACAGACCTACTAAAAAATTGTTCTTCTTACCAGGAGCACTATTTACAAGTTAAAAATACAATAGATGAGCAAATGAAATAGTATGCCATTTGTAGCGAAGACCTGAATGAGATCCAAGAACAGCTTAATAATATGGATGATAATGATGATACCCACGACTTAGTAGCCCCAGGAACACAAAAACATTGAGCGTCAAGATGAGTCTGAAGGTACACAAGACCTTCATCCTGAGTTCAATGAAAACTATGACCTATCTGGTGATCTTGGAATTCCTTCGACTGCATCAAATACTGAGCAGGATGATGTTTACAGAGGAATGGTACAAAAACTGAACAAAGAACAAAAGGAATTCTTCTACCATGTTTTACACCTTATAAAAACTTCTGAGAGTCCATTCTACTGTTTTCTTAGTGGAGGGGCTGGAGTTGGCAAATCACATCTCACTAAATCTCTTTATCAAGCAGCATTGAAGTATTACAATACAAGAGCAGGTGATGATTTCCATCAAGTAAAAATATTAATGCTTGCGCCAACTGGCAAAGCAGCTTTCAATATTAAAGGCAATACAATACATAGTGCACTTGCAATACCTGCATGTCAGTCTTTAAAGAACTACAAACCACTTGACTCAAGCAGGCTAAATACTTTAAGACGTCAGCTTGGTGGTTTAAAACTGATCTTTTTGGACGAGATCTCAATGGTGGGTAGCACAATGTTTAATGTTCAGATAAATAATAGACTTAAAGATATCAAAGGAAGTAAAGATGATTTTGGTGGTGTAAGCATAGTTGCTATTGGTGATCTATTTCAACTGGAACCTGTAAGAATCTAGACAATTCAGAATATGGAATCCTTGCTCCAAATAAATGGCAAGATTACTTTAATATTTTTGAACTGAAAGAAATGAGGCAGAGAGAGAGCAAAATATTTGCTGAAATATTGAATAGACTTAGAGAAGGCAAGCACACTGAGGATTTTTGTGGCAGTTTAAAGTTGGCAAAAAGGCACTTTTTGGTGGACCTTGTCCGTCGTTACGAGGAGTCTGGAACGAGTAAATTTCGTGACGTCATGCAAGGGACTCGTCAAAATAAACTTTCGGCCCACATGCAATTCCCTGTATACTGTCGACCATCTACATATGATATATCAGACCTACAAGCACGAAACTGTACGTAAAATGTTTCTCTTGATCAGAGGTTTCGATATATGCATCTTACATGCATAGAATGTGTGTAGTTCTCAAGAAAATGTGCACGAAAATCGATGTATGTTTCCCCGGGATTATGTATTTTTAGAAGTTTAGTGCCGTTGAATTTTAGTACACTTTGCCTGTGGGCGAATACCTCATAAATAATGAACTACGAACTTGAAATAACCAGTAGCTATCCCATCATGAAGAGAGCTTTATTTTCATGTATGATATGTCTATATAGCTTGTGTATTTCCATTCAAACATTACTACAAATTTTGTGCGTGCATAAAAAACCTTTCTACCATGCATAAAACATGTGTTTATCAACAAAATAGCTTTAAATATATTTTACTAAGTTCATTTCGCGCCGCGGTGACATTGGCGCTGCGAAAGACGTGTGAGTAATATTCCATTTGGATATCGCTTCATAAGTGACATAACTCAGCCAATATCAGACCTACAAGCACGAAACTGTACGTAAAATGTTTCTCTTGAACAGAGCTTTCGATCTACGCATCTTAGATGTATGAAACGTATGTAGTTCTCAAGGAAATGTGCACGAAAATCGATGTATGCTTCGCGGGTCAAATGACGAAAATATATTGTGTGTACTAATTGTGCTGTAGTAGGGGTAAACTTTTTTGACGCGCCTGAAGTCAATAATCAAGATATATTCTCATGCTTCATAACAAAAGATAGCCCAGAAAAAGGCGATTTTTTTGTATATATATAGCAGTGACCTATATTGTGTAAACAAGTTGTAGTTTTAGATGCCTACATGTGTGCGAAGTTGGATTTTCAACGTACTCGAACTAAATAATACAGTCTTACAGATATAGCTTAATGCGGCATATTGTTAGATAGCTCTTCTAAAGCTGATTCTATCCATATATAGCAATTATATATATCCTGTGTGCTAGTCTGTTCATGGTTAGACATGATAGCCAGAAAAAACAGTGTAAACTTCGATTGATTCAAGGCAAGCAAAGCCGAAATGGCGAACTGAATACAAGCCGATCAAAGCTAAATGCCAACTACCTTGCGTGACGTCAGAAAATGGGCTTGACCCAGGCTCTTTTTGTTAGAAAATACGACGGCCAAGGTCAATCAAAAGCTAAGTTCAAAACGCCATAAAAATCTAACGATTTGGCCAAATTAAAAAAAAATTTCACGGATATACTAGAAATGATGCCAAGATTTGATAAAGCCAAAAAAAATTTTGGGGTGAGGTGCACTTTAAACCAATTACTACTCAGTTTGCTGTTGGCAGGAACCAAACTGCACAAGTTGTGAGAAAACAGTTTCCACTAAGACCTGCTGCAGCTAAGACAATTCATCGTTCACAAGGTGACACTGAACAAAAAATTGTTGTCAATTTTAATACAAGAAGAGCCATACCTCATATACATTATATTGGTTTGAGCAGAGTGACAAAAATTGAAGGCTTATATATCACTGATCTTTGTGAACAAAAAATGGCTGTTAATCCTCATGTTGCAGCTGAAATGAATTGTTGAGGAGTGAACGTGCACTGAAACTTAGTGTTACTCCTATTTATAGGACAGATCAAGCTTCTTTTAAATTATGCTACGTGAACGCTCGATCATTGCACAAACATATTGATGATGTTCGACATGATTTGAATTATACAAACACTGATATCAATATCTTTTCTGAAACTCGATGTATGTGCTCAGATAGTGACAAAATGTTTGATATTGATGGTTATACCTTGTTCAGAAATGATGGTCACTCTTCAACTTCAAGACCTTTTGGTGGCATGGCTGTTTTTAGCGGAGTTGAGTTCTTACCTGGATATCCACATTGTCATAATATTAATGGCATTGAGATAACTATTATGAAAGTAAGGATTCTTCCACATGTTTCCATTATAGGTATATATCGATAACCCAGAATTCCAGTAGAGCAACTGTTTAGGGCACTTAATTATCTTTTAATCTTATGTACTTCTGAATTTAACATTTTCATAGGTGATTTTAATATGAATTGGTTGGATGAAACCAATAGAAGGCCTCTATATAATCTTTTTATTAATGATAATAACTATAGACAATTAGTATCCTGTGTCACTACAGATAATCAAACTACAATAGATCACATTTATACAAACTTGCCAGAATCACAAATTAACTCACATATTCTTGACACTTATTTCTCTGACCATAAAGCAATATGTGCATTAATTAATTGTTTTCAATAATGCAAGTTACAGTAGGATACTAATGAAAAACCTGAAGTCAGCAAGAAATTATTCATGGGCCAGACCAGATAATTAAAGATAATTTTCAGCACATTTTCTCTTTTCATTTGGCAACACATGGCACAACCAGGTAAGTGTTTGTCTATTTTTGCTTTATATAATGGGGGCTGGGCATCAGGTGCACACAATCTGTAAAGTGCATGGCAGCCAATCAAGGATATTTCGTAGATACTTGAATGGCTGACATGCTAATGCATGAGTCAATATTAACCCCCACCCCAGACCAAGGTGGGGATACTAGGGGGTACAACAGAGGATTCGAGAAAAATATGTGCCCAAGGTTTGGGGGCATTTGCAATAGTTGGATCGTTGGGGATCCCCAGGGGTAGGGGCATTTGTATATTATCTGCAATATTTTTGGTCAGCAGCCATACACATGAAACAGTGTAGGTACTTCATCTTGCAAGGATATAATGGATCCAAACCATAACACTATTAACAACTATTAACCCTAACCAACCCTAAATTTCCTATCTTACCCTGGAAGTACTTATATGAAACATGAGCTTTTTGACTTTTGAACCTGGAAGTGCGAAAGACGTGTTAAATTAAACAGATTTTTGCTATGTTTTGGAGTTTTCTTTCTTCAATTTCTTGGGTAAGTTTCCTTTTATATATGAATATATATCTATATATCATTTTTAGTCATCTTATGAACATACAATATGAATATTTCTAACATTGTATATTTTATTAATAATTCATGACATGTATATTTAAAATATATTAGGTGTTCAAATATATTCATTATTATTCATCTCATTATACAATATACACTGGACTTTATAAATAATTTTAAAAAGGTTTAATACTCTACATTTGTATACTTTATAATATACTCATACACATGTACATAATATACTCATTCACATGTGTATGAGTTTTGCTGTTGAGTTTCTTAAATTTAATTATTTTCAGTGACGTGTCTCAAGATGTAAGCAATCAGTAATTATTGACTGGGATATTCCACTTAGCATAGTTCATCAATTACACTCCATCTAGCTTGCCACCCTTTCTACCTTGCGACCCTTTCTGCCAATGTTTTTCATAACCTTGCGGCGGACAAGGTCACCAACTGAATGCTGGAAAACCTTGATTCCCTTGTCTTTTCTCTTAGGAAAATCTTTCTTCTGTTTTGCTTGCACTTTTTCCACATTAGCTTTAACCTAATACACAATTTACATAAAAAGACAAATATCAATTTTTGTTATCAACATGATTTTGTTACTAATTTGTCGCACAATGTTATCAGTTTTCCACAACACATTTTCAAAGCTGGGTAACAACAATCATCAATATCACATGCTGGTGCCCCATGCTGTCATTCTATACCTAACACATAATGTCCGAACCAGTAGCATTTATCTGTTCATCAACATTTTCCATCATTTCAGCTCTGTCTGATACCATCTCTTCCAAGCTTTCAGGAGAAGGTGTGTCCAGTTCACGACTGTTTTCTTCTGATACCTCTTCCATCTATAATAATCCAATTTTGCAAAATCAATACAGACCTTTTGTCATCAACAATGGTATAACAAATAGTCCTACTTCACAACATTGACATGAAATATGATTACCTCTATTGGTGTTCTTGGATGTTGGCCAAACATCAGGAAGAAAGGGCTGAATTTGATTGACCCTTGTTTTTGTGTCCCAATAGGCAATTCCAGCTATCGCAATGCATGCTGGTAAAAGTGGTTATTCTTCCATTTTGTACCAATTGGCGGACAGAAAATGTATATTTTACATGAAGCTATATTTTAAAATTATGCTTTATCTTTCGCTCCAAACACTGGTTTAAAAGTTGTATTTTTAGCAGAGGTGATCAGGACTCTTAAACGTAAGTTTCGGCGAAATCCATTCGATAATTCGCGAGAAGATTGCTTTCGAGTTGACACAGGAGTGAAGCAAATATGGCAAAAAGCTGACTTCGAAAACTACTCTGTTGCACGTTTTGAAGTAAATAAAGTGATCGGTAAGAGCACTGTAGACAATTTACCCCTTCAAATGGAGCTCTGTAACCAAATAATCTAGATTTATTGTTTTTATGTATTTCTGACTGCTTGATTTCTACGTACAGGCAGTTAAAAATCAAAATGTTTTAGCCGACAACAATACATTCACCTGTCAATTAGTCACTGGGACTACTAACAAACTATGGGGCAGCTAACAAACCTGTTTTGTGTGTGGAAAAGGGGAACTTTCAGGAAATTATGACAATGTATGTATTGGTTTGTTCAGTTTCAAATTGTTTACAAAAATCGGCCCATTGTTCACTATCTGATCGGTCAGTCTCAGCATAATTTCGCACAGACCAATCCATGTCGCATCCCTGAATTTTGTACGCGAAAATGTGACACGTTATGTGAGCATCAGGTAAACCAATCATCGGTTTTCCCGATTTATCGGCCAATGGTGGGCATGTATCGGCTCTTGAACAATCGTGTATCAGAAATCAGCTCTTTTTAATATCGGCTCATCTCTAATGAAATACTAGGATTTTCTAGAAATTCTAGTGGCAATGTGAACCCTGGCCAATAAAAGTAAACTGTTATTTACAATACCTGCAAACAAACGTTTTTATGCTCTGTGCCACCCCAATAGACGCTTTCTCTTTTAAAGGATAGAAATCCACAAACTTAGTGTAATAGTCTGAATGTCAAGACATATTTATACCCAGCATCTGTAGTATGAGATTGCCATTCTATCCTCACAAGTTATCACCGGAGTATGCCCTTGATCATTAAATGGGATAGTTATTCATGGAGGCAGCTTTCTGATTGATGTCTTGCTCACTTTTATACATTTGAGCTGTGGTGCTTGGGTTTTAAGCTTTTCATATCATTGGCAGTGATCACAGGTCTTACATTATAAAAACATTTATGTATTATATATTAATTGTCCACCACCAGAAAACTATGAATAAATATCCACTTACATATTCAACAACTTCTTCTTTCATACCATTCCACAAATAGTATTGTGATATTTTAGCCAAAGTCTTGTTTATCCCACTGTGTCCACCCATGGGATTAGAGTGGTATTGATGAAGAATTTCGGATATTTCCTCAAGATCTGTAACAACTTTCTTCCTCAAATTCTTCTTTGCACCAACATATATCAGTTATTTTTCTTCAATAAAACAGAAGAATAGTTTTGCTCATTTTTAGTGCTTGGGCTATCATTTGTGTCAAAATTAAAAACAAAATTAAATTTCATAAAATGCAAACATCTTACTTTTGGAATCCCACTGGTGCCAGGGGCGGATCTAGGGATAGTCAAACTAATCATGTGACTAAGGTAAAAATTGCGCAGATATAAAAATACATAGTCCAGTTGTAATATTTCATGCAGCGGCAAGTCAAAATAGCAGTTATCTGTGTGAGTTTTGACTAATCTGAGGCGGATTCTAGGCATTTGATTGGTCCATTTGCATTTTGACTAAAGTTTGCAGGAGTCTGCCTCATTTGGACAATATTCGAGCTTTCCAATTGGCTGGTAAAAGAAATGTTCTCATTGGCTCGATTTGTTTGACTCATCTTGACTAATTCGCTCCTTGGGAAGCAGTCTTCAGTCAATACGAATGACGAAATGAAAATAAAGTCTTAGATTGTTTTATACAAGTCGAAAATGTCAATTTATTAAACTGTTCAGTCTGCGTTTCAAAGTGACAATCTAAAGTCCCTGGTGAACACAGATATGTTCAAGAAATGCACGCTTTGGATACGATTTCATGCTGGTAAAAGCTGCTTGGCTGAATTAGCATTTATTTGCTGTTGGTCAAAACTCAAAAGGTCATTTATATTATTATATAGTCGTTATATTGGCATTTGTGGTAATATTTGTATCAGTCAAGGTATTGCTGATGTATCTTTATTGACCGAAACAAATGTTAATACTACACAAGAGTATAACACAAATTGTTATGTTGAAATTTTGAGTCTCTGACCGCATGGTTTGGTGTTACGCTGTTTGTAACACGATATCTAGAAGCATAATATATGGCAATTTGTGTTTCCTAGACATGCTGATGAGCCGTGATAGGGGGCAAAACAGTCATTTTATTGCCTAGCCAAACAATGGTGCCCCCCCCCCCTCCCTACCGAAAAAAATATGCTCCCTCCCTAGGGTAGTGGAACCAAAAATGTTTGACTAATGTACAAAAATTCCTAGATCCGCCCCTGACTGGTGCATCTTGGCCTGATTTTTGATGTTCCTCACTTCCTTTTTTGCCAGTCCTGATGGAAAAAAAATTGTTGTCGTATAGGTAACAAGATTCTCACACTGCATTTTGTGCTTTGCAAGTCTCTCATGGTTGGATGTTTGACTTATATGTGTTCCCCCAAATCAAAACCCCACAAGAGAGGAAAGGGTAAATACTAGAATAGTATAATTGTACTAGGATTTTGATAGAAACCAAATGACGGAGCTTTAGTAAGATCCCAACACTTCTTGATATTTTTTTTGACAATTCATGCACATGATCCTTCCAATTTAGATGACCATCGATAATGACACCTAAATATTTTATACTACTCTTTTCTTCTAGAGTTTTATTGTTAATTTTGAGGTTTATTGAATAACTTATCTTCTTTTGCGGAGGGCAAAAGATGACAAAATTAGATTTTTCAATATTTAAGGACAATTTATTGGCACAAAGCCATTTGTTAACATTGTAAAGTTGATTATTCAAGTTGGTTTCTAAACATTGATTTCCATGTGAATAGAAAAGATTAGAATCGTCAGCAAAAAGGTT
The DNA here is from genome assembly GCA_016169945.1 of Trachythela sp. YZ-2020. Lineage (NCBI taxonomy): Eukaryota > Metazoa > Cnidaria > Anthozoa > Malacalcyonacea > Clavulariidae > Trachythela > Trachythela sp. YZ-2020. The sequence goes on along the minus strand of JADLSH010000393.1, from coordinate 4,954,408 downwards.
AAAATCTAAAATAGTTGCTGAGTTACTAAAGTCATTAATATATAATAAGAATAAGAGAGGGCCTAGAACAGATCCCTGTGGAACACCGCAGGTAATTGTCTTCAGGTCCGATGATGTATCACCGATAGAAACGTATTGTACTCTATCAGAAAGATAAGAGCAGAACCAGTCCTTAACAACACCCCTTATGCCATAATACTCCAGTTTTCTATTTAAAATTGAATGGTTGACAGTGTCAAATGCCTTTCTTAAATCCAAAAACAAACCACATGAAAATAACTTGTTTTCAATAATAGCATGACAAGTAGAATGGTTAGAACGAAAGCCAAATTGTCCACTAAAAAGCATTTTATGTTTTTCAAGAAATTTTGTAAGTCTATTGTACATTAGTTTTTCAAGTATTTTATTAAATACAGAAAGTAAAGAAATAGGACGATAGTTCGAAATAACAGTTCTAGGTCCTTTCTTGTAAACAGGAATAACTCTAGCTATTTTCAGTTTACTTGGGACAATGCTGAGGGAAAAAGAGCAGTTAAATATATATGCTAAAGGGCCGGCCACAAGAAACTTAACAATCTTTAGCAGTTTAGTAGGGATACTGGATGGCCCAACTGAGTTAGACAAATTTAAATTATTAATTTATTCTACAACTTCACTAATAGTCACCGGAAACAAAGCACAACTATTGCACAAGGGGTTGTTCATATACACTTCAATAGGAGTATTAGCCACAGGAATTGTATTTGCTAAATTTGAGCCAATGGATGAAAAATAATTATTAAATGCAGTAGCAATGCTATGTTTATCTGTAACTTTTAAACATCCAACTTCTAGTGTAGAAGGTATATTATTTTTAGTATGTTTCAAGTTAGAACTCTTTAATTCCCTTCCACATTCCTTTAATGTTGTCTTTGTTAGTCAAAAAATACCTTTAGTAATATAATTTTTTAGTAATTACTAGTAGATGCTTGAGTTTATTTCTGTTGTATTTATATTTTGACGAAATATATTCATTATTCTTAGATTTCAGGTAAGATTTATATAATTTATTCTTCATATTAATAGAAATCCTAAGATCCTTAGTTATCCATGGTTTGGCTCTTAACTGCGATTCTCTCTTGGATAATTTCTTTAGGGGAACATGTCTGTTAATTGTTTCCGAAATTGTAGCACAAAACGATTCAAATAACGAATTTACCTCTGTCTCAACAGGTAACACATCATCCCAATTAATCGACTGAACTTCAGCTAAAAGTGATTCCTCATTAAAATTTGAATAATCTCTTCTATATATTGGATATTTACAAGAGATACTAGAAAGCTTATTAATAATAAGGAAATTTGGGAGGTGATCTGTCAAGTCACTCAGCACGTTTCCACTAATAGTTTGATGGTCGATTGAGTTAAAACAGATATTGTCAATTAACGTAGGTGAATGATCAGTAATTCTTGTTGGTTTGATTATATGAGGCTGAAAGCAATAGGATGCCGGAGTATTAATAAAACTCATCACTAGCTGAGTGAGAATGAAAATTTAAACAATTTAGATTGAAATCTCCCATCGAAATACACAATTTAGATTCAGTAGAAATCTTATCAATAAACGCAGTAAAATAGTTTATGAAATTGTCAACATTACTATTGGGATGGCGATAAACTGCAGAACATAGAATATTGCAGGACTTGCTGTGTACTTTAATCCATAAACATTCAAAATCCTCAGTCAGAGCTGAGATCTTCACGCACATGAAATTCAATACTATCCCGTACATAAAAACCAACGCCACCAGCATTACTCATACTTGGCTGAGAAATAAATCTTTATCTTAGTTTAGGATAAGACTATTAAACTAAAATTATGATGTAAATCAGCTAAAAGTGTTAATAAGTTTTCAAGATTGGCATTTAGAGATCTCACATTACAATGAAATACAGTAAACAGACCTTTGAGACTGCATGTTTAATGTTCTGGCAATCGCAAAACTCTTGTGGAGTATAATAATCAAAATTTATATCAGTTTGTAAATTATTTTCAATATCTAGTGCAGCAAGATTTGGGATATTAGTTAAGCTTGAAATTAATTAAAACCTAGTAATATATCAAATGTTGCATAGACCTAGCCAACACATGTATTTCGATTTTATAAACATAGTAGATTCTAAATTGATGAAACCTTCATAACACACTTTGTTATATAGATGGATAGCATAAAAACAGTAAATTATAACGTGTTTGTCAACAATAATATCGGAAAATGTGAAAATTATTCTGCTGCAGAGATGCATGGGTCAAGTATACAACTAGATTCTAGCACCATAGATCTACTAAATTTTACACAATAAAAAGCCTTACCTTTGTTAAATATGATACCAACAACGAAATGTAGAGTATGAAAGTTTGCTTTTTAATCCACAAGCGTGATATAAATTGGTAATACCTTGAAGAAGGAAAAAGTGCAATGTAATTTCGTGAGCAATTTCAGCACAGCAAGTTCATTGCCAACACTACAGCGGGCGCATGTTATCACTGCGCATGTGTAGAATAAGATCAGCATGTGACAATCTCAGACCGCCACACCTGGTTTAGAGATCGAAGGTTTGCAAAATATATGTGGTGTTCCACACACTAAATTGCCATATAATTACAATATTGCCATTCAATCATTTAAAAATGTTATTAAAAATGAGCTTACAACGTAAATTATAAAATTATAGTAATAATAAAAGATGATTTCTGAGTTTTGGTTGTTTAAGATGCTTATTAATTGTTTAACATCCTGAATACACAGGTTTTCAGAATAGCCACTCTTGATTGTTAAAGTATTTAAAGAAATATATAGTCGTCAGCAAGAAAAATGAACTTGTTTCATGACTGTAATAATGTAGTGGTCATATTGCATGTGCATTCTTTCCCAATTGTTTTAATTGCTTCTCTAGCAGTCTCGCTTATTCCAAATTTGCAAACATTTGAAGGTGTTAAGTGGGTTGAGCGTGTCTTCTTCAAGCTTTGCCACTTCCTGGTGTTTAGACTCCCTCGTGTACGATGCCGACCACCTTTTAACTTTCTCTTGCGAGGCATTTATATCTTGACAGTTAATGTGTATACCATCTGGTTTGTCAGAGATTAAAAATGAATAAATATGTTGTAGACTCATCAAGTACGATTTGATTGTCCCAGCTTCGTACTTATTTTTCATATAATTTTTCAAGAAAACTTGACGCACCTCCATCTGGTGCTGACAACTACTCTTCAAATTTGGCAAACAAAGGCGGAAGTCCAGTTCTGGGTGGTATATTGTCTTCACTTATGCTCTCACTAATTTCATCGTCATCACTGTCATGTTTGATGTCAAAGCCACTGTCATCATAGCTGTCTTCTCCAATGCTTTCTGTGTTATGTACCACTTCTTCACTACTGCGATTCTCCTGTTGTGTGCTTTCTTCCCATTTCTTTGTCATTAAAGGCTCTTCTTGCCAAAGAATCATAGGGTACTTATGATCTGCCACAATAACAGCATTTAGCATTGCATCAGTGTATTCTTTTGAAGTTCCATTTAATTTGTGAACCTTCTGCAGGTGGGCTGGCAAACATTGAACTATTGAATGACAGTCCTTAATTGGACAGCGACGACATGTGTGAGAATCCTTTTTCTTGGCTCCTTTGGCTTTTCTTTTTCGAATGTTATACTTCAACAACACTTTAGAAGCAGCTTCTTTTGTCCAATGGTGGACAGAACACATATGTCTGGGGATGTGTATCACCTTTTGCCTTGCAACCAACGGACATGACATTTTTCTTCTTTCTGATTAATTTAGTTATTTGTCTTGAGACATTTCATTGATCGTTTCTTCATTGCCTCCCTCTGGATCTGCTGTTTCTTTAGATAGCTTTATTTTTTTGGTTTTCATTTGCTTTATTTTTTCGTCCAAACAACATTTCAAATTTGTCTCCCCTTTACTGGACTTTTTATCACTATTACAAGAAACCCAATTTTCATCGCTTGTGTCATCATGTTCACTGAACAAACATACATATTGCACACCAATATGTAAAACACTATGTTATATTAATATAATGAAATATATATATATGCTATACTATGCTATTCTATACTGTATGTATAATATATACGGTGGTAAAATAGGATGTTGATCTAATGCTATTATAATACTGCATTATGTATGTAAGGGACAGAGAATGATCATGTGTGATATAGAGTCCCTCAAATTGGATAGAAGACCATGAGAGGCTACAGGCCACAGAGCAAGAGTGATCATTCTCTAACCATCTTAGAGAATGACTGAACTCACGAAGGGATTTTTATTTTATCCAGTCTATATTTAATTCATTAGTTGCTCTATATAGAATAACTAATGTATTCAATAAAATCACTCAGAATAGAACACTATGGAATATAGGGCATCAAAATATTTGCTGCTGAATGGGTTTGGTCATTCTCTAAATACCAATTCAACATAGTATATTAACCTGTACAAGGTACTAGAGCAGTTCTGTCTTTGGTTGCTTTCATCTCTTGTTTGGAATACCAATTCCTCTTAATTTTTTAATATTTCAATATCATCAAGCAATTTATTAATCTCATTCACACAGGACTATAAATAAAACAAATTTTAATTCCATTGTGGTGTATTTCAGGACTGAAATAAATATATTTTAGCCCATTATCAATCAAAAATCAGTAATGTAGCAGCTTGAATAAGATTGTTTCCTATTGGCCTAAGCACTAATTGGGTAGCGGACCAATAAGAATCTAATGATATTGGCAATAAGGGTTCCGAACTTCAGGTTTATAAAAGTTGCATATTTTAGCATTTATATTTTAGCGCTTATTTCTGAGTTTGTGTCAGTACACACCATTGCAACCCCCCTTAAAAATGTGCGCCTTTATTTCCCATATATAGACAGAATTACTAATCAAAACACACACCTGCCAATAACATTAATGTACGTGTTCACATTTTGGAACAGCTCAATTTTCTGTGCATGAACATGAAAAAGCGTTTAAATTTGAGCTATCTAATGAATAGCTGCTATTAATGTTTTGATAAAAAGGTTGAAGAGAAGTTATTTCCTTGTAGTTTATACAAGTGCAACAACATTTGGACAAAGCACAAGAATACTGCATCTGCAACAAGAATTTATATCACCAGTGAATGAGTGAAACATCAATTGAAAGCATGTCAACACTAGACCCAGCAGACTATAGGTAGGTGTAAATCGTGTCACATATCTCTCTCTTTTGAATAGAGAGCCAGAGGGGTTTGTGCTTGGTGTTGGTACCTTGAACCTTCCGATCTTGAGAAACCAACAGTACCAGACAATATTGTAGTTTTATTTCAATTGCAATTGTATTATTTATATACAATAATCAGTATTTACCAAATACATTCATTACCATTCTTTTCCGTAATCCAACTTTAACTATAATGTGGTGAATTGTTGTCAGAATACATGAAAAATAAAAGGTAGTTTGACAACAATCCACTGCAGTATCTTCAACACTAGTAACAGCACACTGTGCCGTTAGAGATAAATTGTGCTGTTTGGAATTTATGTATGTGGTTTACTGATCGTACGGCTTGCCAAAATGAATACAACATGTGAAATGCAAAATGTGTAACAGCCTTGCAATTAGGTACTTTGGTTAGCTCTGTAAAGCACTTCAAATTTTTGAATATAGCAACCACATACCCCAGCCGCACAACAATGTAGCAAATAATCGAGACCCGCACAGACGAGCAAATTTTCCTTGACACCTTTGTTTTGCTTGTCTGTATGACAAAAAATGAACAAATTTTCCTTTAAATGCTAATCATACCAGAATAACCAGACAATGAAACATGATTCAAAAAATTGTCTGCCATACACAGAAAAAAGGAAACTTATCAGGGACAATTTGCCTGTCTGTATGGTGCTTGACCAACTTTACAGTCTGGACAGGACAAAGGTACTATATATATAAATGTAAATATTAAGAATATATGATAGCACAGTGTGGCTTTTAAATCAGATGCATCTCATTTTATTCTCACTCCAAGACTCGGGGTTGTTTATTGCACAGTTTTAGTACAGTACACAATCTTAATCATTAAACTACATAAAAATTAATATGAATTATGAATCTACATAGTAGCAAGACGTTTGGGATATTTATAAAAATATACAAGCAAATCTACTCTTTAATTATGAACTATTAAACCCTGAAATACTGTAGTAGTGTAGTCAGTGTAGATATAAATGTACAAGCCAATACACTGAAGGTAGAACCAATGGATAGAAAAGCAAGATCCTGTCATTTTTAATATTCTTGATCTCCAGAGCAGCAGCCATATTAACAGCATACTAACCGTTTGCGTTGGTATTTTAATAATACAAAGCATTGTTTTGTCCTTGAAATACACATACCTCAGACAGTTACCGCATGTAAGTCCGACAAATAATCGGCACATATTCGTACATGAAATATGATTTTTGAACAATGCGTTTTTTCCAAAACAGTTGCCATCGGATTTGTAGATAATAGTAAACCTTGCGTCTGATTTTGTTATTTTCTTATGTACCAATGATTAAATGTTATACGTGTGTTAGGAAATACAGATTTATAAGTACATGAAGAGTAATGTTTTAAAGAAAGTAGCCGGCGTTAAATCTCCTAACATAGTATTAACACTAGCTGGATCAAAGCCTTGTTGCGCTGTATGCCAACGGTGCATATGAAATAAAACTTTATAAACCAAATTGTGATTTAGTCGACGTCGAGGACTACAGTTAAACTCCAACTCTCCTCACTGGAAATCAGCTCTCTAGTGCAACTGCATGGGAATGACCGGCAGTTCCTGTAACATGCGCCAGTAAGAGTATAAACACCGACAAAATATGCATGTTTGTGCGAAACAGTAAAAACTGTAAGCTATGGCGTAAACTTTCTGATATGTTTTACTTTATTTTTGGTTGACAACAAAGTGGAGGGGCTATAGCCCCCAGCACCCCCCCCCCTCCCCCCGTCTCCGCAGTCCTTGAAAAGTGAATGGATGTCATGCAAAAAACGATATGTTTTACCCTGAAAAAAACATGAAATGGTCATTCTGAGAAAGTAAAATTCGACATTTGCCTGGGGAGCATGGACATGAACCAAACCCTTCCCCCCAAAACCAATAGATTGACGCAGTTAGCTACTGTTCCAATCGATACTGACACATCCTAAACAAGATATACTGATAGTATATTACAACATAGTTACAGCTTGTTCGATCTGTTTTATAGGTATTACATGAAAATATATCAGTTTACAGTGTTAAAAGCCAGACAATGATCAGCAAGGTTTTTGCTCACACACAAACGATTTAATCACAAGATTACATCTACTTTAGATATTTAGGAGAGAGAGTTGGGAGGGGATCATTTCAAAAATATCATTATTTAGGCATAGGCCACTGGGGTAAATGTGATTATCATACTAGATTTAACATTATTGCTACTCGGGTGTTCTGCACGAAAGCTCTTTGTTCCAGAAACAGTGAACAATAAATATCTCATTTAGGCTGGGTTTTTTTATCGTAGGTGGCTACAACGTCAAGTGGTCGTGGTAAAGGTTCTTGCCCTGGATGTCACACAACATATGCAAATAGGCATAAGCCAAAAAATTGTCCCAAATGCAATTTTTTAATTGGAGGTATTTTCGTTCCAAAAAAGCGTGCTGCTAAAACAGCAGTACCACCAAACACTATTGTCTTCTCCAACGAAGGTACAAAAATTTATTTGATGGCGACAACCACAAGAAACGATCGTGTTTTTTTTATTATTGAGGATGGTTTGATCATGTGTCATTATTCGGAATGTAAAAACAACAGGGGATCATTTGTATACAGTCGACATCCTGAAAATTTCGCATGTTCCGCTATTCAGCTGATGCCAATGTCAAGTCAGTCATGCTTAACATGATCACCGAGAATGACCACTTGCCTCATGCAGTTGAAGTGTCCGAAAAACTGTTTGCCGTTTTCTCCCAACCTACTGTATCGAGTCCCGTAGGTTGCACACATGTGAAAAAAGAAAGCCAGTTCTTTTCGTGCACTGACAACTGTAAGACAGTAACTGTCAAAACCAAACAACTTGCTACAAAGAACATTTGTATCCACATTCATATGCTACTGTGCTGTCAAAATGTGTAATGACTGACGATATCATTGAAGAAAATGCTCCTGAAGGGGATGCAAAAAAGAAGAAATTGGAAGAAAATCCCACAGCAGAAGAGTCTGTGTCACGACAAAGCACAAAACAACTTCATAAAAACTTCCAAGTACCTTATGAGATTGACGGAACAACGTTATCCAAAAATAACGACTTGGATTGTAAAACACTACTTGGCCAAGGTGGATGGCCGGATGTGTTTGAACCCAGTGAGGAGTGGTGTGGCTTGTGCGAGTCTGGACTTGGTGCTAGTAGACCCCATCCTGGTTCCAGTGGAGATGGAATCCTTATAACATGTCTAAACCCTTTTAGGAAAATAAAAATAAAGGTGAAGATGTGCTGTGAAGGTTCTTGTAAGGCAATGCATCGTGTATTTCCAACTGAAACCGGTAAGTATATCATTGAATATACATACAGTAGAAAATATTTAAATCAGTCCACGCATCCCAAAGAAGGAAACATGGTTAAAAATGTACACCTATTTGGACTTTCTAGTGCATTTTGCCCTTGTTGTTGATTTTTCCCACTCCCCAGCCTAGAGGGGCGAAATTTTATTGGTAGGGAGAAGAAATTATTCCAAACCACTGGTAGAAGCAGAATTTCTGCATCAGTGCAACTTTCGAAAAAGGGGCTTGACTGTGTTGCTCGTGCAGTTCGTGAAACGGTGGTTTGGATCCACCTAATAACATCACTAAAACAGAATGTTCTACTGTCATAGTTTGGAATAGTTTGTTTCAAATATAGTCAAATCTGCAGACATGCATGTTTCGTCGTTCAACGGCTCGTCAGTGCAGCTTGTAACACAGTCTAGATGCGAGTGACTTCGTATTTATACACCATACTCTTGCCCTCACCAAGTGTATGTGGTGCAATACTCAGACACATGCGCATCCAGACATGCGTGAAGTGTCTTGGGGCCAGAGTGCTCAAACGACCACAAGGGAAGTGAGCTTTTGCATTATAGATTATAGCCACCAATTAACCTCACAGAGTGCTCAACAACACAAGTGAAGGAGCATATATAGTCAAATCTGCAGACATGCATGTTTCGCCGTTCAACGGCTCGTCAGTGCAGCTTGTAACGCAGTCTAGATGCGAGTGACTTCGTATTTATACACCATACTCTTGCCCTCACCAAGCGCATGTGGTGCAATACTCAGACACATGCGCATCCAGACATGCGTGAAGTGTCTTGGGGCCAGAGTGCTCAAACGACCACAAGGGAAGTGAGCTTTTTGCATTATAGCTTATTAGCCACCAATTAACATATATATGTACTCTCAACAAGGTGAGTTAAGGGGGGTCTTTCTCTAACATTAAGTTAACCATAATGACACACTAGACACATCCACTCCCAGTGGTCGTCTGAAATTCAGGCCAGGGATAAGTCCCTTTATAAAAATATTAGGAAGAATGTAAAGATGGAACTATCATGATGCTAGATGGTACTAGCCTCTAAAAACCAGTAATTTGTTTGTTTATTCTGGTAACATGAATAAAGGAATGTAACTTTGTAACTAGTTACAAATTTTTGAAGTAACTGTGTAACTGTAACTAGTTACTTTCTAATCATTGTAACTTGTATCGGTAACTAGTTACTACTTTTGTGATGATGTAACTGTAACTGGTTACAAAATTATGTAAATTTCACAGCACTGACTGGGGATGAATGCCTTACAACCCTTATAGATAGCGTAATGTATTTTGCTTATTCGCCTGTACCACTGTATCTGAAGAGCGGCACGCTAGTCGCTAAATGTGGTACGAAACTAATCAAACTATATACAACACTAAACATGCCGATTACTTAGTCTTTGTTTCACTTACTTTCTGTATAATATTTCGCTTTAAATTTTCAGCCCTTTTCAATATCAGCGATAAGATCATGCTGTCTATAGGCATTTTGTTGGAATGGAGAGAATCTTTTCGTCAAGGTGTTGTGGTATCAGTTATGATTGAGGCAAAGATTGCTTCATTAATATACAATCATGAAAAGGTAAATAATTAAATTAACATAAGAAAGAACAAAAATAAAAAATAACAAAGAGTGTAGTATTATAAGAGATCTGTTTCGTGTGTTATCATGAATTACTAATGCTTTATGAATTTAATATTTTTAATCTTCTTCCAGGCGTACAAAGAATGTGGCATAAACAGAGATTACATGGCCGACCTACTCTACAATGGATTCTACTGTTTTGAAGCGGTCACAGAAAGAGATCTGAACAGAGGAATTTGCGGCTTATGTGGAATTATTGGAGAGTATTACCTTGGAGATGGAAACGAGAAGAATTGCTGCTCAACAAAGAATGTAGGTGACATTTTTGCTTACTAAGTAACCAACCTTGTACCCAGAGAAATTCTGGGTATGAGGTTCAACATGCAGTAACTCTGTAACTATGTTGTTTCCACAACCCGAACCACCCTGTTATAAAGTAATAGGGGATCCATGGTCCAGCCATGTACCACTGAAATACAATGTGAAAATTTCACCCCAACGGAAATCTTAAGACAATCCTTTTTATGTTAACAAGTGATTTTCGATGCCCTCATAGTATAGAGACTATGGAAGTTGTATGTGTTTTAGATCAAATATCCCGACAGTAATGAATCATCTAATCCAGTTGATTTGGAGACATTTATGTCACAGATTAAACAATATTGGTTGGAGAAAACAATATTTACCAGATCGAAAGATTCGTTGATGATAAACATGGTTGATGTCCCCCCAATAATTCTGCCAGCACTTCAATCTACCAATGTCAAGATTACAGAATCTGAAAAGAAGAATACCGTTTTGAAACGTATATCAAGCAGTTTTGTTGAAGGTAAGTTATTAAACGTGTCTTTGATTTTGCAAACAACTAATTACTTAATACTGGTCTGTTGTTTACTAATCATGTAGTCAAAGGTAACCATAGTATATAAGTGAAATGTTACTCAATTGGAGATGGGTATCGTACATACCGTTTTAGAAAGTAGTGCTAGTTAAGACTTTTATACAATCAGTATTTTACAAAACGAATCGTACTTTTCAAATAGTGTTGAACAACTAAGTTCTAGCATATTTTAACTTCTGAAGGAGACTCAGCAATGTTGCATTACATGATCACCAAAGAAGACCTCCAGGTATCAAAAATGCAAGAAATGAGCCTAACAACACTACAAGGCATATGTAAGTGCGGAATAATAACAGCTCAAAAGTCAAAGGTAATGTTATGCCTTATTCATATGATTTTGCTGTTAAGTTGCCTTAGAACATTCGTTACGCTCTGGGATTGATTGCAACTAAAACGTGGATATTTTAACCTACCATTTTCCACGTTAGTTAATTCTCAGTCGCATACTGGCCAGTCATATACCACCTATATAATAAGTCCTTCTCCTTTCACTACAAAATAAATAAATACGGCACATTATAATATACCCTGATTATTCTGGATGGGTTCGTCAAGCAAGCGACCTCTTATAGTTTCTGGATAAGCGCGCGAAACAACTGCGCCCTTGAGAACTCAGGTATTCGGCGAGAGAGTAATCGATCCCCACTCAGAGACTCAAAAGTATTTTCTGAGTAATAAAGCTTGAGAACAACATTTACTCACTATATGCATGCCAAGCTTACCAAATTACCAGACTATGGCGCTGTAACTAACGTTTACATTACTGTAGTTTACACAACATATTAATCCGATAAGGCATTCTTCTTGGTATTCTAGAAACTCGTCGTTACTAGACTCGGTCATCCTCACTAAATTGATGTAGTCTATACATCCTCTGTAGGATGAATAGATTAAAGCCTGATTTTCATTAATCGGCGACAGTCGATGCTCTTGCAGTGCAATTGTCTTTGATCATTGATGAGTAAAATACTTTGTCTACATGAAATAATTTCTCCTTTAATGATCACTAACAATGTATCTCCGACCACTAATCTGCGACAGATGAAAACCAGGCTTAAAGAGTGAAACAACATTTTTATTGTTGACCCGGACAATCCCAGAACGTTTAAGACAATTTGCTGTAAATGTAATGTATCGCGAAGCTTAAAGCAATCTATTGCATGCTGCTTTTAACAATTTTACACTTTACTATGAATAGATTCTTATATCTGCATATTTTAAAGTTTTTATTGTAACATATAATGTACATACCTTCTTAATGCAGTTGTGGTCACCCTACTGTCTACTTTTTGTAAATATAGACGGTGAAGCTAATAAATTACTTGGAACAGTGTCCTTGCAATAAAAGGTCACTTTTGCCCGCGTCAATCCATGATCTTTTGCTAAATCACGAGCGTTGGCCAAACGCGTATCTTTCTGACAAACCCAATCTTTCCAGTGTTGTCCAACGGTTTCTTGTACGCTCTTACTTTCCAGCATTTGTACCATCTTGTTGTAAATTTTACAATGGGTCGTCGTACAGTTTCCATGTACGTAAGACAGTTGTTTCCAACTTGATCAGCATTATCCAGAATTGTTCTGTCTGCGTCTTTCGCACTGCCTTGGTTACGAAAACATTTCTTCGTTGTCAGATCCTGGATGACTTTGTCCTTCCAGCATAATCATAGTCACGTCGATATCTTTTAAAAATATATTTCGAATCTTGTATTTGTCGGTTCTTAGAAACTCCTAGAACTTTGGAGTATTCTTCGTCTGCACAGGCAATCTTAAATTCCTGCACGTAATACACTGTTTTATCAGTTTATTTGGATTTAAGTTGGTTTATAGTGACTATGAGGAAGAAGAAACAGACGAAGACGGTATTCTGTGAGACACTCTTGAGGCGAGATTTAAGAAAACCGCAGCTGTATTTCATGGTAAGTAAATTTATCAAAGTAATCTAGTGTTAAACCGTTCCTCAAACTATTTATTACCCTGTTTTGTCTGATATGTGAATATATTTTAAGGTGCGCATGTGGGCATTGTAGCGATGCTCTCTCTGTTAGAGGATGTGAGAGAGTACAGATGTTGTAAAGAGATTGCGGAATGCACTGGCAAATTTACGTTCGAGGGAAAAGAGACGCAGCATGTATTACTCAGCACTGGGATTATTACGCACAGAACAGTATTAGAGACTGCAGGGGCTTTTCTCTCTGATAAGTCAGGGAAAATATCGCCAACCAACAAGCACAACCCAAACTGGGCAAAATGAGTATCTCAGAGTAAATCAGACTGAATTTTTATGTCTTCTCATCAGTATTTTTGTGTGTATGTGTCAAAGCAAGTCTTATGAAAGCCACGACTTATTTTATCCTGTATAAATGGCCCTATTATGTCCATTTGCTGTACCTAAATGAAAGATTGCAAATTTTGCAAGGATACTGATTTGGTTGCATCCTTTGAGGTTGATTACTACATTCTTAGTGCACACATGAAGTTAACAAATCAGTGTTTGATTATTTAGATATCTTCATGCAGTGGCATATCGATGGATAGTCAGATTGATATTTGGCATGCTGGGATGGGCAAATTCTAGACCACTTCCATTATAATGAAATAAGAAAGAGATATCCATCACCAAGCACCACTGGATATAAATCAGCACAGCAGAGAACTTGTAAAGCATAAATTATATAATATGAATAAAGTCCATATCTACCTTTCTTCTGTCTTGGTTTGAAAGAAGCAGCTATACGCTATCCTATATATGCTATCATATCTACGCTATATATAATAATGGTTTGTTTTCAAATGGTCATACAATAGTTCTCGCATGTCAGTAAATGTCTCGCATATAAAGGACCTTAGGATAGTTTTTTAGTTCAACTGAACGCATTTCATTTTGTTCAGTTGTGGATTTATACATATTTTGTGCCAAGTAAATTTATCCTTTCAGTTTCAAAGCGCTGCTAAAATCGGCTATTAACTGTTCTTTACATCACTGGGTTATTTTATTTTATTTTTATTTTACAAGTTTTGCCATTGAGAAATAAAGATGTACCTATAGTAGCACTTAAAAAGATACACGATATCTAAGTACTCGTGCCAGTAACATATAGGAATGATACTGATGGTCTGCAATCTAACTTTGTACCATATATCTGTTTGGTGTGGCAATGATACTATAAATTTTGTAGCACGTAGTTGTATACGTTCGATGATCAAGATGTTTTTGACCGACTGTGGTGCCCATTCTTGACTACCGTAAGCAAGCTGACTTCAAACCATGGTCAGATAAAGTACCTTGCGAATTCTTTGGTTATGAATGTCGAAAGCCTTTCGCTTCACAAAACCTAGCATCTTGTTAGCTTTTGCCGAAATCTCCTGCACCTGCCTGTTCCATTTGAGATCACTGGTGATAGTCATGCCAAGATCTTTCTGGCTGACGGATTGTTTGATCGGTTGATGACTTCTTGTAGTATGCAATACTCCAGCAAAGAAAACCTTATTTCAAATACGTCACATGATGCTTTTTTTTGTAAAAATTTGTAGTTACTATAGTATAACATGAGGTAGCACAAATTCCAATAAGCCTTTTGGTTTCCATTTGGACTTGCTCACCACTTTTTGTTCAAAATGATTGTTTCTTCTATTAAAGTGTATATGCAATGAAAATTCCATCTGAAAATTTCATCTTTTCCGATCATATCGATACCAACCTTATTGAAAAATTCCAACTAGAAGTTTGTCATTTTTTTTATTAAATGATTGTTTCTTCTATTAAAGTGTATATGCAATGAAAATTCCATCTGAAAATTTCATCTTTTCCGATCATATCGATACCAACCTTGTTGAAAAATTCCAACTAGAAGTTTGTCATTTTTTTTATTAAAGTTTGACTATGAAACTATAAACTGGCGAAATTTGATGCACAGCCAGAGAGGTATGATGACGTATGCAGTGTGACACAGTGCACTCTTTCGATCTGTAAATACTATAAACATTGTAGCTTTGTCTGGGTAGAATTGGGATTTTGAACAAAATCCAAATGAATTTACGTTGTGTAGGAGCGATGCGTTGAATAAATCGATACAATGATTTGTAGCATATAAGTTGCCGAAATGCGAATTCGCTTACTCATTGATGTCCATTCTCCAGTCATTACACCAATTGGCTATGCTATTCAGATCCGATTGCATAATTTCATTATCTTCGACAGTTTGATTACTACACTTGGTCCCATGTCCATTTAGTACCAAGTATATTAGTATTCATTTGCATCAGTGTTATGCTCACAGTAGTTTCTACTGCGTTTAATATACTCTATAGTCAGTTTGTTTTGCATATTCTATTATAGTTCGAACGACTCTATAATATCAGCTATCTAAACTATCTACAATATATAGCACGATAAACGACAGTCCCAACCGCGTATAATCTAGCAAGAGAAAAGCTACAACATCTAATTCACATTTCGGCAGCTTATATGCTACAAATTTTGGCAGCTTATATGCTACTTATATGCTACTTATATGCTCCTACACAAAGTAAATCCATTTGGATTTTGTTCAAAATCCCAATTCTACCCAGACAAAGCTACAATGTTTATAGTATTTACAGATCGAAAGAGCGCACTGTGTCACACTGCATACGTCATCATACCTCCCTGGCTGCATGTCAAATTTCGTCAGTTTATAGTTTAATAGTCAAACTTTAATAAAAAAAATTACAAACTTCTAGTTGGAATTTTTCAACAAGGTTGGTATCAATATGAATGGAAAAGATGAAATTTTCAGATAATGCAAGAATCCCAATATACACTTTAATAGAAGAAACAATAATTTTGAACAAAAAGTGGTGAGGAAGCTACCTCATGTTATACTATAGTAAATACAAATTTTACAAAAAAAATCATCATGTGACGTATTTGAAATAAGGTCTTCTTTGCTGTCACGAAATAATTGGAAACGTAAACATAAAGCAGAAAGTTGTCTACAAACTTTTCACTGCATGGCAAGAAACCAATACCATCTTGCATTCCATACTTGTTAAAGTTGACAGCCCCTGTTCTGTTAAAGGGGCTGTGTCAGGGTCCTACTGCACATCCTAAATATGCGCGAACTTGAAAAAGTGTTGGAGAACAGCTTTTCAAGTTTTATTGTGAAATGAGCGAATGAATTTAAATTACATATAATTTGTGGCAATCCATCGATATTTTTGGTATTTGTGTATATCTAGTAAATGATGTGATATGTTTGTGTTACGCTTGAACTGTATGTGAGCATTTTTTCCCTAAAAATCCATGCAATTGCTGCCAACAGCATCAAAACATGGAGGTAAAAGGGCTGGAAGTTCCTGGTTCATATGCCAAATATCAGGTCGATCTTAAAGATTATATGAAGAAATGGAGAGAGACCCACAAAAGAATATGTGTAGAGAATACAGTGTATACGACGTGGAAGGAACGTAAAGCTGAGTGCAAATATGCCAGCGACACAGCTTTTGCAAAGCACTTGCTCTCACTGGAAATGAGACGAAGAAAAACGTAAGATATTTATGAGTTTATATTTGTATATATTATAGAGTTCTGTTTCTTAAAACTGTATTTTTTGTAGTATAGAACAAATCAACCAGCCAAAGGCAAAGTTGATATCGACTCGGTCAGAACCCGAAGTCGAAGAGATGGCCATATTACCAAATCCCTTTTATATGGAGCCTATGGATTTCACAGAAGGTTGGAACTTGTAAATAGTTTGTATTTATATGCATTTATAATAAGTAACAAAATATTTAGCTAGACATTATTACAGTATGTGTATGCAATTATATTTCACTCAAAATACATGTGTGATATATATTTTGTATTAATTGCATATTTATTGTTTCTGTGAGATAGGACCTATACATGCATCAACCCCCCAGAAAATAAATCAGATACCTGGTCAAAGTTCTTATCAAGCCTTATCCCATTCATTCTCAAGGAACATATCGTCAAAGTAAGTAATATACAAATTTATAAATACTGTAAATTGACATGAAAAAGACACAAACTGTAGTATTTGATTGAATACTTTAGACATCTTTGTGATTCTGTTTCTTGCAGACTTTGATCTGGACATCTCGAGAACATCGGGAAAGGAACTGAACCAAAGCTACAGCATATTGAATGACACTGTATCTGTATATTGTTAGTCAGACAAAAGTTCTGAGCACCTTAGCAGCTCAGAAGATGAGCATAGTGACGTTGATAAGTTGAATGACATGAGTAAGTATCCCTATTAAAATTTGATATAAAGGGACTGATGTATTATTTTATACCATTCGAAATGTCCTGGTGTAAAAATGCCATAATTTGTGAGACTAATATATGTGGAGTTCTTTTCTAGAGAATTCTTGTTTAGGTCTTATATAAATTACACTAATTTGTCAATATGTTTACGTTTTTAACAACATTTATTTTGAAAAGTGGTATGGATGACATGAATAAGGAAGTCTCACAGACTTCTCATCTGAAGATGATGATGAATATGATGAAGACTATATTTGGTAAGTTATATTTAATATACAGAAAAAGGAAAGATGATGAGAATGATGATGATGATGATGATGTCATTCCAATTGAGAAGAGAAATGTAGCTGAAACAGATTTTTCCAGTTTACAGGAACCTCCATCTTCAATTATTGTCCCTAATTCAATTACTGTCCTTCTCATCCAGATGATGACGATATGTTTGTTCCGATTTTATCCAAACAATGCCCTCCATCAATTTTTTTAAAACATAGAGTCCCAGCTAGATCTCACACACTAAATCGTGAGGCAGACAATGTTAAACATACTGAACAACTAAACATTGGAAAATCTGCCAAAGTTATTTGTTCACTCGATTTACTTCATCTTTTTCATGAAAGCTGCAGACACCCGACATGTAATCTTACAACAGCAACAGAGTTTACACTAATTGGCACTAGTGTATTGATTAAATGATCATGTAGTGAAGGTCACTGTGGAAAGTTTTATTCATCCTATCATTGCAATGGTGTTCTTGCCACTAATCTACAAACTGCAGCTGCTATTTTATA
Organism: Trachythela sp. YZ-2020; assembly: GCA_016169945.1. Classification (NCBI taxonomy): domain Eukaryota; kingdom Metazoa; phylum Cnidaria; class Anthozoa; order Malacalcyonacea; family Clavulariidae; genus Trachythela; species Trachythela sp. YZ-2020. Next base: position 4,936,237 of record JADLSH010000393.1, on the reverse strand, counting down.
TTCAGGCAATAATTTTTCAAAACTTGAAACATTTTTGAAGTTTTTGGGATTATCATTTATTTCAAAGTCTACCTTCTTTAGGTACCAAAGGCTGTATTGTGTACCAGTTGTAAATGAATGGTGGAATTGAACACAGGAAATGATTACAAAACATTTGAAAGGGAAGGAACTTGTTGTCAATGGAGATGGGCAGTGTGATTCACCAGGGCATTATGCAAAGAACCTTTGCTATTATATGATGGAAATTAACACAAGCTACATCATTGACTTGGAGATCATGGACAAACGGCATACCAATTTGAAGTCAGTGAATATAGAAAGAGAGGCATTAAGAATCATCTTGCAGAGACTCACAACTATGTTAAATATAGTTGAAGTTGTCACAGATGCTTCACCTAGTATCATCAAGATGATTGGTAAGAGATTATGTTCTTATCACAATGTACCCTAGTGCACCATCCCATGCACATATGTAATCAACTTCATTTGGAAAGTTGCTTAAATAGTCTTCTCACACATCATTAGATATTCATAGTATTTCAGCCAATGAGATGGCCTAATTTACATCACATGTATGTATCTGGATACCCCGTCTAGACCAGGAGTTTATTAATCGTTACACTTTGTGTTTTGCTTGAAGGAACTTAATTGTCTATTGTTCTTGCCTCGATGCTGTGAATATCTAATGATGTTGTGAGAAGTCATTCCAAATTGTCGTCCAAATCCCATGTGCCATGAACAATGGCTCGGCTGCTCCCCGCCATTGTTCATGGCACTTGGATTTAGAAACCACGTCTAAAACACTATGTTCTCGGATTTGAAATATTACTTCATCCAAAAATTGAAATCCATTTGCTGACGATGTAATAGTATGAATACTTTGATTAGAACTAGTCATGATGTGATTAGAACAACTAGTCACCATATTTATATATTTATTTATTCATCTTCTTTTTTAATTTGAACAGGACGAATTTAAAGCTGTATTCCACTCACTGGATGTGTGGCACAAAGCAAAGGTAAGAATCTTCACATTTAGTCAATCGACAATTTTTTTACAGGTGTGAAGCGTATCGTGGTTGACATTGACTATCTTTTATTCTAACCTATACACATATTATTGTACTTTTCACAACATGTACATGTAAGTTTGTTATTGGATTTGCACTAATCTGTGTTCCACAACCTAAATTTATGATTAGTAATCGCCATGCAACCATACACATGTGCTAGGTTGCTAAATCATATTGCTTGCCCATATTGTTGCCGCTAAACTGATTTGCATTTATTTGAATAACTGAATTATTGATACAATGGAAGTAGAAAGATTATCAATATCAGATGCACAAAAACAAATTCTTGTGGACTATTATGAGAGAGGAATGGTTTCAACCAAGAAAGGTTTGGCTGAACTGCGTGTTGAATGTACCAGTGCAGTTGGCTTGTCAGAAACTCAAGTGAAAGTAAGTTAACGATATTAGTAAACAGTGAAACAACGCTGTGTTTAACGTAAAACATAATATAAAATATAAGCAAAAACTATACGTGGACAAATATTTGCAAATTCTGTTTTGTACGCCGTTCAACATATATTTCGTAAATCATAATGACAGACTAGCTGGTCATTCAGCAAATATACATCAGGCTGATCAGGGTTTCTACTCATATATCTCATATATTGCAGCTTAGTTGATAGGCTGTTTGCCATTCATCAAGTTGGTTTAATATATAATCTATCATCTATGGGAGATTTTTAGTTTGTTGTATTACAAATCACCCTTCAATAGAAGCACTTTGTTTTAAACTTTGCCTTGAATAATTATACCCAATGTGGTATTAAAAGTTTAAAACAAATATAGAGGCTAAGAGCTGCTTTCTTGATGTACGAACAACCGAAATATGCGGTTATATACTGTAGGGGAGTTTAGTTGTTCGTGCACTGAGAAAACACCCAATTATATAACATATAGTATACATTTTTTAAGCATTGTGCAATAAGCATGTATGCTGGATGGCAAATTTTATGTTTAATTATGTACCCAACAAGATCTGTAAATAGTAAGAAAATATTTATGGTGTAAACAACTTTTGGGCTGGCCAGTGGGCTTGTGGCTGTACAGCGATACAGCTGTAGGCATTGTAGATGAAGGTTAGTCAGTGATTGTGACAGTCTGTAGCTACCAGTGGATTTTGCTATGGTACTACTAAGAAATAGCTAGCTAGGCAAGGCTTTAATTCTGATAAATGGCCTTAATGCTGGAAACATCTTATCTTATAGGCAGTGAACTCTATACAACACTCTAATCCTTTAAGACTTTATTAACAATTATTTTATTCCTGTGAAACATAGTGTGGCCCTAGCTGTATTTTGGAAAATTTTATCTTTAGCTTAGGAATCAAGGAAGGTTTGACCTAATTTCACATCTCCCTGACATTATCATTGCAATAATTGGAAAAACCTTTTTCAGACCAATGTATTATAGTTGGCAAGTACATGTGGAAATATCAAACCCCGTTCAAACTTATTGTTGTGTGTATTAATTGGTGATGTACAGTATGAACAATTGTACTAGATTGTGTTTAGAATAGTAAGGTAGATGACTGCAGTAATAGTCCAGAGGCAACTAATAGTCTTCTCTTACTATATTCTGTGTACAGTTAAGTAGCTACTACCATAAGGTATGGGTGAGACTTACAGAAAAGGAGTTGTATTGTGTCTGGTGGTATATTAATACAGTACATATATCTTCAGCAGAGAAATGTTGTTGGACCATAGAAATCTATTATATGTTTTATGAATATTGATGAGTGTCATGGCGGCGTGACGTGTTGAGTAAGGCTCCGTAGCTTGTGTCGTTAATATGAGCGCCAAAAGTCTAACTGTTGACTCTTTAAGGGAAATATGGAACACTGAGTTCATTCCTAATATTAAAAAGGAAATAAGATCCGAAATAATGGCTGAAATTCATAATATTAATTTGTCATTAAACCAAATGGTGAAGAGACTCGACAACATCGAGACCTCACAACAGCTACTCTGCGATAAATATGATTCCATTTTGACATCAATTCAGACAACAAAGAAACAACTGGACGAACTATCTAAAAAGAATGAATCCCACGAAGTGGTTTTGAATAAACAAAACGGTTCTATCTACAATGTTCATGTCGAACTTGATGCCATGCAGCAGTACTCGAGAAGAGACTGTCTAGAACTTTCAGGAATCCCGGTTCTGCCGAAGGACTGCTCAGCAAAGCTTGTGCAAGAAGTTGGAGAAATCTCTGTCTGTTCATTATACTTCGGGAATCTACATCATCGAGTCCCTTACCCAATACAGAAATGGACTGTTTGGTAGGATTAACAAATTCAGGAAAAGCAAACACTACAAATATCTGTGGACAAATGGTGATAAGATTTATTTACGGCAGTCTGATAGCTCGCCTACGCAAGCTTTCCAGACTCACAAGGAATTTGATGAATTCGTCGATTCAACCGCTTAGACTTTAATCATATATTAAAGTAAACATTTCACAGGTAAAATATAAAACATTATCGATATTATGGCAGAATCCTGGATACCTCTATTTTATTATTTAGATGAACAAGAGTTCAGATTCCTAATAGGATCTGAAAATAATAAAAACATTTGTGACCTTATTAATTCAGATATTGATTTGTATAATGTGCTAGTTAATCCTGATAAGTCTGATGAATCAGACTCTACCCATATGTTATGTACTCCTTGTTCGGAATATTATTCCACTCACAAGATTAACACTATTCTTAGCAACTCCAATAACAATTCGCTCTTCTTATTTCACTGTAATATAAGGAGCTTGCCAAAGAATGTCGAGTTATTACATGATCTTATGTGTTGCTTGGATACAGCTCCAGGAATAGTAGCTATCACTGAAACAAAATTAAATAATAACACAGTAGCAAATATAGATATAAGAAATTATACATTTTATCATGACTCTGATACAATGGCTGGAGGTGCTGCAATGTATGCTTCCAACCAACTAAATGCTGTTTATAGACCTGATCTAAAGCTAAATATTGAGTCCAAACATAGCAAACCAAGTATAATAGTTGGATGCATATATAGGCACCCTTCAGCAAATTTAGGCAACTTCACACTATAATTACAAAAATTTATCGAAGAAATAAACAACTCCAAATATCAAATATTCATTTTGGGTGATACAAACATAAATTTCTTGAAAATAAATTCACATTCTGCAACTGAGGAATATCTAGACATGTTATACAGCAGTAATCTCCTACCTATAATTACAAAACCAACCCGAATCACCAATCACACCTCTACCATAGAATAAATAGGCCGTAGGATGAACATCCAAAAGTAGAAAACGGATTCTGTTGCACCCCTCGTGGAACTACTTCATTTTCACATGAATCAATAGATAAAAACTTACTTTATCAGAATCTGTTGCTCCCCAAGCGAAACAGGTGCACAATTGGGAAAAAAATCCCTCCAAAGTTTGCTATTTTCGGGCTTCGAAATATTCGAACTGCCATTGTTTTGGTAGCAAATACGCTTATATGCATTCGCATTTCAGTCAAACTCGTACTGCGCACACGCACAAACACGCACATGCTTCAAAGTCTCTGCTCCGAAGGGGAAACACGCATAGTTATGCAAACAATCATGGCTGAAGATATTTATAAAACTCGAATATCCTCATGTTTTATGCATTTTGATGGCGTTACGGAGCAACTTTGCAAAGTTACACGCCAAAGGCTTAAGAAATTTCTTGAGTGTAGGTCTAAATGGGCCAAACTTAAATGTCAACAAGATGAAATAGCTAAGAAATCGTACGAGAACATCGATGACGGATCTGTCAATTCATAGAATGGTACCATCATATGAAATGCTGGAAGAGATTTTGTGATGAAGAGAAGATCCATAGACAACAGAGAAAAGAAGAAAAAGGAGAAGGAACTAGCTCTAAAACTGTAACTTCTACCGAAGAACCACATGTGGAAGTGGAGCCAATAGAACCAAGGCAAAAAATTACACGTCAATCAGTCGCAGAAGCTATAAATAAGACCCTGCCTAAAAGAAATGAGCATGTACTCCCACTCTCCCAGAGATATGTATTATTTGTGGAAGAGACGCCTCTTGGTTCTCACTAGACAAGGTAAGGTCATTGTGATAGGTATAATACTAGCGCAATGTGCACAACATTCTGGGGTTTGGTTTTAAAATATCTTGAATTGTGATCAATTAAGTTTATTTCGGGTAAAGTAGTTTCTAATGCTACAAACATCCAACCTTGTTATTAGCAGATATTTAGTTCAATCATTTTGTTTCACACCAGGTAACTAAGAAGAGAAGAAGAACCCCACTGATGTTGGCAGAAACAATTGATGCTGGTCTTCTATGTACAGCTGCCGAGAGAAAGAATGATGAACGGATACTCGTGCAAATCCGGGGGAAAGACTGTTTAGCACTGGAAGCCCGCTATCACAAAGTTTGCTACTGCAATTATGCAAAATTTCTCACCAGAGAGACAAAGAAGCAATCGGAGACTGAAAGATCTACATCAGTGTACGAGAGGTCTTATGATGTCTTCTGTAAGAAAGTAATCGAGATGGAGGTCATCGGAAATAAGCAAATAAAATATATGAAAGATTTGCTGGAGAAATTTGTTATCATTGCTAAGGACACCGAGAATGTGGATGCATCTAAATATAGAGCTTTTAAACTCAAGCAACAACTGATGAAAAGTTATCAACTTGTGTTCTGTGTACCGAAAATGAGAAATGTTAGTGAGATTGTGTAAGTGGAAAATTTGGATTCTTCTGAATTGGTTGAGGAACATATGTCAAATAAGTCTGAAAACAATGATGAAGACTTTGATGAAGAGAGCTGTACCATTGATGATGATGATGATCTGAATTCCAACACAGAAACTGGGGGAAATTCTAAATTGTTCCTTGTTATTCTAGATAGTGGCTAAATACCAACTTATGTCACAATATAATATATGTAATAGTTCAAATACGAGAAGTAGACTTTACCAGACAAAAGCCAGGACAGCTTATTGTAGAATACATGCAATCTCGTTTTGAGCATAGGCCCTTTAAAAAGCGCCAAACATATCTTGCATAGTTATTCAATAATACATTAAAGATTCAATCAGAGGTTTTCCTAGGAGTTTATATAAATATCCCTTAAAGCCCGGGACAAACTGGGAAACATTGTTGCGCAAAGATATTTGTCATATTATTTGTCTTACCAATGTTTCGGTATGTCATATTACCTACCAGCGTCAGTAAACAGAGAAAGAGTGTTTCATCAAATGTTTCTGAATTTGGTAGGAAATATTTTTGCTTCAGTTCCGGGAAGCAAATTTTGTTTCTGCAATAAAAGCCAATGTTTCCAGATGTGGGAGACAGGGAAACATTTGACCAAACATTGAAAATCACGAATATTTCCGCAATAATGTTTCTTATAATGTTTGGCCAAGGCTTTAGTTTAGCGAAATATTTAATTAGTTCCTTGATCGTGTGAATTGTATGTATATTTATATATTCTCTGTCCTGTTTGATACAGGTGCGTTTTTTACCTCACACAAATTAAATATTTCCAATAAACAATAGCCAATGAATTGAAGTGATTTAGCATATGAGCAAGCAAAATGTACAATGTGTTTTAAACAATATTTAATCTGTGTGTATTTATTCGATAATATTACAAGGTTTGATCTCTATTCCGTGATTTTATTTTGTTGTTTTTAACGGGGAAAACCCACCCACAGGGAAAATCCATTTTTCTGTCTGCGCGTGCGCAGTGCGAGTTTGGCTGACATGCGCATGTGTATTTGCTACCAAAACAATGGCGGTTCTGTAATAAACTAACGTGAGTTTCCAAATTATTAAAATAAATATATGCAGTCTACATGGGCAGGGCTGCACAGAGGGATTTATAGAGGATTTATGGTATTATATATTTATTCACAGGTGTGTTACTTTGATATATTTTCTGTTCTTTTTCTTGGCTGATTTAAACTTTCGGTTGGCAAATTTTAATCCATAATATATTCTCATCCGTAGGAACAATTTCTGTAAGAAATCCTTTGGAAATTCATCACAATATTTGGAAAGAATGTTTTTGCCAACACCATCAGATTTTGTGTATATAGAAAAGTTTGTGATAAATGTGTCTTCTAGCACTTCAACATATTGAAGAAAAGGTGCCGTTGGGATGAGTAGTCCACCAAAACTCTTGTTGGATTCATATGCTTTGAAAAAGTTTAACAGGTTCCTGTTATCGTTAAAGTTGTCTGTGACCAATGATTGCTTGCAGTCAGAACAGCTGTGTTGTTTAAAACATTTATTTAATAGGTATCCAGCTTACATAGGCAATAGGGTTTTCCTTTAAAAGATTATTACCAAACTCTTTCTCATAGTATTCTATTGTTATACTATATACTATCATATATACTATCATTTCTCATGGTATACTATCATTGCTGTATGTATAGACAATAGGTTTGAATAAATTTAGGAGGGAGAAAATTCACCACTTTATTCTTAATGTTAACATATGGAGAATAAATAATTAATATGCCAATATCAAATTAATCCTCTTGTGTAGAGTAGTATACACGTTTCGATACATGTTAACTATATCAGTTTTTTGTACATGAATTCTATTTTACCAAAAGTTTTAACATATCTAATAAGATAACATTCTTCAATCGCCAACAAACAGTGAAAGGATAGTTCAGCATACTGTCTACATTGAGAAATCAAAACCATGCACAACATTTAGCTACAACGAATTGTTTGTGATGGCACTGTCCAAGTTGAAAAATATACAACTTTGTGACCTTTAACCCATTAATGTGCAAGACCCTTCCCTTGACAAGTAAAATCGTCTGGTGTTAGACAGAGTAAAATAACAAAGTAGGGCTCATTGCAGCTGAATGGGTTAACAAGATGCATTGGCAGATAGTTTTTGTTAACCCATTAATGTGCTAGACCCTTCCTTTGACAAGTAAAACCATCTGGCGTTAGACAGAGTAAAATAACAAAGTAATCAACAATAAATGGTATGTACAAATCAAAGTTCACTAGTGGACATTTAACAGCATACCAGGATACTGAAAAATACAAACACTTGTTTCCCAGTGCTTGAAATCACACTGGGATGTTGGTCATAGGGTCATATTAGTATTTAATTTAAATCTTTGGGATAAAAAATGAATATGGGGTCATTGACCCTCAACCACCAATTATTTCAAGCACTGGCTTCCATGAAACTCCAAAGTCTTTCATATATTTATGTCCAGCACCACGGAATTTAGCAATTTTGCCCATGGCAGTTTGATTCCAGTAAAATGATAGGATAGTCGATAATCATAAATGTTGATATATTCATCAGTTGTATGTATTATAAAAACATCCAGAGTGATTGTAAACTTGGAATACAATATACATCTCAGTCTTGTACACAAATATGCCAATTATGTATGGATACTGAACAAAGCCAGGAACCCAGTAAACTAAAACTGACTGAATTATTCACTTTGCTTTTGATTTCAAGAGCCTTAGGCTTATCTGTCCTTTCCTTGAAACCAATCCATTACACACAAGAATGGGTCTCAGGGTATTTACATCAGCTATACAAAAGACACAAAATATATTAACTCAAAACTCAATTTCACAAAAACTGAAAAAGCTTTCACTGTCTGCTGTAATTTTTCGACAAATGGGGTACAGTTTCCTTTATGACTACAAATAAATATCGGCATAAGATGATTCCCAATTCTTGAAAAATCAGTCGTCTGTAATAGTCCAAGTGGTTGCATTTATAGTTAAATTATTAATTATCTAGACAAATATGTCGTTACAAATCGCACAGAAATTCGATTGTAAAGATATTTCCCGTGACTATATACTAAGTATTGTGATCATCCAAATATTAAATGAACACTTTATGCAATAAATTGTAAAATACAGCCAAGAAACTTACTTGTTTGAGAGTGCTTCCAAAATCGTATAATTGATTAATTTGATTGTTACTCTTCGACACTCTCATCCCTTAATAGATCCATGAAAGCACGGAAGTTAATGTATTAGACCTTTGTGCCATTAAAATATGTGTGTTATTTCATCTGCAATAGGTTTTGTGGTGGTTCAGTGAAATTTGAGCGATTTATTTAAGTTTTCTTACATCAACTCCACGTTTCGCCGTACAATTTACTAGATACTTGCTGCGAATATACTTGCTAGGAAGAAGGCGGATCTAACATATGCATGCGCAATAAAAAAATGAGGACATGTTGCATCCTGGAGTGGGTCTTCTGTTCGTCTCTATTCTGTGCCTCTACTCTAATTGACCATATTTATACCAATTATCCTATTGAAACAATTACACCTGGAATTGTGACTATGGACATATCAGACCACCTTCCAATTTTCTGTATTGTTGATGTACAGTTAGAGATTATTCTCACTTTGATCAAAGCAGTTATATTAATGACATTAATTCAATTAATTGGGAACCCATTATTAATAATAACAATGATGACTTACACAAAAAAGCTAAAAATTTTGTTGAAACAATTAAAACAATAGTCAATAAACATGCTCCAATAAAACAAGTACCTAGGAGTAAACTAAAACGTATAATACATAAACCATGGATAACAGGTGGATTGCTAAAATCAATTAAAGTAAAACAGAAAATGTACAAACTCACTTTCTAACTGATGATCCTCAGAAAAGGGATACTTACAGGAAATATTCAAATACCCTTAACAGGCTCAAATGGCAATACAAATCAACCTACTATAAACATCAATTTGAAATTAATAAGAATAACTTAAAAAATACATGGAAATTAATTGGGTCTTTAATAAAGAGAAAAACTAAAGATCAGGCAGTACCAACAAGGTTAATTCGACAAGGTAGAACTTACGCAAATACAAGTGATATTGTCAACCAGTTTAATGAGTATTTTATTAATGTTGGCCCAAACCTGGCATCTAGTATTCATCAAAATATCATTCCTGACACTTTTTCCCCCAAAATTTACCATCCAGCTTTGTCCTTTCACCTATAAACTCAAATCAAGTCAACATCGCCCTTTCTTGCCTTGATCGTAAGAAGACAACCATTGACATACCTAACCATCTGATCAGTTTAGCAAGTACTTCACTTTCCATTCCACTTACACAAATTTACAATGAATCATTTGAGTCTGGATGTGTTCCAGATATCTTTAAAATTTCAAAGGTCACTCCTGTTTTCAAAAGTGGCAGTGTAACAGATTCTGGTAATTACCGGCCAGTTGCGGTACTTTCTCCCTTTGCAAAAGTTTTGGAACGACTTGTGTATGATCAGCTGGTCGGCTTTTTAAACAAACATGATGTTCTCTATAAATACCAATTTGGATTTAGGAAAGGTTATTCAACTGAGCAAGCTATACTTGAACTTTCTGATAACCTAAAGAGGAACATCGATGGGGGTAAATTTATCTGCAGTATCTTTCTTGTTCTATCGAAAGCCTTCGATACTGTCAATCATCAAATTCAACCTAAGAAACTATATAGATATGGCATTCGTGGCATTCCATTACTCTGGTTTACTAGTTATTTAGAAAACAGAATACAATATGTTGAGGTTGATAGTGTAGTGTCTAATCCTCTTAATATTCAATGTGGAGTGCCACAAGGATCTACTCTTGGGTCTTAAGAAAGCTAGTAGTAGAATATTTGCTGATGACATTTACTCTTCATTTAATCCTCAAGAGTTAGAACAAACAATAAATGAAGAATTTCAAAGTCTTCTTAACTACTGTGCAGCCAACAAGCTCTCTGTAAATTTCAAGAAAACTGATTATATGCTCATTTCATCATCCCGTAAAACAGCGAAAATAAAATTCCAAATATTCAAGAAAAAAACCACATTAAATACTTGGGAGTTTATATTGATAAAAACCTTAATTGGTCCACCCAAATCCAACATATAAATAACAAGCTGGCAAAAAACCTTGGAATATTTTATAAACTACGATACTTTCTGTCCCTGAATATGTTAATTCAGTTATACTATTCACTCTTTTATCCTTATTTACACTACAGTGTTATGAGCTGGGGAGATACGTTTAAAAGTAGGTTAACTAAAATTAAAACCAAACAAAATAAATGCCTACATTGTATATTTTTTGCTAAAACTAAGGAAAATTGCATCCCCTACTATAATCTGTTAGGTACCCTTACCCCTGACAATATATTTAAATTTAAACTATCACTATTTGCACATAAAATGACTCATAACCAAACCGATATTCCCGAAATCTTCAACAATTACTTTGTAAAAGCATCTGATGTCCATACGTACTGTACCAGGTATGCAACAAACCTAAACTTCTATAGACAAAGTGTGAGAACTATAAACTACGGTAAGCATACTTCAAAATTTGCTATTTCCAAGATATATGAGGAGATTCCTGCTGATGTGAAAAGTCTGGAATATAAACAATTTAAAAGACAATACAAACTACTTCTTTCACACTCTCAAAATATTAATTAGATTTTGATAATCACAAAATATTACAAAAAGCATTAACTATGCACACGCTATGATACAAATCAAACTTGTAAAATTCTTTAAAGGCGGTGGCTAGCTCGAAAGCTTTGCTCCTCTAGCCGCTGCACACTTCCTTTATAAACCATCTACTCTATATATTATTAATGCGAACTTGTATACTATCTTAACTATCAATTATAATTCCTATTTTGTAAAAATGAGGTGTAAATAAAATGAAACTTGAACTTAACTTCTGTAGTCCGAAAACTTTGTCATTGATGCTTTGTGTACTCTAAAATCTTAATAGAAAATATTTGGAAATTTGCATGCCAGGAGGGTCAACAGGCATGTGCAGTCACTAATAATTTTTGTTGTACTTACTGAAAAATGGTACCTGGTTCACAATATTTAAGATGAACCGGGCCAGTGCATGTTCAACTAACTTCAATATCATATGTATTTATGGTATGTACAAAAGGTAATACCATTTGTACATTCCAATATACTGTATGCCCTAATCAATTCTGTTTATGACATTGTTGTATACTAATACCTACAGTGTAGCCACACATTGTTGTGTTTAATATTTCATGCCTTAATTAATATTGTACCTTTCATTTTTAGAACTGGATAAGTAATTATAAAGCTAGCAGACGATTATCTGGTGAACCCAGACAAAATGCTACTAAGGCAGTTTTAGTTCGGAAGAGAAGTGGCTATAATGTTTTTGCCAAGGAACAACTTAGTGAAGGTAAATTATCAGAAGAATAAATGTTCCATAATACAATGAATAAGGACAGAGGTAGACTACGACATAGTCTGTGGCAGACATTGTGATAAACACAGACTATGAATTAGCACAGTCAATCGTGTTCTATGACGTGTTCTATGACGAGGTAATCATTTCTATTCTAGAATAATTAGTTTGTTTCATTTTTAATATATTTATCAAAATGGCGGATGTATTTGAAGAAGATTCTTGGCTAAAAGCATTCTGTTCTGTTAAGGCTCAGTTTAAGATACAAAGTTTATTTTCAGAACAAAAGAAAGCAATTAAGGCATTTATTGAAAAAGATGCCAGTATTTTCGTCAGCTTGCCAACTGGAGCAGGGAAATCCTTGATATTTCAGAGTTTACCACTCGTGTTTGACTCGTTATATGGCAACCCTCGGGAACATGCGTTCTTATTGTCATATCGCCGCTAAAAGCATTGATGAAAGACCAGTTATTCAGCAATTTATAAATGGACTTATACCCATGTTTATGGTTCCCCAGAGTGCTTCTTGTCATCTAAAACGTGGAGAGAGATATTTTCAGATGCTGGTTTCACCTCGAAACTTGTAGGAGTAGCTATAGATGAAGCTCATTGTATTGTTCAATGGTAGGTTTTTTTATTTATTGCTTTTTGCCACACATTTAAATACATCAATATAAATGACGGACAGGACAAAATAGAACATAGTGACAAATGACTGGAAGAGAAAAACAGAACTATCGTCCCAATTGAAATTTCCTCCCAAACAATTGACATTTCCTCTGTCTATATAAAATCTACTTCAAGGAAAATTGTCTAAAACAAGTCAAGTGTTATATACATAATAGATGTGTAATATTTTCTCAAAGATACTAAATTTATGTTAGTCCAAGAACATTCCATTTGTTTTTTGGTATATATAATAAGGGTAACTTATGTGTTGTTTTTACTAGGGGATTGACTGGAAATAGAAATGTCCCTTTCAGGAAATGGTTTGGTTGTCTTCGTGAGATCAGATCCCTGATTCCAAAGAATATCAACCTTGTCATTGTAACAGCCACAGCAACAAAGGCAACCAAATCTCAAATTTTCGAGAGTCTCTACATTAATGCTGATCAATTGCACACAGTGGAAGAAAACCCTAACAGAAACAACTTAATGTACATGCTATCCTACATGGATAAACAAAGTAATCTAAAAGATGTCTTCATCAAACTAACGAAGTTCAAACAGTTTTATGCCAAACTGAGAGAACACTGATTTACTGTCAGACAAGGAAACAATGCTCCTTGCTGTTTCATATGTTTGAAATAAATCTTGGTACCAAAATGTATAATGGTGCAGCTTTGCCACAGAATCGGCTAGTGGAAATGTTTCATGCTGGCACATCACAGTCTGTGAAAGACCATGTTATAGAAAACATGACTGCCACTGGGAGTCATTTACGTGTTCTCATAGCCACAGTTGCTTTTGGCATGGGAGTTAATTGTAAGGAAGTCAGGCATGTCAAACATTTTGGCCCATCTAAAAACTTGGAACAATATGTCCAAGAATCTGGAAGGGCTGGGAGGGATGGAAAGAGCGGCATATGTACCATCCTTTATAATGGTCTACTAGCTGCATATTGTGAAAAGGATATGAAAGAATTCTTGCAATCAAACAGCTGCAGACGGCAAGAACTTATGAGGAACTTTGGAAACCATGCTTGCAGTGAGGTCCAACCTCCTCACAATTGTTGTGATGTATGTGCAAGTAACTGTGATTGTAACAGTTCAGTTTGTGGAATGAATTGGTCTTTACTTAGCCAGGACAGTTCCTTGGAAATTGATGATTTGTGTATGTCAACCAGTACTGAAGGAAATCCACATACCCGGCATGTTGGCGAGTACCATAAGCAAGAACTTATAGAAAAATTGTTGCAATTTAAAAAAAAGTTGACTAACAGACTAGATGCCACAAAATATGTTTCATGCCCAAATGTGTTGATGGAATTTAACAAAAAGTGTAGTATAGTCCCTTTTGTGTAATATATGTTAATCAGTTGTCCTAATTAGTCAGTGTGATATATTCGTAATAGCTTGTATATAAACACTATTTGTATGTCAATAAAGTTAGTCTTAAACTGACCCGAGTCTGAGTATATTATATTGGCGACGAGGAGAAAAAATTAAGGCGTAGCATGGCTACGTACGGTCGCATAGATGAATACGACGAGATCGATGAATGGACACAGTATGTAGAGCGAATGAATCACTATTTCGAAGCGAACAATATCGAAGACGACGATAAGAAACGCTCAATTTCCCTTAGTGTTATAGGTGCAAAGACCTATAAACTTTTGCGTGGTTTAATACGGCCTGAGACTCCGAACAAGATGTCGTATGAAGAACTAGCTGGAAATATAAAAGAACACTATGTCCCGAAGCCTTAAGTAATTGTACAACGTTACAAATTTAATACCCGTGTCAAGGGAAACGATGAATCAATCTCGACTTTTATGGCCGAACTTCGGGCATTGTCCGAATATTGCGAGTTTGGTAGTTCGCTAGATGAGATGTTGAGAGATAGATTAGTCTGTGGTGTCAATTAAGACAACATACAGAGACGTTTACTTGCTGAACCGACATTAGATTTAAAGCGAGCATTGGAAATTGCCCCGGGATGGAAACAGCCGCTAAAGATGTTCGTGACTTGAAGGGAGAAATAGCAAATAAAAATCAGCCAATGAATAAATTATATGGTAGACACAACGACGAACACAAAGAATGTTATCGCTGCGGTGGTACAAATCACGACCATACAAAATGCAGTTTTAAAACAGAAACGTGTCATAAATGCGGTAAAATTGCGAAAGTGTGCAGAAGTTCTAAGTCAAATCTCAACGCCCTCTTCTGAATCATTTCCAGATCGTTGGATAGGTAGTTAGACAGGCTGTTATGAAAAACAGGACATGCGTATTCCAACATTGGCCTAATACATGTGCTGTAAAATAGAACTAATTCATCAATCCCAACCTTGGCTCGTTTAAGTTGTGTCAGAAAGTACAATCGCTTTCTTGCTTTCGCAATAATTTGGTAAATGTGATCATTCCATTTCAAATTGCTGGAAACGGTTAGTCCAAGAATTTTTGCACAAGGAACTACGTCCAAAGGGATATCGCTCACAATAACTGGATCAAAAACAGCACTTGGTTTACCAAAGCCAACACGTAATTCTTTGCATTTCTTCTCGTTCAGCTGAAATTTTAATTCAGAAATTTGGGTTGATAGATCATTAACTGAGGTCTGGATTCTGCTTTCGCTGTATTTGCTGATTAATTCGTCTACGGTGGTATCGTCTACGAACTTCCACATGTCACCACTAGAGGTTGTTAATTCGTTGATCATTATTAAATACAGCCATGGGCCCAATTTCGTGCCCTGTGGAACTCCGGCGGGAATTTCAGCCCAATCCGAATAATCCTCTTGATTTAGCTTTACTCTTTGTTTTCTACATGTGAGAAATTCTATAATCCAGTTAATAACCCAGTGCGGTAGGTTATATGTATGGAGTTTAGCAACCAATAAGCCATGATCTATTAAGTCAAAAGCCTTTTTAAAGTCAAATAGGATGACTCTAACCGTTGCACCATTTCCATCGGCAGAACCATTCCAGGAGTGTAACATGCTTAAAAGGGCGTAAGTCGGACTTGATTTTGGGATAGTACCAAATTGGTTAGGGTCAATTCTTTGGAGTACGGCAGGTTTAACGAAATTTTCTACAATAAAATCCTCTGCTATTTTGGATATGATGGGTGTTAAGGATATTGGTCGTAGATGTTTATTTACCTCCCGAACGGGTTTTTGTTTCGGGATTGGAATAATATCAGCATGTTTCCATATTGAAGGAAGACGCGCTTCCTTATAGGATAAGTTCAATATTTCTGAAACAGGCGAGGCCAAAATATCGGCATTTTCCTTTAATATCCAAGCTGGAATGCCGTCTGGGCCGCTAGCTTTGTTTGGATTTAAGCTTGCAAGGTGTTTAAAGACAGAAAACTCGGACGTACAGAATAATTGGTTGGTTAGTTGGGGATTCTCAAAAGTGTCTCGGTTGGTAATGCTGGATGGCAATGGATCAAAAACTTTCATTGGCTCAAGAAAAGTTTGATTTATTAGGTTGGCAAGGTCATACGGAGTGGTAGGTATTTGGCCAGTCCCACTTTCTAGGTTTTGCAGTAGAGACATCGAATCTTCGCGGTAGGTGACCTGTGAAGCCAAACCACCCAGTTTTTTAACTTCTTTCCACCAAATAGAGGGCGAGCATTCTTTTAAGTGTTCAACTCTAGACTTGTAAAACTTCGATCGACACAATTTTCGCTCACGGTTTACTCGATTTCTTACAGTTTTGAATAAACTTATGTTTCCCTGAGCTAGGGCCTTTTGGCAACGGTAAATTGCTTGTTTTAAGGATCGAGACATCCAAGGCGGTTCGTTACAATATCTTGTTTTAGTCGTGATGGGAAGTAACAAATCTAATCCAAAGTTAATTATTGACCCTAACATCTGTATTTTTCCATCACAGGTTTTCTCCGTAGCGATCAAAGATTTGACATCGATTTTAAAAACGTACTCATCGCAAGACGTTTAGATGGTCTCAGGTCCCTCGATTTCACACGTAATTTTGGTTTTTGAATTTGTAGTCTTTCTAAAGGTTGGACTTCTACTGTGTCATGATCAGAGAGACCAAATGCCGGTCGTTTGATTGGATCTTTATAAAAATCCTTCATATTGGTAAAAATTAAATCTAGCCGATTCAGACCCCGTGTTGGAAATTTTACGATCTGACGGAGATTAAAACCATTAGTTATTCGAGAGGTGATTAGTCTATTAAAATCACCAAGTAGAATTATTCCGCTATTAGGAAATTTGGCTTCAATTGTTGTTAATGACTCATATAGATAATTGATTACTTCCTGATCGTTTCCACTGGGAGGATGGTACAAATTGCACAATATAATACAGGGAATTCCCCTAGGAAGGCGTGAAGGTCTTAGTTTTACCCAAAGAGCTTCAATGCCTATGTTCATCATGTCATGTAAGACTTTGTATCTTATTGAATTTCTTATATAGACACACACACACCACCATGTTGGCCATTGGGTCTATCGCGGCGTTCAATGTTATATCCAGAGATAGAAACAATGTTATCATGGATATGGTTTTGTAACCATGATTCTGTGATGCAAATGAGGTCTATATTACTAAGGGTAATTGATTCGCGCAGCTCGTCTATCTTGGGGGCGAGGGACATGACATTAGATAACATAATTGAAGGTACGAATAAGGTTGGGGATCCTGCCCGCACGATGGTTTCGTTCTTGATACTATAATACAGTTTGAGGCATTATGCTTTAAAACACAATACGCCAAAAGTTTTAGTAAAATGGTAGGATTTGCGTGCAGTAATTCTTGTAGGGATAGTCATGGTCGTCACAACGTCTCCTACGGTAGGTATTGGGTTAGGTGTACATAGATGTCCGGCGATGGTCACTACCCTATTGTTTGGCGGACATATCTTAGGTATCTTTTCCATTCGTTTATGGTATGTTTCAATCTCGGGTCGGTTTCGTTCACAGTACGTTTTGTTCTAGCTTGGGGGCTGACTCGGAGACGCGTGGGAGATTTCCATTCGTTTATAGTGGGTTTCGATCTCGGGCGAGTTTCGTTCACAATACGTTTTCTTCTCACTGGGGGATGGACTCGGGTAGGATGGAATGCTTTGGCTCTGTGACGGGTGGGATGGGACAGGGTGCCTTGCCAAAAAGGGGGTTGTAACATATTATGTTGATCTTTCTGTTCTGTATTGTTGTTCGACTTTGGAAATTCGATGAGGGGCAGATTTAACTTAGATGCAAGTGTTGGGGATATGGGATTCGGTTTTATTGCATGACAAGAAACGTGGTCGGCTATTGTTAATGATGGAATCTGTCGTTGCTCGAGGCAGTTAGATAGAATGTCATTTGCATATGTTGTGAATTCTGTTTGTTGAGCATTGCTATTACAGTTTGGTTCCACTTGATCAATACACTGAGGGCCAATTAAATTTGTTTGTTGCAGGCTATTTTGATCATGGCGTTGGTTGTTACTAACAATTAATTGGTCGCATGGTTTATAAATTTCTTTGGAACTTTCTTTATTTATTTCAACAATTGAGATTTCATGTATGCTTGAGTTGTTGTTGATGCTAGGTGAAGTGAATTCATAATTCTCTTTTCCGTCATTATCTTTATTATCATTTGTTGAATTCAACAGCTCATTGTTATTACTTTTCATTACTAATGAGCCGCTTCGTTGGTCATCGCCGAACATTTGCATTTCAATGTCAGCACAAACATTATGTTCGCTACACACTTTTCGGTGTAGTATGGACTTCCTGAAGTGATTTGCCATCGTTTATAATTGAATTAACTGGATTTTCTTTAACCATTTCACTATTTATGCTTTTGTTTCTATTCCCGTGAGGCTTTTCGATAGAAAAAACTTTCCCCTCCAATTCAGAAATTCGTGATTTTAAAATCGAGTTCTCCCTACTCAATCTGCATAAATCTTGTTTACTTGTATTTATAATTTTAGCTTGATCGGAAAGTTTATCCAACAGATTTACCATTTCCAATTCGATCTTATCTTTAAAGATGAAAAAACGTGCCTCCATTGTAACCGAATTATCACCAACACACTGCTGAAGTGGAGTAGAACTACCAATTTCTTGAACGGAATTTCTAGAACAGTCATCCCTCGGCAAGGCGGTCGTGTTATAAAAAGAATTATCGATAAAATCTTCAAGATCCTTGAGCGTTGAGGTATCAGCAACCGATGCCGTATCTTCGCTTATAGGTGTGTTAGATTGATCATCGAAACAAGCCCCCGTGGCCCCAGCCGGCCGCTTGTCTATATTGACTTGCCGGGGCGACGATTTTACTTCGTTAGGGCACTCAGATACAGCCTTCGTTTCGCAAATATTTATCAAGAAATCCTTGAGCGGATATCCTTCCTTACCCTGGAATAAAAGCGTTTTCTGCTTACCGTAATACCAAGTCATTGTCAGATCGGAATTGCTGCTCTTAAATTTCTTTGAGTTGCCACCCGGTGAAGACCATTTGCCGTTTAATCCAACAATGTTTTTTAAAAATTTCTGCAATTCTTCAAAGTTATTGTTCCATTTTAGACGCTTACCGTCGAAGGCAAGATTACAATCATCATTGTAAGGTCGAAAGGCACCAGAATTTAACAGAGCTAGGACTGTCGTGATCGACCGACATTCTAGCGATCTTATACACTAGCACAGTTATTGTTAACTGAGATTTGTAAACGAGATTTATAACATAAAATTTTAAAATTTGTAAACTATCGCGGAGCACTTTCTGACACGTCCGCACTGCTTGTTAACAAATATGCAGACGTTCAGTCTCCATTGGTGAAGATGTATTCGTGAGAAATTATTCAAATCCGAAATTACCATGGACCGCCGGAAAAGTCGTTGACTCTACGGGTCCAATTTCATCAAAAGTTGCGTTAGATGATGGAAAGATTGTAAGACGTCATCAGGATCAAATAAGTTCTTCAAGTTCTACGAATTTTCGTATTGTTGCTCCCGAAGAAAATAACACTGCTACAGATGTAATCCAACCTCCTGATGAACAACCTGAACCTAAAGAACTGACGCAGGAGAAGGCCTAAGAAATTAGACAATTATGAACTTTGACAATCTAAACTATTAATTAACTATATTATGAATTGACAATTTTTAATAAAACTTTAAAGAAAAATTTCAAAAAAATATATAATAAATTTCTATAGGGGGAAGATATGTAGTATAGTCCCTTTTGTGTAATATATATATATATATGTTAATCAACGCTAAATCAATACTAAAATACTACAATTTCAAAATATGAATTTTTGAAATTGTAGTATTTTCTTCCTGGAGTCATATCGAATGCTCTTTCATGGAGAAGTTCATCTACAACCTTTAACAAATCATTTTGTGATGACCCAACGATGTGCTTGCCAGACCGTCTGTACACAGAGAACATGTCATCCCTGAAATGCCAACTGTAAAAAAATATACTATGAAATGCAGTGTCATGATAGTTTGAGAGTCTGTAGGATCAAACTGCCTGAAAAATTCAACATGAACTTCAACGTTTTGAGCGAAGCGCTTCATCTGGCCCACTAACTTCAAGATGAAGGGCCCTCACTCGAAACGTCAAAGTGCTTGTTGAATTTTCCAGGTAGTTTGATCCTAAAGATACTCACCTTATCGTGTATAGACGCTACCTACACTGGCACCATGCTTTCAAGATATTATCATGATGGTTTGTTGATCTTTTCAACAGGAATAAAATCAATGTATCACAGGTGCGATGCATATTATAACTGCACTTGTGAGTTTACTGCTATTATGCAAGGCAGCACAGGGATTTTTTCATTAATATACAGTAGTAATACAAGTTAATGTATAGCTCCTTTATTTCACGGGCATCATAATTATGTTATGTATATGTGCATCATATATGATATACTGACAGGTCCTCACTACAGATTCTCTTCCACAAAGAATTAAACTGTCAGATTTAATTAATTTGATGTGCACATCATGTTTAACATGTCACATTTCATGTTAATCCAATTCTTGACTCTTGTTATGTTTTGCAAGCATTTCGCCCCAATTTCAAGTGTTAGGAATTCCTGTTAACATATATCGGTAACCACAGATAAATCGTATCGGAATTTATCATATCAGTAAATTTGATTTTTCTCGATTGGTTCATCCATATTATAGAGAGCCTTCACTTGTTGAAACCACTTCCAATGATGCTCTAGGCTATACCTTATCACATCACAATAGAATAAGGGTAATAGCTGATATAGAATACCTGTAAGAATCTATTACCAGAATGCCAATCTGGTAAGGCCAGTGCACTGCTCCTTCTCTGTAAATCCATTTGCAATAGAAGCATGAATCTTTCCACAGTGAGCTGATCCCCAACAATCCCTTGTTCGCCATATTTGCCATCAGTTCCATCTTCATTCTGACCATGAGGAACATACTGGTGCAATTCTTTGATGACATTGGTGATACAGTCAGCATCATTTTCATTTTCATAAATCATACCCATAAATGTCTAAAAATATCATTATTTTATGCACAGGAATAGACATGATTCTACATCAGGCATTAGATAGAGTAATACTAATAACATATAGTGTCACAGAGTAATACTAATAATCATTTCTAAGCTCATTATATTGTATGGAAACCCAGAAAAGCATTTTAAAGCTAAAGTTGCATAAACAGTTGATGGATTACAGGATTAAAAGACATGAAAAATGTAGAAATATAGTAGTTTGATACTGTTATCCCTTAAGTATATTGTTCATTCAACTTCATTGCTATATACACTGGAACCCCATGCTCAAAACTTTGCATAAAACGTAACCATTATTAAACTAATAATCAACCCAATACATGTAAATCTACTTACAGTATTTGTCTTCTTTGCCATTTGTGAACTGTATTTGTGTGGGATATGAGATGTGTTGACATCAGCCAAGAACTTCAGACATGGTATATTAGCCACAAGTATTCTACCAACTAAAGTGACAAAATTCTTTCTCTGCAGTCGGTGGTCATCATCACTTGGTATGCATTTTCCATTCTCAAGCTTCATTATTCCAGTATCACTCTTTTGGTCACTGTACTCCAGCTCCAATTCTATTTTCAGTTGACATCACAGAGACATGGTGAACATCAATGTTCTGATGTTGCTCTGTCATATGGTGCACATGTTGTCTATAGTCGAAGTTGTCAATTGTGATTTTACGCCCGAGGTCGCATGAAAGTTGGTCATCCGTTTCCACCTCAACTTCACGATTCTTGTTTAGGAACATGCATTGATTTTCGACAGCATTTAATATTTCATCACGACACCCTGCTCCATATTCATCCAGCTTTTCATAAAGATATGTATGTGATGTTGTTATTCGTAAGGAAGCCAGTCATGCAAGGGTAGCCTAAATAATTTATAATGTACAATTTTACACTCTTGTTGAGTCATTCTATAAAAAAGGTAAGGGAAATCTCATTTAGCAACTGGAATTTGCAGAGGGCAATGTAGAATAGAAGAATTCAAATAACATTAAAGCACATTTATAGGGAAATATATGTAATGGATAACATAGGAAATTTATATATTTTAAATACGTGATCTGAAAATACCTAATAAAAGCTAGAGTGAGTCTCTTGTCTTCTTTATGCTTAACTTGCAAGATAAATTTAATATTTGCTGATGCATAACAATATACACTTATTTATTTAACATTGCTCAACACATAACACTATTAAATCCAAATATGCAAATAATAACATGAAATATATATACACACCTGCCATCCAGAGTGGTAATTGAATATTGTTATTAATAATTGTAATGCATTCATGTATCTCGACCTGTTTCTCAGGCAAACAGATGCAGCCATACCAACAGCAGGCGACCAAAAAGTCTCAATGTTTAACCCATTATTGTTTGCCCTGGATCTACTCCGACTGAGGGTTCACAGAAGCATGGGGCTCTTTCTTTCTATGTCAATGGGGCTTTTCCTTATTAATTTCAACATATTTTCAACATATTTTTCCTTATTCGGGCTTTCATTTCAGCGACTTTTTTCAATCCTATTCCTCACAGACAACATTCCTCTCATTTCCTGTCCTTAACATTAATAGCTTGAGTTGTTCTTTTAATGTTATGTTCTTCATCTAGTATATGTTATCTTATATATATGTTCAGCGCCCAAGCATTGACTCCAGATCACTTGGTAATTTTCTTGAGCTGGGACTACAGAGGCTAAACAGAGAAAAAAAAAAAAACTTCCTGAAGGAGTTTCTAGCTTTCTAGCTGTATATTGATCACCACTCAAACTTACTACAATATAATTTCACGGGCATTCTTTTGTAGTCATCGGACTCTATGTACCCATTTATGCACAATAGTCTTCACTTGATGAATATAAACCTTATGGCCTTAGCGCCTAACTTTATGTTTATACTCTGTCTTATGCCAGACAATTTTACTTGTCTAGGGGAGAGTCTTGTGTGTTAATAGGTTAACAAATCTGACAATTTATCTTGTATTCTTGTTAACCCATTAAGCTGCAATGTGGCCTAATGTCCATTTACTCTGTCTAATGCCTGATTCTTTTACTCTGTCTGTGAAACCGCTCACTCAGAAGATTTGACTGCCTATTATGCCAGGCCATTTTACTTGTCAAGGGAGAAAGACAAAAAAAGATTCACTTGGCAGGTTTTTTGATAATATTTTCTGATAATATTATGCATTTTTATTTAAGGTTACTCCACATGATGAAATGGCGTTTTACAAAAATGCTCACCGCTCGCTCAATTTTTACGCTTTTGCCGTCAAATTTTGTGTACGTGATAATATTTTTGAAAATAATCTGTGAGGATCGAAAGATTTTCAGCCCCTCAATTCAATTATATAAAAATGTAAAAAATGATGGAATCAGTGTTTTCATCACATGGAGTAACCTTAACCATGTATGTATTAAGGGAATCGAAAAATTTTGTTCAACTTCCAGTGGCAGTGACCTCTTACCTGCTTATGAACCAAGGTTAATACTGCATTTTCACTCTAATTTAGAGAGTTTCATGGCTATAATGCAAAACGATTTTATTCAATGCTGTTGCATACCTCCTACAAACATGCCCTGGAGATATTAGCCTGTTAATTAAGCTGCAATGCACCCTCACACGCCTTACTTTACTCTACTCTGTATAACACCAGACAATTTTACAGTACGTGTCAAAGGGTAGAGCCATGCAGGTTAATGGGTTAATAAGTATCTACAAAGTCAATATTCCTGCTATGTCTGTATTTGCTGAAAAATGTCTGATAATTTTTTGAAAGATCCATGATACAGATAGTGAGCATTATTTAAAAATATATTCAGGGAGGTTGAGATCAATGTTGTGTTTTTATACCATGACAAACAACACATTTATTTAATAACCTATTTAATTTATACCTTATAAATGTAGGAGACTCCAAACAAAAGTTCTCTGAACTAGATTCAAGGTGGAAGGACATAACAGACAGCCGAAAAGAGGAATATAGGGAAAAAGCTCGGAATTTGAAAGATTCCGAGGCTGCCCAAGGCTTTAGTGATGATCAGAGGAGTAAGAGAATTGTTAAAAACATAATGAAAGAGGTCATTATGCAGTATATATTGATTTATCTCACTATTTATAATTACAGTGAATTACAGTATATTAATACACAGTACTCACTCAGCTCCCAGCGGTTTGAATCAGAGCGCTTATATAAGCGCCCTGGTTTGAATCCGTAATGAATTAATCAATCTCAACAATCTATCAATATCAATTATTGGTTTTAATATAATTATATAATTTATTAAAACCAATAATCAATATTAATCTTGACATGCAAAAAATGCATATCCACCCTGTTTTGCAAGTCCCTTCAATGTCGTCAGAAGAACACATTTAAATGCTGTAATTAGATTGTATTGAATTTTCGATCAAACTTATTTACATTTTGACAGGAAAACATTCCAGGTTATGTTTCATCAGTTTTCTCATTAAGAACTCATATTAATTGCCCTATCTTGCATATGAGAGCAGGCGAATGCCATCTCTTTGTGTTTTCTCAATTCCGAGAAGGAATTTCATGTGAATATTATGCCGTGCTGTGCGCATTTTGAATAGTTGATAACCATGATCCAATTTACAGGACAGATACATGGATTTCCACATGCACCACTTCAATTATCAACAGAAAGCAACGATCTACCAATGCCACTCAATGACTGAAATCACATGTGAATTTGGAGCATTACAGTAAGTCATGGATTAAAACTACATAAAACTTTTTTTTTCAACACGCAGGTTGCCGAACTTGATACATTTATTTTTTTATTAGCTTCGCCAACTAGGGCAGGGTCACCACAACAGCATATGCCAATTACTGTGGGCCCTTTTACCTAACCCACCCTGTCAACTTTCCCTGTGGGAGGAAACCGGAGTACCCGGAGAAAACCCACGACTTTCGGCAGAGCGTTGACTTTACTCTTTTCACTTCAGGACTGGGTTCGAGTCGCATTGAGAAAGTTCTCACTGAGACTTCAACAAAATTGGGCCAAAATTTCTTTGATAAATATCCTGGTACCGTTACAAATTTCGGAAATACTATCCAAAATGGTAAGATTCTTTTTTATTATTTTTACTATGAAAATCACAAACAATGGTACAGTGGCACATCATGTACTTTTGGCAACATAAACTGCCTGGTTGGCATGAACATTTATACCCGGTTCACAATTTTGGATAACTAATATGCCTAGTTGCTATTGTTCCAGTCTACGAGGGCTTAGAATAGACGAAGGTAACTTGAAGGTAATGTTAGAATTATCTAGTGAGTAACTTGTATACATGTATATATAATTCTAATGCTTGGTTATCTTAGTTCTATTCTTTGCTTTCGTAGACTAGAACAATAGTAAGGCAAAGCTTTATCGTTAAATAGTGTAATTACTTTTATATGTTTCAGCCTTCCTTAATGACAAGAAAGATGTGAGTGATCAAATTATTCTAACTATATTTAACAAGAAGTATAGTAAGTACATTGACGTGTTTCCTTCCAGGATTCAAACTGATACAGTATGAAATACTTATGTATGCCATTCTTTATCAAATTAGACTACAGCATGAGCACACGGTAATGTTTCCGAACGTTTTCATACATTGAAACGTTACCGTGTGCTCATGCATAGTATTATACCTGGTTCTAACTTGATCAAAGAAGCTTTGCCGTTGTATTAAACCGGCCTTAAAATGGTAGATTTTTCCATATTTCCGCACATGTTACTGTGTTGCACAGTGTAATACAGTACACTATTTAAGAATTCCTCATAGAGACATTCTAAAAAATAGAATTCACGGCTTTCAACATCTTGGTGTCACCACGTATCAGAGATACGGGCACGGGTTCATCTCCCGTGGGATGATATTTGGTCTGGGAGAGAAGAAAGTCGTTCTCTTTGGAGTCACACTGTTTGGAAACAAATAGCAATACCAGTAACACGGCATCTGCACCTTCAACATCATCACATAATTTGTCGACTGCTGACCCACTTTTGCCTCAATCAACATTACCAGTACAATCTTCACATAAAACTATACAGAATGCGATATCTGTAACCCAAGCCACACTTTCCACCAACTTCGGAGAATCAAGTACATTAGGGGAGTCAAATACACCTTCGCATTTACACACTCAAGGGCATTCCTCTCTTGCTCAAATTATCCAATCTGCAACTCCGCTACCCAGTCATTCTTTGTCAAAAAATGACGGCCTCGCAAATTATTGAGCAACAATTTTTTTAACTGCTTCAAATGGATTTTCACTACAGCTTAAAGAAGGTTTGCTATAATTTATATCCCACTTGGTGCAATCAATTTTGGTGCTAGTTAGAATTTTTTAACTGTTACATTGGTGAACTGTCTAGTTATGGATCGTTTTCACTCGTGTGATCGGTACCGTAGCCCCATTGAGGCGGTGAAACGATAAGATATATTTGAATAAGAATAGTAAATTTTAATTGTGCACCAATATTGCTGCCATTTAATTTTTTGGTGCACCAATTAATATGGCCATTGCAATATGGCCATTGCAAGATTTAAAACACGAGGCGATAAATAGATGTCCATTACCTCGTGAATGTTCAAACTGCGCGCTGTAAAGTTATTGACCGGTTCAAAACCCAAGTTATGTTATAAGTTCATTTACGTATTTTTCAACATAATGAAGTGTATCTTCATAACGCATAAAACCTCTACACGGTTGTGGTCATATGTTGCGTTTTTCTTGTGAATAAATAGATAATTGAGGTTAAGATAATAAATATTTTTTATTAATAGTAATGTAAATTTGTATACACAGGTACAGCTTTTGGGCTTATGGACAAGCGAAACATGGTGACTGGAACGGGAAAGGTTATGGCAAAGGTTCAATTACACGGAAGACCAATTGCGCCTGGCTGCCTGGTAGTTGAAGTGGTCAGCGTGAAAGAGGATTGCATAATAAAACCGCCTGTACCAGGTCCATTTGATGACAAAGACGCGGTAGAAGTTGGAGGGTTTTATTTGTGGCCAATATCAAAGCTCTCTTTTCTTAATAAAACTGGAATTCAAGTCGGAATCAACAAGTGACTTTTGTAGATAACCATTGTATATATGAATCAATTCGGTGATAAGTGTATAAATAACAAATATTTTGAACAAATATAACATTAATTTTTCAATTACTGTTACTTTGAAAGTTGCATTACATTTACATAAATAATAAAAAGGTAAGGTCACTTAAGGCCAATAGAGACTGGACGCGATTCTACAACGCGCCGCGATTTTTCACTGACATATAACTTTGATCCTGTTTTAAGTTTTTCAAATATTCAAAAGCACTATAACAGTTTGAGTTATTTGGTCTGCATATCTTTTAAAATTTCCTTCCATAGACGGTTGTATTTACTTTTAAAAACTGAAAGATCGCCTTAACAGCTGGCACAATTCCGCAACGAGGCGCAAATTTTTACTTGTGCATTACTTTCATCCTGATTCATAAGCTTTCAAAAATATTGGTGCTATAATATCTTGAATCATTTGGTCTACATATTCTAAATCTTTCCTTTCATAGACACAGTTTTATTCACATTCAAAAACTGAAAGGTCGCACCGGGTACTAAGTCTGGAATACCTAAATATGTAATCAGCTAATTTTCACCAAACTTCACACACATGTTAAACACAACATACTGGGTTGTGTCGATTAACTTAAGGTGGCACAACGTGTTTTTCCACTTTTGAGATAAAGCCATCTATAGCTTCCGCGCACATACATAAGACATGTATTTACTCAATTAAAGTGGCGCCTATTAAAGTGGCTCTGCTACATTCTATATTATGTGGCCTGTAAGTCTTCCAACAGGCAAAACGTCATGAAAGTGAACTTCATGACACACATACCAAACACCATCTGACATTTATTGACATTATGGTAGAAGTCAACTTAAGGAGGTTCTATGCAGTTTTTTGTTCCAACAAATTACTAAATGATGGCTAACTACATTAGCATTGAGCCAATAGCCACGAAACTTCGGACACATGTTATACACAACATAGTGGTCTGTGTCAGGGGGGGAATGAAGCGGGGGTGCGTGATGCATTGTGGTAACGATTTCCTGTTTATTTCAATGGCAGCGATATTTTCGAAAAAATCACAAGGTAAGTTTCCTTTATTGTTCTTTAATATTTTGTCCTTTTCGTAAAATAACACAGTATGGGAATGTTTTATATTCTGCTTTACACATGGAACACTTATTACTGCTGTATGTTTAAAAATTGCTCATTTTTAAAGCATCTAGAATGAAGTTGTTTTCGGGCCCCTTCGGCATGCGTAAAGTAAGCAGTATTCTGCATGTTCTGAGCGCCAAACTATGGAAGAAACTAACCTAAATCTTAATGAATTTGAGAGAATACTATTAAGTTTATTTACTTTTCTCATCGGTCCCCAACGGTCCCCATGATTTCGTGTCAATAACGACCTTGGTTTGCCACTGATTTTCACTTATTGGCAATAACCCTTTTAATGAATTCATGGTCACTTAATGAACTTTTTAATCACAGTGAAACTCGTTTTTGTCAATTTTGATATTCTAGAGGTTAAGAGTAATCTCATATCTATACTTTGGCCAAATGCTTTCGTGTAATATGTATAAAGTGTGATTGTGCAGTGAGTATGCAGTTGAATTCCTGTAATTTGAAGGCAGAATGCACTTGAAAAAATACACAATATAAAGTTGTTTTCTTATTATTTATGTTTTAGTATTAATAAAGGTTAGAGTAAGATCTAGAGTAGTAGAGTTGGAGTCACTGCTACAGTTAGGGTAAAGGTTAGGTGCATTCTGAAAATTGCATCTAGCAGGCTGCGGTGTGTTTGCTAATTCTCTCCTAGTCACTATGTATAAAATATTTACTTTCTGAGGGCAAGGGAAATATCTGGTATACTTTTTTCCTGTACAATTTCATTTATTTTATGTGTAGAAAGTCTAAATTAACCAGCTACCTTAAATGCATGGTTTTATTTGCTACCGGTATTGTCTGCTGGTAATCTGATCTACATACATGGGTCATATGAGGGTTGATCTACATAATAACAGTAATTATTGCATGTATATCCTGGCTGGTTTTTCCATAATTATAATCTGAGCTGTAGGAAGATCATGTCAATGGGCTAGCCATATCTACTAGGGATGTGCCAGATACTGCTTTCTCGTATACGATTTTACTTGTCAATGGGGAAGCTCTGGAGCTTAATGGGTTAACCACAAAATTTAACAATGTCTCTAGTTAATCCATTAAGCCGCAATGTGCCCCAGTGCGCCCTACTTATTTTTTTTTGACAAACGGCAGACGATTTTACTTGTCAGTTGGAAAGCTCTGGAGCTTAATGGGTTAAATAACCGTACATACTACATAGTGCACAACACTCCCCCATTTGGCGAATACGAGACTTTCGCAAAGTCCTTCGTCTTTGTTTAGAACGAAGGAATTTTCAAGGAAGTAATTTCTTGAAGAGTAAGTAGCAAGTCTAGGCGAATACAATCGTCCGGTGATAGAATAAAAAAGGGCAAATTGGTGCTTAATCGGTTAAATCTTAATAATTATTTATTTATTTTTCATCTATATTATAGATCATAAATACGGCTAACAGCAAACAAAGCAAGATCTTGAGCATACTGTTTGGTCAATTCTCTTGGAAGCTGTCCTTACAAACTATTGCCTGAACAATTACTGTACCAATTCCTCTGGTGCACACAAGTCACTTGGATGATTTGGATAACGTTAGGGTTATGAAGAAAAGTCTGTAAAGCTCGTAGCAAATGTCATTCATCACGAAGTTCTAAAGCGAAATTACCAAGCAGAAAGTCATTTGAAAGGAAACTTCAGAGTTTTCTTCATAATTCTGGAATCTAGGTAGTTCAGTCCACCTCAAATTTACCCTCTTATTGATAACGTTTATACACAATAAGCCCTTGCTACAGATTTAAGACAATACAATTTTTTTAATATGATCTCTTTAAATATAGTACAAATGTGTGGACAACATCATGTTTGCATTGCCAGCCTATGAGCCAGAATAATATAAAACGCACAGTCTAATCACTATTTGTGTTATATATTATGTAAAAAGTTTGAAAATAGGGAGTGAATCAGATTTCATGTTTGAGTAGTGTGATCTGACTGCAAGGACTTGAAATTTGATCCTGTACCATCTCATATTGCATCTCAACTAATGAACTTTCTGGTCATAGAACTGGGTCAAATAGTTAATATGTGCCTGAGATAAAGAACTATTGTGTATTAACCCATCGGGCTGCAATGCACCCCAGTGTGCCCTACTTAATTTTTTACTTGTCTAAGGGACCAGTCATTTATGACTGGGGTGGGGGCAGAAGAGAGTATAATGGAGCCGGAAAAAATCATCCCACCTTTTTCGAAACAAACTTTCTAGCTACCCTATCAGTGGAAAATATTTTTACCCCACCCAAACCTATTTTGTTGCAAAGTCAAAGATCCAGACAGAATGATGTAATGAAACAGTCTATTTTGTATGCATTTACTCACTAAGTTTCAAAATTGCTCTTGATAAATAAGATCATCCACTGATAGCGAGCAAATAATAATATAGGGTGCTTGGGTATGTACATTTTGCTGACCTCCAGTCCATGGACTACCATATGGACCACCCTTTAAATAATTTATAATTTAACCTTACTTTCCAATATCCCTATTTCTATAATTTCTCTTCTTGTGCAGGCTTTAATAAGCAAAATCATCAGGAAAGCCAGTAGTGCAGGCTGTACAGTATATCCTGTTGATAGTTTAGTTTAGTATTTCGTTCAATCTGCAGTTGTATTATCAAACCACTCCTGGTAGTACTTTTCATTTTTTAATCTTCATTAATTAATCTATTCCTACAAATGCCTTTATAATAAACGCCCCTCGCCTTTAGAGCTCAATCCTTCAATAAATGCCTATGGTGTCTATTGCAACGCCAACACACATACAGTTTCTTTCGTTTCAATTTTATTTTGAAACATCTAAATTCTAAAATTTCCTTTGAAATTCCTTAAAAATTTCCTTACCATAGACAATCACATATAATTATTGCGGAATTTCAAAGGAATTCCATAAGAATTCTTATGGAATTCTTGAAGTTTATATATGAAATCAATTTGTAGTAATATTTTCATTTGTAAACAATACAACAAATACTATTTTGTATGTCACGTGCGAGAATATCTGAATTTAGAAAATGATGTTGCAGTATAAAATTAATGATAAAAACTTTAAAAAGTTGCTGCTATACAGTGTGAAGATCAATCATAAAGATAGTGATATTAACCCATTTACTGGCAGTACTCTACCACTGATGAGTAAAATCGTCTGGCGTTAGACAGAGTAAATACTAAAGTAGGGCGCATTGCCAGTTAATGGGTTAAAGATACATCATCCAAATTCCAATTATGACTACATAGACCAACAATTAATCTGTAAAACGGGTGATAGATTGTTCTTACTTTATCCAATGAATAATGGTCTGCTAATAAAAAAATGGCTAATTGCCAAACACTCAGAACAATGTTTGAGCTACTCCAGAGTTCAGATTCATGTGGGGTGTGAGGCATATTTCAAGATTTACTACTTGAGTCATCCTGTGCAGGGTTTACAATTATACACCGGGTATTAGTTATATCAAGTGTAAATGCCCAAAAATTAAATCCTGAAAATGTAATAGATGTTATATAGTGTGTATATTTTGAGATATGTATTTATATGGGGCAAGGCAACCTAGATACTTCTGCTTAGGGCTAGGTCACTTTTCCCAAGGCGAACTTTGGCCCAACTTTAGTAAGATATAGGGTAAACCAATATGGGATCTCACTTTAGCAGGTGGGCCCGCTCTCCACCCATATATACACAAGATGAAATTTGATAGGAAGTAACAACAAATACAGGATCTTGCCAAAACTGGGCCAGCATAGTACCCCAGAAATGCCTTCCACCTTATATAACAACCCTATTAGGATGTATATACAGTATTTGTGATAATTTGCATCTTTGGAAATTTTTTGGGTAAATGGATAAAATGACCTCTGGGGGGGGGGGTTGAGGGTGAGTGTTTCTGTGAACATTTTGGAAAGCAATATTTTATTAGAAAAAAATAGAATAATCACATATTGAACTCTAAAAAAATAGAATAATCACATAATGAACTCTGAAATTCAAAATAATGCTGGCAGCTACCGTAGATGGAGTTAACAATGTTAAATCATTTTATTTTACATACCATTGACAATGTATCTACATGAAAATA
Organism: Trachythela sp. YZ-2020; assembly: GCA_016169945.1. NCBI lineage: Eukaryota > Metazoa > Cnidaria > Anthozoa > Malacalcyonacea > Clavulariidae > Trachythela > Trachythela sp. YZ-2020. Next base: position 4,903,402 of record JADLSH010000393.1, on the reverse strand, counting down.
TACTGGAAGGATTTAATATTAACTCACTTGCATGCTCCTGTAGCTGTCAGCACTTTATGGTTGATCACTCTGTACACAGCTTAGTCAGTTACCCACCTATTACAGTCACTTTGCTCTTTTTAACAATGCTGTTGTCCCAAGGCCCCTTCTTTGTAATTATAATTGTTATGTAGTAACCAATATTCTGGAAAGTAGTTCTAAATTTGATGTGCTTAATGCCTACCGAAACTATCTGGTTGCCCAACAATGGATTTAATAACCTGGTTAACTCTCGTGCAATGTAGCCCACAGGTTTGAATCCTCCACCATAATTTATCTCGACTAAAATAGCATTGCTGTCATAGTCATTGGTTGGTTCAGGCTGTAAATGGACTTGAACCTGTTTCCCTTCATTCATTGCCAACAAACCAAGCTCCAAGGAATCTTGTATTTTCCGATGATGTGCACTTCCCAAAACTTTAAATGGCAAACAATGCTCAGTGGTGTCATCAATATGGTCAATGGGTTTTTTTTGTTGAACAATATTGGGTGCTATTTCCTGATCATTCTCCCTGTTATTTTCATTTGGCCGATGTTCATCATTGTTTGTATCAAGTGCATGCAACTTGAAAAGCCTAATAGCGTAGGTGTCAATGGATGGTTTGTCCAAGGAAAACTGATAAGCTAATTGATCTAAATTTCTGGGATCAACGTTCCCTCTGGAAAAGTTGAGCAATTTAATACCATCCAGGTGGATAAATGTGGCAGCAACCTGGTTGTTTTCCACTTCATAAAGAGGAACTTGTGTGAGTTGGGAAGGGTAAAATACTGGGTGTGCAAGAATAGTAGACATTGCTAGTTGAAAATTATCTTGATAATTATCTGGAACAGTTAAGTGATGTTTGGCCTTCAAAAACTCGATTGCATCATTGGGGTCTGGCTTTTGCCTAACAGCAGCATATGCTCTTTTAATCCCAACACCTATTATCGAAGGCAAATAATCGCAACCAGATAATATGCACATACATCTAAACATATTGACAGTAAACGAATAAAACTTATCTGAAGAGGTTGAACCATAGACGTCATTCAAAACAATCAATTCACCGTCCATGGTGTCAAAATTAACTTTAAATATCACTTTCGTAAACTCTCTGCATCCAAAAAGGAGATGGTCCGAGTCCTCAGTCAAAATGTAATCAATGAGTCCAACCTTCTGCAAATATGTCAGCTGAGCGTCACTCTCGTATGGCGAAACAACATAATCGTATCCTTTTTCAACACACACCTTGATAAGTTCAACAAAAATCTTGTAGTCAATGGATATCGCGCTTTTCATAAGGGCAGCAGCTTGTCTGGCATTACCTTCCTGCAACATCTTCAACGCATTATCACGGTTCTTTGATCTGCGTTCTCTTCTCTTGGTCACAACAGGTAGCTTTAGGTCTGGCGTTATTCCATCAAACACCAACACAGGTTTGATTTGAACCGTTTTCAGTTGCTCGAGACGTTGTTCCACATATTCTATATGCTTCGTTGTTGATTGTCCAGTTTCAAGTTCGTATGCGCATGAATAAGTTCCTTTATACAGCCACCCAAACACATCAATTCCACAAACTTTACCATTTAGATCTTTCAAGCTTATTTTACGGGCATATTCACTGACAAAAGGCAGCAGGTCATTTATTCCCATAAAATTTAAGAGTCACGACTACCTTGTGTGACGTCAGAAAATGGGCTAGACCCAGGCTCTTTTTGGTTAGAAGATACGACGGCCAAGGTCCATCGAAAGCTAAGTTCAAAACGCCATAAAAAATGTGGATTTTTTCGTTTGGACCCAATTTGTTTCAGAGACAAAGTAGAGGTGTCTATCTTTAACATAGGGCAATTTGGAACGATTTTGAGTGAAATGATATTTCTGCGGTTAATTCGAGTCCATTCCACCAAATAACCAGACTGCTACTATCGTACTCTACTACGTCACGATGCTACTCGCTACTACCATTCAACGCTACTGCCTTAGTACGTTACTTAGAATAACGTAGCTAATTAGACATTGGCGCCAACTCAAGTTGGATTAATTAATTAAAAATAGTTATGATATTAACTACCTCGAAGTAACAGGGCATGACATGACAAACATGATGGCTGTACGTTTTATTAATTTCACGTCTTATGAATTTCAGCCGAATTAAGCAATAGGAAGAGTGCGACGAAAAATATGGTCACATTTTGTATATATGGGATGCTATCACTGAGCTATAATGGCCTTTTGACGTCAGGAAAACCTTTAGTAAAATAAATATTTTTGTGAATATTAATTCCCGTTTTTCTTTCATGACTTCAAAAGAAAAGGTAACAAAGTAATGAGTCTAATGACAAAAGCTTTTGGTGAATTTTCATCTATATTATAACGTATATATAATGAAGCAATAGAAGTACGCCATTATTAATGAATATGATACTTCTCTTATAGATAGAATTGGGACATGCGATGATAGAGAATAAAGTGAAATAGCTGAAAGTATTATGATTGTAAATCAGAAAACTGAACAAAATATTACTCAACTATACTATATTAAAATCCACCAAATACGTAGATCATAATTTGCGACTCCAATCATATGTTTTCAACAGGACAATCAAATCTCAGATCATTTAGTATACCGAACGCTTATGACGGTTGTCTGATTTTTACTTCCATACGGGTGTATAAAAAATAGTCTTTCAAATATAAATCACGAAAAGAATAAACGAATTTATATTCATTTAAGCTGAACTATTCAGATTTCCAACGATGTGATATTTTTGGAATTTGAACGATTGACTTCTCAATTGAGATTAAGAAATCTAAAATTGGAGATGCAATTAAAATCGATAATTATATATTAATATAATGATGTATATTGTCTGATAAGAATGCCCATTTCATATATGTACCGTATATTTATTTATTACATTTAAATTTGAAAAGTTACAATACATGCAATATAAATGAATCTTAATTATTTACCCTTTTTCTTCATATTGGCATTACCCTAATGTATACACGAACTTATGGTTAGGTCTTAACAACTGGACTCTGTAGATCAGTGGTCAGAGCACTACACCGGAATCGCAGGGCCTCAGGTTTGATTCCTACTGGAGGGCGTATGCTATAGTTGCAATTTTCGCAACTGCTCCCGGTTAGGTATAAATATTTGCAATAATATAATCTTCGCTTGAAATTTCCATCAACAAAACTTTCCCAATTATGTCCTATCGAGCAAGATGTCGGAAAAAAGTCTTGGATATTTAATATAAATTTAGCCCAAAAAATCTAATCATCGTCATAATAATCATTGTCACTGAAATAGTCATTGTCACTTTCCATACTCTCCATGTTAAGCATGTTATAGTATTCAACCATTGCCTCTTCAGTAATGTCCTCGGCAAGATAATTTGTATTCGGAAACATTGATGTTAAATTGCTGTTTCAGAATACCAATGAACCAAGAAAGTGAACGTCTTCTTGTCGACAATACAGCTATAATTCCACGATTACTTTCAGATTGTTCGTCTGCCTTTAACACCTAATACCAAGTATCAAGTTGATCAAGGCATTGTGAGAAAAAGTTAATACAGTTTTTCATTTCATCTTTTAACATAATGACTTCTTCTTCGCATCTTTTCTTTATGTGGAACAGATCAATTAAGTGCTTTTTAATTGATCTGGGTACATTGTATTGTTCGGCGCTCTCTAACTCACCCCACAACTACGATTCAATATTGGCGCACTGCTCGAAAGTTACTTGATCTGGATATTGAACTTCCAATATTGTTGACAATTGTCCAGCATTTTCGTTGTACGTATTGACGGCTTTCTTTATCATTCTTGTCTGCCTAGTGATTTGTCCGCAAAGTTTCTTCGCAATACTTTGACCTTCTAAAAATAAAAAAATAACATCGTTTATAATATGTAAAAGACGTTTTAAATCATTGTCAGGCAATGAATAAATGCAAACTGTTAAACTACGGTGTGTCAGTTTTAGCCGCAGCAAAGTTAGTAGGAAACACTAACTCAGTCTAACCTCAAAACTTCGGAATTTTCCACCTGTATTTTTCTAGCTGGCAAGTATACTTACCCAACGGAGTTATATTACGCAGATCAATAACATCTTGCAGGAATCGAACCTGCACTGGATTTTACAATACGAATCCAATTTCCGAAAGATGTTTAATGGCTGATCAAAATAATACAGTTAAGTATAAGTATTTTAACATTGCAAATACTTACGTTGATTTAAAACACCACGATTATTTATTATCATGGCAAATATATAATCGTGGTGTTTTTCACAAACATAAAACATTCATAATTATACTCGCCATGCAAACCTACAAAGAACTTATATATTAATATTACCTGCATACTTCTTCATTAGTTGAAGTAGAAACCATCTTTCCAATGCCATATGGCGAATCTTCTCCAGTTGGTCCTTCCTATTCTGCATTTCCAAACTTCGTTTTGCTTCGTGAAATGTGGGGCTGTCAATCGGCCATCTCGAGAAGCCTTTTTCGATCTTTTTTAACAAGTTATCTAGCCTAAAATAACGAATTTAAATACAACAAAACATTTTAGCCAGAGGCTCGTATAGAAATGTTCCAGGTGAATGTACTGTAACTATTTTCATATAACTGCCAAGTACATTTTGAAGGATATCGCTCCTTAGTATTTTCAAACACACTTAACCTGGGCCGAGAACTCACAACCTCAGCAGGGAAAGAAAGTAACTCTCATTTCTGGGACGCAGAAAACCCGACGAGCCAATGAAGTCCAATTACTTACTTCTGTACATTTTCAACTGTTCTTCACGCTGATGAATCAGGGACGCATTTAGAACTTTTGTATCTAATATAAAACAGAAACAATAAAAATGGGAACAATGAGTAATAATACATGCTACAATTTTATTCAATTCCATTTCATATAGTTTGTAAACATCGTACTTTGCAGAATAGTATTGTTGAAATTTTGCTGCATATTGAAGAGATCCAAAACCTGTTGTTGTATCTATTTCAAAAATAAAAATATATAGTTTCTTATCAAAGCACTAGATGTCGCAATCTGAAATATTACTCGTTAGCACGGTAGAACAAACAAATTTACTTTTCCAAGATTGTTTTAAGACAAAAGAAGGTTTTGTAAAGGAAAATCTTGCCCGAAAACATGCCTTGAGACAAATCATGAATAATTGAAATGAAATAATTGTCATTATTAAAATATTACATACCTGGCACCAGGGATTTTTAAGGTAGGTTTTTCTTTCCTCTTCCGTCCAGGTGTGCACGTCTGCTTGTAAGATATTTTCTGTGTTAAAACGAAGGGGTTTGAGAATACAAGCAAGAAATTTGATTGGCTGTTTAAAAAACTCCTTTAATATTGATTATTAGCAGGCAGACAACGTAATTCACTCACTTAACGAGCAGGCTAAATTGACATTAAATATATCGACTGCAAAAAATAAGGATAATTTTCGATGCACTACCAATGCTTTAAGTGATTTTAGTTTTACTGTATTAGTACTCACCATCCTTTCCCAGTTTTGAAGATAGTAGATTGAATTCTTCAATGCTGTATTTCTGCACTTGCAAGGTTTTTTGCATCCGCTGACACAACAAATCACCTATAGTAATTGAAGAAAACGTACATATAACACAATTACTTCAGAGCTATAGGTAATCGTATAGGTAAGCACATCGATTCGTAAGCACGACACTTCAGAGCTATAGGTAAGCACATCGATTCGGTGGCTGGCAGTCATTTCTTTCGTTATTTTTCCGGTGGGACGAAGGTATGACAAAGTCACTCCATAATCTCTCCATCTGTCATTCCAAATCCTTCCAATCTTCTAGGGCTATACAAGACCTAAATATATAACTTAAATATAATGACGTACGAGGACTACACGAACAACAAGATTTTCAAGGAACTTAAGCAAATAAGCACTCACTTTGCTACACAAAATATCTCAAACTTTTTATATCAAGAAATACTGTAGTAAAATCGATTATTTCAAGGTTTGTGGGTGAACGAACTGTAAAAATATTACAACAGAGATGAGTATATTATTGCTGCAGTTAATGTCTATACAACTATATTATAAAACAATTATACCATTCGCTCTCTATCAGCTCATTATACGACTCGAACTCATGGTATAATTGTTAATTATCGAGGCTTCAGTTTGCGTAATCGCCTCAGCTTTCACAGATACCGCAAACTTCGGCCTTGATAGTTCTCTATATCATGCTCAACCTCATCCAATAGTTATTAATTACCTGACACTTTACTTTATGACCATACATGTGGAACATAGGAACTGCAAGATTTACATCCTCCAACAAATCAACTTGTCCACTCGCCTAAAATGTAGTTTTTCTATTGCTTAAAACATACAAAACTTACATAGTTACACGTGTACCTACAATACATCAGACATACAGTAACACAGTCATAACCAAAATCAAGACAATATTACAAATTATATGCTTATTATGAATTAATGGTCTGCACTAAAGAACTACTGTAAAAACCATCATGGATGACCGTGAAGAATGGAGAATTCTAGTCAATGATGTCCGAATTAGCTCGAAATAACTAGCTAACTAACTACATTTAACATGCCTACTGTTTCATAAAGTCGTATTGTTATCTTTGTAAGTTTTTATGTGCACCAAAAATGCCATTAAAACATACTTTAAATACATGGTTTTATTATTTAACAAACCTTTAAATGAGAGTCCAAAGTGCAAGCAATATCATACAAAAAATTTAGCTTCACTGAAGGAGGTGAAATCTTCTCTTTTACTTTTTTCAATAGAAATACTGCATTTGATATTCTAGTAAAGTAAAAATACTAATTTTAGAGAAGGTTATGAAAACGATTGAATGCAATAAATGAAACTGTAAAACTGTTGCATGATAATTAAGCGCTTAATTGAAGCATAAACTTAAGCTTACTGTAATTGTACTTTGCATAGGCAATTTTAATTTTAACCTTTGAAATTTCTATAATCTTTACCCATACTGTAGTATGCTTAATTAAGATGACTGAACTATCTAACTAGTAAACAATTAGTAAAATGGAATAGCACTTTCTAAATGGGTACATTTAGTTAATGCATTTAATTTAATTTTTAGTACTGAATTGTATTCACTGCTCTCCACGTTTAAGACTAAAGAAATTGTTTATATCTTTTTTAGGCACACACGAATCAACCCTAATTTGTTCTATAAGACTAAAGAAGGTGTTTGGAACTTCATGGCAACAAGAACATCCAAAAACAGCTGTTTCGTCAAGCTTGTTTGACTTTACTTTGGATCTTAAATTTGTTCCAGCTTGAAATTGGTTGCATTCCTTGTAAACAAAACACACATTTTTGTGAGAAAATCCAGACTTTTGGTTTTAGGCTAAGCTTAGTTTTTAATAATTCGTTTTAAATTTTAACGAAATAAAAAAAACGAGATAGCCATTCATATTCATATTTTATATACATAATTTAGATTAATTTTATACTTTCTCTTACATTCTCTAACTTCATCTCTTTCTTTTTTCCATATGAACTGGTAAACAAATCGACCTTGTCTTGTGAGACAAAAAAAGTTTCACCATGCTTCAGGGGAGCAGTGCTTTCACCAGAACATTTCTTCCTTACACATCCAAAAAGCGCATCAACAGAAATGTGTACAGTTCCTTCTTCCTTGGAGTGGATAAAGGTCATTTTTAGTTTAAAATTTTTTTCAGCCTTCAGGCTTCTGGGAAGTATTAATGTTTGAAGCTTCAACAGCTATACTACCATAAGTGACAAAGACATTCAGTGCATTTCAATGATACAGACTTGTTCATACTGTAAGCTCCATAATGTATACCTGAGTGTACGACTCCTTAAAAGCATCTTAAATAAGAGGATTTTATCATTTTCATACATATTATATTACAAACATAGAAAAATCGACTCACTTTGGGACATGCTGGACATATAGTCCCATCATCTACAAGCTGTGGATTGAGTTGTTTAGTGTCCTGAACTGATGTCGCATAAATCTAAATTCTGTGAAGCACTCGCCAACAAGTAGATGGTAAATGTCTTTCACCTAATTGGAAAAAGGTTAATGCCAGATTATTTCAATTATTCAATATGTCCATGATGAGGCACAATTGCATTATTCGACTCTTTCCAAGTAAAATCATGTGGCATTGTAAAGCATATAATATCACATTGACTGGTTAACAAGAGATATTGGCAGATAATCTTGTTAACCCATTAAGGAAAAAAGAATTTGAGGCAGAGTTATTAAATAATACACTATGGCCAGCTAGCTAGGGTGCATTCGTGCACAGTGCTACTCAATGGGCTAAGCCTTAGTCTACCTGATACAATGTCTTCCTATGTTATTCTAAATGTATATAACATACTGCATATATACACTCACACCTTACAATCAGTGGTGGATACTAGGGGGGGCAAAGGGGGCAACCGCCCCTCCCAATAATTTCTCAAAGCCTGAGTAACAAAGCTGTATCAATGATTTTTCAATTATTTATCAATGAACTGAGATTTGCAGCAACAAAAGGATGGTAAAATGTTGGTAACCTAAGTTCGCACCCCCAAAATTTCGCGAAGTGTCTGCCACTGCTTACAATTACCATCAGAATTAATTAACAAAGTAAATTAGGAAAACTTGAATGGTACACATGTGACATATATTAAACTACTAATCCACAATCATCTACCCCAATGCACCTATTTTATTCTTTTACTTTATCTGACGCCCAATGATTTTACTCGTCAAGGGAAGATCCTTTCATATGCATGTTAATGGGGTAATGCATATATACATACAGCTAGGAATATAGTATGTGTTGATTACTTACATAAGCTTGAGAAAGATCTGGACATAACCACTTTAGGGCATTGCAAAATTGCTTTGTAGACAAACGGCACTCCAAAAAAAGTACTTCAGCTACTTCAAGAAGATGGATCTCAAATGCAACCTTTGGCTCTTTAGGTGTAGCTGGCCACATTCCATAACCAACTACAGTTTGGTATGGTTCCTCGTCAAAATAAACTCCTACAAAAGCATTTTCAAATATTTAAGATTTCATATAAAATAAAGTTTTCTTGTGTAGTCGTGCTGTTTTGTATTTTATATGTCAGTATATATTTTGAAAGCTTAATTTAAATATTATAGAATTACATCAAGCACCATACCAGATAAATTAACAACAGTAATGTCTTCAATATAACCACATAAACCATTGTCATTACTTTTTCTCCACACATCTCTCTCAAACACAAAAACCTCAAATCTATCACCCTACATTAACAAATCAAGAAACAAAATAACACACAGTGAATAATAGATAAGTTACTAAATTATTTTATACCTGCTTACTTATTTGCTAATTAAACAATTGCGGTCATATTTTCCACAAAAACAAAACAGTTGCTGTTTTCCAAAAAAACATGAAAATATGTTTAATATATGAAAGCTCTGCTGCATGCATGATCCCATCAAACAATTTGGAAGGGAAGTAGGAATCATTGGTAGCAATTAATTGATTGAAATTAATAATAATTAGTAACTAAATAGAATTAACTGAATATATATATATATATATATATATATGTACTTGTAGGTTTAGGTCTACGAAACGCAAAGAGTGCTTGACAACATATAGTTAGAGCAAATTATAGAGATTCGCTTACCTCAAAACTTGTCTGCAACAGGCAGTTTACAAGTATCTAAATAAATGACTGCTTATATGCTTCCTGTCGGAGCGTGGGGGTGTATGTGGGAGACAATGTGTGCATTTCATGGCTTTGTTTGCCTTGTTTTTAACTCTTTCTAAACGGTAGCGTCGAATATCATTCGCCAACGCATTATGACTTTGAGCGCTTGTATCTTTGGCGCCCCTCACCCAAAACGGACGAAAATACCACCAATCGATCACCAATCGATTCAGCAAAAACACCTGTTCTTGGCCAATGCCAAACAAATCGCTAAACACATTGTTTTACAGATCTCCGTGAGTTTTAACACCTTTGTAATCTGATATTTATTATTATCGTAAACTAATTATATATTCAGTACCTTTGGTCGATTATAACTTCTGTTTTAAAAACCGTGTGATCTTCGCTAATACACCGTTTTATAGAGCATTAAAAACTGTACATACTGACCAACTTGCAAAGAAACACAATAACAATTGACAAAGTTACGGCGAAATTTGAAATGTAGCGTACGGGTCAAACCGGAATTTCAGACAAAAACAACCGGAAAAGGCCCAAACACAAACAAAGACTGTTGCTATGGTTTTTTAAGTGGCCGGACAATACCCTATATATAGTCAAATCTGCAGACATGCATGTTTTGCCGTTCAACTGCTCGTCAGTGCAGCTTGTAACGCAGTCTAGATGCGAGTGACTTCGTATTTATACACCATACTCTTGCCCTCACCAAGCGCATGTGGTACAAAACTCAGACACATGTGCATCCAGACATGCGTGAAGTGTCTTGGGGCCAGAGTGCTTTGTGTGCGTTTGCTATGTTTACGCGAAATTTATTATGATGACGACACCGTGAAATTATTTCAGCTGTTTTGTTGAGTAAACAATTCTTGTTTTTTTCTTTCAAAATACAAAATTTTTCTTCTAAACATATATATATATATACATACATACATAGTTTTATTAGATGCTCCTCGAAAGGCTTTTCAGCTCCAATTTACAGTGCTTATTTACATTATACTTACTAGTATATATCACTATATTTACAAAAGTTTGTATTTACGAATATACCATTAATATCTAAAAATGATTCACTAGTTAAAACATTAATTTAGTTTAGATTTAAATTTACAGTGGATCACTTATTTAAGAAATCCGTGAGAAGGTTATTCTTTAAGCTATGCTTAAAACTTTGAACTGTTACTCTAGATTTTAGTGAGTCATCAAGGTTATTCCAAATTGTTGAAGCCCTATATAAAAAGGACTTCTGAGCTTTAGAAGTTCTACAGAGAGGCTTATGTAGTCGTTTACTCTGCCATGTTACGCGATTGCTAATCTCAGAGCGAGTAACAAACTTTTGGCATAGATAGTCAGGTGCTAATTTGTTCATACATTTATAACACAATCCCGGAAATACAAAATATCGTCTACGGGAAGCCATTTCAGTTGCCTTAATGCAGGTGTTATATGGTCATATTTACGCAAACCTGTCATTATGCGTGCAGCAAAGTTTTGTACTATTTGAAGTTTGCAAATGTTTTTCTGGCTTGTTGAGGACCAAACAGAAGAACAGTAAAACAGCTTGGAAAAGACATAAGACTGGATGATCATTTCAAGAGTTGATTGTTTAAATAAGTTCTTAATTCTGTTGATTTGGTGTAGTTTCTTCATACAGGATGATACCGATTGCTTGATATGTTCATCAAAAGAGAGGTTTGAGTCCATGATTAAGCCAAGGTCTTTGGCATTTTTCACTGGTTGGACAGTTTTTCCGAGAAACATAAACGAAGTGTCAGCTGGAATTTGTTTTAACATCTGTGATGTTCCAAAGAACATGATCTTCGTTTTATCCGGGTTAGCAAGTAGACAATTGTTACATAAATAGGTCGCAACCGTGAAAAGATCATTGTTTACTGTCGTGACTACATCTTGAAATTTTCCAATACAAAACGATAAAAATAGTTTGGAGTCATCTACATAACTTTCCAGTTTACTGTTCAATGGAATCGAAGGAAGATCGTTAATGAATAGATTGAACAGTATTGGTCCTAGTATACTACCTTGTGGTACTCCTTTCGTTATGGGGAGTAAATCAGATTTTTCAGCACCAATTTGGACTGCTTGCAATCGTCCAGTAAGATAGCTTCGAAACCATTCTAGTGCATTTGAAGAAATTCCACAGTTCTGCAACTTATGAAGGAGAAGATCATGGTCAATACTATCGAATGCTTTACTAAGATCAAGCAAAACAAGAACGGTGACTTTCTTTTCGTCAATAGCATTGAGAATATGATCAGTTACCAACAAATGAACGGATTCAGTCGAATGTTTGTTTTTATTGCCACTTTGATGACTTGTTAGGCGATTGTATTTTTCTAGATAATTTGACAGTTGGTTAAAAACTATTCTTTCACAAACTTTAGAATTGGCGACTAATAAAGATATTGGTCGATTATTGCTTGCAACTTCGCTATTTCCGTCTTTCACATGAGGTACTACTTCAACAATTTTCCAGGCCGTGGGAAATATATTGGAGTTGAACGATAAATTAATTATTTCAGTTAAAGGCTTGGAAACAGTGGTTAGGCAATCTTTTATAACCTTTATAGTCACTTTATCAATACCGGGAGATTTATTTGAAGGCATATTCGTTACCACGGCTACAAATTCCTCTCTAGTTATTTGGTTGAGGAAAAACTGCTCTGATTCCGGATAGTGTTTTAAAGGTTGATGCTCTATGGCTGGCATATGGTGCTCTTGTGCTAATTTCGTAACAGATTCAGCTGTAGAATTGCCCACAGAAGCAAAATAAGAATTAAACTCATTTGCAACTATTATAGGATTTTCCAGTTTTATTAATTCCCTTTGTTTATTCTATGCGTATCGCCGAATAGTTTTCCAAATGGCACGGCTATTGTTCTTATTTTGCATAATTTCGTTGTCGACAAACAATTTTTCCGCTTCGGTAATCATTCTTTTAACTTCGGTCTTTGTCTTTTTAAAAAGAGCCCAGTCAAGATTACACCGTGTTCTCCTTGCGTTTCGTAAATGCATGTCCCTCACTTTCATTTGGTCTTTTATTTCGGGTGATATGAAGGCACTCGTACGATGTTTAAATGTCATCAATTTGACTGGTGCATGCAAATCCAATACCGCAAGGAAAGCATTGTTAAAGTGTTCCAATTGAGTGTTTATGTCAGTAACATTTTCTAGAGTATTCCAAGAAACTTTTGAAATATCATCGTTAAATGTCTTAGGATCATACAACTTGTACGATCTAGATCTAATTTGAAAAGGTTCTGGTTTGGGTGCTTTGAGTCGAATAGATGCTGTTACGGTAAAATGGTCAAGTAGAGATGCTGTATCCTTTGTCACTCAGGTAGGTTTAGAGATAATCTGTGATAGATTTAACGTGGTACAAAGGTCCTTTAAGACTTGAGATTCAGGTTTATTAGATAACAGGTCACAATTAAAATCTCCCATTATAATTATGTCTTTACCACACAAAAGAGCTTCTATAATAGATGGGATCATGTATTCTTCCAAACAAGTTATTTCACAGTCCGGCGGGCGATATACCACACAGAGCAAAAATATTTTAGTTTTATATGTTGAACTCTTACCCACAGTTGTTGAAAACCTTGTTCCGATGTAGATGATTAATCTTTGACCTCTTTTGCTTTAAGATTATCGCGAATGTAAGCACATACTCCACCTCCACGTTTATGACGGCGGTCGCCTCGAAATAGTTTATAACCTGCAATGTTGATGTCAGCATTACTCACTGTTGAGTTCAACCAAGTTTCACTCGCTGTAAATATGTCCCAATCATTATCAGCTACTAATTCATTTACCTGGATAAAGTTTGTTCTGTTCTTTATTGAGCGGACATTAAGATGAGCTAGACTAACGTTCCTTAGTGATTTACAGGCTGTATTTCTTGTCGTTAAGTGATCTGGTCGTACATAAATTAGATTAGCCGGACATGCTTGTCGTCGAAAGTTTGTAGAAGTCCTTATTCTTGAGGCTGATATTATTGTGGGTATACTGCTTTCTTTAGATGAGTTACACTTTGGTGTAACTGGCTTTGTAACAGCTTTGGTAACTGGTCCAGGATTAGGATGAACATCGCCAGAAAGTTGTAATACCTCATTATTATAAGTCGCCAGGCTATTTGTGTAGTATAGAATTCGTCGTTTACTAAATTTCCTTCGTATTCTTGGATAAGACTTGGCTAAATTTGTACATTCCGCATGCATCTTAGGTAATATGCGTGTGGAAAAGATAAGACAAGATCTATCTGTCTCCAGAGATGGCAAATATCCGAGCCAAAGACGAGCATAGATTTCAACTTCAAGTGAATAATTAGCTTCGCTGATTTCATAGCCATGACCAGGATAGGATATTTTTGCCAATTTCAGATTATTTTCCGTCGAATCAGTTGTTCCCGGATTGATTCCTCGCATTTTGAATCAAACAATTGAATCAAAAGGTTAAATTTAAGGATATAAAAATATAAAAAATATAAAAATGTGCACAGCCAGATAAAATGTCTGCACTTCATTATATGCATATATATATATATATAGTCAAATCTGCAGATTTGACTATATATATATATATAGTCAAATCTGCAGACATGCATGTTTCGCCGTTCAACGGCTCATCAGTGCAGCTTGTAACGCCGTCTAGATGCGAGTGACTTCGTATTTATACACCATACTCTTGCCCTCACCAAGCGCATGTGGTACAATACTCAGACACATGCGCATCCAGACATGCGTGAAGTGTCTTGGGGCCAGAGTGCTCAAACGACCACAAGGGAAGTGAGCTTTTTGCATTATAGTATATATTACCTCAAAACTTGTCTGCAACATGCTGTTTCATCTGTAAAAGAATCATCAGGCAGAATCATTATATGCTTCCTGCCGGAACGTGGGGGTGTATGTGGGAGACAATGGTGCATGCATGGCTTTGTTTGCGTTGTTTACGCGAAATTTATTACGATGATGACACCGTGAAATTATTTCAGCTCTTTTGTCGAGTAAACAATTCTTGTTTTTTTCTTTCAAAATACAAAATTTTTCTTCTAAGCATAAATTGCATCGTTTTGATCCTCCCGTGTACAAAATAGTATGTTTTAAAATTTGCCAATTAATACTGAAATCCTTATTGCTTTCTTTCAATGTCCAAATATATTTCGAAAGTTCCGTGTCATTTGCATGCTTTTTATGCTGAAAAGATTTAGTGTGGTTGGCCAATCGCTCTTTGAATGTGGTTGCAGTCATGCCAATGTAATTTTTGATCATGTTTGTGTTGCTTACTGTGACTGTTGCTTTGTATACTATGTCTCTAGTCATGCATTGTTTTTGAAGCGGGCAAATGGTGTTTTCTCTACAACTGCAATTGGTAGTGTCCCTATCCTGTGGCGTGTTATTCCTAGATATGCGTGCATTGTGTTTAGTGATTACTGACTTGACATTGTTCATGCAGCTGTAACTTATTTTAACTGTATTTCTGTTAAAAATTTTGTGGAGCTTGTGGTGCGGTGGAAAATGTTTGTCAATTAGACTAAGGAAATTACGTCCTATGTTTGTGCTAACACTCTTGCTAAATGGTGGGTTGAACCAAATGA
Source organism: Trachythela sp. YZ-2020 (assembly GCA_016169945.1). Taxonomy (NCBI): domain Eukaryota; kingdom Metazoa; phylum Cnidaria; class Anthozoa; order Malacalcyonacea; family Clavulariidae; genus Trachythela; species Trachythela sp. YZ-2020. Next base: position 4,888,014 of record JADLSH010000393.1, on the reverse strand, counting down.
TATTGCGTTGCCTATTCCTGCGTTGTTTTTTGCGGTGTGTGCCGAGTGTAGCTAAGTTCATGATTAAAGCTGCTATATGCCTAAGTGCGTTCTGATATATGGGTGCAGATTCCTGAAAAGTTTGCTCATCTGATGAAAGAAGTGCGATGCGCTTGTTAATTGATGCAGGTAGTTGCCTTGTGATGCTCGGTGGGTGATTAGAGTGCATATTTATGTATAGTGGATCGTCATTGGGCTTCCTATAGGGCCTATGTTTTCCATTGTTAAGGTCGAAAGTTACATCTAAAAAGTTTACTATGCGTAAATTTGATTCGGCGGTAATTTTTAGGTCAAACTGCTCGAAAATTTTGTGGAGATCTTTCCTTGTTTTGTCTGCTAAACGTGCTGATTTACTTTTTATAATAGCCAAACCGTCATCTCTATATAGGCCGATGCTTTCTTTGCCAAATTTCTTACTCAGGTGGTTTAAAATGAAAAGGCCTACTAACTCGCAAATTTCCGCGCCGTCAAAACTGCCCATGCTAACGTCAAACAAACTATGGCTATCTTTTTTTATCCATGAAATTCCGGTATTGAAAATGAGAGATTTTGTAGCGTGTTTTATTATATAGTAGCCAAATTTGAAGCCCAAGATAAGCTTGGTGCAATAATTTTTCAGAAATAGATGGGTAGAAATCGACAATGTCAAACGAAATAAAACTGTGTCTCTCCTTATCTTTTATATTGCCAAACTGAATAACTTGTTTTGTATTCCTCCATTGATTTAAATTTTTCTCTCAAACTAGAATTAATTTTGTCCAAAATAACTTTGCTTATTTTTCCGGATTCGCTTTTAGCGGGATTAATTAATCGGCATTTTGGATTGTTTTCGAAATTTTCTTTGTGATCTTTTAAAGATATAAATGCTTCGCGTTTTTTCATTTTTTCAATTCTGTCGCCGATTCCTAAATTGTTCGAAATGTTTTTTTAGTTCTGAATCAATTTCATCTATAGTGTCCTCGGATCCATGCTTATATGTTCTCGGATCCATGCAACTTATATGTCCTCGGATCCATGCAACAGCCTGTTGCAGACAAGTTTTGAGGTAAGCGAAAATCTATAATTTGCTCTAACTGTATGTTGTCGAGCACTCTTTGCATTTCGTAGACCTAAACCTACACGTATATATTTGCACCCGTATATCGGTTGTGCACTCTTGTTTACGTTATTCATTTCTATTTAACTTCAAAATGCGGCAATTTCGATTTGACTATTCACTAAAGAATATCCCTATACCATCACAGGATGCTTATTTGAAAAATTTGATTGAAAAAGTGGAAAGTGTAATAAAACGAGATGGAAAGCCAATTTCTTTCTTAAAAACAAAAAAACCATTTCGGCCTTGCGTCCAGCAAAACACCTCCTTCTATTCCGGAAATGAAACCTTTCGAAGACGACCTTATAAAACTGATCGAAAATTTACAATTTCGGCCATATAGGAACCAATTTCAGAAATCTTTGACTAACGAAAATGTTGGGAGACGAATTGATTTTCTTTAGGACACTATAGATGAAATTGGACATCTATGATGAAATTGATTCAGAACTAAAAAACATTTCGAACAATTTAGGAATCGGCGACAGAATTGAAAAAATGAAAAAACGCGAAGCATTTATATCTTTAAAAGATCACAAAGAAAATTTCGAAAACAATCCAAAATGCCGATTAATTAATCCCGCTAAAAGCGAATCCGGAAAAATAAGCAAAGTTATTTTGGACAAAATTAATTCCAATTTAAATCAATGGAGGAATACAAAACAAGTTATTCAGTGGTTTGGCAATATAAAAGATAAGGACAGACACAGTTTTATTTCGTTTGACATTGTCGATTTCTACCCATCTATTTCTGAAAAACTATTGGACCAAGCTTTATCTTGGGCTTCAAATTTGGCTACTATACCTGAAAACGATATTTCAATAATAAAACACGCTAGAAAATCTCTCCTTTTCAATACCGGAATTTCATGGATAAAAAAAGATAGCCATAGTTTGTTTGACGTTAGCATGGGCAGTTTTGACGGCGCGGAAATTTGTAGTTAGTAGGCCTTTTCATTTTAAACCACCTGAGTAAGAAATTTGGCAAAGAAAGCATCGGCCTATATAGAGATGATGGTTTGGCTATTATAAAAAGTAAATCAGCACGTTTAGCAGACAAAACAAGAAAAGATCTCCACAAAATTTTCGAGCAGTTTGACCTAAAAATTACCGCCGAATCAAATTTACGCATTGTAAACTTTTTAGATGTAACTTTCGACCTTAACAATGGAAAACATAGGCCCTATAGGAAGCCCAATGACGATCCACTATACATAAATATGCACTCTAATCACCCACCGAGCATCACAAGGCAACTACCTGCATCAATTAACAAGCGCATCGCACTTCTTTCATCAGATGAGCAAACATTTCAGGAATCTGCACCCATATATCAGAACGCACTTAGGCATAGCAACTTTTATCATGAACTTAGCTACACTCAGCACACGCCGCAAAAACAACGCAGGAATAGGCAACGCAACATCATTTGGTTCAACCCACCATTTAGCAAGAGTGTTAGCACAAACATGGGACGTAATTTCCTTAGTCTAATTGACAAGCATTTTCCACCGCAGCACAAGCTACATAAAATTTTTAACAGAAATACAGTTAAAGTAAGCTATAGCTGCATGAACAATATTCAGTCAGTAATCACTAAACACAATGCACACATATCTAGAAATAACAAGCCACAGGAGAGGGACGCTACCAATTGCAGTTGTAGAAAAAACACCATTTGCCCTCTTCAAAAACAATGCATGACTAGGGACATAGTATACAAAGCAACAGTCACAGTAAGCAACACAAACACGATCAAAAATTACATTGGCATGACTGCAACCACATTCAAAGAACGATTGGCCAACCACACTAAATCTTTTCAGCATAAAAAGCATGCAAATGACACGGAACTTTCGAAATATATTTGGACATTGAAAGAAAACAATAAGGATTTCAGTATTAATTGGCAAATTTTAAAACATTCTATTTCGTATACGGGAGGATCAAAACGATGCAATTTATGTTTAGAAGAAAAATTTTGTATTTTTAAAGAAAAAAACAAGGATTGTTTACTCAACAAAAGAGCTGAAATAATTTCACGATGTCGTCATCGTAACAAACTTCGCATAAACAACGCAAACAAAGCCATGCATGCACACATTGTCTCCCACACACACCCCCACGCCCCGGCAGGAAGCATATAAGCGGTCATTTCTTTCGATACTTGTAAACTGCCTGATGATTCTTTTACAGATGAAACAGCCTGTTAGACAAGTTTTGAGGTAAGCGAAAATCTATAATTTGCTCTAACTATATGTTGTTGAGCACTCTTTGCGTTTCGTAGACCTAAACCTACACGTGTATATATATATATATATATACACACACACATATAATACAATACTTAGACATATACCTTCCATATCTCTGGCACATGTAAAGACTGCTTGTGCTTCTTAGTACAACATTCAACACACATTAATTGCAGGGTACCACACTGAAGACATCTGCACTCAGCTTTGTTTGAACAAAAGCAGCAACTGCTATCCTTGGTTAATGCCATGCTTTCAATATATTTATCCAGCATGCTTTCACGAATGTTTGACCAAGCTTCCATTTCTGCTCCTTTCTTTTCCAATATTGCCTAACACAAGTTTTAATTAGGGACTGTTTTCCATATTGGGGAATTTCATTTGTGGTATCATCATCTACATCGTCATCATTAGTAAAAAGTCAATGATTGACCCATCATATTGATCAACTTCATCTATATCCCCAACATGATGATCACTGGTACTTGCTTCCCCCAAAAGAGATAACTGGCCAGGTAATGTTATCTGAACTGGTATGGTAACTTTGGACCGTTTGCGACCTATAATTATATAATTTATGATTTCCAAACAAAACAAATATTAAAATGTTCAATGTGAAGCTAGCTGTTTCAGTATGGAATTGATTAGCCAATTCAAGACACTCAATTAAAGGCTGGCAAGAGGTAAAATACCCTGGGAATGGGGTGCTATATTGGGGTCCCACGTAGAGTACACTATCTTGCCTACGGTCTGCTGGCACTTTAATTGCTATACTAGTAGTTACTATTGCAAGGAAAGTGCACACTGTATGTATAGACTAATGGCACACTGTATGTATAGATTTATTTTCTTGTCCAAACGATGAGATTACAACAGTGCGATTACAACACTGTGATTATTGTAAATAATAATATATAAGAAGTACACATGCTAAACAAACATGTCACAACAGTCTTTGTTCCCAATCTGTAGATATTTCATTTAATCTTTATTTAGCATTTAGCTTCCAGTGTTCATCTGTACTATCCAGTGAATTGTCAAAATACATGATTATACAGCAAACCAACATAATAGTATATCTCTCCAAAACAACTGAGCAGGGATCCACATGACATATGTTGGAAATATTTAATTCTTTATATCGCAGATTCCATCCCATTACAGATGATGTAATATATCCATATTATTTTGTAAGTTTGTAACAACCATTTTTTTCAAGTAAATATAACATAATTTATCAACCAAATTTGGTTTTCATTTTCTGCCTCAATGTTACTTTGTGCCACAGCTGGCTCTGCCACAATGGGTAGATCAATAATATTTTGTGCCTCAACATGCTCCACAGGTTCTATCACAATGAGCTATTCCATTTAAAATCCGTAACCCCCCCTCTATCAAGGACAGGGGTTTTTCTATAACCCTGAAGAATTCCTGACTTTCAACAGCCCACCTGAGGAATTTTGTATTTACAACACCTACCCCTGAACAATTCCTGTCTTACAGCTATTACCCCTGAAGAATTTTATTGCAACCCCCTGAAGAATGCAATTTTTTTACTCAACCCCTGAAGAATTCCAAGGCAAAATGGCCCCTTACCCCTGAAGAATTCCAAGGCAAAATGGCCCCTTACCCCTGAAGAATTCCAGGGTCCTCCATAGGGGGGGTACGGTATTAAATGGAATAGCCCAATGGGTAGATCAATGTTTCTTTCTGCCACAATGGGCAGATCAATATTTTGTGCCTCAATGGGCTCTACCACAACAGGTAGATTGATATTTTGTGCTATGATCACAGGTACAGGCTCTATGACTACAGCTAGATCACTATTTGTCACCGTCATAGATGGGGCACAGGCGATATATTAACTGTGTCGATCACAGACCGACATATGACATATCTTGTAAGAAAGCATGTTTGAGCCCGTTGAGGCACAAAATATTATTGATCTGCCCATTGTGGCAGGGCCAGTTGTGGACAACGTAACATTCATCCGCCTGTTGAGGCGGAAAATGAAAACCAAATTTGGTTGATAAATTATGGTATATTTACTTGTTATGGTTGTGACAAACTTACAAAAAATATGGATATATTACATCATCTTATAAGGGCCTAATGAGATGGAATTATCATCGTACATGAATTAATTAACCTCCAAGGGTAGATATTTAATATTATTTGTCATCGTACATGAATTATAAACACTAACTATGGTTGGTAAGTTATCTATAAACAAATATTGTACACCAGGATCTAGGACTAATAAGCCATTACTCAGAGCTTTTAAATACATTTTGTCTCCTTGTATTAAGACATTATTAAATGTTGTTTTAGACCACGCGGACAATGGAATATTTCGTGCTGAAAGAAGCGCCGATAAACTCATAAAAGTATATTGCTTTCCTCTAGAATGAACACTAAACAGTTAATCGCCTTGATGAATTCGGCAGAAAGAAATAAAGCCATACTTACCTGTGTTTCTTCGGGAAATGTTTGTATATTTTGCAGCTCGCAATACAATATTTTCTCGCCCTCTCCCCCCATTTTAAAAATTCTCCTTGAGCTCGACTTTCTGCCCGGAAATTGCGGACAGACAAACCTCTAAACCCAAATAATATCGAGATTTGACATGCAAACATATATATATTTTGCGCGAAAGACTGGGTCGAGGCGCATGTCAAGGGATAGGGAGCTGCCTAGCTCCTCGGCAAGCAAAAGTGGCAGTAAGGCACACTAGAGAGCCCATGCTTCCTCAGTGGTGAAGCTAGCCATGGCAACTGGTCATGCTATGCTAATAAATGTCCACTTAAATAGTCTACAGACAATGCTTTTCTGAAGGTTTGAATAATTTAAATATTCAAAAATTTGCATGCATTACCAGTTGCTATGGCTAGCTGCCCAGCCTGCCTGGTTTACCCTATTGAAGTAGTTTTTATCAAAGCTTTGACCAAAGTACTGTATGTGTGACAGTATACCTCTTTCAGATGCACATTTTAATTCAAAAAAAGTTTCACGATGCCACTGCATTCACAGAACTTTTATAGTGTGAACCAGCCTTATCAATTTCAAAATAATAGCAACAATTACAGGACTGACCACACAATTTTCTTATAAATATAATTACATGATTGTATATTATAATACTAATATTCTTTCTAGCTAAAAATATCGGACACCTCGCCAATTATGAAATGCAACATTCTTCATCAATAAGGGCAATGGCATAAATCTTCTTTTTGCGAAGGTACGAGGCAAAGAACAGGTATATAAATAAGGATATTACCATTATTAGGCTATTCTATATACAGTACACTATTCAATATTCAAATCGCTCACATGTTTTATTAACCTTCCAAAGCTAGAATTGAACGCCAAATTTCGAAAGCCGCTACAGCACCAAGAGAAAAGTTAATACAGTACAAACTCCTTTTAAGTTTGCATAAATACAAGTTTAACTTGCGGTTTTCAGAACCCATTCTTTTTTGGAAAAGCAACTAATTTAAATTAGTATCCAGGCACTGTCTATTGCCTCATAGACACCTCTTTTGATTAGCCAATCAAAACGCTTAAAAGACACTTTTTAATACTGAAGTGACTACTAACACCGAATAGACTATTAGTAATGTAGCCAATCACAGCACAGGATTTGTAATAGTCTACTAGTAAGTTTATACTAATAAACAATAGTTTTTTCCTTGCAATGTATACTGTATGTCATTTCATTGTCATCGGAAATTGTAAAGTTAATGTTCCCTGAACCCCATATATACGCCAGTTGGTGAAGGATAATGTCTCCAGATACAGGTTACCATGCATGAAGGTGCAACCCTTCTATTTCCTTTGCCAAGATATCCATATGTATCCAATATATGTCTGTAAGCCTGTTTACAAAATGCTCTGGTACTGTTATCTTCCCTATCGTTTCGTATGTCTCCTACATTTCTGCAGCCTAGTTGCAATTATTCGGCATCTAGACAAAGTTTCCTGAACCGCCTGGTATTAGTCACACACCTTTTGCAACCACAACACTTTTTTCCATTTAATATAACATCTACCACATTTGCACCATTGTGGTAAAGGTTCCTGTCTGGCATGGGTTTGTGAGGTTGGCTCTTCTGATGCATCTTGCTGCTGTAATTGCTGGTATAAGGTCTTCATCATTGTCATACATGGTAATCATTAAACTATGTACATAATCCATGCTTCCAGCCCCTCTTCGAAGGCAACATAGTGCTAGCTGCTTTATCATAGGTGCATCCAAAGTGTCCAAAAATGCCTGAAGATGCAAAATGTTCATCATTTGTAAAATACAATAATAAATTAAGTCAAATTAAATTCATATGCATTGCCTAAACATCTTTAGAGAATATAGGCCGTGGGATGAGGGTCGAAAATGTTCAATTCCGTAGCACCCCTCGTGTAACTACATAATTTTTACATGAATGGATAGATTAGAACTTACTTAGTTAGAATCCGCTTCCCCCCAAGCGAAATAGTTGCACAAATTGAAGTACAACCTCTCCAAAGTTCGGGCTTTCTCGTGTTTCGAAATCCATGAACGGCCATTGTTGTGTTGCAACTACGCATGTGCTTGACCACAAACACTTAATGCGCACGCGCAGATAGGAAAACTGATCTCAACGCAGAACTGGACAAGAAAATAATTATGAAATGTGCGAAAGCAGGGCTGAAGTAATACAAGATGACATCGGATTGTTTTAAAAATATATGATATTTTTATGTTCTGTGCATTTTAATGGAGTTCGCCAAACATTCTGAGCAATGTACCGTGTCAAGCCCTCGCCAGGAACACTTCCAAGCCAACATTACAATAATAACTTATTAAAAATATGATGTTATTTTATACTACAGCAATTGCATGACGTTTTTGCAAGCAAATCTGTTTTTCAGGCTTTAAATATTATCACAATCCTAAACATTATATAACACGCATACCATAATTTCTCTATTAATTTGGGGGGGGGGGGCTTATTTCTAATATATACAAAGAGTCTGTTTGCACGTTTGATTCTCTTTATAAATATACAACATCGGGTACAGTGATGTTACTGTACAAAAGTATCAGTAAAATATCATAATTATCTTTAAAATACAATACTTTCACGCTTCACAATTTTATAAATTAATTGCTTACAGGAGAGGGGCAGGGGGGTGCTTAATAGATAAATTACGATATGCCATAAATAAGTATTACTCGGTGTTCACAATCTTATTTATTTTCTAACTCTCTTCCCATCAATTTTATTAGTCCAGGTTCCTTGTTTATTTATGCAGTCGCCTTCATCAAATTCTTCATCACTATTTTCAGCTTTACTCAACATATGTTCCTCAACTAAATCAGAAGTATCCAAGTTCTCAGCATACACAATTTCACTAACATTTCTAGATTTAGGCAAATAGAATACCAGCTGGGGATAACTGTTAATTAGCTGATGCTTGAGCTCGGAAGACCTGTATTTCGATGCATCCACATTCTCAGTTTCCTTAGCAATGACAACAAATTTCTCAATCATGTACTTTATTGCTTTTCCCTTGAGGATTTCAGTTTCAATGACTTCTTTACAGAATACATTGTAAGATATTTCATACACTGGTGGTGCACATGTTGTGGTCGTCTTTGCCTCCCTTGCAAGGAATGTGGTATAGTTGCTATAGCAAACTTTGTGGTAGCGGACCTCCAATGCAACACAGTCTTTATCTCTCATCTGCACAAGTATCCGCTCATCATTTTCCCTCTCAGCAGCTGTACGTTATAAGCCAGCATCAATTGTACTTGCCAACACTAGTGGTGTACTGGTGTTCCTCTTCTCTTTTGTGCTTTCTACACAAAACATACAAGTTTAGAATGCCTGTTTAAAAATGGCATTTACCAACTAAGGGCCTGTTTATATGGAACCCGGGCTGGCTCGCTGACCGGGCCAGCCCGCTTAGCAAGATCTCGCCATGAAATTGATTTTATAGTAAAAACTACTGTGCGTTTATATGGACAAGCGGGCTGGCCCGGTTCCAGAGATCTCACTTGAAAAAAAGGCGAGATCTCGCTTACCAGGATGAAAATTTCCCCATATAAACACTCACTAACCGGGTTAGCCCAGTTGCCGGGATGAAAGTTGAAAGAGACGCCACCACCAATTTGTGTGTAAGCTATTTGTAAGAACTGTCAAAACAATGTCAAAGGTCAAAACAACAAAATCATCCCGCCTGCTGGGATGAAATTTTCTCATATAAACACAAGACAAATTCATCCTTACGGGCTGGCCCGGTCAGCGAGCCAGCCCAGGTTTCATATAAACAGCCCCTAAAACAGGGTGAATTTGACAAATTAACCAGGTATTAAATAAAGTTATTTGGTTTGTAAAGTTTATGAACATTGTGTTCATAAACTTTACAATCCAGAGTAGCTTATATTATGCTTGTTTAAATAAACTTATTATCTGGATAATTAACCCATTAAGATCCAACGCACCCAATAGGTACTCTAAAATATCATATAGCCATATAGGTATATGCACAAGACAGTAAGGCACAATATGACAACTTTTCCACCAAAAGGTGGTCCATAGAATATAAAGATACTGTACACAAGAAATTGTACATAATCATACCTTGTCTCTTGAAAACCAAGACGAATCTCTTCCACAAATAATGCAGCATTCTGGTAGTACATGCTTGTTTCTTTGAGGCAAGGTCTTACTTGGTTCCACTGAAATGACTGAATTGCGTGTAATCTTTCTTCTGGGTTCCACGGCTGGTAAATGGTACTAAATGCTGGTTCGATGTGGCATGTGTGGTCTACGGTATTAGCGACCTTTTCCGTGCTTGTACTAGCTCCGTTTTCCTACGGATCTTTTCTTCATCGCTAAATTTCTTGTAGCATTTCATGTGGTGGTACCATTCTAAATCAAAACTTTCGTTTGTGTTCTCTGCCAAGTGCCAACTGCCAAGTATGAATAATTGACGAATTCGTCATCAAACTTATCATACGAATCCTTCGCTATCTCAGCTTGCAGGCAATTAAGTTTCGCCCATTTATTCCTGCAATCGACAAATTTCTTAAGCCTTTGACAGTAACTTTAGAAAGTTGCTCGGTTACGCCTTCAAAATGCATAAAACATGAGGATATTCGAATTTTCGACATATCGTCATTAGTAGCCATCTTGAATATGCGTGTTTTATTGAGATCAGTTTTCCTATCTGCGCGTGCGCATTAAGTGTTTTGTTGTCAAGCGCATGCGTAGTTGCAACACAACAATGGCCGTTCATGATTTCGAAACACGAGAAAGCCCGAACTTTGGAGAGGTTGTACTTCAATTTGTGCAACTATTTCGCTTGGGGGGAAGTGGATTCTAACTAAGTACGTTCTAATCTATTGATTCATGTAAAAATTATGTAGTTACACGAGGGGTGCTACGGAATCTGTTTTCTAAGCATATTTTCGACCCTCATCCTACGGCCTAATAGCCTCTATAATACTGTAAGTGATAATAAATCATTTGTACAATTATGATAGGTGATAGTATGAGTTTGACCACCCTGTTTGAATAAGTGGTTAGAAACATGTAATGATCTAGAGATCAATAGAAAACATTTAGACTGAATGCACTTTTCCGAGACAACTGTACAATGCTGAATAATGCATATAAATTATACTGTATATTATATACAGATTAAGATTAGAAATGTGGAAAATTTTGTCCAGATAGAATACCTTCACTTGATTGTTTTCCAGTCTGTTCTCTTCTTCCGATTGCATCTGTGTATATGTTTCAGTTGAAGTGTTAAAATATTTTCTGAATTTCCTTCTCATCTCCTCTTTTGCGGTGGAATATATCCTTCCTGCAGTGTATACAGCAAAAATACCATTTGGGTATTCAGAGCATAGCTAGAGGGGTCTGGGGGCATGCTCCCATGTGAAATTTGAACCCTGGACATGTAATTTCTTGCATTCTGAGCCACAGATTTACCCAAAACTACATACAATTTAGACAATAAATAGCATAACTTTGTGCACAAGACATAATTTCAATTATTTGTGTGTGCACCTGGTCCACAGCGTCTTACAGGGACACCCTCTTTAGTGCAAAGTTTTTAACTTTGCAGTATTGTGATGAGGGGCGAAAATTAACACGAGCTATCATACATACATAGATAGATAGATACATCGTAGTGTAAACTTTCCGGGGGTGTTTGCGAAGATTCTCTATTAATACCGTATCTATTAAACTTTGGGGTTGAAACTTTTTTAAGCACTTTCAAGTTATGTTATAGCTCAATTCGGATGTATTCATGCAGTGTTTAACTAGATTTACGAACAACATTTGGGTTGTGGTATTGAACGTCTACATCATACTGTACGAACACTATACTGTAGCCTTGTCTTACCCTACATTCAATACTGCAACATTGTGTGGGCTCAATGTTACACCACCAATTTAGGAAAGATATTCAAACCGGATATAGGGACCACACAAAACCCCTGTTTTCAAAATTAAAATTATTAAACGTATTTGATATAAACAAGTTTGTAGTCGGATTTTTTATTTTTAAGTGTCTGAACAACTCTGCATCCTTACCTCCTACCTTGAGGAACTATTTTTTACTAAATTGTGAGGTGCACAGGTACCATACCAGAAGTGTCAACAAGATTCATGTCAGAACAACTACCAGAAAAATTACTCTTAAGTTTAGTGGGACTAAGTTATGGAACTCACTCGCTGACAAGATTACTAAATCGAAATCTCTGAAATTGTTCCAAAAAAAACCTAAAATCACCATTATTTACCGAACTAAATGAAAGCTAAGTACGTTTTAGAGTTATCTCATTGCTTATCAATCTGCATATCTAGTTTGTATTACAAATATTCTTCAACATCATATTGCTATACTTGCATTGACTTATGATGCTGGTGATTGGTGTTTTTCACAAACTCATTAGAGTTTCTTAACCAATCTACCATGTATACCATAAATCCATAAATTATTTATTTTGTGATGTATTATTAATACAAAACATTAATATTACATTATACATTATGATTATACGTAACTTGTAACATAATATATTCCTATGTGTGTTTTTCTTTTCTTTTTTTGGTATATAAGAATAAAGTTTCATTTCAAAGTCATATCATAACAATCATAACAATCGTTTTATATATAATTTTATATATATAATATTGGGCTGCTAACTCCCTCAGTAGCTATGAACACGTGCGTTCAAGTCCACTGATCTAATAATATCACGGAACGAAAATACGAAATTTAGAAATATTTACCGCACAATGGTGGCAGCTGGGAGTGGGAATGCGATGGAAATACTATCAAATTTATAAATAAACGTTTTCATTTTGCCCTTTTGGATTAGTAGTGCGTTTTGTCATTTATATATTCAATAGACAATACTGAATGGGTTGAATATTCATTATTGCAATATTTTTATAAATTCCGAAGCGTAAGTTTCGCCTCAAACGTGTCACATATTTTGGACTTGGTAGTTGGTGCTGGTTATATATACAAAGATTCAAATACAAGATTCAAGACCCGATGAGATCCCTTTGGCCTTACCGTAAATATTAAATATGTTAGTTATAGTATACAGCATTGGATTTTACCAGCGATCTAAGGTAAGTCGACTTGCATACAATTTATACACATTAATACAGCTACTGTATTTTTTCTGGCGAATTTTATAGATAGTAGAAGTTGCTATACTCTGTCCGTAGACTTGTAGAGTGTAATTTGTAGAGTCACTAGGGTAGTGGAGTGGAGTATGAACTGCATAATTTTGAAATTTGACATTTGTTATGCAATATTAATAGAACAAACAAATTATATTTCTTTTATAATTCTTATTTCTGAACTTCTTGTATAAAGGTATTGTGCAATTTGCATTTTAAAATTCTTCACATCTCTGTTGATGGAGCAGTTGTTTACAAATGCGAATGGCATTTTGGCGAGGATGCGTCTGTATATATAACTATGTTGTATGATGCATTCTATATACCTTTTAGTTTTGCTTAGCCTTTATTTTAGTAGTCTGTGTGCAACCGTACTCTTGAAATTTTATATACATGATGAAATCATAAATAAATAAATAAATAAAATTTGAAATAATCGAAGTTGAGTTGAAATATTTGTAATTAGTTGAATAAAACTAATCAAATATTGCAACCGTAAACAAAAGACAATTTGATCTGCTTACTATAATATATTGGCAAAAACATAAATCACTCATCGCGAATTTAGAATTACGAATGATGAAATATTACAAGCTTTTCATTGACAAGTGATATTGTTGAAAAACTGGCGTGCTATCTTTTCAAAAGCTTGTCACATTTAATCAATTTTCAAGGGCAAATAAAAATAGTAAAGCTAAAAATAATTGTCAAATAAAAATTGCTCGTGTAAATACGTAATATGCAAATATCAACACAACACAACATGGATGCACAATAATTACGTACGCACTATCCTTGGATCACTAGTTTTTGGCTCCATCCTTTCTGGAGCAAGTATTTTTGCAAGCACAAGTCTGCCTTGCAATCTGTAAAAGAATATCATTTACATAATAGTCATTAGCATATAAGGTTTTATAAGTTTTTATGCAACGATGTGAAACGTGGTATAATATAAAAGAAAACAATAATAAAATCTTGCGCACATACCTGTCCTTGAGACTGAGATGTATTCATCCTAACAAACGAAAATCTATATGAAAATTGTCGAAATTTTTAAAGAAAATATGTAAAATTTTGTCTTTGATGTAGAACCGTTCGCCAATATATAATGAGGTACAATAGTAATAGCGCCATATTCACCGCTGGATAATACGATTATGAGCCTTTTTAACTAGCCAATCAGTGCCCTGGAACAGCCCCTTTAAGAGAGTTCTCCTTTAGCAATCTTCTCCAAAACAACCATACTCTTGTTGGAACAACCAAGAATAGCATGTCGAGAAAAAAGACCCAAAGCTTGCATATTGCCAAGATAACTCGAAGATTTTTCTAGAGATGTTCACAGCACCAAGTTGTGACACAGAATGAGAAAACTGGCAAGTGACACGCTATTTATACCAATTTTTCACGTGCAGCTCGCCTTTAGTGGTATGTCACATTTGTATTTTAGATGTAGGTGTATAGATATAGATGTATAGGTGTAGATATAAATGTATAGGTGTAGATGTATGTATAGGAGTATGTGTATAGGTGTGGGTGTAGATGCATATGTGTAGGTATAGGTATAAGTGTATATGGTAGGTGAATAAGTATGAGTATAATAGGTATATAGATAGATATAGGTGTAGGGGTGTATGGATGTGGGAGTAATTATAATGAAATGGTAATGTAGCATAAAATACCATAAATATATTCCTCTATGCGGCATGATCGCGTGTTTGGCGTTTGGCCTGACGTTTTGGCCTGTTTCGCCTGACCTTTGGCCTGTTAGGCCTGACTTTTGGCCTGTTTCGTCTTAGACGGCTGGCCAAGCTTGGAAAAATTGTCTAGAAAATACTGTCGATGGCATTGTTTGTTAAAAGCATGAAACTATGCAAAATGTCTTAGGATAGTGTTTACTTTGAGGGTGTGAGTGGTTGCCAAAACTGCATATTGGCGCAAACACGTAGTTTTACTACAACACATAGACCTTCAAAATCAGTAAATATTCGAAATTAAATGCAATAATTTACGAATTTAAGCCTTTGGGTTACCACTCGTCCTAATAAATCCATCCTTATTTTGAAACTCGCCTCCATACAGGTATTTTAACAAGTGTAATAGTAATACCATATTCTCATTAGCATGTCACTTTGAGTTATGACAATTAAGAAAAGGAGGAATTTGCACATGCTAATTAGCTAGTGAACCAATTACAATAAATTCATGATATCGAAAATTGCTTTTAGATGGATTCCCATCTATCGAAATGTCGTTATGAAAACCTTCCAATTTCGGCACATAAATAGAAAAGGCAACCACTTTCACTGTCAAAGTGAACATACTCCGATAACATTTAGTGTGGTTTCCTGCTTCTAACAAAAAATGCCATCGACAGTTACTCTTTTCGAAGCTGGCCGGCCGCCTATCTTTGATATAAACAAAAATTCAGGAGAAACCAAATCATTTGCATCTGTTCTTCAACATGGTTAAGCGTGTTTGTCGTATGGCGAGAAATTCTGGACACCAGTGGGAGGAGCTAAATGTGTGACGTATATCACAAGTCTGTCACTGATCAATGATTAAAGTGTTGGGTTTTTCAGTGAGTTAAATTCATTATCAACGGCCGATTTCTGCTTACTGAAAAAGTTGTGCAGTAGAAAGAGTTATTGCATGTCGAGAATCAGAAGAGGTAAGTTTGTGTTGTTTATACTTTTAATATATATAAAGAATGTATTAATTTATCGTTTTTAGTTTGCTCAAGTCTCTGACATTATAAACTGTAATAATGATAATGCTTTTCGAATAATCATGATTGGACTATTACATTTAAGGGTAAAGAATTTCTGGTAAAATGGCTGGATTACAGCTCATTTGAGTCTTCCTGGGAGCCAGTAGCACTTTTGACAGAGGAATGCATTAGGCAAGTATTTAAATAGGAATTTATAGCAAGTCCTAATACTTTTTCCCCATAAGGTTAATCTAAAGTACCCATTACCCTTTCTAGAGTAGACTAAGTAGACTACTCACAGAGGTGTTATACCTCAACTCACCAGAATTTTTAATATTTTGTATATAAATCTTCATAATCTGGTGGGGCAGTTTTTATAAAAAACTGAAAACCATCCAAAAGAACAGAATTCGCTCATTGTAGTAGCCCAGAAGAAATATATCACGAAGAAATGTTCGCTCATTGTAGTAGCCCAGCATTGATAGAAGTGCATACCAGTTGCGTTTTCAAGGTGACATGATTTAAACTCATCCTTTTAATACTGTATATACATAATTTTGATTGAAATACATTTTGTATATTTCCAAAAAATAGAAATTTTAAAAACAGATAAGAAATACATACAATGTGTTTACAGTACATAAATATCTCTGAATAAGAAAGGATTTAATCAGTAAAAATGTAGTGAAAATTGATTATAATATATAAATATATTTGATATAATTCAGGGCATAAAATATATTTTTTATTTGTTTTTTATATTAATATTAAACACGTCATTGTTAGACTGATGTTTAAGTCCTTTACCTTGACTTTGTTGTTTTACTTCCATGTGTAGTTTAATGAACCCATTGAAATCAGGGATGGATGTGGCCGGCTATGTAATATTGTCATGTTGTGGGAGTTTGATATTTTACCGTCACCAATATCCCAAGCAGTCCCTCCAGGTGACCTGGATATTCAAAATGATGAGCTGGATAATGTACTTCCACCTGTACCTTTAAACAAGCCAACTGAATGTAATTGTTTTAAACAACTACTAAATCCTGTTTATTTGGCAAATATTGATACACACGGAGTGGTACAGAATGAAGACCTGTCTAGTGGTGCTAGTGTTGGTGAAACTGAGGCAGTGAATGTAAATGAAGTTGAGGAAATTCGACAATTGACAGAAATTGATGTGGAAGATACTGCCGTTGGTGACAATGTGGATGATGAAATGTCTGATGATGAAAATAGTTCGGATGTTATATCTATGTATTCTGAAACGTTTGTTGTTGGATCTTGACAAGAGAACAGATACCAAGCGGCGCTCTCAAGGTGCATGTGGAGAAGATCATCAAACCTAGAGTTGACATTTAAAGTGGAACATGAACCAGACAATGTTCGACACACAAATGCATTGAAATTTTTAGTGTTTCACAATGACAACTGGCATATGATAATTGGCTATTGTGGATTAAACAAAATTACTAAACTCAAACATGCTATGCATCGAAATGAGGTACATTCAATTACACTAGATACTTTGAAAAGGACATATGCGTACAGAGAAAAAAAAACTATTGTACAGTGCATCCTTACTGATTGTGAAACGAGGACCATGGGATAGAGATGATCCAGGAAATACAAAAAACAGCCATATTGATTGATCATTTTGTGCTTGTTGGAAAGGTGGGTAAAGTCCATTGACATGTGTCAAATTGATCACTCAAATGTGCTTACATTTTATAATCAAACAGTAACATACAATATGTCTTTGTATATAGATCAAGAATACCTCAGATCAAGCTTGAGTTCCTAATATATATATTATTGGATTTTATAACCGGTGAGTGCGTTTGATATTCATTTGTCACTGTCCCATTTAGCCACCCACAGTTTGGTCAAAATGCACAGTTATTGTTGAAGATACAAGTTGTATACCCTGCCTTCTGAGCATTTATATTCCCGAGATGCAATTAAAGGTGTATGCTGGAAAGGACTTTCATATAATCAGACTTGTTGATGGTCGAGTTTAAGGATTGGATGAAATTGTGGTAATAATAGTATTATTATAACTTTCTTAATACTGATAAAAGTTGCTGCCTTGCTCTGTTTCTCTTTCAGTATTTCTGTCAAAGATGACACACACAGAGATGACAGATGGGAATGTTCAGAAATGAAGAGATGGAGATAGAATGTCCGGAGATGAAAGACAATAATCTACATATTATTGGACCTTTAATCGGTGAGTGCGTTTCGTATTAATTTGCCACTATCCCATTTTGCCACCCACAGTTTTACATATGAGCTTGTTAACAAAATACACAGCTAAAGATATAAGTTTAATACACTGGCTTCTGAGCATTATTGATATGCCAGAGATGCAATTAAATTTAAGGTGTATATATATATATATATGCCAGCTGCAAAAATTGTGATGGTTGGGTTTAAGGATTGGATGAAATTGTGGTAATGCCTATTATAATTTTCTTAATACAGATAAAAGTTGCTGCTTTCCTCTGTTTCTCTTTCAGTATTTCTATCAAAGATGACACATAGAGATGAAAGATCGGAATGATCCTTACATGGCAAGTTGGTTACCTGGCAAGTTGGTCTGGATTACTGGTACTATAGATACATGTATCAAGCAAAGAGATTAGAACAATACAGAGAACAATCATTATCTGACAAGTTGGTTCCTACCATCCAATGTCTATCTGGTTTACTTACTGCCACTCTATATTTTATTGTATGTACAGTATGATTGCTTTGTGATTGTGTACTAGTTACATTCCATTGTGAGGAATTTATTTACCCTGTAGACCAAAACAATCAATATGCAACCAAGACAACATGCAATAACTACACACAGACAATTGGTTATTCAAATTGCATCTATATTAAAAAAACTGTTGCTTCATTTTCATTCCACCAATATGCATGGGATTAAGCATATGGCAATACATATGAAAATGGTGCTTTTACTGTATGCTGGTCACAACAGACGGTTGAAAGTATTAAAGTAAACCCGCCCCAGGGTTAGCGTTAATAAAATGTTTGAACAACTGGCCCCAGTATCTAATTCATGATAAATTGCATTGTTAGTTATGTAAGTGAAAATTAAATTGTGTTTATGTTGTATATGTTGCGTGTGGTCATACAATATTTTCGAGAGCCTGGGTTATATATACATACATGCCAAGTACTGCATTCACAAAAACATCAAATCAATACATAAATACTTGCAAGCATTATATGTAATCACTAACACCATACTTACTCATAACATTTGCCACAATATGGTACCTTCATACTTGCACACCACATAGCATACAGCTTACATACAGTTTTCCAAAACACTATCACCAAGACAAGATAGCACAGATTGAGGCACAGTCCTAACAACTAAAAGCCATAATTTTTCCAGTTAAACACAGTAACATACAATAACATAACATACAATACTTGAACAAATTGATTATAAATTCAACTTTGTTATTAATAGTGATATTCATCAGTATAACACGAGAAGGACAAACCATTTTCACCTCAAGAGTGAAAACAAATTGGGGCAAACATTCTTTTAGCTATTTAGCTCTTAATGACTTTAACACTCTTTCATCTGCTATAAAGGATACTTTCAAATTACATTTTAAATAGCTTTACCTTTCGTAGCTACGCTAATTCTTTTTATATTGTATTGTGAATGTATATCTTAAACAGGGCCTCATTGAAAAATAGTACTGGTGAAAGGCATAAAAACAACCCTTAGAATATATACAATAAAGTAACCTTGCCTTGCACATGATCCAAGGGAGGTCTAGAAAGCATCCATCAGCCAATCTTCTTCAAGCAGATCTTCTTCTTCGACCAGATCTTCTTCCATTCTTTCAATGGGGCTTCCAATATTGGAGGTTCCATGACAGGTCTGTGAAGGTGATGACGGGCGGTGACTTGGTTATGTCCTGCCAAAAAGCAACGCCCTGCTGTGAATATGGAGGAGTCTTCTCGTCTGTTAACAGCTAGCCTGTGAACACGGAATGGATGATCTTTTGGTTCTATGTCTTCTGGGATCTCATCAGCTTCATTAAAACTTGGCAATTCTTCATCAAAATCTCTGAAGCGCTCATTGCTTGTCCAGTAGTAAAATGGCAAATCTTTGTCAATTCGTTTGCAATACTCTCTAAAGGAAAATATGTCTTATGTATATCTAAACTTTGTGTATTTCCCTTCATGTACAGTATATACTATACTTCACAACTTTCCTCCATAAAGATTTCATATTTTTCACTGTAAAGATATTGCCAAGGAAACAGTGCAACAATGAGATAAATACTTCTACATCATCTGAAGTGCCAGCTCTAGGATGTTCTGGATATCCAATTCTATCAGATTCTCTTCTGCGATATTCAATGCTTTCGATGTTAATGGTACCAAAATTAGGTGTTGTCTTATGCCATGGCATCCAGTCATCCAAAACCATGTTGAGCATAGCGTAGTTCTTTCTGCACCGCTCAAGCTCGGAAAGACCTCTACCATCTGCTGCCTTGTGCCATCCTGCAACAATGTTAACATACTCTCCTTCCTTCTCATAACCATTTTCACTGACAAACTTGGCAACAAGGTACGATAACATTCTTTCAGCGTCAACCACAGATTGTTTTCTTTCACCAGTAAGGGCTGCAAATGTAGATCCAGTTTTTGGATGATGCAACTGTTAGTTCAGTCTTCCCGTTTTGGAAGGTTTTGATTTTCCTTCTGATTTAAAACCACTTTTGCATATCCTCTCAGCAGACGACTTTGACATCTTACATTTATCGTTACACTTATCAAAGCGCTATAAATGTCGTACAAGGGAAGGGAAGAGGGGATATAGAGGAAAGTATATACTCTTCTCTTACATACTTCTTATATACTTTCCTCTATATCCCCTCTTCCCTTCTCTCTGACGACATTTATAGCTTTGATAGTGTAATTTGTGTGCAGGCCTTCGACCCTATAATCGGGCCGAAGCCTGCACGCAGTCTATATCTTTACATATTAATTCTATTTTGTTATGATTGTTATGACTACTTTATTTTCATTGGTTAATATTTTGTTCACGTGACAGCTTTTATAGCGTTGCTATAAAAGCTGATGTAATGTGTTTATCTGTCTACTAATTTCTCCTGACGAAGGGCTTTAGCTCGAAACGTCGAGATTTTGTTTATATCTCAATAGGCACACGCGAAACAACCCTCATTTGTTCTTATATATATTTAAACTTCCTCCTTGCCCTTATAAGTAATTACCTAATGGGCTTTCTTACGTACTAATGATTATGATGTTACTAAACCTGCAAGGCCGCGCGCCTCCCGCCCTATTTTTTCACATTAATGACGCCTAACAATTAGTGACGTCACCATCTCACAAACAAAATAATGACGGTTAATATGTCACATAAAAAATATATAATTTTTGCACATTATCATTTTTACTATTTTAAGACAACCTGGACAAAAGTCTTAGGACACTGAGCATTTTATAGATTTAATTTTCAAAAGTCACCTTCCCCTCCCCTCCCCCTTCCCCCCTTTTCAATGTTGGAAGTTTGCCAAATTTCACTCGAACAATCCCGTAAATCCAACATTGTTTGGGGGAAATGGGGGGAGTGTTTAGGAAACTCAGTTGCCCGATAAATCCTGTTTCCTTTAAGATTGCTATAAAATATAACAAAATGTTAAGGTGTCCCAAGGACTTTTGGCCAGGATTGTAGGTCGACTTTTCTGTAACAGGCATTCCATTTCCATCAAAAAGGATAGTTTTATCACGCTTGTAATGCTTAAGAAATTCATTCTATACGTTTCTGACAACTGACAAATGACAACCTTCAAATTTCCGACAAACACCCCAATTCACATTTGGATGTAGGCTGTTTTTAGCCCTTTCTCCCAACCAAAATTACCACCATTCATTTGTAACCATATGGTGATAGACAGACTAAAATACTAAAAATTACGTACATATGGGTGCACACCAATGCAAGCGGATGGATACATGGCTCGCTGCATGTCTAAAAATTAATAGCATAATATGGGAATAGTAAATAGATATTACAGTACAGTACCTCCTGTCCTCACAAGGAATTTCAAGAGCATCTCGTATCAGTTGCACCAGGTGTAATGGGCATGTCTCTCCTTTAGTTCTCAAGCTGTTAAATTCCCCATCAGTGACAAAACCTAGTTATGTAATTGGAACAAAAAAACTAAGGGACTGTGTAACCTGGTAAACATCAATTGAAATTATCACTAAAGTCACATCATAAGTACTAGTGTATCTCAGAATAATCATAATTGTGAGCGTGTATCACAATAAGGTTGGGTTACTGTCGTTGCAATGGAAGTGTTTCTAAAATATTACATCAATTCATTACATAAGTTGATCAATACATTTGCTCAAAACTTCCTGTTTACTAGCATACTTGTTCCCAATTGGTCAATCAATCACTGAAATGAGACGCCATTGGTCGATTCACACACACAGGAAGTTGATCAATTTTTCAAGAATGAATTGATAAATTCTAGGTAATGAACTGATGCAATATTTTAGCAACACTTCCATTGCAACGACACTAAAGGTATTTACTAAAAATACTGTAATTGTAATTGGTGAATGAAAAAATGTGATGCGAACAAGGTTTTTGCCAACCAAACACATTGCACAAATTTGCGTTCTGTGAAGAAAAATTGCCCAGTAGAAAACAAGATTAATTTTTCCTAGTACTATATGTTATTTATAGCAAAATACCACTGACTCTCAGTGATAGTCACTCACTGCAAGAAAACTTTATAATGCATAAGATCTATTAACACATCAAGTTTTGGCCTACAAGGGGGTCTCTTCTTTAAAGAGGCAGTCAAGTTCGTTCATCACATGCACTCTGTGAACATCATATTTTTTTAAATATGTTTATGTTTGGACTTGACCAACCCTTTAAGGGTATTAAATATTTATGCCAAACATTTGATCTAAATGTTATGGTCAATAGTCGTTGCAGATGGCAAAGAAAAATATATATTCAATTGGCATGATTATATTTTACTCACCAATAGGAAGCATTCCAAAATTAGCCATCTCCTTTCTTATGTTATTTGTCAGCTCTCGCACAGTCTGGTCTTTCAACGAATGGTAGGGGAGATATTGAATCGGAAGACAGTATGGTTTCTTGTTGCGACGTTCATCAGATAGAAGAAAGACGAACACATGGGTTGCCGCAGGTTGTCTTCTTTTCACAAACAAATTCCTCAGATACGTCTCCCATTCAGATGTTTTATCAGACATGCTCTGTTGTACATGCAACACTTGAAAACTTTGGCCAACAGAGGCATTCAAAGTTTTTACACAAGAAAGCAACCACTGGCATTGCTGTAATTAGCTCACTATATTTCCACTCGTTCCCATGAAAGTTCCATAAGTACCTTTTTGATGGGTTTGGCGTTTTACTTTTGTCTGTATATGCTTTTTCTGTGCCTTCATTACACCTTGCACTAATCCAGAAACGCCCTGAAGGATATGCAGTTTTCATGTCTTTTAGTGCTTGTTCCTAAAAATGCATAAAACAAATTGTTCAGCACATTGTTAGTGTACAGTACTGTACCTAGCTGTATTCCTGCATTTTGAAGTATGTAGATTATATTTTATCAATAATATTATTGATAACAAGCAGATTAATAATTACCTGTATTACAGGCCAGCCGATCCGCACGTTGTATGCCAGTAAAATTACTGGTTACAATGTCTAACAATTCCAGTAACTTACTAAAATTGTAATTTTACACATGCAATGACCCTGACCCAATCCCCAACCCTAACCCTAAACAATCCCAGTAAGTTACTGTAAACAATTATGTTACTGGGTCACAGTGTGGAATGGGGCGTACAGTCCTGGTTGAAATGCAGGCTACATTGCCTGAAATGGAAATGCAAAATGGAATATTCACAATATTAAAGTAGAGTTCACCCAATATCTGGCAATGCACTTGAGATGCACCCAATGCCAGACAATTTTAATCGGCAGTAGAAGAGTACTGCCAATCAGTACTGTATAATAAACATATATAAAAGTTATAATATTAACAATACAAAACACTGACCATTATTGGATAGCCATAATGCTCTTCATCAACAACACTCCACATTGGTCCTCTGAACAGATGCCACTGAAGAAAATCAGCAGGTATTTTAATCTAGATGATAATATTAATGTCAGTTTGCACCACCAATATTTTGCAATTTTTCTCGACTAGTACAGCTAGACAACAGACTACACATACTGTATATGTATATCAATAATATCACTTTTGCTAGAAGTAAATAATACATAGTTTATATATACAAAAGGAATGTTTAATATTTTCTCATGTACATAAGGCTTTACCTGTAGGTAGAAATTACGAGATTTTTGGAAAATGAATAGATATGACTGGATGAGAGCATACACTTTTATATTTAAATTAAATACTTTTATAACAACATTTCGCACCTGTTTTACATGAGTGCAACTAAAGAACTCTATCTGATACTCAACCAGGCCAAAAGGCATCCTATCCATTGGAAAGATGGGTTCACCAGTTACAGGTTTAGTATTGCATAATGCCAAGGCGAATTTACACAATAGGTTGCTTTTGTTGTTCTTTTTTAGCAGTTCCATTGCTTTAATAGAGAGTGAACAAAATTTGCCAGGGTTAGATGTTATTTTATGCTCCAAAGCAAGGTGTAGGAATAGTTTGTTCAACAATGTTTCTAAATCATCATTTTCCACTGTAGGTAATGGTTGAGCATTGCTTGTTGATGGCGGTGGTGTTATTGTAGGGTGTTGTTCCTGTTGGTGGTGGTATTCTTGGTGGGTGTGATATTCTTGGTGGTGGTGGGGGCGGTATACTTGGCGGTAGTGGTATTCTTGGTGTTGGTAGGGGTGCCGAGGGTGGTGGTGGTGGTGCTGAGGGTGGTGGTGGTGCCGATGGTGGTGGTGGTGCCGATCGTGGTGGTGGTGCCGAGGGCGGTGGGAGTGCTGAGGGTGGTGGTGGTGCCAAGGGTGGTAGTGGCCTTTTATCAATCACTAGTTCTGCAAAACTGTCAGATAATGTCAAATCATAATGGATTTCAGCATCTTCCAATGTTGCAAACTTTTTCCTGTACACAACAGTTACTCGTGATCGCAGACAGCAATCTATATAAAAGGCATGAAAACAAGAATGAAGTAACATCATATCTATGATTGAATGTTTAAAAAACATCCTTGATCTTACTCTTTTTATACTAAGGGCTTTCAAAATAAGCCGGCAGCCACTGAGTTACTTTGAGCTTTACTGCTGGGTTACTATGAGCTTTACCGCTGGCAACTGTGACCTGTCGGTCAAACTTTAGAACAATTTCAATATCAGACAACTTAAAATCCACATTACCGCCTGCTAATTTATTACCACAACAGTCTATATTGAACTAATTCTGAAATCCCTGTATATTTATATTAATGAATTAGACATCTAACAGTAGCATTAACTTACTTGATAAGAGAATGTTAGAAGTACCACATTTAATATGTTTGGCATCATTGTCCCAGAAACTGTTCTTTTTACAAAATGCTGGCCACTCTCCAACAGACATTTTTCCATATTTTGGATCTGTTTTGGCAATCACT
Source organism: Trachythela sp. YZ-2020 (assembly GCA_016169945.1). NCBI lineage: Eukaryota > Metazoa > Cnidaria > Anthozoa > Malacalcyonacea > Clavulariidae > Trachythela > Trachythela sp. YZ-2020. The sequence goes on along the minus strand of JADLSH010000393.1, from coordinate 4,862,558 downwards.
ATGAACTCAACAAATGCCTTGTCTTCCTCAAAGGTCCATTCATGAAATTTTACTGGGGACAACAATCTCAATAATATTATAAACATCGCTGTCGTCAGATTCCATTTCTTCCCGAATTCTAGAATCAAATAGAAAAATACAGTCAGTACAGTTACAGATATATTGCAGGTATTAAACAGGAGAATCAAAATATATAGCAACATATAAGCATATGTTTCTAAATACAATATAAAATAGTGCATCATACACAAGATTCCCTCGTGCCATAATGATCACAATGCGGTCTATTTCCACCATCTGCGTTACAATACAGCAAAAATACCCCATGATTACTCCTCAATTTAGTGGAGCTATTTAAGGTTTTAAAGTACCAATATAAAGAACAAAGCTTGCTGAATATGACGTGATGTTTTCCCTGTTTCTGTTTAAAAAAGCTAATTAGCTCCAGCATTGTTTCAAGGTCACTTTTGTGGTGTGTCCTCTGACCCGGAACAAGCATAAATACAATGCGTAATTAACATAACTAAAAAGAAATATCTATACCAAACAAGTCAAAAATAACTAAATTAGATACCTAAACAAAACAATTATTAAAACATACCTTCCAAAAATCAGATCTTTAGGGATAAAATCGCAATATATTTCAACAATTTTTCACCTAACTTTGTTGAAAATCGCAAATATTAATATTAATGAGATGCAATGCATTTCGGGAAAACCCTCATTCCTCCTCTGGGTTAACCATTAAGCCGCAATGTGCCCTACTTTGCCTTGTTTAATATCAGATGATTTATGATTGGCCAGTTAAGTTGTGTAAAACTACCTGAAAAATACAATAAGAACTTCAAAATAATTATGGTTACAGTAAGGATATAAAAAGTTTATTTGTTTGATATTATACACCAGAATTTAAAATTCATTATTTACACCAATAACAGTCTAGCTTTTCTTATTTGTTTCTTTGCCTTGTTCCTACCATTTCTTCTTCGCCCATTTCCAGGTTCCTCTGCTATGCTGGTTGCCACTTCATTGCTTTCCATAATTTCAACTACAGTCTGTTTTTGTGTGCTTATGCTCCTCCCTTTCATCTTCTTACTTACTTCTTGCTTCCCGCTATTCCAAAAATCAGCAGCAACTTCTGGTGTACTGTGCTCTGCCCAAATTACCTCTGCGGGGCTGTCGAAGTTGTTGGACTTTCGAAGGACTATGCTTCTTGCGACATCATTATTTTTCTCCACACCTGTCTATAAAAATATTCTAACAAGTCCATTCCTGCTTATGCCACAACAGTGTTTATTTTAGTTAATACCTTTGAAGACAGGCAAGCCACAATGGGTTATGCTCTATTTTTCATATTGGTATAAAACAAAATTATGGATTCCTACCTTGCCCACTGAACTGCTTCAAATTCTTTAAATTGGAAAGAAAACCTTGAATATGATATGTTGCTGCATGCATATAAGGTGTAACATTTTTCATTGCATACCCCTTTCTTTGGTTTCCCAAGGTCAGAAATAATGTTATCCAGCATCGGATCTGGAATTTAAAATCATACCATTTCGTGAGTCCCTGGCAAAATAAGTATGTGGTATTTAACATTTATTATATAGTGCCACTTCAACCTTTTCATAGTTCATACACCAGAAAATGACTTACCCTTGATCCACAGTTCTCCAATTCTTCAGGGTTATTAGAAGAAATGCAGTGGAAATATATGTGGGCAAAGTCCTATCAGAAAGTAATATAAATGCTATATGTAAGAGTATACTGGTGTATCATAAGTTGGTCGGTTAAGTATACTGGTGTATCATAAGTTTTCAGTACCTTCCATAGTTTTATAACAGTTCCTGCAGTATCCTGATGGATAATGTGTTCAGGGCTTGATTCAAGCTTCTCCAGGAGGGCATGGAGCAACTTCTTGTCACCCATGAGTGATGTCCAGTCCATTTTCCCACTCCCTTTTCGGTCTTCATTCCGTTTCTCCCACATGCTAAAAATTATGCCGCAACTATTTATGAGCTGAGTGAGCTTCCGTAAATTGACCCCTTTGGGCTCCCCCTTCTTCAAGAAGTCCTTCTTATCATCTAACTCCATAGCATCCTCTAATAAGTTAGCTAACAAGATATCTGTAATTCGAAGAAGAAGGTGGAGCTCATCTAGGACAATATTGGAAAGCAGAATATCCAGCAAGGGCATATATTTGCAACAACATGTTTTGTCACTCCCCGCATGTTTCTTCACATCAGCAGCCTCGTACCCAGGCACTTTTAAGGAAAAGAAAATTTATGCATTCAGCTCATTTATAGAGATCAGTGGCTGAGCTCGTTCATGTTTGACCTATTTTTTGCTTCTGGTAACTTGTACTTGATGCTACCTTGAATAATCTGCATAAATCGCTCCAGGAATTGTCTTCTGAAGGTAAAATGTTATAAATTTTGGTACACACCGGCGTGAGTATAAGTATACTATTTAAACAATATATATTTTTATGTTTACTGGTGTTAAAAAATGTTTTTCCTGGTTGAAGGGATCTGAGTTTCCTTCACAGGAGTTCTGGAAGCTATCTGGTTCTACAAATTTAAATTTTAAACAGGGGACAAATACATTGCATTGCCATTGATGCTAATTAATCAAAAGTTCAAAATTGACATGGTGACATCTTTATAGTCAGAAATATATTCATATGAACTACAAACATTCAAATATGAACATTTAATTGTCCGAAAGATACGCCTAGTTCAGCACTAGAACTTGAGGTAGTGAGGTCTGTTGAGGATGCTAACATGTTGTATTACAATGTTCATCTTAAAGTAAGCCAAATTAGGGATTGCAAAGTCAAAACAAAGGACAACAATAAAACCAAGAACACATTGTTTTTATATACATGTTTAAATACATGGATATTGACTGAAGTAGCAGGGTTACCAAGAGCATCCGAAAATAACCAGTATATTCATGAGGTAGGGTCACATAACCTACCAACAGGCTATATTGCTACCAACTTGCCAAAGTGGCATGGATATTGTTTAAAATAGTTGCGGGTTGATATGTATGTATATTAATCATATGACATCTTTGTTGTTTTGACATACAGTCACATTCGTCGTGAATATCAAGGTTGGATGTCTTTACATGGCTTATGTAGAGAAAAACAATGTCCTTTTGCAAAGGTAACCCTATCTCTAGCATCACCCTAACACACAATAGACTATAGGGTTACTGGTTACCAGGGTAACCTTGTGGCTAGGATCACCCTATTGTCATGTAAAAATTCCATGGGTCAAACAGTGTGCTTTGTGTTCTTTTTAGCTTACAATCTGTCCAGTTCCCAGTGTGATGAGAGAAAGTATAAGTTGTCAACTGAGCTGGAACATGTTGCTGAGTATTGATGAAGACTCAAATATTTATGTGAAACAGTCATTGTGATGGATTTGCTTGATTTGACATCCAATGAGAAGAACATTCTCACTCGAACAGTTAAGCATGTTTTCCAGGTCCAATAAAACAGAAATAAATTATTGAATGTGAACAAATATGTTGTATTTTTTAAAATTATCCTGTCTACATGCCATAGCAAAAAAATAAAGTATATTTCTAGCTAGTATAAATTTTATGTTTGCAGCATAATGCATTAAAATTTTGTAGAAATAATTATTATGGCTCTGGTCTGCATAATAAGTAGGCAGTCAGTTAGGGTGTTTTATTTTGCTATAACATATACTGTGAGATTTTGAGGTGATTAATACAATAACAAACCTGAGAAAACTTAAAAATGGATATACAGTAAGAGCCCAGCAAATGACTTTCAATGTCTTGTTTGAATGTATTTTGCTGAAGTTTTGTAGAGCCTGATAAAAATATCTTTCAGGGACCCTGGGGAAAGGGTAGCATGACCCGTCGGTCATCGAAATCCGAATGTGAAAGACAGCACAGAGTCCTTGTCCCCCATATAGGAGTAGCCCTAAAATGTTTTAAACAGCATGAATTCATTACAATTTGAGTATGAGAAATGATCGATGGTCTAAGGTACACTGCTGTCAAATCACAGTGTGTGTGTACAATTTTAATAGGTACTAATCTTTCTGTGAAAATAAATGGCAGAAAGCACATGCATGGAATAATTCAGTGAGCATAAAACAGAAATTCTGTTTTTAGAAAACCAACATATAGTTAGAGCAAATTATAGATTTTTGCTTACCTCAAAACTTGTCTGCAACAGGCTGTTTCATCTGTAAAAGAATCTGTTTCATCTGTAAAGAAAACTGCCTGATGATTCTTTTACAGATGAAACAGCCTGTTGCAGACAAGTTTTGAGGTAAGCGAAAATCTATATATATATATGCGGAAGCTCACTTCCCTTGTGGTCGTTTGAGCACTCTGGCCCCAAGACACTTCACGCATGTCTGGATGCGCATGTGTCTGAGTATTGTACCACATGCGCTTGGTGAGGGCAAGAGTATGGTGTATAAATACGAAGTCACTCGCATCTAGACTGCGTTGCACTGACGACAGCCGTTGAACGGCGAAACATGCATGTCTTCAGATTTGTCTATATATATATATATATATATATATATATATATATGTATACCGTAATCTCACTAATTAAAGCCCCCTTTCAAATAAGTCCCCCTCACCTAATAAGCCCCCCATTCACATGGAAACACAAGTGTATTGATAAGATGTTATGGTTTTCTTCACACATTGTATGGTGCTTGAACAAAATTATAATTTTACAGAAAAAATAGATATACAGGATGTCCCAAAAAAATACCTCCATCATACTTTTGGTATTACTTCGTTAATGTTAACCAAAGATTCAAATTTTTGCACTGGATTAAACAAACATATCATGCCAATCAATTAATATTTGACTGATCAAAACAACTAATCATTTGCCTTCTAGAACCGGTTAAGGTGGCAACACCAATATTGCCACTTGTCCAAATTACGGAAATTAGTCTCAACATGTTTCGAGACTTTTAAAAAGGATATTCAAATCAAATGGCTCGCTATCTGCTCTAAAATTCATGATTTGTTGTCGTTAGCATAGACATTTCATTTACTGTGAAAATTATTAACAATGAGACAGGAGCCTGAGCAGGGAAAGGAAAATGCATTGAATTTGCTGTTTTGGGACAAAATTTATGGAAAAAAGCACATTTTTGGCATTTCCCCCACCTTACCAAGGCTTGTGCCTCCTATTTACTAATTTTTACATGAAACAAATCTTGATTAATATAGGGAACCACCATTATTCAATTGTAGAGAACGATAAGTAGTTTTTCTCTTAAAAATTATTTTGAAAGTATTGAAGTACTTTTAACCCAATTTCCATAACTTGGACGGGTTGCAAAATCGCCACCTTAAGTAACTCCAGAACGCAAACCATTGGCTATTTTGATCAGTCAAATAGCAAAGTAATGGCACAATATGATAGTTATTCCATCCAATATAAGAGCCTGAAACCTCCCTTCAAGCTAACAATAATACTACAAAATATAGTGGGGGACATTTCTTGGGACACCCTGTATAAGCCCGGTCTCTCTCCAAGAAGCCACCCACCTCTCCAAGAAGCCTCTCACCTCTCCAATAAGCCTCCCCTCTCTCCGATAAGCCCCCTCCAAAGGTGTCTGGAAAAATAGACCCCCAGGGTGGCTTATTAGAGACATTATGGTATGTATGTATATATATATATTATCCATAATGATTATTATACCATACCTCTTTTCCTTGTGGATCTTACACCACAAACAGGCATAATTTCCATTGCTGCTGCACGACAACTGATAAGTAATAGAAACTGAAGAGAAAAACAAATGAAAGAGCAAATCATTTAGAAAAAAAGCCAAAACAAATATTTGTGTCTAAACAGATACTCTATGCTACTGGGTTGCTTATATTGTAGCTTATAGTCACCCCCAAGAAATATTTCAACTGGTATGTTGTGCCCTGTGTTGATTTCAACATGACCCTCGTCAATAACTTTGTTGATCTCATCCCAGCAATCTTTAAAATTCGTTTTTAGAGACTCGTAGCACTCCGAACCACTCATTACGGCAATAGTGTTTGTACCTAGTATATAAATGAAGTAGTACAAATTTGTTAATTAGCCTGCCATAAGTGGACAAGGGTTACAATGTATAATAATTCCTGAAGATGACTATACATTAGTGGAAATGTAGAAATATATCAAATATGAAAATTGTACTGTTTTTGGTCTTGTCGCAAAAGGTGACATGAATATGAAATATTATTTGAACAGCAGTAATGATACCTGATGATCCATTTCCCAGAGTGGGGCAAATGGCCCTTCACGACTTCTCTAATTATTTACTTAGCAGAAAGGTCAACTAGATAAGATATGAAAATTATATGAATAATGATATATCTTTGGCTGAAAGAACATCTTGAGATTCATCCAGCACACAGTAACTTAGAGGGGGGGTCAGTTCCCCCTGCCACCATGTCCCCACCATATACTAATTATATCTTCATCAGGCCAGGGAAGGGTGGAATGCAATTTTCCAAAAGTTGTAAACATTTTATTACTCACCATCAGTTGCAATTTGTTGACAAGGGCATGACATTAATGGAATGACATTAATGTTGTGCACCTGGTTCTGGGCCAGGAGTTGGTTTAACAGCACAAGTGCTGTTTAGTTCATTCCGACATTGTTTAATGAGGTAAGACTTTGGCATACCATCTACAATTAATTAATGCATCTCCAACTGCAAACTTGTCCATTAGGAATAATAGAGCTTCCACATTACTCTTGCAGTCTTCGGACAAACAGTCATATTTTTAGTCTGCGGGTGAGGTAGTTTGGTTTGGGTTACCGGTGGTGTGTTGGGGGTTTGGTTTGGGGTTATCGGTGATGGGTTTGGTTTGGGGTTACTTGTGGTGGGTTGTGGGTTTGGTTTCATGCTTTCCAGTCATATTTATGCCCTTTGCTATCAGAAAATACTAGACTGACAATTTCTAGTCCCAAGCATTGTGCAAACCACAAAGCTTTTTGTGCCCTGGTTCCTAATGCCTGTACTCACCTCTTTTGTTGCCGTTTGGATAAGTCATCAATATCCTTTATGTTTCGAGGGAGATTTTCTTCATTCTGATTCTCCAGCTTTCGTATGTATTTTTTCATGGCTTCATTCTCAGACTCAAGACTAGAAACCCTTGAATTTAAATTGTCAGTATTTCTTGACAGCTGGTCTTGCATCTCTTGAAACAATTTTTATTTTCTTTCTCTAGGTTTTTATCTTCGATTCTTTCAGAAGCGAGTTTAATTTTGATTGCTCCATTAGGAATAATGTTATTGAGTAGGTCCACATAATTCTTATCTTCAGACTTTATGTTATGCCATTGTATTAAAACACTATTGCGAATTTCAATGCAGCACACGACTTGATCACAAGATCTAGCTTGTTCAGCGGCATAAGGACAGCTTATTTTATGGCAAATCCGAATGTAAAAGGACATCCACATTTCAAGTTGGTGAGTCTGACATGCAAGAACCTACGATTTTCTGCTCATTTGCATAGAGACATAAACATTTCCATATAGTATTTGTGTACAGTACTGGCATCAATAATTCAAACTTTGCTCGCGCTTTTGCAACGTATCGCCAGCTACATCCAGGATATTCACATTTATATACGGTCAAAAGGCTCAGAAAACTTCGATAAATAGCCTGGGAACCACAAGGAATGGTCACACAGCCTTCCTTTGATACAAAATGGAGGCAAATTCGAAGAAGAAGCACCAAGCTCAATTTGTTTATGGCTGACATTTGGTCGAATTTTGAATCCGGTGTCATATTTCAATGGCTGAAATCTGTGAAAATTCGTGAAAATACCGAACTGGGTATATGTTGTAGATGTTTGGTCTGAATTGTCCCTAGAAACACAATGTCTTGGCAAGCCAAATCAGATTGAACATGTTGCTTATGTAAAATATTTCATCTGAAAAAGTGGAATTTGAGGGTATGTATGCATTGCACAGTATAATTCCTAATAAAAATGATTCATACTTAATTATTGCAACACCAAACCAACTTTACGCCCAGGTATTCTAAATTGTGCCCTGTGTTGATTTCAACATGACCCTCATCAATAACTTTGTTGATCTCATCCAAGCAATCTTTAAAATTCGTTTTTAGAGACTCGTAGCACTCCGAAGCACTCATTACGGCAATAGTGTTTGTACCTAGTATATAAATAAAGTAGTACAAATTTATAATAATTCCTGAAGATGACTATACATTAGTGGAAATGTAGAAATATATCAAATATGAAAATTGTACTGTTTTTGGTCTTGTTGCAAAAGGTGACATGAATATGAAATATTATTTGAACAGCAGTAATGATACTTGATGATCCATTTCCCAGAGTGGGGCAAATGGCCCTTCAGGACTTCTCTAATTATTTACTTAGCAGAAAGGTCAACTAGATAAGATATGAAAATTATATGAATAATGATATACCTTTGGCTGAAAGAACATCTTGAGATTCATCCAGCACACAGTAACTTAGAAGGGGGGGTCAGTTCCCCCTGCCACCATGTCCCCACCATATACTAATTATATCTTCATCAGGCCAGGGAAGGGTGGAATGCAATTTTCCAAAAGTTGTAAACATTTTATTACTCACCCTCAGTTGCAATTTGTTGACAAGGGCATCCCGGAATGACAGTAATGTTGTGCACCTGGTTCTGGGCCAGGGAGTTGGTTTAACAGCACAAGTGCTGTTTAGTTCATTCCGACATTGTTTAATGAGGTAAGACTTTGGCATACCATCTACAATGAATTAATGCATCTCCAACTGCAAACTTGTCCATTAGGAATAATAGAGCTTCCACATTACTCTTGCAGTCTTCGGACAAACAGTCATATTTTGTTGTTCTTGATCGTGGTGGAGAACCTGCGGGTGAGGTAGTTTGGTTTGGGTTACCGGTGGTGTGTTGGGGGTTTGGTTTGGGGTTACTTGTGGTGGGTTGTGGGTTTGGTTTCATGCTTTCCAGTCATATTTATGCCCTTTGCTATCAGAAAATACTAGACTGACAATTTCTAGTCCCAAGCATTGTGCAAACCACAAAGCTTTTTGTGCCCTGGTTCCTAATGCCTGTACTCACCTCTTTTGTTGCCGTTTGTATCAATATCCTTTATGTTTCGAGGAGATTTTCTTCATTCTGATTCTCCAGCTTTCGTATGTATTTTTTCATGGCTTCATTCTCAGACTCAAGACTAGAAACCCTTGAATTTAAATTGTCAGTATTTCTTGACAGCTGGTCTTGCATCTCTTGAAACAATTTTTATTTTCTTTCTCTAGGTTTTTATCTTCGATTCTTTCAGAAGCGAGTTTAATTTTGATTGCTCCATTAGGAATAATGTTATTGAGTAGGTCCACATAATTCTTATCTTCAGACTTTATGTTATGCCATTGTATTAAAACACTATTGCGAATTTCAATGCAGCACACGACTTGATCACAAGATCTAGCTTGTTCAGCGGCATAAGGACAGCTTATTTTATGGCAAATCCGAATGTAAAAGGACATCCACATTTCAAGTTGGTGAGTCTGACATGCAAGAACCTACGATTTTCTGCTCATTTGCATAGAGACATAAACATTTCCATATAGTATTTGTGTACAGTACTGGCATCAATAATTCAAACTTTGCTCGCGCTTTTGCAACGTATCGCCAGCTACATCCAGGATATTCACATTTATATACGGTCAAAAGGCTCAGAAAACTTCGATAAATAGCCTGGGAACCACAAGGAATGGTCACACAGCCTTCCTTTGATACAAAATGGAGGCAAATTCGAAGAAGAAGCACCAAGCTCAATTTGTTTATGGCTGACATTTGGTCGAATTTTGAACCCGGTGTCATATTTCAATGGCTGAAATCTGTGAAAATTCGTGAAAATACCGAACTGGGTATATGTTGTAGATGTTTGGTCTGAATTGTCCCTAGAAACACAATGTCTTGGCAAGCCAAATCAGATTGAACATGTTGCTTATGTAAAATATTTCATCTGAAAAAGTGGAATTTGAGGGTATGTATGCATTGCACAGTATAATTCCTAATAAAAATGATTCATACTTAATTATTGCAACACCAAACCAACTTTACGCCCAGGTATTCTAAATTGTGCCCTGTGTTGATTTCAACATGACCCTCATCAATAACTTTGTTGATCTCATCCAAGCAATCTTTAAAATTCGTTTTTAGAGACTCGTAGCACTCCGAAGCACTCATTACGGCAATAGTGTTTGTACCTAGTATATAAATAAAGTAGTACAAATTTATAATAATTCCTGAAGATGACTATACATTAGTGGAAATGTAGAAATATATCAAATATGAAAATTGTACTGTTTTTGGTCTTGTTGCAAAAGGTGACATGAATATGAAATATTATTTGAACAGCAGTAATGATACTTGATGATCCATTTCCCAGAGTGGGGCAAATGGCCCTTCAGGACTTCTCTAATTATTTACTTAGCAGAAAGGTCAACTAGATAAGATATGAAAATTATATGAATAATGATATACCTTTGGCTGAAAGAACATCTTGAGATTCATCCAGCACACAGTAACTTAGAAGGGGGGGTCAGTTCCCCCTGCCACCATGTCCCCACCATATACTAATTATATCTTCATCAGGCCAGGGAAGGGTGGAATGCAATTTTCCAAAAGTTGTAAACATTTTATTACTCACCCTCAGTTGCAATTTGTTGACAAGGGCATCCCGGAATGACAGTAATGTTGTGCACCTGGTTCTGGGCCAGGGAGTTGGTTTAACAGCACAAGTGCTGTTTAGTTCATTCCGACATTGTTTAATGAGGTAAGACTTTGGCATACCATCTACAATGAATTAATGCATCTCCAACTGCAAACTTGTCCATTAGGAATAATAGAGCTTCCACATTACTCTTGCAGTCTTCGGACAAACAGTCATATTTTGTTGTTCTTGATCGTGGTGGAGAACCTGCGGGTGAGGTAGTTTGGTTTGGGTTACCGGTGGTGTGTTGGGGGTTTGGTTTGGGGTTACTTGTGGTGGGTTGTGGGTTTGGTTTCATGCTTTCCAGTCATATTTATGCCCTTTGCTATCAGAAAATACTAGACTGACAATTTCTAGTCCCAAGCATTGTGCAAACCACAAAGCTTTTTGTGCCCTGGTTCCTAATGCCTGTACTCACCTCTTTTGTTGCCGTTTGTATCAATATCCTTTATGTTTCGAGGGAGATTTTCTTCATTCTGATTCTCCAGCTTTCGTATGTATTTTTTCATGGCTTCATTCTCAGACTCAAGACTAGAAACCCTTGAATTTAAATTGTCAGTATTTCTTGACAGCTGGTCTTGCATCTCTTGAAACAATTTTTATTTTCTTTCTCTAGGTTTTTATCTTCGATTCTTTCAGAAGCGAGTTTAATTTTGATTGCTCCATTAGGAATAATGTTATTGAGTAGGTCCACATAATTCTTATCTTCAGACTTTATGTTATGCCATTGTATTAAAACACTATTGCGAATTTCAATGCAGCACACGACTTGATCACAAGATCTAGCTTGTTCAGCGGCATAAGGACAGCTTATTTTATGGCAAATCCGAATGTAAAAGGACATCCACATTTCAAGTTGGTGAGTCTGACATGCAAGAACCTACGATTTTCTGCTCATTTGCATAGAGATATAAACATTTCCATATAGTATTTGTGTACAGTACTGGCATCAATAATTCAAACTTTGCTCGCGCTTTTGCAATGTATCGCCAGCTACATCCAGGATATTCACATTTATATACGGTCAAAAGGCTCAGAAAACTTCGATAAATAGCCTGGGAACCACAAGGAATGGTCACACAGCCTTCCTTTGATACAAAATGGAGGCAAATTCGAAGAAGAAGCACCAAGCTCAATTTGTTTATGGCTGACATTTGGTCGAATTTTGAACCCGGTGTCATATTTCAATGGCTGAAATCTGTGAAAATTCATGAAAATACCGAACTGGGTATATGTTGTAGATGTTTGGTCTGAATTGTCCCTAGAAACACAATGTCTTGGCAAGCCAAATCAGATTGAACATGTTGCTTATGTAAAATATTTCGAATTTGAGGGTATGTACGCATTGCACAGTATAATTCCTAATAATACTTAATTATTGCAACACCAAACCAACTTTACCTCCAGGTATTCTAAATTGTTCTTCAATCTTAGGTACTAACTAACAAGTACTAACAATATCAGATTGAACATGTTGAATTTTGGCACCAGGTTAAGAGTTATGGCGGCCATATTGTTAATAAATATTTTCTATGTGCATGCCAAAAATGCACATGTGTGTCCATAATTTCTCGCCATGGTGACTGTCCTGTTCCCCATTGGCAAATCATCCTTGTAAGATTGGCGAATCATATCGCTGATGTGCATTTGCTAGATATTAACCAAAGAAGAAAGTACCTCCAAGAATGGCAACTACAGCCGAAAGTAAAATTTGTTGCATACAAAGCAAACAAAAACAATTTATCGCATCAGCAAGACAGGATTGTATGAATTATTAGAGTCAAGGTCTAAAACAACGACCGAGACCAGTGAAAAAGAGTGAAATAAACCCTAAAGCTGTAAAACGTAAAAACGGAGAAGCAAAAAGTTGGCTTTTTGAAGAAGCATATGGACAAAGAAAAGAAGTTAAACATTGAGAAGACACTAGAGCGACAGGAAGATATGAAAGCAAGATTTAATTTGTACTTAAAAGCTGCAGGATTGCCCTATTAATAAGCCACAAAAAACTGTTACATCTAATAAAGAACAGGACCAAATTGTACATGTAAACAGTGGCTTTCTTTTTAACAGAAATATACAAAATGTCAAGCTATAGAAGCTGGAAAGTAATGTAAAAGCTGGACAACAAGTTTAATTGCTGTATATTCATGTAAATATTTGTTATATGGTGGCCCATCGTTATCACACATTTTCTTTGTGCATTTTTTTTATCAACAATATTTTTGTACACTTATAAAAAATATTGCCCTTAAATTTCGTACCAGTTGTTCTTTAACTGACATTATCTGCTGCAAGTAAAAATAAATATTTTTTTAAAATAATAGATAACGACCCAACATAGTCATTCAAAAATAATGAACGGACCACCGTTATCAAATTACACGGTCAAAAAGACTGGATCTAATGAGTCACTTCCTTGTTACAAGAACAACAAATATGGCGGACTGGAAAAGTGATGATATTTCAAAAGCAGACCTGGCCAATTATGTTCGACAAAACCTGAAAAGATCAGAAATTTTAGATTTTATGAAACGGGATTATGTGCAATAGTCAAAGAACAGTTAAACACTCTATTAACAGGGATGGAGTATGATGCTCATAATCTGACCCACAGGCAACTTCTAACATATGTCTATGTACCAATTGTGCAGCGTGAATGTAGAATATTGGAATAGCCACAGAATTCGCAATCAAGAAAACTTGGAGATTCCAACTGGAGTACCAAACCACGTTTTTAACTTCCCAGAAAAATATGGTGGGAAAAATATGGGAATTCCTTTGGTGCATGATCAATTACAAGATGTTGCAGAGCTTTCTGGTGTCATGAATGCCAATTTGTTTGATTTCATTGATGATGATATAACACAACAATGCTTACAACATCTACCGGATGTGGATACAGTTACATGTATTCATGCAATTGAGGCTTATCGGTTTCTCAAAAGTAACGTCATGCATTAGGAAAGTAACAATCAGGACCACAGAGCATATATCCATTTTTTGTAGGGCTGAACAATTTTGGGGGAATGTTCTCATAGTAAATAATTTGTGCCAATGCAACTGGGTATGGATTCATGTGGGATCTATCAAGTTGGAAATTGATGCTGGTATGAAAAACCTTTCAAATAACCAGTAATCAATTATCACAGAAAATTATGAATACTTGTTTCTATGAATTTTGTCAATCCTGACTGAATGCTTGGTCCTTTACCAAGCTTGGTCCTCCGTTGTTCCTGGTGATGATCAATGATACGAAACCTTGTAGGAACACAGTTAAATATGTGGATGATTCTACTCTATTTGAAATTGTACTGCAAAACACAAGATCTAAACTTGATTCAGCGCTATCTAGAACTATCGAGTGGGTTGAAAGAAATCATATGGAACTAAATGGGAAAAAGGTAAAAGAATTGAGAATTTCTTTCTCAAACTCGTCTTTTGATCTGGGTAATCAGCTAATGATCAACCAGCAAAATGTGAATGTTGTCAACAAAGCTAAGCTACTTGGCCTTACTGTTACCAGTGACTTGTCGTGGAATGAGCATATCCACCAAATATGTACCAAAGCATGTAAACGTTTGTTCTTTTTAAGAGTTTTAAAGCGATCTGGCTTCAAAGTTTCTGATCTAGTGAAGGTATATTGTTCGCATATCCGACCTGTACTTGAGTATGCATGTCCGATATGGCATTCTGGAAAATCGTTAAACTACTGGTTTAAGAACACTGAAAGAAAGAAGAGAACTTTTATGCTGTAAATATTTTAATCGTATAAATAAGCCTTCTAACAGTCTCTTTCAATTATTACCATCTAGAAATGATTAAAAACTAGAACAGAAAGATTTAGGAATAGTTTTATACCATATGCAATTAAGTCCTTTTTTATAGAACAAATTACATTAATTAATAATTTCAATATTGTATAATATGTATATATTTTATTTCTTATAGTATAACATCATTGTAAAATCGTGCAATTCAATCTTTGATTGCAATGCGTTTTTTTATTAATAAATTCAAATTCAAAAAAGTACCAATCCCTTGTACACCAGGTCTTTGTTTTCACATGAATCACCCACAGTGCACAGGCACCTATTTCTGCCCTTTACTACCATGCTGGACACTGCACCCTGTACCAATTGTACCCCCCACATGCAAAATATAAACAATTGGAGCTAATGAAACAGTCATTTATTGAACTTTAACACAATGATAAGTAACAAACATATCCCCAATAAAAACTATAACAATATAATATTAATATATCAAGTAATAATGCACTTATCAATGTTAGGCAGGAGGGATGCAGACAAAGAAGGGGCATTTGAATAATTTAGAGAAGTGTTATTCCCCCATATTATACTTTTGATAAAAAATGAAGTGAACGTATAATTGTGAAATCTATACAAAGAAAAATTTGAAGTCAAACTTTCTAGTATGAAGGCTAGTTTATTCCAATTCACTAGGGTGATGATGAAGGTATTCAACAAAACACTCAGCATTTGCTAACATTCTCTAGCAGACCTAAAATTGACAGGTGCATAATATGTTTTGTAGTTGTATTAAACAGTCTTTCACTGAACTATAAAATATCCTCAGTAACAATGAATTCCCCACATAATCTACAGTGAGATTGGTTCCAAGTTGACCATTTTACAAAAATCATTACATTGATGTTTTTCTCTAAAAGTGTCTATGGCCAATGCTGATAGGTTTCCTATACAAAAAAAGGTTTCATCAACACCCACAACCTCGTCAGCTTTGACCAGCTGTGAAGTAGCTATTTCTGGATCATATAACATATAGGATGACCCTTGGAGATCAAGCAACATCAACCTCTTCTGAAACTTAACATAACTATAATGTACAAGACATTGTGCTTTCTCATATACAACTGACATCTCATCACTAGGGTCTGGCATACAAATACTATCATTATTTACATATTTGTAAAACTGACCATCGACATATTCTTCAATGGTTACATGCTGATCATTATGCACTGCATAATATACTTTATTGTAGTGGAATACCTCACCAAATTCTACAGGAACACTTGATGAAAATGACTTTGTAATACAGGTTGAGGCTATGTGCATTTGTACTTGTTTTCTGGTGTGCTCTTCCACGGTCATGTTTAGGTCAGTAATAATGGTTTCCTTAGCCGACTCTTGGTATTTCTTCATAACCCAGCGACGTTGCTGTAACTCAGGACTAGTTGATTGTGCTTTAAAGCAATCTCTGAAAGCTCCACTTGCAAATTTCTCACCTTTTTTCACCCATTGCATCGCTCCGATATCAAAGGTTTCCAGTTCTAGCAATACCATGCTCTGTTTTACTGGTTTAATAAGCTTCCCAGCTCTCAGAAGTTGACTAATGGAAAGCTATTTGGGAGTAACAACAGATTTATTCGGGCTATTGCGATTGATTGGAACAGATGCACTTGCCTTACTGGTAGTTGGTGACAATATTGTGGTTTGTTGTCACTAATCACATGCTCGCTGTTCTTGGGATGAAGAAATCGAATGAAGTACACTTTCTTTCCTTTCGACTGTTCCAGTTTGGTGCATGACGGGCCTCTGTCGGAGGCAAGTATATCACATGATCCTTCTGGGGCTTTGTAGAATGTTTCACACGCTTCTTTTATGTTGTCTAGAGTTAGTTCATCGTAATCATCAAACGGAATAAAATCCTGCGTGTCCAATGGTTCGAATTTCTTGAGTCGACCAGACGCATTTGGCAACATTCTTTGAACCAATATGTCATTGGGTACATTTATTCCGGGTTTCTTAACATCAGATCCATTTCGTTTCATGCCAACTCTCTTCTCAAAATCGTCCCACGTCTCCTTTGATGGTTTGAATTTACGTTTCATTTCTTCTCGAATTTCTTTACAATAATATTAAAATATGGATGCTTGAACAATGTGCTTGAAGCCTTGAACAACAGTGCTTCCAGTTCCATCAAGACAAACTGTAAATTCCTTTTTTTTCACCCGATTTTGATGAAAATTTCCTTCGAAAATCCTTCACGTATTTTTACATTGTTTCACGAGAAAATCATGTTTCTAATGAACATGTTACCTCCATTTCCAGTATTTAGTCATTTAGTTTCTGAATATCGCGTATTACATGCATCTCAGGATCGATATAAGAAGTGGGTTCCCTTGATAATTTTCCTTCAAAATGGAAGCGCTAACCAGGCATAAGTACCCCAATAACCGGGGCCCGATATACCGGGAAGTGACTCATTAGATCCAGTCTTTTTGACCGTGTAATTTGATAACGCTGGTCCGTTCAAAATTTTTAATTTATTTTTGAATGACTATGTTGGGTCGTTATATGCAAGTTAACTCATTAACTGGCAGACTGTTGCAACATTTCTACCCCTTTAACTGGCAAGCAATATGGCGAATTCTTCATTGAATTTGTGGGCAATCATAAAATTGGCAATATCTCAAAAACCTTTCTATAAAACTTTCTGATTTTTCGAATCAGACAAGAGTGATATATAATTGACCTAATTTAGTTTAAATGAGCTTGCATTCGTAAATAGATAATTAATATTTTTGAGTGAGAATTTTTGGTTTGGGTAAATTTTATAGCACTAACATTTTGCACCTCATGACACCTAATATCTGAAGGGCAATATCTCCATAACCCTACATAAATGGCAAAAAAAAATTAAATTGCTGGGTTGGTACATATTTTTATTAAAACTAATTTTCATCTTTTAGGATATAAATTAGAAAATGATCAAAAATTAAAAATAAATTCTCTTGAGCCTAGTCCAGGACCTCATGTTTACAACATAAAGCGGAGAAGAGTAGGTTGTTGTTCACGGGTCAAAACATCTATAAGCCAAAACGCAGTGATTGTACCTCCTCGAAGTTTTAAATTCACACAAATATATTTGATAAAACAAATAGTACAATAATTTATCTGTTTTAATATAAACTAAGGATGAAAAGAGTGAGAAAAGCGGGCATTTGGGGAGGTGTTTTTCAACCAGACTTCGACAACCGACATATTCAAACGCAATTTGCGGTGACAAAACAAAAAGCTGTTCATTTCTCTACTCAAAGCACTAAAA
Source organism: Trachythela sp. YZ-2020 (assembly GCA_016169945.1). Classification (NCBI taxonomy): domain Eukaryota; kingdom Metazoa; phylum Cnidaria; class Anthozoa; order Malacalcyonacea; family Clavulariidae; genus Trachythela; species Trachythela sp. YZ-2020. The sequence continues at coordinate 4,844,682 of JADLSH010000393.1, read as the reverse complement.
GTCATCCACAAAGTGAAAAATATCTTAACTTTACACCAGGTAAGAACTTTAGCTCAATTTTCTTGTGTTTCTGTTGAGAAAACAGCGATTTTTTTGTGCCCAAAAATGTTTGCGCATCTGTAGTCTACTCATAAGACAAGATAATGGCAGACAGCCGGCTTCTTTTTGAATTCTGGCTCAAAAAGCAAGCACGTTTTTCAGTTTGAAATAGGTCGTAAAAGAGAACAATCGTGTAAAAAATACAATCTTCATACCCCAATGAAATGCACAATTTAATATTTTAGGTGTTCTATATTTAGGTGTTCTATATTGCTGTAAAATGATGAAATAAGGTCCTCAATATCTGGTTGCTTTTCAGACGGGAGTAAACACGTAACTTCCATATTTTCGCGCGTGCACTTTTGAAACGATAAACACCTCAAAGATATAGCTTTTATTTGACAAAATAACGAAATATCCCATGAGTATTATTAAAAGTCTTCTATTAAAACGATTTCATGATAAATTAATGAACATTGGGTCCGAAATAGCTGCTAAATACCGATTTTGGAAAGGGCATCAATTTCATTGCTTCCTGCAAAGGAAGCCATTGCAGTGAGGAACCGGCATTTTGCAAACAGGTGTCCTGACGTATTTTACATCTTTCTCTTCAAGTGCTCAATGTGTAGTTCTTAGAAAACGAGTTTGCACTAATTTTATGATGAGCTTTATCGATTTAAAGTTTTATGGGGATATAAAAATCCATAAAAAAGCATTTTAGAAGCTTTTGAAATCGGCTGTCAAGTTTTTGAGAATTCGCACGCGGCAGACACCCGCATTAATTCAATACACTGGTTTTAAGCCACAATATCTCTGAAATTAGTGGTCGTTTTAAGACGAAATTTACAAAAATAGATGGAACGGTCATTGTGGATCATTCTACTTAGTTTTAATGTGATTTTACTAGGAGTATTCATGCCAAAAGGACGACATGCGCACTTAGTAGGTAAAATGTGTAGTGGTTTGAATACACTTTTGCTAAATTCACAACTTGGACAAGAAGACCAACAGAAGGGTTACGAAAACAGTCAAATAATGCCATAAACATGCACGAACAGTTCTTCAAAAAGGATAATTTTAAACTAGATTTAACCTGCTAAAATGCTGTCGAATTTTGGGAGTTTTTTCAAAACTTTTCTATTCAAAAACAGGCTCAAAAAAGATCGTATCTACACACTTGTGTTTGGTGTTCGTGTTCCTTGTGATTTCCGACTATTATTTTCCATAAAATTTACAAAATACCCATGTTTTCGGCTCAAAATCTCGCGAATGGATTTCGACAAGAACTTGACCGAAAACGTCGAGACATTCCCTTTCGTTTTGGACCAAATTTTCTGTGTTTAACTCTTGAAAATCCTCTTCTTTTTTGCCCTTAAAACTTGCTGTACATTCCCTTCTTGTAACATATAGCCATTGCGTAAAGTTTTTGTAAAAAAATAGAATTTTAAACTTGAAAATCTTTGCGAGTTTTCAATCAATTTCCTCGCCCAATGTGTTGTTGGAAAGCTCGTGTTTCGCGTTCTATATTCGTATTGGTTGCTAGGCAACCTGTCAAACACGTGCTTGGCAATCGTGCCCGGAAGTTGACAAGCCAATCTAGGGCGCATCCGGGCGCATTGCCAGTTACCCCCTTGCCAATTCCAGGGCGCATCCGGGTGCATTGCCAGTTAATGAGTTAAAGAACAACTGGTACGAAATTTAAGGGCAATATTTTTTATAAGTGTACAAATATAGTGTTGATAAAAAAAATGCACAAAAAAAATGTGTGATAACGATGGGCCACCATATAAATGGTTTAAAACGTTATTTCATGAATGTGTTACTTTATGCATGCAGCCTGACAAGGCGTTCAGAAAGTTGGCTTTCTTATTAGAAGAAACATTTCAATAATATATTTGAAATCATAACATTACAAAATAGGTTATACGTGTTTAAACTGTTTAAACTGTTCATATTGTTCTATAAATGTTTTAATTCAACTGAAAATTCTATAAATTAGTGACGATAAACAACATGTACAGTGGTCCGTATATATGTGATGTAAAAGAGAACAAAATCATGTTCGCTGTCACATGCTTATCCGTGCAGTCAATTGCATCATTCACATGACCATGGTTCATAAATGGTTTAAAAAAGAGCGCAAATTCTCCACATACACAAAATGGACAAAAAGAAAAGCAATGCTGAACGGTAGAGAAGATTTACAAGAAAAAGAAAAGCTTACAAAATAAAAGGCTTTCTATGCATATGCCCGCGAAAAACACTGAGCCATAATAAATGAATTTGAGAACATGTATGCTTGTAAAAAAGATATTGATGTCAATCAAACCATTGCCTGTACAAGTCAACCTTCCATTTCCTCAAACCGTGCCTGGGGGCACTTTGTATATGCCCACACTCGACTTAGACATACCCTCTCTGTTGGATATGTTTCTGCTTGATTTATCATGGCTAGATAATGGAAAAGAAGAATTGGACAAACTTTTTAAAATGTAATCTTTTATACATGTTAATGAAAATATTTATTTAACTTATATCTATTTGAAATAATAAACTTAAATCTATCTTTTATACGTGTTAATGAAAATATTTATTAAACTTTATATCCGTTTTTAAATAAATACATTTCTCTGAAGTATTTTAAAAATAAAATTATTCAAAATTCTTATCTTTGTTAATTTATTCACTTTGTGTGCCCACCCCTTAGTGCGCACACCCCCCTTAATGTGCACACAATAGTGACGTCATGTGAATACCCTAAGTACGCACACCCTTGTGCACACACCCTGATGATGTAATTTCTCACTATGATGACTGAATACTAATTACTTCCGACCCTGTACGTGCATATTAACCTACTATCAGACGTGCTTGGTGGGCTTTTGTATCATCGCCCGGTTGTGTTACATACATAAACCATTTAGGAACATAATGTATTTATGAACGCAATTCACTTTCTTCTGCAGCAAGAGTATTATGATTCATGTCGTATGCGGCAATAACTTGCTTAAAACGTCAATGTTACCATGGTAAACTGAATAATGCCAGTGCAGGGTGGATGAGAGGTTTGTTAAATTGGTGACCTTGGCAATTAATGGCACTTTGTCTTGAACAGCATTTTCTTGAAACTTATGAGAGTTGGAACTTTTGGTGACATATTGCACACTTTTTAAATGATTGCAAATAAAATTTGGATTTCCATTCGCTTTGCTGTGTTGGAAAGCTCTCGACAATCATTTACCCAAAGTTGTGCATTACATGTACTGGGTTTACCCAAAGTTGTGCATTACATGTACTGGGTGACTGGTGCCACTACACGAGCGCCTTATCATATAGATGCCTCTGTCTGCATCGACACAAACACCACCTAAATATCTTGTAGCAGTAGTAGATTAACCTGGCCGTTTGGGATCGGAAGTAATTAGTATTCAAAATGGCGTCGCATGCGCACAGTATTAAATATTGGCAATGGTGTGCATACGTAATAATAACAACCAAAGAGATTGTTTTAAAAATAATTTATTGTAAGAATACAAAGTATTTACAAATAAAACTGTTTGAACAATGTTTAATGATTCTCGCTAAGTTTGAACGCTATGTAGGATGAAATTATGAACAAGAAAATTTCCCTTAAAGAGGGAAACATAAAAAGTGGAAGCACTGCAAAAGAGCGTGAACTTTGAGTGTTTTGTTAGAAACACACAAAGTGAAATATGGATAGTTATAAGCAAAAGGAGTGTAAGTGGCATAAGAAATTAAGGTTAAAGAAGAGGGATGAACTGAATAAATTAAAATCTCTTGACGCTTTTGTCCATGAAGAGTATCCGGCTGGAAGAGTTTGAGGATACGATGATAACCGAGGCATTTATGTTGCTCCTGCCCAGTTGAAGAGACAACCAAAGAACAACCCTTCGCCAGTGGTGCCAGAGTCTGAGTGTGTGTTAGTTAAAGAAGTTGTGGCTGAGGGGGTTGCAGCCCAGGTCATGCCCACAGCATCAGAAATGCCATACATTAACTTAGAAGACAAGCCCGATAGTAGAGTTAATGGAGTGGTTGGAGAGCACGTCGACAGACAACTTTTTATCATGGTTAGACAAATCTGATATAAACAAATATCTTAAACAATTAACTTTTAAAACAAGCACTCTGAACCGTTCAACCTTTTATTTTATAAATATTTTTTGGTACGTGAAAATTTTGAAATTATAACTATTTATTGGACGAGCACAATTTGTTTCGAGTGTTTATTAGTATGATATTTGGAGACGTGCGTGCAGCGTTCAAACTAAACGATCGTCCCACAATGTCTCACATGAGCCATATGAGTATGTACTATATAACCACAGTTAATAGACTAAGCTGGTTTGGCTAGCCGGTAAACTTCAAAGCAAAATCGCAGCGGGCGGCATTTATGTTGAGGCTCAAAGAAAACAATTGTCACGTGATCCTTTTGGTGCATTCCACACTAGAGATTTATAGAGGATTATATTACAGTGTTGCGGTTTTCATCAAATTTTGCGGAAATTAACATTGTTAGGAAGCCGAAATCGCCGTCTTTTAATAGTTTATTTAAAGAGGAATAATGGAGGAAAGTTTGGAGGCGATTGAGGCTAGTACTGAGCCAACAGGAGCGAATATCGAGGCAAGCAATGTCGCCGAGGAGTGGGCATTTCTCGAAGAAGAGCTATACGAGGAAGAAACGTTGCCGTTCAACTTCGAAATCGCCATTGCTGTTCTTGAAGAGGACCAGGAAGATATAGAAACTGATTTCGTGGAAGCGTTAGCGGAGATCACAGTATAGGTATTGAGCAGTAACCTCACTCGGGGTTCAAAGTGTCCAACGAAGTCATCCGACTTCCGGTTTGGCCGCCATGTTGGCAGTAAGGAAAGAGGAGTGAAGATTGTTTAGAATTGTACTACAGAAACATGGTTTTTGCACTTAAATGGCAATAATTTTCCGTTTTCTTGCGCCGATCGGTTTCAAATGGATAAGATAACAAATAGAGGAGAATACTGCTTAGTTTTAGACGCGTTTGGAGTAAAATAAACAAGCAAAAAGGCAGAAAATCGCGACGAATGTCAGCTGTTAGGAGTGGGCTGAATGTTTACTTTCATGATTGAAACTTAAATTGGCACTATTTCAAGGTTTTGTAGACGAATTTTTCTTTCTATGCCTAGTACTTGTAAAAGAAAGGTAAGTTGTCAAATTTTAGTAAAATAGAAAAACTATTTCAATGACAAATTGTGCTCTAACTTGTTATAACTATAAGGCTGCTAGACTCTACTAAATAGCAGCCGTGGCAGTATGCTATATATTTTGGTCTATAGCTTGTTTTTCTGTGTTTATTTTTATAATATTTTCAGTATGATTAAATATGGTCCTCTCAGCTCTGTGCCAAACAAAGTTGATCGGTTTTTGTTCTCTTCTAAGAGGCTCCCTGAACAAATTATGGCAGTAGCTAGACCACTGTATAGGCACTTCTAAAGTTCTAAATTGTCAATATAAATGTCAAACGTTAATAAAAATATGAACGAATATAATGACTGAAGTCATGTCGGTTAAAGATGTGACACCTTCAAATATTTGCTGTCCTTTTTGTTCTTAGTTGTTCGTATATTCTTATTCTCAAGAAGAGCTTCTGCAGATATTCCAGCAGGAATTCTTCACAGTACTGGAACGGCACAGGTTCTTTCTTGAGTAACTTGAGGATATCACCTCCAACAGAAGAACTCTTTGTATAAATGAAGAAGTTTTTGAAAAAGATTGCTTCAAGTTGAACGACATACTCCAGGAATCTAACTGAAGGCGCATGCAGACCTCCAAATTGTGATTTGACTTGCTCATATGCCTTGAAGTAACAATTGAAAGTAATTTCCTATTGTCATCCAGATCATTGGACTCTTGGGCTTCTTTGTAGGTTGAGCAGCTGTGTTTTTGTGAACACTTATGGAGTAGATAGCCAGCAACATATGTGATAGTATTCTCCTCGACCATGTTGGAAACGACAATTTGGATCTTTGTAGTCGGTGGGTCCAATCGCCAAGGTTTGAGGTTGAGGTATTGTAGCCAGCACTGATGTTGACTTCTTGGTAGTTTCTGTACACTGAGCGATTAGGTCATCAAAATCTGCAGCACAATTTCCAGCTGAGGAGGCTGAGGAATAGTTTTAGAATAATTACAAATATGACGAAGTAAAACGTACTTTTCTGGCTCAGATGGAAACTTGAACTATCACTCTTCGAACAGTTAACTGCTGAACACCACACGTTTTCTTTTAGTGTTAGATTTCTTTTCGGTTTGAAACTAAGTTCTCTACATGACTACATCTGCCATTATCGGGCAGAATAAAAAAAGCACTTGCCAAACTAAGTTACAATTTAAACCAAAGACTACAGACAAATGCATTCCTTGATTGTTGATTTAGAGAAATCCACATGGAGGCAAAATAAAAGGGTGTTGACCACTTGCAGGTTTTTTGGTGGGAGTGTACTACTCCTACAGTACTACATGTGTTGTGTTCACAATGAAATATGGTAAACATTGTAATCTAGCCAAAGATACCCTAATGTTAAATTATGCAACAGAAACAAATAATGAAATGAATTTTATATAATAAAGCAATAAAGAAATATATTTCAATTGATATTGTATGTAGCAGTCAATGTGACATTTGCCAAATTTGAGAAGAGCACATTTGTGTAAGTTTTGTCAGAAATGTAACAAAGTTAAGCAATAAAGTAAACTAGTCAAGGGAAACTCTTGCTCTTGCACAATACACCATGCCAAGTCTCTTGTTAACCACTAGGTTGAAATACACCCTGATTGATGCAACCTATTTTGTTATTTTACTGTAATGTGGTGTATGTTGACAAGTTAATCCTAAATGTCATTAAGTTAAATGATCAAACAATTTCAAGAGATTGAATAATTGAGCATTAAATATAACAAGAACACAACACAACAAACATCAAGTTGATAATTTATTCAATATGCCACTGGCATTAATAAAACCAGGGTGCTGAACCACTAGCTACTGACCTTTGGCCATACAAATCTGCAAGGGTGATGGAACACATAATTATCACCTGCTAATATCAACACATAAGTGGCAAGCATAGGTGCATTCTGTGTGAAGTAAAGTTAACGCAGAAGATCAGCAGTTTTACCTTGACTTTTATTATGAATTGTGTTGTGAATTTTGAAAATCCATGCTGGAGATCTTCGCACTTTTGTACACAGAATGCACTGTGGGTGGCAAATACTCTCCCCTTAAAGAGTAAAATTGTCTGACATTTGGGGGCATTGCCAGTCAATGGGTTAACACTGAGAGCAAGGATTTATAAACCTCTCCCTAGATGTGTACACAGTAGCTTCATGCTAGTTTTAATATTTTGCTATACAAATGTATCTTGAATATCATTACTTCCAAACAATAATTACAGTTGTCTCTCTCAGGGGCAGTTTATACGATCCCGCTTACCCGAGATTAAACAAAGCGTACTTTGAGGTATTGAAATAAGTCATTATGAAACCAGACAAGCACATGCTAACAAGAATTTAAATATAGATCAATGTAAAAATATATATTCGCAAGAATTAGTGCTCAACAACATTTTGCCATTTGATTTTTCCACAGAACAAAATCCAAAGCCATCAGGATCATGTTATTTTTCCGAATCATTAACAAATGACTTATTTCAATACCACAAAGTCATTGCATGCTTCGTTTAATCTCGGGTAAGAGGGATAACTGCCCCTCAGTAAAGTTGTACATGTTCCATCAGTGTATTCTCTAGACAGCAATAAGAACAATCTGTTCCTGCAGGAATACTTCAAATGTTTGTGAGAACAACTTTGACTTTCTTCTTATACACGCCGTTTTCAACATGATTGAAACCTTTGTCTCACTTGTTAAGACCAATGGTAATAATAAATGAGCTTTGCCCAATATCCCGCACGTACTCCTAACAGCTGACATATTTCGTCGCGATTTTCTGCCTTTTTGCTTGTTTATTTTACTCCAAACGCATCTAAAACTAAGCAGTATCCTCCTCTATTTGTTATTTTATCCATCTGAAGCCAATCGGCGAAAGAAAACGGAAAAATATTGCCATTTAAGTGTAAAAACCATGTTTCTGTAGTACAATTCTAAACATCTTCACTCCTCTTTCCTTACTGCCAACATGGCGGCCAAACATGCGCGGCATGACAAGCGCAAGGACAAAAACTTCAAAGGTTCCGACCCGAGTGAGCTTACTGCTCAATACCTATACTGTGGCGGAGATGGTGGGCGAAAAGCAGTTTCCTTGTGATAGTTGCGACAAGGTTTGCAAATCCAAAGCTGGCTTGACCAGACATGTGAATGCAAAACATCGCGATAAAACTAGTACTACAGCAAATAAAGACGTCCCCGCACTGACAAAGGACGGATTAATCTCCATCGTGGATAAAGTGAAGTCCAAAATAACTGAGGAAGGTTATTGGGACCTTGAAATAACGTCGGATTTGGGGAAAATCACCTTGAACGATTCTCTGTTCAACGCTGTACTGCCGATATACGAGCGATTTTGTGGGAAATGAAACCAAGATAAGTTTCTCACAGAATTCTATGAGCTTATCCCCACATCATGTGCCCTCTTGAAGTGCACAAATCAGTCATTATGTAGCCTTGTGATGATCTCCATGACAGACCACTTAGTGGCTTTGTTTAAGTCTGGACATACTAGTCAGCAAATGCCTTCAAGTGACAACCCCCCAGAACTAAGTGAACATGAACGTGGACCCTTGTCTTACATTGCTGGGTACCTATTATCAAAACTACAAAATAAATGTTCAAGTAAACCCAATGACAAGCTCCAGACATTATTGCAAAATATGAAATGTCCTGGTGTTGAGAACACCTATATCGATGCTCGCAGTAGAGGTGGACTTGTGACACCATGCAAGGACTTGGTGGAGATTGTAGAGATTGTCGAGGTAATATTTCGACAATTTATTGCCAACCAAAAAGATTTACTAAAGAAAATTCCATGCGACACCTTATGCAATGATGCACTTGAGTCACCATTGCTCAAATCACTGTGGGAAAACATTTTGCACGGATGCAACCAAGAGTTGTCAAAACAAACTACCAAGCTTTGCCTGGAAAACATTATAAAACTATATTTAAAGGTCCGCAGCTTTTCATATGCAAAAGACTACATAAGCAAATTTAAAATTCAACAAAAAGCAGCAAGGAGCAAAGGACTGCGGAAAGAACTAAAAAGGCAGAGTCAGAAGTCATGATTGAAAATTGCATACACTGTACTTTCATTGTAACTGACATATATTGCATAATGCATACCATACTAAGTAATCAGTGCATTTTGAACTATTTTCAAACATATTTGAATTAGGAATATATGAAAACACTGTTGATATGAGATTATATATATAGATTAATGTTAAGGCTTTTTTTGGCCAAACATAGTGGCTGAAGGATTGATTGCAAGTCTGAGATTGCAAGTCTGATTTGTCAGAGGGTGAGGTGTTGCTCAAAAAACAATTGAATTATATAGCTGATTTTCAATATACAAGGCAGACTTACAACCATAAGCCAGAATTTGATGTAGCATCACATTGACTGGATCTTACCATCAATCATTGGGTCACTAATTAATAAGTCATTAATTTACCCTCAGAACAACATCAAGTTTCTGACATGAGATTTCAGTAGAACTTCTATTAATTAAACCAAAATCCAGCATACTTTGTACATATTTGCAGTTATATAGTTTATCATTAACATACATATAAATCTACACTGTCACTGCATTCAATACTTATCTATAGACTATAGCAATCAATTTATAGGACCAAAACCATTGATCGCAAAACAAAGACATTTGAAAACTCAATATTTGAGTGATAAATAAACCGTATCAAAATCTTGGTTTGTGTATCACTCAAATATTGAGTCTTGAATGTCTCTTGTTCAGAGTTTGCTTTGTATTATAGATTTGTACAAGACCTTTAAAATAATTTCCATGCACTTATAACTGTCTGTTGTCTCTTGTTCATAGTTTGCTTTGTATTATAATAGCTTTATATGAGACCTTTAACATAGTTCAAAATTATTTTCATGCACTTAATTATAAGTGTCTGTTGACATGCATGCACAAAAGTCATTTCTTTTTTCTAGTTCTCTTCTTTAAAGGCTCGTCACTAACAGCATACCACTTTTTCTTACCATATCTTCCCCCTGAATTGCCACTTACTGATGGGGCATGGACAAATAGGCTATGATGGTCATGATGGTCATGGACAAATAGGCTATGGACTCGGCTGCCTGTTTCGTAGTGTTGCAAGAGCAGTCATGCCTATGGTAAAAAGTGGAGCAAAAGCTATTGGTAAAATTGCTTTGAATGCTGGAGCTAATGTGCTAGGAGACGTTGCTTCTGGAAGAAATCTAAAAGAAGCAGTAAAAACCAGAGGGAAAGAAGCTGTAAATGTTGCAAAGGGAAAAGCTGTTAATTGACTTCAAACTTATGCTCATACAGGAAGTGGAGTACGTGCAAGAAAACGTACAAAGCAAACAGCTAATAAGAGAAAGGCATCTGCGTCTACTACCAGAAGCAACCAGACCAAGAAGTGAAAAACAGTTAAAAAGAGAAAGGCATCAACATCTATTACCATAAGCAGTCAGACCAAGAAGCGGAAAACAGCTCCTGACATATTCGGATAAACATCTATCTCGTATATTCCAAGTCACAAGAATGCACAAAAAGTCAACTAGATCTGTTCCAACACAAGTCAGTTTGGAAAAAGGACATTGGATAGATCATCAACCTGTTTCCAGTATATCAGACGGCGCAGGGTGTCCGTTTTCACTTTTCCGCAAAAAACGTTGAGGAAATTTTCACAATTCATGTGCATATGCAAATATAGAGTTTTGTTTAACGTTATGCCTCCGAAAAAGAAATGCTTTAAAGTAGAATATCTCGTTTGTCACATTACATTTGACTTGGACTATCGGAGGAAACACAACGAATTGTGTCATAGCGCTCATCTGAAAGCGCACAAGCATTTTGGGTTTAAAGTCGCTGGCGCACCAGATAACCCATTTAAGGTGCGTTTTATAATTACATTTTGTTACTTTTTAAGATGTAGTTAGGTAGTAGTTCAGTTACGAGTCTATACCTATGATGAGTAAATCGATATAGGGCTTAACAGTTGGTCCCTAAGACGACTGAATTAGTGCAAAACGTTGCCGTTGTGAGTCTGGCAGTCTGTGTTTGCATGGTTTACCGGTTTATTAAATATGGTTGGTTTATACAATCATACATTTAGTGAATAGAAACAGTAGGACATGACTAACATGAGGACATTAGTCACATTACTCTGTTGGAAATCCTATTCCCGTTGATGAATCGTATAATTTTTGCATTACGATTTATGCTCTTTTTAATTAGAATAAATGTATAGACGATTAGACGTATTATAGCATACAGACTCCGTGGCACCGCGCCACTACGCCAGTGTGAATTGCAAAATGTGACATTGCCAAATGCTCTTTCCTAATAACAGGCAGATTTGGCTGATGTTCATGAAAACTTGTGAAAACTGCAATAACTGGCTTACCTATCAATTTAACTCAGAGTCAGTAACTCCAGAAAGCAATTGTATTACAAATTAACTTATCATAGGGACATAGCTATAATTACGATAATATCGGATGTGAGAAAGAACTGATACAATCATAGTATTTTACTTTAGTTAACATTAATTCAGTTTACTACAGTACTACACTACAGGCAGCTGCGCCATCGAGTTCATTACACAAATGTAGAAATGTGCAGGCAAATTCATTATTGCTCTCAGAATGCGGGAAATGCCATTTCCGAGATCCTATAATTGAAAATTTCCCGGGGGAACATGCCCCCGAACCCCCTAGGCTAACGCCCCTTGGTTACGGCGCGTACCCCTACTTATTCGGAAAACAATTGTGTGATTCGGAAATTTTCGATTTACACCCCCCCAACTTTTACCTGCTAGCTACAGCCCTGCGCACCGGCAGCAGCTGTGAGTCAACCTGATTCAAATTGATAACCTGATTCTAATTGATGCTGAGAGAAACTTATTTACAATTACTCCAATTAGATGAATACATTACAGATAACTCGTGTATTGGAACAAGATCATGTAACAAGCAAGAAGTTTCGCGGCGTGTTTCCTAGTGATAAATTACCTCAGACGATCGACAAATATCTGTGTGGATTTGTCGCGAACACAGATCCTAGCAGTGAACCTGGAACACATTGGGTGGCCTTTTACTTTCCATCGGAAGAGAAAGGAGAATTCTTCGACAGTTATGGGCAACGACCAGATTACTACAGGAATTCGTGTGGAGACTTTTTAGAGTCTGTAACACTTTTTAGACTTTTTAGAGTCTTTATCACTTGTAAACTACAAAGTGCTGTGGGCAGTATTTCGTATTTTGGTTGACTTCTCCTGATTCGTCCCAAGAAATATAGTCGCAACACATCCTCAGGAACCCATACCATTCGTTTGGTATATTTCATTTTGTCAGTAAGCTACTGAGCACAGTTAACACCGGCGGTAGTAAGGCAGCTAGTAGGTTCCTTCCTTTCTGATTAAGGTGTTTCTTCTTTTGTTTTCTTGACACCTTTTTATTTGCTAAGGCACAGCAATATGTCTTGTAGCGCACCAAACGTCGCTTTTGACGAGGTGTTAGAGGGATAACGCCTTTAAGTAAATTCAGTGAACACTGACGTCTGTTGGAACGTGTTCGACGAGCATTTTCTGCAATTTAGGTTTACATTTCATCATAACTTGAAGATAAGGTAGACTTCCTTTCATGTGCTTCGACATGGAAATGATGGTTTTAGGTGACACACGTAGCTTAAGTACGTTTCATGTGAACAATTTGTCTTTCCCCGGGCACAATGTTGGTTCTCAAGCACATGTTTTCTTGTGTCAGCTGATGACAGTCAATCATTAAATATCCATATGGTTTACTTGTAGCATCACGAAACGATTCCAAAAGGTAATTGCTATGTTTAGGAAACATTTCTTTAGCAAGTGTTAAAATCCCAAGCTAATCTCGTGGATTTTGGAATACCAACATGTAATGAGAATTAGACTGATCGTTCGTGACAATTTACCAGGTGGAAATAGGTTTTGCGTAAGGTACAACACAGATATGCCTTGATGATGGGAACCGCGCGTAAATAGATCTGACATGCGTTGATCGTTGGAACACTGAGACATTAAATCATCCAGTACGACAAGGGAGTTATCATGCCCATTTGTCAAATCATATAAGTCATCCGGAAATCCTTCCACCAATTCAACGTTAGATAAGTCATCAAATTCATTTGATACTCTTCCATAGCAGTATATTACTTTGGTTGGAACAGGATAAAACAATTCTTCCATATGATGTAACATAGAACGAACCAGATATGATTTGCCACTCTGAGTCTGCCCACAAATATAAAAATTTGCAGGTGTTTTAAATCTCACATCCATCATGTCCACAAGCAAAAAACATAATAAGTTTTATTTCACAGGTCCCTGTACTTTATAGCGAAAATATGCGTTTAGCAAAAGAAATCATTTTGCGGAAAAAACTTTTTTCGATTTGGAACTTTGTGAAGTCAATGGTTTTTAAAACTGATGCAACTAGTCGTACAGCTCTACGTGTAACATGTTCGGAGCAAGAGTCATTTATCACATAAACCATTGTTAGATAAGCTATGGCACGACCAAAATTGATAACATTTGTTGCGTGAAAAAACATAGTTAGATTGCAGGCATTAACACGCGTTGCAATTTGTTCATACAGTGTTTTGTGATGTTCAAGACACACATTTATATAATGTGATAACGTTCTCATATCAATGTCAACATTATTTTTCTGAAGCTCATCCAAAATCACTTCCATACTGCACAGTCAAAGAGAGAATGAATACAGAAAGTAAACAACATGTTTATTTATTTATAACCATAAACTACAAACATATGCTAATCTAGACAGAATGTTCTGAAAATTGTAATTAATGTTCTGAAATTAATGAATGTTCAACACGACATCTTCGTCCCGATTATATTCCCTCTCAAATTTGTTGATAATTTCTTCATCAGCATCAGTATATAGCCATGACACGTCACTTCTAACTGTGTTTTCACTCATAACTTCTTTACCCACTGCTGGCACAATCTGTAAAAAGTCATTTTTGTTGGGGTTTTTTTTTCAACGCAAAGGTATCGAAAGCTTTTAATTTATCCAACTCATTCTTCTTCTTCGCCCTCAATCTTTTGTGTCGTTTGGCTTCCTCTTGCTTATAATTATCCATCTCGTTTTCTCAGTTATATTTTCGTGTGTATGTTTTTGACAAAACACTCAAAGTTTGCGCTCTTTTATATTTACAATGTCTCCACTTTTCGGTGGAGAACGTTCCATAGAGGAAGATATGTATTAATTTCATGTATAAATTAATTTATAAATATGTATAAATTCATTATTTCGAATATATAGTAATAACTTTGTTTTCTTATATTTTTACGTAACTATCCAAACTGGTGTACTATTGTCTCACAGAGTAGAGGTGATCATGTGCGCAAGGTGATCTTTGGCCGATACTCAGGAGTCGTTGAATCACAAACGTATCATGTGTATAATATTTGACTGATCAAAATATAACTAACAATTTGCCTTCATGACTCACTTAAGGTGGCAAAACCAGTATTGGCTAACTCTACTTTAAATCTGATGATTTGTATTCGCTAACTAAATAATTTGCTTACTGTAAAAAATTAATCGAGAAGTCGGAACAGGGAAAGGAAAATGCACTGAATTGGTTGTTTTGGGACAAAATTGATGGAAAAGAGAAAATTTGGGACATTTTCCGTTATCGCCTACTTACTCATTTTTACATGCAACAAAATCTTAATGATAGGGACTACAAATAATCAGTTTTAGAGAATGATAGCTACAATATAGATTGAAACTTAGATATAACATTTTCGCTTAATTATTTCTTTTTCCTTGACTTCCATTCTGCATTGGCTGGGTTTCTTTGTCTTGCCGAAAAAATTTTGGTTAACGATTTTGTCTTGTTGCTTTTAGAGTGTCTCCAAAATTGTAAATCAATTTCGAACATTTCGGTTCAATCTCCAAATTAACCTGAATTTTAATTCATACAAACTTTAGTCCTATTCCTAACCTAAACCCTAACCCTTCATTAATCTTACCCCCTAATCCTTGTGATGTAATAACGTCATTTACCATTTAAAACAACTTAACATAATATATCGTAGACTAAAATTCAGCGTCGGCCACAGACATATAGAACAAATTAGGGTTGATTCATGTGTGCCTAAAAGATATAAACAAAATCTCGACGTTTCGAGCTAAAGCCCTTCGTCAGGAGAAATTAGTAGACAGACAAACACATTACATCAGCTTTTATAGCAACGCTATAAAAGCTGTCACGTGAACAAAATATTAACCAATGAAAATAAAGTAGTCATAACAATCATAACAAAATAGAATTAATATGTAAAGATATAGACTGCGTGCAGGCTTCGGCCCGATGATAGGGTCGAAGACCTGCGCACAGGCGTTACACTTATCAAAGCGCTATAAATGTCGTACAAGGGAAGGGGGGATGAATCATCCCATTATTGGTGGCAATGATACCCGTCGGAAGCAAGAAAAGCGTCTCATTTTTAAACTTGGCACCATTCAGCGTGATGGTATCAATGAGCGCCTCTCCTTCATCTAGCTCATTCTTTTCTCTTAAATACTTCTTATATGCTTTCCTCTATATCCCCTCTTCCCTTCCCTTGTACGACATTTATAGCACTTTGATAAGTGTAACGCCTGTGCGCAGGCCTTCGACCCTATAATCGGGCTGAAGCCTGCACACAGTCTATATCTTTACATATTAATTTTGTTATGATTGTTATGACTACTTTATTTTCATTGGTTAATATTTTGTTCACATGACAGCTTTTATAGCGTTGCTATAAAAGCTGATGTAATGTGTTTGTCTGTCTACTAATTTCTCCTGACGAAGGGCTTTAGCTCGAAACGTCGAGATTTTGTTTATATCTTTTAGGCACACGCGAATCAACCCTAATTTGTTAACATAATATATCCCTTTTATCTAGCATAAATATCTATAGTCCAAATACCTACGTTGAAAGTAAAAAACCCTCCTTGACTGTAATTGACTGTTGTAAGTGCTGTATACCCAACCTTCTTATTTCTAATGTGCGTTCAATAGCCTCTAAGCTAGATGAACTGAGTGCTGTTGTTTCCACCAACCAAACCGACATTGTGTCTATTACAGAGGCTTGGCTTTCCTCTATGATTCATGATGCTGGAATATCTCTTCCAAATTTTAATGTTATTAGAAATGATCACTTGTCGTCTAGTGGTGGTGGAGTCTGTATTTTTATAAACAATAGTGTATATATATAATTATTATATATACAGCTGACTTATATCGCAATGAAGCTTGTCGACATTTGAGTGACAGCACCTTTTACAGCAAAATTGAAACTGCCAAGCATCTCATAACCACCGCACCTTGCACACCCGTCATGTACTTCTTACCCAAAATCCACAAACCCAACAACCCAGGTAGACCCATTGTCTCTGCTTGTGGTTGTCCCACCGAGCTTATCTCTAGCTACCTCGATTGTGTCATAGCGCCCTTGGTTAAGGACTTACCATCCTATATCAAGGACACCAAACATGCTCTCCAAATCTTTCATAACATTCATTTTCACCATGGATGTCAAATCTTTGTACATTGTCATTCCCCATCATGATGGTTTGAGAGCACTCCAACCAGGAACCGTCTACCACTCTTTTGATCCGTTTGGCTGAATTAGTGCTCATCCTCAACAATTTTTCATTTGAGGGTGAGTGGTGTAGCCATGGGAACCAAAATGGGTCCCAACTATGCCAATTTATTTGTTGGTTTTGTGGAAAAGCAGATCTTCGAGCAATACACTGATCCCATACAGGATTACCTTGGTAGATACATTGATGACTGTTTATTAACTTTGTTAATAACTTCCACCCAGCACTCCAGTTTACGTGGGAGATCAGTGAGACCAGTGTATCGTTCTTAGATATACTTGTATCTATCAATGGCAATAGACTTGTTACTTCTGTGTTCTACAAGCCGACTACTCCCATAGCTATCTTCTCTTTACTTCTTCCCACCCCAACCACACTAAAAGGTCCATTCCCTTCTCTCAGTTCCTTCGCCTTCTCTGCATTTGCAGTGAAGATGAGGACTTCCATATCAAAAGTCAGGAAATGAGAAACTTTTTTGTCCAACACAGTTATCCAACCCCTCTCTTAGATACTGCCTTTTTGAAGGCCTCCAATATTCCCCGATCCGAAACCCTTAGAGTCCATGTGTCTAATGTTTCCCACAACAAAATACCCCTAGTTCTCGGCTACCATCCCTTCAATTTCAAGGGATGTCATTAGGAAGAATTTTCATGTCTTGAAAAACGACCCTGAAACATCTTCCATTTTCACCAATAATCCCTTAGTCTCGTTTCGACATAGTAAAAATATCTGTGAAACCCTAGTCCACAGCTCTCTACCACAGGACTTGTCATCACCTAATGGCACGTTTCCTTGTGGTGTGAAGCTGTGTAAAACCTGTAAGTATATAGATTATTCCACTGCAATTTCGGCACCAAAATCTAAGTACACTATTAAGCACCATTTCATGTGCACCTCCTCTCATCTCATCTACTGTATTTCATGCAGTAAATGTGGGATGCTCTATATTGGTGAAATTGGTAGATATTTAAGGATAAGGTTTGGTGAGCATCGTCTTGCTGTCGTAAACAATGATGCTAAACAACCTGTTGCCAGACATTTCAACACTGGTAATCACAGTGTTTCAGATATGAAAATTCGAGCTCTGTGTCCCATTTCTGGTAGTAATGATAGCCGCAAAAGCCAAAGACAAAGGGCCTTCGCTCGAAACATTGAAGTTCTCATTGTATTTTTCAGGTAGTTTTACACAACAGTCAATAATAGAGCTCTCCATCATCATGGAAAAAATTCCGATGTATATAAACTCTGGCGAAATAAAGTCCAGCAATCAATCAAATCAGCTCGATTTAAGTATTATGCCCAATCAGTTGAAAATTTGAAAACGTCCAATCCCTCAAGATGGTGGAAGGAAATCAAGTCGGTAGGTGATATATCCTCTAAACGCTGTTGGTACAATCAACTACATTCTAATGATGTTCATAATTGCCATGACTTGGCTGAAGTATTTAATAGTTTCCTTTCTGGCCTTACATCACATTTCGATCCTTTAACATGCAAGAACCAGGGCCGGATTAACCATATGGCAGAAGCGGCATATGCCACTGGGCCCGCACCTTCAAGGGGCCCTGCGCTTTAGGCTGCAAAAATATAAAAAAATACGAAAAAACGATAATGTACTTGCCAGGATTTGAAGCACGAGGTAATTTTTCAAATTAAGATTGCAATTCAACAATATATATACTTAAAACGGGGTAATTTTTTCAGGTTATAGAGCAGTCTGAAAAAGCCAAAGGGGGCCTGTGCGAAAAAAATGCCAAGGGCCCTGTGCTGCCTTAATCCGGCCCTTGCAAGAATGAATAATTGGATCTTAATGGCCAGAGTGAATACCTCAGCGACTTTAATCAAGTGTATAATGAACTCCACAAAATTAGATTTAATAAGAGCCCTTGTCCAGATACCTAATAAAATTTTGAAAGTATTCGCATATGAACTTGCCCCAGTCATTACGGGCATTTACAATTTGCCTGATTCAAGGTGTATTTCCGACAAATCTTAAGCATTCTATTGTAGTCCCAATCTCCAAAGACCCATATCATTAACGCCACAGATTCTAAGGTCATGGAGGGGTTCACCTTGACAAAGTTATTTTCCCAAATTGAGAGTAAATTTGACACCAAACAGTTTGCGTTACCAAGGAAATCCACAACTCATGCTCTAACATACCTTCTACACTCTTGTCCGCCCTTGAAAACGGTTCCTATTCTGCTAGATTGTTTTTTTGCAGACTTTAAAAAGGGGTTCGATCTTGTTGACCATAACGTTATATGTGAGCTGGAAAATCTTGGTGTACATCCTGCCATAGTGAGGTGGATTAAAGCTTTTCTTAGCAATCGCGAACAGTGTGTGCGAATCGAAACTCTTACTCGTCATGGAGAAAGACAAACGGAGGCTTACCACAAGGAACAAAACTAGGACCACTGCTTTTTGCAGTCCTTGTTAATTCACTGCTTAAAGATTGGCCGGGAAGAGTCAAATTTGTCTATGATACCACAGCCCTGGAAAATAATCCCACAATGTTCACCCAGCGTTTTACCGATTGTCGTTAACCAAATATCTGATTATGCAAATGAACGAGGAATGAGACTAAACCCAAAGAAATGGTTATCACACTTCTTAAGTATAAATTACCTGAAATGGAATATGCCTCACCAGTTTGGTCCACTCTTCAAAAACCGCAGAAGTTATCGAGTCGGGACAAAAGAGAGCTTTAAAAATTGCGTATCCCACTTTATCTTATGAAGAAGCATTGCAAAAAAGCAACATTAAATTACTGAGTAGAGACTCACTTCAAGACCAAGATCCACCATACAACTCTTTAACTGCAATATCACAGATTTTATAAGTAATTTGAAAAACCTTTCTTGAGGTTTATGTGCATTAAAACATTGACATTATGGGGTATGATTCCATTTTTAATAATGGGTTGGCTGTTGCTTAAATTGAACTTGTGTTTGTTGACATTTTGACAATTTTCATTGAATATTTTGTTCATAATTTACCCAGCATTGTTTGTGCATTTATTTTATATGCTTCACAGTTTGACTTGTACATGTCTTACCCCTGTATTCTAAAAGCTCACTCACACTCAATGAGTGGACGCTCATTCTCAATGAGTGCAACTCGCCACTCAATGATTGTCCACTCACAATCACACAGTATAATGCGACACTCACACTCCAACTATTCAAAGACGCCACTCACACTCTAGTGAAGCTATATGGAAACCATATCTTTTGATTACGGTAAATATGGCCAAGAGCAATTCCGGAACAGATACGATCGACTAAGGTAGCATGTTGCGAGTTACTGGAAATAATCAGGCCAGATATAGCTGCACACAACGACAGAGGAAAACCCATACCAGCTGATATTCAACTGTTATTAACACTACGGTTTTATGCCACGGGAACATTTCAGCTTGCATGCAGAGACCTGTGTGAAATTTTGCAGCCATCAGCAAGTCGGATTATGAAACGTGTTTCCAAGGCAATCACATGCTTAAAGAATCTGTAGATAACATTTCGATGGTGACATGATGCAGCAACTCAAACTTGATTTCTGGAGAATTTGTGCGTTTCCCATTGTTGTGGGTGCAATAGCTGAACTCTTTCGAAATCGCAAAGGATATTTTTAAATAAATATTCAAGCTATTTGCGGACCAAAATTAGAACTTTTAAACATTGTTGCTAGGTGGCCTGGTAGCGTCCATGATGCCAGAATTCTCGATAACAGCCGACTATGTGCACAGTTCGAATGTGGTGATATCACTGGCATGTTACTTGGTGATAGTGGTTACCCATGCCGCCAATATCTCATGGCGCCAATACTTGATCGGCAGACCCGACCACAATGCAATATAATGTGGTTCAAATACGTACACGAAATACCATGGAGAGGATGTTTGGCACATGGAAGAGGTTGTTGCCATGCTTATCAATTACCATTCACACAAAGCTGCAAACGACGCCAACTATCATTGTCGCTACAGCTGTGTTGTATAACTTCATAAGACACCAAAATGACCCTATGGATGAACCATAACATGTTCTGGCTGTCGAGGAACAAGAAAATGATATTCACGTTGGTCAACGGCTTTTGGGAAATGCTGTTTGGCAAGCGCTGATAATGCAACATTTCACCTAAATTATGAATAAGTATTCAATTGAATATCACAATAGGGTCTTTCCACGCCAAATCGACTAAACTTCCTGCACAAGCATTACAGATTTAGTTGATTTTTGGTACACTTTTAGATCATTGTATAATTAGAATTTGTGTGAATTTTCAGTAGATGACATTAAGTATTTCAGGAAATATAAGCAAAGCACTGTGTGATTGTCAGCGGTGGAAGTCCCATTTTGACAGAATTTGTAATTTCGGCATAATTCGCACATCAATATCTTGTTGATCACTCCACCTATTAACACGAAAAGTTGCACAGTAATAAATCTGAGACTGCTCTTCTAAACCAATACATTGTTTAATGTATGTGGTAAAGGATGTTGTAAATAACGGAGGATCAACATACTGGCAGAATAGAAAAAATACAAATTCGTCGTAGATTTGAACTATAATATCTTGGTAGATATCTGTCCAGGTACTTTCATGTTATCCACACATAAAAACAAGCCTTCATAGAATTCTTGTTAATAGCAATAATAGCCCGTTATAATTAGTCAGACATTAAAAATACCGATTTAAATTGTGGCAATATTTAGAAGTGTCTTCTTTTCGACAAGGGAAATAGGCATGTGGGACTAATCAGACAAACTCAAGATTTCGCTGCGTTAAAGTAGATGTTATGCTAAACCTGTGGTAGAACTTTCATTGTTGTCCTCTGACTGGTTCGATATTAACGAGCGATCAAAGAATTGGTGTTTTTCACTAATTGAATTCAAATGTAAACAAACAAATTATTATTATAAATTAATAAATAGTGATTTATTAACTAAATTGACATTTATGTCAATTTCACCAAAATACTGGAATGGAAGAAGTTGCATCGAATAACATGAAGAGTATAAGCCTGAAGTTACATAATCTTGCCGCCACATTTAGCTCCCTTGGTTGCACTCCAGTTAAGACTAAATTCGCACAGAGAGACCATGCGGTGTATGCCAAACGAAAGGCTCAAGAAGCGCAGACAGCTATTACTGACGAAGTTGCTTGTCGTTTAAATGTTGACTCCAAAGAACTTCAAGCATGTCAAAAGTGCACAGACCTTGATGCACTTATAGCAGGGATCAAAGAAAAATGCTCCACCTCAAACATGGAAGCCACACTAAAACTTATCACTCTCGCGCTGCCTTCTTGGACAATAGAAAAACTGTATTTGCACTACAAAGGAAAATCAAGTGGTTAACACGTTGGATGTTCCAAGTTTTGTGAACTTCGGCCGCGTTGGTGTATTACAGTATAAATAATACCATAAAAACGTCAAGTTACTGCTGGATTCTCTCCCTGGTCCAAAACTTGATCATAAATCCTTAATGGCAAAACTTGTTTGCGATGTCAGTGAAAGAAACTGCATGCTTCATTGGTGCGAGAAATGTCCAGGTTCTGCCAGTCTCAGAGAACACCTTCAGTCTGTCTTTTTGGAACGTTCAATCGACGTTCAATCGAGGAGGACGATGAACTAACTTTCAAGCAATGGACGCATACAGATGGCACACAACTTATCACAAGACAGGAACTTGCATGTGACCTCTTGGAGGAGATTTTAAAATTAACGCTCTAACCAGCCATAGCTTCATCGTGAAGGCACAAGCCGGCCTACCTTAACTCGGAGTACTGCGGTTGTTTTGCTTGATTTTTCGCAGAAAACTACTCATTTGTTGTTCAGGACGCTGTTCAAGGTTACTACTGGGACAACAGTCAAGCTACACTGCATCCACTAGTTGCCTATTGTTGGAAAGAAGATGGCAGTCTCGGTACGATCAGTTTCTGTGTGGTCAGCGATTGTCTGAAGCATGATGCTATAGCTGTGTACGCATTTATCAGCGTTATCATTCCTCATCTCAAGAAATTAATTCCAGGTCTTTCGTTGGTGAGGTATATCAGTGATGGAGCCGCCAGTCAGTACAAGAACTGTAATAACTTTTTAAATTTATGCTACCATGAGGAGGATTTCGTGGTGAAGGTGGAATGGCATTTTTTGCAACAAGTCACAGGAAAAGTCCATGCGATGGGATCTGTGGAACCATTAAGCGTCTAGTCGCCACAGGGAATGACATTCTCAATGCTAAATAACTATTTTCGTGGGCAAAAGCTAGCATTTCGGGAATCGAAATGCTTTTCGTAAGCACTGGGGAAATTGAGAAATGCTAAATGGTCTTAGAGCCACATCTGGACGATGCCAAAACCATAGCAGGAACAAGGAGTCACCAGGGGCGCCGGAGCCACGGGGGCAGCGGGGGCAACCGGTTGCCCTTTTTCTTAACAATAAAGTGCATTGAAATTAATAAATTATTATTATTGTGACCGGGCTAGCCCTCGTAGGTTTATATAAATTGGAAATATACAGTTCCTATATAGGTTTATATGAACTGGAAATCTGAATGTATGATTTATATGTGTATCATCTTAAAAATGTGTAGACTTTCATCCTTTTGTGTAATTTATATTGCGTTTTATAATATCAGAATTATGTAAAATCTCCACTCAAAATGCAGGAAATGGCATTTCAGAGAGTGTAGTAGATTCAAGAAATTTTCCAGGGGAGGATATCCCCGGACACCCCTACAAATTTCTCGCGCCCTTTTCATGGGGCTGCCCCGCCGCTTCGGCTTCCTTCCGGCGCCCCTGGGAGTCACCACAGTTTTGTTCCAGTCAGTTCTGATTCTCTGCAAATCCGGCAAATTTCAGCAGATGTGGATAGAACATCCGTTAAAGTAACAAGTTCTTCTCAGGCACAAGCATCTCAATCTTTCACACATTGTCAGTATTTAAATAACTGCATTTAAAGAAAATTGCAGCGAAATATTTGAATTCGAAACTAGAGTGTTTGAAATCTTATATATATTAATGAAAGGGCCTATAACGAAAGAGGTAGAGAAGACTCTGAAAATGCCATTTTCGACGATCTACAGACTCAAGAGTCGGCCCCCTATGTTTTAACAATCCTTCTACACCCCTGGCACTACACATATTTTTACATTAACTTGTAATACATGTTTTGATGTGGTCAAACAAAAATAAAAAGTCGGTCCCTGATCAATGGACACCCCCCCCCCCCCAAACCTTTTTGGAATGTGCGCCCCTGGTGCTTGGGCATCAGATATTTGTGATTTCCTGGTAAATGACAACGATAAGGCAGTTAATTTACTTTCTCTCTTCCCTTTCGCAAGTTGTTTCTTACCACAGGACTTTATATTCTCCCAACACTTTTTTAATTGCAGAGCATCTCTCTTAGACACACCTGACTGGGAATTAAATTCTTCTGAGAGAACTTCCCACACTCTGTTTTTTTGTTGTATCGTTCTGTAATCGTTCCTTTTGTTTTACTTGAGAACTGTTGTCCTGTTACATAAACACATCGAAACGCAACAGTTATATATATACCTATATATACACAACTTATGCTTAAAAGTATATATCTGTTTATATGTGACTTGCGAAAAGATGGTTGCTAAACTGCTTATAAAGGATAGGGGAGCTAGGGCATTCACTAAAATGTCATTTATATTGCAAACCTATTATACCAACTATATTGTGAAAGTACAGTATCTATATGCATGCATCAATCAATAGAATAACCTTTGTTGTTTTAATAGCACCATATATGTTTATTTTACAATCTACTGTAGTTGAAATGAAACTGAAAATAAATAAGTCAACCATAAGTCATAACCGCTGTTGGGCTTCTTACAATATAAAATTAGTGATACAAAATTTTGGTGAAAACGAAAATGAGGCTTCTAGACATATCCATGCACCGAACTTCAATTTTATGTCTAAATATATTTAATCGTCAGATGGTTTGAATCCCTTCCCCCCCAAATTTCCTATAACCAGAAACGAATATAACATTAAGGAAGTGGTCATTAAGTATGTGTCATGGGGGTCGGAGGCCCACCTCAATGTATACACAGCAATCTGGAAGTTGCGGCCATGTTTTATCTCACGAGTTGCATGATGAAGTGAATTTACCTTTGCTATTAACACACCCTCACTGAAATAGGTCAAATAGCGTACAGGGAAATTTGTTTATCACCCATCAATTAAACCCTTTGATATCAACAATTTTTTTAAATTTCAATACATTTAACAAATCAACTTTTCACACAACTTTATTAAATGCATAGACGAAATGACATGATTGTAAAAAGCATGTTTTTAATATCGTGGTCTTAGCCTAATTTCTGGTTGCCCATCAGGACATAAGTCAATAAATTTTGGTTGCATTGCCAGCATCTGGACACATTGCCAGATATTGGCAGTTAGTTTTGTTAGCCCATTAACTGGCAGTACCCTAGCACTAACGATCGAGTAAAACCGTCTGGCATTAGACAGAATAAAACACTAAATGAGGGTGCTTCTGGGCGCACTGCAAGCTAATGTGTTAATACTGGCTGTATATAATTATTATTTACACAAAAAGGTATAGAATGGTTACACAGAAATTTGACATTGTATTCACTTGAGAAATACATCTATTTCCAGTAATATTATAAAAATACATTGACATCCATCATGGACAAAAGACAGCGAGCAACAGAAAAGTCCAGAAGATTTTGTAAGAGAAAAGATTAACTTACTAAATACAAAACCTTTTATGACTTTGTTCTTAATAAGAACCCAGCTATGGTTCACAAGTTTGAGGCGCTGCGCAACCTTCCTCCTCCTAATGAAGACATGCCAGTGGTCCAAGATAAACCCCCTCAGGCCTTGCCTGCTCTGCAAAGCACCCTTTCTCCTCCTCAGCCAACACTCCAAACCACCCTTCCTCAAGTCGTTCCTACACTCCAAGACATGCATGCGCTCGATCTGCCCTGGTAGGACGATCTTCCAATCCTAGACAAACTCTTGAACATGGACCTTGACGTTTTTAACCAGGGTTAAGATTAAAACAAAACGGCTCTTCTAAGAGCTATCACATTCACAAAACGAAATTTCGTTTTTAATAATAATGAAGTTACATACCTTTTGACTAATAATGAGCGCGATGTAAGAGAGTTTGCTTCACAAAAACCATCCAATTCTGTTTCCCATGTTTTCTTTAATATTTCCCAATAAGCCTGTTAAGCCTGTTTTCCACTTCAGCCGTATCATAGCGAAACATAGCGTATTTCTTTGTTTCTTGAACATTCAGGCTGTAATACGTTTTATTTGCTTTTGTCACAAGAGTGCAAAAATGCCCAACAAATCAAAAAACACTTTGACATGAAAACTGTAGTTATCAATTTTGACCCTGATATGCATATTCCTAGCAAACAGCTTTGAAGGAAAAAAATAATAAACTAGAAATAAAAATATTTATTAATTTGTGAACAATACCTGAAGCTTTTTATGTTTTTCCGGAACAATGCGAAAAACTTCATTTGTTCAAAACAACAAAATATACAATTTGTTTAACAAGAAAACCTTATTGAATATTATTAGAAAACCATCAGGTAACAATTGGCCAGAGTTTTGAAACGTTTTCCTGCATATACATTGAAAAACAATTGAAAATAGCATCGAAATAAGTAGGCAGTGAAAAAAAACAAGCAAATCCCTTCGAATAAGACAAAACATGAGATATTGAGATTCCTGAACCATACCGGAAGTAAACACAAGGTACATGATGTCATTTTTAAACAAGTTCCTGACTCTCTGTATTCATTTTGGCTTGGACTGTGTTTAAGTGCAGAATGGAAGTGATTGTAGATGAGCTTCAGAAAAATGATGTTTGACATTGATATGAAAACGTTGTCACATCATATAAATGTTTGTCTCGAACATCACAAAACACTGTATGATGCCATAGCTTACCTAACAATGGTTTATGTGATGAATGACTCTTGCTCCGAGCACGTTATGCGTAGAGCTGTACAGTTGGTTGCTACACCTCCTAAAATGGTTATCCTACACCGCTGAAAAGAACAAGATCTACATCCAACATGCCTACAATGGCGGATAAAAACGCATTGGCAACTATTCATTGGATGGATATCACGAAGAAAGCAATACAGCCTATGAAAGAAATGGATGTTTCTGGCATGGTAAGTTGCTCGTTTTTCAGAGTTTGTGGTTGTGTGTGTCAGAGTCTAATTATGATGTAATTTCTTACAGATACGTAGATTTCACCTCGCTCTATCTGTAGACATATTTTAAAACCTTGTTACTTTATACAAATGACAACCAGGGTTCATATTTGGGCAAGAGCGACATGCATTAGTTTTCGTGGGGAAATTAGAATAGATTTAGAATCGGTTTAACATCAGTTATTAAAGTACGTCATGATTAAAATTGTTTGTTTTAGCTTTCTTGATGCTGGTTTTACATTTTGGAAAAGCATTATGTTGCATAGAGCTTCGGAATATCAGTCTGCTTGACTGTGCAGGACTGAAGTTAACAAGTGTACCTCACAACAACTTGGCCTCTTTCAACTTCACAACGTTCTTGGTGGAGTTCCAAAATGTAATGTTAGTAGATCTATGGTGGCCTAGGAGTGCCATAGGGAATTTTTATTATTTTTTTATTAATTTGTATATATTTTACATTTTATTTTGATATATTTTTTATTTTTTTTTTTTTGTTTTATTTATTTTGAACATTATTTTTTTTGCCACCACTATGCTGTTTTCTGGCAACAATGACAAAACGGTCACGTTACTTTTTATTCTGCTCCCTGTCAGGGCTATCGTTTGCGTTCTCGTAGGAATTTTGCTTTTACGATGTATTTTGGTAGGAAGTTTTCATGTGAAATCAACAACCCAAAACATTTTGCATGTAAGATATATTTGAAAACTTTGCTAGTGTCGTTTCCAGGTGAAAACGACAACCCTATTTTTACCTACACTTTGCTTGAATGAGATAAACTCTGCTGTATTTGACGGGGAAACCCGATAGCCTATAGCATATTTCCTGTATCGGTTTGCATGACATGAACTTACCAATAACATGGTTGCCAAGTGTATAGTTTATGCGAAGGTGCAGAACATCTGTTTTCACGTTCATGAAACTACTTGTAATATTTGTGTATTAAGGTAATATGAAATACTAATAAATGTGTACTGCTCATCCCAGTGTGGTTATAAACCCTTTATGAGACATGTTAGGAATGGACAATTTTGTTAAAATCAGTCGCTTGTGGGCATGCATTGCATCACTGGCTATATGTTGATGTTAAAGATTATTGTAATTTGTATCCAATGTATCAGTTGTGGTATAATGTTGATTAAATATTTATTTATATACAATCATGACAAACAGAAATATCGTTTTATATACATAGTTATATATGTGTCAGCCAAAGTCATAGTGTTTTTATTACTTTCCAGCGGGCTGAATGACAGCAGTTCAATCTAGGAGGGGGGACTGTTGGTGCTGGGCAATGAGTGTGTGAATGTGGCTTTCAATGTCGATGCGGGAAAAGAACGATGGTGCATAGAACTAATATACAATTTGCTGTTGTAGCAATAAACCCAGACGTAGTAGTTGGCATAGAGCCAATGTATGTAGAATTTGCTGTTGTGGCAAGAACGTTTGTGTAGATGTTTTTAAAAATGATACAAACTTACAGTCACTTTTCATGATTGTCGGTCAGTTCGAAAATCGAAGACTAGGGTTTTCACGAAAATCCAACACACGTAAATTTGGGAAAACTTCCAATAGTTTGGTGACATTTAGACAAACAAGACGATTTCTTCTCAGATCTAAAACAACAATCCAGTCTCTCCTTGCTGTTTTTAATATATCAATGCTCTTAATCATTAGGTCAGAGCAGTCCAGAGATCCTATAAATCGTCTTTCTCGACGGCTTAGTGTGCTTATACGCACTAAAAATGAAAACCATAATATGAAAAAAGTGAAAAGAAACATTTTCCAAATTAGGTTGATGATTTCTGACTTGACTAACTGTTTTCTGTGGACTGTTATGAAGTCTGGTTCTAAAGTTCAATGTTTTGTGTTTTATGTGTTCGCTATTAGTTTGTGGATACCTTATAATCGTAATGGAACATAATTTCTTGTAACTAAAACAAGCTGTGTGAATAATTTGAAAGCTATGCAAAAAGTGTGAGAAAATGAATGGACAGCAATGAACACCTGCATAATTTCCCTTTAGTTATAGAACAAACCGTGTGAATATATTTAGTAATTACCGCTGCTTGACTGCATGTATAAATTAACACACAGTTTATTTGGTCCTGAAATTTGGTCTTGGAATTTTGAGCGTTACAGAGGGGCGAGCTAAGTGGGTAAAAATGGAGCAAACTTGGGATTTGTGGCCCGTTTGACCTTTTCTGCCAGTCTGGCCTGTGTTTGGCCTGACTTTCGGCCTGTTTGGTTTGTTTGGCATGACTTTTGGCCTGTTTCGTCTTTGATATAAACCAAAATTCATGTGAAAACATGTCATTTGCATCTGTTCTTCGACATGGCTAAGCGAGTTTGTCGTGACTGTCCTGTTCCCGATTGCGGTGCAAAATACCTTGTAAGATTGGCAAACCATCTCACAGACGTGCATTTACTAGATATTAACCAAAGAAGAAAGTGCCTCCAATAAGACAAATAACAGCCGAAAGTAAAATTTGTTGTATACAAAGCAAAAGAAAACAATTTATCGCAGCAGCAAGACATGATGTATGTACAGCCAAGGGTC
The DNA here is from genome assembly GCA_016169945.1 of Trachythela sp. YZ-2020. Taxonomy (NCBI): domain Eukaryota; kingdom Metazoa; phylum Cnidaria; class Anthozoa; order Malacalcyonacea; family Clavulariidae; genus Trachythela; species Trachythela sp. YZ-2020. The sequence continues at coordinate 4,814,964 of JADLSH010000393.1, read as the reverse complement.
CAAGAGAACGATCAAGATCAGCGAGAAAAAAAGTAGGCTGAACCCTAAAGCTATAAAAAGTAAAAGCGGAAAAGCAAACAGTTGGCTTTCTTATTAGAAGTGTATTGTTGTGATACTACGTGTAATTTGAGTAAAATGAAAAAGTATATGTTGAGACTGTCAAAGGCAAAGGATTCAGTTGTACACTAGCTTTGACTATGGAATGTTTCAAACAAAGTGTTTCACCTATTGGAAATAATCTACGCTAGAGCCGTAGCATGCGAAATTCAAAACATACGCCGCAAATTCTGTTGTGACTGTAAAGTAAATCAACAAAACTGTTTAATGATGACCGAACAGGAAGGATGGCAAATGTATGGTTTGGCTGCTATAAAACAAGTTAACAACCAACACTTAGTTTGGCAAGAGTTTATTGAAGTTACCAGAATCCTAAGTGTTAAAATCAGCAAAGATATCGCAGAACATTTATTGTGCTTGGAGAAAGATCCTGACCCAAAGTTTGTCAAAACATTACTGTACATATATCGGAAAAAACACATCAACCGCTACTCAGGACACTACTCGATTTATCTACGTGGAATCCCCAGACCGATTCTCTGGAGTCTTATGCTGAGTGTTATTTTAGTTTACCGCCTAGCTACGCATACTTTGTCAAAGGAACAGACAAATAATTTAAATCTCACAAAAGTGACCACAAAAGAGCATATCAAAACTATTTAGAAAATAAACTTCGAGAACAGTTTAGTACATTATCTTAATGTTCTGAAACTGAAAAATCACAACACCTGTCAGTTTTATAAACAAATTTACAATAACTTTAAAATACACGCAATGTAACTTCATATATGTTAAGTTTTGTGTTGTCTCACTGATCTTCGCTCCAATACGTAAGATAGTTCAAAATAGGCTGAAACTCATAAAAGTCCATACTCTGCTTCAGGTTCTTCAAAAAATCAAGAGTTACTTCATGACTTCTATCCAAGTTTTTACAATGTTCCTTTGCACACTCATAATATGTCAGTTTCAACACACAAACAACCTCAACAAATTCTTCCTCAGGATTCCCTGCTCCAACACATGTTCCACAGCCTCCAAGCCATGCATTAACCATCCTTCCTTCGATACACAAGCCACTCATGTCTTCTTTGACTAGGGTGATTCACTTCCCAACCTAAACACTTTTCTTTACAAAGCTTTCTAGTCGGCCGGCCAAGATATCAGAAAGTGCCTCTAAAAACGTTCGATGGCAACTTCGTGTTAGAAGCTGGCAACAAACATATTCATACTCAGATAGATGTAGAGAAAAAGGTTTGATTTGTTACTAGACTTGGCCAGTGTTTTTAACTTTACTTTAATAATTATGCCACATTACAGCATCTCAAGTTAAAACAATAAAATACATGCAATAATACTATACTATAAATATGTAAAAAAATTCCTAAAACTTTTATAAGAGATTAAAAATTTCCTCGGACAGTTCCCAAAAACCATTCATAATACCTCGCCGTATTGAATCTTCCTTATATTTGTCTAAAAGTACTTTAAAGTTAGTGACTGATGAAGCAGTTCTAACTGTTGTCGGCAGTCTATTCCAATACACAACTGACCTAGATTTAAATAAGTCCTGAAATACATTTGTATTAGCCCTGGGTAATAACAGTAACTGCCTCCCTGACACACCAGTCGTAAACATCTCGATTAGGTCCCCTTAATACTCTATAATTTTGAGGAAAACAACTATTACAGGCTAATTTGAACTAAAAGCTGGCTTTATAAAAGTCTATACAAGACTGTCAAAAAAGAATACAATATAAATTGACAGGAGCAGGTCATTGGCGCAAGCATGCACAGTGTCTGTGATTATTATTCTAGTAAATTATGCTACAGTAGATTGGAAATATGATATTTTGTTGACCTAACTCTTAAACATGATAGAGACGGAATCTTTATATTACAAAATTTAGACAGAATAAAGTCACAAACGAATTCAACCCTACTAAACTCGCAAATAGATTGCATTGACTTCATGAACCCAACTAATTTGGAATGTATTACCAAAAAAATGTATGTGAATGTTTTGCAAAAGAAACGCCGATTATATTGCTGCAAATGTCTACCAAATCTTAGTTTATGTTTGACCATACTAACATCGATAAATATATTATAATTTAGCATTTATTTTTGTAAATTTTCAGCACTCAATATCATAATTTGATTCTGGCTGTATTTAAACATTGAAAAATACTTGACAAAATAGTCAAAGTATTGGCACAACAATAAAATAAATTTGACACACTATGGCCAAGTCAGTGTCGCTGAATGAAGTACAATATGTTTATGGAGTGTAGATGGCTTTAACACGAAAAAAGTTACCTAAATATCGCTGAAATCGTAAAATTTTGCAAGTTATTCCCTCTATCTTCGCAGTTTGTTTATGTCGTGAATACAAAAACCGGAAGTGCACACACTTTTACGTTTGCTCATTGGTCGACTAATTAAGCGAACGTTATTGATGACCAATCAGAGCAAAGAAACTTGTAGCATAGCAATGTGATTTTTGGCAATCGTTTGAAGTTTAGTTGCCGTAACGTTGCGGGAAGGCGGCCTAAAAACTCTCGATTTTTCACTTAAAAATTCATTTTTCGGCTTGGCAACAACTCAAACCTTTCTCTACATCTATCTGAGTATGAATATGTTTGTTGCCAGCTTCTAACACGAAGTTGCCATCAACTTGCACCGTTCGATAGCTTGGCCGGCCAACTATTCCAACTTCGCAGGCAACAGCTTCGAAAAATATAGCATTCATCAAATCTCCAGTGCTTCCACTACATTGAAGAAAAATATCCCTTTTTATCCTTCCTCCAAGCTAAATTTCCTTCTCAAAATATTGAAATGTCCTTCTTGATTTCCTTCCAACCTTACTACCTAACATGTTATCAGTATAGGAATGCATAAGGACTGCATAGTATTTACGTGTAGTATTATGTAGTAGAGCTCGCACTAGAAATTTCTAGCACAGATGACATTTCAGACAAAAACATTTCTGAGTTTCGGAAACTGGCGAAATTCGTGAATTACAAAATTGAGGCTTCGCTATTTATGCAGCAGTCTACTCTAAAACAGTAGAAGGTGTTTTGTAAATGGAATACTCGAACGAAAATTTATATACATTTTTAGACCAAATGCAGGAGCAGTTCTAAAACACCCTGTTTTATCCTCACATATCCCTATAGATCATATTTTTTACCATTTTGTGAAAACAAAGCTTAATTTGCTTTACTGAAAGTAAAAATATACAATTTTAAGTGTCTCATAAACTCGGGTATATTAATGCCTGGGTCTTCCCACATTCTAGTAAACAGTGCACGCGTGGAACACCCGAGACTTTAGAGACGTGGGGCTGTGACGTGTTATAGAATCACAGTGAAATGCACGACAGAAATATGGCTGAAATAATATGGGTATATCAGTGTGGTCAATACGGTATATGCAATTATTTGTGTGTGTTTACCAGGTTAGTACTTTTGTAATAAATATATATACCAGTAAGCTTATAATTTTCACTTGTGCAAATCTCTGCAACATCCTGCAAAGCCCAAAGGCAGCAAAATATTATTGATAATATTATCACATTCTGGCGGCTGGCTGGAGCTCTAAATGCGGAGAAAAAAACTCCAGTATTTCAGTATTTAAGAACAAAAACGTTTATATAAACACGAAAATGCGAGAAGGAGCGCGATTTTACAGCTCCCCAAAGCATTTGTTTTGGCCTTCTGATGTAATTGAGTATAGCAACATAAACATGGCATTTTTACAGCTTTACACGAAATTAAAGTACACTATATACTAAAACCGTGCAATTTATAACATAAAACAATGATTCAATGTTTATATAAATTTACCGTGATAAAGTAAATTTCCAACAGGTGGATGGGCTTCAGACTATAAATGTCGTGAATAACTCAAAGCATTGACACAGTTAAATATTTACAATAATTATACTATCCACATTGTAAAACCGTTTCCACTGGGTGCCGAAAGACTCTAGATCTTGACAACCTGCTGATGAAAGACTCAAATTTAATTTATAAGTTAAATGTATAATTATACTATCCACACTGTAAAACAGTCTCCACTGGCTGTCGAAAGATTCTAGATCTTGACAACCTGTTGACGAAAGTCTTGACAACATAAATTTCAGCAGTTCACAGTGTGAAAATAGGGTATTTTAAAGTAATATTTCAATGTGATATATTTTAACATACATACTTAGTGCTAATGCACCCTACTCTATTATTTTACTCAGTGTTAATGCCAGGCAATTTACAATAGTTGGTTATAACCTTCTCAATTTCTACGTTCATTATACAGGCTAAATTACATTCCTCATTGCAAGTTCTCCTTCAAGACTCTTATTATCTCTGGCACAGATGACCTCACTGCTGGCTTGGTATCTTTGCAATGCTTTCCAAAGGATTCCAGACAGGCATTTGGCAATTTCTTTCCAACACTATGTATGATTACCCCAAGGGAAAAAACATCACTGGATGTACTCACTGGAAACCTCTTAAAACCTCTGTGGCAATATGGTTGTAAAAAGAACTGTACTTTCGAGCGGTTGGCCGAGAGATTAAGCAAGATTTACCAAAGTCTATCAGGAAACCCTTCTTTCCTGAAACAAGAACATTGTTTGACTTGACATCACAGTGCAAAAAACCTTTTTTTGTGAACATGTAAGAGAGTTTCTGTAATGTCCAGTAAAACTGAAATCCACTCATTTGCAGAGAGGGACAAATGTTTTGCCATGGTTTGGTGTAACAGCTTATGAACTGTAACAGATTCCATATCCTCACCAAGATATTGCATGATTAAAGAAAACGGCTTTTCTTCAATTTGAACCCCTAATAAATGTGGGATAGATGCATGGAGTTAGTGTGTTCATACATTGTGCTTTACTCATAAGTGCTTTTAAATCAGATGTTGGCAGCTTCTTCTCGATAACTACTGTGCCAAATCTCTTCATCTTTTTAAGAACACACTCCCCATAGGTTCCGGAGCCAACAGGAATGGTAGCCGAGTTATTTCCATCCACTGCTGACATCCAGGGCTTATTTGCTTTACTGAAGCAGTAATCATTTTGGTTAAGGGGCCATTACCAATTGCAGCAGTATCCATAGGAACCTATAACATTAGTAATACTACTATAATTGAATTTGTATTAGAATTAATGTAGTTTCTTCCACTCAATACTTACTAACATGTTAACAAACTGTTTTACATGTAAATAATCTAGATGTATATATAAATGCCTATTACAATTACCATTCTACAGTAGTCACAACTGATGCAATCTATTAGATTACATCTACATGTACTGTACTGTTAGAGGGGCTTTTTGATGATTTAGCTAACATGAGCTTCCAGGATATTATCAAAATATATCTGTTCACTACACATGTTCCATATTATGAATATGAGGTAGGGGCATAACTTGGGTCTAAATATTTGGGGGGGGGGTGGATCATCGGTCCTGATGAAAGAGAGTGGTCAGGACATAAGGTAAAGTGGCTTGCAAAAATAGAAATGGTTATGGGGATCCCCATACTGCTAGTGAGGGCTGAAGGTACAAGGTAACTAGGGGGATGTGGGGGCGCATGCCCCACCAGAAAAATTTGAAAGGTAGACTCTCTGAAATACCATTTCATGCACTTAATTACAATTGTTAAATATGGAGGAACACCCTCCCCCCTCACTAGTAAATTTTTTTTGTCTAAAAAGGTACCCTTGTTGGAGAGGGGACTTTTTGAGAGGAAGGGGCGAGGGGACTTACAGAAATAATTAATAGTGTATGGTGTATGTACAAAATATTGAATTTTTATATCCATGCTTGAAGCAAAATAATACCTTTCTTGTGTGGCTTTGTACCGGTACTTTACGTCTCAGCTCCTTGTCCTCTTTGGAAATATTTTTCCATTTGGAGTAATATTTCTCAGCCAGTGCTTTCTGCTCCTTTACGCTGTCACTTATCTTCTGCGCAACAGCTTCTTCAGCACCCTTGCGTTTGGCGACCGCTCGTTCTTGTCTCCTGCGCGTCTTGTGTCAGTTTCGCATTACCCTCTTTTTTTTGCAATTGACTTATTTCGTTGTTTGCTTTCTCCATTATGCTTTTAGCAATGTGAACAACAAAATAATGTGAATATACTGTATTATTGAAATAGAAGTTGCAATCACGGTCCCGGAATCAAAATTGATTTTAGTGCCAATTTCTCAATTTTGCGCCAAATTTCTCAATTTTACGCCAAATTACTATATTTTGCGCCAAATTACTATATTTTGCACGTTTCGCCAAGAGACTGGTGACAACGGTGAGAAGTTCAATTTTTAAGCAATTGCACGCAGCAAGCTATAAAATAGGCAACCTTAACATATATGAAAAACCTTCACTGATATAGAATGTGTCCATGTTGTATTAACTCTTTCTGGTCGGTCACATTTTAATTACGTTGTCACAAGAGCACTTTGAGTACGATTTCCTTTGCAAAATATTTACCCCCTGGCAATGAAATTAACACCATTGGAATCCTTACAAAATAAGCTTTTTAACAGTGGGCTATTTTGCTGACTAAACATTACAGAATCAAAAATACTAAAAGTTTAATCCCGAACATACCTCCAGTCATACTCCAGTTCAACTCAACAATCTTTAATATCTTCTTCATTCTTGCATTTGACCACAGACTTCTAATGGTCGAAATTTAGCTTTTTATCTGTGTGTTTATTATGTAAAGTTTTGCTTCGATACTACGACTAGAATATTTATTTTGAATTTTTTTATTATTTCTATATGGTTTGCCCACACGCTTCAGTCCAGACCAAAATATCTTATATAGGGTATTGTACCCTGGGGAATTAATTTCCGGCCACTTAAAAAATCATAGCAACAGTCTGTTTGTTTTTGGGCCTTTTCCGGTTGTTTTTGTATGAAAGTCCGGTTTGACCCGTACGCTACAATTCACATTTCGCTGTAACTTTGTCAATTTTCATTGTTTTTCTTTGAAAGTTGGTCAGTATGTACTGTTTTTAAAGCTCTATAAAACGGTGTATTAGCGAAGTTATAATCGACCAAAGGTACGGAATATATAATTAGTTTACAATATAATAAATATCAGATTACAAAGGTGTTAACACTCACGGAGATCTGTAAAACAATGTGTTTAGCGATTTGTTTAGCATTAGCCAAGAACAGGTGTGTTTGCTGAATCGATTGGTGGTATTTTTGTCCGTTTTGGGTGAGGGTCGCCATAGATACAAGCGCTCAAAGTCATCAACCTTTTGATATTCGACGCTTCCGTTCAGAAAGAGTTAAACTATAATTGTAAATATATATGTAAATATATTCAAATGAATTTGTAAATTCAGTTGTAAATTCAGTTTGGGGTACCTATCTATGGTTGTGGTTCAGATCCAGCGCTGTTAGCAACGGAATGCATTTTAAATTAAACTGTCTTTTAAATGTTGAAATACCAATACGGCAATACCACAGAATAAGTACGCCAATACATAACGTCCTTGCTCAACTTTGCTTTGTTTTGGAAGTGTATTTACGGGACATTGGTCTCTCTGTAACCTCACAAATGTAAGAAGAAACATTCACGTTCATTTTGAACGCGTGTATATACGTATTGATGGAACATTCACAGACCAAAGGCAGCGCCAGTGTATTAATATGCTAAGTGTATAAAATATGTAGTTACAAATTCAAAAGCCAAGGAAAGGAAAAAGGGAAAAGAAAACTATTTTATCAAACTTTCGTTTATGATTCTTTAAAATATTTGGTGGCTCTTAAAATTAAAAGAGCCGTTCTTATAATAATCTTTGATTCATTGATTAATTTTCTTTCTAGTTTCCACTGGCCCACCAGGGCTTTGCAGTATTTCAGTTTGTCCATCAGTAGTTTTGAAGTTGGATCTTTTAGCAAGGTTTTTGATGTTAGTAGGTTACCAGTTTTATCGAAGTATTGCTGTTCTCATTGTTTTAGCTGTTCTTTGATTGTGGTCTGTTCCTGTGAGATGTTGGTTTCCATGACTGGTAAGACTTCTAAATAATCTTTTATTACATTAGAATTGTTTGGTGAAGCCCTCAATCTTTTTCTTGCCTTATCAAACTGCAACACCTCCTCAGTTAGTCCCAAAATATTGCCCAGCTTTTGTCCTTGTTTTGTTTCTGTTTTCTGTTTCAACTCTGTCCCTAAAAATAGACAAGAGGAAACGCATGTGTTTAACAGGGACAAAACATGTTCATACCTGATTATCAAATTGAGATGGGATCTTAATCAGTCCTATTTTATATTTCCAGGTAATGAGTCGATACAAATATATCAGTGGTACAAGTACCTTCATCCCTGGGTCTTGTTAGCTTCAGAATTCTTCCATCCATTTTCATGAGCATTATCTTCAGTAACCTCAACTATCCTTGCATTGCATTCAACAACTTCTTGCTCACTGCTACTATTACAATACAAACCTCCATTGTCACCAGTTTGCACAACATCATCACAACCAACCACAGTCTCACTACACACAACACACAGCATCACTACGCACTACACACAGCATCACTACCAACCACGACATCACTACCAACCGCACTCTCATCCACAACACCAGCATCCTCACTTCCGGATGTGCGACTTTGACTAACATCCAATCCACCAACATCACTGGCCCTCCCTTCCTGGCCATTGCACTGAAGCACTTTGATTGGCATTTGTATTTTTTTCTCCAAACATGTTTGCCAGCAGCTTTTCAAGTAAGCCTCCTCTTTCTTGAAGTTGCTAGAGTGAAAGTGGTGCAAGGTTGGTCCTTGAGGAACTGCTTCTGGATTTCCCTTTTCATAAAAAAACTCAATGTCACCATTCTCGCATGTTCTCCACCAAATTCCTTCACCTGCTAATAAGAAATCACAGACCCTTTCAAGATGAGCTTGCCAAGGTCTGGAATTACTTACTAGCATCTGCTTAGGAATAACAGTGTTTCCAAAATCTGATAGAGAAGATGCAAGCTTGGAAACATGAGCTTCTTGTGTGACAGAGCTTGTACGTTGATGGGCCTTGAATTATTTTTCAGTCTGGACTCGGATAAAAACGTTGCCAATGATGTGGTCTGGGTTGTTAGAAGATGTCATTCGGGTTATGTTGTTGATGCTGTTAAATACTCGTTCCTGTTCTTAGGTGTTTGCTGATATGCCACTTATCAGTCTGTTCTGGATTGGTGCATGTGCTGTTATGTTATGGAAGTAGTTACCGTAAAACTTTCGAGTTGTCATTTGCTTTAAGGAAAATCCAATAACTGACCTACACAACATTGCATGATGCCAGGTAAGGTTGTGGAATCTCAGGACTGATCGAGGTGTTCTCGTAGCTTCTGAAATGTAGGCTAGTTCTTCAATTTCAACAAGGGTGTCAAGCAACAATTGAACCATTGGATTCACTGAGCCTCGAAGCAGATTTGAAACCACAATCAAAGCACAGCGATAATCAACAGTTTGCTTTGTGTCTTTCCCCCAATGCACAATTCAAGAACAGCCTTCAGTTTAGAAGCCTCATCAGTTGGTAGATGGTCTGGTAGCTCACCAAATAGATTTTCAATGTGCTTCCCAATGTTGTGGAGAGGTTCAAAACCTAGAACTTCATAACTAGCACAGTTAATTGATTCTAAGGTTTTGTTAGGACTTGTAATTAATAGGGCTGGTACTCTTTGCACTCCTTCAAAAGATCCTCTAATTCATTCTTCTTATCTCCTTCATAGATTGCCCTAGCATTTAACTCGCGTATCAATGTAGTGGGATCGGAGAGTTCATCCAAACATTCAAGTCTGGTTTCCACATAGCATAGCATAACTGATCTTTATCCAAGAACGAGGACCTTGGTACGATGTACAGACTTGGGGCTTCAACTAATGACTGGATGTTGACCTTTTTTCCCGTTATAACTTCGTACTCATTGTTGGTGTAGAATGTGGCTTGGTCATACAGGCAGGTTGCATAAACACAAGGTGAGAATGATTAGCTACTGTAGAGAGGTTATGCCATACCAGTAAATGCGTGTTTTTTTCATTACTTTTAACCTTTCTCTCATCAGTGTTTCATCCTCCCCGTCCTTTTTCTCATTGATCATTTCCAGCCTGTTCACAACTTCTTCTTTGTTCATGCTATCCACATCTTTCTCGGAATTGATTCGCATAAATGTTTCCAACTCATTCAGCTTTCTTTTCGTTATTTCGACCAGTGGGCATTTGCGTCCTTCCACAAAAAAGTGTGATTTTTCAATGGAATCATCTTCTTTCAACACTAGCTTCTCATACTGAACAAAAATATACAAGATGTCTGAGTCAATATATTATAATTGGGATTTTAATGTGTTGTGTATACATGTATTTTTCTAGCTGGTACACAATCATAAAAGAGGATTTTCATTAAAGAGGTCTTCTACAAATGGACATGCAGTGTTAATCTACAATTTGCCAAGTCAATTATTCCACCAGTGAGTTTATTGTTTAATAGCACTGACAAAATCAAACTTAACTGGTTCAATGTTTTAAAGAATAATTTAAAACTCTTATATGATACTATACAAAACAAGGGTAACTCCAAAAATTGATAACATTTTAATATTTATCTACGTTTCGACTATGTTTCAGTCATCATCAGGATAAACTAACTAGATTATATATCAAAAGTAGTATTTATATGAAGAAATATGATACATTAGGTTGATTATTAATGAATTAGTTAAATACTCTTATATGATACTATACAAAACAAGGGTAACTCCAAAAATTGATAACATTTTAATATTTATCTACGTTTCGACTATGTTTCAGTCATCATCAGGATAAACTAACTAGATTATATATCAAAAGTAGTATTTATATGAAGAAATATGATACATTAGGTTGATTATTAATGAATTAGTTAAATATGATAAGTTATTTAGAAGCTTTAATTCCATGATTAAGTTCAGGTTTATATCTTTGAATAGCGAGGGATTCTTGAAAAAGCAAAAGCGACCAATGGTTAGATTTATCTATGATTTTAGTATTGTGAAAAACATGTTCAGCCATTATACATCTGGTTTGATTAGACTCTGCGTCATCGTCGAGATTAATTTCTAAAAGAGCTTTAATATGTTCAAACTGTTCGCAAGTAGAGAGGTGCTGGTGGATTTGAGATTTTGTATGGTGTGAATGTTCTTAGTTCTGGTGTATAAGCAGCGGTCAGTTTTGCCGATGTACCTACTATTACATCCAGGGCAAGTAAATTCATAGACAACAGAGCTTTGATACTTCTTAGGGTTCTATCTTTGCATGATACAAACACGTTACTGTTAATCGTTTTCCAGTTAATAATAAATCTGCATTTTATTGTGAGGAGAGGGGTTATTTTATGTATAAGCTAACGAGTTACTCTTTCACCAAATTTGCCAAGATATGGTAGTTGTAGCCAGATTTTTATTGGATTGTTTGTTTCATTAATTGTGGCTTCACTGTCGTTATTCGATACTGGTGGTGATGGTTTAAGTTGGTTAATAAGTTTGGAGGTTAGTTTGTGAGGGAAGCCATTCCAGGACATGAAATTTTGGATTTGTTTTAGCTCATTGTTCAAGAGAGTGGTATTGCTGCAGATGTTGTAGGCACGATTTACGAGGGCTCGGATCCAAGCAATTTTTCTTGACCAGGGTGTGGAGCTTGATATGTGGGAGTATTGACCAGTATGAGTGGGCTTTCTATAGACAGAAGTTCCAGAGGGATGGATGTGGATGTCAAGGAAATGGATGTCATTGTCGCTGAATTCATCAACAGTAAATTGTAAATTAGGATGGAAAGAGTTAAACTTAGTAAGAATTAATTGTATGTCAGACGGTCTCATGAGAACAAGGGTGTCGTCAACATAACGTTTGTAAAATCTTATTAGTCCTGAATTAATGAGAGGTTTAACAATTTCTTGTTCAAATTCTGTCATAATTATGTTAGCTAATGTCGGACCTAAGGGTGAACCCATAGAAACCTCGTCGATTTGTTTATAAAGATGTCCGTCAAGTGAAAAGATTGTTTTGGTACATGAGTCTAGTGTTAGTTTTTTAAGTGTTCGTTTAGTTAACTTTGTCGATATTAGCTTATCATCATAGATGCGTTTTAATATTATGTTGACAGTTTTGTTGAGTGGGATATTAGTAAATAGGGATTTTACGTCAAAAGAAACAAACCTGTATCCGTCATTAAATAGATTGGGAGGAATGTTGTTAATCTCATAAACCACATCAAAGCTATCCCGTATTGTAAATTCATTAGTTGTCAGAGGATTTAGTAATTGTGTAATAAACTTAGCAGTTGGTTGGTAAGCAGTACCAGTTGTATCAATTATAGGTCGAAAGGGAGGAAGTGTATCAAACGTTTTATATATTTTTGGTAATCTGTGAGCTCTTGCTGGTTTAGTTGAAGTAGGTCTCATGCTTTCATATTCATCTTGTGTGATTTCGTTGCGATTATAGATAGTACGTGGTGGTTCTTAAAAGAACTGTTTTGTATCTTGTCTTTAAAGATTCTTCTGTAGCCACATTGCAAAAGCTTCCGCTTTGACTTTAGCACAGTGATGGTATGCACTGGCTTCTAGGTGGTTGCCACAGGTTTCCAACCAGACCAGCTGATGGAAAAGTGTTTCGGCTTTGGGACAACCAAAGCATCCCAAATTTACAGAAGGGATTTCAAGGTTTGCCAGCAAATCCTTCTCGAAATGACCTCCTTTGTAGGCAATTGTAGAGTTTGAGTTTTTGCATGTCTCACTGTAGAAATTCTTTACAATTACCTCCAAATCCGAAATTGGTAATGCTTCGATGCCTGCGGCACTCCAAATGGTAGTTTGTGGACGTGCTTTTGAACAAAGTTGCAAGTCTTCATTTCAGATCTTTAGTAGGCCCAGCTCCTTGCAAAGAAACCTGTTATTTACATAATAACCGTCTATATCCATAACTGCCACGACATCAGTTGGTTGGCAATACATATTGAGTGATCGATACATATGTATCGCAAATCCTTCGGTCATTATATCTCTTTCTGAACGGCAGCGTCGAATATCAACCGCCAAAGGTTGATGACTTTGAGCGCTTGTATCTTTGGCGCCCCTCACCCAAAACGGACGAAAATACCACCAATCGATTCAGCAAACACACCTGTTCTTGGCTAATGCCAAACAAATCGCTAAACACATTGTTTTACAGATCTCCGTGAGTTTTAACACCTTTGTAATCTGATATTTATTATATTGTAAACAATTATATATTCCGTACCTTTTGGTCGATTATAACTTCTGTTTTAAAAACCGTGTGATTTTCGCTACTACACCGTTTTATAGAGCTTTAAGAACAGTACATACTGACCAACTTTCCAAGAAAAACATAAAAATTGACAAAGTTATGCCGAAATTTGAAATGTAGCGTACAGGTCAAAGCAGACTTTCAGACAAAAACAACCGGAAAAGGCCGAAAGACAAACAAAGACTGTTGCTATGGTTTTTTAAGTGGCCGGAATGAATTCCCCATGGTACAATACCCTATGTAAGATCTTTTGGTCGGGACTGAAGCATGTGGGCAAACCATATATAGTCAAACTAGGGCAAGCGCGTGCATGCTGGAAAATAGCCGATAAATAAAAAAAAATTAAAAATAAATATTTCTAGTCATAGTATTGAAGCGAAACTTTACATAATAGACACACAGATAAAAGCTAAATTTCCACCATTTGAAGTCTGTGGTAAAATGGTCTTATAAAGAAGATATTAAAGATTGTTGAGTTGAACTGGAGTATGATGGGAGGTATGTTTAGGATTAAACTTTTACTATTTTTTATTCTGTAATGTTTAGTCGGCAAAATAGCCCACTGTTAAAAAGCTTATTTTGTAAGGATTCCAATGGTGTTAATTTCATTGCCAGGGGGTAAATATTTTGCAAAGGGAATTGTACTAAAAGCGCCCTTGGAGATGAGGAGATGACGTATACTTTCGACGTGATTTGATTGGATGGACATGTCTGAACAGGAATGAGCTGAGAGTATAAATTGAAAAGGACGGAGCAAATATCTCACGATACATACGCAGCTTAAGTTAGTGAGATGGAATGTTTACATGGAAAACCTGCTTCTTGCTTGACCACGAAAAAATGGTTCCTTCTGGTGTTGTGGACAAAAACCTGGCTGTGGTTTTATTTGTTCAGGCGGCTTTGGCAGCTTGGAGAGCTATCGATTTAGAACAGCCTATATGTCAAGGGCACCGAAAGCCTGCAAAGGTTTGTTTTGTAAAAGACCTGTTGAAAGAAAGCTTTGGCAGACCATACTTTACATGTGCAGAACGGGAGAACCCGTGTTCCCTCTGGATGTGGGCTGATGAAAAACAAGTTGAGAAACCGAATTGTTATCACTGCCAGCAGAGTTCCATGAAAAAAGTGAAAAAAGAGGGTCCCAACAAAGGGCGAATGTTCTTTTCCTGTTCCAACGAAACTCGGTGCGACTATTTTCAATGGGTACCCGAAGAACAAACAAAAGCCCCGTTTACACTACGCTCAATATTTGGTACGGCATGGATAGTTTTTGGTACGGCTGGGATAAAAATAGTTCGGGTGCCTGTTTACATTAATTTTTTTTTGCCGTACCTCTTTATAATTTGGCACGGTAAGATTTGGGTTCGGCACGGTAAGAATTTGCACAGCGGTCAAGATTTCAACGTAGAGCGCATGCGCTGTAGTTCATACAGCAATCCAACATGGCGACTGCAAGAGATAAGTTAAATTTATTATATTTTCTAAAACGAAAAAAAAGAAAAGGCCGAACAATGCAGAAAACAAACATCAGAACGATTGGTGAAATTCATGAATACAGCAGGAAAGCGGAGATGGCGATATTTCATAACCCTGTCAGTTTTGTTTATGACCATGCCGCCAATCGATCAAAGATTTTGGACACAGCCATGAAGCAGTCACTGGTTCGATATGGCTGTAACAACATTTTCTGACAAAGAATGGCGCGACAATTTCCGACTTTCCAAAGAGACATTTCTGTTAATTGTATCCATGGTTGGAGATGATGTAATGCGTAAAGATACGAAACTACGCAAGGCAATATCCCCTCAAAAGAGGATAGCTATTACTTTATATTTCATTGGGACGACAGCTGAATACCGCACGATAGCCAATCTTTTTGTAATTTCAACATCTTTCATTTGCCAATGCATTAAAGATGTATCTCAAGCCATTGTAATGAAATTGAGGTCAGTTTTCCTGTCCATACCAAGAGGTGATGAGTTGCTTGAGATTATGAAGCTATACAACGAGAAATGGGGTTTCCCGTGTTGTGCAGGGGCAATAGACGGAACCCATGTACCAATAAAAGCCCCAATTGAAAACCATTCTGACTATGTGAATAGAATATGTTCCGAGATATTGTGGTTGGGTGGCCAGGCAGTGTGCATGATGCACGAGTACTGTCGAATTCTCAACTGTATGATTTAGGTGCTAAAGGAAAGCTTTTTGAATCAAATATCCAGGAAACACTACTTGGCTGTAAAGTAAGACCAGTTATACTTGGAGATCCAGCCTATCCACTTTTGAACTGGTTAATGAAAGGATACCCAGAAAACCCAAATACACCAAGTTGGCAGCGGCATTTTAATTACCGCCTAAGTAGAGCTCGCATGACAGTTGAAAATACATTTGGGCGCTGGAAAGGATGCTTTCGCAGATTTCTGAAACATGTCGATATGGAAGTTTATACAACTGACCTGTGTTGTTGCTGCTTCATATTTTCTTCACAATATTTGTGAGTTAAGGAATGATGATTTCTTGGAAGAATGGCTAGAAGCTGTTACTGGTGCTGATGAACAGCCAGACAATATGCTGAGGTATCAAGGCAATCAACTGAGACTGATTGCTCTATATTTCACAACAGCAGAAGGCAGAAATCGTGGAACTGGGGGAGAGTAAAATGTAAAAACAGATCTGAAATGACATTGCCATTCATATTATATCATAGAAACAGGACTATAATTAACCCGTTAACTGGCAGTACTCCACCATGACGAGTAAAATCATCTGGCGTTAGACAGAGTAAAATACTAAAGTAGGGCGCATTGCCAGCTAATGGGTTAACAAGAGACAATGGCAGATAGTTTTGTTAATCCGTTAACTGGCAGTACTCTATCACTGATGAGTAAAATCGCCTGGTGTTAGACAGAGTAAAATACTAAAGTAGGGTGCATCTGGGCACATTGCCAGCTAATGGGTTAATGCTGCAAAACTATTATCACTAATTGGCTGTTGCTTTCATCTGGCTTATGTTGTGTTTACAGACACTAATAATTTGTTAACATCAGTTCTTATCAACTAAAGCATTCATATTTTTATAAAAAGATGTTACCTTACCATTTTAATAGTCTGGGACTTTCCTCACTGAAAGATAGCTTCAGTCTGTTATATTCAATTCAATACAGAGGGAAGAAAGAACTTTGTATTACTTTTCCATTAAAACATCAAATAATAACAACCAATACCATTACAGTTCTTCATGAACAAAAGTTGCCTAATATAAAATATGATTGAACATCATAACAACTCAACATCAACTATAGATAAAGTTACTGCAGTTACAATTGTTGGTAGTAAGAGTTGTCACCATCACTATTAACACTGCTCCCAGATACACTCGACATGTTATCTAGCACATAATTCCTGTCTTGGAACCCTTGAAAAGGATTTGCAAAAGGCATGCTAAAAGGAGTATATCTAGTTTGCCGGGGCGGTTGAGCAATGATCTGAAAAAGAGCAAACTTGTGCTGTCTCTCCTCTCTCCTTCTTTCATTCTCAAGCTCTCTGATTTTAAGCTGATATTCTAAAACCTTTATTTAGTATTTCAAGTGACTTTTCACGCTTAGTTTTCTTTTCTTTTCGGTTTATTGCAGTTTTCACATCACAAGTTTCTTCCTTCCTTTGAGCGAGATCTTTCAGTTTCTTTATATTCTTATGATATTCAACTTTGTTTGGTTGCACAACAGAATCTGTATCAGTGCCTTCAGCTTTCTGTTCATCTGAAATGTTGACTTTGTCTTCATCTGAGAGGTTGGTTTCTTCTTCATCTATGATGTCATTCTTTACCTTACCACCATCATGTGATGCTTCCTCTACATCATCTATTGATTTCAACAACAATATAGATAGTATAGTAACCTAAACTTGGATTACCATATCAAATACAATTGCCTCTAGCGGATTTCTTAGGACTTCGCTTAACTGCCTTAACATCATCAGAACGCCCACACTTTCTACTTTCCGCCATCTTGATTCTTGAAAGTACTGCGCATGCACATCAGGAAAAAAAAATTCAAGGCACGGATAGAGCCATTTACACTTCACAATTTATCCGAGCCGTGCTGTGTTTTGCCGTGTTTGGACTACCTCGAAGAAGGGCCAAGCACGGATAAAAATTTTGGTTCGGCCCGGATGAAAAGTAGCATGGGTGAAACGTTTACACTGGCAAATTTATCCGAGCCGATCCTTATGTTGAGCGTAATGTAAATGGACCTAAAGTTGTCCTGTGTTGAAGAACCTTTCATCCTGATGTTCTACAATAGCTTTTATCCCAATGTTCTACAATAGCTTTTATCCCAATTCTCAGCAGCATTGAAACACTGAACATTATAAACAGTTAAACCAATAATATACATTAAAACTTATCATGTATTGTTTTTTGTTTTTAAACACATTATTGAAATGATCAAACATTGTAAATGTGTAGTAATGATATTTCACTGAAGGGAAAATATCCTTTGAGCAGGGTTCAAACCTTGAGGTTGCCTCAGAGGGTACGTCACCTCATTATTATTCTTACTTCCAGGCGTGACATATGAATACTAATTACTTCCGGTCCTGTATGTATATGTTTATCTACTGCAATCATTGGATAAAAATCATACTAAACATAATATCTATAGCATATATTAACATAAATTCATAATGCATCCTCGAGTATCAAATGAATATAATGGTTACTTGATAGCAGGAGATCGTGTGCACAAACACATGCACTGTATACCACCACTACTTCTGATTTAAAGTACAATTACACATCTGTTCATGTTTATATACATATATGTGTCTGGCAAAAAAATGGTTGCTATTAAAACTACTTAGAAAGGATCGGGGAGGTGGCATTGACCAAAATGTCACTGATTGAAAAGTAACGTTTTTCAACCAGTATATTGGGGAATTTATTTCTATGCATGCATCAATAGATTGACCTTTGTTGTTTTAGCACAATCTATGTTTATTTTACAATCTACTGTAGTTTACAATGAAACTGAAAATAAACAAGTCAACCATAAGTCATAACCCACTGTTGGCCACTGTTGGCCAACGAAAATGAGGCTTCTAGACATATCCATGCACCGAACCTCAATTTTATGTCTAAATATATTTAATCGCCAGATATTACCAGAAACGAATATAACATTAAATGTTTGCCAATGAACAGGTTTATAGGGACCAACATAGGAACCAACTACAGTTGTAAATACTCGGGCTATAAGAAAAACATACCGATAAATAGAGTCTTCAAAACAAGATAATCTATATATAATCATTTTAGTTTGTGGATTTGCAAGAGCATATGTCACTGTGTGAGGTTATTATAATATCGATTAAACCTAAAAGGTATTTTAGCAAGTTTAAATTTGAATTTTGAAGAAACAATGTAATGTCAAAAACTTCATTTTAAAGATAAATTTAAAAAATTATACTGTCAAAAAACAGTTGAAGTTTTCTGAAAGTTTTTGTGAAATGTCTAAGGTTAAATTTTACAACAACCAAAGCTAAAAGAGTACGTAATAACATATCTACTTTATTCATAATTTTATAGTTAAAAGTACAAATATTTATTACTATTTTATCATTTTGTACCAAAAGTAAAAAATTGTGTGTTGCTATGGTTACAATGATTGACCGAATACTTCATGTGATAGACAGCGCTCTCACTTTTGGCAAAATTTCCCCAAAACGGGGAATTTTGGGGAGAGATCTGGGGAATCACATTTTTTGGGGAAATTTTCGGGGAATTTTTTGAAATAGTGGTCGAAGTGAATGGAACTGATCTTTCGAGTGAAAATGCAGGAACTCAAGTCAGAGACTTAAGAAAACAAACATTTTCTGGGGGCAGACCCCAGACCCCCCTTCCCCTTCATACACCTGTAATACACCACCTACTTGTTACATTGCCTTTCGATGATGGTGCCCCGCACACTAACGATTTCTTAAAAGAGGCCCTGCTTCAAAATATTAATATTGTCAGAAAAACGAGTATCCTTTGATTCTTATATGCATTTTAGTAACCATTGGCCATGTTGCGTAAACTTACAAAATTCTGTTTTCACTTTTAATTAGGTTGTTTACGACTTTTTGATAACAAGTAAGTTAATTGGACTAGTATCCCCACATGAACCCCAGGTTATTTTGGCCACCCGCGCCTGCGTGCCCGCTCTAGTAACCCATAGAGCAGGCGCGGGCAGCCAATATAACCTGGGGTTCCTATGGTATTCCAAAGGTCGAGAGTTCGATTCCCACCATGGTCAGGCAAACTTTTCAGCCTGCCCGGCGTGGATACATACTAATTAATAATTAATATTTACTGTCGCCTGTTGCACCAAAACAATAAAATCAGGATTACGGCTGATCTTGGCCTTATGAGGTACTTACAAGGATAAACAAGTCATTTAAGAAATTTTGGGGAAATCTGAGGAATTTTGGAGCTCACACTAAGGAATATCAAAATTTGGTTGTGAGAGCACTGGTGATAGACCTTCTCCCCCCCCCCCCCCTTCCATGCCCAATCTGTCTCTACATTATCTTAAATAAGACAAAACATCAGTTTGCTTGTCTAAACGTTTTTTTCATTCAGTGTGTGCAAAGAACCAGGCATTTTGTTGTCAACTTTATGTGTAACACCAAAAAATAAACAATTATACTATATATCAAAATAGACATTAAAACAATTTTTATGAGCAAATATTTTGAAATATGGTAATAGAGTGTCTAACCTGCGAGTTGCAGTTTGGTGAAGGTTGGTGAGATAATCAAGATAGCATAGAAAATAAAATCTTGAGTCGAACCCATACAGCTTACCCTAACCTAAATTCCTCATCTCATTCTTAATGTCGTCAGATCAAAGACATCCCATAAGAACGTAAATCGAGTTTTTAGAGTAAATAAGAGAGCCGTAAAGGTCATTTTATACATGTTGGAATAAAAGAAGAGAACTATCGACCTGTTTAAAACACTGAACTGGATCCCATTTTACGATAAAACAAAAATCAACAAACACTCAATTATATTTAAATGTTTCCAGGGATCCGCCCCAGAATATTAAACAAACAAAATAATGAATACTAGTGACGTCTCAACCAGGACAACGTTGTACTGCACCCTATATTAGGAAGACCGAAGGGGGGGGGGAACATTTCAAACCACTGCAAGCTTGCGGAATACTTTTCCGATATACATTAGGAAAAGCTCTAATCTCAGAATTTTTCAGAACAAACATTTTAAGTACTTGAAAAGCGAATATGTAGGTTTGGACCATTTTAATATTGGACAATTAGAAATAGAAATAACTATAATACTGTATATATACATACATATATATATATATATATATATAGTCAAATCTGCAGACATGCATGTTTCGCCGTTCAACGGCTCGTCAGTGCAGTCTGGATGCGAGTGACTTCATATATATATATATATATCGGGTGTCCCAAAAAAAAACTGGACAGTGTTTGATTTCATGTAGCGTAAAAACTAGAAAAGTTATTGCACTGAAATAAAGACCATTCTATTCAGAAAGGGCTAACTTAGATTTTGATATATAACACGTGAATTTACATGCAATATTGAGCGAGATACAACTGTTTGAATTTGGAATGCGTTTTACGAATTGGTGAAAACCCGGTAAAAATTGGCTAATTAAACTAATTTGAAACATTGCCATTGATGTATGCATGGGTTGGTTTGACAAGAACAGGTGTTGTCCTGGGTCCGCATGTTTTCCAAAGAAATCTCGACAGCAAAGAGTATTTGCGAGTAATTCGGTATAATGTTATTCAGAGAGATTTTAGAGACAATAACATCGATAGGCATGTTATGTGGTGGCTACAAGACGGACCTCCCTGCCATACAAGCAACGCAACAATGCGATATCTTCGTGGACTGTTTCCCGGCAGGATGATGGGCAAACGCGGCGATTGGCCCTGGCCCCTTCGCTCTCCTGATCTGGCAATTTGCGACATTTTTCTCTGGGGCTATTTGAAACAAAAAATTTTGAACGTGCCACATGAGCAGCAGCCAACAAACCTAAGACAACTGCGTGAAGCAATTGTTTCCGCATGCGAAAACTTGGATCAGCAAGTAATCCAAAATTCTTTCGATGGCATAAGTTTCTCGGGCAAGACGGTGCATTAATGTTGGAAGACATGCTTTTCCTAACGAATAAATTGTAAACAAACTTGTTGTTAATGCATTCCTTTTACCAGAATAAAAATATTTATTATTTGACAAGTATAACTACATCGGTAATAATAAGGCTGTTTTATGCTAATTTTTGGCATTTTCAAAAACGGTAGTTCAACGTTCAAACGTCAATAGTGCAGTCAATATTGCATGTAAATTCAAGTGTTATATATTAAAATCTAAGTTAGCCCTTTCTGAATAGAATGGTCTTTATTTCAGTGGAATATCTTTTATAGTTTTTACGTTACATGAAATCAAACACTGTCCAGTTTTTTTTAAAAGCCGAACTGCAAGGTTTGTATATGACTTCTAAAATGACTCGTTTTGTATACGCTCACTGGCGTTGGAATTTTGAAGATTGATGTTATCTACGTTGTAAAAATTGAAGGAGAAATTTTGAGCAAGTCTATATCAAATATATAGATCCGCTACGGGGGTCATGAGTTTCCTTTGTATTTTGCTTATGAATAATTAATGAATTTTCATTCGCTTTTTCGGTTCGACTTTTCAAGGCGAACATTGATACTTCAAAGTGACAAGATGCTATTGAGTATTTTCACTGTGGAATTCTTTCATGGAGACGTTCAGGAGACTTTAGGCGTTCAATTTTGCGAGGTGAGTGTATGTCGTGTTCGTAGTGATTGTATTTTTGTTTGCGTTTTATGGAAATTTATATAGCATAATAGCGACTCATGTCTGAACTGTCTGAACACAGTAACACACTGTCATAAAAATACTCAGACGCCCACCTTGGGCGATTCAGACATTTCGTTACAAATTTTTAGCTTTATAAAGTATTTTTACCTTTTATAACTATGGAATATCTAGACTGCGGGCTAGACGCAAAGACTGAACATGTAAACGCCGTAGGATGTGCTACAAATTATTTTAAAAACCATGAATTGCAAGGTGAGATGCCACAATCGCATATATCGCACCAAGTTGCCGCCTTGGCGTGGCAGCATGTAACTCGTTTTAGTATATATTTTTTAATATCTGGTCTTTTGGATACTATAAAATGTTTATTGAAATATAGAATCAATTTCAATGGCTTAGATAATAACTTAATAGTAGGACCAAGTAGGCTTACTGAGAAACCATGAGGGTTGCCAGTTGCACTGTTTAAGTTCTCTACTTATAGTCTACTTTTTCTCATGCATTTTACTATTTTAGACTTTTAGTTAGTTAGTAAACATTAATAAGATGGCAGAGATCCAGATACCTCAACCTGGTAAGCCGTAAGCATTTACTGGTAATTATAATCTACGATATCCTACTGGTAATAAACTGTCTTTGTAAATCTGACTAAGCGAGTTGGGTAAGCGACCATATTTTAACAATATACTTATTTTGATACTATACTTTTCACTGTTTTCAGCTTTCATTAATAATTGTGCATTTACAAATTACAATCAGTATGAATCAACAATTGACCCTTGTTCAGTTAATAACGTTAATTCAGTTAATAAGTTAATAATAATCCCGAGACAAAGACAACAATGAATAATCAATCAATGAGACAATGACTTGTGACTATTGGTTGAGGACAGACTGGACAGTGACTGAGTATTATTGATTATAAGTAACTTATTGACTGGATTTCTCTTGTACTTTAAAATAGTGAGAAATAGCCAGAAATTCGACCTAGGGGTGTTCTGTGTTCAGAATCATATGCCCCTGAGAAAATATTAGAATTTCAAACCTCTGAAAAGATTAGAAATGTCCTGCATCTTTTTTATTGAGGGTACTTTGCGGTAACATAGAATTGTTACATTTGTTACAAGACATACTGTACTGATAAGGGGCTAAATGGCTGATGGTCTGGCAGGGTTGTAGCCCCCACCCCTCCAGCAGTCCAGCACTACCCCTGATAGTGATAATTGATTTCCAAAATAAGCTTACTTAAATTGATATACATATTTGCTTTTTCTGTTGTATGTTTGTGTTTCATGCAAGTAGGAATGTGGAAGCCATTTTTGCAAAGTTTGCAAAAAAGCCTGCCATGCCATTCCACCTTGCTCAACATCGACTGCTGAGAATGAAGAAGGGTTTAGTGCACCAGTGCTGTGTAGTGGTTGTGCAAAAGCTGGGACAGTGGTTCAACCAAAGCAGCAGGCGAGGATTTCTAAAGAAGATAAAGCATTAATAATACCACAGAAAATATCGTCATGGTTTTCTTTACACAAATTACGCCCCCCAGATAATTTTTCTTGCCAGAGTACTGCCACTGGTATTAAGGATAATGTAGACAATTTTTATGTATACAAATGTTATTATAGAATCTCAGTTTGTCAACATGTTCAAAAAACGCCAATGGGCTTTTGCTTGCTCTGTTTCAAGGAGGGAAAAGGAAAATTGTGGTTAAAAAGGGGGAACAAATCGTCCTTTAACAGTCACCTAAAAACCCACAGGGAAAAGGATCAAAGGACAACGCCTAATGATGCTGTTCGGCATCCCTCTTGCTGCAGAGGCATTGAGGGCATACAAACGTATTTGTGCAGCAAGTTCGCCCAGATGAGTCACAACCAGTTAATCAAATAGTGACCTGAGATACTACATTATTTAACACATATACTACATAAATATATTAAGTCTTACATATTTTAGCAAAACCGGTATTTGGAAAGTCGGTTGTAAACTTGTATTGACACAATACAAAATGCAGTATTGGCCTGGTTTTGTTTTAAAGTGCTTTGGACCTTTCTCAATAGAAACATTGCAGCAAAAGCATGTTTCACAAGATTATCTAATACTTACAGATTGTAAATTGTGTTAATTTTTCTGTTTGAATTTATGTATTCACCATAGTACAAGCCAGATGGAGGATGACCGTGATGTGGCAGACCCAGAAGAGACCACTGTGATGGATGTGGACAAGGAAGGGGAGAGTGGTTTAACTTTCATGTATGTGCAGCATAATATAAATATCACACTACATTTAATCAAAACCCACAAAATTATGTACTTAACATTTGAGGTCAAATAGAGTAAACTGTATATATAAATAGTTTATTAAAATTATCAATTTCAAATTGTTTTAGAGAATAGCTTCAAGTTAATAAGGTTGTGTCTGCGGCCAGTGGTAGCCAAGATGCCCAGACTGATGTCCCAGTGGCTGGTGTCAGTGGTAACCAGGGTGTTCCCGATGATGAACCAGTTCAATCAACTGGTATAACCCTTTGTTTACCAGACAGTGATTATTTTTTCAGACTTTAAAAATATTTACCAAATAAGACCACAAATATCAATAGATTAAAAATCCATTTACTTTTTTTTGCTACAATTATTTTTCTCGTAATTACAAGAATTGACTTAAAAGTCCGCCGGTTTACTGTCGTTTCATTAAAAATGAATAAATGTTTAAAAGTTTAATAACAACTTAATAACTGGTCAATAACAACAAATAAGGATATATATATATGGAAATAGGCTTTGTTATGCCAATAGCTTGTTCAAAATGTCGAAAACAGGTAGTGCCTTGCTACAATAGTTCGTGGAAAGATGCAAAACAATTCTTATTTTCGTTACTCAACTCAAACTCAAACTCAACATTTGCTATGCGGCCGAGATTCAACACCTGTCCTTTGGCACACCTGACATCTGCCACGCTTCTTTTCAAATACGACCCAATGCACACCTGTTTGACAAACGTGCTGCTTTCGAGACAGAATACTCTTTACCTCTTTGTTTGACGGGCTCTCTAGCGGATGGTGATGACCTTGGTCTGCCAACTTGTGGGGGACGCCCAAGTAGGATAAGTGCATGGGCAATTTGTCTCCTGAAGTTCAAAACTGACAAAGATATCCCTTCAAGCTTACTGTATGCAATCTGAGCATTTACCACTGTGCGATCCAGCATTCCGAAGAATAGTCTATGCCACCACTTCTTAGACTTCCTGTTTAGGCCTTGTACTGCACAAAGCATATCCGCCTTGTCGACTCCCCGGAGCACAGCTACGGTGGAAGGGCCAGTTAGGGGTTATACCCAACCCACCCTGTCAACATTCCCTGTGGGAGGAAACCGGAGTACCCGGAGAAACCCCTATCATAAGTCGTCCCCAACATAACATATCATAACATATCATAACATAGCTATCATCTAGCTATGTTTATGATACCCTATGATAGCTATGTTTATGAAAACCCTATCATAACATAGCTATCATAAGTCGTCTCCAATGGGACTTGAACCCACAATATCAGACGTGAAAGGCGCGTGCTCTGACGATTTCGCCACCGAAGCCCCTAAGCCAGTATTGACACTATGTCAATATTGAAAGATTACAAATATCTCTACTTACCTTCAGGAAAGTCAAATAACTTTTCTTCCATAGTCTTTTCCTTCTTTGCCCACTGTCGGCTTGCAATCTCAGATAATTGGTGGACCTTTGCAACAGTAAGTTTTTCACTTCCTGAGTCACTTTCCAGAAGATAATTCTGTACTTGCTTCACCAGCTCTGGTGAAAGTGGTATAGTCAAACCATTCTCCAACATAAAACTTTGAATGGATTTTACTTGATTAACAATAGCCATCCCCTTTGTATCAACATTTTTTTTTCTCTTCGATGCTTGCCGTTTGGTCGGTTAGAGGCTTTGCTGCTGGAAGGTTCTGAGGCGACAACACAGTCTGCTTCTATGACATCATCAGGTGTTTCAGCAATATGACCTACACCGGCAGAGAACTCCATGTCTGAGAGTGCATCATCGCCATCATGATCCGAGGGAATATATTCATCCTCAGAAGATGATTCATCAGTTTCACCAGTATCAACTGGTATTTCGTCCCAAATTTCAAAAACCTCATCAATATCTAACTTTCTGCTACGTTTCATTTAATTAAGAACACCAAAGCTAAAGAACAATATCAAAAATTAATATATATTGCAACATTTTATACCTATCAAAATTTAAGGCAAGGGGCCAATAAAGCCCAACGGGACTTCAAAGTCCCAAACGAATTATTGCTTCTTTCGGACAATATATTATGCTTCCCACAAGAAATTAGTCGATCTATATGTTCTTTACACCTAATACGACGCCATTTTGAAAGAATCGGCAAAACTACTGATTCAGCACTATTGTCTACAAATCATCTCCAGGCTACTACAGGCATCACACGGCCGGGACTCAAAAGTCCCTTCGTGTTTTATGAGCATCACCAGTGACAAAATCATTAATTCTATTAGTGGGACTTTCCCGCTGGTAAACAAAGGGTATAGAGGAAACAGAGGGAAAAGGAGAGAGGTTTGTGACCATATATTCTCATGCATCATCAAAATGAGTCATGACCCTACCCTACATGCTACAACTGTTTAGCCAGTTTATTTTCCTGATAATTTATGTGAATTCTTGGTCAAATTTAGTATACTGCAGATTCGGGAAGACTGTTTAATATGAATAATTATCACGTTTGTTGCAACAGTTGTGTGATGACGTTTCTAGGCAATTTGATTGACGTTGCTAGGGAGTTGTTTATGTATTTTAAATTATTTTTATATTTCTAAAATTCAACCGTTTTAAATATTTTACCGCGTAAAATGCGGAAAGTAAGTCGCAAAGGGCGAACTTACGAACAAGGAAAAGCATTATCGAGCGAAACCAGAAGAAATATTATTGACAAAATCATTTCCAGAGGAGGACAGAAGGAGACTGGCATATTTCCAGGTAAATATACAGACGTTGCAAGAGATTTAGATTTGTCTTCTGCTGTCGTGTCCAAAATATGGAAGCAATATTGCAAGACATTCTCATTTTCACCGTTGAAAAACTACAGGGAATCCCAGTAGTTTGTCGGACGGTGATCTAGAACTCATTGAAGTCATAAAAAGGCAAAGACCTTCAACGAACTACTTAGAAATTTTGGATATTTTATCTGATATTGGAGATTTACCCACTGGCTCTACTTCGAAGACATCTGTCTGCAACACTGTTCGAAATCGATTGCCGTCTGGACAATTCACATACAAAAAAAGAACCCATGTAGCGCAAGAGCGGTTTACTTTACGCAATATGATGTACACTCAACTGTTTATAGATTATTTGCATGGAAAGGACCCATACATGTTGCAATATTTTGATGAATGCGGCGTAAAATTACCAACTAATGAGACAATATGGCCATGGTCTAATTGGAGAAAGAGCAGTCGAGTTGAACAGATACTGTGAAACTGCAAATACAACAGTGAATGTTTTGTGTTCGCTCTCTGGTGTAACCTACATGAATACTATAGACGGCCCATGTAGATGGGCCATGGCGCTACATGGGTTCTTTTTTTGTATGTGAATTGTCCAGACGGCAAAAAACAGACGCCGCGAACAGCGTTGCAGACAGATGTCTTCGAAGTAGAGCCAGTGGGTAAATCTCCAATATCAGATAAAATATCCAAACGTGGGGCTGTATGTGGGAGTCAATGTGTGTATGCATGGCTTTGTCTACAACTGCAATTGGTAATGTCCCTGTCCTATGGCTTGTTATTCCTAGATATGCGTGCATTGTGTTTTGTGATTACTGACTTGACATTGTTCATGCAGCTGTAACTTACTTTAACTGTATTTCTGTTAAAAATTTTATGGAGCTTGTGGTGCGGGGGAAAATGTTTGTCAAATTAGACTAAGGAAATTACGTCCTATGTTTGTGCTAACACTCTTGCTAAATGGTGGGTTTAACCAAATCATATTGCGTTGCCTATTCCTGCGTTGTTGTTGCGGTGTGGGCTGAGTGTAGCTAAGTTCATGATTAAAGCTGCTATGCCTAAGTGCGTTCTGATATATTGGTGCAGATTCCTGAAAAGTTTGCTCATCTGATGAAAGAAGTGCGATGCGCTTGTTAATTGATGCAGGTAGTTGCCTTGTGATGCTCGGTGGCTGATTAGAGTGCATATTTATGTATAGTTGATCGTCATTGGGCTTCCTATAGGACCTATGTTCTCCATTGTTAAGGTCGAAAGTTACATCTAAAAAGTTTACTATGCGTAAATTTGATTCGGCGGTAATTTTTAGGTCAAACTGCTCGAAAATTTTGTGGAGATATTTTCTTATTTTGTCTGCTAAACGTGCTGATTTACTCTTTATAATAGCCAAACCGTCATCTCTATATAGGCAGATGCTTTCTTTGCCAAATCTATTATTCAGGTGGTTTAAAATGAAAAGGCCTACTAACTTACAAAGCCATGCATGCACACATTGTCTCCCACATACACCCCCATGTTCCGGCAGAAAGCATATAAGCGGTCATTCCTTTCGATACTTGTCACTGAGTGATGATTCTTTTACAGATGAAACAGGCTGTTGCAGACAAGTTTTGAGGTATGCGAAAATCTATAATTTGCTCTAACTATATGTTGTCAAGCATTCTTTGCGTTTCGTAGGCCTAAACCTACACGTATTTATATGCACCCGTATATCGGTTGTGCACTCTTGTTTACATTATTCATTTCTATTTAACTTCAAAATGCAGCAATTTCGATTTGATTATTCACTAAAGAATATCCCTATACCATCACAGGACGCTTATTTGAAAATTTTGATTGAAAAAGTGTAATAAAACGTATGAGATGGAAAGCTAATTTCTTTCTTAAAAACAAAAAATGTGAAAACCAAAACAACCATTTCATCCCCTGCGTCCAACAAAACCACCTCCTTCTGTTCCGGAAATGAAACCTTTCGAAGACGACCTTATAAAACTGATCGAAAATTTACAATTTCGGCCATATAGGAACCAATTTCAGAAATCTTTGACTAACGATCTAAAGAAAATCAATTCGTCTCCCAACATTTTCATTTTTGCAGACAAAACTAGGAATATTTATGAAACCTCGCTTGATGCATACAACAAGCTCTTACATGACAACATCACAAAAACATATAAGCATGGATCCGAGGACACTATAGATGAAATTGATTCAGAACTAAAAAACATTTCGAACAATTTAGGAATCGGCGACAGAATTGAAAAAATGAAAACGTGAAGCATTTAGATCTTAAAAAGACCACAAAGAAAATTTCGAAAAAAAACCCAACAAAATGCCGATTAATTAATCCTGCTAAAAGTAGGCCTTTTCATTTTAAAGCACCTGAGTAATAAATTTGGCAAAGAAAGCATCGGCCTATATAGAGATGACAGTTTGGCTATTATAAAGAGTAAATCAGCACGTTTAGCAGACAAAACAAGAAAATATCTCCACAAAATTTTCGAGCAGTTTGACCTAAAAATTCCCGCCAAATCAAATTTATGCATAGTAAACTTTTTAGATGTAACTTTCGACCTTAACAATGGAAACATAGGCCCTATAGGAAGCCCAATGATGATCCACTATACATAAATATGCACTCTAATCAGCCACCGAGCATCACAAGGCAACCACCTGCATCAATTAACAAGCGCATCGCACTTCTTTCATCAGATGAGCAAACTTTTCAGGAATCTGCACCAATATATCAGAACGCACTTAGGCATAGCAGCTTTAATCATGACCTTAGCTACACTCAGCACACACAGCAACAACAACGCAGGAATAGGCAACACAATATCATTTGGTTCAACCCACCATTTAGCAAGAGTGTTGACACAAACATAGGACGTAATTTCCTAAGTCTAATTGACAAACATTTTCCACAGCACCACAAGCTCCATAAAATGTTTAACAGAAATACAGTTAAAGTAAGTTACAGCTGCATGAACAATGTCAAGTCAGTAATCACTAAACACAGGGGGCTTCGGTGGCGCAATCGTCAGAGCACACGCCTTTCACCTCTGATATTGTGGGTTCAAGTCCCGTTGTGGACGACTTATGATAGCTATGTGAAAAGAGTTAGTCAACGCTCTGCCGAAAGTCGTGGGTTTTCTCCGGGTACTCCGGTTTCCTCCCACAGGGAATGTTGACAGGGTGGGTTGGGTTTAACCCCTAACTGGCTCTTCCACTGTAGCTGTGCTCTGTGATGGCGAGCAAAAGGTGGCTGCCATATGCGCCCTAGAAAGCCTTCGACTTGGTCACGTTGAGCTGTGTCCTTCGCAATTCAGCTTAGCTCTCAGCTGCAAGTAAGGATAATAAGCACCCCTGCTTACTTACTTACTTACAATGCACGCATATCTAGGAATAACAAGTGACAGGACAGGGACACTACCAATTGCAGTTGTAGAGAAAACACCATTTGCACGCTTCAAAACAATGCATGACTAGGGACATAGCATACAAAGCAACAGTCACAGTAAGCAACACAAACACGATTGAAAATTACATTGGCATGACTGCAACCACATTCAAAGAGCGATTGGCCAACCACACTAAATCTTTTCAGCATAAAAAGCACGCAAACGACACGGAACTTTCGAAATATATTTGGACATTGAAAGAAAACAATAAGGATTACAGTATATGTACTCACCTATGTAGCCCAATAATTGTTTTCTTGCTAGGCAGAGTGCAGTTTAACAAACATATTTTTAAATTTCCCCCCGAATTTAATGGTAAAACATATGTGCCATGTGGTATTAAATCGTTGAAAATTGTAAATTGGCTTGTTATGTTTGTCTCGTTTCCAGTCTCTACTCTCTTTTTAGTGATTGATCTCATAGCAAATTTGCAACAATAGAAATTGCATTGACAGCTTACTATAGTCATGTTCATTTGTGCTGCTTCATGATCAGAGCTGAATATTATAGTTTTTCAATTTAATTGCCCAGTAATTCAGTCATTCAGATACGTCATTTTTGCCTTGTAAGTTGCAAGAAGGAACTTAAATGCTAAAAACATTCTTTAATACTTGAAAACAGTAAAATGGCATTAGGTCGTTAGTTTAATTGTAATGCACCAATGTTAAGAATATTATTGCCCAACAAATAAATTCATACCAATGCAGTGCTTGAATAATATGCCTTTTTATGAATTATTCGTTGGGTAGTAATATTTTTAAAACGTAAATATAACATACTTTGTTATTGACTAGTTTTAACATTTCTATTGCTACAGTGAACGGATTGTAAGTTGAGATCCAATTGATCTCACATCTGAGATTGCTTCTACTCCTAGCCATCACAGCTATCAAAGCTCGCTTCTCAAAATGAACAAGGTGACCTGCCTTTTAATATAGAGGAGTTAGCCGGAAAAAATCGCAACTAAAGTGGCAAGAAAGTTAAACTCTCAGAGTTCAAGTTCGCAAAGTTCAGCAACCCCATTTAATCCCTCATCGAGTACGCCCCTTTAAAGCTGGTAATTTAGTTGAACTTCTTGATGAAGTGGCAGATTTTGTGATAGTTAAGGAGAAGAACGGCTGGGTACTGCAGTGCAGTAGCTGTGCAGAGTTTTTATCCTCCACACAGGTGGAAATTTGGCAACCGGTCTACACTTGTCAAACTATGTATATGAGCAACTAATTGCTGGTAAGTGTCATAAATGGTACAGCCAGAAACAAGGGTTCCATCAACATCTTTCTTCCAGCATGCACAACAACGCTGTAGGTCACATGAAGTTTGTAAGGCAAGGGAGTTCCAGGGAGGTGATCCGTGCAGCTATTGGAGTTGTGAAAACGAAGTCAGCTGCAATCCAGTACTATGTTTGTCCTAGACTGAGCAAGAAAATCAATGAAATTTGAGAAAAGCGTTATGGTCAAAGTGGTCTGGAGATGGGATGGTTTGTTGTTAGTGGGGGGCGATGATGGAGTGCCAATAGAATGGACTTGCGTGTGAACTAGACGACAGCGTTGACGATCTGAAAAGGCTGGCCAGAGATGTGATCAGCCAGATGGAAGTTCGCTACAACAATAGCTTCTCCGACCTCAACCTGATGCTATCGAAATGCTTCGACTTTGCACAGCTATTTGTTGGGTTATGTGGAGAACGATCCGAAGACAGAATCCCAGTGGACAACAAGAAATTATCCGAGCTTGGTGCAGATGAGGTTCGACGATGTGCCAGCTATGTCTCGCAGATGCCGCACATCCGCGAAAAGAATTTGGAGATATGC
This sequence comes from Trachythela sp. YZ-2020, assembly GCA_016169945.1. Lineage (NCBI taxonomy): Eukaryota > Metazoa > Cnidaria > Anthozoa > Malacalcyonacea > Clavulariidae > Trachythela > Trachythela sp. YZ-2020. Next base: position 4,782,412 of record JADLSH010000393.1, on the reverse strand, counting down.
AGCGAGCTGTCGTCCACTGCGTTTTGGCGTCTGAAGAAAGTCCTCATTGCCGTGGTCTGGGGCGATATGTTTTACACACACTTCTGCAACTTCTTCAAAAAGATCACTGTCAAAGATAACGGGCTTTCTCTTTGAAATAACTGGTTGTCCCGGAAGGTGTGTTTGTGACAAAGTTCCTGGAGGGCACACAACGACAATGCACCCTTTCAGAGGTCTTCAAAGTGGAATTGAGCAATGGTGAGAAGATTGAAGTTCTTTTCAACGAGGAAATTATCATCAAATCTCTGTACACTGATGCGTCCTTTTACTCAACTGTCGGCCAAGAGTGTCGGCCTTATTTTTGACATATTTTATGCGAAGAGTGGAACAGAGGCGGTTTCAGAATCATTCTACAGGGTGATAGATAAGCAAGAAATGTAAGGTGGACAGAGCATCAGGGTGCTTATGAATCATTCGAATGTAGATTGGTGTCTTCCGTCCATCATTCAATGTGACTCGGCACTTAATGAGATGGCAAAACTGTATATTAACGGAGACAAGGATCTTGGCGTAGCCAGTCATAGTATACCAGTATACAGAGATCGACGATCATGGCAAAGCCACAAAGGAGAACTGTCAAAGGTCTTGGAACACATTCGAAATTGCCTTTCCTCTTGTAATCTGGTAAACCTCTAAGCCCATTTTGAAACCTTTCATTAACATTTTAACATTATTATTGATGCTGAATTTAACTTACTATATATGGATTCTGGAGACTCTTCTTCCTCGTTTTGGTCAACTGGTAATCCTCATGCCCACTTAGAAACCTTTCATTAACATTTTAACATTATTATTGATGATGAATTTAACTTACTAAATGGATTGGTGTGACTCTTGTTCCTCGTTTTGGTCAACTGGTAATCCTCGTGCCTACTTTGAAACCTTTCATTAACATTTTAACATTATTATTGATGCTGAATTTAACTTACTATAAATGGATTCTGGAGACTCTTTTTCCTCGTTTTGGTCAACACCAAATCCTTGTGCTAACTTTGAAACCTTTCATTAACATTTTAACATTATTATCGATGCTGAATTTAACTTACTATATATATGGATTCTGGAGACTCTTCTTCCTCGTTTTGGTCAAATGGTAATCCTCGTGCCCACTTTGAAACCTTTTATTAACATTTTAACATTATTATTGATGCTGAATTTAACTTACTATATATGGATTCTGGAGACTTCTTCCTCGTTTTGGTCAACTCGTAATCCCTGTGCCTATTTTGAAACCTTTCATTAACATTTTAATGTTATTATTGATGGTGAATTTAACTTACTATAAATGGATTGTGGAGACTCTTCTTCCTCGTTTTGGTCAACTGGTAATCCTCGTGCCCACTTTGAAACCTTTCATTAACATTTTAACATTATTATTGATGCTGAATTTAACTTACTATAAATGGATTCTGGAGACTCTTCTTCCTCGTTTTGGTGAACTGGTAATCCTCATGCCCACCTTGAAACCTGTCATTAACATTTTAACATTATTATTGATGCTGAATTTAACTTACTATATATATGTTGTATTTATCCGGCTGTCTCCTTCACGTTTTCTACTCAAAAAATCCTCCTTAACCACCACCTGGTTGCTGAATATAGACATTTAAATAGTGATATACCTTCCTAAACCACCACCTGGTTGCTGAATAGAGACATTTAATAACTGAAAACCTTCCTTAACCACCACCTGGCGCTGAATATAGACATTTAATAACTGATATACCTTCCTTAACCATCACCTGGCTGCTGAATATAGACATTTAATAACTGATATACCTTCCTTAAGCACCACCTGGTTGCTCAATATAGACATTTAATAACTGATATACCTTCCTTAATCACCACCTGGTTGCTGAATATAGACATTTAATAACTGATATACCTTCCTTAACCATCACCTGGTTGCTGAATATAGACATTTAATAACTGATATACCTTCCTTAACCATCACCTGGTTGCTGAATATATACATTTAATAACTGATTACTGATATACCTTCCTTAACCACCACCTGGGTGCTGAATATAGACATTTAAATACTGATATACCTTCCTAAACCACCACCTGGTTGCTGAATATAGACATTTAATAACTGAAAAACCTTCCTTAACCACCACCTGGTTGCTGAATATAGACATTTAATAACTGATATACCTTCCTTAACCACCACCTGGTTGTCGAATATAGATATTTAATAACTGATATACCTTCCTTGACCACTACCTGGTTGCTGAATATAGACATTTAATAACTGAAAAACCTTCCTTAACCACCACCTGGTTGCTGAATATAAGACATTTAATAACTGATATACCATCCTTAACCACCACCCGGTTGCTGAATATAGACATTTAATAACTGAAGAAGCTTCCTTAAGACCTTAACCACCACCTGGTTGCTGAAACCTTTAAGCCTTGTTGCTCAATTTGACATCGTTCTTTGAGTCTTTGAGGAAGGTTCCTGATAAATTAATTTCCCTGCTGATTTTTATCATCAATGAAGCAAATTTATTTGGTTCCTGTCTTTCATGTATCTTTGATGAACATATGTCACCAATGGGTATTTACGGTATGTGTAGTGGTACTGATTTGGTAATTGCAATGCTTGATGCCTTGATCAGAAGGAGAAGGTTAGTTCAAAATTTAGGTAAGTGGCAAGTACGGTGGATCATTGTGGTATACAAAATTACTGTTCGCAAAGTGGCAATGCTGTAAGTCTGTAAGATATCCCTAATGGCGTATTGCCACTGTCGCTGCGCAAACGATACATTTTGCACACATACGCTCAATAAAATGTTAACACATTTGATATGAAGGAAAAAATTGGGCGCACGAAATTTAGGAAAATTTTGATCTAGGACTGCACAGTTTGCAAACATCAATATATTTTATGAAATAGTTATTTCACTGGTACAAACCAAAATGATGAAATGGCTTTTTTTTTTCTATATTACATTAATTTTAATCGTTAATTTGATTGAAATCTTTACATTTTAATTTGCAATAACTCTTACTTCATGTATAGAATACACAATAATGACAATATTTGATGTGACTAATTCCTAGTCATCTCTGCTGTGTATAATAGAGCATGATAGTATCATTTCCACCAAGTGTATTAAGCAGAGATGACTATGAATCAGATACTTATATGTTTTCTCTTATATGTTTTCTCTTATATGTTTCCTGGAATTTTCCCATACATCAATTACTGTAATGTTGTGGGTTTTCTCTGGTTTCAATTGGTTGTAATTCAATAGTGCTTTTACTCTTGACTGAAAGAATGAGAAGTTTCAAGAATGCATGGCTTGACTAAAGATGAATGGGCCACAGGTTTCGATCTATTATGCCTTGGACACTTTTTCTCTTAGCAAGACTGGAATGATGTTGTTCTGAATGACCAAACTCTATATCATCAGTGTTGTACACATTTGTTTCCTTCTTGGATAGATGTTTTGTTGACGATGCAAGTCATGTTGGTAGTTCTAAGGCTGACGTTGGACAGATTAAGCTACATTGTGCTATTATGCGCTCTTTGAAACAGGCTTGTGCAGCATATGAAATAAGTGATAAATGTCACAAGTAGTGCTACTGGATCAAATAACTCAAACACAGTGATCTACCTTTAGATCAAAGATTGTTTGCCAGGAAATAGAGTGTGAGGAGATCTCAGTTTTAGTTTTGAACAAGAAGTAAACTTCATCTCTCCAGTTATCAAAAAATTGCATAACCATATCAAGATCCTTTATCCTAGAATCTGTAGTGGTGGAAAGTGGTTTATTTTCATTTAGGACATTCCATAACAGATCACAGCGATGGATAAATAACTGGGTAGACTCTGTGGCAACCATATAAAATGCTTCCACGTCTCTTCATACTTTTGTATTCAACACTTGAACAGCAAGCTTCACTTTCATTTTGCTTACACTATCGAGGTGGACATGCGAGCTTCTCATATCTGTGGCAAATAGGTGTCGATTGTTGTCTCTTTGGTGCACTGAATAAATGTGTTCCCACAAAATAGGTTTTGAGTTCAACAACAAATACCTAGTGTATCTTGGAGAAATGTATTTGCAACCACTGTTATAAATGTTATTGCGAAGCTTTTTCATTAAATGTGGAGGATCAGAAATGAAAAATAAAGGCATATCAGAGAATGGATTCTTTGTTTGACTAACTGATTCATCATACCATTCATCATCATAAATTATCTGTTCTCAGCAGCCCCATCACAGCATGTTAGAATTGTGGTGAATCCATAAGTAAACCAACTCCTTGCCAAAACGTTTTGTCGAGATTTTGCCCTGAGATTCCTTTAGTTAAAAAATATGCACATGGATACTGTAAAATTGTAAAATGTGTGTGGCCAAGCTATCTTGAATATTTCCAGCACCAACAACATTCCTATTCTTCAATTCGACAAAGACAATTAACTCCCAGGATGATGGGTCAAATAGTAAGCCCTCCTTGATTTTAACCTCATAAAAAAATAAACTGCCTAATTTTCCAACACCAGAAAACCCCTGCTCCTTGAAGTTGTTTCTCATTGCATCAAGCACTGAAGTTTGCCATCCTGATTTGGAGGTTGAAAAGTTCTTGTAATCTGACAAAGTTCTTCCACTAGGTAGTTTTAAAAAACCTGAGTCGCATATATCAGCATTGTGTACATCAGAAAAAGACTCTGGCTGGTTTTATGCTTTATCAATCCTGTGTAGGATCTATAAGCCTTAAATAGAGAGACTGAATGCCGATAGGTTTATGTAATAAATGCCTGAGCTCCCGGCTATATGGGTACACCCCCTCTCTAACATAAAAGCTAACTATTTTTCTACAAAATCCCCTTGGGGGGTCATGTAATTCGTAGAACCCTCTCACATTAAGGTATTCCTGTTGAATGAGGTGGGCCCATTAGTTCCTTATGGGGAGCACTTTCCAAATTCGCATGACCACCCCTAACATAGCTACTCCTCACGAGCCCTAATACCTCAACAAAATTACCAGCCCTTCTTACTCATTGAAGTTTTTATAATATCTTGAGGTGTTAAAGCAGTAAAAGCACCCTCTGCATGCATCATTTTCATTGATTCTCTGACTAAAAAAGTCTTCCAGATGTAACTTTTACACCAGTGCATATCCTGTGACTAGGTCTGGGTGTGGAACTAACCCTCTCGTGAGTCTCTATTGTTACTTGCAAGCATATTAATTAGGAACATGGAATTTTGCGAAACATGCTTACAAATAAGATTTTATTTTTATTGTGTTATGATTGGTTAGTTGCCCTCACTTTATACAATGTACATACTGATATAACGTTTGTGCCATAAAAACCAGTGTTTCTTTTTTATATCTGATAAATACATGCTAACTGTTTGGTATTTGTCAACCTGTAGTTTAACCACATGACCTTACATCACCACCAGTTGGAGCCATTTGCCAAAGGATTCTACATGAGCAATACAAATTATATAAAGACCTATATACATTTATAATTGCATTTAATGCCACAATTGGGATCATTGCCCTTCTTTAACTAAATTATTATTTAGTTGTGAAAAATTGGCTCAATGATTGCATTGTTTTTGGATAATACTTATTAAAATAAGCATTATTTTGTCATACGAATTTCTCCCAGGAGACCTTTGGGTGCTCATATCTTTTTAATATTGGGTACTGTTTATGCTAATTGCCTGCTGGAATATATAAGCCCCAAAAAATTGCTTCCGTGGGGATCTATAAGCCTTGCTCCCAGATACTTAACTTTATGAAGGGAGCAATCTCAATAGAGCCTACTGATTAAAACCAAGCGGACCCTCAACATAACTAAAAGCATAACAGGTCATAATGTGAGGGCATGTCCTATTACGATCATGGGTCAGTACGATTACATTAGAAGTGTATTCCCCAGGCAGCTGAATCAGGGGGAGCACAATAACTTACCTAGCCATAACAAAAGTCCTGAATATCACAAAAAATAAATTATCTCAAATAAATGCCCTATATAGGTAACATGAATTATATGTATACCCCAAAATATTCATATATGTATACCCATAGATAATATAAAACCTTTACAGAAAAAATTAAGTTTTAAGCATACACATGGCTATGCATATATAGAAATGTATGATGTATATGTATATATATGTTGTCTTACATAAATATATCATTGGGAGCACTTGGTCTTCATAACGCACTGGTTTGACTCCCATAGCCGAAATAGCTAAAAGTGTGTATGAATATATAGTATACCAGCATAATCTGACAGTCAGCCCCAGTTTCAGTGAATAAGGTTTGAGCCAATATTATTGAATTTTGTTCAGGCAATTAAGTTTTTGCTGCAGCGATAAACAGAGTTGATCTTGTGGGTGGTTGTAGTGACCAGTAGTAGTCTGTTGTAAATTAGTTACTGACCCTAATTTTTTAATGGTGGCTGACTTTCAGTTACATGGACCCCAGGATGAAGAGCTTGACTTGACTAGCTATGGTCAGCCATGGAATCTATCCCTTTACTGGCAGCTATATTAATCAGGACGCCACCGGTAAGATGTATGTAGCCCCTGAATCAATAGCAGAGCACATCGTTCCAAAATGTAGAAACAGATGTACAGTTTGCAATTTTGAATCAATGTATCAGGAATAAAAATTTTGCCAGAAAGGTGTTTTTGTGATCCACAGCTAATGCCTGACTTGGGAGGCGGAAACAGCTTAAAAAGAAACAAATGTCGCTAAAAGAGGTAACATGTTGCAGCACAAATTTTGCAAATAAAAGCACAAACTGTGCTAACTTAAACGCATAAAAACTGCTTTGTATTGGAATTTTTGCGGGAAGGATCGCCAGAAGATTAGACAAGAACTGATACAACAGACCAAAACAAGCACTTCGTCATTACTGCGCAACTGTCAATATTTTCTCTTTTATATTGGTAGTGATGAACTGCTTCAATTTATCTTCAGAACTATTTTTATTTTATAAGATTTGCTAGAGAAAAATTTATATAATGAGATGATCTTATTCAGAGAGTCATTACAGTTTCTGAATTCTATTTAAGTCATTCGCACCGTGAATTGTTATCAAGCCTCTAGTTTTAAAACGAAAAATTGGATCAGCATAGATGCTAAGTTTTAAATTTATATAATGCCCTGAATGTGCAATGAGTAATTGATCCGTTAGCCCGAATTAGTTAGAGCAGTAAGTCCATAACTGAACTACTTAATAACTACCGTCAGAAATTGAGGTCACCACACGCTTGTGTTTCATCGCAATATGACCAGACAGCCCGGTTATACATAAACCTCAGGAGGGACATGCTACACGTATTGAGCTATACCAACACTGCCATACTATTAACGTTCAGTATAACATAGTGTTGATTTGGTCATGCCATGATATATGAACCGGTTTTCCCAACATACTCCCCAGAATGTATGTGAATAGTTGATGCGGTAACAACTTCTCTGCAGAGTCATGCCAAACAACTGAACAGCTAGAAATTGCATTATCTCCTCAACGAAATGAGAAACTAACAAACATCCCAAGAAAAAAACAGAGCCTAGAATTTCAGAGGATGAGCCTAAAGGTTTCGATGTCAGTAGTTAGGAGCAATAGACAAACTGTAAATTAGGTTGCCCAGGGGAAATTACTTTACATAAAGCAATCAGCGTTACAAGAATCCTGCAATTTTAGAATGCAGGACATGTGCATGTTGAAAATTTGGAAAAGATCATCATGCATACAATAAGGCCACTTGAGAGTAGACATAACATTTTCAATGCAAGGTTTCATTAGGATAACTAATTCTTTTTACTTAGATGACTGCAGTTGTGAAATAAGTCTCATATGGCATCTTATGGATTTTTACTTGTCAGTAAAGGTTTCTTAAACTTTGTTGAACTTGTAGCCCAAAGCAGTGCTTTCAAACTGCTATAATCAATGAGTAGGAAAACTATTATAATAAGAAAGGCAAATGAGAATGATAACAATTGGAGACAATCCAGATGGTAACATCTGAACAAAGGATAATCAAAAATATACCTGTATATGTGGATCAAATGGAGATGGATAATAATAACATCTCCCAGCAATGACCTGGCCTAGATATAGCAATCTGGATGCTCATAGACATCTGGAAAAGTACATTCAATGCTTCAGGCTTAGGCCAGGAAGCAGTTGAGAACAAATGCTGAGCCATGGATGGATCAGGACATAGTTGTGAGGTATGATTTCAATGTCGGTTTTAGATATACTGGAGACTAAAATCTTCTTTCGAAGCCTGATTTCTGATAAGATGTGATAGTGTGATATATGTGAATTAAATTTAATAAATAGGTGAATTTATGCTGAAAAACCTTGCGATTCTGTTGGTGATTTCGTTAGAAAATATGAAAAGGGGAGAAGAGAAACTGAAGGCCAAAATGAATGAGAAAAACAGCCATTTCTGAAAGGAGCAGAGAAATTTTGAAAAGCAGTGCCAAAACAGTTACAAAAAAAGCAAAGTGTAATACCCAGAGAAAAGCAAAGTACACAATTCCGTAAAAACGTTTTAAAGCTGAAAAACCAGATTGAGCTTGAAATAAAATGTCAGAACCATCTTCTGAAAAAATACATGTCTGGGAAGTCAAATGATGATCTCCAAGTTTGTTTTGATCTTTTGAGATTTGGTGTGAAATAGGACTTTTATGTGGATTTTATGCTCAGGGCTTTGAATCTTGAGGTGAGGTGTTTGATTTTTGAGGTTTGGGTTGGGGTGTGGATTTGAAGGATACGGGACAGGTGACCCATTCGTTGAATCTGCGACAAGAGGGCAGACATATGACGGTGGAAGCTACTGCCTTGTCCTCGCTCGTGCGAACAGAGCCTCGGGTGCCGTCTCCCACAAATTATCCGGTTTCGTGGAAGCATATCCGGCACTGTGGTAAATATCATCCAAGAATCAAAGGTGATATATAAATGGACCAGTCGAGACTGGATCTAAGTGCGGGGACCAGTCCGAATTTGTGGTCGTATGCTGAGTTTCATCAGCATGTGTGGTTTAAACATCATGGCGATAAAACTCATATATTTTGGGCTCCAACAACAAAAAAAATAAACTCATTAGTCATAAGTTCATAAGGGGTGTATTAGAAAGTCACTGTTCAATATCGTGATCTAGCGTCGTATTTGAGATGCTTTTTGCCTTTAATTACCGTGGTTTCGCGCGCAGATTATGGGCTCATCGATTGCTGCCGCGCGACATGTTTTTTAGCATGAGATTTTAGGCTGCCAAAATCAAAAATCACTTTCACCGCTTGACGAGTGTCGCAAAAAACTCGTGGGAGCCCGCTGTACTGTGGCTTGAGGAAATTCGTGCGCTGGTGGTGTGGACGGCAGTTGCGTGAATACTTCCTTCGCCAAGCATTTCGTTGTCGCGCTTCCTGGATATTGCCGGCCTGCTGGTTGCGGTTTTCCAGCAATTGAGTTGGTGCTGTTGCTTGGTTGGCAGCTGGGCAGTGCTGCGTGCTATGTTTATTCCCGCGCGCAGCTTGGGCACAACAAAGACTGAGAGCTATCTCTTGTTTTGTGCAACGACTGAATTCTGAAGTGCTTGCTGGCGCATTCCAGTTAAAGCGTTGGGGGTGGGCGCCGTGAGGTTGCGCTGGCCGCGATGCGCCGCTTCACAGAGTTGTATTGTGTATAGTGTTATGGCGTTGCGGGCGCAGCAACGTTGTAAGCGAGCAACCAACGCATTCGTAATCCATGCGTCGCGTCCTGTCTTCAAGTATTGTCATTGTAATAACTGATGTGTAATATAATGTATACGTATTGCTTTGACGATTTCTTTCATTTCCTTTGGTAATCGTACCTTCGTCGAACTGGACTGCTAGCGCATAATTTATAAGCAATTATAAGCAAATAAGTTTCGCATTTAGAATCTGCAGCTTTGTAACCCAGTAGCATGCTTTATCTATTGTATTCATTTATCTGGTTCATTTATTTACTATATGTCAAATTTTACAATTGGTAACAATTAAGCAGGTAGATTGTGATTGGAATTAGGAATCATCTGGCATCGCACAAATGACAACAACAAATGAACACAGCAACCTTCCTTTGATATTTCAGACATGATATAAACCAGGTGACCTTTCATCACCATCAGCATGATTTAGTTGTGATAACATGAAACTGTAATCAGACCCCTGAGTTATATAGCATTGAAATTGCCATTTGCCAATTACCGTGAGCATTGCTCCGTTAACTTAAATTTATATTTTTGCATATAAATTGGCTACAAACTATGTGATCTTGAATAGATTAGAAGAAACGATTTTATTACCTAAGGGTGCCATCTCATCTGTCTTGATGGAATATTTAGGGCTTTTGCTTGATCTTTTAGAAGTGTAAGAAATAACATGTCCGATTCACTCCCAATATGTTCTTCTATATGGTTCAAAAGAAGTTTTTTCTTTCCAAATTCTTTACTACAGCCTAACCATTCACAATGATAATGTCTATCGATGGGTGCTTTAACACTCTGGTCAACTGTTGAAAGATGGGATTCTTTAATACATCTCATTAACAATTCTTTGGAACAAAATTCATCACTCATACCACAATAATCCCAATAGCATGTATGGTTGTTACATTTTTCAACCTTTTTACCAAGGTCATCATACAAATCGTTAATAGGTTCCTGAATTCTGAGTCAGTTTGGCCACAAAATGTGCTCATATCTTCTTGACATTGCTCGAGACATTTCATTTGAGTTTGCATTGAATGTATCTTCTTTGCAGTTTTCCAGCTATGATCAATCAGTTCATCTTTAGACATATAGTCGAACTTTTGTGCTTAGAAGCTGTGCTGCTAGCTGATTGCTGTAGCCGAGGCAATTTTCCCTTTCGGAAACCGCCAGGGTCTTCAGTTACGATCAGGGTCTTCAGTTGGACATTCGCACGTGTATTCGATCTAATCCTACTTAAGACTCGTTTCTGTAGTCATATCTCTTTCTTGAGCCGTTGCCTACACTATGATGTAGTTCCCAACCCTGGGCCCATAGACTCTTTCTTAGTGAAAGAGGACACTGAATCTTTTTATAGACGTTTAAAACTTAAGGCACATTTTCATAACAACACCTCCATCCAGTCTAAGGATGTTTTCGAGGTCACCACCCCCAAAAAATCCACCTGGTCTCCTCCGGAAGGCCAATTTGGGTCCCTTGATCCATTCATTCGACAATGTCGACATGACATAGATCAGCTCCCCCGTTTCAGGCCTAAAAGGCCCCCTAATCTTAGTTTAGCCGAATTTAGTGCTCTAAGGTCTTTGCGTACCCGGAATGACATTGTGATCAAGCCTGCTGACAAGGGGGGTGCCCTAGTCGTCTGGAGGGCCGACTTGTACCGTCAAGAGGCTCACAGACAACTGGGTGACACCTCTTTTTATAGCAGGGTTGATACTGATTTGACATCCAAACACAACACCATAATCCGTTCCACCATCAACCATCTCATCTCGACTGGGGAATTACCTGCAACGGCAGGCAATCTCCTAGTCACCACTCCACGCACACCAGTCATGTATTTCCTACCCAAAATTCATAAACCCGACAACCCGGGCAGACCAATCGTGTCAGCTTGTGGTTGCCCCACTGAACTCCTCTCTAGCTACCTCGATTATATCACTTCTTATTTTCACGACTTGCCTTCTTATATCAAGGACACCAAGCATGCCCTGAAAATTCTTGACAACATCAATTTTCAGGGTCCACACAAATTCATTTTCACCATGGATGTCAAATCACTTTATACTGTCATCCCGCATCAAGACGGCCTTCAAGCACTAAAATACTTTTTAGACCAAAGGGTAATTCAGGATCCATCTACCACCACCTTGGTACGCTTGGCAGAGTTAGTGCTCACCTTGAACAATTTCTCGTTTGATGGTGAGCATTACCAACAAATAAGTGGTGTGGCCATGGGTACGAAAATGGGACCCAACTATGCCAATTTGTTTGTTGATGCCAAATGTTCAGAAATGAGAAGCTTTTTTGTGAATCGTGGTTATCCTTCCCACCTTTTAGATACTGCCCTTAACAAGGCCTCCCTTATACCCCGTTCAGACACCTTAAGAGAACCTTCGGTTGCAATTCTAATCGAAAAGTACCTTTGGTTTTAACCTTTCATCCCTTCAATTTTAAAGTAAGGGACATCATTTGCCGGAATTTTAATCTACTTAAAAATGACCCTGCAACGTCTTCCATTTTCTCCGAGACCCCACTAGTCTCTTTTTCGACACAGTAAAAACATCCGGGAAACCCTAGTGCACAGCTCACTGCGACAGGACTCTGTGTCACCAGCTGGCACTAGTTCCTGTGGTCGTGCTAAGTGGTACACTTGTAAACATTTAAACCCCGCCACCTGTATTTCGGCTCCAAAATCTCAGTTTGTCATCAAGCACAGTTTCACGTGCATCTCCTCGAACCTCGTTTACTGCATCTCTTGCTGCAAATGTGGCTTGCTCTACATCGGAGAGACTGGAAGACGTTTAGGCGATAGGTTTGCTGAGCACTTGCATGATGTTAAGAACAATGTGCACAACAAACCTGTTGCTAGGCACTTCAACAGTGCCAACCACTCCTTTTCTGATATGAAAATATGCGCCATTCATCCCATTATTGGTGGTAATGATACCCGTCGGAAGCAAGAAAAGCGTCGCATTTTTAAACTTGGCACCATTCAGCCTGATGGTATCAATGAGCGCCTCTCCTTCATCTAGCTCATTCTTTTCTCTTAAATACTTCTTATATACTTTCCTCTATATCCCCTCTTCCCTATACTTTCCTCTATATCCCCTCTTCCCTTCCCTTGTACGACATTTATAGCGCTTTGATAAGTGTAACGCCTGTGTGCAGGCCTTCGACCCTATAATCGGGCCGAAGCCTGCACACAGTCTATATCTTTATATATTAATTCTAATTTGTTATGATTGTTATGACTACTTTATTTTCATTGGTTAATATTTTGTTCATGTGACAGCTTTTATAGCGTTGCTATAAAAGCTGATGTAATGTGTTTATCTGTCTACTAATTTCTCCTGAAGCTCGAAACGTCGAGATTTTGTTTATATCTTTTAGGCACACGCGAAAACAACCCTCAATCCTGCTGCTATGTCAGCATCACAAGTTTCTAATATATGTAGTCTTTGTACAGGACGACGTGTAAGATGGCCTGATGATAAACGCAACGTTACGGATCGGATCTGACCATCTCGCCCTTCATGCGTTGCCTCAACACGGACTTTTTGCCATTGTCCTCTTGGAACATTATCCTCTCTTACGAGTACTACATCACCCACATGCATTTTTCGACCAATATCAAACCATTTTTTCAAAGTGGTTAATGACTTAAGATATTCCGCATTCCATCGCTTCCAAAATCCATTTACCAAACGTTGATGATATTGAAATCGTTTCCTTAAGGCGTTGGAAGTGTGCTCCGTAACTTTCGTATCCTTGCTTGGAAACGCCTGCAAATTTCTCCCGATGAGAATCTGGGCTGGCGTAAGGGCTTTTAAGTCATCTGACCAAATAATACTACACATGCCTCTTCTAGCAACCATACGTCGTAACGCCAGCAAAAACCGTTCGGTTGTCATGGTGCTTACCAATAATTCTAAGTGCACTGCACGAGTGACTGCGCAAGTGAACAGGCAAATATATGCCTTTTCACCACGGTTTTCAAGATACAAAGTTCCAGCAAAGTCCAAACCAATGTTAGTGAATGGAGGTGCAGGTATAATGCGGTCAGCTGGAAGAGGTGCCATTTGTTGAGAGACAGGCTTGGTGTAAAATTGACGACACACTATACATCACTTTACTATTTTGCGGATCATAGCTTGTCCTTTTATCAACCAAAACCTTTGACGCACCACTGATAGTGTATGCTCAACGCCAGCATGCAATTCACGACGGTGAATATCTCGAACAAGTAATTCTACAGCGGGATGATCGCTGGGTAAAATAATGGGATGTTTCTCTTCCTCGGGCAACTCAGCTTTATGGATTCGACCACCAACACGAAGCAAGTGGATCTAACAACAATTGAATTTCCGTAACGCGATTCGCAACAAATGGTTTCCATTTTGAGGGTGAACCACGTATCCAGTGAAGAGTGGACAAGTTATCAGTCCAGCAGACAATACGATCAATTGGACAGTCCAACGCATTGCAAACATAAGTGCACAGTCGAGCAGTAATAACCGCAGCCGTCAGCTCCAATCTCGGCAGGGTAACTCTTTTAACAGGTGCTATTCTGGTTTTGGACATAACTAGACTGGTTGAAACATGTCCCTCAACAGACAAAGCTCATAGATAGACTGCAGATGCATATGCAAGTTCAGATGCATCACCAAATGCATGAAGCTCTAATCGAGAATACTGATTCATGGGCAACTCTACATAACACCTTGGAATGGCAAGGTTTTCAAGATCTTTGATCTCCAGCCATTGTGTCCATTTTCTGCAGGTTTCTGCAGGTATTTCATCATCCCATCCAATGCCTTGGGTCCACAGACTCTATAACAACATCTTTGATCTCACAGTGAATGGTGTGATTAATCCGATTGGATCGAAAACTTTAGCAGCGCATGAAGCTACTTGTCTCTTTGTGTATGCCTCAATCTGTGGTTGATCGATTTCAATTATAAATGTCAAAGTATCTTTGCTTGTGTCCCACTTCAGACCACTAGGACTATAGCAGTGGGAAAAACCACTTATAGGCTTATGAAAGCAGTCAAACCCTGTAAATTATAGTCTCCAGCACGTGCCTGAATACTAGAACACGTCGTAGACATGTGTAGGGTTTTGATTAGTGTACCCACCTCGCCAGACTGCACATTAGGAAAACACTACAACAACCAAGTTCACAAATAATGAGACTGAATATGAAAGAGAATACCAGCCAAAAACCACCTGAACAAGGGTTACACTAAAACTCAAAAACTGGCCGTGGTATAACGGCGTTGTTTCAAAAACTAAGAACGAGTGAAAGACATCCCACCCCAGTGGACATAGATATAAAATTTGGGAATGCTTAAAGTCCTAAAAGTCGTTTTAGTTTGTCCACAGTAGCTTGTGACGAAGGGGTTGGTCAGCAGTCCGATTGATCATATAGCTTTTTAAAACCTTAATTTTTTACCTTTATAATGACAAACTGTAAAATTTGATTCATGACCGTTCTAGAGAAGGTACTCAAATATAATTTAAAACAATAAGGGTACTTCTACATTGCAAAACCGCGATAAATATTATAACTCTGGCAAACTCGAGCCATTTATTTCACATGCGCCGCTTGTATTAATTTCACACTTCCATGAACACACAACTTTGGTATCGGTAAATTTGCATTTTGGAGAAATAACCTATTGAACTTTTAATGATATTATCATTTATTGCACTTTTTTGAAGACTAAACGATCGAAACATCTTCCATATCTGCAACACACAACGCAAACAAGATCACTGGTGTTACTGCAGCTCAGATATTACACACGCAAAACGGTTAAAAGTGGGTTTTAAAAGTGGTTGGGTTAAAAGTGGGTTAAAAAAGGGTTTTAAAAGTGGTAACCGTTTTTCCGGCGTAATATTTTCCTATCACAGCGCTATATTTTCCACATTTTACGACATTTCGCAACCAAACCTTGCAATTTTACTAAACTTAGGATGCTCTTTCCAGCTGTAATGATACAATTTCCTAGTTCAAAAGTTAGTCTAATAGGGGAATGGTCCATTCAGTCCCACACATCGTTCAGAGAGTTAAAATCAGAAAACGAGCATGAAGTTATATTTTTGAAAACGCTTTGTTATTGGTTTATTTTAGAAAACCGTTCTTTTACGTGTTTAGCTTATTGGTTCATTTCGGAAAGGCCTTCTTTAATGCATTGCTTGATTGGTCGGTTTCGGAAATGTTTTCTTTAAGACGTTACTCTATTGGTCAAACTTGGAAATGCTTTGATGAAATAAATGGCCTTGAGGCTATGCCCTGCATGATTAACAAATTAAACCAAATCACTTAAATTTCAAATCCGTGCAGTCGGGCATTAAGCAGCTTCAATAATCCAGGTATGATTAATTCAAGCTTCAATAAATCAATTGAGGGCGTTCTTCGAGTGATTGTGTATTTGGATTTTGGACCTTATTGCCAGTTATAGCCAATTTCCAAATTGTTAACCATAAAAACAGCACGCAGATTTATTTCAAAGCTTCATGCTTTGCATTCGTTCATGTTGCAAAACCTTTTTAAAATAGCGTTTGGTGAAAGATATTGTTTTTTGGTGTGTTTTTTAAGCGCTCATTCCAAGCTAGTTCTGTATTGATCAAATTTTTCCTGACTTTGACTTAATACGGTTCAAGTAATAAACGCATATGGAACCCACTTACAATTAAGCCTACGGCCGATGGTTTTGTTATATTCTATTAACACCTATAGAGTAACATACTTAGCTGTAACAGGTAGGAGGTTCGCCGTTTACCAAACATTTGTAATTATTTGAATTCAAGCAAGGGGCATTAAGCGATTTTTAGTATTGACCGTTTTCACCTGTGACACTGGATTTTCTCAGTGGAAAGCGATTGCCTGTTTCAAGGGTGGGATTTTCCATCCACACAATGCTCCACGCTTTTGTAGCTATAGCATGAATCTTAACCTCAGGCTTTGCGTGCGCTGTTCCTGAATTGTTAACCTTGGTTATTGCATAACCACATAAAAATCATGTGAATATACTAACAAAATGTATACAGTTGATATATACAATTGCATGGTAAAATTATTATTAGCAACGATCAACCTCCTACCCAAATTTACACCCGATCCGAATGTTGTACCTAATAAACTACTATATATTATATACACCAATAAGTTATTGGAAATTGTTTATTACAACAAAAATATTTAGGGGGGGGAAACTGGTTTAGAAATTGTTATGTTTCGCAAATCGCAATGTATACATAGAATATGGCTGGTAACTTTTGAGTAAACTCGTGATGAAAAGAGAATGTTTTTTCAACGTGGGAAAAGGAAAGCTAGAGGTTTTATAGAGGTTGTTGATGCAAGGACTCAAAGGAAGACAAAGGTTAATCTTCTACCTCCGATTTCTCTGCAAAATTTCCAGACCGAAGACAGCAGCGAGGTTGGAAGTGAAGCAAACATCGCCGATCATATTTTCATGGTTGAAGACTTCTCTGGCTCTGGTTCGGGATACAAGAGTGACTCGGAGATTAATAAAGGAAAGCAAACGTACAAGAAATGCCGGGAAAGATTGTCCTCAAACTGGGAGAAAATCAGGTTGAAGTTGCTTGAAATAACAGTGTCACTCGAAGGTTTTCTGCCAGCCACATGTAGCGAGACGACTTGTCAAGAACCTGCTGAAACATGTTGCCAAAATTGTGGATTTTCAATCTACTATTGCAGAGAATGCTGTTCACAAAGACAAACTGCAGTTTCATGCTTGTCAAATACTTGAAGTGCAGCCCTCGACTATTTGGCCTAAATGGCAACCTGTTAGCCTCCCAGGTCGACCTCAATCTTGTTCTTCTCAGCGGAAAATTGTATCATGGCTTAAACGGCTGTATGACTTTGTTAAACTTTGTAATTATATGAAATTATATGGCATTACAATTCTGGATGTAGAAACTGAAAGTTGCCTCAAAAAATGCCAAAAGGTACGTGCCGACCTGGGTCAGATTAGGTCCTTTTTTGAGGGCTGTATTGTAGACTGATGCACTATGTGTGCCAGAGGTACTTTCACACATACAGAAAATGCATATATAAAGCCTATAATACTGGGTTTGGTGGATAATCCAAGTGAGTAGATATATACACAATTTTAAGACCTAACCAGGAACGGTTGCGAAAAATGCAACACTAGGTCCTCTGGTAGGAATTGAACCCATGGCCCTTAGTTTTCCAAAACAGTATAAATTATGAGTACAGCATCTAGGGTATGATATTTGCAGACCTTCCAGTAATAATTATAACAAATACACCAGTTTATGGATTCCTGAGTTTGTTTAGATTTGATCCTTGAAGTCATCACCGAGGAATATTGAAATTTCATCTAATAATTGTTACTTGGTCTGTACTTCTAGGTTTTCATCATGAAATTCTCTTTGAGTATTGCAATTGTTATACAGTGCCAGATAGTTTGCTTCAGTGTGGTGTTTGGCCTGCAACTCCAGTTGAGCCTAGTGTGGCATTTACATTAGGTTTAATGGAAATGACATTACGCCTGATGATGGAATGCCAAGTCTCTATTCATGACATGCTGAAGACCCTAGACTTTTTTAAAAATCCACTTTTAAAGGTGAGAAAAGAACACTCAGCTGCTTCAAGGAAAAAGTACTCTCAGACAACAATGCCCAGGGAGTATGAACTTGGTAAATTAAAATATGGACTGGGAAGGCTAATTGTAAATTATATAGTACAGTATATACTAAATATATTTCTCATTTGTAGGCAAAGAAAATTTATGAGCAATTTATTGACAGTTTTGAAGAATACAGGTACTGTAAATACTGTTCTTCAAGTGAATTATATATAATAAAAAATGCATATTCTTAAATGTGTGTAATTGACTTTCCCAGAAACCAAGTTGCCAAGTTAGACCCACTTTTTGGCAAATAGAGAAAAATGCCCCTCTCTTTAAGGGACTAAAACCTATGTGTTTGAAAACCACAAGTCCACAATGAGTGTTACTGTATATTTACTCAAAAAGTCACTTAAGGTGGCTCCCTAGGGTTTTTGCATTATAGTGCACTATTGTATTCAAGAGGCTCTTGTTTCTTCATCTTGTATGATACACAGACGAAATTCAAAGCAAACATCGAGAATGCTCTCATGAAGATTTTGGTGTACTACCTTTGTGTTAAAAACCATTACTATGGCAACAGCATGCTTAGAATAAAGCTTACTTTTTGTCTTCTTTCTGTCATATTCAGAACATACTTTGGTAAAAAATTTTAAAACTTAGCATTGGAAATAATATTGGTTTAATGGTTCTATTTCCTCATTTAAAAAAATTCTATCGATACGTTTTTTTTTGTAATTCAAAAAAAGGAAAAAAATCAATATTCAGAAATTTTCCTTCGATAGAATTTTAAGAAAAATTGACATTACACCTATTAAGCCGATATATAATTAAATGTACAATGTTTTAGGGAAATTCACCGAAGGAAACAGGAGAAATTTGAGCTACATTTGGTGATTGTATGATTACCTCAAATAGATAATTTGTCAGAATGTTACTCTAAAAAATCTCAAAACCATTTTATTTTATATTGATCAGGCTTTAATTGCCCCATTACCCAACTTCTGCCACTGCCCAACAGTGATAATATAATTTAAGGACAAGAAAGGAATACAACGTTGAGTCAAAAGATGTCATCTGTGATGCAATAGAATGTCCTGCCTGTCCTAAGGTAGAAATTGTTTGGTCTATTACATGATTGTTAAAGTTTTTTGTCTACTTCATACAGATACTCGAGACCACACATCATATACCATGCTTTTTAATCTGTATAACATCACTAGCATATTTAATGTCTTTTCTAGACTGATGGCAAATGTTTTCTTTCTCTGGATGCTTGCTTTGGATTACCTAGGAAAAAGGCATCTGGAGTAAACTATCGAGATCCATTAAGTGCCAGAATGTATTTTTTACGAGCAGCAAGATGTGGATCAAGTTATGTCTACCTACCCCAAATCCACCAAAGAATCAACACAGTCTAAGGTAAGACAGTGCAGCTGGTTGACTGACAATCAGTGACAGTATCCTGTTTCCTTTTACAGTATTAATTGACTGTAAGGATCTTACACCACAATATATGTAATACTTGAAAAGCTCGTCAGTAACTATGGTCAGTACTAACCACATTATAATATTATATACAGTAGAGACAAAAAATATGTAACATACGTTGGCTGTACTGTAAACATGATGTGCATTTCTTGTCCATGCCTGGTAATCTTTCTTTACTCTAAATGTTTTTAGGATTGCAGTGACTTTGAAGCAGGATCTGTAGTCAGGTCTAAAGGAAGGTATGATGCCCTCGATGAAACGGCTGTATGCAGGCTTAGCTGTAAACATGGTGTTCCCTTGAAGTTCTGAATTTGAAAGGGGGAGAAAGGTACTGTAATGTATTTAATTGAGTTAACTTGAATTATATGCATTGTTTGTATACATAGTCTACGCATACAGTATCATAGGTTTGCACTAATTTTGGATTGAATATGCATCTATAGTGTAAAAAGATATTCATTCTAGGATTTTACGATTTCGCCAAAATAGCTGCGACGGATATCTTTTATGATTTTAGACTTGGTTATGCTGTTTACATGTTGAAAGACCTTGTTGAAACGAAGGGCAACTCTGTACATTTCATGTATGATATATGCTGCTTGTTCAAAGCACATCTGAGAGTAAGATTCCAAATTGTGAATGTGGTATATATAACTTATCACACGACTTTTGCAACTATTGTGACGTACAGTACCATAAAGGCATATATCAATTCGATCGTTATTTTCATTTTTAGAAGCAAAACAAGAATGATCTTTTAAACAACGTACAGCTGGCTTGTCCACAATTTCACGTGTACGGCCATGGTGCAACTTGTCAGGTGCGTCTTCCTATTTATTAAAAATATAGTGTTCATTTATATTGAACTTTTATTGAATTAGCATAAAAGTGGTGAAAAGGTTAGGAATACAATAACAGTGCTGGGCTACTGTTATATGACCTGCTGTACTTAATTGTCATGATGTAGTATTTGTACATTATATAGCCATTATATAGAAAACAGTTCTTTTGTTATTATTCTGGTACGTAATTATTATAGCTATTGTACAGTCCAAGACGTCTCGAGGGATGGGGAATGGTTAATGGGGAAGTTATGGAGCGACTTTGGTCTTACCTTCGACTATTTCGTAAGATGACCAAAGAAATGACCGCCAGTCACCGAGAGGATATCCTCTCAGACGCTCTGTATTTTTATGCCAAGAAACAAAGATCAAAAATTGGTAAAGTACACATACATACAGGGGTGTAACAATTGTAACTTTGTAGGGCAAATTTTGCCATGTTGGTCGGGCAAAAGTATATTCAAGGCATGTTGAGTAAGAACAAAAAAGCCTTGAAGACCAGTTTGGGCAATTTGAAAAATTTACTAATCTAATATACAACATTTCTGACCATCAGAATTCTATAAGATCTTCCCCCAAAGTGCATAAAATGACGTTTCAGAGACTCAAAATTTTCTGCGGGAGAATGCCCCATACCATTGGCTTTTGCCAGCCCCTTTACATTATGTCTTGACCACGCCCTTTCGTCGGACAAAATGATCCCCCCCCCAATGTTTAGACCCAAGTTACGCCCCTGCATACATAATACATGTTTTTTCTGTAAATGAATTTTTACGTCATTATATACATGTAACTTAGAGGGCGCGAGTTCGATATATATACCAATATGTTTGCTGTATATACTATACATATACGTATACACCTTCGTTCTATTCAATATAGTATTACTATTAAATGCACAAATGCAGAGGTGTGCTGAACTTCTGACACATTCAACTACAGAAATAAACGAGTTATGCGAAAACTCTCCAGGTAAATGCATTCACTAGTTAGCTAAACATTGCATATTAATTATGCAGTGTCTGTCACCAGATCTTTGTAATTGCTTGTCATAGAGCGATTACACAACTGCCTTTGGTATTTCTTTCAGTCCCAATTACTGAGGAAATGATAAACCATTGGAAGCAACAGGAGAGCAAGCTTTTAAGAAAGTCCAAGCCAGATGATGGTAAGATAGATTCAGTTATACAGCTATACAAAAGATCAAATGAATTGTTAGTACTATGATGCTAACTTACAGTATGCTAACTTTTAGGGTTGGGAAGGGAGTTTATATGTGCATGTTATGCCGTGCTTTGGTGAGACGAGACGATTTTCACGAAAAATAGGTCGCGAGGCGTATATAAGGACGTCAAACATGTTGTATCAGGAAGTCAAACATGTTATTTGTGCTATATCAATGAGATATAGAGCACAGGTTTTAAATTTTTCTTGTGGTTTTTGTTTAGTTGATCTTGGACCGCATGGTTGGATCCTTCCATATTTTTCAGTGTTACGTCAGTATTACCACGGTAAAGGAATTATAATATTTTTTTGTATATACTAACAGTATAGCATATTGTGCTCTGTAATGTTACCGTCAATGTGTTTTCGTTATGTCAATGGTATAGAAACGTAAAATATTCTTGGCGTACTGTATAATTTACATTTTACAATGATTTTATAAAGGAACCAATTAGCTGATGGTACTGGAGATAAACAATCAGCTCACCTCGAGGTTCTAATGAGCAGGTGCTGCTATTTTACATTTTACAAATATATAGTAATTATGAATGGTGCTGTATTATACATTTCCGCTTAACCTTTTTCGCTTCGATTGTTAAGCGTTTTCTTTATATTTATTCAACCTCAATTCACGCTTAATTAAAATGGAGGAGCATGAAATAAGGACAAGATGGAATCCGACGGACCCTCAGTATATTTCTTCTCTAACTACTCAAGAATGTGTGAATGCGAAGCAAACGTTGGACATGCTGCTAGTTTCTGGGCGACGAAGGTGGTTTCTTTTGTCGCTAAAGGAGAAGTATTCAGGTATTTTATTCTTATTGTACCAAGTCATCAATTAAGTCTGAGTCTCTCTGATCAATAACAATGTGTTGTCGTGTACAGTATTATCAATTTGTGCGGCAGTGTCTAAAGCTCTTTCTAATACATTTATGCATCAAAACGACAAAAGTCTTTGCTCCAATGTTAATGACAATATTGTCATCACAGAGAAACTTTAATTTGAAGTGAGAACCAGCCTTTATTCAATGCAGACTATTAAAGTGCAAAACTGCCTGCGTTTAGTACGTGGATAGTATTCGTTATTCGTCAATACATTCTACCATTTTTCAGATGGTCAAAGGCAAGCAAAAAGACTCGCAAATAGTATCACAAAGGAGAGTTCCAATTTGCGAAAGTTGATGAAACGGTATAACTCTTCCGTTGAGATACTACGTCAAAATGGTCACCAAATGTTTGCCGATTTAACCTGGGAAAAGGCAAGTGATGTTAGCAGTTCAATTTACACCATCAACATTCCTAATGAAGATGAAATCCCGCTTTCGGTGAAAAGAACGGCTGTCGATATCGCCAACATAATAAATCGAAACCTGTATAAAGACGTTCTATAATGCATGCATGAAGATAGAAAATGGCTGTATTGGTTTCAATGAGATAGAAGATTTTTATGTCCTGAGAGGGTTGTACTCCTTAAAGAAAAACGAGCTTCACGAGGGACATATATTAACTTGTTTGTTGCATGTAATTTATTCAAACAGTTCGTAAAAATTCAGGATGAAATTGTAGAGTATTTAGAACAGCTTTCTGAGCTGGCTGGAGAAATGGCGGAGATTGATATTGCGAATGAAAATGATGATGAAGTGCATGACGAAGAAGAAGAGAACAATAGCGAATGACGGTGTATGAATATAGGCAAACTTGATATCAACATGTAAATTCTTTCGTCTTTAAAGTTAACTATAAATATAGATTCTTGTACCGAAAATAGATCATGTAATAAACATTTCGAACAGAAAGTATTTACGATATACTCAATTATTTGTAATGAGAAATTATATCTGAACAATAAGACTTATCGTTGACTGCATGAATTTAAATACCTTGGTAACATCACACGATTAACTGAAAATACACCAAAATACACCTCTCTGCATGTGGAGCCAAAAATGACAGAACTTTACTGAAGGTCGTTTGTATAGGTCCAACTGGTTTAGCCAAAGTTGTGATAGATGCTCATTGAATTCCTCTTATGACAATAAAATAACCGTGACTAGACGTTCATGGCTGGTTCGATTCCAGCCCATGGTGCCCATTGTTTATAAGTGGATAAACGGTCATCGTTCTCTCATTTTTAGTTTTAAGTTTAATATGTTTACCACTCTGAGGTCGACCGAAAGCCTTAAAAGGTTTTGCAACCCAATTGACAAAGGTTCCGAGGGTTAGTTAGGGAGGAAAACCGGAGTACCCGGAGAAAAACCCTCGAAGCACAGAACCAACCAATCTCAACTTACATGAGTTTATCAAGTGCACTGCTGTTACCCAACCTGAGTAAATCCATGCCCTCGACCTGCTGTATAGCCAGCTTAACTCAGATGTAACTCCTGATTATACTTACATACTAATATTCTAAAACAAAGTTAACAGTAAATTTGTTAGGTAAAATTTGGATAGTTTGTTATAGGCCTTTATATGGCCATACCAAGATTTTTCTCGGCATCTCGTTCGATAGGACTAATAGCAGAAGAACGAAAATTTATACACATTTTTTACACCTAGCCAGAAAAATGCTTCCTTAGCAGGAAGTGAACTGCGGCCCCGCGATTCCGGTGCAGCGCTCTAACCAACTGAGCTACAGAGTCCAGTTGCTGAGCATTAACTGCAAGTTTGATATATATGATGGGAGTGGTGCCAGTTTAGGTATGGGTAAATATCAGGATTTTTCTCTGCATTTTGTTCGGTCGGATTAATGGTAGAAGGTGTTTGTTGATGGAATACTCGAACTAGTATTTTTTTATACGTACTATTAGACGTATTATTTTTATACGTCTAAAAAATGTATATAAATTTTCGTTCGAGTATTTCATCTACAAACACCTTCTACTTTATATGGGGACAACGTAGTGATGACAGGTCTGTAATAGAAGCTTATCTCGGTGGAACTAATAACATATCAAAATTTCAGAGCATTTGGTTAAGTCTTTGTACGTTAGGTAAAATTTGGTTATTTTGTTGTTGGCCTTTATATGGTCATAGTATGGAGACAACGTAATAATGACAGGTCTGTAATAGAAGTAGACGGATATTATATTTTCTTTTAATTTTTCAACGTGAAGCTTATCTCGGTGGAATTAATAACATATCAAAATTTCAGAGCATTTGGTTAAGTCTTTGTACGTTAGGTAAAATTTGGTTATTTTGTTGTTGGCCTTTATATGGTCATAGTATGGAGACAACGTAATAATGACAGGTCTGTAATAGAAGTAGACGGATATTTTCTTTTAATTTTTTAACCTGAAGCTTATCTCGGTGGAAATAATAACATATCAAAATTTCAGAGCATTTGGTTAAGTCTTTGCATGTTAGGTAAAATTTGGAAAAGTTTGCATGGATTTAAATTTACAACCAGTATCTTTTACAACATATCTGCTAGAACTGTGTGATAGTAACCGAGTTAGCAATTTGAAAAATGTTATTATACCTCAGAACGAATTAGGAAAATTTTGCCATTATTTAAAAAATAAATTACAAGAATACAAACATTCAAAAAATTAAAAATAAACTTTGAATACTATATTTCTGAAATTAGTAATGTGTCACATCGTCAAGCAGTTACAAAACTCCAAATATCAGTTCATAGATTACCTGTTGAAACTGGTCGATATAGCAATGTTCCATATGATAAAATAATATGCAAACATTGCAATTTAAACGAGATCGGTAACGAACAACACTACATTAATGCAATGTAGTAATATTTACCGACCTTAGAATTTGAATTTATCCATAAGCTCTATCAAAAATAAATCAATCATTTCGCATTTTAGATAATCAGGTCCTATTTTGCTATATATTTGCAATGAAAGATAAATCTGTAAATAAACTAGTAGCAAAGTACTGCTCCGACATTTTATCAAATTTTGACTATTGTAATGATATTATATACATAATGCTACCTCCTGCACAGGCGCTTTTTAATTTGAGAGGCCTTGAGTTGTTACTTAGTACCATGTCAAACATTTTATCAAATGTTTGACTTTTGTATGTATGTATGTATATATGTATGTATGTATGTATGTATGTATGTATGTATGTATGTATGTATGTATGTATGTATGTATGTATGTATGTATGTATGTATGTATGTATGTATGTATGTATGTATGTATGTATGTATGTATGTATGTATGTATGTATGTATGTATGTATGTATGTATATGGTGTTAATATTGATTAAATATTATTATTATTATTATTATTATTATTATATAGTAATCGCGCTGCGATACACCTTTTTGATAATTACGTCACTGATCACTCATTAGCCCGGGAGTCCCGCCTCATGAATCTTGAGCGAATAGCCTTTCGTCAATTCATCCAATGCCAAACCGTTCTCCGCACAGCTCTTAAAACATCTCCAAACCACGAAATCAATCAACTTTGGAAGTCAACTAGCAACAACAAAAATATTCAGTATAATGTCTATAACTCCACAAAACAAGTTCTTAAGGACTTTCGCTCTGGACAAGAGGATAGACTTCTCAATCATTTAACCTGTCAAGGCTCTTTCTTCAGTAATATTACAAAGTTCTCTCTTTCACAGCTGACGAAAATGTGGTGTGCATCCCAATCAAATCTGCCGAAAAATATATTTAATTTTACCGTACGATACATAAATAACTCTCTTCCAACGCGCCAAAACCTTGCAAGATGGAGTATATTACCAACGTCAGACTGTTCCCATTGCCTAGCCCCTGAAACACTTTTACATGTGGTAGCGGGTTGCCAGTCGTATCTGGAACGATTCATGTGGAGGCATGATTCTATTTTAAACTTCCTTGCGACGAACCTACTGACTGTCAGCGGCTCATGTCTTTATGTGGATCTTCCAAGTTATAAAAGCCCATCCATCATTACTGGTAACACCTACCGTCCAGATTTGCTTCTATCAACATTCAAGTGGATGTCTCTACATTGTTGAACTAACTGTTGGTTTCGAATCACATCTCCAAAATAACGTTAAACGCAAAAAATGTAAATATTTAGAATTAATTAGGGAACAACGTAAACATTTTAAATCAGTTAAATTTATAAATCTATCGATTAGCTCTCTTGGTGTCTTTGCAAACGAATGTTCAACATTCATAGAAATGCTCAAAGATCTTGACTTTGAAAAGAACCACCAAAAATTCTGCATCAAAGAATGACGACGATTGCAATCAGAACAACATATTATATATTTTGTTGTCGAAATAAGGAATGGACAAATCCAGAATTTTTAACATGTTGAAATTTGTGCTGTGTATTTGTTATATGTTATGTTGTGTATATATTGTATTATAGTCATTATTGATTCAAGTAGCCGGTTGTAAATTACCTTATATAAGTGAGATTTACAATTGTATATATAATCTAAAAAATTCATTAATAAAGTTTCCATATAGTAATCGCGCTGCGATACACCTTTTTGATAATTACATCACTGATCACTCATTAGCCCGGGAGTCCCGCCTCATGAATCTTGAGCGAATAGCCTTTCGTCTTGATTCACAAGAGCGAGGCTCCCAGGTGAAGGAAATATTCGAGACGTAATTATAAGGGGGGTATTATACGAACCTTTTACACTGCGAATCCAACAAGCAATTAGCTGTGTAGCCAAACTTGGATAGTTGGATCTATATGTTTTCGCTCTAGATGGCTTTATTTGAATATATAGTCAAGGCTATTTTCACTTGAACCGGATGGTACCGAAACGTATATAGATTGTTTCCTGATCACTCGGGTTGAACTAATGACTTCAACACAATTAAGAAAATACTGCGATAAGTTCCGATATTGCTTAAAGTGGGAAACTGCCTTGGGTAATTTTCAACTAAATGTCTATTGTTGGGCGAAAAGTAACTCAACCGTTTTCTGTGGATTATAGAAAACAATTGATGTTCAAAGAAGTAGATAATTTGTATTTGGGTTTTCAGCCATTCAAAGCGCTTGTAGTTTTAGTCGTGTATGGAGACAAGGACAGTTATATTAGTGAACGGTATGATGTAACTATTCAATACTAAACATATATTGGTGAGATAGTTCACTGCGAGTTGGATTCGAACCAACACAAAGTCAGCCTGACGCAGTTTAAGTTACTCACAATATTAAATTTCATTTGGGCAAGAGCATATACTTTCGTTGCTAAATCAACTGAATGCATGATGTGGCGAAAATTTTAACAAGTGGCGTAAATTCATTAAAAATAGTTGAAATAATCACATTTTACTTTTTAGTCATGTGAGGACAAAAATAATGTTAGGACAAATTATACTGTATTTAGGGCATCTCTGAATAGTACATGCATAACTTTCAAAGATTGTGGGTAGAAATTTAGAGTAATATACGTATATTAAGCCTACCAAAAAATGGTAGCAGAAACACGCTTTGCCAAATAGCGCTTCTCTCGAAATGTTTAACCAAAAAATATATTAAGCAAATATTTTTTGTATTAGCTACATACACGACGTAACTTTCATGTACACTCACACTCACACTCACAAAGCTCACTAACACTCACACTCAAAGAGTGGAGGTTCAATCTGAGCTTCCCTTGAGTGTCAGTGCTATTTTTGAATAGCTGGTGGGTGAGTACTCACATAGTATGGTATGGCACTAACCCTCCATGCAGCTATTCAAAAACAGCACTGACACTCAAGGGAAGCTCAGATTGAACCTCCACTGAGTGTGGGTGTGAGTGAGCTTTTAGAATACAGGCGTTAGTCTATTTCAAAACTACCTAATCTTAATTCTAGTCGTTGTGATGATATTTGGGGATAGTAATGGGCAACTCCATCCAACAACTTATATGAAGGCAAACTTCATTGTACATTTGCTCATCGCATCTTTTATGTGCAACCATAACAATTAAATTTCCAGAAAAATCAAGTGCAAATAAAGTATTTGATAAATATTAACTTTTATTTTGCAGGTTTCAAATAAGTCTTGGGCCAAGCAACAAAGCTGTCTTTTTCCACTATGTCTGGGTGCGTTGGAAAATCCTTCCAAGGCTGTACGGTAAAAATAAAATTGAAATTAACTTTCTACATTATATACTTTGCAATTTTTGCATGGCAGAAATTGCGAACGAAGGGAAATAATTCATATATACTTAGTCTTAAATACTTTAAAACACTTAAACTTTAAATATGCAAACTAGTAGCTCTTTCTTTAAGTCCCTGTAAATCGCATGTTTACCAAAACCCTCTAACTGATATAAGTCAGTGCCTCAGTGGCCTTGTATAAAACACAGAATAACATCACATACTCGACATGTAGAATACGGCTTAAATGCGTACAGTATAAATGAAAATTTCACAAGTTTTTTTATAAACATCGATCGATGTTCAATCTATTACACACGAATATGTTGCATGCATGCATAGTATAAGAATACTTTTTTAGGTTTTAAACAGACATATTTTTGCTTGCTACTCTAATAGTAAGGTTTAAGTAAATGAATGCAAAGCCCGGTCAAATTGCATTCACGCGACCCAACGTTTCCGACACTCCAAGTTTGTCTTTGTCAGAGGCACTTGTTTTCAAGTATATGCGGTCGCATGGAAAAACTCACTAATCGTCGCTATGGCCAAAGACGTTGCCTAGAAGCGTGGCATATAAATCGTCGCATCATGCTTTGAATAAAGATGACGGTAGATATTGGCCACAAGAGTATCTCCACCTTGTTGACCGATGATGTCATCCTTCGAGTATATAAAGAGCTATGGTGCCAACTTTAGATTATCCCCGATCAAGACACTACACTGGACTGTCGAAACGTTGGGTCGTGAATACAATTCAACAGGGTTTTGCATTAATTGATTAAGAGTAAACCAGAGTGACAAGCGAACGATTAAACCTGGTTGTCATGAACGAACAAACTTCAAATACTTCAAATAAATTGTCAGAAAGTAATAAATAATAAGAAAAATTATGAGAGCTTCCAATAAATATGACTTCTATGGTTAAATACTGTACCTACAGTTTATGGTGTACGTTATGGGCTACCTGTGTTAGTTGGTTTCGTCGTTGTGTGTACTTCTTTCTTCCGCCGCTTTGCAGGTTCCTTCTTCCCTTCTTCTTCTTTCTTTCTTTACCAGATTGCTCTTTTGCGCTGGCTATATTTTTCATTCGGGCTCCAGCTGTTGAACATTGAACGAAAACAAAGAAAAAGTCTCATCATAGACAAAGTGTAAATGATATGGCTTCTTTAAACTGCGAATTGGAATCCTCATTTTGTTACATATATATAGAACGTTCTTAGCGTGATCTCTGGCAGGCAGATAGAATAAACACATTATGACTATTATGTTATGCATGATACATATTATGCATGATATATACATGATATGCGTGATACAGTACATGTATTGCATGGTACATGTTAGGCTATTTTTAAGGGTGTTAAGAGGAGATTTTTTAGAATATTGAGTAATTGGCGCTCAAAAATACCGTCATGCTTTGCGCGAAAATGGAGCAATTTGTTGTTCTTGCGAAAATGGCTGGGTCAAAATTTAAGTCGATAAATTACTGGCCAAATATTCGAGTGGGAAGTAGTTGGATTTTAAAATAAATACCAGAAATGAATTCTGCATATCATGGTTAGTCTACTGAGAGCTCCTACAGCCGTGATGTACCAGTTTTGGAATAAAACAACCACTTTCAATTTGTGGAAGGGCGAAGCAGGAGTGATGTTTGACGACAGAAGTTACTCAGGTATGACAATTTTAGGTACTCTATTTTCACATTAAACAACATTATATCTTGCTGATTTTTTTTGTAAAAGGGAGGTACATTACCACACTTTGTAGCAACAGTAAACTGGTTTGAACTGTGTGCCTTAATGCTCAATCATTGGGTATTTATTTCCTAAAAATAGTTTATTTTGCCTTGTTGCCCATGGAAGTTATGGTTGCTGTGCATATTTTATCCTGTTTATACTGCTTCAATCGTGCATAAATCTCAATAATTTTTATATTGTCACATAGCTGACTATTGTCACTTTGATGCCTGTACAAAGAATAATTGACTATTTTAATAGTGTCAATTTTGGTTGACACATTTGTATAAAATTTGCCCCATTGGCCCATTTTGACAACAAAGTTCAAAAGTATAACAATCGCCAAAAAATTGGATTTTCTATACAACCGTCTGTGTGACACTTGTAAGCTTTATTGGATGTTTAGTTGACTTAGTGAAGGTTTAAATCACAATTTTTGAAAGAAATCGTAGTGGGAGGTCCTCGCAATATTTTTGATGTTTTGACCTCGAGTCAGCCATTTTGCCAACTGTTTACAAAAAATGATATAGGTTTCTATTTCTACCATGAAATAAGTAAATTTGTTGTTAGCTTTCAAAATATAAAAAACACGGCATCTATAGATACTAATAGTAGTATTAAAATGGGAAATGGAACTTGTGAAAAGTTGAAAAGAAAAAAAATGGAATATTGATTATGATACATTCACTTGAAAGTCTGAAAGACTTAGAGGTTGAGTGTAAAAATCCAATAGTTTTCCTAAACTATGTGTGCGACGGTCATAAGCTTTATTGTGAGGAAAGAATACTTAATGTAGGCTAAAATATTGAATTTTGAAGAAAATCGGAGCGGGAGGTCCTCGCAGAATTTAGCCATTTTTATTGGCGTTCCTTGTTTCAATTTCATCACATTATATTAAGGTGGCTCTATGAGATTTTGCAAACTGTGGTAAAATATAGCCATTACTTACTACAAAAAGTTGTCCAACTGCAAATTGTTTGCTTTTGCAACTAATCCTGAATGGTTTAAATCTTAGTTATTATACTTTGAGGTCTGTATATAATATTTATGTTGTATTTTCCTTGTAGGATAGAAGATATCGCAGAATTTCAGTGGAAGAGGATTTTGCATTGAGACTTCCTGCATGTTTATCAAACTTCATGTGTAGTAAGACAAGATAATCTTATTGGTAATAGTATAGTCCAATTTTGCACCATTTGTACATTTTACACATATTAATTATGCATTGTACCAATTTACATGTATGGTATACTCTAAAATTGGTGGTAGTTTTAAACATTAATGAGTTAAATTAACTATCTTCGACTGTTCCTTGTTAATTTAGGCTAATTCATTTAGCTACTACTGTAATTCTCAATAATATTATAAAGAAATAGATTATTGGATTAATTTGCATGTATGCCGTAAACCTCCGAATACAAACCCTGGGCTTATAAAAGTATTCTTTTTGTAAACCTTTATTGATGGGCTTATACATGCGGGAGCTTTTATAAGGGGGGCATATACATGCGGTTAGTAATAAACACTAGTAAATTATAAATAGTATATTATAATAGTAATCTATTAACCCATTAAAGCACAAGACCTTGACGAGTAAAATCGTCTGGCGTTAGACAGAGTAAATGAAAAAGGTAGGGCGCATTGCGGCTTAATGGGTTAGTAGTAAATATAGTGGGTCTATATTGCGGGGAGGGCTTATATTTGGAATGGTGTGAGCATTAGTAAATGTGGTAGGCTTATACACAGGGTGGTTATATTCGGGGTAGGGCTTATATTAGGAGATTTACGGTATGAAATATTTTAAAATAAGGAATTCCCCTTTGACTATTTATTTGTCTGGTGTTAAACATGGTTGAGTGTTTTTTTTCTTTTGTAATTACCCCAAAAACTAGCGATTTGGCACGTGCTAAGGGTAAGTTCCTTTCCTATTTTTTCCTCCATTAATCTTTGACAGGACTGGGTGGTAAAACGTTTTCTTTTATCTTTTTCACCAACATCAAAGCATTCTTTCATGATTTCTTTTTGTTGTTCAGTAAATCGATTACGTTTTCCAACTTTCACTTTCTTACCACTACCTCCTAACAGAGAACACCAGAGAGGATTTGGTTCAGTTTTGTTATTCTCCTTGTTGCTGATCAAATTACTGACATTCAATGCTCTTACACTGTTAAGAAGCCCCATTGCTTGTACCACAGGGAACGAAGTTTTTAGTTCGTCCAATGTTTTCCATTTGGATTCTTTAGCATCGGTGCATGAAGCAACATGTTTTAACATACATCCTCTGCGAAGAAAGAACTTTTGGCATTTAGGACATGTGCTTGATGATTGCTTTGTTTTATTTGCATTACTTTGCACAATCCCTCTGTTGGTTTCTTTCAAGCCAGATTGTTTTTTCTTCTTGGGTGTTGTTGTATTGTATCTTGGTTTGACATTCTCTGATAGTTTTTGGTCGTATTCTGAAGTAACTCCAGTTGACAAGGAAGAGCTTGTTATGTACGCCGGCCATAACTTTGAAATTTTTTTAGGTATTATTTTCATTGTTGTACCCGTATCAGTCAATTCTCTTGCAACAACCGATTTGTATGTTTCTTTTGGGCTTTTGACAAAGGTAAAATCTGAAAATGAGGTTATTCCGTCCAGAGTTTTTGCGCTTGGTGGCTCGTTAAATCTGTTGATGTGTATTTCGTACACATGTGTTCCTTTTAAGTTATCTGTCGTTCCCTCAACAATGTCTGCACTGTCTAGTAAGTCATTACCCTTTTTCATCCAAGATTTCAGCGCAAATTTAAATGTTGCAAAATGCGAATCAAGTGACGTTTTCCCTTTTTGGGCTTCAAAGAACGAATATCGAACAATGTCCATGTTCCAAAGCTCTGAAGCACGGCTTAACCAGAAAATGATAGAGGTGTTGTGATAATGTGGTCCGTTATCTGACCATATGACGAGTGATGTAACATCCTCATGCCTTGCAGAAAATTTTTAAAAGTGGCCTCAACAGCGCTTGCTGAGAAATACCAGTTTTGTGTGCAATCACCGTTTGAAAATACGTCGTGTATTTCCACCATTATGTCCTCTCCTGCTTCTTTTGTCTTAAAGAAAAACATACTTCCGTGGACTGAAACACCTTTCTTACCATACCAATCTCGTTGTGGTTCTCTGAATTTCTCTAACAGGAGCTTCATCATGTAGTCGCAAACGACTATTGCATGTCCAGGTTTAAGTTCTTCGATATCTTTCATAAACTGTGTTCTTTGGTGCTTACCACGAACAAGATGAGCGATGTACAGATCTAAATTTCCTTGCAAAACGATTAATTGCTCTCGGTAGTATTTTTTGCGCGTGGGGTTGAGAGAACTTACACTTATGGTTGCTAACAGGTCGTCAAAAAGCGTGAACCTCTGAATACACTCTTGACAAATTTCGTGGTGGTTTTTGCAAGATGACTTCTCGTTGAGTAGCAATTCCATACAGTGGAAGGGACATGCAGAATGTTGCTGAAGCTCGGATGAAAATTTTGACAGGAGATGTCCTTTAAGGATCTTGCATCTCTTCACTAAATTGTCGAGTTGATCTATGTGTGGATTAACTTCGACCATTAGTACGAGGCAATCAACTGGAAGAGGGTTGTGTTGCTTGTATTTGTCATCTTGATTGGTTATATCAATCATTGTAACTGTTGTCTGGTCAATGTCTTCGTCTTCAAACTCGTCTTCTTGCTCGTGCTCAACACTGGTTGTATCGCCATTGATCTCTTTCCCGAGCCTGTCAATCAATTCGAACAACTTCTTCCAATTTTGAGCGCCAACCTCGTCGCAAATGTTGCACAATCCAGTCATTCTAGCCATCTCTTTAAAATTTCCGGCGCTCAACCCATCACAAAACTTCGATTCGGATATTGGCTTTCTGCCTTCTTTCTCGCACTCTTCTATATATTTCTTGTACAAATGAAGTTTTCCATCCTTTAGCCACATTACAGGTTGTTGATCGTTTTCAAACATGTCGGAGATCCAAGACGACTTTGATCCTTCACATGATGCCATTCTGTGGGATGATCGACAAGTGTTGTCTGGATGGTGGATGAAATTCAAAAGGAAGGCAAGATCCTCTGGTGGAATTCGATATCTCTTGACCTTCTCTGCGGGAGGAGGTGTAGCTTCTGGACCATATAACTTTGCATGCTTTCGGGCTTCCGTTAACTCGTAGGTTGGTGCAAGGAATTGCTTTTTTTAGTTCTTTATTTTTAAAATGTGGCGCAATTGAGCTTAGTAATCTGATCTTTCCAGCAGGGCCATGGCTCTCTTTTTCATATGTGTCAGATATGCCTTCAAATATATTTTGTACATTAATGTTGTTTTCTTTCTCGGAAGTGTCTTTCTTAAGAGCCGTGTTTCCTATAGCATCTTGTACTAGCTGTACTCCTTCGCCACGAGAAATATCATCACAGTCGCGTATCACCCCGGACAACATATTTTTTGCCGACGCCTTCATTCGCCTTTTTGTCGCCGCACTTGCCTCTGAATAGCTCACACGCGGTCTTCCCGAAGAGGATTCTTCTACGCTTGGTGTGGAAGGAATTGTAGGTGGAGACAGTAGTGGCATCTGAGGTTTTTCTCTCTCGATGTAAGATATGATCTTGGTTCTGCATCTTCTGCACACCTTATCTTCTTTCGCAACCTGGAACCTTTCTAGGGCATTTTGGGAACATTCTGCATCTAATTCACCTAATGGCAATGCATACAGCCTCTGTAACTTTCGTTTGGGAGTGGTACAACCATTAATGGGGCATACTTTCTCACGACTCTTTACCATTTTGGACAGCCAGCATCGTGTACGCACTTGAGAGCCCTTGAACTTTTCCAGATCTGCTGTTACAATGCCCAACTTAGCAAAATTATTTTGTGCACGCTGTTGTTACATAGAAAACATTTCTGATTTT
Organism: Trachythela sp. YZ-2020; assembly: GCA_016169945.1. Classification (NCBI taxonomy): domain Eukaryota; kingdom Metazoa; phylum Cnidaria; class Anthozoa; order Malacalcyonacea; family Clavulariidae; genus Trachythela; species Trachythela sp. YZ-2020. The sequence continues at coordinate 4,746,726 of JADLSH010000393.1, read as the reverse complement.
CGTGTGCAACTTCGTCAGAGCCCTAGATAGAGAATAGTAGATAAAGTGATGCTTAAAATGCTCGTTAGCTAAGACCATTTCATAAACAATTTTTGGCAATGAGCATGCGCAAAAATTTAGCAAACAGGTTATAAATAGATATAGAAGTTATAAATTAGAAGCAACCAATTGAATCTGAAAACACGAGGTGAAAAGGCGATCGTATTTCATGTATTTCTTATTTTCCAAATCGTGTTCTCTTTATTGGTCCCACCCCTCGAGGTGCTTTTTACGTTTGAGGGTAGGAGAAAAAAGAGGCTTTGGTCTAAGTAGCTTATTGGAGAGGGGGTGGGCGTATTTGAGAGTCAGACTCAATGCAGGAATAAATGTTGCCATTTGAGTCTGTGTATTTTTGAGAACCTCTCTACCACTTTTACTGTAAATGTGCAATACTTTTAGAAATCTTAGAATGTCTTTTTTAAACTAATGACCTCCACGACTCAATATTTTGTTAAGCCTAGTATTTGTTATTCTGGAGAGAGAAAATGTAAATAGAAATGGAAAAATAAATCTTACAATAAAATTCAAATATTTTTTCTGCATTTTTTTTGGCATTTCTTACTGATAACAGGATGCGCATGCGCACAATTTAACATACAGGGTAATATATTTGCATGCATCGTATCGAGGCAATCAATCAATAATCATCCTTTTTTGGAAAAACAAGAGGGGAAGAGAAGCAAAGAGAAGCGATCGTTATATTTCTTCTGAAAAATAATTTTATCTGGTGATTTATATCATAAAATCAAAACTCGGTTTACAAGGACGATACAGTGATAATATCTGACGTTAATTCAAGAATACTTGGTTGCATAATGTTGATGTATACTTCGCAAAAACAAGAGAAGGTAGGCGAACGTTTATATATGTTTAATATTAGATTTTCGTATAAAAGATTTGGGAATTGCTCTTCGAAAAATGTGCACTAGCCAGCTTAAATCATTTGTTTTATTTGTTGTTGTTTTAAAATTGCGATTGAAACTGAAAAAGTAACTGCTCACGAGCTTTGACTGTTTTTACACAACACATTTCAATATTGATCCGATCATGTTTACTTGTGAACAAGCAACTATAGGCATAAGGAAAAGCTTCTGAAAAAATATATTTACTCTTAAATATGATATAGGAAATAAAATATTTATGATTGAACATTTAAGTATAAAACTTTTTTGCTGGTCCTTGATTTTGCACGTTTACAGATTAAATTCTATCAAGTTCGTCTCTGATCATGCCTGCTAAAACCACTTTGATCTGGTTGTATGAAACTTTTTGGTTGAGAGCATCTCTGATCTGCCGAAGAGTCGGTAAACCCTGTTCAATTATACGAGCAATCGTATCGGTAAGACGACTGTTCACTAGCTAGCTTTTCTATGGATATCATTGGAGCTCCAGCACAATAGGCATCAATTAAGTATACTTCGGCTGTTGGAATTTCCACTTGTAGAGCCTTGGCAATACACTTTATGTTCGAATGGCTTTTTCCAAACATTTTCGCTGCTTGAATCTTTTTTGCTGATGCTTTATTTTTCCCATACAGCACGTGCTCACTTTTGTGTGCGGTATTTATAATTTATAAATATATATTTGCCTAGTATAAAAATTATAATGAAAGTGCATGGTCTAGCCATAGACACATATTTATTTAAAGATAGCTAGGTTATGACATGTGTACCAGTAAAGTATGATTCTTGTGTAAAAAAGCTGGACGCAACTCGCGAATCCCAATTGAAAATTACTTCAGGCCTAGTTTTATACTAAAAGTTTTACAACTTCCCTTAAATTGGTCGTGAAGGATTTATAATCGTGTAGAGACGTTTTTGCCCTGTTTAATGTTGTATTATTAAAAACCGGGTATCCCATACTAGCAAGGCAATAAATTAATTATACTATTTACCTAGGAAACATAAATTTACACTACCTTTATTTCTATACCACAGCCAGTTGAAGTTGAAGGAACTTCGCTTTCCATCTTCACTTGAATGCCAATTTAGTCTATGAATATTATTTTTAAAAAACTCTGTCAGACAGTGTAGTAGTGAAAAGGGGTTTTTAAAAACAAACAAAACATTTTGTTTACACAGGAATATAGCGGTTGAAAACGGGAAAAATATCGTAAAAATATTGTATTTTACTTTTATTCAACGCAGTCTTTCTGCGATATATTATAAAGGGTATTTAAATGCGTTTTTGTGTATATTTTATTTCAATTTGAACAGTTGATTGGCAACATTAAGGCCAAGGGCAAGGTTAAAGGCCATTGCGTACGTTTTGACCTATCGCAATTCACAAAAAATTACACTTTTAGCATATAATTTTGAGCCAGAAATTAATAGGGGATAAAGAATAATTGTACTAACCTTTTTCTCTTAAACGTTTTTGTCTTTAATGCTTTCTTTTTGCTATTCTATTTTTCCCGCCAAAACGTTTTTGAAGTATCGCTGACTTGCAGTTCGCTGTAACCGGGTATAAGCTCCCGGGTTTTGGTCCTTCGTAGCAAAACCCTGGTTACTAAGTTTTGAGCGTTTTTGACAAAAATTACGCGAGTTTGTAAAAAATCTCCTCTTAATATGGTTATATTACCCATTTTCTTCATCATCACTGACAAAACGTAATTATTAAAAACTTGGTCTTCAGCTAGTTCTACCATTTGTGGCGAGTGTAGGCGTTCTGGCACTTTCTCACCATGACCGAGCCAAATTGATGGACAACCCAACTCATCCAGCTGCTTCATCTATATTTACAATAGTTAACGTACAAATTCAATCAGTGTCGATTCACGTTTTCATGATTTACCAAATAGTATTTTGGCAACTGATAAATCTCCAATTGAAATATAGCGAAGAAAAATTTCTACACATGACGTACAGCAGATGCACTCTAAGATATAGAATATTCAAGGCTCTGAAGGGACTCTAAAATCTTACTTACATTAGAACTGATACTTATCATTTTCTCCTTTGAGAGGGAACTAGAAGACGATGGTACAAACCCCTCGTTTGCATTTGCAGCAAGGGCTTCATACTCTTGCTCGGTTGGTCAATCGGTGTGTCAGTCGGTCTGTTAGTTGGTCAGTCAGTGAGTCCTTCAATCGATCGATCGTCAGTCAAGGTCATATAACATGCTGACTCTAACAGAAACTTAAACCATAAGTCTTTTTTCAAGTCAAATATGTCTAGTCCCCCTCTAATAAACAGGCTAAAAATTCCATGACCAAATATACACTTAATACAATTGATAGATTGTCAGAGATTCTATTTCATCATAAGATCGCTAGTTACACAGTAGAAAGTTATTCATTGGTTTTGCATAGCATACTGTAGTTCGCACAATTTTCGAATGTCACGATTTTCTCATCACGATTTTCAATGTGTTTGCTTAGGAATTTGTGACATCAACACAACACTACTCGTACAACGTCTGCTATTTTTAATAAATATTCCGGATTATATTTTGCTAATAACCACCAATGAGATATTTAATTGGATGAACGTACTCTTGCATAAATGCGCAATTGTTTGTGCATCCTTTGTTTTCCACTTTTCCTGAAGCAATTCCACATACTTAGAATGAATTATGTAAGCCTATTACTGGTGTCCCTGTATCTGTGATCTGTCTATACAGTAGTACTGTAGAAGACACCCCTGGGGTCATGTTTATTACACATAAAATAGAGCTTGTTGTACATGTCTATTCAGGTTCCATGCTCATCAGCCCTAATAGGCTGCAAGTGACAGTACCAGAAGTTCCAGGAAGAAGACCTTGGAATATTCAAACTGTGATATTTTGCAATACTTCCAACAGAGTGGGTTAGTGAGTCAGTTGGTCGGCCTGTGAATGTTGGTCAGTCAGAGTGAATGAGTGAGTGAGTAATTTCATACTAACTAGAGAGTTCAGTAGATATACGCACTTAAATATTGTGACAAATACCTGCTTCACTAGCAAGGAATTTACTTTTAAACACTCCATATGCAGATTTCTTACGAATTCTGCTTGGTAGATTTCCTGGTCCCTTGCTCCCTCTTTCTCCTCGTTTAACTGCCATTCCTTGCATCTTTTTCTGATTCCCTATCCAATTCTGTTTAACAGTAAAAAAATTTGTAATTACATTTACTAATATCTCAAAATATAAAATTGTATGTACAAACAGGTTAAACTAAATAATTGTTTATTTAGAAGAGACTCTTAACCTATTTAAAATGACCACTGATGAATCCACCATTATACAAGTCAATTACTTGAAAGGCATGACAATAGTTACAATAATATAATATACAGTAGAGGAATATTGGCCTTGGGGTGTAATATTTGGACTTAATACAATCAATAAGCAAAAATTTACTATGAAATGTACAGTAAGTTAAAGTATAACCACCATATGTGTGGCTGTTCCAGTATAGGTAGTTATGAACAATATGTCAATATAGATGATGGATTGAAACATGAACAAACTACCAGAACAATATACGCAAAACTTCAATCTGTAGTTTAGATAGGCACATGTTATGTGTGTGTCATCGGCTTCCCTGAGGGGTGGGACCCCGGGATGTACTGGGGTACATCCCGTCATTCGCCCTTGGGATAGGGCGACTACAATTCAAAGCTCCAGCATTTGCCCAAGGCAATATTTGGCATTCAGAGGGAAATAATCCTACAAGAATATGATGACGATTGGGAAACATGGTTAGATTTGCAGGGTGAGGATGTATGTCATCTGAAACATCATCAGAAGCTTCGCCTCGTAGTTCCTGAGCAAACAGAGTCAGAGGAAAAGAAACAGGTAGCAATACTTTTGTATAGCCTTGACTTTGTCTCTATATTTATAGTTTTCAATATTTTAATAATAAATAAAAGAGTTATTTTTAAAATGAGCTTGAGCGTGAATTGAAGAAGGGCAGTTGTGTCTATTTTTACGTACAGGGGAGACAAGGTTATTGTATTAAATTCCAGGTTTGGGTTCGGGTATTAAAATCTAAAATTCCAAGGGACATATTATCAAATCCAGGGGTACAGTGCTCAAAACAGGCTGGAATTCCATGGGACCCAGGACCCCCTGCAAAATGGCATTAATGTCCAAGGACAAATTCCAGAATATGTCTGAAATTACATGTCCTCACCCCCCTACCACTTATCAAGACATCTCGGTTTGTAATAATATCTATATAAATCCTAAAGATAAAAAATTCATCCTCACCTTTGCATAAAAATAAGCAATATAAATTTATTTTATTAGCTTCGTTGTATATAAATAAGTGTTTATATGATACAGTTAATAAATAATGATATCTACATAAGTTATGCATATATATTATATACCATGGCTTATGGTATGACAATTTCACCACTAACTGTAGACACCTAAGTTCCTAATTAAGGGTAACCCCTCTATGATGAAACAGATGAATTTAATGCTAATGAGCTAAAATCATATGATGTAGGAAGAAGGGAGTCAAGGGACTGTTTTCCATTCCAGTTATAAATTTTGTCAAAGCCTTTTACTGATTTGTCACAAGGTGCAACTGTTCAGCTGCAATAATGATAAAGCGGAGTATCAAGAAGGAAATAATTGTTCAAAGATTGATCCAGTTGTTGTAATGTTTTCGATCCAAACAAGAAGAATAGTAAAATAATCATTCATTAAATTCAATTCTGTACCTATTGTAGGAACTTATTACAGGCAATGAAGGTGATACTAATACCTCAAATTTGATCAATACAAGTGCTGTCAATCGAACAGAAGTTAATTCAAGATCTGTAAATGCAAGAATTGAAGGTATGTGTGTGTGTGTGTGTGTGTGTGTGTGTGTGTGTGTGTGTGTGTGTGTGTGTGTGTGTGTGTGTGTGTGTGTGTGTGTGTGTGTGTGTGTGTGTGTGTGTGTGTGTGTGTGTGTGTGTGTGGGGATATGGGCTTTCACCAACCCAAACATGAGTCCACAGGCAGAATAACTTATACTAGCTCTGATCCACTCCCCCTGTGACTGGAGCCCCCAGGATGTTAAATGTTATAATATAAAAACTGGGGTTTTCTATTTTATATTGTTAACAGGATCAAGGAATTTAGGTCAAGCGACACTGGTTGGATGTGATGGCAAACTTATACTTGGGTCAAAAGCAAAGGTGGGTAATTTTTTGTGGATAATCTGTATATCATTTGCAACCACAACATAACTAAGACTCACGATATAACTAAGCTGTGTCAATGTGTTTTTTACCATGAGAGTGTAATAGCTTGGGAATGAAATTTTGTCTGGCATTTCAGAATAAAAGTTACAACATATTAAACAATTAAGGACACGACTCTCCATCCCAGTTGCTATAGCTGTACAATCGTTTTGTTTTCTATTGCCATTGGCTAAATTTTAATGACATGTACTTGTTCATGTAAACGTTAGCTTGTTTTTGGCATTTTTATGTTTGATATATAGATTAATATATGATATTTAAGAAATATAAAACATTTTCAGTGCTGATATACAGTTATATAAACACAAGTATCAACACGGAAAGATGTTTTATATATTTTTTTATAATATAGCACTAGGAAATAAATAATAAGAAAGGAGAAAATTATTAAAATTGAATTCAAGAGCGGCAAGAAATCTCTGTGTTTACATTCAGTTATATCAACACAGCTAGATCTTATAGCCAATTAGTGTTCAGAATTTTCAAATTAATGCTATATTATAAATGGATATATGAGGGACCTTTGGTCAAAACTTTACTTTGAGTTATTAGCATTTGCGAATATTTATTTCGATTTTGATTTGGTTTCTGCCTGTGTAGCATACTGCATTTTTACATTTGTGTTTGCCTAATTCTTGGCACAATATTAATTAACATTTATATCTATAGGTTGACCAAGAAACCACCGAAAACAAAACAATCCTAAATGTGACAGAATCAGATTTGCGTGATAAAAGCAGAATATTTGGGAATAGTGGAAAGCAGCTTACAAAGTATCAAGAGGCTGTAAATATGGCCAGTTACCAACTGTGTAAAAATGATGGTTCCCTCCTCGTAAACAGGGGGAAATTGCTTTCGTTAGCCAGGGAAAAAGTGCACAAGGATGGTTACAACTACACAAAAAAAGGGTCAAGATCGGGCTCAATGAAGAGAGGTCGAAGAGGAAGTATGTTCGTCAGGAAGTAAGAGCAGCAAGAGTGGTGGAGCTTTCAGAAAATATTTCAAGCCAAACAGAAACAATCAACTTCTTGCAGCAGCAGAAAACAAAGTATTCCAATACTGAGAAATTTTTGGAGGCAGCTGAAATAAATAAACGTATCCAGGAAGAAAATAATAAGAAAAGGACGTTAGAATTAGAGCTCCAGAAGTTGAAGTCTAAGGAGGCTAAATCTGTGGCACATCGCATTAAAAAGAAAAGAAGAAAGTCCTCCCCAAGCAATGGGAGTCTCTCCAACGTATCTGGAGGAGATGACACCGACATCTTAGTTTCATCCACAGATGACGAATCTATTCCCATGTTGACAACACAAGAAGAAGGTGTTCCAGATGTCATAAAACAGCACATGTCTAATGAGAAGTCATGTACCCCTGCTGCAAGTGTAGAGGCAACTAGTGAAACCCAAAAGGACACACCTCCATTGTGCTCTGGTTCCGCACTATTAAGAGAAAATTCCATTGCAAATGTAGCATGCGATGATGAACATTCATTTTTAGTTTAGAGGAACCTGTAACCAAAACAAGAATTGATAAGTCGTCGGCTACAGGATTGACTGAATTGTACAAAAGATATACAAAATACCTAAAGGGAAACTTGACGGATGGTATAAAAGAAACTGAAGATTTGTATTTGTCATTTGTTCGGGATCTTTCTTTAGAGGAATTTATAATTGTACGTAAAGTTTATTGCAAAAAAATGCATGATCTGTTAAGTTGCAAGCAGTGTACACCTTTACTAACATTTGCTAATGAAGTGTTGAAACATGGCTTTGTCCCGCTTTCGGAAAGTTTCAGAAAGTGCTTTAATAGCGTATACAAGTCCGATAAGGCTATACGGCGAATAATGCAACTTCCGGTTGCTGTATTTAGAGTTAAAGGCAAACTTTATGTTGTAGAATACAGTCCCGAATTGGATTACACAAAGTTTGTTAAATTTTTGAATTTGCTAATCCCTGAGGAACTGATGCAGAAAGGCATATCCAGGGAAAATCTGAAGGTGCTGTGTGAACTAGCTTCTAGTGAGAAAGATAAGAAACTTATCAGAGTGGCTGCTACAAGTCATCTTTCAGCTGCCCAAGCAAAGAAGGAACTTGGCATTGCAAATCTTGTAAAGGAAAGAGAAGTAGTCGCTGAAGCTGTACAGCAATATTGTGACATAAGAGATGCAGTGGATGAGGTGGTTTCTGTTCGAGAAAAGCTGTCTCTTCAAGAAGTAGGTATTTTTTCAAGTGAAACAGACACAGGAAGTGACGATAACGACTCCAGTGACGAAAGCGCCGTTAGGGACATAGTCTTGGCTGGTGAAAGTGATACTGACAGCGAAATTGTTACCGATTCGGAATCAGACAACCCTGAAGACTGGGTTGCTCTTAAGGACCTGCCTCTATATTCCAAAGAAGTTAAAACAAAGATTAAACAACAACGTGCAATCTTTCGCCGTCAGAAACATTTTTTTGTGGCTAAAAAATGTTTGTTGGAAAGGCGTAAACCCCCAAGGGTAACCAGAACTGTGAAAAAATACCCCGATATTGGGAACCGTATTGAAGATTTTGCCCGGGAGAGACGTGTAGGAGCAGATTCCTGGCGACGAACTGGGTTACTGACATTCAGTGGAAATGTAAAGGGTGGTGGTCCCAAATTAACATACAGGCGAATCAAAGAGCATTTAGAAAAACATTATGGCACAAAGTTTGGGTATGGAACAGTGGTACAACTTTGTAGCGTTCACAACAAAAGAAAGCTTTCACAACAAAAGAAAGCTTTCAAGCAAACGGTATTGGGGAGCTGCAAAAATTGTTTCCAGACGGCCCAGGAAAGGCTTTAACGTGAAGCTGAATGTCGACGCGAAGTGGAGCTGCTCAATGTATCAGATTCTGGATCACATTCAGAAGAAAAATGGTTTGGATAAAGTTGTAGTCAATCGCGACGATGCTGCTGGGTTTCGGTTGGACAGCACATTTACGCATAAACAGCATGCGGTTTTGCAAGAAATGTCAAAACCTGAACTGACTGATTTTCTAAACCGATATTCATCAGTACTTCAAACAACCTCCTACTTTTTCATGGAGACGGAGAACACAGCTGTTTCCCAAACACTCAGGGCAACATGCCGCGGATTTCAATATGCTTGGCTCACTTCCGGAGTTAAAGACATTACTTGAAGGAAAGAAAGTTGAGTGCATACGGGTGGATGGCGCAATGGATGAAAGCCCTTGCATTCAAGAGGTCCAGTTTCAGTGGACTGAAAGGCATTTTCAGCATGGATCACTATGTACAGTTGTGTCAGCAAGGTACAGCGGTGGCAGCTATTTAAATAAAGTAGAACTCCAAAATGGCTGCTTAGCTCTGGGGCATTCAAACGTGTTTATCCCATCGACTATTCATGGCTCGAACCAGGATGATGATGGCAAGCTCAGCGAGGAAAAGTTGAAGAAAAACCTGGAAACTGCGACCGAAGTTTACATTAATACCGTCTGTGGAACGCCTTGCTTTGGTACCAAAATCCACCTTGTAAAAGGAGCCACAGATGAAGTCAGTAAATTGTATTGTGGTCGGCGGTCCAATCTTTCAGCATTTCTAAGAGGATCAAAGAAGGCAAAGGAAACTCTTGAACAATAATCACTTCTTGAGAATTTTTGGGTATCGTGGTATCATTTCTATCAAATCTAACGCGTCGATGATTGTTTTTTTTTCAATGGAGTTTGGCGATATCATGGCTACTTCGCGTCTATCAAAATTTAATTTGCTGCGGCAGAGCAATTTCAAAACTAATCAGAAAGAAAATTTGTGAGAACAATTGGAAATTATTCATAAATCTACGTCGAATCAATTGTGCTCCAACGTTTTCGAATATTTTAATGTTGTAAAGATCGAAATCATTAAAAGATTTGCATGTTGTAAGAATTCTCGTTTTGAAAGGGCCAATATGAGTGATTTATTTTTAAATCCGATCATCGTATACGTTATTCTCATGTCTTATATTTTTATTTTATGATATTTTTTTACCTAGAATGCTGTAAAAAATGCTGCCTAGAATGCTTACAAAATGGCCTGCTGATGTGTCTTAAGTGCGAAAAATTTGACTTTATGATTTGCAAAATTTATTATAACTGATAGTTTTATTTAAGAAATTTGTATTTAAGAAATGCAAATTGTGTTTTTGCTTTTGTTTTAGTTTTTGTTAGGCAAATTTTTTTCGCTTGTTTTCTACAATTACTGCAGTTTTTTTAAATTTCTTCTGCATACAAACATTACTTTAATTTTTACTAAGTTAAAGCAGTTTTTAAAAGTCTTTTCATAATAAGGCAAGATAATACTTTTTTTTTAATTACAGTCAGGGTTTAAGCATTAGTTAGTTTAAAAGGTTATCTAAATAGGTTAAATATTTTGCACTATTATTAATATTAAATTTTTAAATCAGATGTAAAATATTATTAAAAGTTAAGTATATATTTTAATGTAATACTAAATATATTGAATACAATATTAAAAATAACCTTTTTGACACTATGTATGTTATTGTAAGGTTTTCTAAATAATATTTATATTATTTTTCAGTACTTTTAATTTTCAATTATTCAAAAAAGACTTATTCAGCATTATAAATATTGTAATAATTTAATTAACCAAGCAAGAATCAAGGATTATTCAATTTTGCAATAACAAGAAAATAACTATTTAAAAGATCCAAAGGATTTTGTAACTTACCCTCCAACATGAGAAAGTAATAAATCAAGAAAGATGCACCAATATATGTTAAGACTTAACAATGGCCCTCTCCTGCGGAAGGCAAGACTAAAGAAGAAACTAACGGAAGATAGATGTAAATAAGAACATAAGATATTTTGATTTATTGACTGATTCCTAGTCAATTGGCTAACAGGTTTAATGATTTAAAAACCCACACTTAGGGAGAGGTATTTAAGGAGTTACAATTGACTAATTGACACAACTAGTAAGGTGTGATAAACTACACTATATATGGAAAGTGGGGGTTGGAGCACACTCTTAGAGTGGGAGTTCCACATATCTCATATATAATTGCACTTATAGGATTGAATACTCAGTCTAGAAAATTACGCCACTTCCTTCCCCACCTTGAGGAATGGTAGGGACATGTGGGACGTTTTCCTCTGTCCCTGACCTCTACATGACATGCGTGTGGGATGACTAGGAAAAGTATCAGTACCCTACCATGACTCCTAATAAGTAACCATACTCTTACTACTGTTCAGCACCTTCACTGACTATAGGAAGTAACTGTTACTTTGAAAGGGGGCAGGGCACTTTGAGGAAGGGCACTTTGTGCCCTCTTCCTAAGGCCTGAAGTAAAGGCACTGGGAGATGTGTTGAGAGCATCTGGCAGATAGTTTTGTTAACAAAAGGCACTGGCATTCACTGGCAGAGTTAAAGAAAAAAAGTTTGGACAGACTGGGCATAAAAAAAAGAAGGGCCGTTAGACGCGTATATTCCAGCTAATGTTTTGGGAATGATTCCCCGCGCGTATATAGGGGGGAAATATTAAAACGTTTAGGGAGCGGCTGCACAAATGTTAGTCACAGTCTAAGGTTGGCCTGTGTTGGCTGATAAAAAAATAATGTTACAATTTAAATCTTAAACCAAATTACTATTACATGTTTGTTTTTTCCTTAATGTTTATCTTTCTACTGTTGGATTTGTTTTCTCACAGTATTGGATTTTCTTCTCAATGATTAAAAAAATAATTTCACAATAATTTAAAATAGTGAAATAATTTTAAACAATTTCTTGTATGAGTGCAGTTGTTTCAGCATTGTGAAAAATAATTTTGAAGAAATTGTTTAATTTTTCAAAGATATTCTCTTTAATTCTTCAGTGTTCTTTGTTCAATAAATCTTTCCAATGTGTTTGGAACCTTTCCCCATGTGTTGGGAGATTAGTCTCAGTAATAGGAGTCACTTCTCCCATGTGTATGGAGACATCTATTGGGGTCTATTTTCCCCTTCTTCGAGACTTCGGGGGGGAGGTTGGGGTTGGTGTTTTTAAATTAATTAGCACACCACTTTGTTGCAGCTGTTCGTTTGATTCCTATCTAAGTGCTTGTTCATCACCATTTAAATAATTAATCCTATTCTAGTCTTTGAAATAATATTTTATAGTTAGTTGAAGAATTGAATACAATACATTAATAGTAAAAATTAATAATACAAAATCAAGTACTCAAGTTAACTCATTTCAGACAGTACTATTTACAATTTGATTTATTACATTTAATATACAATTAATACTTTACAGAACTATTTTAAAATATTTATAAACTACTTGCATAATTAATAAATTACGATACACAATATATTATTAATTTTAATAAAAAATTACTAACTGTAAACTTAAAACTAACTGTAACTCTAAATGCTAAAACTATAATCCTTAATTTTATGCTATCTTATTTTATAAACCCTTTTAAGAATTTTTAGAGACTTTTACCTATTTAGAATGATGTAACCATGACTTAAATTTAAAAAAACACTTTACAAAAAACAAAAACAAAAACATGCTTTAAAAAATACATACTTTGCAATTTAAATTAAACTTTATAAAAATAATAAAAATTTTTTAAATACTGCTAAAAAATTTTTCCCGCTAACAAAACAGAGAAGCTCTGAAGCTCTGACGTCACAAAGGCCATTGTTTACAGCATTCTAGGGCAGTTTTGTATCAGTTTTTTTAAGCAAAATATGGGTATAAAACGTGGGATCAATCGGTAAAAAAATACACAAGCAGTGATGATGAACAACATAGAATATTTGAGAATATTTCTAGAGCAAACGGTTTACTCTTACAGCATTACAATACCTGAAAACGAAAAGCAAATCGATTCTAAAACGATGAATATGACTCGAATTGTGTTTTTCATGGCTTCATGGCGCCCTTTTTTGGCTTGTAATACGTGCAAGCAAACTGCCTTTAATTTGCGGAAAGAAACCAAAACTTCTTTACACACAGCGATAATAAAAAAAACACGACGATCGTAGTAGTGAAATTAAAAATCAAATTTTGAATTTGAATTGAAATTGCCGCCACAACAAAAAATTTCGAAGAAGTGATTTTGATACCACTCTACCGGCATGCATTGCGCCAAACTGCATTAGGCAATAGGCCTATTACACCCTGATGATTTCCAATATTTTTCAAAAATATGGGAGTTACGTAAGAGGCACATGGTTCCAGGACTACCAACAAATTATCTTTTCATGCTTACACCATGTTACAGTTCACAATGTCCACATCCAGAATGCCTAAAGGGAAAACCAGCTGTAGAACCAACGTGGTATCCAGGTGTTCCACCTTTGACCTTTCTCCCTTTACCTATTCCGGATCAAGAAAAACCTTGGGGTGCTTCATGCACGAAATGCAGTGACAGTTGCACAGGGCATTATTTAAAACCTGAACAGCACATTGAATGGGTAAAAGAAAAGGGCGGTGATGCTTGTCTGAAAATACCACCAAGGGCTCAAATTGAGAAGTACACTGAAGGAAAGAAGGACATTTTACCAGAACATGTAGATTATTTGGCCAAGACTCACTTGTTATCACGGGAAGACACTGAAATGTGTGTGCAGCATTTTGTGTCAAAGTTCGCAAGAAAGGAAAGAAACAGAAAAAAAAGAACCGAAGCTAAGGGAAGAACAGACTCTGAACGAACTGATGAAGCAGATGTATACTGCATTTGCAGGAGGGAGGAACATGGTCTTATGATACAGTGTGATGGATGTGATGAATGGTTCCATGGAGCTTGTGTCAGTGTCACTCAAGAGGATGCTGACAAGATGGAACATTACTTCTGTGGTCTGTGTTTGGAAGACACAGATGAACTATAAACTTTGTTTACATTTCCTGTTAAAGTTTTAAAATATAAGATATTCACACAAATAAAGTCTAAACAAATGAAGTTATTGGCCCTGGGGGAAGGGACTTTGCAAGATTTTTCGGCCCCATGGGTGGGGAAATATTAAGAGATTATATAATCAATTTACCAAAGTCCCCACATTATCCTGGGGTCCCACCCCTCGGGGAAGCCGATGACACACACATTAGACATGGTAAAATACTAAAGGAGGGCACATATGGGCACATTGCAAGCTAATGGGTTAATACACACATTACTGACATCAGTTTTTAGTAATTTACCATAAAGAAACCTATGTCTTCTTTATCTTTTTGTACTTCCAAATTATTTTAATCATTAAGAGGGCTGAGGAGAGTCATGTGCATAATTTATGGCTTAACCACACTACTCTACAATCTTGCCAGTATGTCTTTTGTCAATTTGTTTTGTTTGGCTACCATATTTCTTAGGGGATAGATTAAAATAACTAGTAATGACAAAACATGTACAGTAATAGGAAAAGCAGATAAAAATCTGTCACTTTCAATGTCCAGCTTATATGTCTGGGGCCAGTTGTATAGAACTCTTAACTACTTTTTAACTACCTGTTTCATAGTTAAGCCTAAAATAAGTGATTAACTTTCACACTAACTATAGTTAACTTTAACTACTTTTTTATACAACTGGCCACAGGGCATTGCTAAACTGTGCATGTACTCACAAATTCTAATAAGATCATATCTCAAACAGAACAAAGACATTTGTAAAACACCCTAATTGTTTTTTCATCAAGATGACTTTGTTCAACTGCCTTCTTCACAAGGTCTTTTCTTTTGAGAGTTGTCATTCCCTCTTCCCATAAACGTTGAAGGACTTCCTTTTGCTCACTTGTAAGATGATTTCTGCCAGACATCTACAATGGGAAACAAGTTTTATCAATTTCATAATTTAGTTTTCCATTTGTTTAAGACTTATATTTAATAGACCATCATATAATACTGATTTTAACCTACATGCTTAGAAAACACACCATATTGTATAACCATACAATTAAATTTAATGTGTTAAATAAAAAATTTCAAGAGAAAAGTATAAGCCCTGTTTATATAAGCCTTGTTCTTAACATCAAATTATAAAAAAATAAACGGTGACTATTGTTCATGAATAACAAATAAGTGGAACATGTGGACACAAGATAGGCAAAGCATCATTATGTTTTTTTGCCTCAATTAAGCATTTGAATATGCAAGGTAAAGCAGGCATAGATCCAGCTTGATCTGGCAGGGGGGTGCTGAGTGTTGCATGTCATGATGCAGAGCATTAATGTCGACCAAGGCAGGGTGCATTATCACTGAGGACCAGTAGCGTAGCCAGCCCGCCGATTTAGTCCCGCTATGCAAATTTATTTGTGTTCATTGAAGGTGAAAACAATCCATTTCTAAAGAAATGAATGATTTGAAATTTGCATAGCAGGACCAAATCGGCAGGCCGGCTACGCCACTGCTGAGGTCTGAGGACCCCCGGACGGGAAAAGTTTGGTCGACAAAATTTTGCTAGATAGGCAAAGATAAGATTGCCTAGATAGTCATGCAAAGAGGCACACAAAAGTTTTATTGGTAAATGCCCTGCAAATGAAAAAATCAAAATGAAAAAAAAAATGAAAATTATTAAATTAACACTGGCACCTCCTGGATAAGGATAGGCACCCCCAAGGAGCACAGCAATCCAGTAAATCCATCCCTACCTATAAAACTAAGTTAAAAACATGTTCACACATGCATGTCATCATCATTTTAGTTTTGTTGTTTGAACATGTAATGTAATAAAATAAAATAAAACAATTTACAAAAAGGTTTAAAAAAGCCTAAAAAAAAAAATCTATATAGGTAAGTAAGTTCTAAACGTTGTGTTTGTTTGTGAGTTGACAGTTGTCATTGAAAGAAAAGAATATATATTATTTATATATACTGTATTTTATATATATCCAAGTAAAGTAACATTTTTTACTACACACCATGTTTAAAAAAGAATAAATATGTCCATAGATTGTAATGTATATCGATGTCTTGCCTTACTTCTTAAAGGTAACACAATTAATAAAGTGAGCGCCCTGGTATATTGAACTTTTACAGTCATCATATAAACCTGCATAATAACATTATTTCTATGACTACTTGAACAATTTACAGATGTCAATTCACTTATGTATTATAGATTTAGCAGCACTTTTTTAAGACCCACTGTTTATGCAATTGTGTTACATCTGCATTTATATAACATGAAATCGTTCATTCATTCATAAAGGGACAATATACGAAATCTCATTTGCATATGGCGCAATGGCGCACATTTCATACAAATAAATTTATACAATGAGTTTTAAAACGATAAAAAATACTATAAATCTTACCTTTAGTTTTATTCTTAAACCAAGAAGTAAGTTTGTTTGAATAGAAAAGCCCTGATGATAGTATTGGACCGGTATGTATTCTGCAACCCTTGGGATTTTCGATTCTGTTCGCTGTTCACTCCTAGCGATAAACCCAGTGGATAAACGTCTATGCAAAGGATTCAACCTGATTGTCCCCAAGTGTACCTAGTTATCGCGCATACTTGTTAAACAATTTCCAATAACTTATTGGATACAATGTGTATATAATATATAGTAGTTTATTAGGTACAACATTCGGATCGGGTGAAATTTACAATTTTTATTACCATTAACAGCGTCTGCAATACTCTACGTTTTGTTCCGGGTATCTCATGTACGCTTGTCCGTATTGACGTTTCCGCGTCATTCATACCCGCTCGTAGTTTGTGGTCTGACACGCTTCCGGTTCAAGACTGTGAGACGACAAAGCACTTACCATGCGGAAGCCCTTTCCATTGAAACTTTCATATAAACACTGTGTGTGCCTAAATTAACCGTGCGTGCTAACATTTTATATAATTATGGCATGTCATGATAAGACATCCAATGTACCAAATATAGTGCGTCGCTATGAAACTTGTATTGTGTTATAAAATCGTTGCATTCATAATCTTGAGTTTACAATATGATGTATTTTAAAGGTTGTTTTCCACTTCAACCGTATTGTGTAGCAAAACGTAGCATATTTTCTTGTTTCCTGAGCATTTGTGTAGAACTAATGACTTTGACACAAAACTAGAAAATGCTACGGTACGTTACGATACGTTTAATATGGAGAACGGTCTTAATAATATGTTTTGTATTATATGGATAATTGTGAATAGTGCCAGCATCAGAAAAATTATCATTTCTCACCTTAAGACTAAGTAGATGAGAAGCTTAGTATCAAAATCATTATATTTCAGTACGAGTTGCTAGCGTAGCTCGCTTTGGCTTGTTTTGAGTAATTTGAAACCTTTTGGCTATTTGTCCACTTTTTATTGGTTGATTTTGGAATTGTATTCCAGAAACCTTTTCCAAGCCAAATACTTTAATCATGCGCAAAAACAAGCAAGTCTTTGGGACATTGATTGCGCCCCACAATCACTGTAGTTGTCTATACATGTGTATATAAATACGAATGTAGAGGAAACGTAAAATGTGGAAGTGGCTAGTGATAGAAAAGGTGACATCAATATGTGGGTTAAGCCACGTTATGAGTTTGGGCTTGATGCATTGTCCTCCCATGCAGCTAGTCAAAGTCGTCCATTGACTAACGCTGGAGTCCCTGAGGTTGGGGAGGGTGACATCATAACTGCGATGAATGTAGGATGGGTGTCGCCTATGGGCGCAACATTTTTAACGGGGCATTCTTTTTTCTGAGTAGACTAAGTCATTTACTAGTTCAAGCTAGTAAAAATCTGAGTTTTCTCCGCGTATCACAGCATCCCCCGTCAAGAATAAAAAAACTTTGTTCACTATGCGTTCATTATAAAGCACAAATATTTTAAAGGTTCGGTTGTACGAGGAACCTGCCAAGAGATATTTATTGCGCTGGAAAATGATTCGTTAGTTGCTCCCTTTTTTGGATATTACGGGACTAGAAGCGAGAATGTCTAGCACAATTCGCAATTTTGCCCTTCTACCGGGTGTTCCCCCAAAAAAGTATCACTGTTTGATTTAATGTATTACAACAGATATTTCACTCAATACAGATTTACTGTATTCAATGCCTCATTGGAATAGCATGGAATCAGCTAGCAATAGCATCAAATAATGAAATGTGCATGCTAGCCTTCTAGCACGCATCAGTTCACCCGTAAATTTCACGCTTACGTTCTTAGAAATACCCCTATTGGCCCTAGGTGTACTGTAAATACTCATGTATAATGAACTCGAACCCAACCCACTTCTCGTAAAGTGCTGATGTAGATCTGGCTGTTTAGGTGTTATATATAGGGTCAGTGGTTAGCTTTATGGTCAAGGTTAGGGTTAGCCTTTAGCGATTAATAAACAGCGAAACAGGAATCTTTAATCGGAAAATATTAAATCTGGACAGTATACTAAGCTTTGCTTGACACAAACAATATGACAATAACAGATAACTTATAGGTCTTATATACTATCCACTCAATATACTGTATAATCGGTCTGATCATAGTCCGATGTATTAATACATACAGATTGCTAATTATTATATCTATAATAAAATGCTGATATACACTGTGGCGCACTACCCTGCGACGACAAGAGGGCTCTAAAAAGGAGGGATGAAAGGAACATTAGGGAGGAGGGGGGGGAGGTAAAACGAGGGAGTGACAACATACATGGTAAACTTAGAAAATTCCAGCATCTATTTTTATTGTAGTCATTTTTTATCTACTGTTTTTTAAATGAAGGAAGGATTCAACTTGAATAAAAAGTTCTGACTGTTTCAATAGCGCTCTGCAATATGAAGTATTCAATAAAATCGAAATAACTGAAATTTTATCACCAAGGTTGGAATCTGTAAAAAGTGTTCCAAATGAATGCCTGAATGCTTGACAATGCCTGAGCCACCGCCCCTTGCACTACATCCTGGATATACAGTAAATAAATTTTACTAAGACAATTGAATACATATCCAAGAAAATGCCTTCATGTAGAAACTAATCCTGTATGCAATAATGGTTTGGAGATGCTGTTGGTTCATGGGAATATACATGGTAGCCGGCACCCATCCATATTGGTGCTGACATGAGGCAAAATGAAGTAGGTCGTAAAATATATATTGTGGCAAATATAATAATCGTTATTTTTAGTCCTTATTTGTACAGGGGAAAAGAGCATGTAGGCTTACAAGGACCCTTTGCTATATTGAGTGCCAAAGGCATAAGGCGCCCGAGTGCCAAAGGCATAAGGCCCATTTGTACTATGGCATAGTGTCATTTACCATTTATTTATTAGGTTTTCAACATAATTTAACTCTTTCTGGTCGGTCGCATTTTAATTATGTTGTCGCAAGTTGTCGCAAGAGCACTTTGAGTACGATCTCCTTTGCAAAATATTTACCCCCTGGCAATGAAATTAACACCATTGGAATCCTTACAAAATAAGCTTTTTAACAGTGGGCTATTTTGCCGACTAAACATTACAGAATCAAAAATACTAAAAGTTTAATCCCAAACATACCTCCAGTCATACTTCAGTTCAACTCAAACAATCTTTAATATCTTCTCATATGTTTATTATATCGACAGACTTCTAATGGTCGAAATTTAGCTTTTTATCTGTGTCTTTATTTGGTAAAACTTGGCTGCGATATGGCGAAAAGAAATATTTTATTTATTTATCAGGAATTTTGCAGCATGCACACGCTTGCCGTAGTTTGACTATATAGGGTATAAAAGATCTTATATAGGGTATTGTACCCTGGGGATTCATTCCGGCCACTTAAAAAACCATAGCAACAGTCTTTGCTTGCGTTTGGGCCTTTTCCGGTTGTTTTTGTCTGAAATTCCGGTTTGACCCGTACGCTACATTTCAAATTTCGCCGTAACTTTGTCAATTTTTATTGTGTTTCTTTGCAAGTTGGTCAGTATGTACTGTTTTTAAAGCTCTATAAAACGGTGTATTAGCGAAGATCACATGGTTTTTCAAACAGAAGTTATAATCGACCAAAGGTACTGAATATATAATTAGTTTACGATAATAATAAATATCAGAATACAAAGGTGTTAAAACTCACGGACATCTGTAAAACAATGTGTTTAGCGATTTGTTTGGCATTAGCCAAGAACAGGTGTGTTTGCTGAATCGATTGGTGGTATTTTCGTCCGTTTTGGATGAGGGGCGCCAAAGATACAAGCGCTCAAAATCATCATCCTTTGGCGGTTGATATTCGACGCTATCGTGTAGAAAGAGTTAAAACACATAACAACAACAAATATAAGAGAACAAGTACAGTACTATACAGGTATGTGGCTGGGTGTTCGCACAGCAAAGTCAATTATACAGGGGCCACGTTGAACATCGGACATATGGAAGAAGTAACCACCCCTCCCTCCCCCCATCCGTCGCGTTTCCATTTACATCATGATCAGACCAGCCAAAGCAGAATTTTAGCCTTCTAATTCTATTTAGTTTTGTAGACCTGTGGCACGTTTTTTAAAATCTACAGTAGCTTGAAAAACGCCCACACCCACTTACTATAGTGTGTTTAATTTAACCGAAATGTCGTTAAAAAGTTGTTTTATACTAATCAAACCCGAACAAGCGAAACGTCTGTATATTAAACAGATGTTTTCTTTTATTTCTGAACCATAAACTGAGCATTTCGAGCCAAGGGCCCAAGGACACTGATATATAAATTTCCCCTAACTCGTCATGAAGACCATCGCTAGGTTGGAACTGTTTCCTTATATTATTTAAAGCTGACGAGAACAAACGCCCAAATGGTTTCAACACCGCAACCTGGACCCAGCTGGAACGCAACCCAAGTAACAACATGCTATTGAAATGTTTGCACTGGATATAATGTGAGTAAAATATGAGCTAAATGGCTGTTCGATACACTTTAAATTTCAAATGCAATAAAATTTTCGAAGCATTCATACCAAATTCAAATCCTTTTTAAGAATTCCCATTATATTTCCTTTTCTTTTCCTATTCTTCTGGTTGTGCCAAAAATCAATCACGTTTCCAAACAACAACTGAGTTTTATCTGTGAATACATGCTTTAATTATAGCTCAGCATTTTTTACTGAAGTTGATTGCGCGGATATGAAAAATTTAACTGATTTGGTTTAATTGGCTAATCGTGCATGGCATATGGCCTCAATTATTATACGTCATATAACAAACGGTTTCAGAGCTCACACAGAAATTACAGAAAATGGTTCATAAATTCGCAATGACGTTGCAAGGTGGCAACTATATTAAAGTGATGCTATTGTCTATATTGACCACCACATAGCGGGTGGATAATATACAGGATCCTTGTACGCAGACGAAAAATGTAAAATATTTATTTTATCTTGGTGATAAAATTTCAGTTATTTCGATTTTACTGAATACTTCATAAGGCAGAGCACTATTGAGACAGTCAGAACTTTGTATTTCAAGTTGAATCCTTCCTCCATTTAAAAAACAATTGATAAAGAATGACTACAATAAGAATAGATGCTGGAATTACCTCGTTTTACTCCTCCCCCCCCCCCCTTTCATGTGCCTTTCATCCCTCCTTTTTTGAGAGCCCTCTTGTTAACGTTGCAGGATAGTACGCCACAGTGTATATCAGCATTTTATTATAGATATAATAATTAGCAATCTGTATGTATTATAATACATCGGACTATGATCAGACCGATTATACAGTATATTGAGTGGATAGTATTCTATTCACAACCCTCTCAGTCATGCTCAGTTAAATTAAGGTATGGGATAATAGTGATCCAGCGGTGTTAGCCAAGCTTGAAAAGCGTGGCTTAGGCGTGGCAAAGTTTTACGACCCACGTAAATCAAGAGTGAGCGGTGGGTGGGTCGTTTTCCTTTCTCACTTGTCCGCTGGAAAGAAACTGAGCAAAACTAGAGGATTTCCACAGTATTCATACCTACCCCCTGCCAAGTAATATACATGAGATACATGTGTCTGTGCTCAGTCAACCGTTACAGGGTAATTTATGGATTAATTTTCTCATTATAAGGTTGTGAATAGTATTCTATTCACAACCCTCTCAGTCATGCTCAGTTAAATTAAGGTATGGGATAATAGTGATCCGTGCTACCCTAGCCTTCCTTCATACAACTCACACAGGCAACACTTTGCCCTCAATTACCAACCAATAATCTATTATTATAGCCCCACCCAATCTATACCCCAAACTATCCAAAACTATACAATGGTTACTCTTTCTATGCTAATTAGGACTGATCGTAACGTTGTCGGATAAAATTTAGGGCACACACAAAGCGTTTAAGTAATTGACGTCCTGCCAAACACGTAAATTGTGACTAGGGCTTTCACAGTTTCAACAAGTTCAGATGGTGGACTAGACTGAGGAAGAACCTTATTCTTAAAGAATGCCGAACACAAACGTTCACGTCTTGAAAAAAAAAAGGTTGGAATACTGAATACTGCCAAAGCATCGTCGTATGCTAGTGATGGACTGATGATTTTGAAAGCTCTTGACTGGATCCTTTCAAACTTTTCGATAAGTATTGTGGGATGTTATAATGCCAAATTTGGGCGCAATACTCCAAGATTGGTCTGATGCATGTTACGTACACTTCAATCAAAATTTTAGTGTCAGCGCAAGCTCGCTTAATTTAATAAGTCTTAGCATGTAAAGACGTTTTGAACACTTTTCACGATGTAAGTCACGTGGTCGTTCTGTGTCACCACTAAATATTACGCCAAGCAATTTTGCTGACTTTACCACCTCAATGGGCTGTTCGCCAACGGTCATCGGAGAGAAGTTTGGATTTGTTTTCCAAAAGCAAACAAGGATTTCTTTGCACTTCCGACTGTTTAGAGACATGTTTTAGAGACATGTTATTATTTTCACACCACTGCTTAATTCTGTTCCATTCAATTAATAAATCATTATCATGAACAGCATCGGACCTAAGACGTACTATATAGTTACATATAATGCTAGATGCCCCATATTTAGTCAAATCGCCGTGTGTAGATTGCACTGTTTCCACAGACATTTTGATCAAAATCTTTCCCCAAATGTGATTGGAAATTTCTTGAAATAGGCTTGGTCACAAGCAAAAATATACCTCTTACTGGATAGATGGAAGTGCCGGATACTTTGTGGTAGACCAGACAGGGGTGCCAGATTCTGTGTGATGATCAGAATCATAGTTTCTACCCTTGAACGAACTCTACCGAACGCAACGCACAACGTACACTTCCTCTGCAAAGACAATACGCAACATTCGTGAGTAATTCGCCTTGCCAAAAAGGGGCTGGGTTGCGAAAAACTAAGTCGCGGACATTTGCCACATAATGCGTTCTACACCCAGAGCTAAGTGGCCATTGGCCACCACCTCCCCGCTGGCATTGGTGGGACTTCCCTGCGAATCAACCCATTTAATCGTAGCATATTTTCCCATTGCTACCTCAATGACCCTAGAATAGAACTGTTCATCACATTCCCAAGGCCAAATTGCACCTGGGATGATTGACCATATCAAACGAACAAAAAATAAGACTAGGAAAGTCCCCAACCAAAGCCAGCGAGGAGATGGCAGCTTAGCCCGGTAAACCGAGAGGCTTTGTTTAGGTACCCATTTCTAAACTGTCAAAACTCGCCAGCCAAGGTTAAAAATCTCCCACAAAAAAAATATTTTGTTTGTTTGCTTCATGTTATTTTATAATAATCTTAAACATTCTGTTAACACCGCGACTGCCATATAGGTAATATCAAAACATCGCTTATGCGAAGCGTACACGGTACATCTGAAATCATAGTTATATGAAAACAACTACTGTACACACTTTAACTGTCTAACATTGACATATGGTATCTCAATATAGGAAAATACACTGACTCCTCCATTGAGTCTTTATTGTCTTGTATTTGTGGTGTGGTTGCCTACAGCTACGGTCTGCGCACTTGACTGACCACATTGACACTACAATATGGACTGTAAATAACGTTCAAACCATCCAGCGAAGGAATCACTGTACAGAATCAAAATACTCTGGGGGGAACTCCCGCCCACATGTACAGATGTACACTATTGATTGCAATTAACCTTCAAACCATGCCGCAAAGGAATCACTTTACACAAAGAATACTCTGGGGGAATACTCGCCCACTTTTCCACTACAATATGGATTGTTATTAACCTTTGAACTATCCCGCGAAGGAGAATCCCTTTACAGAGAAATACTCTGGTGAAAACTCGCCCACATGCATGCGTCCCCACATATACACAACCACATTAATTGTAATTAACCTACGAACCATTGTGCCAAAGGGACAATTATTCACAATTTTACACACAAAGTATTCTGGCGTAAAACTCGCCCACATATATGCACTACAATATATTAACTAACCTTCAATCCCGTCGAAGGAATCACTTTACAGAAAATATTCTGGCGCACACTCGCCCACATAGACACTACAATATTAACTGCAATCAACCTTCGAACCATCCCTCTGAAGGAATGACTTTACAGAAAATATTCCGGCGAAATACTCGCCCACATATATACTACAATCAACCTTCGAACCATCCCGCCGAAGGAATCACTTTACAGAAAATATTAATTCCGGCGAAATACTCGCCCACATACATGCTACAATATTAACTGCAATCAACCTTCGAACCATCCCGCCGAAGGAATCACTTCACAGAAAATATTCTGGCGAGAACTCGCCCACATAAACACTACAATATTAACTGCAATCAACCTTTGAACCATCCCGCCGAAGGAATCACTTTACAGAAAATATGAATTCCAGCGAAATACTCGCCCACATACATACTACAGTATTAACTGCAATCAACCTTCGAACCATCCCGCCGAAGGAATCACTTTACAGAAAATATGAATTCCGGCGAAATACTCGCCCACATACATACTACAGTATTAACTGCAATCAACCTTCGAACCATCCCGCCGAAGGAATCACTTGACAGAAAATATTCTGGTGAGAACTCGCCCACATAAACACTACAATATTAACTGCAATCAACCTTCGAACCATCCCGCTGAAGGAATCACTTTACAGAAAATATGAATTCCGGCGAAATACTCAGCCACATACATACTACAATATTAACTGCAATCAACCTTCGAACCATCCCGCCGAGGGAATCACTTTACAGAAAATATTCTGGCGAATTGTCGCCATATACACGTTGGTGGAACAAAACGTACAGTAAGCGTGCAGCAGCCTCTCAATGTTACTTTAATGACATACCTTAAGTTCTTGGTTATTGTTGTCAGTACCCACCACGAATTCAACACCGTCCTGATGCCACCGGTCGTCGTTGATCCTTCACTATTAGTTCGTCTTCACGAGTGGGTCGTAAAACGTCAAAGAAAAAAGTTTTCCTTTGTCACTTGTCCGCTGGAAAGATACTGAGAAAAACTAGAGGATTTCCTCAGTATTTATACCCACTGCAACGTAATATACATGAGATGCATGTGTCTGTGCTCAGTCAACCGTTACAGGGTAATTTTCAGTCAACCGTTACAGGGTAATGTATGGATTAATTTTACATATAAGGGTTGTGAATAGTATATAAGACCTATAAGTTATCTGGTATTGTCAAATTGTTTGTGTCAAGCAAAGCTTAGTGCTGCCCAGATTTAATATTATCCGATTAAAGATTCATGTTTCGCTGTTTATTAATCGCCAACGGCTAACACTAACGTTGACCATAACACTAACCACTGACCCTATAACACCTAAATAGCCAGATCTACATCGAGCACTTTAGGAGAAGTGGGTTGGGTTCGAGTTCATTATACATGTGTAAAATATTAATCCAGTACGTTTGGTTGGAGTATTTACAGTACACCTAGGGCCAATAGGGGTATTTCTAAGAACGTAAGCAGATTGGCACACGACCGGGTATGAATGAAGCGGAAACGTCAATACGGACAAGCATACATGAGATATAACGGAACAAAACGTAGAGTATTACAGACGCTGTCAATGGTAATAAAAATTGTAAATTTGGGTACGAGGTTGATCGTTGCTGATAATAATTTTACCACGCATGTAAATAGTTATATTTACGAATTGTATATATCATTTTGTTAGTATATTCACATGATTTTTATGTGGTTATGCAATAACCAAGGTTAACAATTCAGGAACAGCGTGTGTGAAGCCTGAGGTTAAGATTCATGATATAGCTACAAAAGTGTGGAGCATTGTGCGCGCTAGCTAATTGTGCCAATGCGGATATATGTTGCCAGTTTACACAGAATACAAGTTGGAAAATCCCACCCTTGAAACAGGCAATCACTTTCCACCGAGTAAATCGGTGTCACATGTGAAAACGGTCTATACTCGAAATCGCTGCATGCCCCTTGCCTGAATTCAAATAATTGCAAATATTTGGTAAACTGTGAACCTCCTACCTGTTGCACCTAAGTATGTTACTTTTTAGGTGTTAATAGAATATAGCATAACCATCGGCTGTAGGCTTAATTGTAAGTGGGTTCCATATGCGTTTATTACTTGAACCGTATTCAGTCAAAGTCAGGAAAAATTTGACCAATACAGAAATAGCTTGGAATGAGCGCTTATCTTTCACCTAACGCTATTTTAAAAAGGTTTTGCAACATGAACGAATGCAAAGCATGCAGCTTCGAAATAAATCTGCATGCTGTTTTTATGGTTTTAACAATCTGAAAATTGGCTATAACTGGCAATAAGGTCCAAAATCCAATTGACCAGTTGCGTAATAGCTATGCCCGCTAGGATGACGGTAGGAGGCTGTATGTTGCTTTCGAACGAAATGGCTTTCTTTTCGACAACTTTTTTTGTATGGAAAATTGCGAGGGTATTTTGCACTGCTCGTAGAGAAAATTTAAAGAAAATCGGAGCGTTATTGGCAAATAAATTTTGTTGAGAAGACGACAAGTTGTGAACACACTTTCCCTAAATTTGCTCGCGAAAACTTAACTGCAAGAACTAAAACAGGTGAGTTAGCTTTTTCACTCGCGATCGGCTAAATTATTTTAAAAAATAAGCTCAACTGATACTTCTTCTCATTGGATCTCAAGTTTATTTTAATCCTATAGTTTTAAAAATGCCAAATGTTAGCCAAAATTTTGTTCGAATTTGCCATTGAAAGGTCATAGTCTGACAAAATGTTTTGAAGTTGTTTTGGCACGAAAATATCTGAATTTAAATGAGTTGCTTGTAGCTATAACAAGAAAATATAAGTTGAAAGTGTTCATCGTTTTCTGCTGTCGTTTGTCCTTGAGTTGAAGTTTGCTTTGGTTCCTTTCCTCCATTGTAATCAATAAAATATTCGTGAGTTATAGAATTAATATTTATATAAATAAATTAGGTATATTTATAGGATTTTTAAATTAGCAAAGTCATATAACTTGTATTAATAAATTTTTAGCTAGAATATAAACATTGAGAGAGAATTAAATTAATAGTGAATTCATTTTAAAATTGTGTAAATAAATTATATTGTAAATACTAGATAAATAAATAGAATTAAACAACTGACATAGGTTGGGAAAATATTTAAAATTTAGTCTAGAATTTTATATAATATATGGAGGGTGAAACAAGCACTTCACATGAGGCAAACAATGGTACAGAATTTAAAAGGTGGACAAGGGACTTACATGACTACTGTGAAGCTGCCACAGGATCCACCACAGGATTCACCCTAACTTTCGATCACATCAATATCGAACTCTTGTGAACGTCGCACAACATTCATCCACAATCAAATTCGAATTTAATGACGAATCTGTCATTGTACACAAAAACAAAACATGTTGCCATTCGCCTTCAGAAACGGCTTGTACATAAATGAATTTTATATCAGCAGAAAGCCCATACTTCATAGATATTGAATATGAAATTGGTAGACTGGCCCAAATTCGTGCTTGCATCTTATGCAACTTAAAACACACAAGTCCGCTACCCTGACATTCAAAATCGCATCTAATTAAATAATTCCAAAGCCAAGGCAAGTGTAATGTTTCATACGCGCTTCAAAACAAGGAAGTTAGCCTTCAGAAACGGGTTGTATATAGATGAGCAAGATATAGATAGATAGCCCATACTTCATAGATATTGAATATGAAATTGTTAGACTGGCCCAAATTCGTGCTTGCATCTTATGGGACTTAAAACACACAAGTCTGCTACCCTGACATTCAAAAACGCATCTAATTAAATAATTCCAAAGTGTAATGTTTCATACGCACTTACAAACAAGCGAAGTTGGACTTGAGAAACGGCTTGTATATAGATCAATAAGGTACCGATAGATAGCCCATACTTCATAGATATTGAATATGAAATTGTTAGACTGGCCCAAATTCGTGCTTGCATCTTATGGGACTTAAAACACACAAGTCCGCTACCCTGACATTCAAAAACGCATCTAATTAAATAATTCCAAAGTGTAATGTTTCATACGCACTTACAAACAAGCGAAGTTAGCCTTCAGAAACGGGTTGTATATAGATGAGTAAGGTATAGATAGATAGCCCATACTTCATAGATATTGAATATGAAATTGTTAGACTGGCCCAAATTCGTGCTTCTGTCTTATGGGACTTGAAACACACAAGTCCGCTACCCTGACATTCAAAATCGCGTCTAATTAAATAATTCCAAAGTGTAATGTTTCATATGCACTTACAAACGAGCGAAGTTAGCCTTCAGAAACGGCTTGTATATAGATGAATAAGGTATAGATAGATAGCCCATACTTCATAGATATTGAATATGAAATTTTTAGACTGGTCCAAACTCTTGCTTGCATCTTATGGGACTTGAAACACACCAGACCGCCAGTGTGACATTATCAAAAAAGAATCCCATATGATTACGTAATTCGTTTGATTACGTGATTCGAATGTTCGTTTGATTACGTGATATTCGCCACACGTGACACATTGAGCCTCTTTTGAGACTGATCGTTGACTTAGACGGTTTAAATTTTGCTTTAGCTAAATAAAATCTAAAATATTATTGTTATACTCTGCTGTTTTTTGCTGTTTTCGATATTTGGAGGAAAATTTTCCAGGATGAAGGCAAGTTCTATTGTCATTTTATTATTTTGCGATCGCTATGATATTTTATAGGATTTTATAACTATAACGATTAACGATGTAAAATTGTCTTTAATATATAAAATTCGTTTAATAGAGGACTGTTGGGCGGTGTTTGAAGTATAGTTTCGACGTCGATGCAATTTTGGCTGCTATAGTGAATGTTGAAGGTGATCCGAAGGATTCATGGAGGGCTGTAAATGGTTTTTGGGGGAAAGTTGTGCTGGAATTGGGACTGAAAAATAAGATCCTTGTTCGCAAGAATTTGTACATTCGCTGGTTTGAAGACAGAAATGGTTTAAGAACTGAATGTGAAACAATCAATTGCCTGAAAGAACAGAATTCATCTCCTAAAGAGTCAATCACAGATGTAAGTTCAATATTTCATGTTAATGTTTATATATATATATATATGTTCTTTTCCGAATTCAAACCGTGACACAGGGGACAGAGGAGTCAATGTCGACTAAAATAATTAAACGTTTTTGTAGTAGATATCCTCAAATTAGTCCAACAAATGCATAATTCAACCCATATCTTTAATTCGTGAAAAATATCTTAATTGTGAAAAACGGTTTGGTGGAAAACGCGGACTGCGGACTCTATATTTATACAAAATATTTAGCATTGGGATGTGGGAGCTATATATGGGGCGCCGTTTGTAAAAAAATATTTAGCGTTTATTCTATATATTTTTACGTTATTTAGCATCTCTTGGTTTACATTTCCAAACTAAATTCGTTATTGCATAAAGACCCTACCTAATTTTTGGCGGGAAATCAGGAATATTATTGGCGGAAATCACTGAGCTTATTATTGGCGGAAATCACTGAGCTTAATATGGCGGAAATGCGCGGAATATTAAAATGGCGGACGCGGGTGACTTAGCGAAGCTCATTTCTGATGCTGTAGCCAAAGCTCTAAATGAGAGTGGAATAGGTCAGAACGTTTTTTAGCACACCAACGCAACAAACACGACAGGTAATTGTATTGAAATTTCTCTAACCGTCTAACGTTTTTTAGTAGAATCATACTAGTATACTATTGCAAATGCTGTAATTTGATTGGCTGCATTACTCGCTATCTAATTGTTGATAGACAGCGAGTAGCGAAACAGCCATCTCCTCGGCGCGATTTTTAACGAATTTATTTCAATAAATTATGAGAAACGTTTTGAAATACTGTTTTCTACTAAAACAATTAGATTATTCGCTCTCGATTTCTATGAGATGATAGTTAATTCGGGCTCCGCCCTCATCAACTATCACCTCATAGAAATCTTGAGCTCATAATCTAATTGTTAGATATACTGATCTGTGACTGTGGGTGCGACTATATAGACACCCCTCCCCCCATTGGATATCCAGACCCCTCAATAGGGGGGGAGTCCTATGTTAAATGGAATGGCCCATTCATCGAACAAGTGAACAACCAAGCTAAAATCTTTCAACTTGAATAGAACAATTATGTTCGCAACTACACAATAAGTTCAGTCATTCACAAAATGTGTGAAAGCTAGAGTTATTTAATTTTGGCTTATCCACCGTTTAAGCTAGACGGCGTTCGTAAAACCGAACCAGGCCCAGACGTTTAACTCATGTAAATAGTCGCACCCACAGTCACAGATCAGTATATTTAACAATTAGATTATGAGCTCAAGATTTCTATGAGGTGATAGTTGATGAGGGCGGAGCCCGAATGAACTATCATCTCATAGAAATCGAGAGCTCATAATCTAATTGTTTTAGTATTAGGCTCAGTGATTTAAGCTCAGTGATTTCCGCCAATAATATTCCCGATTTCCCGCCAAAAATTAGGTAGGGTCTTTATGCAATCTCGTAACGAGATTGGGTCTTTATGTAGCCCTACACGAAATGTATATTTAACCCCAACCCCCACGCTAACTTAACTCCAATCCTAATCCCAATCCTAACCATAATCCTAATCCTAACCCCAATCCTAACCCTAATCCTAACCATGTATATAACCACAGACATAATTCGTGTAGGGCTACATAAAGACTCAAACAAAAATTACACTCTACATCCGCTGGTCAATGTACTGTTAAATAACAAAATATTGTAATGCTTTTATAATAAATCGCACTTGCGATTTATTATATCGCAATTGCGATTAATTATATCACATCCAAACACGGAAACCATAAAGTAATTGTATAGTACCACATGTTTGCATCACACGTCACTTCCGTCATTAGACAGCTTTAGCAAACACAACGCGACGTCAAAGAGGACGTGAAAATGGCGCAAAAATGGCGTGGGCACATCCATTGATGGGCATATCACGCCATTTTTACGCCATTTTCACGTCCTCTTTGACGTCGCGTTGTGTTTGCTAAAGCTGTCTATTTGGTGTTGCGATACACATCGTACGAAATTAATCTATGAATATCGGTCGGCAAATATGTAGGTTAAACGACCGTTTATTGAAATTTCTTTTGTAAGGTAGTTAGAACACATGATTCCTAGATTGCACACAAAAAATATGGCTTTATCATACCGACGGCTGTTTGTTCCCTTTACTCTACTGTTTTATTGTAAGCCAATCACTCCATGAAGTGCGAGCCCACAGTAATGCAAGGCAGGCGGCAGCGGAGTATATTAATTTTGATTTATGTTACATGACGTACGGTTTACCATTTCTACCACAAGTGTATAAATGGTGTTTTATGTATTATATTTCACTAATTTTATGAATACTATCAAAGATTATAAGTAACAAGGTAAGGAGTTATTTCTCTAGTCGAAATTGACTCCTCTGCACCCTGTGCCGTGAGTTTTTGTTACCGGTGCTTCCAATTTCAAATTTGAAAAATCCATGTAGGGGTCGCGCAGTTATAGCGAGTATAAGGGGACTGAAACTCACGTAGGAATCGCGCAGTGATAGTGTATAAAGGAACTGAAACTGATGTCCCTCCCGTGGTCCTTCCACATTAATGACATCGTGTTCACTGCTTTGTTTACATCTCGTCTGTTTACCCAGTTTTAATTCAGCCCAACAACATTGTCAATATCTATATAAAGCTGTTGCGATATTTTTTAGGTTTTTGAGTATATTAAAGTTTAAAGGACATTAAGATCAAATGTGCGTAGAAAACATAGCGATGAGTTAGCCCAAAACCTATAAAAAGCAAAATATTTTTGGATGGGGTTTTATTTTGAAAAATTGCATCTTTTCATTGCGTACATGTATGTGGCTAGGCTAATGGAACAACAAAATTTCCATGGTAAATTATATACTTCATGCCATACGAAAGTGAGATATGATAAACCGTTTTGCCTACAAATAACTAGACTAGCAGGAAGTATTTTTTCCCCCTAAAACTTCATTGACTGTCAGTTCATTGCTTTTCCAAGATTTCACTGTATAACAATTGTATACAGCAATAGTATCGCATGTATTTTGTTATTTCTAATTTTACCTTTGCAAAATACTCTTACTATTATTTAAACAGGCTTTTAGTTCCTCCACTGTTCATG
This sequence comes from Trachythela sp. YZ-2020, assembly GCA_016169945.1. Lineage (NCBI taxonomy): Eukaryota > Metazoa > Cnidaria > Anthozoa > Malacalcyonacea > Clavulariidae > Trachythela > Trachythela sp. YZ-2020. The sequence goes on along the minus strand of JADLSH010000393.1, from coordinate 4,713,964 downwards.
AAAGTGATATTGATTATAATGTCAATAGTGAAAAAAATACTACGTACTCTGAATATAGAGGCAATATATATGAGCAGCCAGATCAAAACCGCATGTCAAAAAGAAGAAGACACGCACCAAAGACATTTACTCTCATTAGAGATTTAAAAGAAGTATATTGTGTGTGTAAAAAGGAAGCGTGTAGCTGGTACATACAATGTGACGTCAAATCCCCTCGATGCTTAAAGTATTACCATACTACATGTGTTGGGCTGGAAAAAATAAGAAATATTCAGGAAGCTGAAAAATTCTCTAATTGTGCTGATGGAGTATCGTACATTTGCCCCCTATGTTCTAACGATAAGATGACAAATATAAATGATGGCAATAGTGATAACTGTAGTACAATGAGCGAAGAGTATCCATTATACAACAACGAGACATTTGTCCAGGAACAAAGTAATAGTGATGGTGACACTGAAAATAATTTTGAAAATTGTAAAGAAAAAGATAGTGATATAAACGAATGGCGTTCTGTCAGGAAATATGTCGTAAACAACAACAATGTCGGTGAAAAATCTTTTTTTTCTAATGTTAAAACTATGCACAATGAAAGTCGGAAATTAGACAATACTACTAACAATAAAGATAATTGTGACAAAGTTACCTCAGTTTCCTTTGGTAATGAGAACGTGGAAATTCAAAATGCCTCACAAAATGAAAGGGACAACGGTGAAAAAGATGTTGTGAAGCATAGGGTTTCTAATAGAAGAAGATGTATGGCAAAAGTTTTTACTCCTGAACACAATGGCAAACCTGTTTGGTGGTTGTGTCAAAAAGAAGACACAGGTTTTTACATTGTTTGTGACGCTAAAAAGCCGGGATGTTTAGAGTTCACCATCCAACTTGCGTAGGCTTAAATAGTATAAATTCAAATGATGATGGGGACAAGTACAGTAACTGCTCAGATAGAAAGTCTTACATTTGCCCTCTCTGTGCCTGTAAGATTAGTCGTAAACAATGGTACATCGCAAATGACAGGATGTCAATTTCAAAAAGCACATGCGATGAGAATGATGTTGATGAAAATAAAGTTGAAGTGGACAGTATTAATGAGAACATGTCCCATTTCAGTCACAATAAAGAAAATATGTTACACGTTGAACACGACGATGAAATTGCCACAAATACAGTTGATGATAACGCGTATGTTGCGCCAGATACGTTGAAAAAAGATAGTAAAAATACGTTAGGAAATAAAAGTGAACAAAACTATGATTTTCTTGTTAACCATTTTATTGATACGGATAGTAATGAAAACTTATCACCGATCCATAGCATTGGAAAATATAATATTTCAGAGCGTGGATTTGGTAGCGAATCCACAGATGAAGAATCATCTCGCAATGCGATAAGATTTGGGAATGACGAAGTTGATATGGTAAACAACGAAGGATTGTCTTACGATGAGGAAGCCGAAACAAGCGATAGCGGATCTAATTATACGTCGAACACATACGACTCTAATTATTATGATAGACATGTAAAGAAGGCCAAAGGTGATGATATCCCCGTGCCACATGAGACATTGCGAGGGATGATGGATTGTCCTACGTTGCCTACTGGAAATTCATTTTCTTATCTAGCATCCCTAGAACAGCATGCTTTCGTTTAACTAAAGACGAATGGACCAGAATACGTCCCAGTAATGAAAAACCAAATACGTTGAGATGTCCTTGGACTGATATAATGGCGCGATATATGAAGGAATCTAACGACTTTTGTGCTTTCCACTTTCAACGACATTATATTGCTAAAGAGAATTCTAGGAAGCGTAACACCCCTGTTGTGTTTTCTGCGATGGGTGATTGCATATTCGAAGATTGTTCTTGTACATTCCAACTGCAAATGCGACGTGAAGATTTTGTTACGAAAAGAATCACCGTTATTTACGAAGGCTCTGTGAAACATGCGGCTGGAGAAAGACAATCTAGATTTATAAAAAGTGATATACGAAAAGAAATGGCAAGTAAATTTCACAAAGGCCCTGACAAACCGTCTAAAGTTTATCAGGAAATAAAAGATAATCTATCAGTTAACGCTAAGGCATCTGGTAACAGGACTGGTTGTGGAAATCAACCAGATACGATTAGAAAGATCGCGAGCGAAGGACTGCAACAGATGCAGCTTGACAAAGACGTTGTTCATTCCTTAGAGAAAGTTAGGAAGGAGTTAATAAAAAGAGAAAGCGAGCGTGCAATGCCACCGAAAGCTATAGAAGGATTTGTTCACACTATTTCATTATTTCCACTTCATGTCTATATGTGGACTGAAGACCATGTACGACTATGGCATCATTTATGTGGTAAAGATATAGCTTATTTAGATGCCACAGGTACGATCGTTAGAGATTTCATGGAAAAGAGAGTGTTGTATTATGCCATTGTTGTCCGACATCCGAAAGAACATAATCCACCTATCCCAGTTGCCGAAATGATAACGAATGACCATAGCGCGCCCAGTATTCGTGCATTTATAGAAAGATTTAGAAGAGACGAATCAAGAATATTTAAAGGAAAACAACAAATCCCTCGACAAATGAATACCGATTATTCCAAAGCCTTGATATTAGCCGCAATGAAAGAGTTTAATAGTGAATTTCTTGACGATTTTCTTATTAGAGTATTTAAAATATTGCGAAAATCAACAGATTTCATCAACAGATTTCAAGTTTATGGTAATACACGTTGGGTGTAGTCATTTCATGAGCATTATTCACAGAAAATTAAAGATCATTATACGTTCATGTAAGAGTGCCAATTCTAGTAAAAATTCGAAATGTCGACAAGACGACGTTTGGTATCGTTTTAACATGTACTGCGTATCGTTATTGGTAAATGCAAGAACACTAAATGAATTTGACGTGATTCTCGAAGATGTTGCGGTGTGCTTATTAAACGACCGTCAAAATAGAGATGTTTCAAAATCGTTTGATAGGTTATGGGAGATGATTCATCATATGGAGGACAAGGATAAAGTGTTCGATGTAAATGAAGATTGCATCAAAGAGTAAGTTGATGAGAAAGTCAAAGCACCTCGAAATCCGTTTCAGACTTACTATGGAAAATTGATTGCAAAGTGTAGGAAACGTCAGATAATAAAATAAATCCCAGTTTGCAGAAAATCGGACCTACTGTCCAGAATTTTTTGATATTTTAGAGTCCTATTTACCAGAAATGCCTTTATGGTCTGGTGTTCTTTTAGGTTCATTAGATAGATACATTTGCCAGGACAACATCGAGTACGACAATTTGAACGATTACCCGTATTTATCATTTAAGTCTGCAAACGCTAGGACAGAAGGTTATATAGAAGGTATGATGCGAAACTTAAAGCAAGAGGACTTTCCAGGAAGACGAAGATTAAGACCAGACGCATTTGTGCTTGAAAACTACTCAAGGATTAGACGAAGATCGACCGATTTCTCCGACAGAGTGGTAAGTAAGAAAATCAAAAAACGAAAAAAGCGCGGGAACCAAAACGGAGATATTAACAACAAATCCGTTTCAAAGGAGGCTGTGCCCACCAATGATTTCACCACCAATGTACCCACACATGCAAGTAGTGATAAAAAGATTGCGCCCAGCCATAAAAAATGAAAATGACGAGTCTTTAAACGCCGATAAAGATCATAAAAGTAAACTAAGCGCTGATGACAGGTCGTCAACGTCTGTCGTGGAAAATGATTATTCAAATGTACATGAAACATGGGGGAAGAAAGATCCAGCTACTCCAAAGCGAAATCCCAAGGTTGGTCAGTTTCAACAGTCACCTTCTGTTCCACTTAGCAAAACACCTGATATTAAGAAAAAGAAAAGGAGCGGGCATTCTTCAGCGTTTTTAAACTTCGATCATCAAGGTGGTAATAAGAATAGAGCAAAGGGGAGACGTAAGAAGTCTGACTTGGCCAAAGAGGCTGGCGAGTTATGGCACAATTTACCAACTGAAGACAAAACAAGATTTAAGAATAAATCTTTTAATGAACAAACAAACAATAATGGTTGTGGCGATAGAGGTGGCAAAAGAGAAAAACAAACGAAGATACCATATCATTGTAGTAAGAATAAGAATAGCCGACAGTATGCTGGAACCCATACTAATAATACTTCATTACCTAACGTCACAAGGGGCTTGAAGAATAAAGCTAACGATTGCTGGTTAAATAGTCTCGTCCAGTGCCTAAACACATTACTGGTTAAGAACGTACTTACTACAAATAGGAGCTTTGTTGGAAACCCGGAAGCCGTAGCTTTACAGTCTACTTTGAAGAAAATGAATAGCGAGAATAGAAGTCCCTTTTATCCACAAGAGCTTCATAATGTTTTTAGAAAGAAATTTGGATATGTCAGAGGACGACAGCAAGATATACACGAGAGTTACACCGATTTATGTTCCGAAAGTACACACAAGATGATAACAGAGAATTTTGCAGGAATATATCAGTATACAAAAGCATGTGTCAAGTGCAACAAAAAGGAAGATCTTGCCCCTGAGACTTTCAATACACTATTCATTTCATTAGAGAGTGAAGTTACAAATCTCGTGGAAAGCATTGAAGACAATCTTGTGGATAGTGTTGAACTGGATTGCAACAATTGTGCAACCAAAACGCCTCACGTTCGAATTGGATTCTTTATATCTTTGCCTAAAACGATTACTTTAGTTTTTAAAAGGTTTATCAGCAATGGAAATATAGGTCAAAAGAGTGATACCAGTGTGTTGTTGCCATCAAATTTAGATATTTCATTCGACAGTGGTAGTAAAAGTTACAGTTTGTCTTCTTGTGCACTTCATTACGGTTTACGCATAGAAAGTGGACATTACAGTGCGGTTGTTTTCAAAGGTAATGAAGTTTATGAAATCAGTGACACAACCGTAAAGAATATTTCGTCTTCATGGAAAGATATAGTGGCATCTTCCGTATACTTGGCATTCTACACTGCTGACGAGGAAATAATGGAAGATCAATTTGAAAAGGGGGACGTTGAAGACGAAGGCGATATTGCACCTTGCCCAAAACAAGAAAAGATTGCGTATGTGGAATTGAGTGACAATGATTCTTTGAGGTCGGAAATGGACGGATTTGAAGAGGATATCTTTCCATTGACTAATGATTACGAAATTATGAACAAACAGTTTTTCCAACTATGTGATGCCTCAGTTCGAAATAAACGTATTTGCACCCAAGATAAACATGGATATGATCTGTGTGGAAAAGATTTCAAGACTCTTGAACCATTGGTTGCAAAAAAATCTAACGAATCTTACACATTGGAAGATCCAGGCTGGCTTAACGATGCAATAATCGACGCATACCTGTCACTATTGGTAAAGGAATGTGCCAGCGTGGGAGTACAATGCTATGCATTTACCACACAGTTCATCACCAAACTCTGGTCCGCTACATTGCCAGGTAAAGAAGACGAATATAAGAAAATGATATCGAGGCATTATCGTTCTATATCTTTCGATTTGTTAGATGCGATGATTATACCAATTAACATAGGAAATGGGCGACACTGGTGTATACTTGTTATCGACCCTCGAACACAACTTGTATTCTTCTACGATCCATTACAACGTGGTGTGCAACATATAACTCTACTGGAAATGGTAAAGAACTATTTTAAAGAATTATACATATCCAGATCTTATAACGTAGAGTTAAATCATAAGAAGTTCGTCACAGAATTTGAAGTTTGTTGGGAGGATAGATTTCCGATTCAAGAAGAATTTATATCCTGTGGTGTTTACATATTATCATATGCACGATATAGATTGAATTTACTCAATGGAATCCCATACAGCAATCTCATTAATGCATCACGACCGACAATAGCATATGAACTTGTAAATGGAATTTTGATGACTTCTTCTGTACCAACATGTTACAATAGAGGATGTATTATACCTACAACATACGAACAAGTTGTCGGTAGAATGGTTAGCATTCGGTGTTCATGTAGAGGAGAACAGCCAGTGAAATTTGAATGGTTTTTTAAAAATATGAATGTTTCTTGCGAACAAACGTATGGCTTACTTTTAAAAGAAGATAATGCGGGAATATATTTTTGCCGTGTTACATACGCTGACGGCGAAGTTATAAATTCATGTCACTGTGAGGTTAGATGTAAATGAAGAGGTAAATTTCGTAAGAGATTTGCTATAACGACGACAATTAAGATGTACACAGAATTAGTTGAATATACAACCGAGCGGTAGTAACTGTGACGTAAGAAGAATGATAACCTGTAAAGATGAGAAGTAGTGTGCGATTGGTTTTGCTCAACACTGCGCTGCGCAACTGCCGTCTTCATTGCTGGGAAAACTTGCCGTTGCATCACAAGATATGAAGAACCATTGATGAAACGGGCGAGTGTTGTATGCCATCGCACGGAATAAATACTAAGACAAATGAGATGAGAGGTAGTGTGCGATTGGTTTTGCTCAACACTGCGCTGCGCAACTGGCGGCTTCATAGATGGGAAAACGTGCCGTTGCGTTACAAGATATGAAGAACCATTGATGAAACGGGCGAGTGTTGTATGCCATCGCACAGAATAAATACTAAGACAAATGAGATGAGAGGTAGTGTGTGATTGGTTTTGCTCAACACTGCGCTGCAACTGGCGCTTCATAGATGGGAAAACGTGCCGTTGCGTTACAAGATATGAAGAACCATTGATGAAACGGGCGAGTGTTGTATGCCATCGCACAGAATAAATACTAAGACAAATGAGATGAGAGGTAGTGTGCGATTGGTTTTGCTCAACACTGCGCTGCGCAACTGGTGGCTTCATAGATGCGAAAACGTGCCGTTGCGTTACAAGATATGAAGACCCATTGATGAAACGGGCGAGTGTTGTATGCCATCGCACGGAATAAATACTAAGACAAATGAGATGAGAGGTAGTGTGCGATTGGTTTTGCTCAACACTGCGCTGCGCAACTGATCTATGAAGAACCATTGATGAAACGGGCGAGTGTTGTATGCCATCGCACGGAATAAATAATATCTACATCTTCAAACATACCTACATGAAATCTAGCTGATAGCTGTGCCGAAGATACTGTAAGTATGAAAGCGAAACGCAAAAAATGACACCACATGACACATTGATCTGTCATTTAGTACAAATATTGCATGCTGCGAAACTTGATTGTATGCGGATCTATTCACTGTTTAGTTTTTTGAATGTGAACTAACAGAAAAAAGACGTAAAAATTAGTAGCATTCATTTATCATAAAAAAATTAGCATTCATTTATCATGGTTCTTATCATTTTAGGTTTATTACCGTGGATCGATAATGCCGTTCGAATTTCACATTGGTCTTGTACTTGTATTGGTAAATACAGTTTCTCTGTATTAGTAATATACAGCTATTTCAATTAAGGTTGTCCCCGAGCAAAGCGGAAAAGTCGAATACGAGGGCGAAAGGCTTGCTGGGAATAGCTAAAATATTAATGGACCAAGAATTTGACAAACCTCCGTGGTTTCCTAAGAAATTAGCAATACTATTTCAAAGTAGAAACGTATTAAATATTTTGTGGGCTGTTCTTTGTGGGTAATTCCTTTGAGACATTTTTATGCATCAGTGGCTCAGAGCTGTGAATTAATCAAGGTGGCATTTATGGCTGACATACAATTTTGTGATGGAACAAGTTCGAGGCATTTTCCACTATGTTATAACGACAGGAGTCACGAATAATCATAAGTTTTGGTATACAGGGTGTATAAAAAACAGACCTTTCGAAATTAACATATTCTTCTTAACCATAAGATTTTATACCCTTGGGAATTTAAAATGCGTTCTAATAGTAGGAGTAGCATAACGTCTTGTACTTAAGAACAATGTGTTAATTTCTTAGGAATCCACTGAGTTTGTCAAATTCTTGGTCCAGTAAGTTTTTGGCGATTCCCAGCAAGCCTTTCGCGCTCGTATTCGACTTTTCCGCTTTGCTCGGGGACAACCTTAATTGAAATAGCTGTATAATGAATAAATAATCAAGGATTAAGTTTTGTATGGAATTATTCGTATTATCCAAATTTGCTGGATGATTCTGTTGTGATGCAATAAAGGCCTCTTGCTGCGATTTATTCTGCTGATGTGACTGCGACATGAAATTTCTAATGTATACAGCATGCAATTTAAGATAATTTCATCATTTCACCATTGCATTGAAAGCTGTCGCAATCACATCAGCGGATAAACGCACCCAAATTCGCGACAAAAATAGCAATTGTAAACGGATCCTTTATGCTCCTGGGAATTTCCGTTGGTTCAGCCTATTTTTATATAGAGTATATGTATATAGAGGGCGTTTTTAAATTATTTGCTTTGTTGTATAATTAATGTAGATTATAGAAGTCACCCAAAGTTAACCTAGGAAACGAAGAGTTGGGCATTTCATTCTCATTGGAAAATGGATCATATAATTTTAATACCGGCAATGTTACATACTTAAGTCTGTATAAGTATATAGGTTATCACTAGCCTGCGATATATAGGTTATCACTAGACTACCCGCAGGTTAAGTTATCACATGCATGAGTGGTAACAAAGTTCATATCAGTTATCACTCGACGCCATATCGTTTTTATGTCCTTATCAACCTGATAAAAATACATGTATGTGGGAAAACTAGATATTTTAATTATATTTAATGTACATCCTTTAAATTTTACCAAGTTAACTATTCCGCTACTGGCGTCATATAACACTTTTGAAAGCGTGCAACCATTCTATATGTTATCTAATGATACATACCAATTTATTGCATATGAAATGATGATGTAGACACATTATGATTCACCCTCGCTTGACATTCTATATCACGTGAATTAAAAGTCAGAAGAATTTCCAGCATACCCAACTAAAACGTTTATTGCGCTCCAGGGCCCTGTTAGTGTTCAAAGCTCGATTAGTGCCAAAATATCTTCTAATCAAACTTCCCCACAGTTTGTTTATAAATTTGAATACTCTTCCAAAAATTTTGTCTGCATTAATAAAAGTTTTCTTTTCTAAAGTTTTGAGACAAACTGCTATATGCAGAAATACATAACCCAAAACAAAGCTCGGTTATAGGGCTAACAGAGCTTTGAAAAACTGGTCCCTGGTATTCTTTTAATAGTTATACAGTTTATTTCAAATTAAGAACCAAAAACTGTGTACAATGTCAATTGCAGAAAGTTGACTTGTTAAGATCGCTTAGAAGTAGCACTAGCACTTAAACTTATCTATGGACCATTACATATTTGATGATTGGGGGATGGGTAAAGGTAAAGGATTCATAAAAAGTATTATGTGCCATTCGTACATCACCAATGACAAGATCTTTGCAACGGTCCTGGTACGTCGTATATTATTCAAATTTCAACTGCATCCAAATTTTATTTTTCGAAAAAGAAATATACTGCAAAAATGACAACTGGCTGAATGATTACAAAAAATATTCCAACAAAATGCAAGCCTCGACCAACATCAAAAATCTAATGGTTAATTCTTATCTGGAATACTGAAATAGCAATTATAAATCAATTCTCTTATTAAATTAAAATGGATAGCTGGCAGTTTTATGGATAGCTGGCAGTTTTATGGATAGCTGGCAGTTTTATGGTTAAACATATTATACAAATAACATGTCTAATAGCTAGTTGTTTCAATAATATTTCGTTATGAACACGTAACAAAATATAGTAACGTTTTCAGTCCTTATTTTGCACGGGGAACACTTTGGGATTTCTTCGGAAGAACGGGTACAATAATGAATCTTTGGGTATTAGTTTGATATTCTGATGACACGTCATCACGACTTCGCGGCGTGGCGTGGAAAGATTCGCTTTTCAGTCATTCGCTATCAGAAGCCATTCGCGGATTCGCCTCACTATTTAGTTTCTTTCCAAAATCCAAATGGAAGAAAACAACAAGCAAAGTAAGTTTTAAATATCTACATTGACTAATTTTATAAAAAGGAACTGAAATATTTTGATTCTGTCAAATTTCCATAAGTTTTTATTCAAAAATGAACGTTTTATTTCAGACGAAGTATTAAAACAACCCACGGCCAGAAACACCAAAGACGGTATGTTGCTTTTGGATGACAATAGGCCATAGTCAATACAAAAATTCCGTCTGTTTTATAGGCATCAAATGACGTTCTGGTATGCACTTTGATTCTGTCGGTTTTCCATATATTCTAATGAAAAAAAAACATGTTTCTTTTGAATACTATCTCAGTAGTAGCAATCTCGAGCAGCCTGAATAATGAGAGCAACCTTTGTTTTCCATGCTTTTGAATTTAAATGGCCGAACGGCATGCGGAAAGCATTCAGAATTGCAAATTTAGCAATATTAAGTGATCCTATAAAGAAACGCGTGTAACAACTGATCAGTGGTTTACCGTAATCTCTCTAATAACCCCCATCCCCCCGGTCATCTAGTAAGCCCCAATTCACTCAAAAACAGAAGTGTTTTTATAAGATTTTGATAAAATTTACTGTTTTCATTACAATTAATTTAATCTGTTTTCACGCCCCCTAGTTAATAAGCCCTCCCCAGTTTGATTCCTCGCTAAGTTTTTATTAAAAAATGAATGTTTTATTTTATACGATGTACTAAAACAATCGAAGTCCTCACGATCAAAGACCAAAGGCAAAGACGGTATGTTGCTTTTGGATGACAATAGGCCATAGTCAATACAAAAATTCCGTCTGTTTTATAGGCATCAAATGACGTTCTGGTATGCACTTTGATTCTGTCGGTTTTCCATATATTCTAATGAAAAAAAAACATGTTTCTTTTGAATACTATCTCAGTAGCAATCTCGAGCAGCCTGAATAATGAGAGCAACCTTTGTTTTCCATGCTTTTGAATTTAAATGGCCAAACGGCATGCGGAAAGCATTCAGAATTGCAAATTTAGCAATATTAAGTGATCCTATAAAGAAACGTGTGTAACAACTGATCAGTGGTTTACCGTAATCTCTCTAATAACCCCCACCCCCCGGTCGTCTAGTAAGCCCCAATTCACTCAAAAACAGAAGTGTTTTTATAAGATTTTGATAAAATTTACTGTTTTCATTACAATTAAATTAATCTGTTTTCACGCCCCCTGGTTAATAAGCCCTCCCCAGTTTGATTCCTCGCTAAGTTTTTATTAAAAAATGAACGTTTTATTTTAGACGATGTACTAAAACAATCGACGTCCTCGCGATCAAAGACCAAAGGCAAAGACGGTATGTTGCTTTTGGATGACAATAGGCCATAGTCAATACAAAAATTCCGTCTGTTTTATAGGCATCAAATGACGTTCTGGTATGCACTTTGATTCTGTCGGTTTTCCATATATTCTAACGAAAAAAAAAACATGTTTTGATGTTTCTTTTGAATACTATCTCAGTAGCAATCTCGAGCAGCCTGAATGAGAGCAACCTTTGTTTTCCATGCTTTTGAATTTAAATGGCCGAACGGCATGCGGAAAGCATTCAGAATTGCAAATTTAGCAATATTAAGTGATCCTATAAAGAAACGCGTGTAACAACTGATCAGTGGTTTACCGTAATCTCTCTAATAACCCCCCCGGTCGTCTAGTAAGCCCCAATTCACTCAAAAACAGAAGTGTTTTTATAAGATTTTGATCAAATTTACTGTTTCTACAATAAGAAAATTTGCCGACCTATAAATGCCGACCTATCAATCTCCCAGGTCGGCAAATTGTTGCCGACCTTATAGAGTAAGAATCTTTCTTGGTGCTGATACCTGTTAAAAAGTCAACGATTATAGATTTCGATTCGTAGTTCGATTAACTATAAACACAATTCGGTGTAAAGTTTAAAAATTGACAGATATTCTATATATAATCTAGGTAAAACTCCAAAAGAAAAGCCGTCGTGTTACTGTAGTTCGCGTTTCCGCGGGAAACGGCTGCATGACTTTTTCGCGTTCTTATTTTTTTTTGTCGTAAACAACTCCATATATGGAAGTTGGTTCCATATATGGAGTTGTTTTGCAGTCTTGTTTTAAACGTTTACGCCACTGGTTTACGGCTGGATTTTCCGGCTGGAGGTAACGTTCCAGTTATATTCCGAACTACATTCAACTTTCTTGGCGTGCCCGCACGACTAATTATTCACGTGATTCGAATCAGTCGCTTCGCCCGCGCGGGCAAAACGACCGTAATGGAAAATGGCCTTAAATGCTCTTTTCCACTTGTCGCAAAAACCAACTCGCAAGCTCGCTGCGAGAACTTTCATACAATCACAATGCTCAACAGTTTATTTTAATTACATGCAAGAACTCGCAGCGAGTTTGCAAGTTGGTTTTACGATGAGTGGAAAAAGAGCCTTTTATGCTTTATGGAAAACGGCCTTAAATAACATGTGAAGACAAGTCATAACAAACATCATAAAACCTTACAATTAGAAAGTCTTACAATTAAAATGTTATGATAAATTTATAGATTCAAAGGAAACACAAAGGAGGAGGTCGCGAAGCCCGCGGCCTCGTCGACGTCAGAGGTCGAGAAGCCTGTGGCCTCGTCACCCAAACGCCGGTAAGAAGAACTAACCATTTCAACTATATTTATGTATTTATCACATACTTGTGCCTTTATGACGTTGATAACTATACTTAGCTATATATATATTTCTAATAAAAATAACATGATTATCTCTATTTTAAAGGCTACTTTGTGAATAGCCATGGAGGCTTCAAAAGTAAGTCTTTATACAGTCTATTTAACAGTTATTCTACGAACTTGAGTCGTATATGAGCTGATAGCTATCAGTCATATACGATGGGAGTGAGTAGAATAACTGTTTTATTATATACACAAGCTCTGGATATGAACAGAACATTTTGGCGTGCTTTTTTCAAGTAAAACTTGGACAAATTTCCTCTTCATTATATATGAGCTAATATCCTGCTAGTAGAGAACCAATCAGATTGCAGAATACCTCATATCCAGAGCTTGTGTATATAATAAAGACTATTAAATACAGTATATACCACACAAAATCGTGGGAATAACTGGACTATCCAACTCTTTATACAGAATTCGCATACTCTCCTGATGAGAACTTCCCTGTAAAAGATTATGTTGTTCTTATCAACATACTCAAATCCCCCAACTAAATGGTGGGCTTGTATCATGATCACAACAGAAACTAGAGTGCACTCAGAGTTTGCATACATCTGCCAGCCTGATTAATTTGTAATCTACATGTACAACCTTTAGAAATCAAGCAACTCTTAGACTTTGCATTGTTGGACATTGTTGAACTTGGATTATAAAAGCTATAAAGCCTAATGTTATATATAAGAGTGTAACACAATAACGCAGTTCCGATAATATACAGATTAGACTTGATGTCAAACAATTTTCTATCATTCGCAAGCTGCTGCTGACGCTCTTAAATACATACAATATGCCTTGATACAATTGTATACAAAGTAGAAGACCACATGGAAGACCACAGCGTTGAAATACACAAGAGCTATACAACTTGTTGCCAAAATTTCCTGTACACAGTAGATTTAAACACAACCAGCTTAGCAACCACGCATAAGTAGGGTTACCCTACCGGGGCAAGATAGCCCCTGTCGGTAGGGTGTCCCTGCCTGGTAGGGTAAACCTAGTGGTAGGGTCACTCTACCTCCATGTAAATAGGCCCTTGTTACCAATTGTCTATCCACACTCGGTAGTCCTGTAATAATTTCAACTTTTTGTATTAACAGGATGCCACATATGCCGACAAGTGGGGCATCTTCGAAAGGATTGCCCCACTGGCATAGACAGGGGTGATCGTGGCGGCAACCGCGGCGGACGAGGTGGCCGCGGCGGACGAGGTGGCCGTGGCGGACGAGGTGGCCGCGGCGGACGAGGTGGCCGCGACGGAAGAGGTGTCGGAGGTGGTCGTGGCGGCGGCCAGATGATATTTAATATCAATCTGTGGTAAGTAGTTTTCAGCCAATCAGCCCTGTAGTGTTAGTTAATATTCACAATTATTTTGAGACCATGTTTACCAATTGTCAATTGTCTTTTTATGTCCTTTCTTTTGTACATTATTTCATCAATAACGTTGGTACCAATATTATTGAATCATACCTGCCGGACATTACCGGACAGCCGGGCAAATCACAATAGTCTGAAACAGAGGTGGAAAAAGTATCGGATCCTGGGAACCTAGTTCCCAAAAATGTTTTTGGATCCGAACTTTTGCAGAAAAATGTTCACAGAAATTTCTAAAGTTAATAATTAACTGATGAGTAATAACAAACTAAAGTATTGCTGTAGTCTAGACCAGTGAACTATAATAGATGGAAGGCTAACTCCAGCTCAAAAAGTGAAGCCAAACATGGCGGAATTTGAAGGAATTCTGGTGCGTCATTTTCAGTCCCCTATATATACGCGTGCGGTCAAACTCTTTAATGGAAAAGGAGTGATGTTTTTAAAAAACACAGCAAAGTTCAATGTAAAGTTTGAATTCTGTGTTTTGTTTTGGTGGGATTTAAATATTAAATTTATTTAAAAAGACTGCGATATCTGATGACCTATATTTCTAGCTAAAAACCACATTTGAAGGTCACTTTATGAAATAATAAAATACAAAACAATATGAAATTGCATATCAATTTTTCATTGTATACACGAAAAACTTTCTTAATATACTAAACGCTGGCCTAAATTGTAGCTGAAAAGCAGTCGTATGTGACAAAAAAAAACACAAATAGACAATATAATAAAACCGACCGGCAGACGCAAGCAGCTCGCGCCTCACTTCCCGTTTTATTATTGACCGGTCTAAATTGTTTCACTATGGACCGTTCCAAACATGCAGTGAACATGACGTCATGAGATGACGTTCTGCGGACCGGCACGTGATACGGTTTTGTCCAATCGGCAAACAGGAAAATTGAACTTTGACACTTGCTATATGATAAATACTGTTATAAAAATTATATTTTTGATGACGAATTTCCTTGTCTCATTTCACATATAATGTCGTATATATAATTCATATTCAATATCTAAGAAGTATGGGCTTTCTAGTTTCTATCCCTACTGGTGAACTTCGCTTGCCTTTACATTACACATTGGAATTATTTAATTAGATGCGTTTTTGAATGTCAGCCGGGTAGCGGTCTTGTGTGTTTCAAGTCCCATAAGATGCAAGCACGAATTTGGGCCAGTGTAAAAATTTCATATTCAATATCTATGAAGTATGGGCTATCTATCAGTAACTTATTCATCTATATACACGCCGTTTCTGAATACGAACTTCGCTTGTTTTGAAGCGCGTATGAAACATTACACTTTGCCTTGGCTTTGGAATTATTTAATTAGACGCGATTTTGAATGTCAGGGTAGCGGACTTGTGTGTTTTAAGTCCCATAAGACACAAGCACGAATTTGGGCCAGTCTAACAATTTCATATTCAATATCTATGAAGTATGGGCTATCTATCTATACCTTACTCATCTATATACAACCCGTTTCTGAAGGCTAACTTCGCTTGTTTGTAAGTGCGTATGAAACATTACACTTTGGAATTATTTAATTAGATGCGTTTTGAATGTCAGGGTAGCGGACTTGTGTGTTTTAAGTCCCATAAGATGCAAGCACGAATTTGGGCCAGTCTAACAATTTCATATTCAATATCTATGAAGTATGGGCTATCTATCTATACCTTACTCATCTATATACAACCCGTTTCTGAAGGCTAACTTCGCTTGTTTGTAAGTGCGTATATGAAACATTACACATTGGAATTATTTAATTAGACGCGATTTTGAATGTGTGGGTAGCGGACTTGTGTGTTTTAAGTCCCATAAGATGCAAGCACGAATTTGGGCCAGTCTAACAATTTCATATTCAATATCTATGAAGTATGGGCTATCTATCTATACCTTACTCATCTATATACAACCCGTTTCTGAAGGCTAACTTCGCTTGTTTGTAAGTGCGTATGAAACATTACACTTTGGAATTATTTAATTAGACGCGATTTTGAATGTCAGGGTAGCGGACTTGTGTGTTTTAAGTCCCATAAGACACAAGCACGAATTTGGGCCAGTTCCAAATCGAACTGAATCGAACAAAGTTATGCAACTCTTGTAACCGCCTTAGAAGCCAGAGTTGATGATGTGAAAATGGACTTCGTTCAACAAGCTCTTTTGCATGAAGAATCGAAGGTGGAGTTTAAGATGACAGATATGGGAGAGCTACAGTATTATGTCGGAGTCAGCGTTGTCCAGGATAAACAGAATAAACGACTATGGATACACCAGAGACAGTACATTAACAAAATAGTCGTAAAGTTTGGACAAGCTGAAGCTAAAACGGTCGCAACGCCTGCTGACGTGAATGTCAAGTTAATCAAAGAAGACAGAGTCAGTAAACCAGTTGATCCAACGCAATACCAGTCCATCATCGGAAGTTTACTTTACCTTGCAGTCGCCACTCGTCCAGATATTGCATATGCAGTGGGAGTTTTGTCAAAATTTTGTGCTAAACCGTCGGAAGCACATCTAACTGCTGCTAAACGAGTTCTACGATATTTAAAAGGAACTGAAAATCTTGGCTTGAAGTACGATGGATCCACTGACGAAAGTTTAACGGTCTACTCCGATGCTGATTGGGCAGGTGACCTTGATGACCGACATTCTACTAGTGGTAATGCATTAATTATGGCAAGTGGAGCAGTAAGCTGGTTGAGTAAGAAGCAACCGACAGTTGCACTGTCGACAGCAGAGGCAGAGTATGTCGCCTTGAGTTTTGCTACGCAAGAAACAATATGGCTTCGTCAGTTACTTGGTGATATTGGTCAACCGTTAGCTGAAGCAACTGTGATCTACGAAGACAACCAAGCAGCTATTTCGATAGCGAAGAATCCTGTATCGCATGCAAGAACCAAGCACATTGATATACGCTATCATTTTATTCGTGAGGAGCTGCAAAGTGGAGTTATTGCTCTCGAGTACGTTCCAACAAGTGAAATGGTCGCAGACATTCTAACGAAACCGTTATCGAAATCTCAGTTCGTGAAACTCCGAAATGCTCTTGGACTAGAACTTACTGTTTAACATTTTAAAAAACAAAAAAAAATGTCAAAAAAAAGTGGGAGTGTCATTAATAGGTCGTTAATTAATAGTGCTTTTGACATTAGTTGGTTTATATTCAATTTAGGACAATAGACAATTTAGGTTATTTAGATTTATTCAAATTTGCATGACATATAACATGTTGTTGTTGTAAAAGTTTTTTAGTTAGAAATACATTTATCGCAAAACAACATTCGGATTGTGAGTTTGTCTACAGGTTATGGGCCCAGAACATGCTGTTAGGATCGTTTAACAATCCTACGTCGCCGGTTTTTCGATAGAACTTCAGTTTGCTGAACAAATAACGCTTGTAATAATAACTCGTGCTGGTCTGTTGATGACTAATGGAGGAAAAATGGTCAATCGACAAGTTAGACGGGAGCAATTGGAGTACTTGGAAGTTTCAAATGAAGCATTTGCTGTTGGCGAAAGGGCTGTGGGGTTTCGTACGGTTCGGAAGAGCTAGCAGGGTCAGCTTCGGAAGAAACAGCGGCACAATTTCGTTCGAAAGCGCAAAGGGCGTTCTCAACAATTGTTTTAGCAATTAAATCAGCTCAGCTATATTTGGTTAGCTCATGTGAAAATCCGAAGCAAGCGTGGGATGTACTAAAGAATCATTTTGAGCGAGATACGTTGGCGAACAAACTGTTTTTAAAGAAAAAGTATTTCAGAACGGAGATGAAAGAAGGAACTTCTATGGAGAAACATTTGAAATACATGAAGGACATCGCGGATAAATTGGCAGCTATCGGTACACCTATCTCTGAAGAGGATCAAGTTGTGACTTTATTAGGAAGTTTGCCGAGAAGTTATGCAACTCTTGTAACCGCCTTAGAAGCCAGAGTTGATGATGTGAAAATGGACTTCGTTCAACAAGCTCTTTTGCATGAAGAATCGAAGCAAGGACCTAAGAACGAGTCAGTTAAAAATGAGTCTGCCTTAATGGGAAACCGAAAGAAAAATTTTCAGGAAAGTCGGACGTGTTTTAAGTGTGGAACTGTTGGCCATATTCGTCGAAATTGCCCTCAGGAAAAAGCGAGATATACAAAGCCAGTGTATAAACCAAGACATGGATCAAAAGTCGGAAAGACCCAAAACTCTGATAGTGAATCTGAAAGTGGTGCTTGTGTATTTACAGTGTCCGAGGGAAATGCAAAGCTTTCTGATTGTCATTGGTTGATCGATTCTGGAGCTTCAAGTCATATGACGAGGAAAAAAAGTGTTCTGGTGAATTATCAACAGTTTGGGGAACCCGAAAGCGTTGCCTTGGGAGATGGTCGTGTTGTACAAGCGTTGGGATCTGGTAACGTGCATATGGATATGTTGTTCTCTGGGAGCAAGTCGAAGCGAGGTGTACTGTGTAATGTGTTGTATGTTCCAATATCTATGAGCAATATCTATGAAGTATGGGCTATCTATCTATACCTTATTCATCTATATACAACCCGTTTCTGAAGGCCAACTTCGCTTGTTTTGAAGCGCGTATGAAACATTACACTTTGCCTTGGCTTTGGAATTATTTAATTAGATGCGTTTTTGAATGTCAGGGTAGCGGACTTGTGTGTTTTAAGTCCCATAAGATGCAAGCACGAATTTGGGCCAGTCTAAACATTTCATATTCAATATCTATGAAGTATGGGCTATCTATCTATGCCTTACTCATCTATATACAACCCGTTTCTGAAGGCTAACTTCGCTTGTTTGTAAGTGCGTATGAAACATTACACTTTGGAATTATTTAATTAGATGCGTTTTGAATGTCAGGGTAGCGGACTTGTGTGTTTTAAGTCCCATAAGATGCAAGCACGAATTTGGGCCAGTCTACAAATTTCATATTCAATATCTATGAAGTATGGGCTATCTATCGGTACCTTATTCATCTATATACATGCCGTTTCTGAAGGCTAACTTCGCTTGTTTGTAAGTGCGTATGAAACATTACACTTTGGAATTATTTAATTAGACGCGATTTTGAATGTCAGGGTAGCGGACTTGTGTGTTTTAAGTCCCATAAGATGCAAGCACGAATTTGGGCCAGTCTAAAAATTTCATATTCAATATCTATGAAGTATGGGCTATCTATCTATACCTTACTCATCTATATACAACCCGTTTCTGAAGGCTAACTTCGCTTGTTTGTAAGTGCGTATGAAACATTACACATTGGAATTATTTAATTAGACGCGATTTTGAATGTGTGGGTAGCGGACTTGTGTGTTTTAAGTCCCATAAGATGCAAGCACGAATTTGGGCCAGTCTAACAATTTCATATTCAATATCTATGAAGTATGGGCTATCAATCGGTACCTTGTTGATCTATATACAAGCCGTTTCTGAAGGCCAACTTCGCTTGTTTGTAAGTGCGTATGAAACATTACACTTTGGAATTATTTAATTAGATGCGATTTTGAATGTCAGGGTAGCGGACTTGTGTGTTTCAAGTCCCATGAGACAGAATAAGGGGAGGTTGTGTATAGCAACTGTACATGTACAGCAGGGAAAGGTGGGCAATGCAAACATGTTTTTGCTCTACTATTTCAAATAATCGAGTATAAACAATTAGACATGACAGAAATCCCAGATCAACCTACTTGTACCCAATTGCTACAGCAATGGCATGTACCAAGGAAAGATGAGTCAGACAAGCCAGTTCTTTATGAGAACATTGCATTTAAAAAGGCCATGTATGAAAAAGATGTTAAGGGTAAAAAGAGGAAAAACAATGAGCAACAAGTCCCAACAGATGACCCCATCCCACATTTTGTACAAAAGTTGGCTAATTCTTTGATAGATTTAGATGAAAAGAGCTATTTGGGGAATTTGTTAATGTCAAACGACTGTAAGCCATACCCTTTTGAAAGTATGCATCTAGATATTCCATCTAAAAAGAGACATACTGAATCAATGCACCTTAACATTAATGACTCTAGTGTTCGTGATAAAATTAAAAAATATATACAACCTACAACAGCTGAGGAAACACAATGTCAGACCATTAACAATTTAAAATCATCTATTAAAATTTCATATGAAGAAATAGTTGAAATTGAACGAAACACTAGGGAACAATCATCACAAGATAGGTGGTTTGAGGAACGTGGAAAAAGACTCACTTCCTCAAATTTCGGAGCAGTGGTTAAGCGAAGGCGGCAAAGGTATCCAAAAACATTGTTCCAGAGTTAAGCAGTTTCTATACTGAATATATGTTACCAGAATTGTAATAAATAAAATAAACAGCATGATATAATTTGCACATTGAAATAAATGCTACGTAATAATTCAAGACTCATTATAACCAACAGTTTAAGGTTGTTTATCCTTAATTATAGGTGGTAAAAACAATGTTAAATAGGAGCAAACAGTCCAAATTTGTTCCAAGTTTTCAGCCAGTGTCAAGGGAATAACTTGGCGCAAGATTCTGTAATTTTTTATTCTGGCTATTGCACGCTCACCATGAACCCTGACCGATGCAATTTTACGTGTTTTAGCTTCGTCTTCTGCTGATAATTGAGGCTGTCCATTTAGAAATGGTGGAATGTTTAACAACACTCCACTGGGAATATCAGCCTCAATATCGAATCCCCTATCTGCCATTATCTCATCTCCAGGCTCCACCAGATTTAGAATGCCACAATCATGGGTAATTTTTTTGTCACTTGTTCGCCCCGCATATAAACAAGAAACAAAACTTGGGTATCCACTGGGTGAAATACCAATCAGGCCCTTGGCAGTGTTGTAGTTCTTATAACTTGAAAATGTGATGGACTGACTTCTGCATGATGAGGGCATTTCAATAAAAATCTCAGTACAATCGATAATTACTCTGGTTTTCGGATAAGCTTGTTTAAAGCAGGGGGGCATGTTTGGGCCAAATTGGTAGGGAACGAAGGCGGTGATGTAAACTTGCTGACCAACTTGCAAAGAAACACAATACAAATTGACAAAGTTACGGCGAAATTTGAAATGTAGCGTACGGGTCAAACCGGAATTTCAGACAAAAACAACCGGAAAAGGCCCAAACACAAACAAAGACTGTTGCTATGGTTTTTTAAGTGGCCGGAATGAATTCCCCAGGGTACAATACCCTATATAAGATCTTTTTGTCGGGACTGAAGCGCGTGGGCAAACCATATATAGTCAAACTACGACAAGCGCGTGCATGTTGGAAAATTCCCGATAAATAAAAAAAAATTCAAAATAAATATTTCTAAAAGCCGTATCGAAGGCACGTTTTACAGCCGAAAGAAACAGATAAAAAGCTAAATTTCGATCATTAGAAGTTTTTCAAGATATTGAAGATATTAAAAGATATTAAAGATTGTTTGAGTTGAACTGAGGTATGACTGGAGGTATGTTTGGGATTAAACTTTTAGTATTTTTGATTCTGTAATGTTTAGTCGGCAAAATAGCCCACTGTTAAAAAGCTTATTTTGTAAGGATTCCAATGGTGTTAATTTCATTGCCAGGGGGTAAATATTTTGCAAAGGAGATCGTACTCAAAGTGCTCTTGCGACAACTTGCGACAACATAATTAAAATGCGACCGACCAGAAAGAGTTAATTATATTAATAATATTCATATCCAACATCGTGGCGATGTGTTGTAACTCTCAAAATAAAGTCGAACCGCACAAATTAATGTTCAATTCATGTTCATAAGGTTGAAAGACACAATATAAATATCAAACCAGACGAGATTAAAATCAAATGTACACGTTGTTTATCAAAACTCACAGGCAATAAAATGAAACGTTACAAACACAATGATCCTTAGAATTTTATTCCAAACTCGCGATAATTAATCAAAGCATTCGAAAATGTATCGAACTCGCACAAAAACAAATAAAAATGAAACGGGAGTCGCTCAGGAAAGAAATATGGCGGCGGTAATAAGCCAACTGAACGACTTTGAAATAGAAGAATTTTTTCGCTCATTACAAGTACTTTTGATATCTTCCTTAAACGTTAATGTATCCTTCGATACGGCAGAATTTCTCTCTCGTTGTCTTGATGGTTATGAGAGAAATCTAAGTGTTTTGTTTTCGAGGCTTCGGGAATCGTTCCCGGCTGAAGAAGAAATGCTTGCTGATTTTGGTAATCTTATTCAGATCGTTCGTCAGCAAAGGGTGCGCTGTGAAACTCTGTCATTTCGTTCTTTCTTGGTAGAGGATCAACACACAATTCAGCAAGGCTCTGTTAGAGTGAGGAGAACTGGCGTCGGTAGACCTAGACTTGACATATCACAGGAGTTGTTGGAGGCACTTCATGTTCAAGTTGGATTTTCCTGGGCTCAAATAGCAGAAACCTTGGTATTTCTGAAAGTACATTGCGTCGTCGAAGACGTTTATTTGACATGCCGAATAGCGGGCAGACTTTTTCTAACATAGATGACGATGCCCTGGATCAAATTGTTCGCGACATCTTACAAAGATCTTACGCGACATCTTACTGGATCATTTTTATTACTGTGTAACCACCATTGCATTTAGACTACAACAACCTGCATTAAGGTGATGTTACACGGGACAACTTTTAGCAACAACTCGCAATGCAAATGAGCCTATACGAAAATTGCATTGAGTTGTCGCTAAAAGTTGTCCCGTGTAACATCGCCTTAAGGTACATCATAGATGTAACAATGATCTCTTCTTTCTAGGCATTTGGATGGTAATCATAAACTAATTCAACCTTACCGGTTTGTGATCCACGGTGGAATAGATGGCTTTTCAAGATTGGTTGTTTTCTTAAAAGCATCTACAAACAACCGAGCCTCGACTGTTTTGGAATGTTTCAGAGAAGCTGTTAATCAATATAACCTACCTTCACGTGTACGTACAGACTTGGGTTTAGAGAATACTGAGGTTGCAAGATTTATGTTGCAATCTAGGGGACTGAATCGAGGCAGTATTATAACTGGTACGTCAGTTCATAATCAACGGATCGAAAGGCTTTGGCGTGAAATCAATAGCATTGTGTGCAGTCGATTTGTGAATATTTTTTCGTATCTCAAGTCATTAGTTCTTGATACTACAAATGAGGTCCATTTGTTTGTTTTACATTTTGTGTATATCCCGCTTATCAACCAAGCACTAGATGAAGTGACTGAAGCATGGAACTGCCACCCTTTAAGTACTGAGGGAAATCTAAGTCCGAGGCAGCTTTGGGTGCAAGGAATGATTTCGAGTCGAAACACCAACTACAGCGCTGTGACTAGTGTGCAAAGTGGTTTACAAATAAATTGGGTTGAATATGGGATTGACGAGGATGGCCCAGTTGCAGATTTACAGTCTGATTATAGTATTACAGTTCCGGAGTCACCAATAAATTTAACGGATGAACATGCACAACATATTCAACAAATAGCGCACATTATCAAGGATGCAGGTGACGTAGCTGGCATAATTGCTTTTCTCGTAATACTAGACACTCTACAGCAACTGAACTATTAAATATATTTAAGTAAACTAAACACTTGCAAATATACTAGCAGTATTACAAAAGTAATAGCAACATTGTTCTCATACTGCTAGAAAAAAAGTATACTAGCCATTAAATAATGGCAGGGATCCACACCAGATGTAGAATAACAATGTGAAATATTAACTCTAATACAATTTATAAGTCTGTTTCAATTAAAAGCACAACAAAGTAAGAAAAGAAACAAATTTACGAATAAAGTACCCATGACTATGTCAAGTCAATCCATGACCATGTTTTTATACAATGCCAAACCCTACTTCTTGGATATTTAATGCTGAATCCATGTTCTGTTTAAATTCCTCATAACTGTTCACTCCACCTGGTAATTCCAGTTCCAATGGACAAGTGTTTGCGTCGGGAAAAACAGGTATTCTGAAGTACGGTTATGACAGATGGGTTATAAAAGCCCATAGGAGGAACAGCATTTGCTCCAGTTGCAAACATTAAAACATTAGGAATTCTGGCATCTAAATATAGAAATAAGAACATGAAAAATCCCTGTGCAATTCTAATTAAATGGCTGTACTGTTGTAGACGGAAAGGAGCCAGATAAGCAGAAGGCCTATACTGTAGAGTGTAGAGCTGCTCCCATCGGGATATTTTCGTAATCGATTAATCGCATTAAATAAATTAAATCATGACACTTCCAAAACGTTACGCAATTAACGAGAAAACGTAAAGTTTCGAAATTGACACCGCTACATATCAGATATCTGATTGGTTCACAAGAACATTCGATTTCATCAGCCAATGAGAGTTTGCGCTTATTAACAGGTTTTACTACATCCTGGGCGTTCGTTTTTGCTATGAGAACACCAGAATGCTTCACATTCTTTTAATTCCTGAAAGAAAGTTTAGGAAAGTTTAGGCTGTGCGTGTTTGTTGTCAATGATCCGATTATTGCTAAGAATAATCGATTGCCAAAAAATAATTGATATATCGATTAATCGGGAGCAGCTCTGCTATACCATATTATACTGCACCTCCTCTAGAAAACAGACTGTATGTATTTATTGTACTAACCTTCCGAATGAACATAACGAGTAAAATACTGCTTAATCTCATCGCCAACACTTTCGTATTCAATTATCGAAAGCAAGTCATCAGCAGTTGGTGGTTTTGCATGACCTGCCACAAAAAGCGGCTCCATTATGTCGGGATGTTTTTAATGCACTCAACCAAGGGGCATAGACCGAGAAGAAACTGATCAAGCTCTGCTTTATGCGAAAGGAGAACTCCATGAAGGCATAGAGACGTCATGGCTTGAAAGCGATTCTCTATGTTTAGAGAATGAGGGAAACCAGATTCTATCAACAGTGGTTGTATTTCACCGGCTACTGTTGTTTCATTGTCTTTTGTCATGCCATCCAACTATGCAAAGAAGAAAACAAATGTGAAAATGGATTCTATAGTTATATCAAAGTTATATAGTTATATATAGTTATAAAAACATTAAAACTGTATGTCACTAATGTCAAATATCCTAAAAACTAAGAATTCATCTTATTGAACATTTACACAGCCATTGTAGTAAAATGCACATTTAGCTGTTTCTGTTCTTACTTACCTTATGTAAGAACAGAAACAGCTAAACGTGCATTTTACTACAATGGCTGTGTAAATGTTCAATAAGATGAATTCTTAGTTTTTAGGATATTTGACATTAGTGACATACAGTTTTAATGTTTTTATAATTAGGATTGATGTAATTTGGAATATCAGGGCTCCTCTTGATAACAGTTTTGTATAGATTGGACTACCCTGTACAAATAAAAGCATCTATCTATCTATCTGTCTATCTATTGTTCAATCCAGTATAAAAAGCTCTAATGGGACACCTGTGTACTTTTAGATACTATTCATACATTTTACCTTGATCAAGGCATCCAGATAATCTTGGTCAACTACGTCGTCCTGACTGAGGTACTCTGTCAAGTCGTCTGGTCTTGGGTTTTGGAAATAGGCATACACTGCCTTGGGGAAAAATGGAAATCCAGGCCCACCTTGAGTAATTGATGCAGCCACAATCCGTCCTGCGACTTTATAAAGATTTGCTCGTAGCGCATCTGTGTTGTGCATTGGGAGGAATTTATTATTTCTTCCTTCGAAAAGACGGGGAGTAGCTGATGGTGACAAAAGTTCACGGAGAACAATTGTAAAAAACTCCCGTCTCGGCCCTCCACCGTCTATTGCAGGCTCTACTTCGAAGGTAACTCTCAACGGTTTCTTAAAATAAAAATTTCTCTGCTTGAAGAGCGATACACTATCAGCAAAAATGGAGGATCTGCTAACGGTCAAACGTAGTGGTGCCACAGGAAGAGGACGTAATGTCTTGAGTACATCTTTAATACATACATTCTCCTCAACTTTGCTTGTTCCAGTTTGTTTATCTTCTAGGAATAATAAAAATGCTGTCATTAATAATACTGAAGTGATAGTTGGCAACAACTACATAAAATGTGTAACTATAGTTAAGGAAACAAGTAAAAGTTGGAAAAAGGATATTTTTCGCTAAAGCTTTGCCTGGAAGTTCGGTAAATCGATATACCAAAAATACCAGTAAGGAATCCAATATTGCTATATCGGTATACCAAAATTTCCGATATAACGGAATTTTCAATATACCGAAATCATCTGCATTTTTAATCATTATAAATAGCAACACTAGCTCCATTGCAACATCTAGATACATACTTGCTTGATCAGACAAAATATTCATGACATAATCAACTGCTGAATCAACTATAGCACATCTTTCTGAGGCCTCAGTCAAAACGTACATTTTCAGGGCATGTTGGAAACATTTCTCTCAGCTGCTGAGTTTCAAGGTCACACAGAGTCCATACTTCTCCACTTATAGTTGTTGACTGTTCGCTTTGTTGGTGCTCAATTGTATTGAAGGCACAACGATCAAGAGAGTTGCTGGTGGATGGCATATTACATGGATGTACGTCTCCAGCAGGCATGACATTGGACACATTTGGACGAGCAGCTGGTGTGTTTACACCAGAATCACTATTTCGAAAAGCATAACATCTGATATCGCTTGTAGTTGGCTCCTCAGAATCCAAATTTACAAATGGAACATCATCCTTAACATACAGTAAATTAACAAGTATATAAGATAAGTATATACTTAGTTTTGGAGTATGTGCAGATGTATCTGTTTAATATGTAGAATACATTTTCCTTTTACAACTCTGGCTGGGGGAAACAGTTGAAAATAGGGGAAGAATTGCTTAAGAGTAAGCATTTATTACCATGAATAGGCATGGCATCATTTTAAATCTACAATGCTCATGAAAAAAATTAACAGTTTACCTCGTCATCATCAATTTTGGAAAGAGAACGGATGTAGATAGGTCCTGTTCCAGAAATATGCCTTATAATTCTGGCATTCACTTCCTGGCGTTCTGGAAGTTTTACTTTCGATATGGTATTCCCAACAGATTTTACAAATGCAAAGCTAATATGAACAAAGAATACAACGAAAATATCACATTGTGTGCAATTGAAGCACAACTGGATCAGGGGGGGGGGGTGAAGTTGGCCAATATATATCCTCAGTTTTGAAATATAGCTTCAAAATAATGTATAAAACACAATCAACCCAATTACAAAATTGCAAGAAGACAATTCAAAGAAAATCAATTGAAGCATTTTTGCAAGTGCATAAAGAATGAATTAAAGGTGATCATAAAAACTTATGTTTAGTTAGTGCCTAAGGAAGTTTGTATGTTTGTATGTTTCTCCTTCACATGGCCAGCAGAGTTCAGAATAATCCTGGGAGGTAAAGGGGTTGGTATGGCTTCTCAAGCACAGTTTGGGGGCCCTAACTTGCACATATTTTTGTGGTGCCAAACAGTAAAAATGAAGGGGTCTTCGAATCTCAAATTACACTGGCTTGTTGCATTTTTAATCCATACACCCTGGGTGAGGACATTGGTATTTTTCATACCCCCTCCCAGGAATTTCCTGAAACAATGTTTTTCATGGGTATCCCTTGGAATTTCCAAGACATTTGGGAGAATATTCCCTGGGAATGGTTGATTTTACCCCCTCCCTTGGTATTTCCAAGGACTGGGGGACAAGGTTGGGGGACTCATACATAGAGGATTCAGGGGCGTAGCGGAAGGGGGGGTGCTGACCTGTGGGCAAATTTCCTATTTCTTAACAATTTCTTAAGATAACACAGCATTGACCATGCCCATTTTGTCTGCAAATATATGGCCTGCACCCACCCCCGCCCCCCAATGATGATACACTCGCTACACCACTGTGAGGATTTACAATACATACTATTTTGCCTTTATGTATATGACACCTTATATGTAAATATTTACAGAATTGTAAGACACTTACTCGTTTTGTCCCAACAGATGATCTTTAAAAAGATTGTATAGCTTATTTCTAAGCTTGTCCTCTGACCACGCTTTATCTAAAATATTTACATAACGCGATGAAACGAACAAACGAAGAACGGAAAAGCACGATAAGTCAATGGTACATGTCGCATTTATTTCGGCAAATTTTGTCAGCGACTTCCGTTTCCTTTCGATTTGTTTCAGTGTTCACTTCCATTTCCTTTCGATTTGTTTTTGTGCGAGTTCGATACATTTTCGAATGCTTCGATTAATTATCACGAGTTTGGAATAAAATTCAAGGATCATTGTGTTTGTAACGTTTCATTTTATTGCCTGTGAGTTTTGATAAACAACGTGTACATTTGATTTTAATCTCGTCTGGTTTGATATTTATATTGTGTCGTTCAACCTTATGAACATGAATTGAACATTAATTTGTGCGTTTCGACTTTATTTTGAGAGTTACAACACATCGCCACGATGTTGGATATGAATATTATTAATATAATTAATTTTGACCGGAACGGAACGCCATACCTACCAAAGCCCTACTACTTATCTTTAGACTGTTTAGTGTTATATAGTGCTAATTTCAAAGGCATTGAAACAGTGAAATATTGCTGTAATGAATTGACATTTGTCAATTCAATTTGTGACAATGTGACTGTTGTGGCCATTCGTAAGGTTGGTTCATCTTGATTGGAAAGGTCAGATTTGAAGCCGTCTGACTCTGATGCCTGACCTTCATCAACAGCAAGAGATCGCTTCATGACTTATTCATATTGCTAGACCATGCAACATGTTTGATTTCAGACATGTTGGCATTTTGCTAAGGTCCTGGGTCGTGTGATACTGGTATGAGCCAAGGAAACACTATAATACTTCATGTAATAATGTTCTTAAATTGTCTATAGATAGAAAATTGCTGCCAAATATGCCAAAAAATATATTTTTACTGTTTATAACTCTGTTTACAGACTTTTGACAATATTTCCTTAGATTTCCTTAAATTTTTTCCATCCTTGAAAATTCCTTTTTGGGGTCAGAATTTCCTTGAAAGTGGAAACCCTGAAGCCAGTGTAGAACCTAAAGTCACTGTCACTCTGGATTCTTTCGGTTATTGCTCTGACATTGTGGTATACAACAATATCTTTTCCACAATCGAGTGACCCCAATAGTTTCACCATTGTTTGCCTAATGTGAAGTGCTTGTTCACCCTCCATATATTATATAAAATTCTAGACTAAATTTTAAATATTTTCCCAACCTATGTGAGTTGTTTAATTCTATTTATTTATCTAGTATTTACAATATAATTTATTTACACAATTCTAAAATGAATTCACTATTAATTTAATTATCTCTCAATGTTTATATTCTAGCTAAAAATTTATTAATACAAGTTATATGACTTTGCTAATTTAAAAATCCTATAAATATACCGAATTTATTTATATAAATATTAATTCTATTGATTACAATGGAGGAAAGGAACCAAAGCAAACTTCAACTCAAGGACAAACGACAGCAGAAAACGATGAAAAACACTTTCAACTTATATTTTCTTGTTATAGCTACAAGCAACTCATTTAAATTCAGATATTTTCGCGCCAAAACAACTTCAAAACATTTTGTCAGACTATGACCTTTCAATGGCAAATTCGAACAAAATTTTGGCTAACATTTGGCATTTTCATGAAGCTCAAAATGGCATATTTAAAACTATAGGATTAAAATAAACTTGAGATCCAATGAGAAGAACTATCAGTTGAGCTTATTTTTTAAAATAATTTAGCCGATCGCGAGTGAAAAAGCTAACTCACTTGTTTTAGTTCTTGCAGTTAAGTTTTCACGAGCAAATTTAGGGAAAGCGTGTTCACAACTTGTCGTATTCTCAACAAAACTTATTCGCCAATAACGCGCCGATTTTCTTTAAATTTTCTCTACAAGCAGTGAAAAATACCCTCGCAATTTTCCATACAAAAAAAGTTGTCGATCAATGCGAAATATTGAGTACTCTCTAGTCTCTACTGATAGTGCTGTGTTGATTATACATCATATAACAAACAGTTTCAAAGCTCACAGAGAAATTACAGAAAATGGCTGATAAAATTGCAATGACGTTGCAAGGTGGCAATATTGATATTAAAGCGATGCTATTGTCTATACTGATCATGACACAGCAAGATAATATACATGATCCTTGTACGCAGACGAAAAAAATGTAAATATTCATTTATCTGTATTAAGACTGGTGGACTTTTTTGAGGTATACATAGTTTAATCGTTCTCTGTTATACACATATTCACGATTTAGCACTTCACAAATCAATGAAGTAATGAACGACATTATTTTTAAATTTGGTATTGTCTATGCCTGCCCATTTGTAGCAATATTTAATCCGTTACTATTAGTATGTATTCCAATAATTTTTATTAATTTGTATGTTAAAAACCTTTTTAATTTGAACTTTTTTGTGAATTTAAACTTTTTTCAAAATATTATTTAAACTTTTTCAAAATATCATTTAAACTTTTTCAAAATATCATTTAAACTTTTTCAAAATATCATTTAAAAACTTTTTCAAAATATCATTTAAACGTTTTCAAAATATCATTTAAACTTTTTCAAAATATCATTTAAACTTTTTCAAAATATCATTTAAACTTTTTCAAAATATCATTTAAACATTTTCAAAATATCATTATAGATTTGCTAGGTAAGACAGTGCAATTGTTGCAAGAAATAAAAGATATGGTCATAGACCACTATCATAATTCAGATGAGTTTAAATATTCTTTTATTAGCATCTTAATAAGCCTCATTGACCTCGTTCAGATTAATAAATTCTATTCAATTTCAGTCACGGAAACGAGGCTGATATGGCTTATTAAGATGCAGGGGCGTAAATGGTGGGGGGTGTGGGGGGGTGTTACACCCCCCAATGTGTAGAAATGGCAACTGTTTCGGGCAAATTTACCAAATTCGTCGGGCAAAAATGAGGCCCAGAAATTTTGTTGTAATATTTTGAGAACATTTGGGGGCTTTTTAATCGAAAAAGCGTGAAAAATTAGGGAAAATTGAGCGAATTGTGATTCCTCATGTCCCGAAACATAATAGTGTCGCGAAATTTTTAGAGTATATTTGCGAAAAATTTGGGCGGGGGGGAGGGGGGAAAGTTGTTTAATTTTGTTTTGGTCGGGCAAAATTTGTTCACCCCCTAATGCTGTAACCCTAGTTACGCCCGTGTTAAGATGCACATAAAAGAATATTTAAACTCATCTGAATTATGAAAGTGGTCTAGGCCCAACGCTATCCTCTCCCCCCCCAAATAGCGCCGCTACGCAGGCTAGGTCATGGATGCCGGTGAGGCGGACTCAGAGAAATGGCAGCATTTTATAGTGAACGTTAATTGTCAACAATGGCGTAGCCTAGCCTCCTCCGCAGGCATCTCTTGGATCCCCGGGGTAGGTTGCGTCAGGTAGATTTTCCAGCAAATAATTTCTGCCCGCCAATTTTAAGGCGATGCCTGCGGAGGAGGCTAGGCGTAGCCAGGGTGTAAACTTTGGGTTTAACAGCGAGTTTACGATTGACGACGCGGTGTGCGAAGACGCGCAAGAGGACTGAAGAGTAGTGCGTTTGGGGTGTCTTCACTTTTTCCCGCGGCGTCTTATTGCACTACGAAACGCAATTTTTCCAATTCTACGTCGTGTTGACAACGTAGTATGTTTTAACGTGAGTTTTCATATTTTTCTTTTTGGTTCTACGGCGTCTTCGCACACCGCGTCGTCAATCGTAAACTCGCTAACATTCCGACGCCGACGACGACGTGAGAAATGCTACGCCGGGAAAAATTTGAATTTCTTAATTCATTAGAACGCCATTTCACGTCTTTGTGGACTAGTTCTGAAGAAGCTATGTACAGCCATAAAAACATTTTAAGCCCTCATGGCTGCTATGAGCCGCGTAAATTCAAATTCAAAATGTGATTTCAACCACCATAGGAATTATTTACTGGAGTTAGGAAATCTTCTAAATATGGATTCTAGGTGTAGACAATTCGGTAAGCAGATGAGTATCATTTATATTCAGTAATTCAGACATCGTCGTACCCTTACCCCAATTTCTGCCCGGATTTAAGCGTTTCACAAGGGCAGTCCTACACCACTGCTTTCATTGTTCATTGAGGAAACCAAATATCCTGGCAGGAAACCAAACATCCTGGCAGACCGGGTTATTACATTCAATTCCATCCAAAACGACCAATGGTGAACAATGGTGAACCACAAGGAAAACCCATCAACACCAAACACAACTACCAAACAACCACGAAGCACCAGGAATGACCATGGACCACCGCAAGGAACCATGGCAAACCACAAAAAAATGTAATAATCATATATTATGCAAACTACTATGTGGCTATAACACCAAGTACCTACTGAGAGTGGCAGCCCCTCCCCCCCTAGCAAAATCATAGCCCATCCCCCTCAAAAATTAAAATTAGTACAAAACATATCTTCTTGAGTTAGCCTCCCTTTTATTTGCCACTCCCCCCTGACTTCAGAAGCTGGCTATGTTGCCACAAGGTATTACTGCCAGTCATACCATGTAACAAAATATATGAAAAAATTTTGTCAGTTAAGGTGGTCTTATACATTGAAAACATTTTTACTATTTAGTTTTTACACCATATTTGAGTTTCAAATTATAAAGGATAAGTAGTTGATACTGAATTGTTCAGTTATACATGTGTTGTTGCCATGGTAACCAAGCAATGCATTGTGCAATATAGAGTACTTGCGCCAAAAATGATTACATCAAAAGTAAAGTTCAGACAGATTTAAAAACACATTTAACAGATACCCAATACATGTATATATGATGTGAACCAAAAAAATTAACATCTAAGGCATATACAAAAGGATTTTTATATCTATTAATGCAAATATTCTAAAATTGGGATCAAATGAAGGTAAACAATAAAGCTTTACACAGTGATGTATTTCTCAGGTATGAGATTTTAGGTTCACATCATAGCTCAATTAGTAATGATAAATTACTGAAAATTTGACAGTTGATTTTAGGTCAACTTATCTGCAATTTCAATGATATTTGACTAGAACTATTTCACACAGAATACAAGATGGCACACAAGCAGACCTGAGATTTCCCTTGTATTTGATGGGCATATACTTCATGTAATATAAGTTAAATGATTATAAACACTAATGTACTAAGGGAGGGGAGGGTCAGCAATATCATTTATTTTTTGGTGAGCCCGAATACTTACCATTCACAGGATATTGAGGACAACAACGCGTTGCTATGGCGGTTGCTAAGTAGTAATATTAAAAGAAAGGTTACTTTTTTGGATATTTACTCGTTTCGCACAACTCAGAGGGGGGAAATAACATGCCACAATGGTAGAGTAATCAACACAGATGCAAAATTTAACCATTTTGGAAAACTGATTTTTTCCAAAAATACATGTATAAGGTTAACACAAGAATGGAGGTAAAGTAATATGAGGAACAAAATTGAACAAACTTGCAACAAAATCTGATATATTTCAACGTGTGTTAATTGGAAATGTTGGCTACTTGTCTCTGGTGTTGCAGCTTGTGTGTGAACATTTTCTATTCACATGAAATCGCTGAATATGCAGGTTGCTGCAATTTTGTTGCTCGTATTACTTAAACTTTAGGCAAATTTGCATAAGACACCAGCAAAATGTATCAATTGTCATCAATGCTGGAGAGTTGCAAGCATAACTTACAACCAAATAACAAAACATAATATGAAAAAATGTTCTCAAATACAAATATTTGGTCAGTCAGACTGTTCCAAAGTAAGCATTTGCAAAGGCACAATCATAAACCTCAAAAAGTCTTTCTTCAATTGGTAACTCAGATATCAGGGATCCTATTGGTAAAACCAAGTTGTTGGTACAGGTGTGGGCTCTTGGTAAAAACTTGTACACATTTCTTTCTGTTGATCCTGATATCTGTTAAAAGGAAATTAAATATTCAATAGGTAAGTAAATGAAATTAAGTGTAGATTTGTCAAGACAAGACTTCCTGTAAAGAACCAAACTCAAAGTGTTGTGTGTTTTATAGTTTGGATTTCCAAATTTTCCACGTATGTAGTGAACAGAAAAAGTACTAAATAGGACAAATTGATTATTTAAATTAGGGAAAAAACTATTGAAATTCGGGAAAATGCTAAGAAAAATTAAGAAAATTCTGGCAAATTTTTCATGTTAAATTCCAGCCATTTCATTACAATCTTCCATAAAAGTCGGGCAAACGTTCAAGTGCCCACTCCCACGAAAAAACGTATCAGCCCTGTACGCTTATGATTATATTCCCATGAATTTATACATATACAGAACTACAGGATACTGTACCTCGTTGGAACTTTCATCTTCACCACAAAATGTAATTGAGGGATGAATAGCAAATCCTAGTGGTGGTGGTTCTGCAGCACACGTAGCAAAAATGAGAAGAGAATCCAAAGTGATTGGTTCTCTTCTCCCACTGGCCACCTGCCTTACATACTTCACAAACAAAGCATACAGTGCTTTTTCCTTTAAATAAACAGAAGATCCTTCCTCAGAGAAAGTGGGCGAAAGCAATTTAAGAACCATCTTTGCTGACACCTTTTGGTTCTTGGGTCTGAGCAAGTCCATCAGGATTGGGAACTTTTGCATAATTCTAGCAAGGCCAAAAACATTAAGGCCTCTCTGTAAATTAGCAATGCAAGGATTTTCAGTTTGTGTGACCAGACTCTCAATCACATTGGGAGGCAAAAAGGTTGGAAGTTGGCCATTTTGGAGCAAAGCAATACCTATCATGATGCCTACATGGTAATAGTCCTCCACCAGGTATTCTCGGAGACCCTTGTCAGAGTACTTTTCCTTCATGGCAGCATTCATTAAACGGATCCACTCTTTTCTAGGTCCCCCCAGATCCCTTGCCATCTCACCAATAAAGTCCACTTCAAAGGTAAAATGAAAATTTTGTATTGCCTCTAGTTCTGAGAAAGTGGATGCAAGAATGTTATGCCTATCAACACAAATATAATTGGTTTCACCCTCAGGGGTGTCTGATGTATCTTGAACATCTAACACTCTTCCTTTAACTATGTTCTTTGTAAGAACCGTAAAATTTCCACTGGATCACTTAGCCTTTGGGTTGTTATTTCATTCATGAGGACATCAACAGCATTGTCAGAGGACTCTTGATGGTTGACCTGGGTTTCTGGATCTTTCTTCTCTGTTAGCTGTACTGCACTAACAGGGTGAGCAGCTGTTGAACTAGCACGAGTAACTGCCGTGGTTTCATCAACATTGTCAATTTGGATTTCAGATTCCATATATGACTTAACTAAAACCGCATCACTGTCATTATCAGAGTCATACAGGAACTCATAACCTTGCTTCACTTTTACATAAAGTTGTCCTTGACCAGCCATCTTTTTCACCACAGCATAGTTAAATTCAGTCCCTGGTCCCAGTTCAAGAGTTGTTATTAACTTCTGTCTGACTTTGACAAAATCAAAATCATTATCACCCAGGGATGGAATCTTTGCAGCTAGAGATTCTTTTATGGCATTTCTAATTCTCTTTTCGTTGTCGTCTTCATCTAGCGTAAGCATGCCAGTCACAAGAACTGAATCCCACTTGAGATGATGCGGTTCATCTTCATCATCCGGCCAACATCTGAGCAACACAAACTCTACTGCTTTCTTAACTTTCTCTTTAGGTGGCTTGGGTTTTGATCGTCTATTTTGCTGTAAAGGGGAGGATGCTCTTAATCTTTCAGTTCTATTTAAACGTCTAAAAAGTCCAGAAGAAGAACTCGCTTGCAGCATACTTTGCGCTCGCTGAAGGGTTTCTCCCAATGGTGAGGAAGTTGAGGCAGAGTTGGATCCGCTGGAAGTCGCACCATTTCTTTGAGTTGAGCGACTTGAATCGTTGACACTGGTACTGGATTGACTAGTAGTGCAAGGAACTGTTCGAGAAGTCGAGGGAAAAGTGCTTGACTGTGAATCGGCTTGAATTAAAAGCTTAGAAGCTTCGTCCAACAAATTAGCAACCTTGTGCCTTACTTCTGGATTCATATCTTCGACAAGGATCTTCAATAAAAGCAGGCATTAACATTTAAGAAAACCGCAAAATAATATTGTAAACTAGAAAATGTGGAAAGACAATAGGCCTACATGGCAAATGTTTTGGCGACTAAGGTTTTGGGTTTTCACTTGTTTCCATCTATCAAACTGACATTATGCAATTTTCCCGATTTTCAAAGATTTTCATATTCGTTTTTCTTGATTTTTCTTCATCAATTTGGTTAGGGTTAGGTTAGGGTTAGGTTTTGGGTTAGGGTAGGTTTTAGGGTTAGTTACAAAGTTTTTAACTTTACTTCAAAGTTTAAAAATGACGTAACGTCAGTTTGGTAGATGGAAACATGTGGCGACCAAGGTTTGGCGGGAAAAAAGGAATTTTGGCTGCGTGTTTCCATATGTTTCCACTTGCAGATATCAATCATACTGTAATTTTCTATTATTAATAGACCTTATCAGACGCCCTGACCTTACGCATAATGACGTTTTCATACGGTGCGTGACCACAACTACCAGAATGCTTTTCGAGATTTGCTATATTTTTCTAAGATCCTCGCGAACAATACTGGTAGTTGTGGTCACGCACCGTACGAAAACGTCATTATGCATAAGGTCTATTAAAGCTGCATTTTAGCCCGGCCCCCTCTCTCCAATAAGCCTTCCCTTGTTTGGAAGCTGATAAAGTAAGCCTCCCTCTCTTTTGAGCCCCCCTCCTAGGCAATTAATTTTTGAAACCACGAAACGTGAAAGTATCGTATTAATAATTATTTCACTCTTCTTTGCTCCAAATTCTATGTCGGCATTCAATATGTAAAAAAGAATCAGACACGCACAGACTTTTTTGTCTCCATTTCCATTAAGCCTCCCTTCAATGATGCTTGGGTTAGTTAATAGAAAAATTGCGGTAATATCAAGCGAATATCAAGGAAGTAAGCATTACATTTGCATTATTTTAACATGACTTTGAGCTAAAATATAGTGACATTTGGTTTATACTATTAATTCGCTATGATTTTTATAAACATCAGAGCCAGTGACACTGTATGACGTGTAAAAGGCTAACAATAGTATTGGGACAAGGTCACGATCACAGGTCACGACCACGTCACCTGTCACCACGTGGAATGCCACAATCCCTGGCAAATTTCGCGCCCAAAGGCAGCCATATTGTATTTTTTATTTTCTCGTAGTAATACGATTATTTTCGTAATCTGTGATCCGCTTTTAAAGAAAAGTATGAATCAAGAAGTAAAGCAAAAGGTTGCTAATTTATTGTACGAAGCTTTCAACCTTTTACTTGGAGTTGATGATGCCGATTCACAACTCAAAACATTTGGAACACTAGAAGAATATGCGTTTAGACGTTTGAAGACCATTCTTGAATTGCTTTTGCCTACATTCTCCGAAGTAGGATCCTTAGCCTATGTGAAGGAAAAGGAATTTTATACTTTGTTTGTAAAGTATTCAGTCCAGGTGGCCAGTGGGAAAAGAGAGCCAATCACTTTGAATTCTCTTCTCATTTTTGCAACTGGTGCTGCAGAAGAACCACCACTAGGATACACTATTCATCCATCAATTACATTTTGCAGTGAAGATGAAAGTTCCAGTAAGGTACAGTATCCTGTAGTTCTGTATATGTGTACAGGACTGATAATTTCCTGGGAGGTGGGGCAGTCACTCCCTCTGTCTTGTATTATGAATATAATTACCTTCCTTATTCAAATAATCAATTAGTCCTATTTAGTAAGTAAATTAACTTTTGTTCACTACATACCAAGAAAATTTGGAATTTCTACCTATAAAACACACAAGTCGGTACACACAGTTTGGTACTTTACAGGAAGTCTTGTCTTGACAAATCTACACTTAATTTCATTTACTTACCTATTGAATTTTTAATTTCCTTTTAACAGACATCAGGGTCAACAGAAATAAATGTGTACAAGTTTTTACCAAGAGCCCACACCTGTACCAACAACTTGGTTTTACCAATAGGATCCCTGATATCTGAGTTACCAAATGAAGAAAGACTTTTTGAGGTTTATGATTGTGCCTTTGCAAATGCTTACTTTGGAACAATCTGACTGACCAAACATTTTAACCAGAGAATGTTGTTTCATATTAGGGACTTGTCAGAAATTACCAGGGGGAGAGGGGGTGGAGAAAGGGGGTGGGTCTTAATATTTTCAGCCCTTCAAAAAGGTGGGTCATCAAAAACTGAACCATTGAAAAGGGGGGGTCATAAAAATTTAAGCCATAATTTTCATAAGGGAGGATTTTGCGCAGCAGGAAAGGGGAGGGGTCATGAATTTTTTTGGCCACGGCCAAGGGGAGGGTCACGATATTTCATGCTCGTCCTTGCTGGGGGGTCACAGTTTTTCAACTTATTTTTTCAAGTCTCCACCCCCCCCTCCCCCCCTGGTAATTTCTGACAAGTCCCTTACTTTGATATTTGTTATTTAGCTGTACGTTATCTTTGCAATTCTCCAGCATTGGTTACAATACATTTACTGGTGTCTTATGCAAATTTGCCTAAGGCTAGCTATTCCTGTGGTAACTGACAAAATATTTCCATCTTAAGATGTTACATAAAAATGTTTATTCTATTTCATGTTTCTTAATCTTTTAATCTTAGATAGTTTGTTGTTTCATGGTATGATAGTGGCAACATAGCCAGCTTCTGAAATGGGGGGGGGGGGGGAAGTGGGCAAAAAAGGGGAGGCCAACTCAAGAAGATATGTTTTGTATAATTTGAATATTTTCAAGGGGGGGCTATAATTTTGCTTAAGGGGGTTGCAACTCTCACTCCACCAGGACAATAGCTAGACATTATCATATAAAAATTTTCCTTTAATATATTCCATAATATATTTACAGTATACATGTTACCATTGTGTGTGGCACTAAGGGGCTGCTCACAAAATATGTGACACTTTGGAGGGGGGGGGGGGAAGGGGAGTGTTTGACCAAGAGCCACATATTGTCATAAGGGAGAAGGGGGTATCACAAACACGGAGAGGCTGAAGTTTAACAAGACAATGTTGATAAGAACAATTAATGAGAAAAACCACATTCTATATTACGAATAACGATAGATTGTGAGTCTAGCATGAAATATCCAGAGAAATGGAAAGTGTCACCAGAAAAATCAAGAAATAAAGGCTGTTCTAGAAATTACTGCCTATACATGTGGGGAGGGGGTAATTTGCCTCAGAATCACATAATTTTCCAAGGGGGGTATTACAACTATCACATAGTGTCACAGGGGGGTTAGGGGATTGGTGAAAATCAGCAAAAAAGCATAACATATTTTGTGAACAGCCCTTAAGTGTTGCTCATGCCTTTTGCTGCATAGTACTAAGTACTATATATCTCAAAATATTGTTCCTGTAAGTTAAGCCTTACAATACAAATTCTGCTTCTTTAGAACAAAATGCACTCACAAATATTCCTCAAGTTTTTGTACAACCAGAGCTATAACATCAGCATAAATATCCATACCAGCATTATTTGATGATCTGTTCACATCAATTTGCTGGAGAATAGAATCAGATATTTCTCCCCCGTGTATAATTTGCACTGGTTCAACAACAACACCTTCAACACCTGACAGAGGTCTTGGGCCATCAGGGTCTTCACCATAATGTTGGTCAACAACAGAATCATCCAATCCATCATTAGAACGTAATGGATTGTTTTCATTGAGCATTCCATTTACCCATATTTGATTAGGACTCCAACCATTTTCAGTTGAAAGACGATGATCATTGAACATTGCAATAAAATCATCTAGAGCAGTGTTTATTCTTCTAGTAAACACTAAATGTAATGCAAACATATGAATTGGATTTTCAACATCCAAAATTGCTGTCTGTTCCATTGCATAGAAAGTATAATAATAAAAGTGACAAACACATCTAAAGACGTCTCTCCAAAGCCTTTCTATCCTTTGATTGCTTGTGGACGAACCAGCAATGAAACTGCCCCGTCCTTCACCCCGTTGAGAAACCATTTCATCACAAATCAATACATTCTCAACACCATAATCCACACGGATGCGAGATGGCCATAGTCCATGATTTTCACTGATAGCTTTATGGAACAGATTAAGAACAGTTTCTGCCAAGTTGTTTGTATTGCACTTCAAAAACATTATTTTTCTAGATTTACCATCACAACAACCATGAATAACAAACTTCCATCTTATGAGGGAATGGTGTCCGTCTATGTGCCACAGAGAATTTGGCCACCTTACAAAGTATCTCCTTCTTGCTACCAGAGCACCCCAACGTAATGCAGTGTGCTCGGGATCCACCCTGTTTAAAGAAGCTCTTATTCTTCGCCTTTGTATGTGAAGTCCCAATGATCTAAAATAACCTGTCATAAATGGCTCGCCAGTGGTTGAACCATGACGCGAAATGTATTCCCTCACACTTTCGTCAATTCTCTGGTCTGAAATAATGGAGAACCGTTGCAAATTTGTAAGGCCATAATCGTTGACGCGACGCATAATAGTCCATCTCGATACGCCAAACATTTTTGAGATCTTGCACCAAGAGAAATTAAGTCCCCGTAATTCTACCAGACTTTCCTTTGGGATGTAATAACACGGTCTGCCAGGACGTTTGGTTTCCTCAATTAACAATGGCAGTTGACACGTAATCGTAATTCGAATTGCTTCGTGATTATAGAGAGAAATAAATTCATTTTCAATTTGACAATAGACGTTCACTAAACGCTGCCATTTCTCTGAGTCAGCCTCACAGCCCTCACTGGCATCCATGACCATATCTTTTATTTCTTGCAGCAATTGTACTGTCTTACCTAGCAAATCTATATGTTTTAATAGCTGAGACAGAATATCCTCAAAACTACTTCTGCTTTCCTGCAAAAATATTTCCTCGGACCTTTTTAAAACAAACCCTAAGAATTTTTCGATTTCTTCCGCCATCTTTAAAACTACTTTGTACTTAGCCTGCAAACAGGTTCTCTTGGGGAGCAGGCGCAACGGGTGGCTACCACTGAGCTATAATATTAATGAGGTTCTTAGGTTACATAGTAACCCAGAGGATAGTAACCAAGGTTAATATCATAGGAACCGCGCGCAGCCTGGGCACGACCTACGCCCTCAAAGGAACGGATATAGAGAGTGATAAGCAGACTCATTGCTCATTAGCTTACATATAGCCAACTGGGGTATTACTCTGCTGAGAGAACATAATCGAAACAAAATTTTTTTTCGTATTGCCAATGTCGGTTTTCTAATTTCCGCCGAACACTGTTCAGTGTGATAAGCAATCTCGTCCCCCGAGCCTGCGGAACGAGATTGTGTGATAAGGTGCAGACGTTCGTGGTCAGGTCCTGACTGGACATGCTCACGTGATTCGGACCTGAATCCAAGTAACTCAAATCCCTAGACTATTCTCTGACCACGTCTGCACCTAACCATCCACACGGGTAAGTATGGTCACGACAGATATTAACTGATATATTAAGCTCAGTGGTGGCTACCTCAGTGGTGGCTAATCTCGTTCCCCGAGCCTGCGATCCGTTTGCAGACTCGGGGACGATGAGTGGTGGTTTGTGGTGGTTACTTTGCACTGGCCGCGCGTAAGTAAGGGTCCTGGTGCGAGGTTTTCCGCGCGCTCGCCCCAGGAAGTTTAAATGATATTTTGAAAAAGTTTAAATGATATTTTGAAAAAGTTTAAATGATATTATGAAAAAGTTTAAAAGATATTTTGAAAAAGTTTAAATGATATTTTGAAAAAGTTTAAATGATATTATGAAAAAGTTTAAATGATATTTTGAAAAAGTTTAAATGATATTTTGAAAAAGTTTAAATGATATTTTGAAAAAGTTTAAATGATATTTTGAAAAAGTTTAAATAATATTTTGAAAAAAGTTTAAATTCACAAAAAAGTTTCAAATTAAAAAGGTTTTTAACATACAAATTAATAAAAATTATTGGAATACATACTAATAGTAACGGATTAAATATTGCTACAAATGGGCAGGCATAATTGTCGTTCCCGCCATAAACAAGATGGCGCGAAATGCGGAGATAATTTATATTCATTAATGAATATATTGTGTAGCTATGCGCCATTAATTCAGTTATTTAATTCATAATAAGAAGTTAATATTACAACATTTAGATAATATTCGTCCTTATATGTAGGATTTTGTATGTCTAGCACTATATATTATATTATATCCCGGTAAGAATCCGCTTGCACAGATAATCAAATAATCTGCGTCGTTATTTTCCTTGCAGACAGCATTATGTTAAAGCATGTGCGGTTTAAGAAAATATTCAAACAAAATCTTTACACCTTTTCAATATTTTTAGATTGATAATTATAATGAACGCTGTAGCCTATTAACTCTTTCTAAACGGCACCGTCGAATATCAACCGCCAAAGGATGAGGACTTTGAGCACTTGTATCTTTGGTGCCCCTCGCCCAAAATAGGGACGAAAATACCACCAATCGATTCAGCAAACA
Organism: Trachythela sp. YZ-2020; assembly: GCA_016169945.1. NCBI lineage: Eukaryota > Metazoa > Cnidaria > Anthozoa > Malacalcyonacea > Clavulariidae > Trachythela > Trachythela sp. YZ-2020. The sequence goes on along the minus strand of JADLSH010000393.1, from coordinate 4,671,347 downwards.
CACCTGTTCTTGGCTAATCAAATCGCTAAACACATTGTTTTACAGATCTCCGTGAGTTTTAACACCTTTGTAATCTGATATTTATTATATCGTAAACTAATTATATATTCAGTACCTTTGGTCGATTATAACTTCTGTTTTAAAAACCGTGTGATCTTTGCTAATACACCGTTTTATAGAGCTGTAAAAAGAGTACACACTGACCAACTTTCAAAGAACAACAATAAAAATTGACAAAGTTATGTAGCGTACGGGTCAAACCGGAATTTCAGACAAAAACAACCGGAAAAGGCCCAAAGATAAACAAAGACTGTTGCTATGGTTTTTTAAGTGGGCGGAATGAATTCCCCAGGGTAAAATACCCTATATAAGATATTTTTGTCGGGACTGAAGTGCGTGGGCAAACCATATATAGTCAAACTACGGCAAGCGCATGCATGCTGGAAAATAGCCGATAAATAAAAAAAATTAAAAATAAATATTTCTATTCGCCGTATCGCAGCCAAGTTTTACAAAATAAAGAAACAGATAAAAAGCTAAATTTCGACCATTAGAAGTCTGTGGAGATATTAAATATATGAAAATATATTAAAGATTGTTTGAGTTGAACTGAAGTATGACTGGAGGTATGTTTGGGATTAAACTTTTAGTATTTTGATTCTGTAATGTTTAGTTGGCAAAATAGCCCATTGTTAAAAAGCTTATTTTGTAAGGATTCCAATGGTGTTAATTTCATTGCCAGGGGGTAAATATTTTGCAAAGGAGATCGTACTCAAGGTGCTCTTGTGACAACTTGCGACAACATAATTACCGACCACAAAGAGTTTTAGTTTGTAATCTTGTGACCATGAAATATGGTGTTGATAGATAATTAACACCTGCATAGCACACATAGTTTAAAACTGTCTTATTTCGTGCTGGTAGGTCGACATAATTTGTCATATTTCTATACCTGAAATATATCGAACGCGTTTGCCTTTTAATTGTTTCAATTATAAAGATGAGTGATTTCTATACAAGCTGCAGTACTATACTCGATATAGTTCCGGCGCTTTTAGCTGTCCAAATTTTTGGAATCCAAAATGTGCTTTTCCGTTGCTTTAAGTGAACATATAGTAACCAAGCATCAACAAAATACTATAATGTATATACAGCTATTTCAATTAAGGTTGTCTCCGAGCAAAGCGGAAAAGCCGAATACGAGCGCGAAAGGCTTGCTGGGAATCGCTAAAATATTAATGGCCAAGAATTTGACAAACCTCAGTGGATTCCTAAGAAATTAGCAATAATAATTTCAAAGTAGAAACGTATTAAATGTTTTGTGGGCTGTTCTTTGTGGGTAATTCCTTTGAGACGTTTTTATGCATCAGTGGCTCAGAGCTGCGAATGAATCAAGGTGGCATTTATGGCTGACATACAATTTTGTGATGGAACATGTTCGAGGCATTTTCCACTACGTTATAACGACAGGAGTCATGAATAATTGGTATACAGGGTGTATAAAAAACAAACCTTTCGAAATTAACATATTCTTCTTAACCATAAGATTTTATACCCTTGGGAATTTAAAATGCCTTCTAATCTAATGAGTAGCATAAAGTCTTGTACTTAAGAACAATATGTTAATTTCTTAGGAATCCACTGAGGTTTGTCAAATTATTGGTCCATTAATTTTTTTTGGCGATTCCCAGCAAGCCTTTCGCGCTCGTATTCGACTTTTCCGCTTTGCTCGGGGACATCCTTAATTGAAATAGCTGTATGCTATCTCGGGTAGATGGATTCAAATAAAAATTCAAATAAAAATTTGAATAATCCTTTAAATTGATATGCCATACCAAATTGCACTCTTCCACTCTTCCGCTAAACAATTAAGTTTAAGGTGCTTGTGGTAAAAGCAGCACCTTACTACATAATACCATTCAATCGAAAGTCAGACATCGAGTCAGATTGAAAAGCTAATATTAGTTGGCATGTTGATAAGAACCTTCTGTGACTATATCAAGCTTATTCAATGTTAAGTATCAGGAAATGATCTGACAGTCTTACATATCCATTATCATACCTGAAATATTTTACCTAAGGCTATAAGTTAATACTGCTATCTTATTGGATAGAATCAGAAAAGATTTCTAATATAATGATTTCTATTGGCTAAGCTTGGAAAGGGTTTCCAAAACTTAAAAGATTCAGAGTTCTGGGCAGATGATTGGTCCTTACTGGAATGGCTTTCTCAAAGCATATATGACAATGCCCAATTTGTCTGGTTTCATTTGGTTTAGTCTGGTTTTAAATGGCAGGTTGTTTTTGGCAAAAGTGAAAAAAGTTCCCTTTTTCTTATGACCTATTTAAAGAACGAATGAACGCGCTTGTATGTAAAGGACATTTCCAACGTTATAGAGACTCCATATTTTCAAAATGATATAGAAAAGTGCCCCCTTTGGCCAATGCCTCTCCACTTCCCGAAATGCTTCCACGGCCTCTGATATCAAGTTGTATCTTCCATATTTCAAGTTGCATCTTCCATATTAAGTTGTATGGCAAGAGATAATTTCAAAGATTGCATGTGCGTGTTCTGTGCTGAAAACAGGCAGCATTTTATAAACATCATCTGCAGATTTAACTGCAGAACAACACTCCACAGCTAGGTCTATTAATTCAATACTGAAGCCTGTAGATAAAGTAATGTTGCCCGCAAATTAATTTTCATAGCACAAAGATGCTCGATATGGCTTCAAGATCATTTTTGATCCTTGTTTTCTGATCACATGAATATGAAACATGCTCTGTTGTAGGTGTAGGTGTTGGTGTTGCATGATCCTGTGCAGAGTTGCTGGTAACAACCAAGCAGGTTGGACATTTGCATACTGATCTATGATATGAGCAGCAATTATGAAACTCTGATTCCCTTTTTAAGCTGTGACCAAAGTAATTTAAAATAATACTTCTTTTGCATGAGTTAGCTGTAGCAAATTCATGCATAACTTCATCCACTTGATGTTTACCACTCCGAATATCAAAGTTGTTGTAATACATAGTGGCAACCGATGGGCATCCGTCTCTACCTGCACGTCCTGTCTCTTGGAAATATTCTTCTATAGTTTTAGGTACCCCAATGTGAATGACATGACAAATGTCATGAATGTCTATCCCATCCCAAAGGCAATTGTAACAAATAGAACTCTTGCAATACAAACACCTTGAGTAAGTTCTTCAATAATCCTATCCTTTTCATGATCTGGGCATTCAGCATGATACTGTGTGCGAAAAGCCGGTTCTTTGAAATAGGATCTGATCCTTCGGGGAAATATTTATGTTTTTTCAGAGCCTGACTAAAATACAAAAAGCAGTCTGCACAAGTTTGCAGTGTGCCATAAATAATCGTTAATTCCATCTGAAGTTTTAGCTCTTTCAACATATTTGCAACAGGTTTAAGAATGGGATCGAGTTTATCATCTCCATGGGATGGTCTGTTCTTAACATCATAAAATATGTTTTCACAATCTGGACTGACTTCGATTAACTCAACATCTGTTAACTGCAACGATTCAATTATCATAGACTTAGTTTCACTGTTTGCTGTAGCTGTTAGAGCCATAAAGGGCACATTTGCAAAGATACTTCCCAGTATGTCCAATTTTCGATATGCAGGCCTGAAGGTCTTCCTACAAATATGAACAGAACAGTATGACAAGCATGTGACACATAACCTTGCACCTTTAGATCAATGATATGTTAACAAAGCCATCGTCCAAATTCAAGTCAACCCATTGCTGGCTTAGCTTAACAAGTGCAACATACCCTGGTTCACCCTACTTTAACAATTGTAATCCAAGTACTGATGAGTACAATCATCTGGTGTTATACAGAGTAAATACTAAAGTATGTAAGTAACAATTAGCAATTAACTAACACCAGATAACTCTACTTGCTTTACCTTACAAAAGCAAGTAGAGCATATATATGACCAGTAGAGGTGTGCATTGGATTGGACGTTTACAATCCGACATTAATCCGAATCCAATCTGAGTTTTGATAAAGAATTGCAATCCGATCTGAAGAATCCTTTAATAGAATAAATTTCTCAATCAAGTGGAAATGTTTAACCAAATAAATATAAAAGCAAGAAATGCATGACAAGTAGGTGACAAAGTGACTTTGGATTTGCTCATCTCTAATGACCAGTGTAAATCCCGGTTGTAATATTCTATGTACAGTCAGTGGCGTAGCCTGGATTTCCTCTCAGGGGGGCCCAAGAAAACCCAGGGGGGGTCTGTTCTTAACATCATAAAATATGTTTTCACGATCTGGACTGACTTCGATTAACTCAACATCTGTTAACTGCAACGATTCAATTATCATAGACTTAGTTTCACTGTTTGCTGTAGCTGTTAGAGCCATAAAGGGCACATTTGCAAAGATACTTCCCAGTATGTCCAATTTTCGATATGCAGGCCTGAAGGTCTTCCTACAAATATGAACAGAACAGTATGACAAGCATGTGACACATAACCTTGCACCTTTAGATCAATGATATGTTAACAAAGCCATCGTCCAAATTCAAGTCAACCCATTGCTGGCTTAGCTTAACAAGTGCAACATACCCTGGTTCACCCTACTTTAACAATTGTAATCCAAGTACTGATGAGTACAATCATCTGGTGTTATACAGAGTAAATACTAAAGTATGTAAGTAACAATTAGCAATTAACTAACACCAGATAACTCTACTTGCTTTACCTTACAAAAGCAAGTAGAGCATATATATGACCAGTAGAGGTGTGCATTGGATTGGACGTTTACAATCCGACATTAATCCGAATCCAATCTGAGTTTTGATAAAGAATTGCAATCCGATCTGAAGAATCCTTTAATAGAATAAATTTCTCAATCAAGTGGAAATGTTTAACCAAATAAATATAAAAGCAAGAAATGCATGACAAGTAGGTGACAAAGTGACTTTGGATTTGCTCATCTCTAATGACCAGTGTAAATCCCGGTTGTAATATTCTATGTACAGTCAGTGGCGTAGCCTGGATTTCCTCTCAGGGGGGCCCAAGAAAACCCAGGGGGGGTCTGTTCTTAACATCATAAAATATGTTTTCACGATCTGGACTGACTTCGATTAACTCAACATCTGTTAACTGCAACGATTCAATTATCATAGACTTAGTTTCACTGTTTGCTGTAGCTGTTAGAGCCATAAAGGGCACATTTGCAAAGATACTTCCCAGTATGTCCAATTTTCGATATGCAGGCCTGAAGGTCTTCCTACAAATATGAACAGAACAGTATGACAAGCATGTGACACATAACCTTGCACCTTTAGATCAATGATATGTTAACAAAGCCATCGTCCAAATTCAAGTCAACCCATTGCTGGCTTAGCTTAACAAGTGCAACATACCTGGTTCACCTACTTTAACAATTGTAATCCAAGTACTGATGAGTACAATCATCTGGTGTTATACAGAGTAAATACTAAAGTATGTAAGTAACAATTAGCAATTAACTAACACCAGATAACTCTACTTGCTTTACCTTACAAAAGCAAGTAGAGCATATATATGACCAGTAGAGGTGTGCATTGGATTGGACGTTTACAATCCGACATTAATCCGAATCCAATCTGAGTTTTGATAAAGAATTGCAATCCGATCTGAAGAATCCTTTAATAGAATAAATTTCTCAATCAAGTGGAAATGTTTAACCAAATAAATATAAAAGCAAGAAATGCATGACAAGTAGGTGACAAAGTGACTTTGGATTTGCACATCTCTAATGACCAGTGTAAATCCCGGTTGTAATATTCTATGTACAGTCAGTGGCATAGCCTGGATTTCCTCTCAGGGGGGCCCAAGAAAACCCAGGGGGGGGTCTGTTCTTAACATCATAAAATATGTTTTCACGATCTGGACTGACTTCGATTAACTCAACATCTGTTAACTGCAACGATTCAATTATCATAGACTTAGTTTCACTGTTTGCTGTAGCTGTTAGAGCCATAAAGGGCACATTTGCAAAGATACTTCCCAGTATGTCCAATTTTCGATATGCAGGCCTGAAGGTCTTCCTACAAATATGAACAGAACAGTATGACAAGCATGTGACACATAACCTTGCACCTTTAGATCAATGATATGTTAACAAAGCCATCGTCCAAATTCAAGTCAACCCATTGCTGGCTTAGCTTAACAAGTGCAACATACCCTGGTTCACCCTACTTTAACAATTGTAATCCAAGTACTGATGAGTACAATCATCTGGTGTTATACAGAGTAAATACTAAAGTATGTAAGTAACAATTAGCAATTAACTAACACCAGATAACTCTACTTGCTTTACCTTACAAAAGCAAGTAGAGCATATATATGACCAGTAGAGGTGTGCATTGGATTGGACGTTTACAATCCGACATTAATCCGAATCCAATCCGAGTTTTGATAAAGAATTGCAATCCGATCTGAAGAATCCTTTAATAGAATAAATTTCTCAATCAAGTGGAAATGTTTAACCAAATAAATATAAAAGCAAGAAATGCATGACAAGTAGGTGACAAAGTGACTTTGGATTTGCACATCTCTAATGACCAGTGTAAATCCCGGTTGTAATATTCTATGTACAGTCAGTGGCGTAGCCTGGATTTCCTCTCAGGGGGGCCACACTTAACCCTTAATCCTGGAGACTTAAGGACATTGAAAAAAGACTTATTCTTGATGCATAATTCTGCATGAAAATAAAGGATTTTTCAAGTACAGGATAGGTCTTTTAAAGACTCTACAGAAATATGATATTGTTCTTTTTCATTTTCTGAAACCACTTCTGTAACCATAAATGATTGAATGCCACCCTTATTTAACTTTGTAATTTGATCGCACATTAGTGCATTTAACGGCAACATGACCAAGATCAATGACTCAACACATCCTTCACTCAAATGTGAATTTGCCGACATATAATCGAATACATCTGGCAATATTTTATACATTAGCGACTTGCCAAAGCCAGTGGGCAACACGGCCAATACATCTTTCCACGCAAGACTGATTCTACAGCACAGAAATGTTCATCTTTCAGTTTTACATCATGTGAATATAGCTTATTTATCACAATTTTTTTCGCATTATTTAGCAATAAGCTCATTTATCATAAATTGGCAATTTACGGAGCGTATATTTCTTATGGAATAGGGAACCTAGGGTAAACGTTAAAATGGGCAAGTCTATTAAAGTTTAGTTATTTAAAAACAGTTTTTAATAAATTAATTTATATTATAAATCAGTATCTCAAATTCTTGAAAGACAAAAAATCATAAGACGTTATATATAAACAAATTGATATGCAGTGAATATAGCCAGTATAAGTAACACATTTTAGAAACTTTAAACCATACCTTTTCTGATGCAGTTTGTCTGTCAAAGAAGAAATATTTAAACATCTTACAAACGGCAAGCCCGGTGTATTCAATCATTTCGATGTCAGAAAATCTGTATTATTGTGCTATGAAGTTACATGATTACCAAATATAAATAATACGCTGGAGTCTGCACTTCTTGCGTTTAAGCGGTTGAGCTTTTGAGCATGCTCACAACAACCGGAACCCCAGAATTCGGGGGTTCCGGTTTTCTATTTCCCCAGAGCCAATGCCTCCCTCGCCCGCGCACTGGCACTGTTCTGGGTACGAGATTGACGTACATACGGAGAATAGCCACATACTAAACTTATAATATGTTGTACATAGCAAAATTAGATTAAACTAAGTAAACCTGTATAGTGTAAAAACATTCACGAAATAACAATACCTAAAGGCCGGCGCACACGAGAGCTATGTGCTTAGTAAAATGTCATTTGTGACCATTGGCGCAAGCCAGTTGCTCTCGTGTGCGGGCGACATGTCTAGCGATTTTGGTCATTTGTGACATGTAAGCCAAAAATCAAACATGTTTGATAATTTTGGGCACGAATGATCAAATGCTTCGTGTGTGCGGGGAACAAAAGCACTTTGCTTACGGGTTGTTCTTAAAGCGCATGCGTCGTTCCTCAAAATAAATAATTCAAGATGGCCGATTCAGAAGACGAACTAGAAGAACAAGAGTTGTTGCTATTCATTCTGCTTTTGCGTTGCCGACGGCGTTGTGTAAGGGCTTTGAGCCGAAAAACATGGACAAAACGTTGGATTATGAGAAGGCAGAGACTAGGAGCATACGCCAATTTGATTAGCGAATTAAATGTCGAAGACCCCAAAACATTTCGGCAGTTCCACCGATTAGAAAGACAACATTTCGAGCAAATCTTGGCAATGATTTCTCCCGTCATTTCAAAACGCGACACTACAATGCGATCGGCAAACGCCTTTCTATTACGCTGCGTTTTCTTGCAACAGGTATTATTTGTCATTTCAGTTTTGAAATTCTTTTATTGTATTGGTAATTGCATGTGCTTAAGATCATGTTTTATTCATAGCCTATCTTGCTCTTCAGGAGAAACTTTTAGTTTATTTTACCAATTCAGAGTAGGTGAACGAACAATATCAATGATCATTGAAGAAACTTGCCTGTCCATTTACATGGTAATGAAGCCAAACTTTTTGAAGGTACAGTAAGATAATTTAAAATTAATTGGCGAAGGATTATACTCACTCCACTGAAACAAAAATATTTAATATACAACAATTTCAACATAACTTCTAAAACTTTTAACAGTAATTATATGACTAAAGGTAAAAATACGTCCTTTACCATAGTATAATTTAACATTTGGGCCATTCCATTTAATATCCACCCCCCCCCCCCATACGGATGAGTTTTTCTGAAGGGTAACTCTAAAGTCGTTTCTGATGAGGGGTTAAGCCTGTCGGCATCCTTTGATCTCTGCAATTTTTCTGAAAGGTAAGGGGGGAAATGGTTGAAAATATCGAAAGAATTCAGAACCAAGTGGAACTACCCATGTTGTATTGGTGCTATTGATGGGAAGCACATTGCAATGCAGAACCCCAGCAATTGTGGCTCTGAATTCTTCAAGGAGATGCTGGTGTTTCCAGTGAATCTGCCATCAAAAAAGCACTGGATAACAACTCACTTAATTTGCCACCACCAACAAATGTTGAAGGGATTTTGCATTACAAGATCAACCATCACTTTGTTGGAGATGATGCCTTTTCACTGACCACCACCATGATGAAGCCATACCTCCAGCGTCTTTTGGATAAACCCAAGAGAATATTTAATTATAATTATATAAATATCACTATAGATTTTATTAATTTTATATTTTGGCAAGGCAGATTTCGTGTTTTTCTAACAACATTTCCATTGCCTCCTGAACAGGTGACACAGTTGATTTTAGCTGGATGTTGTTTGCACAACTTTTTGGTTGACACCAATAAGCATACCTATACGAGTGCATGTAACACATGGATCTTGGCGATCTGACCAAACCCTAACAAGCATACGGCCAGGAACTAATCGTACACGTAACCCAACAAATAATGCAAAAGAACAAAGAAAACTTCTTACAAATTACTTTAGTAATGCAGGTGCTGTACCATGGCAAGATGGCATTATAAATCCACAAACAGAATAGGTTAATGAAAGGGACATGTTGTAGTACAAACAAACTCTTACATGAAAAAGTTAAGTTTAAGAGTTGTGGCCTATATCATATTCATCATATTAATGTTTATAACTTTATAGGCTCTAATTAGCCAGTCATATCATGTAAAACCAACAAGCCTTGCCATATAATAAGAATAATTATTAGTTATTGACATTTTCCTGCAGGTCTTGACAACAGTACTTGTGAAAAGTTCACACTATATATTGTATTACTTAGTATAAATATGGCGTATGTTGTTCTAATATACAGTGTTTAAATAAATACTTACTGAATCAAGATTAGAAGTTGTTGTCCTTGTTGCAATAAATGGATCCAGAAACTGCATCTTCTCTAGTATCCAAGTAGTACGCCTTGAAAGGTTTTTCCTCGCACTGCCAGATTTTTGTGGTTTCTTCGCTTTTGTGTAGCTATTTCTAAGGCTCTTTAGTTGTTTATTTTACCCAGTCAACTGCACAGTGTAAATGAAATGAAAACGTCAATACATCATTAGGCTTTTAAAGTACCTTTAAAATGGGTAATAACTGCTGATCATTGAATGATCATTGGCCATACGGAGCCATTATAACCAAATCCCCAAAATCTAATATGTATAATCATTTTGTGCATCTCGAAATTTAAGAGGCTGTCTCTCTAAGAACCGACCAAGCGCTCTCGGGCGAAAAAATAGATTTCGCTTAAATTTTTTGTGGAAGTTGCAACAAACCTTCTAATGCTGGAACCGTATTGCAAAATCTCGATTTCACTTTTTTCTTGGATTTTTGCTCGAATTTCTGATTCCTGGCTGAACACCTGAAATTCGATATAAACATAACACTCAAAATGTGTGATTTTTACGCTAAGACTCACAGAATACTGCTCGCTTAAATCACTTGACTTTCATATTATATCATTGATGCGACTCTAATCGAATGTTTACTTATCACAAAATCGCCACGCTTTTAATATTTTGAAAAAAATAACTTTTCAATAGTCAAGCGCCTTTTAACAAGTCGCCATTATCCTTAATATCGGAAATTTTTCACCATTTTTTTTTCGTTAGTGGCACATAATCTTGTCTTGTGATATATTTTCCATATCAGAAAAAAAAACTGTATGGAAATGTAAATATCGCAAGTGAGCGACTCCTAAAGTTGAGCTATTTTTGTCTTCTTTGTTTACTTTTGTAAGCGGAAGTCGCTAAGTCTTTTGTTTTGTTTCTTGAGCAAAATTTTGGTAAATATATTTGTGATCACAGTTAAAATGCTTTGGAAATATAACGTTGTTGTTTGTTTCAGAAATGTGTTCAAAATTTCTTAATTACGGCCTTAAAACTCAAAAATTCCACAGCTCTTACTATAGTATATCTGTTTATCTATCTTCACAAGCTGCAAATTAAGCATTTTGCTTTGTCTTTGACTAGTTTCTGTGCATACTCTAACGCTTCTTGTGTCTATCTACAAATTGTTTTATCGTGGACACGAAATGTTCGAACATTATTTATACTGTTAAGTTAGCTGTCCTTGGTTTGTCATAGATATTCTGGTAGAACAAAAGAAAATGCGAGGTAGCTAGAGGATAATAATCTAGAATATAATGCAAACACTACAGTGCATTTCAACTTCATTACTTCATGTATATTTTTATAGCGACTGCACTTCCCTGCGCTGAAAAAAACAATAATGAACAACTTATCTATTTTGCTACACACGAGAAATGCCATTATTAAATATATCAAGATCGCCTATCTAATTTTCCCCTGCAATGCGGATGTCCTGTATCTTATTTAAAGCATGTCTGAACATGTCAGACATTTATTTATTTATGCATTTATCGGCTTTATCTCCTGCATTTGTTCCAGAATATTCCATTGATATTTTGATAATAACAAAACTGTTATTTTGAATATACTTTTTGTTATACTGCCCAAATTGTGGAGTAGTTGGGAGAAAGCTTGGATGACAGTGATTGTGAACCCCCTTCCCCACTTCCATTTTAATAAAAAACTTCGGGGATCCTCCTTATAACCCCCATGCGCCACAAATCGCGCCTTCCGCGCTAGCAAGCGAAGTCCTCTTGTTAACGTTTCACGACACCACTGGTTTTAAATTATGAAAATATAACAAAATTATCCTCTGGAACAAGTGCATTTTTCTACCATTGTCCGAACTTTAGCGACAAGGTCGTCTTTTCTGTCTCTACTCGTAAAAGAAAGTTCGAAGTACTGGCAAATTTCCTTCAGCATGATCACCTTAAAAGTTGAAAGTTTCTTCTGACGATTAAGTTCACACAGGTCAAACATACCATAAAATACAGGATGGACGACATTCATTTCGCGAAAGATGCGATTTCTCAGGTTTCTCCTTTCTTCTTCTTCCTCCTCGTCCATTTCCTCATCTTCGACTGCCGATGCGTTTTCTCCTGAAGATGGATTTCCATCCCGCCTTTTTTTAAGTCTAGAAAAAAAGCTCGCTACTTGGTTTTTGTTCAACCAATCGTCTCTGCAGAAGAGCTTCTCGCCACATTCATTCTTTGCACATCTCATGTCAGAAGCAACTTGAGCAGCGTTATATTTTTGCCCCGTCCTCTCTCTGTAATCAAATTTCGCTACTAAATATTGACAGACTTTTTGTGAAAACCGAACTTTTCCCCGAAGTTGCTTACTCAAAGCCCAGCCCATGTCCAATTTGTTTTCTCCCTCTTGCAGTGACGATTCTGCTTCAGGTGCTGCGGACGTATTTGTGGAAACTGTCGCATATCTGCTGGCCCATTCTCTTCTCAGAGTGTCAAAAACGTTTTCTTTATTTACAAAACGACTATGTTGTCCCAGACCAACATGAAGTTCTAACTCTTCAATAGATTCAAAAGCGTAGTTACAATTTGATTCAGGACAATCAAATAATCTTGTAGCCTCTTCACTATCAGACTCTTCGTTCTTTTTAGAAATAGATTGTGCGCGGCTTGAAATGACTACCGGTGGAAACATCTCATCAACATTCAACTGTGTTGCTTCTTGATGAGTCATGTAGATTTCCTTATTTGGAATGTGTTTTCCTTTGCCTACACCGTATGCTTTCGATATGGTAACACCAGCCTTAGTGTAGCTGAAATTATGAAACGAACTGAAATTTTGCAGCTTTTTAACTTCAAGACGTTTCACGTTTCCATTTAGATGGTTTACTGACGATGTTGTCCCTTTTACTGCCCGCTTAGTGAGAGCTGTGTGCATGTCTTTGGCATTTAGAACGTCATTTCCTTCATCACAATACCTGCGAATAGATGATTTGAGTGGACAAATGATTCTGTCGCAAATATCCTTTCGTTGCTGTGGTTCTGAAAAATCATAACTGTGTACATCCACACCAACACGATCACCAATATCCTTGATTGCTGCTATTAATTCGTTATTGTGGTAGCAACCGGCCTCATCCGAGCGAATTCTCACATACTTCACGTTAGGCATGTCGATTTTAATCTTGCAAAGAAGGTCCTCGAAAACTGATGCTACTCCGAACCAATCTTGCGAGCTCGGATCAAACAGATGAACATAAGAAGTAACTTTCATGACAATTAAAGCTGATGAGCCATCCAAATTTTCTAGCGCATTCTGTTTGGCTAACTCTTGATTGACTGATCGAACAATGTGTGCTTTCCACTTGAATATGTACTCTTGTGCTTCTTTGAAGTCATGAAGAAGAGTTTCTCGATAATCTCGAGTAAACGAACTTTGTGAATGTTCCTTTATCGTTGTCTCCAATTCCTTTAGCGTAGTTTTAAGCAGTTCGCAGTTTTCACATATCAGCAAATGCTGATGCTTGCACTTGGTTAACTTTCCAAAAGGCTCATGAAGCTCTTGTAGAGTCTTAATGGAATATTCGTATGCATATATGCTAAGGATTTGCATTAGTAAAAGCTGTTATTAATGCAAGTGTTTCTTTTAATGGTTTTTCCTTCTCGATGTTTATCGACTGGAATAATGTCTGTCCATCAGATGGAGCAATGATGTCACAGATCAATTTGCACGCCTCGGTAGCTCGTCCTTTGTATTCCTGCTTTTCTTTCTCTGTCGCAGTCTCCCAATTACTGTTTAGACGATATTGAAGGGGTTGAGGTTGTTCAAGACCAGCAGCTTCCGCCATGCTTTTTAAACCTTCATTGTAAACATCCAAGACTGGTAGAGCAGATGCATTGTCAGATGCATATTCCGAGCTATTGCTGTCATTCCCGCTCCAGCAGCTAGGTATCCAGGTCTGGGAACAAAGGATGGATTTGGGTGTTTCCTCAAGAGACAAGTTGCTCAACAGACTGTCTTCAATTCCTGATGCATGTGCTGGCCTATTAAGCAAAAAATAAAAATATATTTATTAATTGTTGCTTAAGGCTGGTTTACACTATCAAAGCAGAGGAGGAATGGTGAGTATACCACAATGCATTGCATCTCATTAATATTCACATTTGCGATTTTCAACAAAGTTAGGTGAAAAATTGTTGAAATATATTGCGATTTTTATCCCTAAAGATGTGATTTTTTGGAAGGTATGTTTTAATAATTGTTTTGTTTAGGTATCTAATTTAGTTATTTTTTACTTGTTTGGTATAGATATTTCTTTTTAGTTATGTTAATTACGCATTGTATTTACGCTTTTTCCGGGTCAGAGGGCATGCCACAAAAGTGACCTTGAAACAATGCTGGAGCTAATTAGCTTTTTTAAACAGAAACGGGGAAAAAATCACGTCATCATATTCAGCAAGTTTTGTTCTTTATATTGGTACTTTAAAACCTTAAATAGCTCCAATAAATCGAGGAGTAATCGCGGTTTGAAAATGGGGTATTTTTGCTGTATTCTAACGCAGATGGCGGGAATAGACCGCGTTGTGATCATTATGGCGCGAGGGAATCTTGTGTATGATGCACTATTTTATATTGTATTTAGAAGCATACGCATATATGTTGCTATATATTTTGATACCTGCAATATATATTTAACTGTACTGACTGTATTTTTCTATTTTATTATAGAATTCGGGAAAAAATGGAATCTGACGACAGCGATGTTTATAATATTATTGACATTGTTGATGAGGAAAATGATATTGCCAAGAGGACATATATTTCTAAAGGAGATACGCCGGGAAAACCTGTGAACAAGTCACGAAGAGTTGCACGTACGGAGAATTCATCATCCAGTCGAGCTTTGTGTCAGAGTCCTGGAATGTCACCAAAGGTAAAAATTATACAAAGGTCTCATTTATAGCACTTGCTGTATATATACAGATAAATATAAATACAGTGTATCAACTGTTGTTATAGAAAGATATCCAGAAGGAGGAAACTTACTCCTACAAAGAAGTCCCCAGTAAAATTTCATCAATGGACCTTTGAGGAAGACAAGGCATTTGTTGAGTTCATAGTGATAATTTGCCAAAACAGATCCAAAATATGGAAAAATGTCTGTTGGAGAGTGGCCAGCATTTGGTAAAAAGAACAGTTTCTGGGACAATGGTGCCAAACATATTAAATGTGGTACTTCTTCTAACATTCTCTTATCAAGTAAGTTAATGCTACTGTTAGATGTCTAATTCATTAATATATATATATACAGGGATTTCAGAATTAGTTCAATATAGACTGTTGTGATAATAAATTAGCAGGCGGTAATGTGGATTTTAAGTTGTCTGTTATTGAAATTGTTTTAAAATTTGACCGACAGGTCACAGTTGCCAGCGGTAAAGCTCATAGTAACCCAGCGGTAAAGCTCAAAGTAACCCAGCGGCTGCCGGCTTATTTTGAAAGCCCTTAGTATAAAAAGAGTAAGATCAAGGATGTTTTTAAATATTATTCAATCATAGATGTGATGTTACTTCATTCTTGTGTTCATGCCTTTTATATAGATTGCCGTCTGCGATCACGAGTAACTGTTGTGTACAGGAAAAAGTTTGCAACATTGGAAGATGCTGAAATCCATTATGGTTTGACATTATCTGACAGTTTAGCAGAACTAGTGATTGATAAGAGGCCACCACCACCCTCAGCACCCCCATCACTACCACCCTTGGCACCATTACCACCCTCAGCACCACCATCGGCACCACCACCACCCTCGGCACCCCTACCAACACCACCCTCGGCACCCCTACCAACACCACCAACAACAAGTGATGCCCAACCATTACTTATGATTGTTTAAAGGCCTAATTAACGAGCCGTTGTGGCGAGTACATAGATACAGCTTTTGTGATTGGTTGTTGTACTTGTGACGTCATAAAAACACATACGCATGTATTCACTTACAAGCTCTAGATGTATTCGTTTTATATAACAAATTCTATTTGTTTGATATAATAAAAAGGAGAAAAAACGAATTAGACAGGTAAATAGTTCACTTTCATTTGCGAAATTGAGAACTTGAAATTTTACAAATATCATGGCATGCCCACATAATTTTCACAAATAAGTAAATACTATTGGCCAGCTTAAATCATATGACCAATTTTTATCAGCTTTTTATAATCGTGACACAGTTCTGTGCATCTGGGCTCTGATACTGTATATCACATCTCAACCAATGAAACAGTAGATATACATAAGATGGATTTTCTGGCCATGAGTGTGTACCCACAGAAATCCCCCCCCCCCAAGAAATTTACAGGAGTGATGTAATATGATTGAAATAAAGTTTAATTATGTTACACCTTTTTGCACACCCCCAGAGCAAAATTGGAAAATCCATCTATGAGCAAAATATAGACAGGAATTGTTTTCAAATCAGTTATGACTTATGGAGGTCGTCACTTCTCACATCCCCAATAAAACCCCCAGAGGCTCTGGCACCCAGGTTGTTACTAATTAGGTAGACAATATAATAAATACACACAGTGAATTGTTTATGAAAACAATTTATTTCTTTCATAAAATTCAAGTTACAAATCATATCATAATTACAGTAGACCTGAAATAAGAAATGCATAAAATGTTTAAGAAATGTTGCACCATTTTCATTCAACCAAAACACATGGGAAGAATTAGGTTGATTAAGAAAACAAAAAGATAAAAACACAATAATTTACAATATTCTAGTAATCTATATCACTGTTATAATTGTTTCTTGGATCATCTCTGTCCCATGGTCCACTTTTCACAATCAGCAATGCTGCACAGTAGAGTAATGTATTTTCCCTGGGAGCATATCTTCTCTTTAAACTTTCGAGAGAAACTGATCGTACTTTATTTCTATGCATAGCTCGCTTAAGTTTAGGTATTTTGTTCACCGCACAATAACCAATAACATGCCACTTGTTGTTGTGAAAAATTGAAAATTTCAAAGCATTTTTGTCTTTAACATTGTCTCGTTCAGATTCCACATTAAATTGTAAATCAAGCTTTGCCGATCTCCTCCACATGCAGCTTGCAAGAGCACCTTGGTATCTTTGTTCATGCCAAGACCCAACAACAACAAATTTTTCAGCATATAAAATCTCCCTGTTATCATCACCACCATCAAGATCACCATCATTACCATCACCTGTACCAGCACCACCAAGATCACCAGCACCATCAAGATCACCAGCACCATCAAGATCACCAGCACCATCAAGATCACCAACACCATCAAGATCACCAACACCATCAAGATCACCAACACCATCAAGATCAAGATCACCATCACCACCAAGATCACCATCCTCTTCATCAAGACCATCGTCGTCTTCCCTGGAATCATAAGTATCCTCTGTTACAGAATCTTCCACATCCAAAGTTTGAGTTAATTCTCTGATTTCCTCCATCTCTCTTCTCTCATCACATCATCATCATTCAACATCCGATGAAGTGGAATACCCACCAAGCACACAGGATTTATTGGTTGTAGGGTACAGTTACATCCACTTTCCCCTTGTAAGTTTACTGGTGACAACACGTTGTCTAACTCTTCGTTAACAGTATCCGGATCTCGAGGTTGAACTGCTTGAGAAGGTGGTGTTGGCAGAATATCAAAATCCCATAAAATAACATTATAAAACACAAGATTTTGTCCTTTTTCATCTCGCCGAGGATCATTGAGGTCCGAGAACTACAAGATATGAGAACAATGTTGGTAGTGTAGTAAAGACTAAATTGTAGTAAATAGCAACAAAATAAAGCTTATCTATAAACTTTAGTAACTGGATTCCCAGCCATAAAAGTGCATATAAATTTGAAAATAGATAGCACAAATATATTATTGCCGACGTTGGTTATCTGAGTATGAATCCTATACACGCCCAGAAATCTGAAATTAAAAAGCAAAAACGGGCTTTGATGAAGGCGAAGCCTGAAAGTCAAAGTGAAAGTAACCTATAATTGCTTCGCTAAGTATTTGCTTTTATTTTGTAATTTGTAATACGTTTCACGATTAAAACAAATACCTACCTTAAAAATACAACTGGAATGTATCTCTATCTGTACGGGACTACTGCAATCAGCGAACATTTCGTCAACTTTTATGCCATTAACAGTTGCATGCTCGACAAATAGCGATCTTCTGATGTCCAAACTATCCAAAAAACTGATGTGAATCTCACGACATTCAAACTGAACACACGATAATCCATTGGGAACCAGCAGCATAGGCTCCGACGATACACAATGAACAAAAAGAAGCTCATGTCCTTCCAAAACTGAAGCTTTATGGCCGCGAATTGGGCTTATAAAATCCGCCATATCTCTCACTTCTGTTGTGTTGATAGCGACAGCCAAGCGAATAATGAGCGCGCTTGTCCGAAAAATGAATAATATATAATTAATCGCAAAGCATCACGGTATAGTCACCATTCCTCCTCTGCTATCAAAGTGTGTGACATTGTAAACACCTTCAAAGGGGGCGGTTGCTTTGACCAAAGAGATGGTTCGTTGCGTAATACGTTGATATTATGATTCCACAGGCTTCACTTTATTTATTACAAATGTTAAAAGATAGGAACGCACAATTTTTAGTACGTTTTTATGTCTCTATCGTTGTAAAAATAAAACACAACTGTACATTAAATACATTCCTCACTTTGTAACAGCGCTTTTTTCCACTATGTGCAGGATATGATGCTGACAAGAACGAAGAGGTCTCCAAAATCGCCCAAGACTATGTCGATGTCTTGGGCAGACAACCATACTTTTAATCTGTTCATTTCGAGGTGAAACAATCCAGCTCTTGTCAGAATAAGTTCGTATTCCTTTAAATTATATTTCGAAAGGTGGGAACTGACGAGATGATTTTGGACGTCTTCTCTGCAGTCGAATAAATTTACAATCGCACTTACACCACGACTTTCCCCGCATACAATATTTCCCAAATTGGACAGAGAGCAATGTTTTTCCATTTACAAAAAGAATTAGTCAGGTATTGTTCACATTATATCTATAACCGGACAATATTTAATCGTGACTTAATATTTACTTCGCTTACTTTGACAATGCTTTTACTAATAAATATAGCTTAGACGACAGCGTGAGAAATGTACAATATTTATTCCATTAGTTTCTGGACTAGGAAAATGGGTTGAAACTTACATTACAATTAAATATTTATATATATGACGCATCTGAACATGCATGTACAGAATAGTAAAATTATACTAGAAACCAAAAGGAACAAAAAACCGATGATTTTACATCTTTTGTAACATTACGACTGTGATCACAAAGATTTTGCCAAAATTTTGCTTGAGAAACCAAACAAAAGACTGCGTAATTTAATATATCAAAGCGACTTCCGCTTACAAAAGTAAACAAAGAAGACAAAAATAGCTCAACTTTAGGAGTCGCTCACTTGCGATATTTACATTTGCATACAGGTTTTTTTTCTGATATCAAATCTTTGGGTAATTCTTTTTTATGGAAAACATATCTCAAGACAAGATTAAGTGCCACTAAAGAAAAAAAAAAAGTCAAAATTTTCCGATATTAAGGATAATGGCGACTTGTTAAAAGGCACTTGACTATTGAAAAGGTTTTTTTTCAAAATATTAAAAGCGTGGCGATTTTGTGATAAGTAAACATTCGATTAGAGTCACATCAATGATATAATATGAAAGTCAAGTGATTTAAGCGAGGAGTATTGTGAGTCTTAGCGTAAACTCACACATTTTGAGTGTTAGGTTTATCTCGAATTTCAGGTGTTCAGCCAGGAATCAGAAATTCGAGCAAAAATCCTAGAAAAAAGTGAAATCGAGATTTTGCAATACGGTTCCAGCATTAGAAGGTTTGTTGCAACTTCCACAAAAAATTTAAGCGAAATCTCTTTTTTCGCCCGAGAGTGCTTGGTCAGTTCTTAGAGAGACAGCCTCTTAAGTATTTTAACCATTCAACTGGATTCAAAATTTCAAATATTTTAATAAAGTATGTGTCAAATAAATTTACCTGTTTGCTGAAGATTTTCCGCAATGTTCGCAAAGGCGGCCTCGCGTGTATCCCGGATTTTAAAATCTGCTGAGCGAACATCATATAAACAAGGAAAATCCTGCCATAAATCAACCAATTTGTATTCGATAATAACTTCTGATACCATATTGCTATCGGCCATCTTGAACGACGCATGCGCTTTAAGAACAACCCATAAGCAAAGTGCTTTCGTTCCCCGCACACACGAAGCATTTGATCATTCGTGACCAAAATTATCAAACATGTTTGATTTTTGGCTTACATGTCACGAATGACCAAAATCGCTAGACAAGTCGCCCGCACATGAGAGCAACTGGCTTGCGCCAATGGTCACAAATGACATTTTGCTAAGCACATAGCTCTCGTGTGCGCCGGCCTTAAAGCTATACAACAGTAGAAATATTTTATACCCCGTTGTGTGGCTGCATTTGCGACTCTGCTTCGTGTAGTATGTGATCATCCTTATGTTCTGACTGTTCGTCACCTGGTGGTGATGCTGCTGGTGTTGGTTGAATAAGGTGTCGCTTTTTGTCCGCCATAACTGTGGAAATTTGTACGGTTCGGATTCTTTGTTTTCTCCTTCGGTCCTTCTGGTGTCAGCCAACAGAATTCACACTAAATGGTGCAATTTTTGCTAGGTGTGGTCCTTTAAATACCATGTATATACCATGTGATACATAATCTGCATATATATGACCTAATTATACGTCAATTCCATTTACATCTGATCACGAGCATTTCGATTAGTACATTTTGTACTTTAAATCACTAAACTGGTAATTACCTAGCCAACCAATCAACTCCCCAAACATGCCTGATTGAACACAAACCAGATAACACTTTCGTAAGATACTGTATGATATCCTAAGATACTTTATGAGATCCTAAGATGATATTCTAAGATACTGTACGATATCCTAAGATGATATCCTAAGATACTGTATGATATCCTAAGATACTGCACAATATCCTAAAATGATATCCTAAGATACTCTATGAGATACTGTATGATATCCTAAGATACTTTATGAGATCCTAAGATGATATTCTAAGATACTGTACGATATCATAAGATGATATCCTAAGATACTGCATGATATCCTAAGATACTGCATGATATCCTAAGATACTGCATGATATCCTAAGATACTGACTAAAACTATGATTATGACTACCTCCAAATCGAGCGAGCCTACCTCCAAATAAAGAGAGCCTACCTCCAAATCAAGCATGCTTAGCTCTATATCACGTGAGCTTAGCTCCGAGCAGAGCTCTGAGGTGTAAGGAAACCCCTGAGCCGAGCTCTAAGATGAAAAGATTGCTCCGAGCCCAGCCTAGTATATTTCTCTGAGCCTAGTATATATCTCCGAGCCTAGTATATATCTCCGAGCCTACTATATAACTTCGAGCCGAGCTTAGTATAAGGAAGATAAAGATAAGGAAGATAAATCCACTCCTCCCTCTAACTCTCTCTCTAACCCTCTCTCTAACCCTCGTTCTAAATCTAACCCTCTTTCTAACCCTAACTGTATTACGCTAAGTCTAGCTCTAGTTAATAGTCGCAGCCCTCAGCTTAACCTTGTTGTTAGAACTGAAATCAGTGCAAGTATCAGAGTTAGGGTTAGAGAGAGGATTGCAGTTAGAAAGAGAGGATTGCAGTTAGGGAAGGAGTTAGAGAGAGGGTTAGAGGGAGGAATGTGATTAATCTTCCTTATCTTGATCTTCCTTATCTTTTTTATCCTCCTTATAAAGATCTTCCTTCTCATTATCTTCCTTATACTACAACTGTTTAAACATTTTTGAACAAATATAATAACTGATTTAGTGTGAAAAAAATCTGAAATGGGAAAAGATCATCTTACTTTTTTTTTATGGTGGAGTAAATTATTAACATATTACCAGGCACCTTGTTGTATACAGTATATTTAAAATATGCCAATTATCATATTGTGAAGTTATTTTATATGACCGGCAGCTAGTGAAAATGTTGAAAATCAGATTATTCAGATGATGGTAGTGAATATTTTGTAAATTATAACAAAAAATAACAATCCTTGGAACCTTAAAATATATAATTAACATATAGTGCGTGGACAAGTAAATTGTTTGGATTTAATCCCTGAGCCGCACGAAACGCCATGCGAGGAACTAATTCCACCCGGATATTTACACCGGGTATGTGAAAACACAGTGGAATCCAAAGTCTAGCTCTAGTTAATAGTCGCAGCCCTCAACTGTCAGTCGCAGCCCTCAAACTTCAAAACAGTTGAAGTTTTCTGAAAATATTTTGACGAGTATGTAATAACATGTCTACTTTATATAGTGGGGCAATTCATAATTTTATAGTTAAAAGTACAAATATTTATATTACTCTTATCATTTTGTACAAGTAAAAAATTGTGTGTTGCTATGGTTACAATGATTGACCGAATACTTCATGTTACAATAAATTTTGGGAAGTATAATTCCTAAGTTCGAATAGGCGAGGGGATTCTGCATGAGTGTATTTCTAGTTGGTAAAATATAAACAAGGTAGGATGAAAAACAGGTTCATGGGAAAAGGCTATATTGGAGGGTCAGACTCCTAACAGCTGGAATCTGACCCTAGGTGGGCTAGGTCAGATCATTTAGAGATTATCATCTCAGTAACCTTGGAGAAAGGTTACTAATTTATAAAATATCTCATAAAAAGTCCTTTTCATATATTGGCTGTATTGCATTTCTATGTTAAATGCTGTATGGTAATTGCACAGCACTTCAGATGACTAAGACAATTTGCTAGCCATATATCACACACATTTTTATTGTATGTACATACATGTTAAAGAAATACAAACTTTATATTAAGATTTTCCTTCGCATCTCGTTCGATGGGATTAATAGTAGAAGGTGTTAGTAGAGGAATACTGAAGGAAATTTATATACATTTTTAGACCTAGCCAGGAGCATTTGCAAGCGAAAAAAAATGCAACTTAGGCCCTCTGACAGGAAGGGCCCTATTGCCCTGCAATTAGGGCAATCTCTGTTCGAGTATTCCATCTACTAACACCTTAAACTTTATATTATGCTTCTTTGCAATATATATCAGGGGCCGGTTGTTCAAAAGCCGGTTAACTTAACCCTAGGTTAGGAGCTAACCTTGGATTAACTTTTTTAACCCTAGGTTAGCTAACCTAGGGTTAAAATCGAGTTGTTCAAAGCAGGGTTAAAGGTACGATTAGCTAACCCTAGGTTAAGCACTTAACCTTAGGTTAAAAAGCACGCGAGTTTTAAATTTGTTTTACAAAATGGCGGCAGTTTCTTTGGGAAAGGAAAGGAAACTTAACTTTACAGTGTCCGAAATAGACATGTTAACAAATAAAGTTGAAGAAAATTTAGAAATATTGCAATCTAAATTGACAAATTCGGTGACAAAACGAATGAAATAAATGCAGTAGGAGTGGCGAACCGGACGACGCATGAATGTAAAGAGAAGTGGAAAAACTTGACAAGCTCGGCCAAGAAAAAGTTCGCGGACATCCGAAGACAGACTGCAAAAACTGGAGGTGGTCCTCCGCCAAAAGAAGCATCCCCAGCAGAGGAAAAAATAATTAAACTTTTTGAAGAAACTCCTCTTTTTACGGGACATGAAGGTTTTTAAACAGGTATGAAATAAAATGCGTTACTTGGGCAAGTGTTTACAATGACGGCGTAACTAGTTACCAGCCGCTCTCCTCGTTTAGTAATTTACAAAACAGTGAAGAATTTTTTATTTTTAACAATAAATATAAACACAAAAGATGCTTTCTCCAAGTATTTCATATGCTGACACAAAAATAAGATAAGTATCTTTCTGAAAGAGTATTCTAGACTTCTAGTTATGCCAGTGTGACCAGATTTGGTAAATTAATTTACTTTTGGTAAAATTTGGTAAATTTTGACAAAGTTTTGGTAAATAAAAATTTTGGTAAATTTTTTGGTAAAATTTCTCAAAAGTAGAGAAATTTAGTACTTTTTTGGTAAAATCTAGTTTGCTGTCATTTCACTGATATCTTGTAATTTAAAGTTACCCCCAGATGTCCAGCCTGAAATCCCCAATTTCAGGCATGCGCCTAAAATAGGTCATTTGTGGGTTAATTATGGTCACGTATATCGTCTTGGCAGGGAATTTGTATACTCAGTTTGTTTTTACATGTTCATATTCAGTGATCGCATTTATGCTAAAAGCATTTGTTACGACAATGACTGAATCTGACAGTACTATTGGACAGTAAGACAGAGTGGGAGTTGAAGCCAGAATTTTCGAAATGCGAGTTAAGCGAAAGTGATTCAACGGAAAATTTTGCGTTTTACAAAGTATGTCGATTTCAAATTCAAGCTCGTTTGGTTACAATTCGCCTACATGGAAAAAATGCGAAACACTTACTTAATTAATGAGTAGTATGTCGGGTAGCTCGAAGAGTAATTAGATAATAAAACTATTGTCGAAATTCAAAATATATCATTGCTCATCAGGAGTTTTCATATCAGTTTTTTAATCTTGTACTTATTCCTTGCATTCTTCACAATACTATTAACAAGATCTTTTTAATAAATTTACCTGTTTGCTGAAGATTTTCCGCAATGTTCGCAAAGGCGGCCTCGCGTGTATCCCGGATTTTAAAATCTGCTGAGCGAACATCATATAAACAAGGAAAATCCTGCCATAAATCAACCAATTTGTATTCGATAATAACTTCTGATACCATATTGCTATCGGCCATCTTGAACGACGCATGCGCTTTAAGAACAACCCATAAGCAAAGTGCTTTCGTTCCCCGCACACACGAAGCATTTGATCATTCGTGACCAAAATTATCAAACATGTTTGATTTTTGGCTTACATGTCACGAATGACCAAAATCGCTAGACAAGTCGCCCGCACATGAGAGCAACTGGCTTGCGCCAATGGTCACAAATGACATTTTGCTAAGCACATAGCTCTCGTGTGCGCCGGCCTTAAAGCTATACAACAGTAGAAATATTTTATACCCCGTTGTGTGGCTGCATTTGCGACTCTGCTTCGTGTAGTATGTGATCATCCTTATGTTCTGACTGTTCGTCACCTGGTGGTGATGCTGCTGGTGTTGGTTGAATAAGGTGTCGCTTTTTGTCCGCCATAACTGTGGAAATTTGTACGGTTCGGATCTTTGTTTTCTCCTTGGTCCTTCTGGTGTCAGCCAACAGAATTCACACTAAATGGTGCAATTTTTGCTAGGTGTGGTCCTTTAAATACCATGTATATACCATGTGATACATAATCTGCATATATATGACCTAATTATACGTCAATTCCATTTACATCTGATCACGAGCATTTCGATTAGTACATTTTGTACTTTAAATCACTAAACTGGTAATTACCTAGCCAACCAATCAACTCCCCAAACATGCCTGATTGAACACAAACCAGATAACACTTTCGTAAGATACTGTATGATATCCTAAGATACTTTATGAGATCCTAAGATGATATTCTAAGATACTGTACGATATCCTAAGATGATATCCTAAGATACTGTATGATATCCTAAGATACTGCACAATATCCTAAAATGATATCCTAAGATACTCTATGAGATACTGTATGATATCCTAAGATACTTTATGAGATCCTAAGATGATATTCTAAGATACTGTACGATATCATAAGATGATATCCTAAGATACTGCATGATATCCTAAGATACTGCATGATATCCTAAGATACTGCATGATATCCTAAGATACTGACTAAAACTATGATTATGACTACCTCCAAATCGAGCGAGCCTACCTCCAAATAAAGAGAGCCTACCTCCAAATCAAGCATGCTTAGCTCTATATCACGTGAGCTTAGCTCCGAGCAGAGCTCTGAGGTGTAAGGAAACCCCTGAGCCGAGCTCTAAGATGAAAAGATTGCTCCGAGCCCAGCCTAGTATATTTCTCTGAGCCTAGTATATATCTCCGAGCCTAGTATATATCTCCGAGCCTACTATATAACTTCGAGCCGAGCTTAGTATAAGGAAGATAAAGATAAGGAAGATAAATCCACTCCTCCCTCTAACTCTCTCTCTAACCTCTCTCTAACCCTCGTTCTAAATCTAACCCTCTTTCTAACCCTAACTGTATTACGCTAAGTCTAGCTCTAGTTAATAGTCGCAGCCCTCAGCTTAACCTTGTTGTTAGAACTGAAATCAGTGCAAGTATCAGAGTTAGGGTTAGAGAGAGGATTGCAGTTAGAAAGAGAGGATTGCAGTTAGGGAAGGAGTTAGAGAGAGGGTTAGAGGGAGGAATGTGATTAATCTTCCTTATCTTCCTTATCTTGATCTTCCTTATCTTTTTTATCCTCCTTATAAAGATCTTCCTTCTCATTATCTTCCTTATACTACAACTGTTTAAACATTTTTGAACAAATATAATAACTGATTTAGTGTGAAAAAAATCTGAAATGGGAAAAGATCATCTTACTTTTTTTTTATGGTGGAGTAAATTATTAACATATTACCAGGCACCTTGTTGTATACAGTATATTTAAAATATGCCAATTATCATATTGTGAAGTTATTTTATATGACCGGCAGCTAGTGAAAATGTTGAAAATCAGATTATTCAGATGATGGTAGTGAATATTTTGTAAATTATAACAAAAAATAACAATCCTTGGAACCTTAAAATATATAATTAACATATAGTGCGTGGACAAGTAAATTGTTTGGATTTAATCCCTGAGCCGGCACGAAACGCCATGCGAGGGAACTAATTCCACCCGGATATTTACACCCGGGTATGTGAAAACACCAGTGGAATCCAAAGTCTAGCTCTAGTTAATAGTCGCAGCCCTCAACTGTCAGTCGCAGCCCTCAAACTTCAAAACAGTTGAAGTTTTCTGAAAATATTTTGACGAGTATGTAATAACATGTCTACTTTATATAGTGGGGCAATTCATAATTTTATAGTTAAAAGTACAAATATTTATATTACTCTTATCATTTTGTACAAGTAAAAAAATTGTGTGTTGCTATGGTTACAATGATTGACCGAATACTTCATGTTACAATAAATTTTGGGAAGTATAATTCCTAAGTTCGAATAGGCGAGGGGATTCTGCATGAGTGTATTTCTAGTTGGTAAAATATAAACAAGGTAGGATGAAAAACAGGTTCATGGGAAAAGGCTATATTGGAGTAGGGTCAGACTCCTAACAGCTGGAATCTGACCCTAGGTGGGCTAGGTCAGATCATTTAGAGATTATCATCTCAGTAACCTTGGAGAAAGGTTACTAATTTATAAAATATCTCATAAAAAGTCCTTTTCATATATTGGCTGTATTGCATTTCTATGTTAAATGCTGTATGGTAATTGCACAGCACTTCAGATGACTAAGACAATTTGCTAGCCATATATCACACACATTTTTATTGTATGTACATACATGTTAAAGAAATACAAACTTTATATTAAGATTTTCCTTCGCATCTCGTTCGATGGGATTAATAGTAGAAGGTGTTAGTAGAGGGAATACTCGAAGGAAATTTATATACATTTTTTAGACCTAGCCAGGAGCATTTGCAAGCGAAAAAAAATGCAACTTAGGCCCTCTGACAGGAAGGGCCCTATTGCCCTGCAATTAGGGCAATCTCTGTTCGAGTATTCCATCTACTAACACCTTAAACTTTATATTATGCTTCTTTGCAATATATATCAGGGGCCGGTTGTTCAAAAGCTGGTTAACTTAACCCTAGGTTAGGAGCTAACCTTGGATTAACTTTTTTAACCCTAGGTTAGCTAACCTAGGGTTAAAATCGAGTTGTTCAAAGCAGGGTTAAAGGTACGATTAGCTAACCCTAGGTTAAGAACTTAACCTTAAGTTAAAAAGCGCGCGATTTTTAAATTTGTTTTACAAAATGGCGGCAGTTTCTTTGGGAAAGGAAAGGAAAAAAAAGGAAACTTAACTTTACAGTGTCCGAAATAGACATGTTAACAAATAAAGTTGAAGAAAATTTAGAAATATTGCAATCTAAATTGACAAATTCGGTGACAAAACGAATGAAATAAATGCAGTAGGAGTGGCGAACCGGACGACGCATGAATGTAAAGAGAAGTGGAAAAACTTGACAAGCTCGGCCAAGAAAAAGTTCGCGGACATCCGAAGACAGACTGCAAAAACTGGAGGTGGTCCTCCGCCAAAAGAAGCATCCCCAGCAGAGGAAAAAATAATTAAACTTTTTGAAGAAACTCCTCTTTTTACGGGACATGAAGGTTTTTAAACAGGTATGAAATAAAATGCGTTACTTGGGCAAGTGTTTACAATGACGGCGTAACTAGTTACCAGCCGCTCTCCTCGTTTAGTAATTTACAAAACAGTGAAGAATTTTTTATTTTTAACAATAAATATAAACACAAAAGATGCTTTCTCCAAGTATTTCATATGCTGACACAAAAATAAGATAAGTATCTTTCTGAAAGAGTATTCTAGACTTCTAGTTATGCCAGTGTGACCAGATTTGGTAAATTAATTTACTTTTGGTAAAATTTGGTAAATTTTGGTAAATTTTTTGGTAAAATTTCTCAAAAGTAGAGAAATTTAGTACTTTTTTGGTAAAATCTAGTTTGCTGTCATTTCACTGATATCTTGTAATTTAAAGTTACCCCCAGATGTCCAGCCTGAAATCCCCAATTTCAGGCATGCGCCTAAAATAGGTCATTTGTGGGTTAATTATGGTCACGTATATCGTCTTGGCAGGGAATTTGTATACTCAGTTTGTTTTTACATGTTCATATTCAGTGATCGCATTTATGCTAAAAGCATTTGTTACGACAATGACTGAATCTGACAGTACTATTGGACAGTAAGACAGAGTGGGAGTTGAAGCCAGAATTTCGAAATGCGAGTTAAGCGAAAGTGATTCAACGGAAAATTTTGCGTTTTACAAAGTATGTCGATTTCAAATTCAAGCTCGTTTGGTTACAATTCGCCTACATGGAAAAAATGCGAAACACTTACTTAATTAATGAGTAGTATGTCGGGTAGCTCGAAGAGTAATTAGATAATAAAACTATTGTCGAAATTCAAAATATATCATTGCTCATCAGGAGTTTTCATATCAGTTTTTTAATCTTGTACTTATTCCTTGCATTCTTCACAATACTATTAACAAGATCTTTTTGGACGCCACGAAAAGAGTTTGAAAGTGTGCTTAAATTATTTTGTTACCAAAAAGGGTAAAACACGTGCTTAACACGTGTTTGGTAAAAAATAATCCAATTTGGTAAAATTTCAGCATGTCATTTGGTAAATACCGCTGACAAAATCTGGTCACACTGAGTTATGCCTAGTGTAATTTTTTTCAACTCAAACTCTCAAAGTGCCACATCTGTCTAAATATAGTTTAAATATTAAGCATTGAGCAGCTATGTTTGAAACTATATATATGTCATCTTTTTATGATTTGCAGATGAACAGAATACAGATTCCTTTGCAACTGTCAGTGTGCTAGAAGTTAGCGAGAATTTAGACGAGGATGAAAGTTTGGCAACAATGTCAAATATGATGCAAGACGAAGTCTTTGTCATGGTCCCAGATTCTTTGCATATTCCATCTACGGTTACCCGTTTTCTTCCTGGACCAGCAAAGAAGGAGAAGCAACGAAGGATAACCAACCAAGAGCTTCTCAAGTTACAGGCCCAAGTGCTTCAAAACCAGAACGAAGTTTTGCTATTAAAAAAGCAAAAGCTTGAACTTGAAATTCTGTCACTAAAAGGTTCATTATAAATTGTTTTTTAAATGCTTGTTTTATTAAGCCCTTTAATACAAATATTCTTGTTTAGAATTTATATACATATCTCTTTTTATTAAAAGCTATTTTATTTGGGTAAAATATTTAATATTTATACCCAGACTCCAGTTAAAAGTGTCCAGCAAGTAATTCTTAAAAAAGCCATATTCAAACATTGGTGTGAATATATAAAATCTTTGGTATGTGACTAAATACAGTTAAGCTATAGGTATTACCCCTGTGCTGTTACACAGGATTGACTGTTGTGTAATACTACCTGAAAAAATACAATAAGAACTTCGAGCGAAGGCCCTTCTAACTTCCAGATGAAGGGCCTTCGCTCGAAACGTCGAAGTTCTTATTGTATTTTCAGGTAGTTATAACAACAATCAACTGCTGTATATTTGCTACACTCTACCCACACTGGCACTGCACCTAATATAGCTATTACACCATTTTTATTAGTAGAATCAATATACTATTATTGCAAATGCTGTAATTTGATTGGCCACGCTACTCACTATCGAGTAGCGAAAAAGTCATCTCCTTGGCACGATTACTTTTAAAGTATTTTTTGATTACCTAACACCAGCATGCAATCATCTTATTTACTATGGTTGTGCAAACAGCACTGTTGTGTTGTCAGAGGAACATAAGAAACCAGGGAAGGCAAGAGCTTTATCTCCAGAACAGGAACTATTTATGATCCTAGTCAGGCTAAGGTGTGGCATCCTTATCGGGAACTTGGCACATAGGTTCGACATATCATCAAGCCTTGTTTCTCGCATCTGGATCACTTGGGTTAATTTTCTTCACCAGCAACTCAGAGTTTTACCAATTTGGCCAACTCGTAAGTTTGTTGATGAAAATATGCCAGAATGCTTCAAAACCACTTTCCCTGAAACAAGAGTCATAATTGATTGCACTGAGTTCTATCTTGAAACCCCATCTTCCTGCAGAGGCCAATCAGCTACATTTTCTAGTTACAAAAATCACAATACTGCTAAAGGGTTACTGGGTATTTCTCCTAACGGGTTCCCAAGTTTTGTGTCCAACCTTTATGCAGGCAGAGTAAGTGACAAAAAAATCACCAACGATTGTGGGATTTTAAAACTGTTAGAGCCAGGGGATCAAGTAATGGCTGATCGAGGATTTGACATTGAGAATGACATGCCAACCCAGGTGACATTAAACATCCCTGCATTCTTGAATGGTCAGGATCAGCTTAGTGTGGAAGAAGAGATATCAACAAGAAGGATAGCCTCAGTCAGAGTGCATGTAGAAAGGGCAATTGCCAGGGTGAAGAACTTTAGGATCTTGCAGCAGGTTTTCCCACTTAGATCAGTGGAACTTCTGGATCAAATATGGACAATTTGTTGTTATGTTACTTTATTTATGCCTCCGTTGATAAATGAGAAACAATAAATTTTCACTTACTCTTATTGTAAATATATTGCCTATGCAATTCTTGTAACTTCACAATCAATGTGACTACAGTACATAAAATAAGGTACTGACATTTTTATACATTTAACATTATTTAATGTTATTATACATTATTAATATAACTCGGTAAAACATGCTGGAAATAAAAATTTGTCAATTCTGGCACCATAACAGTTTCCCATAAGACATTGTCAAAATATACTCTTTCTACATGTAAATCTTTGCTGGTAAACACAACAAAGTCACACCATTGTAACTTCAATGTAGCCATGGCCCCTTGAACTTGGTAGTGATATACATGCTTTTGTTTTAAACTAATTTTGCTATCAACATTGGCCAAACAAAAATTGGGGTCCCTACAAGATTCTTCTATAGTTTGGTCTCGCTTGCTGTAAGGACACTTGACTTCACCCAGGCCGAATGGATTGGAAACTTCATGCTTATCATGTATGAGGAAGTCTGGACTTGCACCCAACCATGGAAACATTATGTTAACTACAAACCCACAAAAAGAACATACATCCACTGCCTCTTTACGCCCTTCTTTAAATTTTGAGTACGCTTTGATACCGTTCATTTCATTGCTTTTCCCCCATTTAATAGCAACTGGTATTTTCTGCATAGGGGTCTTATTAAGTATTGTTTTTCTGCGCTTTAAAACAGAACCAAAGTTTGAAGCAGTTAATCGTTTACTCCTTTCTGCATACCAAACATCACAATCAGATTGTTCTCTAGTATTCCTTTCGATTTTCCAAAATGCCTTCATAAGTTGTTTTAAATTGTCCGCAACAAACATTTTGTCCTGCTCATCAGGCACAAGTGTCAAATTGACAGTCTCATTGTATAAGTTAGTTAGTACTTGTTTTCTTATCTCAGTTTCATTTAGCTGTGATGCATAATGATGTGCTTCAGTACACTTTCGTTTGGAGGGCAGCGCTTCATGCATCTCATTGTATGGTACTGGTTCACAATTATTTGACTGCAACAATTTTTGCAAGTAGCTTGCTTTTCCTGCCTGTTCTAGTCCTTCTGATAATTTTCCTATTCTAGTCTGACTTGACCCTTGTAAACGTTTTCTTTACTAGTGGCAGCACGTTTTTTAGCTATGTTATCCTGTTCATATGAACATTTTTCAAACTTAATATCTTCCAAGAGAACTGGCTCGTCTGCTTCATCAGTTCTTGGAACATGCCACTGCTGCAGAAGTTGCGTGCAAGTTAGGTCATCGGGCACCTCAGTCAATTCAAGTTGAACATAGTCATTTATTTGGTAAAGAAGTGCTGCAACATGCTTACAGCAACCACATTTTCCAGCCTTGCATGTACATTTGGCGTGGACAACTTCTCCATTCAACTGGTTTAAATGCACATACACAATATAGTTTTGCTTCTTCATGGTAGCATGTACTATTGCCTTAACCAAAAATTTTACATCGTCTGCAGTCTTTACATTTGATTTTACTTGCACTTGTGTAACATATCTGTCTTTAAATAGTCTATAACCCAATTTTTTGTGTTTATGAGCACCAGTTTCCATGTTGTCTTTACTTGCATCAGTAATTAAATGTTTTTTTCACATGCTGCTGTGTGAAATGTGGAAGAAACTTCAAATCTTTTGTCCATGTTAGTGTTTGGTTATCCTCATTCATTGTTTGTGGGTTGGCTCCGTCCATATGTTTATCACAATTTATGTGTTTAAATGAATTATATAATCTTCCTATATAAGCCACCAAAACTTGATAATACTACTTAAAATATTTAGCAAAATTTAAATAATTTATTATCCTAGTTACTTCCAAAATAATTCTATTTCAAATTCAATTTACAAATACTACCTATTTATACTTTAAAACCTTAAGAAAATTATATCAAAACGAGACTCAAGTGTTTGAATACTTAACTTTTAAAAACCTTCACTATTTTAATGTCTGTACAAAAGTTTACTTCAAATTTAATATAAAATATAATGTTTTTATGCTACTTTTAGCTACCCTAACCTTTGGACGAAGCCTATTCCACAGTTGAATAAAATTTGGACCCAAGACACAATATAAACGAAGGAAAACAATATTTTTTCGCTTCGTCTGGTTTGTTTTGCTTGAAAATGTTACGAGGAGAAGTTTTCCCGCCAAAACAAATTTAAAATACACGGCCGGTGATGTTGCAGTGTTTTGAACGTGACAGTGAAATAAGTACTTGAGTTTGATTGCTCGTAAAATCGACAGATGACAAGATCAGTTCCTAAGTTTGTATTGTACAGGAAGAACATGTTTCGCTGCATATTTCTGTTGCAAAAGATTTTTGTCAGGTTGGTAAACAAACCTACTAACCTGAAATTCCACTGTGATTCCATCCCTCGTGCATACTAATTTCTCGCGGTCATTGTTTGTGTGACCAACATTATCGGATATTTTGCAGCAGAAAATGCGGCGATTACGGTTTCCTTTCGCCAAAATGTAGATAACTATATCCTTAAACTACCCACTAAGTTTTTCAAACGTGTTTCGCTCAAGAAACCAGAGAAATGCTCGCTCATGGCGACCATGTTGTTTGGAAGACAAGCGGTTACCACATTACCATGATTCATTGCGAACTTCAATTAATAAGGGATTAGTCCATTAGATTATTCGCTCTCAATTGCTATGAGATGATAGTTCATTTGGGCTTTGTCCTCATCAACTATCACCTCATATATTAATCTTGAGCTCATAATCTAATTGTTAATTAGTATTTTTACTATTATGGCAATATACATGGGAACTAATTTTCCCTGAGCATTAATATTCAACACTTACAAGTTGGAACTATACCGTACTAATAAAATGAGGTGCAATTAAGGTATTTCTGGCATACCAAAACCCTATTAGTAATAAATAATAATATAGTATATTTTGATTGATATCATGACTTAACATTTGAACAATATAATTTATTATACATATTGGAAATATAATTATTTAATACAACTGTATATTTAATATAATTATATATTTAAAATTATTTATATTATAAATGTTTCAATATTATTATAAAGTATCAACTTGCATTTATAAATAAAATTATTATACATTTACCAGTCAATTAATTGCTTAGCTTTTGTATTTGCAGCTTATCTTAATTATTGTTAATGTCAGAATAGACCGAACTTGATCATTAATGTACCTAGTATAAACTATACTAGACAATTAGGTTATACCAGACAATTTTACTCATTTAAAGGGGAGACTCTTGGTTATTAATTAAATGCACAACAATTCCCCCTTCTAGAGTAAAATCATAAGGAATTTTGCATGGTGTGCACGACTAACTTAATGATTCGAGCTAAAAGAATGTGTTAGCAATGTGCTCTCTGATTAGGCGTCCACTTTCAGGACCTTGATATTCTGGGACTTCAGGATCATCATCGTCATCTTCAATATCGTCCATTGGGTCATTGAATGCATGTGCAATATTGCACATGGCAAACCTTTTCCGGTTGCATTCTAACTTCAGAATGCAATAGGTGAAATCGCCGTTTCCATCTGCCGAAGGTTTGACCCTTGTTTTTCTGTGGGCTCTATTGAATGCTCTCTGGTTGGCTGTATTTGGGTCATTATATGGTGTCATCAAGTATGGTTTTAATGCATATCCACTATCACCAAGTAGAACACCATCTTCCAGATTGCGATGATTGTTTTCAAGGTGGTTGTAGATATTTGATGTTCGGAAGATATGACTGTCGTGTGTACTGCCAGGCCATCGAGCTACAATGTTGGTGAATTTTCCTAAGAGAAAGGTATTAACATGTTTTATTAACTAAACAATATTCTCAAAAGAAAAGTGGAAGTTGCTATATAAATTCTGTCACACCATATATATGGTGCCACACCATGCAACAAAATAGTTGATACAACCTGGAGGGCTGAATTGTCTACAAAACTTTGCCAAAATATCAATAGGCGTAAAACAGGCAATGCCCATTGCCCCCCCCCCCCAGAGAAATCAAGAAATTCGGGCAAACACTGGGAAAAATCAAGGAAAATTTGATAGAACGCTCTGTACGTCTATAAAAATATCCATGCAAAACAATTCAAAAAGGCATCACAAAGACAAATAAAACATTGCTATTTAATGTTATTGTCGGTAAAGATCAAAAGTACCTTCATGATCACAAATTCCTTGAACGTTAATTGAGTGATATCCCTTCCGGTTTACATAATTGTTTTCATGTTCATACAGCACCTGGATACTAACATGTGTACAATCAATACATCCGGTTATACACGGGAAGCCAGCTTGCAAAAAAAAAGTTTCTTTTGTATTATGTCAACTTCGTTGTTTGATGGCCATTTGATGAATTGATGGTGTCTTCGGTTTAGTGCAAGAGATACATTTCTCACTACTCGAGATACTGTTGACTTGTCCACACCAAACACATTGACTTCAGACTTTAACCTAGGGTTAAGGATAACCTTGAACAACGCAAACAAACCCAGAGTTAAAAGTTAACCCTAGGTTAAGCAAATTTAACCCAGGGTTAGGAGCTAACCTTGGATTAACTTTTTTAACTCTAGGTTAGCTAACCTAGGGTTAAAATCGAGTTGTTCAAAGCAGAGTTAAAGGTACGATTAGCTAACCCTAGGTTAAGCACTTAACCTTAGGTTAAAAAGCGCGCGAGTTTTAAATTTGTTTTACAAAATGGCGGCGGTTTCTTTGGGAAAGGAAAGGAAAAAAAGGAAACTTAACTTTACAGTGTCCGAAATAGACATGTTAACAAATAAAGTTGAAGAAAATTTAGAAATATTGCAATCTAAATTGACAAATTCGGTGACAAACCAAAGAAAAAAAAAATTTGGGATGAAATTACGAATGAAATAAATGCAGTAGGAGTGGCGAACCGGACGACGCATGAATGTAAAGAGAAGTGGAAAAACTTGACAAGCTCGGCCAAGAAAAAGTTCGCGGACATCCAAAAACAGACTGCAAAAACTGCAGGTGGTCCTCCGCCAAAAGAAGCATCCCCAGCAGAGGAAAAAATAATTAAACTTTTTGAAGAAACTACTCTTTTTACGGGACTTGAAGGTTTTTAAACAGGTATGAAATAAAATGCGTTACTTGGGCAAGTGTTTACAATGACGGCGTAACTACTTACCAGCCGTTCTCCTCGTTTAGTAATTTACAAAACAGTGAGCCATATAAAATACACGAGTCTGTTTTTTAGAAGAATTTTTGATTTTTAACAATAAATATAAACACAAAAGATGCTTTCTCCAAGTATTTCATACGCTGACACAAAAATAAGATAAGTATCTTTCTGCAAGAGTATTCTAGACTTCTAGCTATGCCAGTGTGACCAGATTTGGTAAATTAATTTACTTTTGGTAAAATTTGGTAAATTTTGACAAAGTTTTGGTAAATAAAAATTTGGTAAATGTTTTGGTAAAATTTCTCAAAAGTAGAGAAATTTAGTACTTTTTTGGTAAAATCTAGTTTGCTTTAGTTTGCTGTCATTTCACTGATATCTTGTAATTTAAAGTTACCCCCAGATGTCCAGCCTGAAATCCCCAATTTCAGGCATGTGCCTAAAATAGGTCATTTGTATGTTAATTATGGTCACGTATATCGTCTTGGCAGGGAATTTG
Source organism: Trachythela sp. YZ-2020 (assembly GCA_016169945.1). Classification (NCBI taxonomy): domain Eukaryota; kingdom Metazoa; phylum Cnidaria; class Anthozoa; order Malacalcyonacea; family Clavulariidae; genus Trachythela; species Trachythela sp. YZ-2020. The sequence continues at coordinate 4,634,506 of JADLSH010000393.1, read as the reverse complement.
TATACTCAGTTTGTTTTTACATGTTCATATTCAGTGATCGCATTTATGCTAAAAGCATTTGTTACGACAATGACTGAATCTGACAGTACTATTGGACAGTAAGACAGAGTGTAGAAGTTAGATGTCTATCTGCCTTGCAGTTTGAGCAAACGATTTAGATTAAGATTGTCTGCTTGATAATTAGCCATGAACGTTGCTCCCCCTGATCGTAAACTATGCGTACTGTAAGGGTTAGGATCGAGACCAATACTGGTTTATAGCCTCCTTGATGATTTCACAGTTGTGTGTAGCTAAGGCATTTCGAACCAAGAGCAGTAATGGAGGTTCCGTGACGAGAAGCTTGGATAGAGCTGAGGATATATTCAACGGACTTTGTGTGGATATTAGCTAAAGAAAAATAACAAAGAAGCAAAGCATGCATTAGTTTGTGCAATGTATACTTTATTTCCATTACGATATTGGTCTGTCTTACTCTTAGGGACTAATATTATTAAATGGTCAGAATTGACCGTGATGTCATTCGCTTTTATACTAAGCAACTCATTAGCTCGGTGACCAAGATCGTGAACCCACTTTATAGCACATTGGGCCTGTAGGACGATGCTGTGCATCTTTTTTATTTCAAGAAGGTGTGAAAGGTAACGGTAAATAACCAGGGTAGTGATCAGATGTGCATGCAATTATTTCAGATCACTTATTTAACTTTTATACTAACAGGTTCGTACATTAACACAAATATTGTTACATATGTTTCACACAAGTACACACTTAAGACACTACGAGAAATCTAACTGAAAAGCTATAAGATACCCTGTCCAAGAGCTTGAACCCAGAAGGCACTTGCGATTATTGCCTAACCTTAAAGCTGTATTACCAACAAATACTGTGTAATCTCTTATATAGCCTGAAACCCAAATAACACTACAACAAAGTTCCAATGCTTGGCAACCTGCAATGTTCAAGGGTGGCTGGCAAGGGTGACAGGAGGGACCAAAAGCGGGCTCCCAATTTTGGAAAAAAAAAATGTCCCCTTTTTCCAGGAGGTTGAGAACCTGGAATGTGGCCAGTGTAATCTCCCTCATCCAGTCATAATCAACTCAAAAAACAAATAATAGCTTGTTTCGTTCATTCAAGGACTGAAAATCTGTATGATCTATCTCAACAGGCTTTTACAGAAATGGAGAAAAAATAAAAGCCAGATAATTTTTAATTGAATTTTATACTTCCTACTTGTACAATTTTTGCTGCTACCTGACTATCAGTGAACCATTTAACCCTGGACTGCTGTAAAATGGGTTAAAAAGATTCTAAGGCAAATTTTATCGCAACTAGTTCCCTGAAAGTAGAGCTTTCTGCCCTTTCCAATGAGCTAAATAGAGGGCGGGGACTTATTCGTTTTCAGTGCCTTTGGAGGGCTGAATAGCGGTTTGGGGAATACATAGAGAGAATATGGTACTACATATTAACATCTTGCAATTAATTTAGGTGCAAAAAAGTTGGGATTTAGTGCAGATGAAGACAAAAGTCAAATGAAATTGGTCCTTGAATGTGATTGAACTGACATTGATGAGGAATGCATCCCCTTTCTTGAGAAAAACACCACCCTTATCTTACTGAAAAATAATGAAAATTGGGAATTCATTAAGGGTATGCAATTACATTATTTTTTCATTGTTTTGGAAATCCCACTGCTCTCCATATCATTAATTTACTTATTGTTTTGACATATTGTAGCATTTAGGTACAGTGCCGTAGCAAGCTCGATAATTGGGGGGGGGGCTCATATTCATATATTCGTGTTCTGCGTTATTAATTTCTTTTGAGAAATCGATTGTTTTTATGGTCTGTGAACACGAATATATGAATGAGCCCCCCCCCCAATTATCGAGCTTGCTACAGCACTGAGGTAACCTATTATAGGCCTTACTATAATTTTAATATAATTTGCAGATGAAAAAGGTACTGGAACAGATGGTGATATAACAGTGAAGCAAGCCTTTTACCAGTTGCAAAGAAAACTGGTCAGAGAACCCTGGTTGCTTTAGGAAATAATTTGGCTCTTGGTGATCAGCTGGAGGTAACAGTTCTTGTAAGTTTTTATTAATGTTGTAGTTATATTAATTAGCATTTTATGTTCTATGGTGAAGGGACACTTGCACTGTGTAGAGTATTTACAGTCATCGTCAGGAGAAATTCCAATGTTTTCATAGTGACCACAAGTATTAAGTCGATATTTTGAGAATGAATGTAAACCCATTATTTTGGGGTTTTTAAAATATATTGAACCTGGCTGAGATCTCTGGAGTTGATTAACCTGGTATTATAAAATGCTACTGTATGAGGGCATTGGCCAATTCCAGATCCATCGGGTCATTGCAGAGAACATCAACATCTCCTCCCATAAACAACCCATTTCAGAAGATTTTTAAAACCCGATGTTGAAGGACAGTTTGACACATTGAGTAATCATGGTTATACACATTAAATAATATTGTTATATGGTTAGTGTCAAAGTTCAATTTTTCTGTTTGCCGATTGGTCAAAAGCGTGTCACATGTCTGTCCACAAAACGTCATGTTCGGCAACCGGTCCGCAATGAAACATTTGTTGATCGGTCAAAATAAAATGGGTGCAATACGCATGCGTGTCAACCATGAAGTTCCAAAGTTCATTTTTTAAACTTTTTACTAAACATTTACGGCGTTCCATTTATCCAGTTTTGGTTTCAAATTAAGTTCACTCTAATAGCCGGTGAATTATTCATACTTTGACACTTATATACTATATAACAAAACACTTATTTACAGAGACCTCGGGAAAGCAGTGTGTTTTGTGGACACAAGACCGCCGTTCTCTGGCAACAACGGCGGGTCTCGGGCAACAACGCTGCAGATGTAAATTCCTCCATCCTTGCAAAAACAACAGAAAAACAGAAACTTGAAAGAGAATTAAAAGCCTTGCAGCAGGCAGGAGAAAAATCGAAGAAGTACAAAAAGAAAAAGCAGTCAAATAACAACGAGGGAAGCAGTTCACAGCGTAACTCGAGGCAAGAAAAGTTATCATGGGGCAGTACTTCAAATAATAGTGCGAAAGATGGAGAAAGTAGTGGTGGCGATACAGTGATAATATCTGACAGCGAAAAGACCAGTTTCCATGCAGTGGTACTGTCTGATTCATCCCCAAGTTTGTTTGAAGATGATCCCAACGAAAACGCCATGAAAGAAGATGAGCTCAATGATGCCAATAATGAATTAAGCCCCCCATCTTCCCAAGCTCCTCTTGATAATGATGAGTTAAGCCCGCCATCTTCCCAAGCTCCTCGTGATAATGATGAGTTAAGCCCGCCATCTTCCCAAGCTCCTCGTGATAATGATGAGTTAAGCCCCCCATCTTCCCAAGCTCCTCGTGATAATGATGAGTTAAGCCCGCCATTTTCCCATGCTCCTCGTGATAATGATGAGTTAAGCCCGCCATTTTCCCAAGCTCCACGTGGTAGTGGTTTGGAGGAAGCGAATTTTTGGGACAGTCCAAAGTAGAATATTCTGATTCTACTTTGGTTTTAAATGAAAACTGCATCGATCCAGAGTCAAACTTATGTTATGTTAAATATCTAGAATATGTTGATGTTAAGTTGAGTCAGGACTACAAAGTTGACAATATGTATATTTCACACGTTAAGGATTTAACACTAGAAGAGTTTGTAAGAGGATGGAAACTTTACTGTTATTTTCAAGGTCATGAAGACCAATGTTATTGTAAATCACTAATTAATGCAGCTAAAGAAGTTATTAAAGATAACATTTGTCAGTTGGCATTACTCTACAAGAAGCATTTCAATCACTTGCAGTATAAATCAGACAAAGCTGTTCGTCAGTTAATGCAGTTGCCCGTGGCCATTTTTCCTATAAAAAAGAAATTATTCGTTACAGAGTATTCAAGGGGAAGAGGTTATAAAAAACTTTCCCAGTTCATTGAGAGTTTAGTGCGAGAACAAGTGCGAAAAATTGAGCAAGGTAGAAATGAAACTTTTGTGTAGTCTTGGCTAGCAGTGAAAAAGATAGGAAACTTATTAGGGTTGCAGCTTCATCTGGTTTGTCTGTATCACAATCGAAAGCCAAGTTCGGAATTGAAAATATAACCAATGAACGAGAAACTGTATTTGCAGCAATACACGAACTGCAATCTATTCGAGATGCTGTGGAAGAACTTGCAGTTTGTAAACAGAGTGCGTTTACCGATAGTGTTATTCAGACGAGTGAAGTAGAGTCGAGCAGTGATTCAGATTCAGGCAGTGATTCAGATTCAGGTAGTCACTCAGATAGTCATTCCTGTTTTTCAGAGGATATCACATCCACAAAATCACAAGTATGTACTGAAAAAAATTCGAATTTCCCATCTTTTGAAGAACTTTTAATCTTGCTAAAGAACAACAAGTGCAATTGGGTGTCATTTGTTAGCGAATGTCAATTAAAATTTAGGGATACAGAGCGAAGTGCACAAGACAAAATGCTTAGGGACTTGATTCAATACATATACGAAAACGGTAGTTTGTCGGAACACGAAAACGAACTATTAGAACATTCTCGAGAAGCATTTGTAGCTTTGCAACGTTGCGACCAAATGGATAAGCAAGAAGATGAGTTCCACACAGATTCCGAAAGCGATAACCCGGAGGACTGGGTAAAATTGACCGAAGGAGAGTCGTCAAGTGATGACCTAAAGAAAAAGATTTCCCATCAAAAGGCTATCATAAGCAGGTGGAAAAAGAGAAGAATATCAAATATAGTGGCAAATAGGTGCATGTTAAGAAGAAAAGTCCCTGCACGAGTTAGCAAAACGATGAAGAAGTATCCAAATATTGGAAAAGATATAGAAAGATTCGCAAGGGAAAACAGAATAGGGGCAGATGGAGGCATACTGGACTACTAACATTTTCAGGAAATGTGAAGAAAGGTCCAAAATTAATGTACAATCGTCTTCGCGCGTATTCGCAAGACAAAACCAAAACCAGTTCGGTGAAGCGGTATTGGGGTGCAGCAAATATCGTCTCAAGAAGGGCTAGGAAGGGCTTCAATGTGAAGTTGAACGTTGATGCACACTGGAGTTGTTCTTTTTACAAGAACCTTAACTTTTTGCAATTTAAGAAAGGTCTGGACAAAGTTGTACTAAACCACGATGACGCTGCAGGGTTCCGATTGGATACAACTTTCACCCACAAACAGAAGGCGGTATTGGCTGAGAAGGGAAACCCAGAACTGACCACAAGAACAGACTACGTAAATAAATACTCATCGGTCGTTCAGACCAGCTCTTACATGTTTTTGGAAATGGAGAATACTCCACTTGGGTGCTTTGGTGTTGTGAAACCACATGATGTTTTTCAAAAAAATCTGTCACAACATGCTGCAGACCTCGAGATGCTTGAGGATAATATATTATCAACGCCATTTCTGTCCAACAAGATAATTGATTGTGTTAGAGTAGATGGTGGAGTTGATGAAGGTCTGAGTCATGTAGAGGTGCAATTCCTCTACATGACTCAGACCTTCATCAGAATCTTTTTCGTTGTGGGCTTTCGCTCCGCGTATTTCAAAAGATTGTTTTGTTTGAAGGGGTGTCCTTAAACTATTCAGTGTTTACACTTAAAATCCTTGTTATTTAATAGGTACCCTTAACGCATGGCTTCTTTATCATGTGATCATATCATTTATAGAAAATATGATGTAATATCATATTATCACGTGAACAATACTATATAAGTCTTGATTAATGTGTATTGTGATAAACGACTCTTTATTGATGCATTGTGCTAACCTACGTATGTGTATTAATTTAGGCTTTTTTTAGTTACATCTCGTTTGTATCATTCTATATTGTTGTTGACTAGAATAAAATATCATTTTTCTTGTTTCAGTGTAATCCTTCCTCCTTTTAAGCCGCCATCCAGTGTCCCAAGGGCTGGAGTCAAATTTATTTGATAGCTGGCGAGGGGAAGGATATTACTGTTTCTGATATGATTTATTCATGGTAAGATATCAATTTGTTTTAATATTATAATAGTTTTGTTTGTGGAAACACCACGTAAATTTATTACTGCAAAGCTTTTTTTTAAGTATTGGATACGAATTGAAGATCCGAATTATATGAATACTCTTGTAGGAGAGGCAGCGAGTTTTAATATTCCATCGAATACTCAGGCAGTTAACTTCACAAACTATATATTAAAAGTATGTGATCTGGGTATGGCAAGCCATTTGTAGCAATATTCAACCAATCGAATTTCAACCTTCAATGACTAACATTCAACAAAATTATTCAACGTTCTACAAAAACATTCAACAAAAAAATTAAATGTTCAACAAAAAAATTCAATATTCAACAAAAAAATTCAATGTTCAACAAAAACATTCAACGTTCAACAAAAACATTCAACGTTCAACAAAAACATTCAACGTTCAACAAAAACATTCAACGTTCAACAAAAACATTCAACGTTCAACAAAAACATTCAACATTCAACAAAAACATTCAAGCAAAAACATTCAACGTTCTGTCGACTCTCGTCCCCAGACTACAATTGCCATCATACCCACGCTCGGCGAATACAACAATGGCTGCTCTAACTGAAATCGAACTAATTCCTAGCCATGAACATGGCGATTTTGAGACAGAGATTGATAATTTTAGTGTGGAAGAAGAATTGCCTGTGTTTTTAAATTCAGTTCTTGACCGGGCAGATGCTGTAATAAATGCTAACAGCAGAAATATAAATCAAAATGAAGTACAGGCATGTTTGACTGTTGTTGATCGAACCATAAGCCTAATAGGATTGATACGCCAAGAGGTTGATGAGGATGACAGGCAAGAATGGCACGCAATTGAAATTTACATTTATATTACAAAACTTACATAGCCATATGTCGGAACTTGCTCGTAGACCGACAACACTGACTATGCAAAGCTGCAATGTTGATCATACTAGGAGACCTGCATTTCATCCACAACCTGAAATGTTAGAAGAGCTTTTGAGTTTAGGCTTCAGTAAAGAAAGAATTGCAAAGATGTGTGGCATTTCATGATGGACTATATATAGACAAATTCAACAGTACAACCTGCATCATTTAAGTGAATTTAGCAACTTATCTGATGCAGAAATAGATGAAGTACTAAGATATTATACAAGTCGTCATGGAAGAACAACTGGGGAAGTGTTGATAATGGGGTACCTTCGCTCTCGTGGTATACATTTGCAAAGAAGAAGAGTTCGTAATAGTATGGCCAGAATTGATCCAGAAAATGCTGCATTAAGGTGGGGAGCTGGAGTTTATCGCAGGCGGTATCAAGTTCTGTGGGCCAACTCACTGTGGCATCTTGATGGACACCATTCTTTGATAAGATGGGGGTTAGTCATACATGGATGCATTGATGGCTTCTCAAGAAGAAGAATTTATCTTCATTGCAGCTCAAACAATCTAATTAGCACAGTATTAACTTTGTTTCTTGATGCTATTGAGAAAGATGGGGAACTGTGGCCATCACGTATTCGAGTAGACCACGGGGTATAAATGTACTTGTCTGTGAAGCTATGGTGGAAGCCCGGGGAGAAGGTCGAGCCAGTTTTATTCCTGGACCTTCAACCCATAATCAGAGAATTGAGAGACTTTGGAGAGATGTATTCCATACAGTTGCCCACTACTTTTATTATGTATTTTATGCAATGGAAGATTCTGGAATCCTTAATACTACAAATCCACTTCATGTGTTTGCATTACACATCGTTTTTTTACCAAGAATCAATCTAGCTCTCCAGGAGTTTGCGGAAGCTTTTAATCATCACAAAGTTCGTACAATGCGCAATTAGTCGCCATACCAAGTATGGATAAATAACATATTAAATCCAGATAACCCATTGCTATCTGGACAACCTGACCCACTACCTGAAAATGCAGAGTTTTATGGGTATGATCCACATGGACCAAACCCATTTGAGGAAAGTGATAATAATGTTGTTGTCCACCCAATAATCATTGAAAATGCAACTGATTTGCAGTCAGAAATCTTGCAGGTTGTAGACCCTTTGGTACCTTCAAATGAAATGGGAATTGACATTTATGAGGAAGTTTTAAATTTACTACAAATACAATAGACGGGGCATATTCAAGTACAGTAAACATGCTTATTTGGACAGCTTGAGTTAGAAAACTCACAAAGATTGGCATATTTCTTATATTTCTTATGGAAAAGTACAAGTATGCCCTGCTTTCTATGTGTTTATTTGAACTCAATAGTGCAACTGTACAGAATGCTCTCCCAAACGTTAGACAATTAACTAAACAGCAAACAGTTCTGGACATACAGTACAGCCAGAGGAAAAAGTTAATGAAAAAACCTGCACTAAAACAGAAAATGTTCTTCTTCCCTGAACAATGTCAGTTGTAAATTAAGTATGCATCATAGCAATATACACAGTTATTCATTTAACTAAACATTGTACAGGGAGGGACAAATTGTACTTTAAAGGAGGTTTATGCAAGGTGTTTCATTAGCTTTTGCCAGGACTGTAGTTTACACTAAGTGAGAAATGGTTATCAAGCTCAACTTATGTTTAACTATAGCAGTTGAGAAGAGTAGGTTGTCCAATTACCTGGAAAATAGGAAAACAATTTCTTTGACATTTCAAGCGAAGGCCCTTTGTCAAGAAGTTAGTCACTAGTCACAAGTAGTTGGATAACCTACTCTTCTCAACTGCTTCTCATATCATTACCAACAGAATAGACTGATCTAACAACAGAACTAAATAAATGTAAATATTAAGTTACTTAAACAGTTTACTTGAATAAAGTATTATAATGTTTCTAGTTTAGCCACTTCCAAAATAAGCATTGCAAAATGCCATATCATACACTTCGAAAAGTTCATCTTCGACAGGAAGTACTACACTATGATCTGGGCAAGGCAAATATAGTGTATTAGCACAAGTGTTTGCTGTAGGAATAAATGACCATTTAATTGATGAGATGGATGATACAAATTGTATGGATGGATGTTTTGCAAAGCCGAGAACAGGTTCTTCATCGCTTGCTGTTGTGAACTGTAATATATGCTCCAGGGTAATATTACCTCTCTTACCACCAGCAGCTTCTCTGCAGTACTTGGTAAATGCTGTATAGACTATATTCTCATGCGGTTGCGGATTACATCCATCTTCAGAAAAGTTGGGCTTTAGAATGTGCACAAGTTTTCTTCTTGTTAGCAACGAAGCTGCAGAGGGTTGAAAAATATCTAAAAAGGTTGGTAGATGTTTGGCAATGTCACATAAGCCCAGGCTGTTAAGACCCTGTGAGAGGTTAGTCAGGCTGTTGGAGGTGGTTGTGCCATTCAGAAAAACTGTTTTCAGTTGGTCTTCGCTTAGGAACCTTGGCATTTCCCCGTTTCGCAAGATACTGAGAGCCATAATCAGACCAACAACTTTATAGTCCTCTGACAGATGTTCTTTCAGACCATTATCAAAGTATTTCTGCTTTATTTATTGTAAACATAACCGAAAAAACTCTCTTCTAAGACCGCCAGCATCTTGCGCATTCTCGCCGTAAAAAGACACCTCAAACGATAGCTGAATATCTTCAATGCACGATATTTCTTCCACAGCTGTTCCAAGCACATCGTGTCGACTTATGAGAATGAAACTTGATCTATCATCACTGAACTCACCAACTGCACCAGTGTAACCATTTAGTGGTTTACCCTTGACAATGAATTTCTGGGCACATCTAAACTGGGTCTGAAATATTTTGTTCTTTGCAGTACGCAAGACATTCATCTATAGCTTGGGAAACTGTAGCTTTGGCAGCGAGTGTTGATGTAAGCTTCTCCGGCATGGCAGAAGAGCAACCTGTATCGCCAGGCTGTTGGAAGTTGGTCAAAGGTTGCTGTTGTTGGCTGGGATTGCTTTCGAGTGTCGATGGCTGGTTGATCTGGATTGGCATAGAGCATTCTGTCATTCTATTGCCACTTTCACCTCCAACATTTTCATCTTCAGTAGAAGTTGCTATACCACAGGTATTTTGTGTTTGTGGTTCAGCAATTTCTCTATGTATCAGAGGGACAGCTTGTATCAGGGGGTCTTTGCCTTTGGCAACTTCACTGGATTTATCTATACATAAAAATATTGAGAAATCTTCCTTACTCCCCAAGTATATATAGGTTATTTAATTCTGAATGGCCCCAGGTTACAATGATGAACAGTGAGCTGTTACGTTTTATACCTTATTATAGAAAATTAACGAATGATGCACTTTATTAACGTGACATAAATTAACGTGATGTCACATTAACACAAATTGCTTATTAAAGATGCTGTGCAGTCCGTTCTGCACATGCTCACAAAAGAGTCTCCTAATCATAACATGAACAGTTAACAGAGTTGTATATAGTTACAAAGCTTGTTTGTGCTACATTTATAATCTATTTTACTATAGAAGCAGGAAAAAAAATTGCTACTATTTGTTTGATAAAGACCATTGTTATGATAGAAAAATGTAAACAAAGCATTTCAATGAACATCGATGGCCCGAAGCTCTTGTTTTGGTCGTGTATAAAAACATACCAAAGCCATCATTTTGCTTTCAAACTTGCAACGGGAAAATATACTCCTATTTTGGAAAAGGTTGTTCCCAACTCGAAGGTAGTAAATATTTACCAAAAACAGCAAAAAACAAACTTCGTTAAATTTCAAAAACACATATTCGCCCGCGAGCACAAATAACATTAGGAAAATATTGGTATGCGGTAATTTTCATCGATGCGAGGACCTATATGATGTCAGCAATGGTGAGGACACTTTTTGACCTCAAGTGCTCAGTCCATTTAGTATAGGTCAGTGGACCCACCCCATTTGCGACTTAACATTGATGATCCACCTCTCAACCTTCATTGCCCACCCCCCTCCTTATACTTTATGACCAGCCTGTCAAGGATGCATGGTTTAATTCCTCCTGTTACAACACCCCCCTCCTTCGGGCAACACAAATATTTTTTATTTCGAAACTGTAAATTCCCACCCCCCAGGTAAATATAAACAGATAATTCCCCACCCCAGGGACAAAAATGGGTTCAGTTTTCATGATCAGTAGAAAATATGTCTTATATGTTCCCACCTCTACCCCCCGGACAAAACAATCATTAAAATTCCACATCCCAGAGATTTTCAGCACACAAATCCCGGAGGGTTGCCCAGGGCGAGAGGATGGTAACAGGAAGAATTGAACCATGCATTAGCTGGGCTGCATATGGTTTAACTTGAACTTTTTTAGGATAACCTTTTTTGAATTAATAATCTTGCTATACACTATACCTTCCTTCTCAAAATCAAATGCGTCGTCAATTTCGTCCTCAACAAGAACACAGTCAAATCCATCTTTCATCTTCAAGTAAATACACCCTTGTCCAGCAAGCAACTTGACTTGCTGGTAGTTGTATTCGCTGACAGTAACTGGTTTTGTTATTCTTCGACGATTGGCTCGCACAAAATCGAAGTCCGTATCAGTCACCAGAGGAAATTTCATTTTTATTGCCTCCCCAAGTTTTCTACAAAAATCCTTCTCAGTAGCAGCTTTTGTGGCCTCAATGAAACCACAAATCGCCACCATGTTTTCTTCGTAAGCAATTTTCTCGATGTCCTCGCATTCTCCTATTTGGAGAAGGACGAATTCGAAAATATTTGGCTTTTCGTCAGCTACAACACGCGGCTTCTTCGATTTTGTTTCTGTCGATGCTGGTTTTGTTGCCCTCAATCGCTCTTTTTTTCCTAGTCGCGAGTATAAGCCTTTCGAAGAAGATTTCTGAATCATCAATCGCGCCCTGTTAACGGCTGAACTCACAACACTGACATGCTGACTAGACGAAGATTCGCATGATCGATTTCTTGTTGTAGCCTCGGGTGTCCATTCATTTTGTATTGCCTTCGACACACGTTCGGTCGAAGAGCTACTATTCTGTGGCTGTTGAGTTGGCTGTTGTAATATATTGTTGATTAGGCTACTTGCCTGACTTAAACATTCAGAAAGTTCACAAAGATTGGCCTTTTCATCCTCGGCCATTTTGGCAATGTTGCCATGTGTTTTGATTTAGTTCCGGTTTGAATGTTTTTGTTGAACGTTGAATGTTTTTGTTGAACATTTAATTTTTTTGTTGAACGTTGAATAATTTTGTTGAATGTTAGTCATTGAATGTTGAAATTCGATTGGTTGAATATTGCTACAAATGGCTTGCCATATCTGGGTTCACTAAACGGTATTTCTACGTATTATTAGCACTGGTGAAGATCCGGGCTTACAAATCGAAAGCTTTGTATAATAAAAAATTTACGTTGTGTTTCCACAAACAAAACTATTATATGTTTTATTGCCATGCAAACTTACAAAGAGCTTATTCTAGCAATAATGTATTTATACCTTGCTTATGTATGCACTATTTAGATTCATGATCCAGTGCAATGGTTGTGATCATTGGTAACATGGCAAATGCGTTCAGCTTACAGAAGAACAAGCAAACATACTGGACACCTTTTATTGCATGATATGCAAGGCGTAAAAAAATATGTTTCTGTATGGTCAGCATGCGCGTCATCTTCTTAAAGGTCCGCGTCATCTTCTTAAAGGTGCGCGTCAACGGGGTATTTTTGGCCAATAGGACAAACTCCTGTTTGTACCCACAAATCTATTAGGTGAACATTTTTATAATAGTTCTTATTCAATTAAACCTGCAATTTGGAGTTTGATATTAAAAACATAAAAAATCACTATAGCTATATACCCGTTATATCACTATACAAGAGAAATTCTCACTCATATCTGGAAAAATGCTCCTTATGAGGTTGGAGTGGCAGGATAAGTTTCTGCAGTGGCAAATGACTAGAAGAAAAGATTTCTTTGTCACAAATTTTCGCCAACGAAATGCTTGAGTGAAAAACGGGCTTAACCCTCCTGAACTCTTAAGAAGAAAAGGAAAAAAGAGCCGCGTCACCACGTCAATTCTGACTAAGCCCACTGACCAGAACGGAATATTTTTTGCCTAAAGATATTTAGTGTTCTTATACCAGTACATACTTACATTGATATTAAATTTGCTGTTTATTTTTTTGCTGTCTTGTTTTCTCATAACTGGACCTCATTTTCACTCCCACTACTTCTATTGAACGTTTGTATACAATAACTTATCTATATTCAACTGCCGGTGGTACATTTTAGGTACAGTTCAAGACACTTCTTTCTCTAAATTTCATAACTTTGAAGTGCTAGATTGATTTTGTAAAGCCTGGTGTTCACCCCAGGGGAGGGGCTGTTTGTGCAAAGAGTACCCCTGGGGAGGGAGGGGAAATTAAGCACTTTTAAAAACAAATTTTCAAAGTCCCGGAGTGTCCCGGGGTTGTACCCCCAGGGATGGCCGATGATAGGTGCATTATTCTCAGACGTTTTCAAATCTTCCTTTACAATGGGTCTACTGGCACTGGGCATGTTTGAGGCATCTGGTCCTGCTACAGTAACATATGATATAAGTATATATTTTTACATTGCACATAACACAATTTAACATTGTACATAATTAAACCAAAGTTAATAAATTTACTTTCCATGCTGCTTTCTTAGTACTCTAAGCCTTCCAACTCTGCTGTGATATCTGCATAGATATAAAAATCGAAATTAACATACTTGACTTCATTAAACTGCGGCATATTCAAGCATTGTAGTGCATTACAGGTAAGTAAGTATAGTTCTGTCATGTTGTTTTTATAAATAGTTTTTTCTGTGTGTACTGTATGACCTGTGATTTTAGAATTGTAAATAGCTTCACAATTTTCACTGAAAAGAAGTAAAACTTGTTCAGGAAAATTACCCTCTTAACATAAAAAAAAAGTTACTATTTGGTGTAAAAAAAATATGTACATACCATTTGCCTGACTGTGCTCGTCCATACTTTTAACATCTTGCAAACTCATCTCTCTAAATAAGCAAGGAATATATTAAATATATACACAGCCTACTACAAATCTAGTAGGTCTAGTATTTATTTTTAAAATGAAAATTGTTTTAAAATTTAACCTTTTCTGGGGGATTTTTTGTGTAAAATAGCTTTGTAAACAAATTAAAATGGATTAAACGAAAGGTAAGCAATGTATAATAAGCGTTTGTCTTTCTCAATCAAGCGAAAAAGTATAGAATATCGGTGTTGCTCTTGGGTTATGTTGTGCTATGCTTATATGAACATTTATAGCAACAATAGTTTCATAACTGCAATTCACTGGTGATTAAACAAGACAAGTTTATTCAACTTCTTTCTCACTTTGTTTTTAGAAACCACTTCCATGGCTGTTTTCTCAAGTTGGTAGAAGCGGACTTTACTATAACAGTCTGATATAATCTTTATCAACTTGAATATGTGGTTATCATCAACATATCAACTTGAATATCATGGTTATCATCAGCTAAAACAATGGAAAAAGTGCCCTTTTCTAATAGAAGCAGTGCCCTTAAGACAAAGTGCCCCCCAACTTGAAGTTGCTTCCTATGCCTATGATACTCTGTCTAACACCAGATAATTCTACTTGTCAAGGGAAGCATTATGCACCTTTAATGGGTTAATTAGTAGAACCTTGTGCATTTTTTATGAAACATGAAGTAGCATGTCAACCATCTTGGTGGTTTTGAAATGACCTCAAAGAAGCCAAATTGCCAAGCACCAATATTTAATGACCAGTATTTGTTACCAACAAGGAAATGTATGAGAACAACCAACAGAACACACAAGACAACCAGTTGCAGTCTATGGTACTTTTATGTATGTGGGAAAGTGATATTTCCACACTTAATTTGCATACATGTAATGTATACTTTATGGAAAAGGTCAACATTTTGCCAACCCCACCCATGGCCTTCTCTCCCTTCTCCAAGAAACCCTGAAAATGTTAGACTATGGAATATTACAAGAGAGGAGAGCAGCTCACCAGAATTTGCTAGTGGTCTTAATCTGGTGAGGGAAGACCATGGGCATGGTACAGTAAAATGATAATTATCAGTTTATCCATACTATGTTAAAACAACAAATTTTTCGCATACCTATTCATGTTCATATGATCACAAAATGTTCATCTACTTTGGAAAAGGAACAGATAATTTATTGTTCAATGATACAGTCACTTCAACAAGCCACTTTCTATAATACGGGACCTCTCTGCCATCACAACGGGTCAGCATCAGTGGATCAGGATGACATGTCTTAATAATTTTTCTAATTTCAATGTTTTAGTCTCTATATAATAAAAATTTCAAATGTGAGAATTGACTAGTCAAACTTGGCATACACCATTTTAATATGGTGTATACTAGTGCTCCATACTGTTCTCAGACTCTACTGGATTGTAAGTTTTCTGCATAAAAACACTTGAAGCAGTTTACATGTATAATATGAATGATACAGAGCTTGTTTTAGAAACGAATCCATTTATATATTATTTAAATGTATTTTTTGGTCAAGAACAAAAACCAAAACTCCAATCTGAGATACAAAATGCAATTAGCCAATATAGATATAAAGCTATTGTTGCTATAAATGTTCATATAAGCATAGCACAACATAACCCGAGAGCAACACCGATATTCTATACATTTTCGCTTGATTGAGAAAGACAAACGCTAATTATACATTGCTTACCTTTCGTTTAATCCATTCGACTTGAGTTTCTATCCAGCCAGAGTATTTGTTTAGCGAAAATGCCAGCATGAAAGACCACTTGGCAGAGAGTTTTGGCCGAAAATGGACTTCGCGTATGCAACTTGTCAAACGTCTTTAGCGGCGATTTTTTTACGGAAATCTACAAAAGTATCTCTCCAAAAGTAAGAAAATATCCTGTTTTTTTCCTTACAAGACGAACAGTTTAGTCCAGTGCTTGGAAATGCCTCAAAATTGTAAAAAACCAGCCTTGGCGACTCATTTCCCTATACAACTCCATATTGTTTTCGCTGCAAAGTGGTAACCGGAAGTAGATTTGCACCGATTGATTTTGCCTTCATTTTTCATAGGTATAGAAGCTGTATCCAGTCTATTATTAGATCAGTGGTGACAACCTCTATACTTACACTGTCCTCAATAGTTACCCCTTCAGCGACATCCTGTATACTTACACTGTCTTCATTGCTAACCTCTTCAGTGACCTCCTGTAAACTTAATACTCCATCACTTACTTCATTTTCATTCACTATAACTGTTTCTTGTAAACAGCATTTTCCTTCCAACATACCTTCTAATCATCTACTTTTGTAGCTTTCTGATTCATAGCTTCCTTAATCTTGCCAATGTTTATTTCCTATTAGTAAGTGAATTAAATGGATAACATTTTTTAATATATATGTCAATAATTATTATAAGTTAAGAATTAATCATGTGTTAATCATGATTATAATGTCCAAAATTTGCATTATCTGAGTAATCAGGTGGATAACACAAACTGAGGCCTTGATAATGATTGATATCATGTAATGCAATTGTTCTAGTATGCATATAATGTGTAATATATTACTAAAACAGCTACATTATACACTTGTAACATAAAGTGTCACTCCTTGACCACAAAAATCATCAATACTAAAATAATACATCTAGTAATTCTAACAAAAGTGTTGCAGCATTGCTCAGATTTAGATATTACAACACATTATATCAATTAACTGTCTAGAAGTGTTGCATTGTGTGTCACCATGATGTATCCAGGGCCAAACTAGATTTTCTGAAGTGCTCACAGTGTTTAGAATGGTTACTTTTAGGAGTGGTCGTTGGAAAGTGAAAAATGTCTAGGTCTAATATTTTACAAGAAAATGGCACTCACCAACACAGGCAGCTGCTTCTTCCTACAACTTCATATGCCATAGAAGAGCTATATTTTCTTATTTCCTAAAATATAGATAAAAAATTATACTTATTTAAATATATGTTTTAATACACTTACCCCCTAATGAAACGATATGTTTTAATACACTTACGTTTTGGGGTAGTTCTGTTCATTTAGCCTTCGAAAATTTTAAAAGCATAGTTCTGTCCAATTATTGCGCAAGTGCAATGTGCCGTCACGTCTCTGCTCGATTACTCTTGCAATTCTTGTCTATATTTGTTAAAATTACAGCATCCAGAAATATTCGAATGTAGAAAAGTGCCAACAAAAAGATTGACCATAAAACCATTATTTTTGGGGAATAAACCAATCACACCGATTCTATTTGAAATTAACTTTTAATTTTGAAACAAGCGTTGGTCCAACCTGTTTACGTATTAAAAACACTTGGTTGTTTGTTATGGAATTCTATGTTAAAAGTTATTAAAACAAACTCTTACTATAACCTAGTAAAACAATTATTATATATGTTAACATACAGGAGTGCGTTGATGGCCAGATAGCATGTTTTCAAACTTGTTCTAAGTAAGTTGTTTCCGACCATTTATGCGTTACAATGTAATGACGTTGTTGAAAGGTTTTCTTCAAAAATGTTGCAACTCTATCACTTGTGTTGGAGATTTGCCTCCCTGTATCGCCCAACACTTCACAATAATAAATACACTTTAGTTTTCTGTATATTTACTTTTAATACTTATAAAATCTGCGCTCGTGAGCATCTGTGACTACCTTTTTAGTGTAGGGATGGTCATCTGGAAGATAAATTGGGTATTCTCCTTGCAAACGACCATTGTAATACATCACTCTGTCTTCACTCTTCTCAACGTTAAGGCATTGTTTATCTTCAGCTGCTCGGTCACTTTGGAAAGATTGTGCTTATATTACCCAAAACGTGTGTGTATTGTTGATTTCTTCTGTTATCAACTGTCCGTTACGACAGTTTCCTTTAACAACTCTGCAGTTGAACATGAATCGGTGTAACCAAGCGATGATTCTGATAGCTTTTGTCAAGGAAAATTTTGAAAGAAGGTCGTCAACCTCATCTGTTGAATCCACGGCTACACTGAAGATTGCTTTCACTGCTTTTACTTCGGACTCACTTTCGGAAGAGGCCATTGATCTGGTTTCACCAACCATTCGGGCCCATTCCACCAAACACAATTTCCTAAAACTTTCCCTCCTCTGCTTCCCAAGTCTGCCAGATTGTCATGGGTAGGTACATGATGCCAGGTGATTTCAGGATGCTCATGGATCTTCTTAACCCGCCACAAACTGCTTGTATTCACCACTTCCTCATATTCACCACTGCCTCGTAGCCACTGCAGGGCGACCATACTGTCAAGCCATCCAAACACGCTTATCACTGGAACATCATCAATTGCTTGTTGGACATTAGACACAAGGTTGGCAGCCATATGAGCCGAAGCAAGTTCCAAGCGTGGTATGGTAAGATCCTGTTTTGCTAACCGTGCTTTGGCCACAACTAAACCAACGTATTCACCCGACCCTTGTTTTGTAATGGCATATAGTGCAGCAGCTACTCCCTTCTTGCTTGCATCACTGAACGCATGCTGCTCGATTTAATCTATGACTTCCTGACGTATCGCTAGGGATCTAGGGACAGTTACTTGTCCAGGCAGTTCCTTTACCCATTGTAAGTATTCACTCGATAGTGGTTCTGGAATATTCACATCCCATGGTACTTTCTGTTTACAAGCCTTGCGGTAGATATGCTTCCTTCTGAGGGTGACAGGTGACACTAGTCCGAGTGGGTCATAGATTCTCACAAGATTTTGTAAGAGTTCTCTCTTGGTTACTGACCTTCCCATTTCAGGAATCACGACGCTGACTTCATCTTCTTGCTTATTCCACATTAGACCTAACAGACTGGACTGAGACTGACTGAATTTACTGAGCTTCTGTTTTGCAAATGTTTGTTCAGGTTTGGCTTCCACTTGATTCCCTTCCGGTTCTGGGCTCACTTTGTTATATTCAAGTTCGGGACTGTTTGAGTACCATTTATGCAGGGTGAACTTGGCATCTTCAAAGATCTTTATTGCACCTTCCTTTAACTCAATTGCACTTGCAACAGTTGGTTTACCACTTAGCAGATCATCAACCTAAAGACTTCGGCTTAAGTCTGCCACTAGCTCAGGTTCTCGGGTTTCCCAACTTTTGAGATGATGGTCTATCACTGCAGCAAGGTGAACAGGTTAATCCAAAAAGTGAGACGAAGGCTATCACGAAGCCAGAAGGTTGTTGGCAAGAAAGATATGGGCAAGTCCATAAAATTTCCAGTGCCTTCGTACACCGAATATCAAATGGCGCACCGATCAAAGCTGAATATGGTCTTCGATTTTCCATTATACTGACCAGTTGTTCAAATACCCTGAAAGGGATTGGCTACCTTAGCAAGCTCGAAAACCCTGACGGAATGAGAATACAATACAATACAATACAACTTTATTTCACTCTTAAATAGAAAAATATATACATAAATAACAATTCTTAAATAATTAGTATATAGATAGAATTTACAATTTTACACAACATTTTTAGAGCTTGGAAGCTAAGTGAACCGTTAGGTTTTCTAGTTAGCTTCCAGTTTTTTCTTGTTAATTAAATAGATTATATAGTGTCAGAGAACTGAAGAAAAATATTGTTGATTTTACATTTTAACTTATATTAATAAAAAAACTGAAGAGTATAAGTACAATTTATATTATAAATGATGTAGAATTAATTAAGCATGTTGTTTAGTCAATAAATAGGTCTTAGCTTGCTTGGCGAAGGGAAATAAAGGTAAATTTTTAGTTATATCTGGAAGATCCTTCCATAGATCAATTGCTCCGAAAGAAATTGCCTGTTTACCAGTATTTGTTCGAACATATGGTTTATACAGGTTTAAATTAGATGTACATCTCCTGCATATCGAAAGAAACTATCAAATATGTGTGGCAACATGCCTTTGTGCCACGCATGAGTAAATTTCAATGCATGCAGGTGATATACATTTTGGACTGTTAAGATATCAAGCAAATTTAGCAATGGGAGAGCACTTGCAGTGTCTTTACCATATAACGTTGCAAAGAATATTAATCTGATTGCATGATTCTGTTTCACTTGTACTTTTTGTATATGCGACGTGCAAGCACTGCCCCATGCCAAAATTGTGTATGATACATATGGATAAATAACACTGTAATAGATTTGTGATAATTGCTTAATAGAGAGATAGTGTCGCAGTTTGGATATAATGCCAATGCCACGAGATACTCGAGAACATATATATGGTATATGATACTTCCAGGATATCGTGTCATCAAGCATCGTACCCAAATACTTAATATGATCTTTCCGGATCAGGTTTTGGTACGTTCCATCGTTATTTTTGATTTGTATCGTTATTAAAAAATCTTTCTTTCTGGCGGGCTTTATAATCATATAGCTGGTTTTACTTATATTAATTGACAACCTATTAACATCACACCATTCCTTGACTTTATCAACTTCAGAGTTCATCAAAGCTTCAAGGGTTTTTAGATTACTGGAAGTAGCAAAAATATTTGTATCATCGGCAAAAATTTTAAACAATAACTTATCCGAGCAATTAGGAAGATCGTTTATATAAATTAAAAACAACAATGGTCCAAGTGTACTCCCTTGTGGAATCCCACAAATCGTTGTCTGTCTCCTTGATTCAAAATCTCCAAGTGCTACGTATTGTTTCCTATTACTAAGATAACTTGCGAACCATTGTAGTGGAACACCTCTTATACCGTACGCTTCCAGTTTGTTCAATAGTATATTATGATTTACTGTATCAAAAGCTTTGGCAAAATCTATAAAAACTCCACAAGTATACAGGTTTTCATCAATTGATTTCCTCAATTTTTCGGTAATTTCTGTTATTGCCTGAGTGGTTGAGTGACCTTTACGAAAACCGAACTGGAATTCGAAAAGGATGTGTTCTTTCTCAATATAAGACATGAGTTGCTTATAGACCAATTTTTCAAAAATTTGAGTAAAGATGGACAGAGTTGAAATAGGTCGATAATTAGTTGGATCAGATGACTCGCCACCCTTATCTATCGGTGTAATTTTTGAAATCTTTAAAATCTCAGGGACAACACCTTGAAGTAATGATTGATTAAATATTTCTGTAAGTGGTTTGGTTATATAATCACATGCCAATTTTATAACTTTTTGTGGTAATCCAATTACAGATTTAGTTACCTTTAAATCCATTATTACATTACGTATCTCATTAGAGACAATAGGTCGAAACATAAAGCTGTGTAGAAAAGACCTCCTAATGTAACTGACAGGTGTAATTTTATGATGTGGTATACTTTCAGCAAGTTCGTTACCCAGATTAATATAATGATTATTCAATTGATTGGCTATGCTCGTTTTATTTGTATATGGTTTATTTTTATATAATAGCTTAGTTAGTGTAAGTTGTGAACGACTCTTTTTCCTATTTATAACCATTCCTATTATCTTCCAAGTTGCTTTCATGTTTCCACTATTAAGTGCAAATTTGTTTTTAAAATAGTTCTTTCTGGCAATTTCTTTTATTTTGTTTAATTTGTTACTATAAATTTTATACTTTCTTACTTTATTGGGATCGTTAGTTAAAAAATGTGTTTTAAACAATTTTTGTTTGTGTTTTATGGAGACTATTATAGCGTTTGTTATCCAAGGTTTATTTTTCCTTTTTCTTTTTTTATTCGATAACCTACATACCGGAGCATGCTTATCAGTAATTTCCTGAAGTGTATCTATTATGTTATTTATACTAGCATTAACATCCTCTTCACTAATCAAGCTAGGGAAGTTAATATTTTTAATATCGTTGAGAAAAAGATCTTTACTAAAGTTTGAAAAGTCTCTAGAATACTGAATGCGATTTATTTCAGGTAGTTTGTTGGCTATTGTGCAAAACACCGGCAAATGGTCAGTTATATCAGCCGTGATAATCCCGGCATAAATATGGTCGATTACTGTTGCTGTATGATCAGTGATACGAGTAGGTTTTGTAATCAATGGCATAAATCCCATTTCAAGAATCATATCAAGATACTCGGATGTAAAATTATTTTCATTTTACTGTAAAAAGTTAATATTTATGTCACCTATTAGTACAACTTTGTGGCCTTTGTTATTCAGCATCACTAATTTTTCCCTAAGGAGTTCATAAAAAAGGTTACAATCATTATTAGGATGTCTATAGATACAGCCAATTACAATGTTTTTTTGTTTTTTTTTCTCAATTTCAATCCAGCAGGATTCGAGACCCTCCAATGTTAATTCTAAGTCAGTCCTTTGAACAAACTCCAGTTGTTTATCCACGTAGAGACCTACACCTCCAGCTCCTCCTACACCAAATTGATCCTGCAAGATCTTTTCCGCAAGAAACTCGGTTGGGATGACAAAATATGGCGATCTTGGTTGGAAGAATTGCCAACGCTTGAAGAGCTGACCATCAACCGTTGCTTCAAACCAACTGATTTCGGGAGATTACATCTAGTGAACTTCACCACTTCTCGGATGCCTTGCGACAAGGATACGGCGCTGGGACGTCCCTAAGAATTGTCAATAACTGTAACAAGATTTATTGCTCGTTGGTAATGGGAAAGTCGAGACTCGTCCCTCTTAAATTGGTAACAATACCAAGATGGAATTATTGGCGGCAGTTCTGGCAACTCAGTTAGACAAGATGGTCCGAGATGAATTGGACATCCCAGTTGATCGATCCACCTTTTGGACTGATAGCGCCTGTGTGTTGCGGTATATCAACGAAGCCACAAGATTTCAAACCTTCCTTGCAAATCGAATTGCGACAATACGAGAAGCAACAACACTGTCTCAATGGAGATGTGTCGATATACCCGCTCAAATCCAGCAGATGAAGCTTCTAAAGGCGTCTCAGCTGACTCGTTAGAACTCTGGATCAATGGCCCGAGCTTCCTCACTCAGTCAGACAATGAATGGCCTCAGCAACCCGTAGAACTTGACGATCCTCGAGAAGAGATGGAGTTCAAGAAAGCTAAAGTGTGTGCGTCAACCACTATCCCGCAATCTCCAGCTATATCCGACCAATTGTTTAAACGCTTCTCTTCATGGGATCGTTCGAAGAAGATAATTGCTTGGATCTTCGCTACAAAGCAAACTTGCGAAAATCTGTTAAGGAGAAGAAATTAGCAAGATCCACCATAGCAGCCCAGTCTAGTTCAAGAAGACAGCTTCAAAGAAGAATTGCTCCACCTTCGTCAATCCCAGTCACCACTCGACCGAAAGAGTTTAAGGAAAACAAGCACCATGTACAAACTTGATCCAATCATAGACGGTGGCGTTATGCGAGTCGGGGGAAGATTAGAAAGAGCACCTCTCGACAGCGCACCTCTGGTTTGTTGTACGTCAAGGAAGAAGTATGATAAAGCGGTATGGTGTGTTGTTCACATGTCTCGTAACCCGCGCTATCCACATTGAAGTTGCCCACTCCTTAGACACAGAATCTTTCATTAACGCTTTGAGAAGGTTTATTGCAAGGTGAGGAAAGCCAGAAGATATACGCTCCGACAACGGAGGTAACTTTGTCAAAGGAGATAAGGAATTGAGTAACGCGACTGGAATCAAGCTAAAATTCATCAATCCATGCTACAATGAAACATCAAGTGGATATTCAATCCACCAGCTAGCTCCCATCACGGTGTAGTGTGGGAGATGCATTAGGACGGTGAGAAAGGTGTTAAAAACCTTGGTCAGAGAGCAAGTGTTGGACGACGAAAGTATCAACACCTTGATGTGCGAAGTCGAGTCCATCGTTAATGGGCGACCTCTTACTAAAGTGTAAGCTGCTAAACCCTGGATCATAATTTCCACCAGGACGATTCTTGAAGGAAGACAAGCTGTTGACGTCGTTGGCGACAAGTCCAGTATCCTGGTGATGTTGGATTCGCGAATACTTTCCATCATTACAACCGTAGCAGAAATGGAACGAAAAGTGTCGGAATGTTAAAGTCAGGATATCATGCTCGTCGTGGACGAGAAAACACCTCGCAGTTCATGGCTGTTAGCAAGAGTCTTGCAGGCAAATGCCAACCGTAAAGACGGATTAGTACCCTCGGTGAAGGTAAAGACGAGTACAGCTGTGCTGGTTCGACCAATTGAAGTATTAAAATAAGACTTTTTGTCTACTGTATTAGCCGGCTGCCAGCCATACTGATACAGTATAAAATGCTATAATTGCTTCACAATACTGTAATACTGGTGCTTGCTATATAATATTCCACAACACTCAACAGTGTTTTTCCCTAAACCTTGTGCAGATTGCAATGAATGTTGGTGAAAAATCTAGAAATCCAATTTCAGATGTCAACCACATAAGTCCAGATGAATTAACCCAGCTGAATGATCATACATGCACTGGCTCTGGTACATTTGGAGAATGTATTTTAAAGTTGTATAAGAGATTCAACCTGGTGGTTTTAGAAAAGCAGCTTTCAACAACAGATTTAAAAGCTGTCATAATTGAAGCTAAGTGCATGAACATACTAACACATTCCAAACATTCCACAATTGTTAAGTGTCCAAATAGAATGAAGCCATATTCCTTGATAATGGAGTTCATTGGCGAGGATATGAAGTCATCAACAATCCATCAATTGCTTTAAAAAAAAATAGTCCAAAAGGTTCACCACTTCTTACCCCTGAATGGATTTCAGTTTGTGTGGACATTGTGGAAGCTGTCAAGCATATTCATTCTAAAAGTTATTTACACTGTGAACCTTAAGACAAACAATGTATAAACAATGTACAATAATAAAGAAAACCCTTTTAACAATACTTGAACTTGAGGATGATTATGTTGATGTACCCACAATAGTTCAACAAATGGTCAAGCATTGAAAAAAATAAAGTTCCCAATGATATAGTAGTATATATATAAGTATTCAAGAAATTTTATTAAGTTGTTATAATAAAAAAAATATATTATTTTATATATAATATTATAAAAAAGTATACTTTTTATTTGAAAGATCAGTTATTATTCATGTAACACATTACATTGTTGTTACAATAATAAATATAATAAGCATAATAATTTGATATTGTAACTACACGCTCCGAGCTTTGCTTATTTTTTTGCGTGTGTGTGTATATTTTGTTTTCTTTTTCTTTAAATTTAATAAAATTGTATCTGTTGTATCTGTTATCTGTGAATGTTTTGGTATTAAAAAGGAGAGGATTTGTCATTGATTTTTGAAACTTTTGCCTTACTACCAAACCAACTGCAAAGAAATACACTTCATTCTACCACTACATGGCCCCTGAGGTATTGCAAGGAAAACCAGTTAGCTCGTCAAGTGATGTCTTTTCTCTTGCTGTCATTATCTCTACAATTGGCAAACAAATCCATGTACTCAGTGGGAAAACAATGCAAGGATACCAAGCCACATGTTCGACCAACTCTCCTCACATTGACAACACTTCTGCAAATAATCATTGAAAAAGATCATAATTAATTAAACATTAATTAGGAATTTACATGATAAATTAAACTAAATTTTATACTGTGAATTGTTGAAGCTTATGTTGTCAAGACTTCGAGTCTTTAGTCATCAGGTTGTCAAGATCTAGAGTCTTTCAGCAGCCAGTGGAGACTGTTTTACAGTATGTATTGTATAATTACAAGTTTAAATGATAAATGAAACTAAATTTTATACGGTGAATTGTTGAAGCTTATGTTGTCAAGACTTTGAGTCTTTAGTCAGCAGGTTGTCAAGATAACAACTCTTTTTTCTTTGATACATCCAATGCTTGGTATTTTGCACTCCGTTTTTGCAATAGTTTCTGCTTTTGTTCTTCTGTCATTGCTTTGTAACAATTCACACTTTTAGTACGGATTTCTTCTTTTCTACAGTCATAGAAAGCTTGTCGATATGATATCTTATCCTTTTTTAGTGCAAAGTTTTTAACTTTGCAGTATTGTGATGAGGGGCGAAAATTCACATGAGCTATCATACATAGATACATAGATAGATACATCATAGTGTAAACTTTCCGGGGGGTGTTTGCGAAGATTCTCTATTAATACCGTATCTGTTAAACTTTGGGGTTGAAACTTTTTTAAGCACTTTCAAGTTATTTTATAGCTCAATTCGGTTGTATTCATGCAGTGTTTAATTAGATTTACGAACAGCATTTGGGTTGTGGTATTAAACGTCTACATCCTAACAAATGTTTTATATGTAATATTGGGTGCTAACTCCCCCGGTAGCTATGAACACGTGCATTCAAGTCCACTGATCTAATAATATCACGGAACGAAAATACGAAATTTCGAAATATTTACCGCACAATGGTAAAGCTGGGAGTGGGAATGTGATGGAAATACGATCAAATTTATAAATAAACGTTTTCATTTTGGCCTTTGGGATTAGTAGTGCGTTTTGTCATTTATATATTCAATAGACAATACTGAATGGGTCGAATATTCATTATTGCAATATTTTTATAAATTCCGAAGCGTATAAAGTTTCGCCTCAAAGGATCTCATCGAGTGTTGAATCAAATACAAGATTCAACACTCGATGAGATCCCTTTGGCCTTAACGTAAATATCGAATATGTTAGTTATAGTATACAGCATTGGATTTTACCGGCGATCTAAGGTAAGTAGACTTGCGTACAATTTATACACATTAATACGACTACTGTATTGTTTCTGGCGAATTTTATAGATAGTAGAAGTTGCTATACTCTGTCCGTAGACTCGTAGAGTGTAATTTGTAGAGTCACTAGAGTAGTAGAGTGTAGTATGAACTTCATAATTTTGAAATTTGGCATTTGTTATGCAATATTAATAGAACATCTCTGTTGACGGGGCAGTTGTTTACAAATGCAAATGGCATTTTGGTGAGGATGCGTCTGTATATATAACTATGATGTATGATGCATTCTATATACTTTCTAGTTTTGCTTAGCCTTTATTTTGGTAGTCTGTGTACAACCGTACTCTCGAAATTTTATATACACAATGAAATAATAAATAAAATTTGAAATAATCGAAGTTGAGTTGACATATTTGTAATTAGTTGAATAAAACTAATCAAATATTGCAACCGTAAACAAAAGACAATTTTAGCTACTTACTATAATATATTGGCAAAAACATAAATCACTCATCGCGAATTTAGAATTACGAATGATGAAATATTACAAGCTTTTCATTGACAAGTGTACTTGTTGAAAAACTAGCATGCTAGCTTTTCAAAAGCTTGTCACATTTCATCAATTTTCAAGGGCAAATAAAAATAATTGCCAAATAACAAATATCAACACAACACAACATGGATGCACAACAATTACGTACGCACTGTAAACCATGTAACATAGCATTTGTCTTTTAAAACTTTGCACTATCCTTGGATCACTAGTTTCTTTGTCCATAATTCTATAATCATTTACCACGTTTAGAGTTTACTTGTTGTTTTACTAATGGATCGTTTTTTTGGTATTTCATCCATCTTGTTTTTTCATCCATCGGCTGGTTCCATTTTACTATTAGTGAAGTTTACTCTGTGTTTTTTCATAATCCTTTTTCTTTCTATGTTGGTCATTTGAGAAGAGCAAGACAAATACTGGATTTCATAATTAACAATTTCCCCCTTGCTAGATTAAATATCACAACTAAAGTGTGCTTGTCTGTAATGTTTTTGACATAATGCGAAGAATACGAGCTTTCATCATCATATGCTAATACTGAGTAGGACTCTTTGGTCAAAGTACCTTGACAGAAGCAAGAAATACAATAACTTCCAAGCCAAAATAAGAAACCTGTGTTTTCATTACTATGACATGTACAATGTTCAAAGTTCAGTTTGCTTTGTGGCTTATTACTTACTACTCCTTGATAATTACCTTGCAATTTTACATCTACATCAGCTCCACATATTTTCACTGTTTGAGGTAGATTACTCGAAGACCAAGTATTTATACCAGTGTTGTTATACAAAATAGTACCAAAGTAGAGAACTGCACGTATTGTATTTGAATCCCAGTAATTACAAGGTTTAATAATGGAGTAACAAATTGAATATAATGAAATTGCACAACATTGTTTGCATAAGCAAGAATTGTCAGAAGTTGTGATTTCTTGTGAGATGTCACATGATACATCAGTATTTATAGTATTGTCAATTTGGCCTTCCTCAAGGGCAGCTAGTGCTTTCTCAATATTCTGTATAAAGACTGGAAATGTAATATTACATTGTGGATAGTTGCTGCCTCTAACAAAACACATGTGCCTTGTGGATGACTTCTGCCATAAGTATCTCTTGAATGTGAGTCAAAAATGTTGTATTTGCCATTATTCCTGGAATAGATGCACACAGCAATGGAGTCAATTGTTAATATATATGAATTATAGTTTTCAGCTAGCAGCAAGTCAAATGCTCTATGAAATGGTACACAGTACTGATACCCTTCTATAAAACAGTCTCCAATTACTTTACCACTATAGCTTTCACTGTACTCAAGAAGATAGTCTGTGTCGAATACTGTAAGCTGTGAAGGTAGTTCTGTAAACATAAGAAATTATAGTCTTGCTAAACGGGACAAGCTTGAGTTATATAGTTCATTGCCAATACTTATTAATTGAACCAGGTCCTGTGATGAGAAAATGCCCTGTCTCTTGTTGTATATAAGTGCACATGAACACATTGGACATGTCGTACTGAGTAACGAATTTGAGAGGATCTGAGTACAAGCTTTTTTATATTACGTTTGAGAATTCTCAACAATCGACTTTTACCAAGCTTCTTTGTTAATAATTTCAATGGTATTCTACTGGGTTCATGATCACGATGACATAATTGGCAACCAGTTGAGACCATAAGATAGTTTTGAGAGTTGGCTATACAAAATAATGCATGTTGTGATCGCACAAGAAACTTCTTTACACGCATTCCCTTGTGCTTTGATTGACATATTTCTTTCTTTTCTATATTTAATATAGTACCACTTTCTGTGTCCAGGTCAAATTTAGAATTGCACTTTTTGAACATATTCATAACTGACATACAATGATATGTTAACCAGTGGCGATCCACCCAATAAGCAGAGAAGGCTGAAGCCTACAGGCCCGGGCTTTCAAGAGGCCCGTGATTTTCAGAGAATGCACTTTTTATTAGAATTGTTATTATTTTCGTCCTTAATTAAGCCAAACGGCCCCAGAAAGCGGGAAATAGCATTTCCAAATATTTCAGCGGAACGTGGCCTGGACCTCGCTGAGAGATGTGTCACTATTTACAGGCGTGCGAATATCATCCTCAAGGTCTGCGAATTTTACTTAGCTGTTCTTGTTATCATCGGTCTTCACAAATATTGAGAGATCGTTGATTGGGCTCTCTTCAAAAGATTTCACATTGTCTACCTTGCTTTGGCTTGTGGCCATGTTGACCATGTGCTCCTTGACAGGATGACAGCAGTTTGGTCTCAAATTTAATTTGCTTCTATGTGAGAATCTAAAAGTCAGAATCCCAGCGCATGTGCACGACAAGTGATTTGTTGTTTTTCCACTTTCCAACTATGCACTTTCCATTCTTTCCATTCTTTCCATGTAAAATTTTGAATTTTTGAATATTGTGAGTTTCTTTTTCTTGGCATGTCATAAAAGCACATGATGACGTCTTTGGCATGGGGCTAAATTTTATCTGTGATATCATAGACACAGAATCATTGTACTAGGGGTATGGAGTTTTGGTGTTGTACTTTAACAGGAGGAATATATTTCATAAATGGCATAATTGAATTGATAATCTACTTCTGATAATAGTAAAATGTTCTAGGAGTCCAACAGTGATAAGTGGCTAACTCCCAGTCTCCTCTGTGGGGGATGTATTCAGCTTGTGCAGTTATGTAAGAATATTACATCATGCTATATAACTGGATGGCATATTGTGGATCTCATCTAAATATCTTGCAAAATTAATAGTGAGTTATAAGACAATCTATTCTCCCTAGAATCCTTGAACAAGGAGTATTTTGGTGTATAGTTTCATTTTATTAACAGGTCTAGAACTGGAGTTATTTGAGAAAGTTGGCATACATAATTATTGATGTCAACCATGTCACACTTATTTTAATTGGTTTGAATTTATCCAATGGAAATTGTGGAGTATGCCACCCAAAGTGACAGAAGCCACATAATTTGGAGTTGTGACGTCACTTGCACAAGCCAAATAGATGTTTTCTGGAATTACCATTAATATCAAGAAAAAATAAAATCATAACAAAACCAACACAACTCTTTCAATCAATATAGATTTACAATGTTATCTCAATAAATATGAACTGATGTTTAAATTAATCAATTGCAGCTCGCTTTTCAACATCGAATTTTATTGCAAAATTCCCAACTGCCTATTCGATATTGTGAACTTCAAAACGTTACTCGAAGATACAAGTAACAAGTAGTTTGTCTGATAATAAGAAATTGCTTATTACATTGATAATTATTGAGATGACGTGATGCAAAGTGACAGTGTTGCAGAGTTCACAATCAAACATTTGAATTTGTCAACTTCACATTGAAATCCAAGCTGAAATCAACTATATAATGCTAACATTGTTTATTGAGTAATCACTTTAAGAGTCACATCTTAACAAAACAGCAAAGGTTAACAGTGTTATCTTGGAAAATAGGAACAGTAACAATGTTATCTTGAAAAAGTTCACATTGTTTGTGTGTTTATAATGCCAACTCAGTAATGACAAAAGTGTTTGTGTTATACTTGATCTCTAAATTTTCAATAACCAACAGGGCCTCTGCAATTTCTTCATCACCTAATGTGGCAAGATCACCTTCAACAATGTTTTGTAATGTACTTTGGAAAATGGTTAAATTGAGCTTCTCACCTTCAGAAGGCTCAACTACCACCTTTGCACACACCTACAGTCGGCAGTCAGCAATCCTCAATGTAGACCCACGTCTGTCACAATGGACAAACTTACTATCTGTGGATTGGAGAACCCTTCGAGAGCAACTCCTGCAAGCAATGGAGTTTCCACTTTTTGGACAAGAGTGATGTTGGGTACCGTTATCGTCTTGTGGTTATCAGTTTGGATATCTTCTTCCCTGACAGCTATTTTCTGAAGATCTTCATCAACAATGGTGGTAATAACCGATTCCTTTGTAGTGCTGACCTTCTTTATTCCAGCCCCAATACGTACATGCAGATTTTGAAGTGTATAAACTTTTCCACTTTCGATCAAAGGAGCATGCTCCTCCCAGATATCCACCACAATGGATCCGGTGTTGTCAGAGAAAGTAAACCTCAAAGATATTTTTTGCACTTCACTTGGTTGAACTAGAATACTGGGTTTGGTGGATAATTTAAGACCTAACCAGGAACGGTTGCAAAAAATGCAACACTAGGTCCTGTGGCAGGAATTGAACCCATGGCCTTGCGATTCCGGTGAATGGAATCGCAGGGCCGTGGGTTAAATTCCTGCCAGAGGACCCAGTGTTGCATTTTTCGCAACCATTCCTGGTTAGGTCTTAAATTATGTATAACTGTATATATCTACTCACTTGGATTATCCACCAAACCCAGTATTATCAGAGAAAGACTGCAGTGACTCGCAGACAACCCCATGGGCTATGGAACATGTCTTTCACTCAGTTTGTGCTGGCTTTGCCACTGGATCTGATGAGTGGGGCATGGGCATTATGGATTTTAATAGCAATTATACTTATAGAATAAAAATGTGAAAAATCTTCACACAGTTTGATGTTTCAGAAATTTCTTGAATAAGACTTTATTGCATAAAGGTGTTACACTTGTTACACTTCACCCTAATGAGTAATTTACTGTATCCTAATGTATTGATATTTTTTTCATGTATCCTTGCCAATCAAAGTAACCCTTGACCACCCTCCAAACTGGAATGTGAACCTTGACCCCCTTACACGCTCCAAATTTTCTACATTGTTTTTCTATACACTAGTCAGTTTTCCCAAACAGGCATAAAATATTAAATTTTCAAACGTTCTCTGGTTAAAAATATTTATTTTTCACAAGCTTTCGGCTGCCAGTCTGCAGCCTTCGACGGGTAGTTAAAAATGAATAGTGTCAACTAGTCTGACACAAACAGCAGTATACAATTACATATAAACACAATAGAAGTGTTCTATAGTGACTTCCTATGCGTATGCAAATGTTAATAGGTAAAAAAGTATATGCAAATTAGAGTTTCTTAACTAAGAAGCGATATTGTTCTGGCAAATGTTTTGAGTTATTGTCTGCATTCTCCGTAATTGCAGTGTGCCAGGATTCTAAAATAGTCCTGTGCCGATAGTTGCCTTTATGAATTATCTTGCCGTTTTCAAAATCTATTTGGTGGTCATGTGTCCAAGCATGGTTTGCGATATTTGATCCACTTTTGCATTTCTCGACATTTCTCTTATGTTCCTTTCTCCTGGTGTTAAAGGATCTTCCTGTTTCGACAATATAGTTCCATGAACAATCTGAGCAGGAAATTTGGTAAATGACATTGGTCTGGTCTTCAGGGGAAGGTCTGTCTTTGACTGATGGGAATATTTGTTGCAATGTACGGAGGGGCTTTGTTGTGACTTTGATATCGTATGGCTTAAGGAGTTGCTTTAGAGGTTCTGTTAGGCCTTTGATGTAGGGAAGAACAGCATAATCATTGTTCTGCTTTGGCTCTACGTTATCGAAAAATAACTTTACCAATTCTTCGGGCGATAGTATTCTTTCTTGTTCGGAAAATTCCTTGGGTATCCGTTCGACATTAAGGCATTAGTTATGTATTTGTGTTCAAGTTGTTTGCCTTCGTTCGTGTTTGGTAATGTAGCTGCTCTGTGAAAGAGGGTCCGTGCAGTGCTAACTTTGTGTTGTTTGTCGTGATGTGAGTTATAGTCTAAGTATCTGTCAGTGTGTGTAGGTTTGCGGTAAACGTCAATAGAAAGAGTTCCGTTATTGTGTGTAACTAAGGTATCTAAAAATGAAAGTTTTCCGTCTAGTTCTTGTTCTATGGTAAAATTAATATGTGGGTCTATGGAGTTGAGTAAGTTGTAAAAATTGGTCAACGCATGCTTTTTGATTATAGAAAAAACATCATCAACGTAGCGAAACCATTTCTTAGGTGGTAAGGTTGATTGTGTGAGTGCCGAGTCCTCAATTTCCTCCATACAAAGGTTAGCTACAATAGGGCTAACTGGGCTACCCATGGCACAGCCATGGATTTGTTTGTACGTTTGTTGGTTGTAGTTAAAGTAGCTGTTTGTAAGCGTAAAGCGTAGGAGTTTGATGATATCATCAATTGATAGTTTTGTTCTGTCTTGTAGGGTCGTGTCTTTAGTAAGTTTATTACGTATGTGTTCACACGCTCTGTCAACCGGTATCGCTGTAAATAAAGACACAACATCAAATGAAACCATAATTTCGTCATCTTCTACTTTAGTGTTAGATAGTTTTGTGGCAAAGTCGGTGGAGTTCTTAACTGAATAGCCGTTGTAGTTTTGCAGTGGTGAAAGGATGTCTGCGAGAAATTTGGAAGTGTTGTAGAGGGCTGTGTTTTTACATGTTACAATTGGTCGAAGTGGATTGTTGGGTTTGTGGTGTTTTACAGAACCTCGTATAGCAGGTGGTATAGCATCAGTAGAATGCAGTTTTTTGTAAGTGTGTTCGTCAAGTTTATGTTCACGTTTCAGTTGAAGTAATTGTGAGTTTAGTTCGTGTTCAATTCTTTTAAAAGGGTTTTTAGTCACTCTCTCGTACGTGTGCTGGTCGTTGAGCTGTGCTCGCCCGAAGAATTGGTAAAGTTATTTTCGACAGCGTAGAGCCAAAGCAGAACAAAGATTACGCTGTTCTTCCCTACATCAAAGGCCTAACAGAACCTCTAAAGCAACTCCTTAAGCCATACGATATCCGAGTCACAACAAAGCCCCTCCGTACATTGCAACAAATATTCCCATCAGTCAAAGACAGACCTTCCCCTGAAGATCAGACCAATGTCATTTACCAAATTTCCTGCTCAGATTGTTCATGGAACTATATTGGCGAAACAGGAAGATCCTTTAACACCAGGAGAAAGGAACATAAGAGAAATGTCGAGAAATGCAAAAGTGGATCAAATATCGCAAACTATGCTTGGACACATGACCACCAAATAGATTTTGAAAACGGCAAGATAATTGATAAAGGCAACTATCGGCACAGGACTATTTTAGAATCCTGGCACACTGCAATTACGGAGAATGCAGACAATAACTCAAAACATTTGCCAGAACAATATCGCTTCTTAGTTAAGAAACTCTAATTTGCATATACTTTTTTACCTATTAACATTTGCATACGCATAGGAAGTCACTATAGAACACTTCTATTGTGTTTATATGTAATTGTATACTGTTGTTTGTGTCAGACTAGTTGACACTATTCATTTTTAACTACCCGTCGAAGGCTGCAGACTGGCAGCCGGAGAACGTTTTAAAATTTAATCATGAATCCTGGTTTCGCCTCTAACATATTTAAAGGCATAAAAGAAACTGCGATCTCACCTGATTCTTTAGCCCTTTTCAATAACTATCAGAATTTTGCAAGAAACCTTCTATGCAAGCTAGCAGGGACATAGCCAGGGCAGGAGCTGAGGAAGCCACGACCCCCCCTCCCCTTTGATAATATGTAGTGTTAATGCTCACTGCAAAACCCAATATTATGCCCCCTTTCGGCCTTTCCCCTCGACTGTGCATAAATTTGCACCTTTGCATCAAACATATGACCACAACTACCTTTAGTCCCCACTGGCTCCCCCTTCTTGAAAGTAATGGCCACATTCCTGCAAGGTAGCAATGTACAGTGAGCTAATTAAGTGCATTCAGGGGGGGCACCCTGAACTGAGTTGTCCGGGGGCCAAACAAATTGTAAATTTTGTTATGTTAAAATGTCGTTTTCTGACCATCAGAATTCTGTAAAATCTTCCCCCAAAGGGCCAGGAAATGGAATTTCAGAGACTCTAGATTTAAAAATTTTCTGGGGGGGCATGCCCCCGGACCCCCAAGCTTGTCCCTTTGGCATCCATACTAGAGGGGCCTTTAAACATTTTGAACCGGAGGCACCCTGATATAATGTTACGCCACTGAATATTGTCTGATACAAATATCTGGCCTGAATCTCATGACAACATATGTGTGTTGCCCCCCTCTTTGCCATCAGTGCTATGATCTGTACTGTAGTAATTTTCCTGCATATTGTATATTTTAATATGCAAATATTGGCATTGTAATACAAATCACAAGCTTTATTTACAGCATAATTTTTCAGTTATTGTGCTTGTCATGATAATCAACATTAGTAGATTTTAGGATATTAAACTCTTTAATATTTCCGACCAAACTTATATGGTTAATAACGGTAGTGATACTCTCATAAATGGATGTGGTGCATAGAGCATATTAAAAATTATAAAGTTTGTGCTTGTGTCTGTAAATAGAAGTATAAAATATAAATCAGTGCCCTTTTCATCGAAGTCTCAATGTAAATAGCCTGAATTTGCCAAATATTCAATTCTGTATTACTCTACAGAAAACAAAAATTATTGTAGCTGGAATAAATGGTAATACAAAGCAAAGATTACCTAAATATTTTTTCCTTTTTAACTTGTAATATTGTTTCCGTGGTGTAGCAGTGGTGAAGTCTGGAGTGTTTATGGGATATTTAGGGATGAGGAATAAATAAATGCCTGAGAAAGCGTGGGCAATTGATGGATAATTTTCTTGACGTCAATATATTGACGTAGGTGCATTTGTGTCCAATAACGAAGAAAAAAAATGCAAGCCGAATCCTATTGTTGCTGGTGTACCCCCAGCAACTAAATATGCTACAAAATATGTGTTCCGACGACCACAGGGCGAGCTAGGGTATATATAGTAACAAAACTTCTTATAACATAATGTAGTACTGATTCAATTTTTAATAAAATCTGCAAAAATAGATATTAACAACATGTCTAGTTTTGACTAAAATAGTATTTGATAATTTATAAACAATCTTATTGAGTGAATATTTCGAAGTTCCATACAGCCAACGAAGAACATTAACTTCAAGCCCCCCCCCCCGGATTGTTTACTCTACACATCTATCCATCTATCCATCTATGCCTCTATGGCCTATCTGAGTCCCTTACTGCGATTTTCACTAAAGCTTGGACTCAAAAAGTTTTATTATAACATTTTGATGTTCAAAAAGTGCATGTTACGACCGCGAAACTTTAACATTTCTATGTGTTACGTCCCATGTTTACATTGAAGATTCCAACGTTTTGACCAATCACATTGCAAGGTGTTGTCCATAAGGTAATAAAGTCAGCACTAAAATTAGTCGCAATTAAGCAGTATCACAAGTATAAACATGGATGCAAGTAGTGTATACCAGATTAATTAAGGTAGAATATTCGCAAGATAAATACACAAGCCTCTTTGTTAATACTGCAGATGTGTTTTGCGGTAGTTATAAATTTGCAAATCTCGCAGATGATATATTAAAGAGATGCCCATCTCTGGGCCATTTAACAACAACTACAATTCGCCTACAATATTTTGACTACGAAGGACATTATACCAATCTTGAATAGGGTGATGAAACTGGCTATCATGAAATGTGGAACAATGCACTATGTGTGGCCGACAGGAACTATACGCGTATTAAACTAAAGGCAGCAGAAATAAATTCACCGCATATTCCCGCTTAAAAAAAAAATGTAATTGAAGACGGCAGTTCGACTTCAAGTATGCAGCAGACAATATTTGCAGACCAATTGCAAGGTCATTGTAAAAATCAGAGGACCCCTTATGACCGAATAAGCCTTCCTTACACCTGTTGAAAGATTGTTAAAGAAAAGGGACGAAGATATTGATAACCGTAGGACTGTTCGAGAAAAAACTCAAGAATTACAAAGGATGGACGATGCCATAGCTAAAGCTGCAAACCAGAATAAAGGGAATCGTCTTGTGTGTGGGAAATGTCATTTGCGTGAAGGACATGCGAGACAAAACTGTAAATTTGAAGTTTGTAATACAGTCAAATCATATGGCATGATCGACAAACAGTGACGAAAAAGCGATATACATAAAGGATTAATAAATGAAATTTGAACACTCGAGACCCCATTTGAATACCATGCAAGAAACGAAACGATCAGCAGAAAACGCTCATACAAAATTGCAAGAGTACTTTGCTGCAAGAGTGGAACAGGATATTATTAATACGAATCCAGCTTTGTATATCCAGAACGGAATAAAGAATTGGTCATTAATCCATAAGCATGTGGCTGTGCTAGAGAAAATGTGCGAGGGCAAGTTGTCGCGTTGTAACGATATACCTCGTCTGTTAGAAATGGGTATTTCATGCAGTGACATACCCAAACGATGTCCTGGAAGTGAGCCCGTTAATCCTAAGAAAGAAATCTTAGTAAATCATGGAATCAGGTTTCCGAAAAGATCAAGGTTAGCGTTGGAAGCCTTTCCCTTTCAGACCTTACTAGAGGAAGATAATTTCAAGTTAGCAATAGAATTGCAAAATTCTGATATTAATAACAGCAAAACATGCGCTCCAATGTCAACTTCAACCCCTGCTCGATCTCTTTGCCAGTCTCCTGAATATAAGCAGAATACGTTTTGTGAGGCACCACCTGATTGTTCTTTACAGTGCGTAGCTGTAGGTCGAAACGTCACAGAGTTATTTTATACTAATACAAACTATAGTAAAAGTACACCGTCGCAATTTCTTAAAATATTTGCAATATGTATATTTTAAAGTACACAAGATTATTAAGCATTACACGTTCTTGCAATTCCATTGTATTTGTACATATTACCTCAATAAGTTTTAAGTATTTCCTCAAGTATTTCCCTGATCGCTTGCATGGCTGTCCAGCTCACATCTCATATTCTGGAGCGGATTCTGTAGCCAATATCTGTCAGGACAGTTACATGTACGTATATATACTTATATATGTATATTTATATGGATGAAAAATCTGTCCCACATCATATAAAGATATATATAGGCTTAACCGTGATATTTTAAATAGTTCAATCGTTGGAATCTCCGTTACATTCTATTGCATTCCATAACAGAAATGGAAAATACTATATGCGACCATCTTAGCAGAAAAGCTCCCACTATAAACTCTTTCAATTACTACAGTAATGATGACGTATTCAAATAATTTATTAGGGTAGTCGAGGTGATTATGAACATAACTAGGTGATAAGCAATACGCTTGAATAAAATATTTAGGATGGGCATGTATAAAATAGGAAATATATATATATATATTCATTACCAGAAATCAGGGACATTTGCTCATGCGTAATACGGTCAGCGGGCTTCCACTCTAATTAATTAAAATGCACGCAAAATGGCTGCCAGAGTAAAATTTCGAAATAATAAGAGAGTTCCGTACAAAGTTTTGGCTAATATAAATACATTGGACCTGGAATCTTGCGAAAAAAAGGTGAAAAGAAAGTATACAAGAACGCTAGGAATTTTTTAAGCTGAACGATTGGTAACCTGCCGTAGGTTCACTGAGGTAAGCTTAATATAATATGTGCAGCTATCTTTGGCATGTAATTGTCACTTGTCCTTTGCTTTATTAATTATATAAGCGTGTTATCTTGGGTTCAACAGTTTTTTATTTTTAAAACCTCGCCATTACTTTAGGGTGTTAGATATCTTGTAAAATGGAAAGGATACTCTTCCTTTGACAGTACATGGGAACCTGAATCTCATATATCGCCAACTCTATTAAGGTAATTATTAAAACAGTGGTTTTGATGGTTTAATGACATAGTGCTATAAATTGTGGTGGTTGATTTTAGTACTGTATGCTGTTTAGTGTTTACACAGATGGACAGCCTGAACATCTACCTTTCCTCTGTCTAGGTTTCCCTCTATTGTTTTGACCAGCCTTTTTAGTACAACAATTTGTTGTTACAGGGAGCTATCAGAGAAGCAAGTCAATAGAATACTTTGAGTTTATTACATGCGAGCATTAAATTTCCAGCATTCCACCTGCCCTTGTCAGTGTTAACAATGAGGATAGATGCCCATCAGTATGGGATCAGCTGACTTTTAAATAATGACTTACTCCAAAATTTATAATCCAATTACTTTAGTTAACTTTACAAGAAATACTGCAATTTAAACTAGTTGTTTGCACTTTATTAATATTAGTTTTGATTTGTATTTTCCAGGTATTTTGAGAGTCCTGATCCTTCTAAAGATATCCTATATAACCACCTAGATAGGTTAAGGAGAGCTGTTATGGAGGCCCTAAGACATAAAGGCCCAGAGCAAAGAATTGTAATGGAGTTCCGTCATGATGTTTATAAATATTTGTTTGCTGGGAAAGATGATAAATCATATGCGGACAAGTACTGGGCTATGTTTCAGGAAAATAGCTTTTCAAAATGTGGATTCCCTGCAAATTGGAACTGCATGGTTGATCATCATGGAGATGGTGTTATAATGAAATTCCCCGTCAAAATGAGAATCTTTGTTTCTCGTACACCCAAAACATACCAAAAACTCCAAGGTGAAATGAAAGTATGTCCACAGGCCTATATTGAAAAAATGTCAATGAAATTTATTAAAATTCCTACTACAATTTCAAATTAAAGTTCCTGAAACAAGTTCCAGAAATGGACTTGAACTGATGCTAAACAATTCCTGGTTACCAGGGGCGGATCTAGACCGTTGCAACTGTAGCATATGCTACGGTCAGATTTTTCAGTGAAAATATTTTCCAACCCGGTCATAAATTAAATGTATAAATTATAAAATTTGGATAAAATTCGTTGTTTTCACAGCATTTTAGCCTTTTATCTTGGAGAATTCCTTAATATTTGGTTGTTTTGTGTGAAAAAGCCGTGAAACACGGCGTCATAGAGTTAATTCCCACCTATCCCGCCCGAAAATACTGCCTGTATATGCGGGTATTCATGAAAACCTCTCCATGCAAAATCGCATCCATCAGGATTACACTGTGGCAAGCTACTTCGATTGACCATAGCAAACCAATCAGAATGCCGTATATGCAAATTTTCGCTACGGTCAGATTCAGCCGGGTTGAATCTGACCGTAGCGAAAATTCTCATATGCGGCATTCTGATTGGTTTGCTACGGTCAATCGAAGCAAGCCAATCAAAGTCCTGCAAATGCTACGGTTTGCTACGGTCAGGCTACTGTAGCAATTTTGGCCTGTGCTTCTGGCTGATGTGATATCTGTGAACGTTGAACAACAAGCCTATGAACAAGCTGTTTTCATTCAACTATTCAAGGCAAGCATGGCTTCGAGTGATCGGCTCGACGAGCTTCTTTGCATTCTGAAAGAAAAGCTTTCATTCACAGACAAGTCCAGTAAATTGACATCTGTGAAAAGTATTTGTGAGGAAATTATTGTGAAGGAGCTGGTCGAAGAAGAATTATGCTGATCGCAGAGTATTTGTGTGCGAATTTTCACAATTGCATCAGCGCTGTGGCGGCTGTGCGAGTCATTTTCCGGTCAGGTAAGCTTCATGAATAATATATAAATATTTTATACGATGCCAAATGCTGAATCGATCTGTTCATTAGAATATATTAGCATATTTTCTTCTCGAAGACCAGAGTGCTGTGTATACCATATACATGTATATTAAATAATTAATACTAATATTAATAATAGTATTTTGAGCGGTTAATTATAACTTATAAGTTATTTAAGGATATTTTAATTGATATTCTTGGCGGCTTGACAATGGCAGCATAACAATTTAGTGCCTATTAGATGTGTTTTTGTGGGTTTTCTGTAGATGTTTACTGTTTAATATAACACAAGAAGTCTATATTTCAGTGTATATATATATATAAATCTACAGTATATTGTGCATACTATACTATTATGCTATAGCTGTAAACTACATAGTAATTTAACTTATGTTATTGTATGTAGCTAATAAATCCAGTAATAATAATAATAATGCTATAAATATATATATGGTGATAGTAATATAGTTTAGAATTAGAATAGGCAAGTGGGGTTGTTTGTATGGAGTTGGTCAAACCAAACCAGGTACTGATGTTGACCACTTCACCGAAATATGATGTTTGTTTAATATTCGCTGTTGCCATCCCTCCCCAAGACTCTGCCTCAATGAGTGAAATGACCAAGGGCCATATGACTCCCAGTATGTTGAGAGAATCCCAGAGATATTGAGGTTTTCCCCTGGGATACAATGCTACAAGCCACAACTAATACACCAATTCACCCTTTTGATAGTTATGTCACAACTTCCCTGGCCAGGGAGCTCTCAAGAGTCAAGGCGAAAGGCAATTTGCTCATGATTCATGAGAGTTAGGATATGAAAAGAGTGAATTGTTTATAATATTTATACTTAACTATAAGTGGGGCTTTTAATTTTAAGTGCTGCCCTTGTGTTTGTTCTCCCAACACCTTCTGTTGAGTCATGTAGTCTCTGGATATTTGAAGGATACACAGGTTGCACTTGTGTTAATTATGTGTGCAATATTCTTTTTAATAACCATATTACCATTACACCTTCATGTACAGGTTAGCTCAATTTTGCAAGGGGTTCACATACACTAGCAAAGATGAAATTTTACAGAGCTTGCCTTAATTTTAATTATGATGGTGAAACTTTCTGACATTTCCTTCAAGGGTGCCCATATGTTAATGTTTGATCCTCATAAGTAATTGTATATAAAAAAGAAATAAGTATTGTCTCAATCCTAAATCAGCACAGTTCATGTATTAGTCTTGGATAATTTTTAGATCCATAGCTTGAATGCTTTAGGGGTATTGTTGCAGTCATGCCGGTTTATGAAAAGTTTATCTGCTTACTACAAAGATGATAAAATTGCTCATGTGCACTTGTACTGTAGTTTACATTTGTTGAATGTCCAAGGATGGTAGGGTGGGGGTTATTTAATGTTTGATATTAAATTCAATGTAACTTAATTCATAAGGTGCTACATGTGTACATGCATTCATTAGAGTCTAATGTGCCATTTTCTGCCTCTTTCTCGATATATGAGCAACCGAAATAGGCGTCAGGGATTATTAGGTTTAGGGTTAGGTTGGGGGGTTAGGGTTAGGGTTAGGATTACAAATTAGTTTACCTTTTAAGGGGAACTCAACATTCATTTTTTATTTTAATCATTCTGTCCATGTTCATTTGTGTCTGAATTGAGCAGTACCAGTCATGGGCTTACATGATGTTCTGTATTCACCCCCTTTTAGGACAACAGGATATGAAAATTGCCTGTATAATGCTTGTTCCATTGCATTGTGTGGCAATGAGTCCCTTGCACCTTACTTGCGATGTCTTGCAAGCATTGAGCTATTTTTTAAATTCTTCATTTTATGCAAAGCACCCTATCTTAGAGTAGCAGCATAACAAAGCGCATTTTCTTGCATTGCAAATACTTTTGCAATGTCCTTATCCGATATTGCTCTCAGTTCATTTGCTGAAGAGGATATTTGCAAAGCTGTGATCGCTGAAGAGGATCTTTGCAAATCTGTGATCGCTGAAGCATACAACAACGCATTGAATCACCAATGAATGGAGTTCATTCCTTTGTGTTCTTGCATTGTCAAGGGCAGTGGAACTTCCAATTGGGGCACCTCCAAAGAGAAGAAAGATTCATTGTCCACAATGTTTAATTGTACTATTTTTCCACGTTTAACAACACACATAAATTCTGATGAAAAGAACCACATATTTCGGTGTGCGTTGATGTTGTTCCGTCAAACAAAAACCACTACGTACCTCTTTGTGAGCCGAAGTATTTAGTTGATTTTGTGTGTGCTTTTTGCTTCTTTTTGCTAACTTTTGTCTGAGATATGGGCTTGTTGAGCACAAGTTCTGGGACAGGATCCGACGCTCAGAATGCAGGAAATGGCGTTTCCGGGCTTCAAATTCTAAAATTTTTTCGGGGGCGCATGCCCCGGACCCCCCTAGTTATGCGTGGCTCAGTATATGCTACGGTCAGAATTTGGCCTAGATCCGCCCCTGGGTTCCACATACAAATGACTTTGAACAAATGAAAGTTATAGAATATTATCAACAATGTACTTTAAATGTTCATACTATATTGTTATTAATTAAGAGGCATTTATAATGTCTAGTAACTGTCTCTTTTTTAGTTTTGACAGACCTTTTGGTTTTAGGTTCCTTTCCTTAATTATTTCTTGTAATTGTTTAACAGTGAGACTTTCTAAATTCTCAATTGGAGTTGAAAGTGAAATGTCATCATCCTCATGATCAATGATTTCAGCTAAAATTTGAGGGGTGGACCTTTTCTGTTTCCTAATTTCAGTGATTCCATTATTCCAATATTCCAAAAACTCCAATTGAACATCTTGCCCATCAACTGATATAGTTCCTTTCTCAATAAGGTCATTTACTTCATCAAAAGAACTAGATAGCGATATTTTTGTCTCGTAGTTTTCCAGGCCATTAATTATTGCAAAAGTTCTGTTGTGTCTGGAAGACATGACTTTTTCATTTTGTTGTAAAAGTGCAAAGGACATCAGCATGAAATTGGTTGTACGGGACATTCTTGCCCCATCTCCACTCAGTTTTATTTGTATTTTACTATTTT
Organism: Trachythela sp. YZ-2020; assembly: GCA_016169945.1. Classification (NCBI taxonomy): domain Eukaryota; kingdom Metazoa; phylum Cnidaria; class Anthozoa; order Malacalcyonacea; family Clavulariidae; genus Trachythela; species Trachythela sp. YZ-2020. Next base: position 4,590,866 of record JADLSH010000393.1, on the reverse strand, counting down.
TGAGCTCTTTTTCATTAAGGAGCATCCTTATATGGTAACTGAGTGTTGATTTAAAATTTATGTATGCACCTGGCAAGTGGCCAGGTGTTCTTTCAATATGGCAAGTTTTGTTCAGCTCGACTCTTGACTGCTTTATTAGATAAGATTTAGGTAAGCCATCTACAATCATTGATAACTCATGGTAAACTTTGTCGCCAACACAAAATTTATCCAGTAAATGTAGAACCTGTTCAACTTTTTGTTTCTCGTCCTCGGTTAAGTTTGCATATCCACCTGATGAAGGAGGTGTCTGGTAATTTATATTGTGCAAAACACTTTCTTCATCTTGCATCTTAACCTGGAAAAGTTCCAAACCAAAACTTTGGCAAAACCATAGGGCACATTGTGCGTTAGTTTTTAGATGATTAAGTTTTCTTGCCTGCTGCTTTTTTCCTAACTCATGTATCTTCTTACCTGAACAGTTTAAAGACTCTGTTTTCTCAAGATTTAGAACATAGTTTGACAAATCTTTGTTCACTTGCGTCAAATCCTTAACTTCCTGCCCTTTATTATTTATCTCATCTTTCATCATTTGGTAGAGTTGTTCCTTTTCAGCTTCCAAGTCATTATATTTCTTTTTCCATTCCACTAATTCCTCTTGTGATTTTTCTAATTCCGATTTTTCGACTGTTTCTGTTTCATCTTTTCTAATACATAGTTTGTAGACTTTGTTATCAAGTTCTTGTCTCTTTCTTCCTGATGTTTTCCTGTATGTGTTATTTACTACAAAAACTTTATTGGTTAAAAGGGTTTCCACACGTTCACAGCTTCTCTTTATGACAATCCACCCACCCGTAACTGTAGCATTTAGCAGATCAATGTATGTTGCCTTCACATTTGGTTTATCCAGTGCATTATTCCATACACGGAGTAGTGGCCAGGGAATTTCCATACAAAACAAAAATTCATGTTGCTCTGCAACCTGCTTTTTTATATAATGCAGAGGGCATTCTGTTATTTTTAATTTCCACTCAAAATCTTCCTTCCTATATGTATCCAGTACATCAGACATTTTCACAACAACAATAGTGACTGAGAGGTGTTTTGATTTAATTTTTTAAGCAACTGTGGTTGAATTTCCCACTAAAATTTACATTTACCGCGCATATTGAGGAGTCCTGGGGCTAAGATTATATCCAAAACAAATATGGCGGCAGCTTAGCTCTTCAAGAAAGGGTTGTTTTTACAATATCTTCTGCAAAAAATGGGCTGATATTACTTAATCCTCACTAGAAATAGTACTTATTTCACTACATTTGGAAGTACTTTAACTGCATGATGTTGTTCGTTTTACAAATGATTTAAAAGTATGTAGTTCTCGAATAGAGTTAGAGCTAGCCCTCTCCATCAAAGATTTCTGGACAAATCAACAAGTATTTGACATGGTTTACGCCACATTGTATGGAATAGTATGGTTATTAGTGCATTAAATAAGCCCAAAGTAAATGCAGCTGTGGAAGTAAGTAGTCCGATTTATTTTAAACAAATTTTGTGTTAGAAACAAAGCTAAATCGATACTGAATAGGTATCGAGTTTGAGCTAAGGTTATACTTCTTTGTAATTTTTGTAATTCGAATTTTTTTGCGATCCTCTGACATTTTAATAGATGTTTCAGCCGCCATTCATTACGTCATTCTTACTTATGGCAGCCATTTTGACCATATTTCTGGTAATGTGAAATTCGATTCAACTCAGACAATCCTGGCCAAAACCATCTGCGACACTCTTCTTATTTGACGTTAAATACTATACCACTGTAATAATTATTCACAAACTCCCCCTTACAATGTTGAGCGTACCACAAGAGGCTTAGCTATGTTCTGGGGGCTGAATCAACATTGAATGGTGGGGAATCGGGGGCGGACTGTCTAAATTGCCATGATAGTGATGAAGTTGTTCAAATAATTGGAAGTGTCGCAGATGTTTTGTCCAGGATTGTAGTTTTGTCTTGAAAGTCAGTGATGCTTCATGTACTACAAACAAACAAACAATGCAAACTGAAAGCGTTGACAGTAGTTTCTTTTTGTTATTATATAATATGTAGCATTTATTGATATTAATAACACAAACACTAATTAAAAGCATTGGTATTGTAATTGATATTTTTTACTAAATGTTTTAATTATCAATACTGATACTGTTACTTATAATAGCAATAAAAATATATGAGGTTGCCTTAAAAAGCCGATCATGTCTTGCACAGTAACTCGTCAATTGCTTCAAATACCGATAGTTTCAAATTTGCATTTGTCACTTTCCAAAGATTATATCGCATTTCAGTTCGAATTTTAGCGAACACAAATGGATTGAAGTTGGGTGAATAAGTGGGAGTGTACACTAATTCCATGCCTATGTCGTTAAAATAATCGTTTAATACTTGGCCACCTTCATTGTGATGGATTGGGCAGTTGTCCATTATTATAATATTTCCATATTCGATTGCTGGTTGGCCTGTTACACAATTCTCTGCCTGTGATGCCTCACCAAAGAACCTTAACACTTCCAAAGTCGTGGAAAAACCATTCACAGTGTTCGCATAAGCAACTCATTCTAAACCAGCCAATAGGTTAAGAGTAACATTTGCACTTTGATGATAACGAATCATCTCAATACACCTTTGCTCTACAGGAGCGTGTCCGTAGTATCTTGTTCCATGAGGCATTTTTAAACCCGCTTCTTCAAAAAACTTTAATTTGTGTGGGTTTTTCGAGTGCAAGTAGTCAACAAAACATCTGGGTATAAATCATATTTACTGGAGTAAATCTCTCAATGGCTACTTTGTTAACTTTTTTTCGAGAATATTTAAAGCCAGACAGAATTCGGTTTTTAAATGCTTTTGAAATGGCCGTTATGGATATTGTATGTTGGCTATACAACTCTATTTCTTTCATTCTCGATCAGACTAATCGTTGCCCGTATCACCATCAAAGTATCTATTAATTCCAAATCACCCACGGTCAACTTGCCTGGAGGAAACTCCAACATGTTTCCCTTTTGAGGATATATCGTCCCCTTCTTGCACAAATTTCTCTACACATTTTTAACAGTAGATTTAGATACTGACAATTTGTTTGCTACAGTTCCAATGTACTCTCCCGTTTCAGTATTTCCTCTTACTTTCATAATTATTTTGTCAACAATTAGCGATCGTAAATCTTTCCCCAGTGCTTTGCCATTGACTTATGTTCTCCTTCTTTTGCTGACTTTTTCAATTATTCAGTTATATTACAATATCGTTTCTGATTCACCGATATCATAGCCAATATAAACAGCCTAAAAATCTGTAACTGACATACTTTTCCAAATTCAAATTGTTATTACCATTTAATAGGCATGGCTATCAAAGCCTTGCGATATGATTGGTCAAAACGTTGTAAATCTTCAGTGTAAACATGTGACGTAACACATGGAAACGATAAAGTTTTGCGGTCATAACATGCACGTTTGAACATCAAAATGTTATAATAAAACTTTTTGAGTCCAAGCTTTACCGAAAATTGCAGTATGTGAATATTTGCCCTGTAATCACAATTTTGCACTAAAAAGGATTAAAATTGATGTACGATACTTACAAGTTTAAACAAATTAAACACAGGTAAAACACAAGTCCCCTGCCACACTGTATAGTATAAACTTCCAAGCCTTTCTTTTAGATATTCTCCAAAATAGGACGCTCAAAAAATATATAAAGTTTGACAAATTGGCAAAAACAATCGCAAATAAATGTCTCCCGAAATGAGAGGATTTTACTACATCCCGGGCGTTCTTTGTCAGTGCCCACGATCACAATTAGGATTATCAGCAGCATATGATGATAACGTTGAGTGTTTCCAGAGGAGTACTTACTCCTACCTCATTGCCTAACCCTAACCCTAACCCTAACCCAGAAGGAAACACAAGGAAACAAGGAAACACTCCTCTGGAAACACTAAATGTTATCATCATATACCGCTGATAATCAGTGGGGCACTGACAAAAAACGCATGTAGTAAAATCCGAAATGAGAGCATACCACCGCTGACCAAGAACTGCAATAGAAATTCCATATATGGTAGGGATGCGGGTCTTCTGACGCAGTTGGCACACTGAGTTGGCAAACACTGCTCTCCGGTTTCTCCAATCTGGAGCTGCCAATCTGGAGCCAACTGGCTCATCATTCCTGACCTACCCAATCTCATTCCCGAGCCTTCAATCCATTTGGCCAACAGCCAGGATCACAATCTCTGGGGGATAATTCGATTCAGACATACAAAAAATTGTATGTTGACCGAACTGCGCATGCGTTTGGAAAACTCAAAACAAATTCTACAAAATATTTTGTTGTTTCGTATATAACCATGAAAATATATCGTTCTTGGTACAAGATATAAATGTTCTTCGTAGTACGAGTCGATATGCAGCAGTGAAGAATAGGCATGTCCTGATTGTGCTCAGCAACTTTGAGCAACATTTTGCTGTTCGAGGAACTTCAAGCAACTTTTCCTTTTTGAGCAACTTTTTACTAGAGTTAAAACTTTACAGTATGAAATGTTCACATGTGATAGACAACTTCATTTTCTGCGATATTTTTCTGATAAAATAATTTGGGAAATCAATTAAATATGGCAAATTGGCAATATACTGTAATGCAGCGATTGCAGCATGTAATGCTGCTTACTTGCCCTTGATTATTTACTTGCTAGGGTTATCTGTGTTCTCTTATCTGCGTACTCCAGCAAGTGCTGCCATTGCACGTAAGCGAAAGCTTCCTGCCAATAAAGGGAAGTATAAGCAAAGGGGAAGTAAAACACTTGTTGGGTACAAGTGCCTGGGATCGGTTGAAAGAGTTCCCAAACAATCCTTTTGCTGTAGTTACACAGAAATTGCGGTGCAACGCTTGCAATGAAATGATCTCTAAGAAGAAAAGTTCTATCGCAAAGCATGTAGAATCGAAGAAACAAAAGAAAGGCTTGTCTGATATTGCAAAGAATAAATCAGAAAACCAGACGATAATGGCATGTTTTGAGAGGAGGAAGAATAGAGAGAATACCACTGGGTCAAGTTTACCCGAAGAAATGCAACTTTTCCGCTTTGAAGTGGTCGAATCTTTTCTCTCTATACCACTCGCAAAAGTAGATGCTCTTCGACAATTGCTAGAGAAGCATGGCCACCGATTAACAAGCTGCTCCCACATGAGCAAGCTTATCCCAGCGGTACTTGAGAAAGAAAAGGACAAACTTAAGGAAGAACTCGAAGATGTGAAGGAAGTTTCGGTAATTTTTTATGGTACTGCAAGATTGGGAGAAGCGCTTGCTATCGTCATCCACTATGTACAGGAAACTTTAAACCTACTCAGCACCTCATACGTTTAGAAATACTTGTGAAGGCCCTGAAAGGAGAAGAGTTGGCTCAGAGGTTGATGACTTGCCTGGCTGTGGATTTCAAGTTCGGTCCGAGGGTAGTCATTGGAGCAATGAGAGATGGTGCGTCTGTCAATGGAGCTGCCTTACGCCAGCTAAGTTTCTTTTATCCAGAGCTCTTTGATGTTGTTTGTTTCTCTCGCACCATTGACAATGTTGGTAACCATTTTCAATTTCAAGTCTTATATTTGTTTGCTCACTAATGATTGGCATGTTTTCCAATAGCTACAATGCACGCCTTGTTTGTAGAGAGAACAGGACAGTCCATTCGAACATACAGCAAAACATGTTGGTGGAGCAAGTGGGACGTTCTCAACCAAGTGCTAAACTATTTTGGTTTTGTCTAACCCTTTCTTCGGGAGAATGAGGAAATTTGCCCTTCCAATCGCAGACATCTGCTGGAGATACTCAACCATCCTCAGAACTTTCAGGATTTACGCTTGGAGCTAGCTGCACTTGTTGATGCAGGAGTGCATTTTGTAAATGCCACCAATTATTTAGAAGGAGATGGACCACTCATTTTTACCTGTTATGAGCGACTTTAGGCTGTAGCAGTTGACCATTATCCCAACACCTCAGCTATTGCCTGGTGGTGATGCTACACTCTGCGACCAGTTAATTTCATGGGCGAAAGCTTGTATCAAGCCTGGTCTCCAGTTCTACCAGCAGAAATTTAGTGGTCAGTTTCATGCTATAGTGCGAGCGTTCAAAGCTGCACGTCTCTGCTCCCCTGTACAGGTTCAAAGCCTAGATACCACAGCTGAGTCTCTGGAAGAATTCAGAAATTTTCCCTTTATCAATGATGACACCAAAATAGCAAATCTAGCAGAAGAGCTTCCCATATATCTTGCAGCAGCTGATGGTGTCACAGTCACTTGTGAGGATGACAAGATAACTTGGTGGGAGGTTCACACAGACACAGACACCCTCCTGCATTGGTTAAGACACTGCTGTTAATTCAGCCAAGTTCTGCTTCCGCAGAAAGGGCCTTCAGCATCTTAACCAATGCGTTTAATGCACAACAAGACAGGATCCTTCAAGACTATCTTGAAGCTTGCATTATGCTCCAATACAATAACGTCAAGAGGGTGTAAATATAGATTATCATACTCAGGCCGAGGCAATAACGCGATAATAACCTGTTTATCACATACTTGTTAAATTGAGAAAGTGTGATAGATTACTTTATACTTCAATCAGAATATTTACTCTAGGTAATCTCATCCTAGGTAATCTCACACTAGGTAATCTCACATATTGTTCAGAAAAATGTCAACTTTGTGTGACTTTTGTTTTGTTATTTGTTAAACCTTTGTAAAGAAAACGTTTTCTGTTAATTCCAAGCAATTTATCCGGGCGTACGGAAATTGTATAAAGCTATTAAGAGCCTGCCCGCCTAAGAGCGGTCCAATCGTTTTTGCATCAAAAATTAAAAGTCCTTCTAAATTTTCCATTTAAAAGGACTTGATGTGTACGTTTCGAAATGGGTATTCTTTTGAGCTAAATATTTTTTTCGTTCAGATACAAGACCAAACTCGTTTTCCAGACTAGACACCCGTTTTGAGACCGATTTGGCACCCGAAATTTGAGAAAATCGAGAGGCGCACCGCAGGAAAACAAACCAGTGTCAGCAAAACATTTATTTACCACAATATTAAGGTACATTTTAATAGTTCATGATGGTTCTCGGTGTGGTGGAGGAAAAGCCTTTTTTGCTTCTGCTGTCCTTTGTGATGATAAGGCTTTCACATTTGATATTCAGGGAGTTCCACTTGATTAGCTTGCCTGTGCCAATTCCATAGGCACGGGATACGACGATGCCCTCTGGCTGGTAAGAGAAGTTGTGATAGGAGCTGAATCTTGCCATCCGATCCACTGTGATAACTGCTTGGTTGGAATCTAGCTCACACGGCAGCAGTGGTACCCTTGACTTTTCTTGCCTCCAGTGCACGGTGCATGTCCAAGGTACTCAAGATATCATTCCCTTCATTGCAGTACCTTGTTAAAGCACTTTTCAACGGACTGATAATTCTATCAGACACGTCTTTTCCAAACTGAAGTTCAGAAAAATCGTACCTGCATAAATAAAGGAGTAAAAAGCCATTGAGCGCGATATACCAATTAGTATGGCGTTTTGCTCTTGGTTTTAGCACAGAAGCGTGGAATGATCCCTTTTCTCAATGATTTTTCACAAGTATTCAAAACTGTTCTAGATTTTCAAAACAGTATTAGATTGTTATCCATCTCTCATACATCGTTAGGTGGAATTTGAAAAGTGAGGTTGCCATGAAAAAAAGTTGCATCGTCATAAGTAGCATTTCACTATGTAAATTCACCTAAAATCACAAGTTTCGAGTTATTTTACATATATAGAACATATATCAAACGTACCTGAGAATCTGGATTCCGATGTGCTTCCCGATTTCACTGACAGCTGCAATAAGGTAGTTGTTATGACACCAGCCGGCTCCATCCGAGTGGAGGTATGCCTTCGTGATCTGGGGCTGAGTGGCTTTAGCTGTTTTCAAGAGATGGGTGACAATGGAAAGCACAGCATATTTTTTAAATCTCAAAAGAATGTTTTTTGGGAATAAAAAAAATTCGGCTCCGAGGAATTTTTTTAAAATCGCATATTTCAATACTTTGTACTTTAGGTGCTTGTGTTAAAAAAATAAAAAAGGTTTGGGGTCCCCAGAAAATTTTTGTATTCTTGAGTCTCTGTTGCTTGATTTCCTGCATTTTCAGAGACAATTTTTGATATATCCCATCTAAATGGAGCCAGGTTTTGTTGTGAGAATACCATAACTTTCTTTTGAACTCAGTTTTTCCCCTTTTTGCTTACATTTTGGGCAAAAGGGACCTTCGCTGGGGGGGGGCAAAATAGCTTACTGGGGGGCCAACATTGGGACTGGGGGCATTTCCCCCCCCTATCCGTTAAAAAAGGCCCTGCTATATTCACCAATCGGGTGGTGGTTTAGGAAGGTATATCAGTTATTAAATGTCTATATTAAAACTAAGCGTTAAAACACAATACCACATAACTATATATCTATTTTGTGATGTGATTTCCATATTTTGTTTATAGTTTGTTTTGATTAAATCCATCTGATTGGTTTATTTTTTATCACTTGATTGCTTTTGTATTCACTATAAAAGCACATGTTTTCCCCCCGACCCATTCTACTAACTTCCAGACGAAGGGCCTTCGCTCGAAACGTCTAAGTTCTCATTGTATTCCACAATCAACCGCCATATATATCTAATCCACCTGCCATAGTCTAGTTTTCAGACCCTTGTGATTGTTTAAAAGCCATTTATACCATTATATAATATCGTACATACATGGATACACAATTACATAAATGACATAGCATACCAATTAGTTAACGCCAGTGGAGGTTCTATTACCTACTCTTATAATACAATAAGAAAAAGCAAATATGTATATCAATTTAAGTATGCTTATTTTGCAAATAAATTATCACTATCAGGGGTAGTGCTGGACTGCTGGTGGGGCGGGGGCTACTACCCTGGTCTTGTAACAAGTGTAACAATTCTATGTTACCGCAAAGTACCCTCAATAAAAAAGATACAGGAAATATAGTGTCAGAGATTTGAAATTCTAATATTTTCTCAAGGGCATATGATTCTGAACACAGAACACCCCTAGGTTGAATTTCTGGCACCACCCCTGATCACTATTATGATCATTCTATTTATGCAATTATGCTTATTATTGTAAAGTGCAGCTAATCTGTTGTAAATCTGGATGTAATATCACTATTTTAAAGTACAAGAGAAATCCAGTCTATAAGTTATATCAATAATCCTCAGTCACTGTCCAGTCGACCAGTCTGTCCTCAACCAATAGCCATAAATCATTAAGAATTTGTAGCACATTTCCAGGGGTGTATCACTCCAAAAAAGCATACAAGATTTTTGGGATTTTGAAAATCCCGTGGGATTTTGGGAGGGATTTTTTCGAGATTTTTGTGGGACTTGTGGATTTTTTTGGGCATTTGTAAGTTTTTAATGGATTTTCTAGGATTTTTAGTGATTTTTTGGGATTTCTTAGAGATTGTTTTAGGGATTTTCAGGGATTTTATAGAGATTTTTAAGGATTTTGTTTCAAGGTGTACAAGATTTTTTGGAGTGATACACCCCTCGGCACATTCTACGGCGTTTACATGTTCAGTCTTTTCGTCTAGGTATTCCATAGTTATAAAAGGTAAAAATACTTCATAAAGCTAAAAATTTGTGACAAAATGTCTGAATCGCCCAAGGCGGGCGCCTGAGTATATACATGAGTCGCTATATAAATTTCCATAAAACGCAATTACGCAAATAAAAGTACGAACACTACATACACTCACCTCACAAGATTGAATGTCCAAAGGCTCTTGAACGTCTCAAGATGTTAGAATTCCACAGTAAAAATACTCAATAGCAGCTTGTTGTCACTTCAAAGTATCGATGTTCGCCTTAAAGTCAAACCGAAAGAACGCAATAGGACGAGAAATTTATAATTTGCCAATCAGCGAAGATCAGATTTCTCAATAGCAAATTTCTATTGGCTAAGCCCACCAAATAGGAAGTAAACTGTCATCAAATGCGGCACGTGTGGCGGGCTTTGGCAACTCTACTGTTATTGTTGTCTGAAGCGCATTGAAATTCATGCCTTAGTGTCGCGTGCCTTTCTCAGTTTCGCGAACGTCTCTCGAGTCGCGCGCTCTTTCTTGCGCGTCCTTCTCACATGCGCGTTTACTGCATGTTCACGCTTTGCTGCACGCTTGTGCTTGAAATATTGTGCAATATCTTTACTGCCGCGGCGCATTTACGAAATTGCGCAGCGGATCGGAAAATCCGCAAATCCGAAATTACGCAATACAAACTTTCCAGTCTGAGTTGTCTGCCATACATTTCTATACAAATTTGTATCATTCCGTGTTCCCCGGAAGTGATTTTCGCATATATAATGCTTCACTTTTGCCACCTATACAAGCTATATCCAGTCTACTACTAGAAATACATTCATGCAGAACCCCCTCGCCCATTAGAACCAAGCAATTAAAAGCCCCAAAAGTTATTGTAACATGAAGTACTGAGTTGATCACTGTAACCATGGTAACACGCAACCCGGCCCGTATATTTCTTTTATTTTTTGCACAAAATGTCAAAATAGTGATAAGGTTTGTACTTTTAACTGTAAAATTATCAATTGCCCAACTATATAAAGTAGCTATGTTATTACGTACTCTTTTATCTTTGATTTACTCTAAAATTTTATCTGAGATGTCTCACAATACGTTTCAAAATTGTCATGAAACTTCAACTGTTTTTTGAACAGTATTTTTATGCTATGAAGTTTTTGAGATTAAATATGTTGTTTCTTATTCTATAACGCATTTGAATTAATCTTAAAACACTTTAAGATTAATCAATGTTGTATTGACCACACAGGATGAACTATGCATTTTGAAAACCACAAACTATAGTGCATGCCAATTGACGGCAAAATTAAAAAAGCAAGTATGCAAAATAGACACTTACGCCTTTAACACGGTTTAAAACTCAAAAACCTTGTCCTTTCTCAGTCTTTTGACTGATTTCTTTTCCTCTACAAAATATTCATTTATCTTGTTTTGAAGACTTTATTTGTCTGTATTATTATTTCCCAACTCCTGAGTGCAAAACAATGTACAAAACTATATTTGAAAAAAACTAAACTCGCGCATGCGCTTAAAGTAGAAAACCATGTTCGTCAATGACATAATGGCGACAACTTTGGAATCCGCTATGTTCTCACATACCCGGGTGTAAATATCCGAGCGGCATTAGTACCCTCGCACAGCGCCGGATTGGGGATTAGATTGGGAATTTCTACTGCAGAGACCTTAGGAGACATTTACTTGCGATTGTTTTTGCCAATTTGTCAAACTTTATATATTTTTTGAGTGTCCTATTTTGGAGAATATGTAAAAGAAAGGCTTGGAGGTTTATACTATGCAGTGTGGCAGGGGACTTGTGTTTTGCCTGTGTTCAAACTTGTAAGTATTATACATCAATTTTTATCATTTAATATATGGAGGGTAATCACTGCCAAAATTAATATTTTAATTTGCACTCCAATTTGTAGATTTTGTCCTTAAAGAATTGAATTTTGATGTTACCAAATTGCACTTGCTATTCCACTTTTACATTTTGTTGTTGAAGAACTAAATTTTGATGTTAGCAATTAATATTTGCTGGTCTGTTTGTGACATTAGATCCTTAAGCATTCCATTGTGATGACGTAACATTATTTGTGGCACTCCGAAACCAACTTTGACATATACTTAATGATAATGTATTTCCCGCCAAATATCCTAATTATTTCCAAAATTATTCCAATGTTGTTGCTTCTGCCCCATATTGGGAAATAAATGGCGGATGATCACTCAAAAGCTCACGAAGTGGCAGCTTTATTACGCAGTACAGCCAGCATTTTGACCCAAAATTCATCAAATAGTGCATCCGAGAGTGTAAGATGTGCTTCAGGTACGAGTAATAACAATCATAGCAACAATGCAGCTGATCATATGCGTCAAAGTCAAACTCAGTCGTCATTTCAAGTAAGTGGACGTGAACAGTCAAGCATTAACAATCCAGCTTCGAACAAAGAATTTCAACGACTCTTTGCCTCATATAATACGGTTAACAACAGCTGACTGGTACAACAACCACCTGCGAAACATGGTCGAAGCAATTCTTGGGGGCAACGTTATTTCAAGCCACATGATATGTGGACACACAACTTTTTTGTTTGGCTAGTCCACAGCAGAAATGTGTTCCCACCAGGATGGAAAAGGTGAAATTACAAAAAGTTGGGCTCAGTCGTAAGCATATATCTTTTCATAAGAATGATGACGCCTCGGAAGTCAAAATAAAATTAGAAAAGACGTACCCTAAACTCTCTGGTAAAATACTCTGGCGTTATACAGAGTAAAATACTAAAGTAGGCCACATCTGGGCACATTGCCAGCTAATGGGTTAATTAGTAAATGTTTTCGATGATGATTAATATACATTAATAACTAGTGTTGCTAATAGTGGGAACAGAGTTAACCTGAGAAACATTTAGTAATTATTGGTTTGTCACATATTTTAATATCAACTGTAACTAATAGGAAAATGGCAAGGAATATACTGGCCCAACAGTGAAATGTTTGAACTGCACAAAAGATATCAATGAAATGCCATTGTTCAAGATGCATCTTCAGAACAAGTAAGTAGCAATGGACTGTAAACAACATGGAAGAGGATTGTGCATGCAAAACTGATCTACTCTGTACCATTTTCTGGGCAGCTAACATATTTTGTGAAAATGTGAATGAAGTTTCAATTAAAACAAATGGATGCACTGGCTGCATCAACATAAGCACTCATTGGATTTTTAGGCCCTGTAGATACTTTTGCATTGGCATAAGTTTGCATACTACTAGTTTGAAGTTCAGGGATATGATCCCTGTCAATGATCCTTCATATTAACCCATTAGCTGGCAATGCGCCCAGATGTGTCCTACTTTAATATTTTACTGTGTCTAATGCCAAACAACTTTACTTGTCAGTGGTAGGGTACTTCCAGTTTATGGGTTAATTAAATATTGCATGCACTGCACAATACATCATATGTGACGTGGGATGGTTTACAATACCATAATCTCCCTAATACTGTAACTTTTCCCACATGTGCTTAGTCTCTAAAAACTTCCTCTCCCTTCTACTAAGACACCATTATGCAGAAAAACACATATGTTTTGTTAATATTGATATTCTTTACACCATAAGCATACATTGCATCGTTCTTGAACAAAATTATTTTATTTCATGGATAAATAAAAGCTCCTTTCCCTGTCTTTTATGCCCCCTCCCCCAAACATGCCTGAAAAAACTATGCCCCTCCCTAATCCCCCTGCAGGAGGCTTGTTAATAGAGATTATGGCATCCATCTTGTAACCTGTTGGCTTTTGTTAAATATAAGGAACATTTTCATCTAGGCATGTTGTTCCTCTCAGCTGATCTCAACAACTAATTTGTCTGAGTTGTTTCCTGATGTACCCAGTGAAGAAGTTGAAAAGTCTGTTGAAAATTGTGGTGGCGATGTTGATTTAGCTGCATGCTAAAATAGAGTTGAAATATGGCTCAGTGTGTACTATAAATATACTATGCAATGTGTGCACCATTCGTTTTATTTAGATTGTGCAAGTTTGTCAGACAGTAAGATGCCAAACTATGTTCCAAGTTCTGACATAGACAGCAACTCAGAGACAGACTCTGTCTCTGAGGTATGGGATACTACCTTGGCCAGCAGTATAATACAACATGGTAAGAAAACTTCACATGGATGTACAACTGATAACAAAATGTTATAACCAAGTTTAAATTGTGTTTTGGTGGACAAAAAAAGAATGGCAAAAGCAGCGAAGAAAGGAAAAGGAGAGACGAAGGAAGTGAGGAGTGAAATAATAGTGTAAAGAATGAGTTCAGTCAGAAGTGACAGGAAAGCAGCAGAAATATACCCAAATCGGCCCACAATAATTTGTGCCATTTGAATATGATGAGTTGACATTAGGCAACATTGTTAAATCTTGTCACAAGTATTTCGCTGGGAAAATTGAAAAAGGTTTGGTCTGCGACATCCTGGCGGGAGAACGTGGCCCATCATGTGAAAATATGGACCAAATACCAAACATTAAAGTCTTCTATGTGAGATTTGTAAAACCAGAAGGGCCAACCGAAGTCGAAGATGACGAAGTCGAAGATGACGAAGTTGAAGATGACGAAGTCGATGATATATTTGAATCTAACCGGGTACATTTACACTAGTAGCATTGTATTACAATAATCAGGACCATCCTAGCCTGCACACAGGCTCTTCTTGGGGGCTATTGTGAGCCTGCTATGGATATAACTATTTTCTTGATTTACCCCCACTGCGATGATTGACATATTGACATACAAGAACCAATCAAAACAAGTTTTGTTAATTAGATTATCAGAGCTATTAATATAAACAAACCATTTCCCGCGCAATTGTATAAACATAAATACATAATTATTAATTCGATTAGAGATTCGATTCATTGTTTTCTCGTCGATGTGCAGAATTTACGCGCAGTTTTTTTCCACTGGTTTTGAATAAAATTATACGGAATAAAAGTTACTAATACATGTCAAAAGCTAACACTCCTAAAAAGAGAGTTTTAAAGAAAGGACGGCCTTCGACTCAAGAAAGTTCTAACGACTACTGCAGAATTTGCAAATGTAAATTTAAATTGACAAGGTGTTCCACCGTAAATATTTTTCAAAAAAGTACAAGAGAGAACTACGTTCTTGCTGATCTTTGTAGAGAAAGTAATATTATTCTGAGTCAGGCTGACAACCTAATCCGACCGAGTTTGCATTACTTGCAACAGAAAACTTCGAGACTTCTGTTTATTTTCGAAAGAAATACTGCCAAATTTAAACAAGCCGCACAAGTCGTTCAGTGACAGTGAGGTCTTTATATCGGATAAGCACGGTGAACCAGGTGCCGAGGAACGATTAAAGAGGCAGATTCCTACAACGTGTGAGCACAGCCCGACGGTACGAAAAGTCCAAAGAAATTCTTTGGAAGGAGATTCTAGAAGCCCAAACCGCAAAGGAATTACTCAGTCTAGACGGCGATAAATTGTTTTCGATGAAAAAGGCGTTGGCGAAGGAAGTGTGAATATCTCGGACCATGCCGCTTCTCTTTTGTACAACATAGATTGCGACTTTGCGGAGAAAAATTACAAAAGTAAAAGTATCAATTACAACTCCAAACGGGAATGTCACGGTACGTAATGTGAACGACAAAGACACTGCTGCAGTCGTTAGATATTTAGCGCAACAAAACTTTAAAACCGCTGCATTTGCGGTTCTAAAGTGTGACAGTCTGGTAAGCGAATTGTATTTTGCGTTAAATAAACAAGTTGCAAGAGAATTTAAATCGTATTGTCATTCCGAGTCTGTCCTGAAAGAAACCAAACCTGACGATCTGTGCGCATTCAAAACTATGTGGAGATCCTTAGGATCCAACATTAAAGAGAGCAGTGCTTCCCGGGTTGCAGATACTCTTGAAATTATGGAGCAGATAATGGATAAGATTGACCAAGACTGCAACTACAAATCTCGCAAAGGCACCAGGAATATCCCAAACGAAGCAGCTGCTGTCATTCAAATAACATCTGATTTAATGTCTAAACAAGTTTTTAGACACACTCCTGGCAGACAAGGGCATCCATCATTTGCAAAGTTTGATGGAGATATTTTGGGGGAAATGGACTACAAAGAACTTCACAGATGGATGGCTGACAATATTAAGCTATGGGCCTCAATTGATGAGAAATAAGTTAAGAGACAATGTGTCATCCAAATAAACTCATTTATCATAACCAATATATATATTTCAGCTTCTGCAATACAGTGCATTTCTGAATTCTCCTATGGAAAATGAAAGATGAGTTTATTCAGCAGAATCAATTTAGGGTATTGCTGTATTGAAGTTCTCCATGATAATTATGCTTAACAGTTTAGTTAGTATTAAGGTTTTTTGGTGGTAGGGGGAGGGGGGGTGGTTATATGTGTAAAACTGTAAAACTATAAAATAATAATATACAATATGTTAATGTTTATATATGGTAAGACAACTAACATGTAATCAACTTTACAATAGCATGTCATTGTCAATGTCAGAGGATGAGTACTGTCCAGTATACCCTATTGACCAGAAAGGTTCAACTAAACTGTCAATCATTGCAAGGTCTCTCAATAAAGGAAGTGTTGACATATCATTGAATATATCATTAAAAATACCCAGAATATTTATGGCACGTTTCACTGAAAAAATTGCATAATTAGTAATAAGATCTTCTACTGTGAAAATTTTTTGGCAGTCTGACACAATGTCAATGGTAAGCTGCTCATAGAACTTTACATCCAATTTATCCTGTTTGTTTACAATTTCCTCAAAAACCTCTGTGAGGGCACTCTTCAGGTCTTCTCGGTCTGTATCTGATACCATCCGTAAAATACAGGAAGAGCTATCAACACTATCCAATGCACTGACTTCAAAGGGCAGGCTTTCCAAGGATTGGCTGTCACATTCAATGCACTTGCACATATGCATACAAACTGAACAACAGTTATGCAATGGCTCGAGAGGCTTGATCTGATCATCAAAAGGTTGGAGACTTGCTACTCTGTAACATTCAGATGATTTAACGAAAAATTTCACATCTTCCTCACAATGGGTTAGCTGTTGTCCATAGAAAATAATCACTGCATCAGACTGTTTGCCATCTCTTCCTGCCCTCCCAATTTCCTGATGATAGTCCAGTAGTGTTCTGGGTGGTCCCCAATTAATGACGTAACAGATATCTGGGAAGTTTACTCCCATACTTAGAGCAGTGGTAGCAACAATAATTCTACTGACACAGGATTCCGTGTTTTTCAAGGAGTTTATAATTCTCGTTTTTTGGGTATCCCATGTTGCAGAATGGTAAATTCCAATTAGGCAGTTTTCTGCTAACTTTTCACCTGGCAGGCAGAAGGCACTATCACCAAGCTTGAAAAGTAAATAGTTGGAAACATTTGCAATGTCATTCATTGTGTTGCAGAAGACTAAACACTTGGGAGTACTCACACCTTTGTCTTTTACAAGGTTAATAAGCCAGTTGAATTGAGACAGCATATCAATCTTTGCACATTTTATCACTGAAATACGGATGTTTGGACGGTTTGGACTGACGAACAGTTCAACAGGAGATATGATCGACAAGCTTGTTTTTATTGCCTCTACTGTTGATTTGTCAGCTGTCCCTGTGAGAGCCAAAATTGGTGTTCCTAAAAGAGCAGAGATTTTATATTATTTTGGAATGGTTAAGTAGCAATATAAAATAGTCAATATAAATATACTTCTGGGTGGATGGTAGGGCTCTCTTGGGGTGCAGGCTAGCGCTAGGGTGGTAGCACCCAGATAATAGTGTGTATGAGTGTATCACTATTCCTACCTTCTTTGCACAAAGACTGCAAAATAGCAAGATTACCAAATGCTTCACGGAAGGCTTTTACAGTGCCACATTGTCCTCTCTTTGACTTAGTTCTACATGTATTTAAAACATAAAATTATTTGAGTTTGGTTGACTTTTAATATTTGTTCTTCATATTTATTTATACCAATGACAAACGCCATGGCAACAGGTCATGTATTAATGAATAATGACCCGCATAAGACACTGAATAAGACCATACCTTATCCCAGTCCATGTTTCAATAGTGTGCGACTCATCGACAACCATTAGTTCTATGTTCTTGTGCAAGGCATCTGAACTGTCTTTCACGGAATTTCTAAATGTAGAAGATTGAACATCTTCTGCTGAAGCCAGTATAAGCTGAGGTAATTCATTGATCTCTCCCTGAGCCTCCAACAATTCATTTAAGCAACAGACTGATAATCCAAGACTTTCAGCTTCGACAATCTGATCTTGAATGAGACCAGACAACGGGCAAATTACAAGGGCAGACGCTTTTAGCCCACGTTGTTGTTTAGCGATCAGAAAATACTGATAAATCAGACTTTTGCCAAATCCGGTGGGAAGTACGGCCAAAACATCCTTCCCTTCAAGCAACGAAGTTATCGACACTTTCTGTTCGTCCTTCAACGTGAAGATATGGCGAAGGCTTTGCGAGAGATGTTCAGTTACATCGTCCAACAAAGAAGCGAAATCCTGACGTGACACCATTACTTATAAGCGGTAATTAAAGTCAAAAACGTTTGTCACATTGGCATTTATTTATAATTGTTGACTTTGTTGTATCAAATTCCCGCGTAAATCGTGTGAAGTTAAATATTTACATTGTATTAACCAAAGGGAGTGGTTTCTCACTTCTGACCAATGGGATTTTTGCGTATGCTCCGTAAGCATAAATCAAGAAAATAGTTATATCCATAGCAGGCTCACAATAACCCCCAAGAAGAGCCTGTGTGCAGGCTAGGACCATCCTGACTTTTGTAAATGTTTCTTGAGCTGGAAACCCTCCTTTTGTAGCTTTGGGAATTTTGTGTTGGTCGTAATTGCTAAAAATAGTGACACGGCTCGTCTGCTCCTTTGTATACCAAACTATTGTATAGCCAAACATTTTAATGGGGTTAACAATATCCTAGGGTGCATTCATGATTTATCATAATTTATCTAGAGGGGGTGTATGGCAATACAATTGATGGACATGATGCCATATTCTTGACTTGCAACCAATCCCTTGAGAATTAAAAGACAATAAAACGACAGCCATGTTGGTGCCAAATTCAAATATTCAGTAAAAGATAAGGATATTCTTTCAGTGAAATACCCAATCTCGTCCCCCGAGCCTGCGATCCTTTGGGAAGAATCGTAAGCTCTGGGATAATCCATAACCGGAAGTGAATGTGATTGGTCATTGATACGGAATGGATGTTGCAATAATGCAACAATACATTATTAACCAGGTAAATTATATATACATGATGGCTGCTGTTTAGGAGTGTGCAAATATTGTTTTTGTATTTCAGAGTAATTTTAGCAGTGATAAGGTGAATAATCTTCTGTAATATTACACGGACAATATAAAGAACGGTACTATTAAGTTTGTACTATTTTATAAATGTACCAATGGTGAAATAGAACGTGAAACTTTGTGCTGTAAATATAAAGCCTACATATTTGACTAAAATTCCTAAATGCTTTAGATTTATTTTGGAAATATGCTTGGTTTTGAAAATGGTTATACTTTATCACAACTTTTTATTTGATTGTGAATAACAGAATATTTTATCTATATCCATTTGAAAAAGCAGTTGATTTTAGTTTAGTGGCCTAATCTTGATCATCTTATAATTAGTAAATACAAGATCACTACTAAATTATATTTAAGCCTAATAATCTCTAACCATGTACTACAAGAATTATCCTTACAATCTTAGTCATGTTGTATATCAATGTATGGATAAACATCTTTGGTTGATTCAGCGGTTGATAAAACAAATTAGTCATACACATTGGTAATAAGTGTACCATGTATATTTTCTATATACAGTTTTGTGGCTTATAGGCAGGGGTCAATCCTGGTATGAGAATATATGTACTCCCTCTTGTTGTACAGAGGGCAAATTCATATAATAATTTACTGGAATAATTTTCAATGTTTTTTCAACAACAACAACAGCATAAAACATAATCACACAGCTTCCCATAAAATATAGCCAAACTGGTTCCATAGTTGTTGGCCAGGAGCTAGTCTGCTCACAGGCCAGCCAGGACCAAGTCATGATCCCTGCATGTGGGAACTTGCCCTTGGTACAGGGAAATATTATAATCATACAGGTACATTGAAGAAAAGCCAATTCTGAAAATAGTACGTGTTGTGACAAAATAATTTCTAAAACCATGATAATACAAATTTGGCCATTGTTAATAAACTGTGGAGTGCTGGAATCAATGCCTAGTACTATGTGCCAAGGTACATGAATTGCTTCCAAGGAACCCCCCGTTTACATCGCGGGACCTCCCGTAGCACATGCACAGAACAGACTTTACATGGTCTTTAAATATGTTTATATAACAAATGTTGAATATTAGATTATTGAACTATGTTTTTAGTACTCGAGATGAAAGCTTGTAATGTTTAAATTTCCATAAAATTCTCCCCACAGAATGCCGGAAATGTGGTTTCAGAGATACTAGATTTCAAAATTTTGTGGGGAAGGATTATCATTCCCCCAGACCCCCCTACCGCTACATTCTAAGGCCCCAAAAAATACAGATCTTCCACCGCATATGCAAGGTAGGTACAATCTTTGACATAATGCTTGAAACCATTCCTCACAATATTGCAAAGTTAGTATACATTAACAAAAGAAACTTCATCATACCCACTTTCGTTGAAACAACTTTTGATAATTTACCATTTCAATATTGAGAGTCGGGGCTTAACAAGCGCAACAGGGAAATTATTATGAGGGTATGAAAATTTTGTATAGAAGTAAAGGAAGTCTCAACCAGTTATGTCCAAGATTGTAGCCACAGTCCAAAATTGCAAACGATTTTGAGCAAGCTACAAGAAGGGTGTTATATATGAAGGGTGTTGCAATGGAGCCTTCGTGCCTTACTAATTCACACAATCTAGTGCCAGAAATTTATCCCATCAAAGGGAAAGTGTTGTATATTATCCTTAATACAAATGTAAATGTTAACCAGACACTATTATACCATTAACCGGCAAGTTTGGTTATTGGACTTTTGTAGGTCTAAATTTTTAGTAATAAATTGTGTATAATATACAGAGGCAGTTGTAAAAAATTAAAATATATGCCCTGCAATTCCGGTGCAATGCTGGCAGCGGAATTGCCAGTCTAGACTCTAGTTTTGTTATTACTCAGTTAATTATCATCATAAGTTTCTGCCAAAGTTCAGATCCAAAAATATTTCTAGGTTCCTAGGATCCGATACTTTTTCCACCTCTGGCATAACATCATACTGGACAAGATATTTTGAAATATATTATCTTTGCACAACTATCAGTTTAAAAGTTCTCGACAAGAACGCAGAGAATAACAATTAAATTTAAGATGGAAGAAAAATTTCTCTTGATAGATATTTAATTGTGTTATTTAAAAGGAATGGTTTTTGATCAATAGATTGGCCTACCCTAATTTTTCTCTGCATATTTTTTCAAATTATGTTCAGGGTCGTAATATTTCTTATGCAAATTATTTATTCAAATTTGCTTACGACTAAAACATTAAAAAAAAAGCACTAAACTTAAGCTAAAACAGTGACTGTCATTTAAATTATGAATTCCCTCCTGGTAACCATAGGCCATGCCACATTCTGGAACATTTTAACACAGATTATTATATCTGAAAGTAGCAATTAAAAGATAAGGCTTAGACTTTGGCTCTTCTATAATCGACAAGGTTATATCTTCTATAATCGACGAGATATGATAGCATCTTGCATGGTTTTGGAGAGACTTTTTAAATGCAAAATCTTTGTTACATACGACACAACGCCAATGAGGACTGTTGTTGGAAAGCGTATCAGAATTTTTAGTTTGCCTGTCAACAAATTTCACACATGTGTGTGTCACACGTGTATGTCTGGGGTATGTGGTAGAAGACTTTCATCTGTTTGGTTCTCGTGCTCACTGGTAGGACTTATATGTTTTCTTAGATGGTTTCTGAATCCAACGCCTCGCTTATTAATTGCTGGACAAAGATGACAATGGTAATGATTGACACTGTCAATTACAGGTTTTCCTTCACTCCAGCTACACATTTCTTATAGCATCGTAGGAACTGGTAATCTGCAGAAAGAGAATGTTCCGTAGAGGAAGATATGTATTAATTTCATGTATAAATTAATTTATAAATATGTAAATATTCATTATTTCGAATATATAGTAATAAATTTGTTTTCTTATATTTTTACACGGCCTCAAGGCATTGGTATATTATTTACACGTCCATATGATATCCTAATTGTTTTCAAACAGTTATTTTCATGCACGCAAGGCGATCTTTGGCCGATACTCAGGAGTCGTTATTTATGGCAAATTTTGTCATTCTACTTGATTCGCAGCGACTGGTGAAAGAGTTGAAATTTTCAACTTTTTCGTCAGTTGCCAGCGAACAAAATTAAAGTTTAGCCAATCAAGAGGCAGGATTTTTGCAAATTTTCGAGGCTTTTTCGCGGAAAAAAAGAAAATAGTCAACATCTGAATAAATTGATATAGAAAGTGTCAAACCAAAATATGTGAAGCTGCTACAATATAGATTGAAACTTAGATATAAAATTTTAGCTTAATTATTTCTTTCTCCTTGACTTCCCTTCTGCATTGGCTGGGTTTCTTTGACTTTGTCTTGGCGAAAAATTTTGGTAAACGATTATTGCCTTGTTGCTTTTAGAGTGTCTCCAAAATTGTAAATCAATTTCGAACATTTTGGTTCAATCTCCAAATTAACAACCTGAATTTTAAATCATACAAACTTTATCTTAATTCTAACTTTAATCCTAACCTCAATCCTAATGACTATAATCCTAATCCTAACCCTTCATTAATCTTACCCCTAATCCTTGTGATGTAATAACGTCATATAAACCGAAAGAGGTATTTAATTAGTCTTTGTTTACAACACTGGTTTACAATTGAGACACTCACGGTAATACCAAAATGGCAAGTACAATTTGAGTGTTTTTTAAATATTAAAGATGAGTAAAAGACCACAGAAGTAAGTTCAAACATATCACAGATTTTATAACCTTTTCTTGAGGTTTATGTGCAGTCCAACATCGACATTACGGAGTATGATTGCATTTTTAATAATGGGTTGGCTGTTGCTTATTGAACTTGCTTTTGTTGAAATTTTGACAATTTTCATCAAATATCTTGTTGATAATTTACCCAATATCATTTGTGATTTTTTTTATATGCTTCACATTTTGACTTGTACATGTCTTAATGTTGATATTTATGCAAAAAAGTTCGCAGTGATCCAGTCTAGAGTATTGGCAATTTACATAATCTATGATAATTGGTCATTGTCGGATCACAATTTAATCTGATTGGAACTAACATTAGCAGTAGTATATGATTGGATAAAAAAAGATGCAATTTAAGCTCAAGATAGTGCGATTAATACCGTCATCTCTTTTTTCAGGCATCTTTGGGGAGGGCTTATTTATATTTCCGTAAAATGATCTCTCATGATAATTTTGTCCAAGCGCAGTACAATGTGTAAAGAAAACAAAAAGATTTTATAAAAACACTTGTGTTTTTGTGTGAATGGGGGGAGGGGACTTGTAAGTAACAATAAGTAACAAATTTCAGGACCTGAATAAATGTAGCATTCTACACAATTTGTTGTTAAATACCCCCTCAATTTGTTGTTAAAATATTTCATGCCCCATAAATAGTCAGCAACATTTTCTAATAACTGAATTAGCTGCCTTCCTATATAATCATATATAAACCTTTGTTTTAGAAAGCTTTCAGCTCTTTTACAGACATCAAACATACAGACACAACTCTTAGAGATTTAAAAGGACCAAGTTTATCAGTATATAATTCATTTAATTGACCAAGCTTAAGGATATATCAACTCTTGCATCGCTGCTCACCGTTATGCAAAAAACGAAAATATACTTTGTATATATACTCCATAATGAAATATCAGAATTAATAAATGGTGAAATACTTCGCACATTAGTTGATTTCGCATTCCTTCCAATAAAACTTAGCAAAATTTGGTTAAAAACGCAGTTTTTATGCTCTAGAATTTTATTTATGATGAATGGGATCTACGTATATACCGAAAGTCAAATACCGAAACGCAGGGGGAGGGTCAATTCAGCTAGGGCATTCACTAAAATGTCATTTATATTGCAAACCTATTTTACCCACTATATTGTGAAAGTATCTATATGCATGCATCAATAGAATAACCTGTTGTTTTAGCACCATCTATGCTTATTTTACAATCTACTGTAGTTAAAATGAACTGAAAATAAATAAGTCCACCATAAGTCATAACCGCTGTTGGGCTTCTTACAATATAAAATGAGTGACACAAAATTTTGGCGAAAACGAAAATGAGGCTTCTAAACATATCCATGCACCGAAACCTCGATTTTATGTACTATTTAAAACACTCGCAGTTTGTGCTTTATCAGATAAAATGACCCATCTTATGAGTTTTAAAAATAAACATTGTCTAAGGCGAGAAATCAAAGCTAAAGTTTATGTACATTAACATGATTTTTTATCACATATAAAACACTGACACGGTAGTGATTTCCTTTGTCTTTTCCTCATGAATTATTAATGAGTTTTTTAAGTCTAAATATATTTAATCGCCAGATGGTTTGAATCCTTTCCCCCCAAATTTCGTATAAACAAAAACAAATATTAAGGGGGCGGTCATTAAGTATGTGTCATGGCCCATGGCGGGCTGGAGGCTATTCTATAAAAGTTCAAAAATGGTTTATGCCCATCCCATGCATTCGAGAAATTATTTGGCGCCCCCTCAATTATTAAAAAAATGGTTTCATAGCCCTCCTTGAATTTTTAATATCAAGAGAGTGTAAATACACAATAGGTACATAATATACTGGTGTAATCCATTATATAATTGCCACACTGCTAGTGAGACTGCTACCTTCTTCTATGTCTATGTTTTAAAATTATTAATAAATCTAGTAATATTTAATGAAGAAAACTGTAATATATTTCGAATTGGTTCAAATGGTTTATTTAACTCATTAATTGGCAGTACCCCACCACTGATGAGTAAAATTAAAATAATAAAGTAGAGTGCATCTGGGCGCATTGCCAGCTAACAAGAGATATGGGCAGTTAGTTTGGTAACAAGAGATATTGGCAGTTAGTTTTGTTAGCCCATGAACTAAGAAAATATTAAGAAAAGCGAAATTGTCCTCTTATGATACGTTAAGAAAAGCACTAGATCTTCGAAAAGACGAGATTTCCAATAGGTTGAACGAGTAATTGCCCAATTTTGAAAAACACGATGTGTTTTGGCATTCAACGTGTTACTCCTCCTATACAAGTGTACAAAATATAAGTTATGCTACGGGCATTCACAACCAAGTAAATAGTCGGTCTGCTGATAAAGAATTATGCAGAGTTTCAAGGGCATCGATTGGAACCTCTATAGATTGGTCTAAGTGTTTCATTTGTGGAAATAAAACATATAAAAAATGTCTGAAGATGCACAATATCTGTATGTTTGATGCATGCAAGTCCGTTCGGCAAGCAGCGGAAAGCAAGGAGATGAAAGAATGTTAAACGCTCTTATCTCAGTAAACAACGACCTAATTGCTGCTGAAGCCAAATAAAGCACAGAGGGTATGTAGAGAAAGGAGAAACAGTTTATGATGCAGCATTCCAAGAGCTGGCTGTCGAGGTAGGTGAAGGGATTAACCAGCAGAAGGCATACGACATGTCATCACTGCTGTCGAGATATCGCGAACGCCTTGATGATAAAGGAATCAATGTCGAAAGCTATAGCAAACAGCGTCTGAAACTTTGTCTTCACCATCTCCGTGCAAGACATTCTCAATGCTGCGGCACAGAACACTGATGTGAGATCAGAAAGAAAGATTTCGGATGATGCTGAACAGTTTGTAAATGTAACTCGATGAATAAAAGAGGACATTCGAAAATGCAAGGGAATTACACTAAGACCCCTTAACGTGGACGATGTATCTCTCGAGTCTGCGAGAAGAATTGTTCCGCGCAGTCTGTACTGGCTAATTCTCTTGCTCATTTCATCTGATGACCCTGGGAAGGACTTTGACTTTGACAAACCAACTACTGTGTGAAAACAGAGGACGACAGACAAGTTCTTAGTATTGCCCAATATATCATTCACTGCACATCAAATGCACGTGTAAAGCTCCCTAAGCAAGTTGGTCTGGCAATGACAATTCGTCACCTTACTGGATGCAAGCAATTAGTTGTTCTTTTAAACCGAATGGGTCACAGTTCTTCATACGACGAGGTACGAGCAGTGGATACAAGTCTGGCAAAAGAAGTGTTAGCGAAAGTCGAAACAAGTGGAACTGTCATTCCATCAAATATATCCTCAGGATCTTTCATTCAACTTGCTGCTGACAATAATGAGGAAACAATAGATGGTAAAAATACTACTCATGCTACAACAATGGTTGTGTTCCAGAGAAAGGTTTTTGGTCCTGAACGACCACCTTCTATTGAAGGAGATCATTTGAAGAGACAACGCAGCTTAAAGCGAAGTGGAAGCGTCTTTCGAAGTGAAGGCAGCGCTCTTTCTGAAGCCTTCAACATGGAAGGCTCTTACATTTGACCTTGCAATCTATATGAAAGCAAAGCAAATTCAGATGAAATTCCCGGATGAGTTCTCTGACACAGTCATTCGCCTTGGTGGATTTCACATTGCGCTAAATTACCTTTCATTGCTTGGTAAGAAGTTTCAGAATTCTGGTTTGGACAACCGCCTCATCAAGTCTGGAGTATACGCAGCTGGTACTACATCAGCAATAATGAAAGGAAAGTCTTGTAATAGAGGAATCCGCACACATAAACTGGCAATGGAAGCACTTTTACGTTTGATTTGGGACACTTTTGTTACTTGGTACAAAAGTCACCATAGTGAATACGAAGGTCATGTTGTTAATGAAGATGATGTGGTTGCAGATGCGCGATAACAGCGAAAGACGAAGTACGACCGAGTATGGAGGAGCTGCAAGAAGAAACGTTTGAGCTTCGTTCATTGTTTCAAGAGTTCAAGAGTGAATCAAAAGCAAATTCAAAGATGTTAACATTCTGGGAGGAGTATGACCACATGGTTAAACTTATTTTGCAATTCGTCAAAGCTGAGAGATCTGGTAATTGGGAGATGCATCTGGAGTTGTTTTAGAAGTTGGCAGCGATTCCGAAGTTGGCAGCGTATCAGCGCGAAAATTCAAATATGGCGGCTGTAACAAGGAGAACTTTGCTGCTTATGCTCCTGATACGTCGATGGCGAAAGAAAACAATGTACAGAAAGCGAATGTGGGAGCGAAAAATCTTTAACTCTTTCTGGTCGGTCGCATTTTAATTATGTTGTCACAAGTTTGAAGTACAATCTCCTTTGCAAAATATTTACCCCCTGGCAATGAAATTAACACCATTGGAATCCTTACAAAATAAGCTTTTTAACAGTGGGCTATTTTGCCGACTAAACATACTAGAAGTTTAATCCCAAACATATTTCAGTTCAACTCAAAGAATCTTTAATATCTCTACAGACTTCTAATGGTCGAAATTTAGCTTTTCTAAAACAGAAGTTATAAACGACCAAAGGTGCGGAATATATAATTAGTTTACGATATTAATAAATATCAGATTACAAAGGTGTTAAAACTCACGGAGATCTGTAAACCAATGTGTTTAGCGATTTGTTTGGCATTAGCCAAGAACAGGTGTGTTTGCTGAATCGATTGGTGGTATTTTCGTCCGTTTTGGGTGAGGGGCGCCAAAGATACAAGCGCTCATAGTCATCAACCTTTGGCGGTCGATATTCGATGCTGCCGTTCAGAAAGAGTTAAGGAGTGCAAAACGAAAGGAGAGTTTTACCTTTTAGTTCAAGATTTACGGTTGTACTACGAAGAATACTTCTTTAGATACTTTCGTATGAGTGTAGTCCAGTATGAAGAACTTCTCTCTATGGTAGCTCCAAAAATCGTCACAAAAACGAGAATGCATCGGACCGAACGAGCGCCTCTGTGTTACCATGCGATATTTAACAACCGTAGATGCTCAAACAACTATTGCGATGAATTACAGAATGAGCCCTTCCTCTGTTGGAAGAATTATTTACGAAACATGCAAAGCATTATGGCAAGTCCTATCACCCAGGTTTCTGCAGTGTCCAAAGAATGAAACTGACTGGAAAAGAATAGCTAATGAGTTTAATTTGGAACTTTCCCCACTGCATTGGGGCTTTGGACGGTAAGCATGTCGTTATGCAAGCACCTGAAAGGTCTGGCTCTTCCTTCTTCAATTACAAAAAAACTCATTCAATAGTTTTGATGGCAGTTTGTGATGCACATTACAAGTTTACCATGGTGGACATAGGCGATTCCGGTCGCAATAGTGATGGAGGTGTCTTTACAAACAGTCGAATGGGGGATGCTTTTGCCAAAAAGCAGTTGCATATTCCCGACGCAGAAGCATTACCTGGGACAGGTACGAGATATCCGTATGTTTTAGTGGTGAAGCATTTCAGCTACAACAAAACCTCGTGAAACCGGTTGTCAATATTACCGAAGCTGTGGTAGCTCTGCATAACTACCTAGTGAATGAAAAACATTCGAAAGCGCATCTAAGTATTGTCCTGCTGGGTTTACTGATACTGAAGGACCAGGTGACACACAGTTGGAGGGGGAATGGCAGAGTGTTGTTCAACGAGATCAAGGACTGAGACCCCTAACAAGAGCTGGCTCAAACAACTATTCACAAAGTGCCAAGCTTGTTCGTGAATATTTCAGCAATTACTTCTTATCAAGTGTTGGACAAGTGCCATGGCAGTGGGTTGCCACACATTCTGCTGAGGGTGCTTTCGATATTAATAAGCAGAATTAACAGACAAAGTTCAAAGTTCACACTTACAATTATTTATCAACATTAAATTTTCAAATTTTAAATTAGAAAATTTTGTAAAAACAATTTATTAACGATAATATGAACCATAAATTCGAACCTTTTTAAAGTTTCACAAACCTTAAATAAAATATGTAAATAAGTTCACTTAAATAAATTTGTTCAAAGTGTCTTCTTTAACACCATTAACCTTTTAAAACATTGACAACTAGTTTATTTTACAACAAATAGTTGTACTGCTAACTCAACAGTCCTCAACAAAACTACAAACATTTGACTTGTGCATCATTGTCGTCATCATCTTCAAATTCAAGTAAGACCTGCATCAACATCATTTTTGCTCTCTTGTTCATTTTTCCTTTTAATTTTTGAAATGTTTTAACTAAACTGGAGCAAAAAAGAACATCCTCATCCTGACCTTGTTCTGTGTTGTTAGTTGCTTCTTTCTTATCATTCCTCAAGTCATTTGAGAGGCTTATTGCAAGTAGGTCATCAATTTGATCAAACCTGCATTTTCGGGTATTCCGAATGGATTTTGCATCACAACTTGAGGAATTGGATTGTGCACTATTGGTATCAGTCACAGTGTAAGTTGGAGGTGTTGTTAAGGATACAGAAGAGGTGGAGTTGTAATTTCTGTAGGAATATTTTATTCAGTTGTCCTGCCAGTCACAATATCTCGTAAAAAGGATAACTCCACAAAATATTCACAGGTTGGTAATTTTGTTCCTGCACAACCAGAGCGTGTCATTTTCTCTCCGACAGTAATTATCTTTTAATCGGTCAAATTATTTTGTAAGCACACTCTCTAGAGTAGAGGAAATAATCATCTGACATTAGCATGCTAGTAAGATTACTGAAAAGAAGTGTGGGACACAATGTACTTGCTAAACATAGGATTATTTTCACTGACACAGTTAGGGGAAGCAATAGGGGATCCCATTGTTATTCTCCAACACACTTGTGTAAAAAGTTAAACATTAACAATAAAAGGTTCTTTCATTGACAAGCAAATTGTCTGGTGTTGGAAAGAGAAATTACTAGAGGGCATTGGAATGCACTCATTGTTAATTTATGTCAATATTTCTTTTAATAGTAATTGTATTAACAATTTATAATTATATCAGAGATGGTAATGCAATATATCTACTTTTGAAGAGGAAGCATCCTTTGTGGGGACATTCACATATATACATAGGTGATAAGGTGATAAATTATTCAGTATTTATACCTGGTTGATTCAAGACTGCTGCTATCCTGCACCAAGCTTCCATTTTTTTCAGCTTTTCCTTGTTACAATTTAGTGATACATTCCAAAGGCATGGGTACAGTCTAACGTCTTCAATCAAAGCGACTGAAAATGGTATTTCTTGTCTTGTTGCATCAATCTGATCCTCGAATCGTCTGCGAAAGTGTCGTGTACTTCAGCCAATTTACTCTCTGACAGCCTCGCGGCCAAGACAGTTTCAGATGCTGAGTTTCAGTTTGATCCTGTTGTTGCTGTTGCTGTTGCTGCTGCTGCTGCTGCTGCTGCTGCATGTGCCACATGTTGTGGCCAGATAAACAGTCGAGGTACATTCCTTGCTGGCTGTAAACTTTCCGCCATGTTTATTTGCTCGCATGCTTCTTGTCAAAAATATAGTGATTATGATTGGTTAATACGTCCGTAGTACATCAAAAGTTGACTTGCAATGAATTTTCAACCAATTTTCAATCTACGCATGCTCGCCAGTACGTTACAGTACGATACGTGCGAAGTGGAAAACGGCCTTAAGAACATAATCAGTAACATTTTCGTCTCCAGCCATTTTTAGCGAGGTCAGTTCGGTGTAGAGTGTTATAACTTGTGGCTTTCCTTTCAAACGATAATGTTCTAGTAAAATACCCAGGGCTTTTCTTCGATCGTCTGCTGCCTCGAATAATAAGCGTCAGGCTTCTGTCATCCAAACACTGGATTGACTCAGCAAATGCATCTGCATTTTTCACTGCATCTGCTGCTGTTGTTGCTTCATTTGCATCTTCTGTGAGTGGCATCAGGATTGTATTGCTTAGTTTCTTCAAGCGAAGATACCCGAGAACTTTATTTCCCACAACTCATATTTCCTCTCATCACCATCGAATATCAGTCTACTGATGGGCCCATAACCTGTTAGAACGTTTGTCGTGATGATGGATCAGTACGAGGAAGGATTGTACAAAATACTTTATTTCTGTCTTTTACAGCAATGTACTTTTTAAGAACAACAATAACGTGGTTTACAAAACACGTGACACCTATGTCACAACTACATTACGTCATAATATGTTTATACCTTCTACTATAGTTTTAAATGAAACTTAAAGTCAACCATAAGTAATAACCAACTTCAGGCTTCTTACAATATAAAATGAGTGACACAAAATTTTGACGAAAATGAGGCTCAGTTCTATAGACATCTACTGGACCTCAATTGTATGTCTAAATATATTTAATCGCCAGATGGTTTGAATCCTTTTTTCTTCCAGTTCCAGTTTTCCTATAACCAGAAACGAATATAACATTAAATGTTTTCCAATTAACAGGTTTGTCAAGGGACCAACAGGGATTGTCTGACTTAAAGCTGTTGAAGAGAGTTGATGGACTCTTGGTTAACCCCCCCCCCCCTATAAACCTGTAACACCTATAAATATATGCTATATATCAAAATAGACATCCTCTCTTTGGCACAGCACATCTTTTTAACAACAGTTGAGCCAAAGCAAGTACAACTTTGAGTTTGTATTAGCAGATATTTAACAGAAAAATCTCGTAGCTGTTGTAAAGTCTAAAGTTCCCTAAAATACTGTTCAGCAGTATTGCAATAGCCCAAGCAGAAAAGGATTTTTTCACCAACCCCCGAAACAATATCGTTAACTTCAAGTGAAGAAGAACTCGAAATGCCTGAATGACTTGAAGCCATGTTCATTCAGGCTGAAAGCTTCAAGCAGAGGCTGTGATCAGGTTGGGCTGCCAGTTACTCATGAAAATCGAAAATTGCATGACCATAGCGTCAAAAACAACCGCATTGCGCATGTTCAAACATCATAAGCCAATCAGAAAACAAGAATCCTAATATAAAATAATATTAGCTAGTCATGAAATTCTGAAAATGCATGACCAAAACACACGCAACGGGCAACCACACAGCAATTCCAGTACTCGTTTTCCACTCGTATTATGCAACCTGTCATGCATGTGAAATTATGCAGGCCCTACTTAGTTGCCAAGGCAACAAAGCCGAAATCAATAACATACGAGAATATTCAGGGAAAATATTGTGTAAAGACCATTGATTTATGTCAAAATATATAGCATAAAGCAGCTGAACGTAGAAAGGCAAAGATAAAGCATAATTCTATTTTAGACAATTTACTGTATTAATTAGGACCAGCACAGATATAATTAATCATTATAAAGTCTTAAATATTTATACAAATTTCTGCAAGTATTAATAGGACTACCACAGCTATAAGTAATGATCATGAAATGTTTAGTGTTTGTACAAATCTTTATAAATACTGATAAAGTCAGCGTTTAGAAGTTTGTCCCAGTTCCCAGTTGATGGTTTGTAAGGAAGCCTCATCTGAGCTGTCAGCATCCATTAATGTTCTATCATCTAGGTTGTTAGAATTTAAGCAGAATTCATCAAACATTGGTGTGACATGAGGTGAATTGAAGCAGGATTCATCAAACAACGGTGTAACCCGAGGTGAAGGCTTATTCTTTAATGCCGGAGTGTCAACAGGAATAGCTTCAGATGTAGGTACCATTTCAGGAGGAATGTTTTTCATCAACGTAGGCAGAGGTGGAGGGTTATTCTTTAACGTCAGAGCGTCAACAGGAATAGCTTCAAATGTAGGCACCGTTTGAGGAGGATTGCTCTGATATTTTTCTTCGAAATTCCTCAACATTTCGGGATTTTCACTGAGTACGTATTCGTAGAGAGCTTTGTACTTGTTGAACTCATATTTCTTCTTTGCTCTAAACTTCCTAAAGCACTCTGCTTCGGGTTTTTTTGTTTTTCATTTTGTAGAAGATCTTTTTGAAAAAGAGAGAATATTCGCGGCGATGCTTCCACTTTCGGAAAGGAATTTCATACTTAATTTTATGACATGTGCGAACCGCTGTACATAGGGTTTACCGTCGCTCGAAAAAAGATTTTTAAATTAATGCTACACGGCACCATGTACTCATTACGCTTTTCATGTCCCACAATGGAAGTCATTCTGGATGAGCTTAAAATAAATAATATCCATATGAATATGGAAACGTTATCACATTATATAAATGTTTGTCTAACTATGTTTTTTCACAAAACGAATGTTATCAATTTTGGTCGTGCCATAGCTTACCTAACAATGGTTTATGTGATGAATGACTCTTGCTCTGAGCGCGTTATGCGTAGAGCTGTATGACTAGTTGCATCAGTTTTAAAAACCATTGACTTTAGAAAGTTCAAGATCGAAGAAAGTTTTTTCTTTTGCTAAACGCATATTTTCGCTATAAAGAACAGGGGTCTGTGAAATAAAACTTATGTTGTTTGCTTGTGGACACAATGGATGTGAGATTTAAAACACCTGCAAATTTTTCTATTTGTGGGCAGACTCAGAGTGGCAAATCATATCTCGTTCGTTCTATGCTACATCATTTGGAGGAGTTGTTTTATCCTGTTCCAACGAAAGTAATATACTGCTATGGAGAGTAACGTTGAATTGGTGGAAGGATTTCCGGATAATTTATACGATTTGACGGATGGACATGATAACTCTCTAATCGTGTTAGATGATTTAATGTCTCTGTGTTCCAACGATCAACGTGTCTCAGATCTATCCATAAAACCATAACTTCCATCATGTCGAAGCGCATGAAAGGAAGTCTTCCATATCTTCAGGTTATGAAGAAATGTAAACCTAAATTGCGGAAACTGCTTATTGAACATTGTCCCGCAGATGTTATTACGGCTATTTTCGACTGTTCATTGAATTTACTTAAAGGTGTTATCCCACTAACACCTGTCAAAAGCGACATTTGGTGCGCTACAAGACACATCTCTGTGCATTAGCAAATAAAAAAGTGTCACCAGAATGGAAGAAGCTGTACCTAAATAAAAAAGGTGGAAATTTATTGACAGATCTCTTGCCACCGGTTCTAAGTGTACTTGGAAGTTTGTTGGTAAAATGAAGCACGCAAGACGCATGGTTTTGGTCCCGGAGGATGCGTTGCATAGATATGAACAAAGACAAAGACTTGAAACTTCGCCGATTTTGGCCAACATGATGCATAAAGATACGGACATGTCGAATATTCTCCAATGTTCGGATATGGATGATGCTGAAAAGCAAAAACTGTACTACGCAAATATGGAACGTTATTTAGACTTGAGGCGCCAAAAGGATAGTCAAATACCAACCGTTCGGATAGCACCTAATGCTGAAAATAAAGAACCCAAAGAAAAGGCACAGTTGCCTGATGCGACCATTGCGAACACATACCTAGAACAATGCGTCCAAGAGCAACGGCACTTTTAAACCGTTTGAAAGCAAGACCTGACGTTATTTCTTGGGATGAGTCTGGACAAGTCAGTCTGGATGGTAAAGAAATTTCAGATTCAAACATATCTGATTTGGTCAGCGATGCCGTGAGGGCAAGAAAAAATTTAAATTCTACGGACTCAAAATAATTTTTTTGTGTTTTATCAAAAATTAACATGCCACAAGATCTTGTAAGAAATGAGGAACGATGGAGAGAAACCCAGAGGAGCTCCTTATCAAGGGATGAAGAGATGTTCGTAGCCCACGATGTGCAAGCCTGTATTTCCAAACCCTTCTAAACAGACATGAAGAAAAACCAGAACAATGGCTTAATTATTAATTATGTAAATTTGTTGTTCAATAAAATGTTGTTAAGAAAGTCTTTAGGGGTTGTTTTTGCGTTTAGGGGGCAGTACAAATCAAGACACACACACACGATTTTACAACAATTTATTAAAACAAACGATATATTATTTTTCAAACATCTTTTTACTAAATTGATTAAGGCCAACATTTGTCTGTTTTAACATTACTCTAAAGCGAGTTTTAAACTGAGACACTTTCGCGTCATTTAACATAGTATCGTTAATCAATAACTGTACGATTTTATTCATGCTTTGTCCTCCTGCTCTATGGCTATGGTAAAATATGCAATACTGGCCACACACATCTGACCAAGCACTTTGTAGTTTATGAGTGTTAAATTCCCATTCATAAGACTCTAAAAAGTCTCCAAACGAATTCCTGTAGTAATCTGGTGGCTGCCCATAACTGGCAAAGAATTCTCCTTTCTCTTCTGATGGAAAGTAAAAGGTCACCCAATGTGCTCCAGGTTTACTGCTAGGATCGGTGTTCGAGACAAATCTACACGGATATTTGTCGATCGTCTGAGGTAGCTTATCGCTAGGAAGGTAGCTTATCGCTAGGAAGGTAGCTTATCGCTTGCTTGTTATAGGATCTTGTTCCAATACACGAGTTATCTGCGTGGTGTTCATCCAACCGGTATAATCGTAAATTACGTTCCTCACAGCTCAACTTGACTTTCTCTGCATTCAAGGTGGTATTCTTCTCACAGCATCTGCGCATTAGGACATGAACTTTACTGTTGTGGTCTCGCTGTGCTTCTTCTTGCGTCTCACCCTTGCCAATCGCCAGAATGTCATCATAAATTGCCGCTACTCCTGAGAGAGCTTCTATGACACGATGTTGACTGCGTTGAAACTCTTCTGGTGCACTCGTAAGACCAAATCGACGTGCCAAAACCAGTTTTTCTCACATCAAATATGCTGAAAACTCTCACTTCCATAAGATCTGGCAGTATCTCGTTGATAGTCGGAATTGGATAATGACTGTGTTTGAGGACTTTATTCAGGTCTTTCGGATCTATACAGAGACGTAACTTGCCACTTGACTTCCTTGCGATGACCATACTAGAAACCCAAGGTGTTGGAAACCCAAGGGTAACCACTTCAAGTATACCTTCTTTCTGTAACCTGTCCAGTTCATCTTTAAAGCTCATCTCGCAACGCAATAGGTACTTGTCTTTGGTGGATGTACTACAGGTACTGCATCTGGATCTACTGTCAAGCGATATTTCTCTTCAAATTTCCCAGTACCCTGAAATATATCTGGATACTGTTCAATAAGAGTTTCTTTAGTTAGAGCTACTTTACTTGCTCTAACTGATAGTGATAATATATTCTCATATTGAACTTTGACTAAGTCCATTTGTTGGATTGTTTCACTTCCCAACATTGATGTGCATTGATCTTTTAAAACGACAAACTCGGTTTCATAGTTTTTATGAGTTTTCTCAAATTTTGAACACACTGTCCTGCCAGTTCTACAATCACACTGTTATACATCTTAAGTACTCGCGATGTGCTATTTATTTCCCAAACAGCGCTCTAATGTAGGTAATGAAATCACATTGCATGTCGCACCACTGTCTAATTGAAAATTAACCGGTTCATTACCCACTGTTATTGTTGCATACAAACGCTTTGAAAATTGTTTTGGTTTAGACGGTTGATTTATATTTCGCCTTCGTCAACTCTGATAATTTTAATTTCATCATAATCACTGCTTTCACTCGAATACTCGATTCTTACTTTTACAAACTACGGCGAAATGATTTGCTTTATTGCAC
This sequence comes from Trachythela sp. YZ-2020, assembly GCA_016169945.1. NCBI lineage: Eukaryota > Metazoa > Cnidaria > Anthozoa > Malacalcyonacea > Clavulariidae > Trachythela > Trachythela sp. YZ-2020. The sequence continues at coordinate 4,554,494 of JADLSH010000393.1, read as the reverse complement.
TTGCAGTAAGCTGGGCATTTTGTTTTGTTAAACTCATGAATAGTTCCACATTTTCGTCTATTTTCAAATCTGCCTTTGTTAGTCTTGATTATAAAACGGTTTATCGCTTACCCCTCGACTCCTTTCTTGCTTACCAGTTTCACTGCATCAACCAGCTCCAATAGCGTATACGTTATCTTTTTTCTCGATTTCTTTACTTAATTATTTCGATAATTCAGCGGCCCGACAGGTTTCTATGAAGTGAAATCGTGGACAAAATAGTCTACTCGTCGTGTCGACTGTTCGACTGCCCACTTGACTCCCCGAACGACGGCGTCGACTTGTGGAATGGCGATGTCGACTTGTCGTATGAATCTTCGACTCGTTGTGTCAAATCTTCGACTCGTTGTGTCGAATCTTCGACTCGTTGTGTCTGATTTTCGACTTGTCTTGTCGACTACTCGACTCGTGTTGTCAACTCCTCGACTCGTCGTGTCGAATCCTCGACTTGTTGTGTCGACTCTTTGACTCGTCAACTTGTGGAACGCATGTGGTTCTATTTGCGTGACCACAAGGCGAAAAGGGATTTTGTTTGTATTCGATGTGATGACTTTTGACTCGTCGACGTTTCACGTATTGAATTAAGTTCATCCAATGAGTCCGTCCGGCTGTTCCAAAATGGCATCGACAACTGAGCTGCAGAATTATATTTACTCAAATGTTGAGTATATAATAAACCGTTTAGATGGAATAGCCGCCGATGATGAGGATGGCAGAGATTATATTACCTTACAGTTAGACAGAATTATTTATTTGCTTAATGCAGCTGAGGTATCTTTCAATATTCCGATCCAGCTCATAACATTAATTGATGCTGCTCAAGGTCTTCTTTTAAGCAATGAAATTTTACTCTTGCTCTTTACTCTACTCTTGCTCAGATTTCTCAACTGTTTTCTGTATCATCAAAGGCCGTTCAAAGACGGATTGACCAATTCCAGTTGAAGAGAAGTAGTTACAGCTGCATGAGTGACACAGATTTGGACCAACTGCTGTGAGTGTCGTGTGCTGTGTATTTTGTTAGGGACTAGTTATTATTGAATGTGTAAGGTTTGCATGTACAAGACATATATCAACTATAATCCCTACAGTACATCAGAATATCAGCTCGACCCTTAACTTTTGTTATATCCTTCAGCATTGATTGAGAATAATTAGGTCTAAAACTTGCATTCTTTTACAGTGTAATATGATGAGAGTGGAAGACATTCACCCCTGCCTCCATCTGTAATGCTGTTGGTATGCAGGGAGGGGGACTGCCCAGTCAGGCTGACGGGAAAGGTCCGGTGGGCCCTGCTTGCAAGGCCCCTTGAAATGGACTCCCCTACTTGTGTGTGTGACCCATATCACAGTCAGATTTCAGGTTTGATCTGTTCTGTAAAAGGTGAAATTGAAGCCATTATATTGTAATCATAGCCTTAGGGAACTGCAGGCCCTCACAATCCTATCAATCCTATAATCTAGCTTTGAAATCTAGGCAGGTACAGGATAAGCTAAACCGGTTAAAGTGCTGTGTTTTCAAAAGGATAAGCTAAATCAATTAGGGCGGGGAGGGGGGCACCCTTCTAGCACAGATGGGCGGGTCCCCTGTTGATATGTATAGGTAAGCTTTTTGTGGGCTGCAGTAAGATTTTCTAAATCTTTCCTTCATGTACTGTAGCACCGGAATTGTGAATGAATTTCCCAACTGTGGGTACAGACAAATGTGTGGAAACTTAAGAAGCAGAGGCTATAATATTCAGTGGAATAGAATGCGTGATAGCATGAGAAGAGTAGACCCTGAAGGTATCTTAATGCGTGCTTTACGGTTGACCGCGTTCAACGTTGAACATACTTTGTCCAAGCACCATTATCCATGTGGCATATTGATGGTAATCATAAATTAATAAGGTAATAGTGTTTAAAATAATAGCAGTTTTTAGACATTTTTAGGGTGTGACCATTAGAAAATGGCATTAGGGAATATTGGTCATGCATGAAATTGTTTAAGTGGTCACTCTGATGCCTTACAGTATATTATTTTCAGGGGCACAACTACCACCTTTTCTTTGGGGTAAGTGTCTTGTAGAATTGCCCTGCCAAAACTAAGGACCACGGAACCTTTTTTGGATTGAGGGGGTAAAGTCTAAAGATCTCCGAGAGTGCAGTGACACTAGTATCGAGTACTGAGTACTGAAGGAGCGGGGTATGGGGGCATGTGCCCCAAGAAAGTTTTGAAATCTACATCCTCTAAAAGGCCATTTCATGCACTTTGGGGGAAGACTTAAGAGCAATGTCACAAGAATTCTTTCCAAAATATTTGGTTGAACGAAAAGCTGCTGACCATCAAATCTAACGATTGTAGCACAGCGTACCTACGAAAACGAATCATTGTTTACTGCGAAGACCTTAAACATTCATACTTTTAAAAAACTCGATCTGAAAAGCCGCACCAAAAAGTTCGACGATTCCCTGCTATTCCTAGATTTAAATAAACAATTAGCCTTTCTCCATTTAACTTCTTTATGGTTGTGAAAAATTACAATATGTTTAACTATGCCTATTCTGACTTGGTAAAAATTCATAACGACATAAGGTCACTTATTTACAATTCGTACTCATTGTTATAATTGATATGTTTTGGAACAGTATTCATCGTATTTTGTATTGATGACACATCGATCTGTACAAAATCAATACGGAATCAAATATACTTCACATGAATTATCAATTTCATGAAATATTCCTACCATGCTGTTCTGTCTACTATGGCATGCCCAATACATCGATGTTTTGTGTTACTAAATACCTGTATTTTAAATCTTTGGTAGATGGGGGTTTGTGACACATGCTGGGATTGATGGCTATTCTAGACACATCCTGTATCTGCAATGCAGCTGCAACAATAAGGCAGATACTGTTCTAAACCTTTTCAAACAAGCTGTCACACAATATGGCCTACCATCTCGAGTAAGAGCTGACCAAGGTTGTGAAAATGTTGATGTGGCCTGGTTTATGTTTAAACGTTCAGCAAGAGGCCCTAACAGAGGCAATTTCATCGCTGGTAAAAGCTCTCACAATCAAAGAATAGAGCGATTCTGGAGAGATCTCTTCCAAGGCTGCACCTATATATATATATTACAATTTATTTTCATACATGGAAAGTGAAGGGATCCTTGACCTTACCAATGATGTGCATGTGTTTTCGTTGCGATATGTATTTCAGCCTCTAATAAATGCTCATCTCTTGGAGTTTGCAAATGGATGGAATAATCACCCATTGTCAAGTGAACAGAACATGTCTCCATCACAGCTTTGGCTGTGGGGTCATCACAGGGATAGTTCAAGTTATGAAATCAGTGAGGTAATTAGTGTCATTCCTGTATATTTACATTAATGCATAAATGGTTTCAAGTGTAAATTGCAGTGGTAAAATAAAAAATACCATACAATTTTTCAGTCAGATGAATTTTGAGGTGTTGGCTGGTCCTATTCATGTAAATGCACACACATGGATGTGATTTCATATTTGAATCGATATGCTAAACAATCTTAATGGGGACTGAAGTCACCTGGCCCTTTCCACATTCCAGGAAATAAACGTAGAAACCAGCGTCCACTTACACAAACCTGTTTAGCATATACCGTAGATCAGCCTTAAAAAATAATGCTCCCAAATTTCAGGTTGAAACATTTTAGTTTGGTTGGTGAATGAATGTATCAACTTGTTCGTTATATTATGATTTTCTGCCACATAAGCTAAACGGCCATTTGAAAACCGAAAAAGATCGGGTTCATTATTGAAGGGAATATTGTTATATCATTACATTTAGGCATTTGCCTATGGCCATGCCTAACCAGGAGCAGCATGTACACGATTACTTGCGTTACAATCCTTTAGCTGAAAGTCAGTCATTCGGACTGGACATTTATCTTAATGTAGTAATGAGCTTAGAGGAAGCTTTAGATGTATAAAATATACTGAAAATTTCAATGACTTTTTTCTTTAATTAACACAACGTCAATCGTTATAAATATACAATACATATTGATTATTGTAAATAGTATAATTAAACGTTCATTACATTACATAAGTCACAATGACTGAAACTGCTAGAACGTATATGTGCATGTCTTCTCATATTCGACGTGTTTGGTAGACCATCGATCGGGTTTAAGTAGCATGCTGTTTAGTTGCATTATGCCTTTAGTAAATTATTCCATCCTTTTGAAGTATTCTAAAATATACAAACGTTCATGACGACCAATATAATAGTGAATTTTCGTATCTCAATCTAAAACTTGAGCAGTTACAGTGTTTCCAGCTTAGTGGTGTATCTACACTCAGAATGTCAAGATACAAACAACCACTCATCAAATTTGTATGTTGTAAAACAGTGAATCCTGAAAAACAATCGATATCGATGAACAACAAACGGCAAGAGCAATCATACACAGACTTGCCTAGTACCGAAAATAGGGTTCAATGTCAATGAAACCATGACATAATATGAAACAGGGATGAACAGTAAGAATTACAAACAATGTTAATGGCCTGGAAACGGAAACTTAGGAGTACCGAAAACCTTGGCTTTCAAATTTTAAAGCGATATCCATGCTTTCGTTGAATTTGTTTTGGCTAGAATGGACTGTGGGAAGACTTATGATTGCTAAACAGGCCAGTGACGTTGGAAGAGTAGCTTTTTCATCATCATCAGGATGGTACTTCAGAGTAATTTTTTGTGCCAAAACGTAGGGAGGGATTGTTTTAAACGATGTTGTAAACTGAAGTAACCACTTCAGTTGTTCAGCAGTTGCACACTGAACATACTGGATAAACCATTCATATGACTGCTTTCTGGAGAAGTCATTTGGGATATCGTCCTTACAATCAATGAGAGTTATGAATCTCTCTGGCGTAATACACGTTTCATCACAGTAGCAGAAGAGCTTAAAGCAAAGCTCAACATTTTTCTTCATCACATCCAGCAATCCCAAAAACGCTAACCCTTCACTGAGCTGGTCTATTTAATACCTTCGTGATAGCAGCATCTCGTTTTCTAACAAACACTGAATCAAAAGTGGCAAATTTTCATCAGTAATGGCTTTTGTTGAGGACCAATGAGATGAATTTATAATAGCCCAATAAATTTCAGAAAGAGGGACTTTCTTCGAGCACTGAGGACGCTGTTTCACCATCACGAAACTTCGCTAACAATTCATGTAACATAGATGTGCCTAGAAAGAAAGATCAAAAGGCAACATTGGAAATAGAATATGAAATAGGACAGCATTGTATTGCAGGGAGCATAAGCATTAAATACTTGGCAAAATATGACATAGTATTTTAGAGCCATTCCAAGGTAACTCGTGTTGACGGAATATTTTAGAGATATTGCGCCTCTTTTTCACTCATCTCAAGAATCGATGCAAATACGATGTAAAATCAAGATGCAAATACTACCAGTGAGCTTGTGGGTGGGTTCGTTTGCGACGAGTAAAAAAGAGGCTATATTCCTGCATGTTTTCTACTGCTTTCGATTTTACAAAAGGCACCAGAACGTTATAGGCAAGGAGCCATTTGAGGAGATGTTCAAGTAGATATTTAATTCCCAATAATCATATATTCATGGTCTGGGAAATCGTTAAATTCCTCTAAACATATATGGGCAAGGTAGCATTGGCTCAGCCTGAGCAATTACTTGGATGCTTTTAGACAAAAATATTCGGGAAGCTGATTGAATAATACAAACTTTATATTTTCGTAAATTAAGATTTATAATACAGTACTTCACCTGCTGTGCGTGGAATATCTTCCGCAGAAAGATGGGCAAGAACAATTAATGGATCATTAGCCACCAATTGGTAATATATAGCTGGAGAGAGCACGAAAAATGCTGGTCCACATTGCAAAATGGAGTGAGAAATAATAACACCAGCTAATTTGAGGAGAAATCCCTTCGCGCTATCTCTAACAGGAAGCTTTGATGCATCCGAACCTTCGAAAAGCCTTTGTTGGATTTCGCTCAGTAGAAGCTCAAAATACTCAACTTTCATAGCTCCCGCATCCAAACCTTCCTCTCCTTTGAAAACAATTACCAGATCTTTTAACAACAAAGACTTGTCTGTTAATGCCCTCTTGTAAAACGACAGTGCCCCTCTGCACAGCTCCTCTCTATCAATAGCTAAAGAGTAACATTCATCTTTATCCATGTTTGATCTAAATTCTGTAACCAAACTGTCAATTGAAACATGAGAAATAGGATATTGAGGAAGTTCCTCTTCACTTTCTGTGCCCTCACACAAGATTTCTGCTGCTTCATTCAAAGAGACTGCCTTGCTGATTGCTTTTCTAATTGTATCTTTTGGAGAGCTTGGAAACATGATTTCTAGCTCTTTTTCCCATGGCTTTTCATCCTGCTCCACTATTGCAATTTTACCATCCCATTCAACGTCTTCTTTGAATTCCTTCTTTACCATTTCACCCCGTTCCTCTGATTGGTTTGTGAGATCTACAACATTGCTTGGTTTTGACAAAGAGCTTCCACATTTCAACTTCTTTGAACTATGCCCACAGCAATCCTCAACATGCCGTTTCATATCTTGAACTGGAATATCTTTACAACAGTTCACACAGCTACTATTAAACACTTGGGTCATGCCCAAGGGAGGAGGATCTTGACTCAGTTCACTTTGGATTGGTCGTATGTAAATAGTTGCATTAGATGATATAACGTTTTTCAAATATGGTATTCCATATCCATTTGGTTGCATTGGGATCGGTACAAGTGGTCGTGTTGCCCCCCCCCCTCTATCTGCTCGAAGCAGCTCAAACGCACCCTCCTGACTTGACAACTTTGGGTATTCCTTTTCCAAGGTAACTTTAAGATGGTTAAAGTCACCTCGTTTGTTGTTAAATACTATTCTTCGTTTTCCAAGTCCAGCAGTAAGCAAATTGTTGGCTTCACTCAAAGATGGTGTTTTGTCTGCTGATGGTGAGGACAACAGGAAGAAGTCATGTGTCCATGTATCTTTGATTGCATATGCTGGAACAGGTCGCTTTCGTTTTCTATTACTAGGATTAGGCAAACCGAAGTGAGGAAAAGCTGACCTAAAAAGTAACAATTAACTAGCTAAATATATATATATATATATACATATATATACAATATCTGTGTTGTGATTGTAGTAGATAAGAGTGCTCAACACAAAATAATTTGTGGAGCAAAATATATTATTATAATATTAAAACAGTTTTTGTTGCTACTTTAAGTTTCATGCAGTTATGCAATCATCAGGCAACTGTTCTTACTAGTTCAATTTCGTGCTTGCACACGCTACTCATTTAACGGTTCGCTGATGCGCGTGCGGTTTTGAATTTTGCTGCGCTGAACTTTATTGCGTGCCAGCATTTCGCAAAAAGTTCCGATCTTCGATTTAAAGTTTTGTTCTTTTCAGCTTTTAATAGACAAGGCTTCTCTTCATGCTTCTCTTCATGGCGGCACGCAATAAAGTTCAGCGCGGCAAAATTCAAAACTGCACGCGCATCAGCGAACCGTTAAACGAGTAGCGTGTGCAAGCACGAAATTGAACTAGTAAGAACAGTTGCACAGAATACTATACAGAAAGTCAGTGCCCTTGCTGACTTGCATAGAAGTAATAGATATGCTGTTCAGCATGCATACTGAAAAGCAGCAATGTATTTAACAATTATTCGCCGAAGGCGAAGTGATTATCGGTGAATATTCACCGAGACGAAGTCGAGGTGAATATTCACCATAATCACTGAGCCTGAGGCGAATAATTGTTTTAGTATAAATTTTGCATATGAAATTAAACAACAGCTTTAAATATCAGTTTAAAAATTCAGAAATTAAGTTATGTTCAGCCGGTTTACAATTGCTTTATTTTATAGTGTTGCAGTGTTTCTTGTTCGCACGCACTTTCAAAAGTAGTTTCCTTTTTCGAGAACAGAACAAAGTTTTTTATCTTACTAAATCTCTGTTTAGAATATAATACACAAGCTAGGACAGGCTGACTGGCTACGTTTGCAGTTGAAAATTTGGAGAAATGCTGTACTCAACTTACGAACTTTGTTTTGCAAAAATATTTCCAAACGACAAGTTGTTTATTTTCAGCCTCAGCAAAACAGAGCATAAAAACACACTTAGCAAAGAATAGGTCAATGCCTATAGGTATGGAAGATAAAATTGTAGCGGTGAATTGACATTTAAAATATATTGTTGAGATTCTGGTTATTCTGTCCTGAAAAAAACAGAAAAATACGAAAATTCAACCGAAAAACTGATGATATTATAACTAGTATGCAAATCTCACATGGGAGTTTCGAAAACATAATTATAAATATATTGATAAAGCACGACAAAAACAAAACATTTAAAAGTGAATATGGTTACCATAGAGAGTCTCGGATAGATACAAATATATATATATACAAAGTAAAATTATTTAAAAATATTATTAACAGCCAGGTTTTGCCAGCCTTAAAGTATATTTTTTTGCTAGGAAACTTGAAAAAAACGGACAAAGTTTGAAGCGTATCACGGATGTTTCGGAGTTTTTAGATGATATAAATTGTCAAAAAAAGTTTGATACAAAGTATTTAAAGGCGTCTTACCTTTTATAGAAAAACACTAAACTTTTGTTCTTCTTTTGGGAGTTTTTTTCATCGTTTAAAAAGGTTTCAAACAACTTTGCCAGGCCATTCTTTTGGAAAGAATTATTTACTAGCAGGCTAGTAAATAATGCCTCAGATTTACTAGTGCAATAACCAATCAGAACGCAGGAAAGCTCATTTCGTATGCAAAATTTATACTAATAAAGCTTATTTGACCTGTTAAAAAATGTCACTCTAAGAAAATACTTGACATTCTGAAGTTATTAACTGGCAGTACCTTACCAGTGATGAGTAAAATCGTCTGGCATAAGACAGAGTAATAATCGTCTGGCATAAGACAGAGTAAAATTCGTCTCGCATTAGATAGAGTAAAACACTAAAGTAGGGTGCATGTGAGCCCATTGCCAGCTAATGGGTTAATATAAAATAGTATGGGAAAGGGAAATCCTACTACAGAGAATTTATGATTTTTTAAGCTAGCTCCAAGACTGTGGATCATTTGGATCCCCTGATCCCCTACATTGGGCAAACCTGGGAGATAGTCAGAACAATTCAAATTGAAATTCACTACATGATAGGCAGGGTACAGTATATATACACTTGCAGTCACTGGTCAACTTGGTGAACAGATTGGGCAATGAGCTGGCAAATTATGGGGGATTCACAACAGAACTGTAGAACTACAAAACAATAGAACAGTAAAGAAATTTTAGGGGATATTTTATGTAAAAAATGAAGTTGAATATATGTGGGAATGGCAGGGCTAATTTCATTGGTATTTGCTATTTTTTTTTGTCCCAGTTTGCACTGATGTTCAAACCCACATGAAGTGACTAAACCTGGGAAGCTTGAGATGTGGGCTTTGGTAATTCAAATGGTGATATTCAAATGATATATATATATATATAGTCTATAATATCTAAATATATAAAAATAACAAAGTAGGGTTCCTCAACAGTTTCTCCTCTAACCCCAACCTCATACCCAAAGGTATAAAAGGTATAAGTGAAGGGTCCCTCCTTACACTCCTCTCCCATCCCCCCTCCACCCCAGCCACATAGATGCATGCAGCATAATCATGGAACCTTGCCAATTGCCAATTCCAGCATGACACTATAGTGTAGGACTAACACATTAACTAATACTGTATCCTATGCATAGATGGCGTCTGGCTGGCATTAGACAGAAAAAATAACACACAGTAGGCTGCATATTGGTGCATTTCCAGATAAAGGGTTAAAAAAAATAATATATTAAAGTCTACTAACCCCCCTACAATTATTATCAGCCCCCCCCCCCTGTAATTATTATCAATGATCCATCCCATCTCCATCCTCCTCCAATAAAAATGATGATACATAACCAAGAGAAAAGCCATTTATATTGTTATTGCACCTTCCCCCACTTTCTCCCCAGATTTAAACTTTTCACAAAAACAGTGCTGAAGACCATTGGGGGGGGAGGGGGGGGGACAGGTAAAAGCTATTAAAACATGATCAGAGATGACCCACCCCTGGAGTATTGCACATGTATTGCACATGTATTGCACACTTGGCCCACCCCTTTTGTAAGCATGAATATGATGGTCTACCTCCCGTTCTCCCCAGCCCCCCCCTGTACTTTATGACCAGTCCCTGATACAAATATTACACATATTCAAAAATAATTTTGGGTGTTTATAGTAGCACTTTTATAAGTACATAATTGAGATTGACTTTAATGTCGAGTCGAAGAATCGACACGACGAGTCAAAGAGCAACACAACGAGTCAAAGAGTCGACACGACGAGTCAAAGAGTCGACACAAAGAGTCGACACGACGAGTCAAAGAGTCGACACAAAGAGTCGACACGACGAGTCAAAGAGTCGACACCAAGAGTCGAACAGTCGACACGACGAGTCGATTATTTTGTCCACGATTTCACTTCATAGGTTTCTGAGCATTTATCTAGTGTTAATGCAGGTATGCGTAGCAAGTCTTGCCTTAGCTTCGAGTCAGTCAACCCACAAATTATTCGGTCGCGAATCAGTGAATCTTTCAGCTGTTCAAAGCTACACGTTGCAGCGAGAATCTTTACATCTGTAATAAATTTGTCTAAAGCGTCACTCGATTCTTGTATTCTTGTAAATAATTTATATATCTCGACAGTCTCGTTTTTCTTCGGATGGCAATAGTTTGAGAAGGCATCCATTACATCTTTCAAACTTCGCTCTTCAGGGTCTTTGTCTCGACCCTGACTTCCGATCATGTATAACAGAAGCTTGACCTTTGTTTCTTCGTTCTTTCCATGTATAGTAAGTCCATGTATAGGTCTACTTGCTCTTTCCATCGCTTCCGGATTGCGATAGATTTGTAACATCAAAATTGAACTCAGCAGGTAGTCTCAACTGAGATATAGGATGACTTATCTCGCTTGTAGCTGAGCTTTCTTCCTTTGACTTTGACATACTTCTAATTTTGTATTAGAAATACCACACCTGACACCATGTTAAACGTTTAGTTAAATAGGGACATAGCTCTTATGTAAGTCAGAATATAACTCCCTAAATGGGGGGGCACGTTTCGATGTCTGTCCGCGTTCGTATTACTTAATAGTTAAAAGTTTATATATATATAACAAATTCACTTTTTCAAATTAAATATATAACAAATTTACTTTTTCAAAATGAAAATTTACGTTACTGTTATTTGTACTAGGGGGGCACAGGGGGGGCACAATTTTCCGCTAGGGGGGCCTTGCCCCCCCTGGGGACTCCCCAGCTACAGGCCTGACTTATATACACAAACTATAGTGAGCCTGCATTACATAATATATCTGATACTTCGACTATTTTGGAGTTTTGACACACCTAATGTTTATCACATTTGTGATGTATTCTTATATATCTAAAACAGGCGAAACTATGTATAAAAATGGCAAAGAAATCGGAGCAAACGTGTATTGTATTATTTCTACGCTGACAATAGTCAATTATGAAGAATAATGAAATGCATTCTTTACTTGAAGTACACAGAAAAACTTAGACTGAGTTGAGTTGGTACTGCTGGGAATATTTCAAATTTAGTCGGTTTTGGAAATTCTCTACCTCAAGACACTTGTCAGCCCTCCAAAATTACATATCGTCAGGGGTTATTCGTTTGTTTTTATATGATAATAAAATTAGACACACCATGCTAGAGTACTGCCTAGAAGTAACTTAACAAATATGCGGTTAACCGCGGGTCACACACAGTGGTTTTTCTGTTTGTGGTGTGATTACCGCACACAGCGCACCCGCTAACGGCACACACTGCACCTGCTCACCGCACAAACTGCACATGCTAACCATACAGAGTGTAAACTCTAATTTAAATATACAAAGTTGGTCTAACTGGGACAAAAACCTTGCTCAAACTAATCATGGATGAATGTTGGATGCATTTAAGTCTTCAAACCAGAGCTGTTCTAGGTGTTGCTTGTGTTTTAGCACAGATTGATTTAGCTTCAAACATATATTCAATTTTGAGAGCAGTAGGGGAACCACTCAAGTTCAAAGCTTTTTGCCATTTTCTTTCCAAGACTACACTCATACATGCATCATGCTTTATGTGTTTATCTGTTAACTTTATTACAATTTTCCTCTAGGTCCTGAAAGGCAAACTTACTCATGTGTCATCAATTGAATTTGGATTATTCCAGCCAAAACATTGAACTTCTATGTATATAAATTAGGGTGTAATATTAATACTGTCAATAATGAAGTGCAAGTGAGGGATATCATAATAAAACAATACCAGTTTAATATATATGGTTTCGTTTGTGGAAAACACCATGTATATTTATTTTTGCAAAGTTTAATCAGTGCTAATATATTTATCGGTCTATATTATTGCCATGAAAGATTACCAATAATATATACCAACTATATTATTAATTGCAAAATGTGTTTGCAAATTCATTTGTTTGATAATATTTGTTACAGAACATTGACAAAAATTGTTGCCAGTGTGTGTTCTTTTATGTTTTCCTAAGCTGTTTGGCCATGGGGTTTTAATCCATTGTGTGTGTTTTTATGTCTTTTACAAATATCACATTGATATGGGTTTAGCCTGTGTGTGCTCTTTTATGTGTTGTTAACTATTAAACCGCCTGGGTATAACAGCAAGTCCATCAGATAATTATGTGCAAGTGTCTAACACCAATATATCCAAAGGCATGGGGCATATGATGTAATTTATAGATTTACTAATGAACAAAGTACTTTGCTTAAGCAATAAAGTACTTTACATTAACAAAATGTCAACAGACACGATATAGAGCAGTATGCCTTTTCAAATATAGCAATCTGAACATGATTTTTAAACTAAAAATTGTTTCCTTCATTGATTAGTCCCGAGCAATCGATTCCGCGATAATCGTGAGCAGTTTTGCTGCCCAGAAGATGAAAAAAGTTGCCTGAAAGCCCTTTAGCCATCACTCCTAATCGCCGCCATTTTGAAATTTTTCCAACGCCCATGGGCAAGACCACTGAACCTAATGACAGGCGAACATTCCGATTTTGACGCCTCTCGTGCCCGGCGTGATAGGTTATTCAAAACATGGCCGGGAGAAAAGAGGCTGAGTACGAACAGCGGGAAGTCATGTTTTGTTTACATTATAAAACAATATAAAATATAGTCATGTTGGAAGCGAAAAACTGCAGAAATAATCATTTTTCTGGCATATACGTTTGGAATTCGACTTCAAGATTTTACGCAAAAGAAAGGTGAACATTGCCGTTCCAAGAATTTGGTAAAATATTTTCTATAATGGAGAGAACTCAAACGGTGTGAATTCTAAAATGTCGGTAATTTACTGAATAAGTAATTTACATGAAGAAAATTAAAAGGATAAGGGGACATATGCTTGGATTCCTTGTGAGAACGTATTAATAAACGAAAAGACTGGAATGTAGAAACAAGTTAGCAAATTGAAATTTGCAATTTTGTATTAAATTGTTCTACCTTTTAAAATATTTGAATATATTTTGTGCAAGATGTGCCACAATTGCCCTGTATAAAAGGAATATATAGCATAAAATAAAAAACAGTCATGGGAGACGTATAGTAAATTATCAAACAATCCTTACATTTGATATTGTTCGATATATTGCTTATAAATGGTATTTATAATAATAGTGACTTCATTTATATGCTTATGTAGGAAATAAACACAAAGATGAACAGAGAAATGAGGCTCCAATGAAGATACTTCAGACTCATAAGACATCACATAACTTGTTAATTTACTTGTCTAATAATTACCTGTATCTCTGTTAGGCCAAATAAAACAAAATACTTGGTTAGCGTCACCCCCCGCCTGTCGATTTTTGCCGCCTCTGAATTTAAAAAAAAGTTTCACAGTTTAAAACAGTTTAATATTTGAAATTTTTCTCATACTCAGACCTTCGCACTATATACTGATCGATAGGAGCATGTGGGCCTGGGTACAAGGTTCTTATATCAAAATGGCGGCCTTCGCAACATCAGTAGAAAATTGTCAGTTGATATTGTCAGATTTGTACATTGGTTTATATTGAAATATGAGGAAACGTTTTAAGTGGTGGGGAAAAACCGCCCCCACCCCCCAAAAAATAAACAAGTAAAAATTAAAGTAAAAAACGCCCTCCCGCCTCTGAAAATTTGTGAGAGTGTGATGCTAACCAAGTATTCGTTCTTATTTGGCCTTATTTGTATTATCACTGTTTATATTTAGAGGTAATATTAGTGATATCATAGGGTCCTGAAGGAGGAAGGGGGGGGGGTACTAATCCCAGTTTTACAGCCCAAATCTTGACCAAATTCCATAGTCCGATTCTATGTTTTGCTCCAATCCCATTTTCTATTGTTTTTTTTGTTGTTGGTGAATCCCAGTCCCAGTGCATGAAATGGTTTCCCAGCCCAAAAGCATGCAAAAATCTCCTGCCTCTTTACCCCTCCAGGCAGGGGTGGCTCCAAACAAAAAAAAAAGGGGTGTCCATTGTTCAGGGAGGGACCGACTTTTATATTTTGACCACATCAATGAAACATGAATTACAAGGTAATGTAAAATGTAGTGTGCCAGGAGTGGTGAAGGGTTGTTAAAAAAAGGGGGTGTCGAGGCACCAGCACCACCCCACCCTGGACGGGAAAATTTTGAAAATTGAAATCGAATCGATCGGTCGAAGGGGTTTTTCAGTTTCAGAGTCTTCTTTCTTTATTCGTTATAGGCCCTTTCATTATATATATAAAGATTTCAAACACTCTAGTTTTTCAATAATTTTTCTGCAATTTTCTTTAAATGCAGTTATTTAAAGAAAACACCCCCCAACCTTCAACATCATAAAGACCCAATTAGAAATTGCATTTTTACAACAGAGTTGACTTTACTTGAGAATACTGACGTGGAAATAGAACGCAGAATGCGGCAGAGCAAAAGTTAGGAGGTTTTGCGCAGTCGTGTATGGCTATGTCATCTTACATTTGAGCATATTGCTTAAGAGGAAAATATATCTCTGGGTTTTGCAATGTTGATTTCTTTTATTGACAATTTTTGTATCGTTTATTATACGTTTCTTAGACAGGATGTTTCGGACCAACTGGGACCGACTTAAGTAGTGTAATTTTACAATTTGGGACCGACTTTTTTGAAAAATTCACAAATGATGGGGGGGGTGTGCGGGGGTGTGACACTAATGTGCGCCCCTGCCTTCAGGACCCTCATATAAGAATAATGCCCTAATGCTACCTATACTCATTATATTGTTATGTTATGCGCACAAATATATTTCTTTTTTATCTTGATCCCAATCACAACCCTATTCATACCCTCTTGTGACTGTAACATAATGATATAACCAATTTCTTTATTACTGATCAAGGGATACCCATTAATGGTTCAACACATTTTCATAATTCTGTTGTAAGAGTATGGCAAACATATTAATAAAAAATTAATCACAAAAACAAATAAATATGTTTATGACCATTCTATGTTTTTCATTTGACTAGTTGTATTTAGCATTTTAGAATACATTAGATTTTTCCTTAATCTCAAGGCAAATGCCCATCTATTTTTCCTTAATCTCAAGGCAAATGCCCATCTAAACAATGCAATTAGTCATACTTGATTTTTATCCAGGTATATGTAGTTGATAAACATGACTAAAGAAGCCACATTTCAACCTACCACTGACAAGTAAAATTGTCTGGTGTTAGATAGAATAAGTAAAATACGAAAGTAGGGCACATCTGGCCTGAATAGGAACTCTGGTGGTGTTAGTAATTTTCATATGTCAGAATGAGCCATAGTACAATCCCTGGCTCAACAAAAGCTCTACGACTCTGTCGGTACTGCCAGTTAATGGTTAAACAAACCGATTTGCCAGTGTCTCTTGTTAACCCATTTAATAGCTGGCAATGTGCAAAGACGCACCCTACTATAATATTCTTTTATTATGTCTGACAGCAGAGTATTTTATTTATCAGTTGGTATGGTACTGCCAGTTAATAGGTTAACAAAACTATCAGCCAGTGGTCCTTGTTAACCCATTTCATAGCTGGCAATTTGCAAAGATACACCATACTGTAGTATGTTACTCTGTCTAATGCCAGACGATTTTACTCATCAGTGGTAGGGTACTATCAGTTATTGGGTTAAAGTGTTTCTATTTTGTAATAACATGTTCTTTCAAAAGTGGAATAAGGCTCCCTGGGGTGAGGAGTTTTATTTGCCACTGATATGTGGCCTCGTCATGGAGTGCTACTTTAACAAAATTTGTTAAATCCCTAGGGTTTTGCCGATGGGGTGGGCATGTTTGGAATTAACTGATGCATAAAGTGTGCCCTGTGTGGGCTGTTGGTCCAACATGTAGTCATTGCCTGTTTGACAAGTTTGTGCATGCAGTTGCTACCAGTATTGTATTCAGCAGAGTTCCTGAAAAATATTTACTTGACTCTGGTCCACAAAAGAATCTCCATCAATGTAATGTTGATGATCTGATGACTGTGAATGATGTAGATTTGCAAGAAATTAGAGCTCGCTACCGTGTAATTATTGCAAAACTATTGTTTGAACATTTTCCTGTATTTGAAATGTTTAAACCGCATATCCCTCAAGTAACAGAGTGTGTCTATGCCAAAGAAATGTCGACACAGTCAGAAGTCGTCACAATGCCAGTCGTAATGAAAGATGAGAAGAAATACGCTGAATGTGTTGATCTATGCAGCTGCTGGTCTGTGTTCCCCTGAGTCTGAACCCTGTAAGATAACCACCCCTGTGATTGCAGCCCATTCGAGACCTGATCAACCTGCCTCGCATGTCCCACCTCCTTCAACTGAGAGTGATCCATTGCATGGTGTAAAAGTACCATGCTTTGGAGATCAAGTCACCTGTGTCAGATTTGCTGGGGTGAAATATCTACGTGCTGGGTGCTATTCTGCAAAGCAAAGGTTGGATCATCTGTACCCATTCTGTATAGTTGACTGGCATACAAAAATAAGTTACTTGAAGGGTACTGTACAGCTATTGTCACATTACATGGTTTATATCCATAAGTTTAGTTTAGTTTAATATCTTCATCATCAATACAAGACAGAGCATAGCCCCAATTGAATCTGCCTACCATACAACGAATTACATACAATATGACAAGATATGAACTAGCGTTAAGTAAAAATTGATATAAAAGTTCAGTAATTAAGAATTAAGGAGGTATATAAACATTCAAAGTTTTGTAGAAATGGGTTCTCAGATTGATCTTAAATACTCCAATCTCCATAATGGTCTTCAGATTGTCTGACAATAGATTCCAAGGTCTTCAGATTGTCTGACAATAGATTCCAAGCGTTATATGTTAACTCATTAGCTGGCAATGCACCCTACTTTAGTATTTTACTCTGTCTAACACCGGAGTATTTTGCTTTTTCTAACACCAACAATTTTACTTGTCAGTGTTAGGGTGTTGCCAGTTAATGGGTTTATGCCCTTATGTACAGCAGACTATTGTAAGGGCCATGCACCATATTGGGGGGGGGGCATAAAAGGGAGTAGGGACCTAATTAGTTAACCATAAAATGCTATGATGTTGTTACAATGTATGTTTATGGTGTAATGAAAATTGTTAAATCTCATCATAGTACACATGATTTGTGTGAGTAGGGGGGTCTTATAATTAAGTTCTTAATCTAAAAGCCCGAAGGGCTTTTCAATACTCAACTAGAAATACATGCATGCAGTAACCCCTCGCCTAGGCACTATTGCAACATTCTATTAAGAAATCTATTTTTCTTAAATGTTTATATAAATCTGTGACATTATATTCGGGTGGGCTTATAGTCGGAAGTTTACGGTATATTTTAATAATCCAATTATTAAAATTTATAGATTTATTTAATTAGGCAAATAATTAATTCAATAATAAAATAACATTAACAAATAATTAATTAGGAAAACTGTTCAACTGTGAAAACCATTGTACCATTTGGGAATACATATTATGCACTCAAATTCACAGTTTAATGTGGGGACCTAGCTGGTTTAAGTCTTTGGGAGCACTTGATGCTGGTGTGTTCCCGATCACTGCACAACCAGCATACCACTCCTATATAAAGAAAATATACATGCTATTGCCTGTTGATTTAGTTTTGTATAATATTAATATATTACACAACTAGGATATTGTATATATGCCGGTATGAATTTTTGCTCTTTCAATTCAAACACTCATTTGATGTAGTTTTACATGAGCAAGACAAGGGACGTTAATTCAGAATTTCACTAAAGTCTATAAGTATACAAGAAATGCAACTTATAAAGATATTTTTAAAAATATTGATTATTTTGGTAATGTACTTACTTGCTTTGCACGTGTTTGCATACTAAGGTCACATTTATAGCACCGTCCTAAATTCAAACAAGGTTCAAATCAGTCCTGTGTGAATGAAACAATACAGCATTTATATAAAGAAGTTTCATTCTAAGTGTGGATGTAGATATAATAAAGTTTTCTATAGGGAAATTTCCATAACTTGTATATTAAGTAATAATGAGAAGTAGTACCTCTATCTTACTCTTTGATCTGCGTTGTTTCCTGAAATAGGAAAATATATAATTATACAAAATGTCGAAAGGCCTTTTTGCAAGGGAAAGTTGAACTAAAAAGTTAGTAGATGGAATACTCTTGCAATTCTTGTGCGGCGCTCTAACAAACTGAGCTACGTACAGAGTCCAGTTGCTGAGATTGACTTGAGTGGTCGGGGTGTTAAGGTGGGCGAGCTGTTTCCAACAGGCACTAAAAAACGACAAGTGAACATAATTATATCTATTAGTTATGGAATCTGATGGAAACAGAAAAGAAACGGTTTAACTTTTTTTAAGAACATGGAATGCAAAGTTTAATAGCCATGCGACAGTTTTAAACTATTACGCACTGTACCAACATCATCTTTATTTTCTTTAGGTTCCTCAACTAATAATATTGAACAACCAAGTTTTAGTTAATGAAAACCTAAAGTATCAGCTAATATATCATGCACAAGCATTTGTTGTATTTCTTTGCAGATGAAATTGCACTAATTGAATGCATTTTTTATATAAAAACTAACTTTTGACGTTTTCCCTCACAAAACTTGAATGGCTTGAATCTACATTTAAATGAAAATATAGTTAATCTAGGTTTGTGGTTAGCCAATATTGTTTTGAATTAACCATAATATTCCAAATATATATTATATACTGTAGTTATTATACTGAACATTAACCTGTTATTCTATTCTAAAATTTAGAATTATACAACATGGTTTTTAATTATCATTCAAGTAATAATATACCACTATCGTCTTCAGCATGAACATCTGAAATGAGAAAAGTTACATTTAGCATTTATGTACAGTACCTGGTATGTTATATTACAGCCTTAAACATTTACATAGACCCCAAGGGCTTATTTTTTGGTACCTTTAAGGAGAGGTGTGGAGGGGTGGCATAATTCTTTTATTCTTATAGAACAGGGGCGAGGTGTTAAAGAGAGGGGGCATATTGAAGAGGTGAAAATATTGAAAAACAGGCGCAATTTGTTTGTAATAATGAATACTTACGACAGACACAGTCCAGTACGGTAGTATATATACGCTCGGATATTTTCCCGTGCTTCCAGAAGTTTGAAATTGTGCAGGATCTTGTGTGTGGATTATATTAGCCATAGCACCTCACGAAGCATTCATGGAGTGGAAATCTATATGAAATCGATAAAATTTGAAATAATTATATCCGGAAGATGTTTAAAAGGGTGCTAACTTAAAAATAGGACAGCAACTTACCTTTTCAAATTGCTTTTCATCTTATTTAAAATTTGTAACCTTCAATAGATCTAAGACATGTTATTCCATATTTAAGTGATATTTTATTGTTACGGACTCACAATGTCAACAGCCAACCTCAAAAACACAATATAAATATTGTGTCTAGTAACAGGCACCTTTTGACAAATGCCAATCTCTAATTGCCTCCTCAAAAACACAATAATAAAAGCATAGACCAATGTCACACCACAGTGGTCACACCTCCAAAATTGTGCCTAGTAACAGGCCAAATAATTCACTCGGAAGCACAGAACATATGCCCAGTATCTCAGATATTCAAACACCACCAAGTAACATACAAATTCACTACTGACACTATGATAACTTTCATTGCTTACTATGCTTCTGCATAAGTACCTTAAGCCGCTCTTCAGCTTCTAGCCTTTTCTTCATATTCTTATTCTTCCCGATTGCTTTAAGGCGGTCAAACGTCATTGGTTCAAACACAATATCTTGAATCGATCTTACCCTGGATGTAGCTACAAAGGTGCACCCAGCGACTTTTTCTCCTTTACCTAAATCAACAACAGCTTTTGTTAGTGTTTGTCCTTGAGATTGCATACCTCAACCTCAATGGAACTTGTTGTCTCGACAAGTGCTTTCCATCAGCCATCCATTCAAACACTTTTGGTGGCACAGGTAGACATTTCGAACAGACGTCTAGAAATACAGGACCAGAGTATGCAGGAAAATGAACCAATACTGCGACTGGCAGGTTTGGAGGGCCCATATTTTCTGCAAACCAAATCTGCTCAATAGTTCCAAAAGAGCCATTGCAAAGACCAACCTCAGCACACAGGTTGCATGTCAGCATTACTTCTGCTTTGGTGGACAAAAACAGAACTGCGTCTAATCCCCCCGCATCTTCAGATGTGGCAGCACTTGCCCCATGACCAGATTGTCTCGCTTGAATTTTTGCCATAGGTTGTCCAATTGCTAATAGCTTTTCATAATTGTATTCAGCAACACTCTTTTTGTCAAAATACAATCGGATAGCATCTGTAAACTGATCCATTGGTATATTGGTCGTCGAATGGTCCAACAATAGTTTCCAGTCATCCTCTGTAACTTGACCATTTCGCATTCTCATCAATAATGCTCTAAATGCAATTGCCTCTGGGTCTTCACCAGCCTGACATAACCTGCTCTAAAATTATTACAGAATCAAATGTCAGATACATACTGTGACCATGGTCACTTATTACTGAACTGTTACCAGTAATGTACATTGGCCTATCACCTACAGGTGGTAATTGACCAAAATCACCCATTAAAATTAATGACATACCACCAAAAGGGACGTCTTCCTTTCCAGTGCCAGCACGTAGTCTGTTGTCCAGCCATGATAGCATTTTGTGCCCAATCATTGACATTCCGTCAATGATCAGATACCTCTTACCTTCTAGTCTCAGTTGTAGTCGCTGCAAAGAATCGCCCTGCAATTCCCTATATTCACGAATAGGAAGTTGAGCAGCAGAATGTAGCGTTTGACCATTAATACTAAAGGCTGCAATCCCAGTGGTTGCTGTAACAATACACTGATCACCTAATACTTGTTTTACAGCACTAATTAAGTACGTCTTACCTGTTCCGGCTGTCCCACAGACAATCATATGAACAGGATTATCACCAGTCTGAGATGTGATAATGTCAAAAGCCAATCGTTGTTTTTCATTCAAAGTCTCCAGATCAACAACATGTTGTTGACCATCTTGTCTGTATCCTTGGTGACCAAGTTCCTCAGCATCCTTTCTCTGTTGATATATCCATCCTGGAGATTCCTTTAGCAAATCTATAGGTACAGATCTTACCGCCTCAAACCAGTCAACTGGTTCCCTGCTCGACATCCCATTACCCACTTCATCATAATGTTGGTTGATTCTGCACAATAACATCCAATCATCAACTTCCTCCTCGTCATTAGGATCAATTTCACTTTCATCATCACTTTCATCATCACTCTGATCATTTTCATAGCTTTGACCAGAATGTGCAGCATGAACCATTTCTGATTCAGCAGAATACCTAAATACATTCTCTTCAGCAAATTCAGTCTGAAGAAACAAATGATAAGTGTTAATAAACATGTCATCACTCTCATCCTGATTATCCCAAGCATTTGATGCTTTCCCTTCCCATGGCTTAAACTTTATAAGCTGATTTTCCAAAATTAGGACCACCGGGATTAGCTGTAACTTTTGGAAATGTTCTGACAATGTACGGATTTGCCCGTTTAGTCAACTCACCTCTGACTTTGGTGTACTGCGACGCATATTGCATCAAATTCAATGGGCGACTTGCGTTAAAGCAAAGCATCACAGTATTTTAGTTACACAGCAGAATTTTTCAACATGGCGATTGCGTGTTTCGGTCTTATGTTGGTCGTGAATAAATGATAAATACACGGTATTATTTTCGTTTACTTTGCAGTAAAAGGCTTTTATAAATTCCTTGAGGCTTATTTTGGGCCTGTGTTGTCTCATGGAATTTGTACAAGCCATAGATTTTGAGATATTTAACACGGCGGACACAGCGTGGAAACTGAAACATGGCTTCCATCGGACATGAAGGAGCAGAAATTTGTCCTTTTCGCACACTTAGAAGGTGAGTACATCGATAAAATTTACTTTAAATAAGAGGCACACATTTGCTCGTCACTTGCAAGAAATATTTCCGCGATCGAGCTGTTTTTAACGGCTCGAGAGGTATGTTCGATAAAATGTTCGTACACGAAGCCAGCTTAAAACAACACATGCTTTGATCAAGTGTTCCATTTGCAAACCAAAACATTGAATTTGTTTGGCAGGAAAAATATAAGTTGAATTTGTCAGACATTTCGTTTTTGAAAATTTACACTGTTGACACTGTTTTAAGTACTATTGGCTGCTCTTTTACTGTTTTTGGAGAATTGGAAAATAAATTTTATTGTACGTGTGCTGGAAATACTCGAACGTTGCTGTCGCTAGTCACTTTTAGTCACTTTTATTTTTTTTTACGAATTTCCGACGTGTTTTGGTGCGTGGCAAAAATATGGAGCAAACAGATAGTAAATCTCCAAGCATACAGTGGACAAAGAACCTCCGGGGCATACCTCCATTCACACATGAGCTACTCAAACAATACTTCATAACTGACACCTCAGCCAAACACGGCAAACCACCAAATGCATACAAACATAAAAAATATGGCTATCAGCTTTTTAAAGAAAAAATGGTCACCAAAGTACAAGTCAAGGCTGATATTATGAAAGGCACTGAACATTTCTTTCTTGTAAAAAGTGAGGTACATGCATCAATGAAGAAGGCACAATATACTGTATATGCTCATTTACACCAGGACACTGGTAAAGTTTCACATGCAAGTTGTTCTTGTGTAGCTGGAAAGGGTGGTTGCTGCAAGCATGTAGCTGCCTTATTGTTTCAAATTCTGGACTTATTCAGCTTGAGGTAACTGAAGTGCCAGACGACTTAACTTGTACGCAATTACTACAACAGTGGCATGTACCAGCAAGTGAATATACAAAATCTGCTGTACTTTTTGATCATGTCAAATTTACCAAAGCCACTTCAAGAAAAAAATCATACACAACTACTCAGTCAACCGAGAATAACCCAGCACCTGCTTTCGCTAGAAATGTTAATGAAAATGACATTAAAAAACAGAACGCCTTCTGGAATCGAACAATTGTCAACCATGTGACTATGAGTTTCGAGAAGCTTTGCCTTCAAAAAAGAGGTTTACTGAGGCTGAACAGAGTGCCAGTCTCTTGTATAATGTGGAAATAAGAGATTCGATATTGAACCAGATAACCATCCCTAGCTTTGCTGAAGTATGTAAGAACTTGCCATGTCCACAGCATACACCTTTTGTTCGGGAAAAACATTTTAAAAGAAAAGAACAATTGAATGCAACACAAGAGGGCAATCGGACAATGACCTCTGGTTTGAAGAAAGGCGACTTCGTTTAACCGCCTCAAATTTTGGCTTATTTTGAAACGTCGGGAAACATTTTTCCTAAGTCAATACTTTCTAAGCAGTTTTCATCTGCTGGTAGCAAAACAAAATTACCACAATCATGTCAATGGGGACATAGCAATGAACAAAATGCAATTGTGACACATTTAGAAAATTGTTTTTATGATGGAAAGCAAATCAAAGCATGTGTTGAGTGTGGGTTGGTGGTCAATGCACAAGCTCCATGGCTAGGTGCAAGTCCAGATTGTTTACTGTATGATCCTAGTGAGGAGAAACCATATGGTATCGGGGAGGTGAAGTGTCCATTCTCTAAAAAGGACATGACCATCGAAGAAGCCTGCATGGATTCTTCATTTTACCTACAGGTGGCAAATGAGAATGACCCTAAGCCAATGTTGAAAAGAAATCATACATACTATTTCCAGGTGCAAGGCATTATGGCTTCCTGCAATGTAGAATGGGCTGATTTTTTAGAATATACAACAAAGGAAGTTCATTGTGAAAGGATTTACTTCGACAGTTAATTGTGGAACAAAACTATGCTGCCAAAACTTACTTTGTTCTACTTTAGTTACATTTATGCTGAACTTAATAAAGATTAAACTATCAAATTACAAAATTATATATGTACTCTTAGTAATTGTTTTTTGTGTACAAAGTTTTATTCGGCAGCAGACTTTTCATTTATTAAGGGTGGCTGGAAAAGTGTTAGATATGAACAAATTACCCAAATTTTGTTCAGTTCTGATGCCATATTCAAAGGGAAAACGTTTTTTATAATCCTGAAACATTTAATACGTTGGATTGCCCTTTCTACATGCACTGCAATTAATTTTAACTGCTGCAATTTTTCTTGTTTCACTTTCATCAGTCACTGACAGTTGATTAGCCCCATTTAGAAAAGGTGGGATATTCAACCTGACTCCACTAGGCATATCATTCTCAATATCAAACCCTCGATCAGCCATGACATCATCTCCCGGCTCAAGCAAATTGAAAATGCCACAATCTTTTGTGATCTGTTTATCACTGGACCTCCCAGTATAAAGCTCGGATATAAATGTTGGATATCCAGCAGGCGATATCCCAACGAGCCCTTTAGCCGTGTTGTGATTTTTATATGATGAATAAGTTGCAGACTGGCTTCGAAATGATGTGGGCATTTCAATATAAATTTCCGTACAATCGATAATAACACGTGTATTTGGATAGGTATCTTTGAAAGCTTGTGGCATTGTTTCCTGAACATGTTCATGTGATGCCCAAATGGGGAGGGCCCTCATCCGGTGGTAAAGAAATCCCAACCAAGTAGTTTCAATATCAAGTCCCAACAACCCACATCTCAACCGAACTAAAACCATACATACTCTGATGCTCATAGACAAGCATGCATTAAATAATTACAAGGGAAATGCAGAAGAAGTCAAAAAATGTTGCATCTTTAAATGTTTGGAAAACTAAAATAAAGTTGCATAAAGCATGTTATAGCGAAAGTGTGTAACTCAGAATGTATTTGTTGTGATTTCTTTCTGTGTTTGGTTCACTTTCAGCATTTTGTTCAGTGTTCTTTTTTTATATTTATTTGTGGTTGTTGTCCAACAACTGATGATGACTGCTGGGTGGGAACATTGGTACATTTGGACAATCAGTGTTACTGCTGCCTCGACCTTCACTGCTGTTTTTGTTTGTGCTTATGATGATGTACTATGATGACATATGTAATGCTTACTTTTTCACCACACCAGGAAAATATGGAAAACAAACTTGTTAAACCATTTTGTTTTTGTATATCATTCTAACAAGTTTTTTTTGTATTTGATCTTGTGTATTTGATTCCAAGAGACACATTTCAGACACATTTTATTTTCTTCATGCTGTTGCTTACACAAACATGGTACACAACCTCCATGTTTCTCCTCTTACTTTCAAGCTAACTTCTTCTTTTGCCACACATATTTTCAAACACGAAGGAAATTATAAAAACAAACCAAAGTAAAAACAACACCAAGTGACTAGTATTTCTTTTGTTCGAGTACAAAAAGATAACATCTTTCCAATTTTTTTTCAAATTCAAAGAACAGCCAATAGGCAGCCAATTTTAGCTTTTTACAGTGTGTCAACAGTGTCAATTCTGTTAAACGAAACCGACAAATTCAAAATATATTTTTATGCCAAATAAATAATTAATTTTTGTTTTTTAAATGGAACACTTGATCAAAGCACGCTTCGTCTTTTAAAGCGGCCGATCTCGAAACATTTATCCTCTAGGAGCGTTAAAAACAGCTGCGATGATATTCTTGCAAGTGGCAGCAAGTTAAAAGTAAATTCTGTTAAATTTATTTGCTCTGATGTACTAACCTTCAAGTGTCAAAGGATGAAATTTCTGCTCCTTATCCCGATGGAAGTTTCAGTTCCAGTTTTAAGTCTGCATAGGTGTTAATGTGATATAATAGCACACCAACCTCCTTGTTCTTACCGTAACTAACAACTTCTCTCAGCATCTTGCATCTATCAAGGAACTGTCTGAAAAGAAAAAAAAGACTTTATGACATTTCATGTCTGCTTGTCTCGTTCTCTCTCTAGCACTGCAATACATGCACGATTACGTAATAATCTAATATCAGGGTCATTTTTTAAAATTTGTGTACATGAATACTTCCCCTGGCCTGATACTCGAATCGATACCAAAACCATTCAGCATCCAAGATACCACTAAGCCAATGTCTGTTATAATAAACTCCTGCAGCCTCTGCATGAAAAACCAATCAGTCAGATCTGGATTGTCAATTACAGCTTGTGCCCGTTCGGATATTGAAGCATCCTCATTGCTTTGCAACAGCCTTTGTAAATCTGGCCAATGACTGTCGGCTGTGCTAAATGTGTAGAAAAAAGTTGGGCAGCCTTTTTGCTCAATCAAGGCTAACAATTCCTGCAGCCGCTGATACCAATACTGATTTGTACCTTGAATTTTAGACACATAGCGTTGCAACCTGTTGATGATCTGATTTGCATTCATGGAATTAACCATCTGCTTCAGTTCTTCCATTGTCATGTTTGCATCAGCAGGATGTTGACGCAAGTAAATATTAGCTTGTGATAACAACTGATGTTGCTGTTTCATATTTAATGCCCAATAAGGAAACCGCAGGTGAGAAGCAAACCTCCATTCAAACTTACCATTTGCCAGTTTCTCAGCAAACTTCATTCAGTGTTTGAATGCCTATGTGTCATCAGCACCATGTCTTCGCACAATCATAACAGGCAAGTCAGCTACACGTGACGGCAACCTATTAAAGAAACTTTGAATATCTTGAGGTAAGTTTAGTACATGCCCCTTATACCCCCTCTGCCCACCATGTTTTCTATACACTCTCATAATAGGGCAAACTCTTGAAATTAACATTTCTTCTACCTGTGTCAAACATCTTAACTGTTCAGGAACAATTCCTGGGTCCATGTCATTCTCAGCACTGAAATTATTTGGAGATTTCTTGTCTCTTTTACACCGGTAACAAACATATGTTTCTGATGTTAAGTTCTGTCATGTCGGCCAGGCTTCTTTACAAATTGTACATTGTCAATGCTCTAAACTTTCTTGATCTAAATGAAAACTGTGCATTTCATTTTGAACAAACTCTTGCTCATGCAAGGGGTTATCAGCATTTTGCCAACTGCCCTCGTGTAAATATTCATCACGATTATTTATAACCTCACCATTAGCATCTACATTGTCAAGTCTTACCTCAAGCTCAGGATTTACTGGCTGTTGTTGTTCTGTGTTTTCACTCATTTGCTCAGCAAGCCTTCTTCCACGTTGTCTCATACCTTCAAGTCTTTCTTTTTGCTAGTTTCTTGCTGCCTTCTCTCTCTGATATAAGCCCTATTTTTTTATCTTTGTTTCTCCCTTTCCTTACCTGTACTTGCTTCAGTGCTTCGTTTGTAAGCAGCCCTACTTTTCGCCAACCGACACTGTTTTTTCTCTGGCATTTCTTCTTCCAATCTTTTTCGTCTATTTTCTCTTTGTTTGGCGAGCTTTGTGTTTATCTTCTTTAAGTTTATCCTGCAGGTTTCTAATGTTAGTATTAGACATCTTCCTTTTTAAATTGTCGTTGTTCTTTAATTTTAGTTGATATTTCTTTGCGAAATTATATTTTGTATGAAAAATTTGCACGAAAGTATATAAAAACTTTGAAAAAGTTTTGCAAAATGGCAGTTACGCATCTGACGTAACATTAAAAAAACAAAATCTTTGTCTTAGCCAATCATGAGCTTGGTAGACACCAATCTATCTAACCTAGCGCATGCGCACAAGTAGAAAACCATGTTCGTCCATGACATAATGGCGGACAACTTTGGAATCCGCTATGTTCTCACATACCCGGGTGTAAATATCCGGGCGGAATTAGTACCCTTGCACAGCGCTTCGCGCCAGCTCGGGATTACAGTATATTAAAAATCACTAATGTATATCCTAGAGATAAAGATTTGAATACTAAAATCGTCAATGTACATATCCTATGAAAACTATCGTGTCACTTATCATTCAGTTTATTAATGTTCTGAAGCACAAAGACAATCTAACTATCTTACTTCAATATTATTAGTAGACGGTTATCAATCTCTTTCTGAACGGCAGTGTCGAATATCAACCACCAAAGGTTTATGACTTTGAGCGCTTGTATCTTTGGCGCCCCTCACCCAAAACGGACGAAAATACCACCAATCGATTCAGCAAACACACCTGTTCTTTGCTAATGCCAAACAAATCGCTAAACACATTGTTTTTACAGATCTCCGTGAGTTTTAACACCTTTGTAATCTGATATTTTATTATATCGTAAACTAATTATATATTCCGTACTTTGGTCGATTATAACTTCTGTTTTAAAAACCGTGTGATTTTCGCTAATACCCCGTTTTATAGAGCTTTAAAAACAGTACATACTGACCAACCTTCAAAGAAAAACAATAAAAATTGACAAAGTTGCAGCGAAATATGAAATGTAGCATACAGGTCAAACCGGACTTTCAGCATCAATTCCACATTTAGTGGTTATATTTGTTTACTTCTTTTGATTACTGAAGGGCGAGCATTGTTTGTAAACATGAGGAAGTTTGAATTTTACGATGAAAATTATGCATCAAATCAACAGCATCTTTATGTTCTATACTATTTTGAACATAGCAACCTTGACCTGACCTGCTGAATATCAATAACATTTGAGTCAGAAGGCAAGGTAAGAACTAGCAAGTAGCATATTGTCCTAAAAGCTAGAGTTTAAATTTTGCTACTCATAGCTATCCTATATATATACATATATTTATTTGTTACTCATTTGAATGGGTCTGCCAACGTTTGACCAATATGTGCGCTGTGCACGCGATTAAATGTCTTGCGTATTCCACTGTTGTCGTGAGGAATGCGTTTCGCTGAATACTTATATAGTTATATCGAGTCTGTTCAAGCGTTTGGGTCAAATCGAAGTATAATAATTAGGAGCTATAGGATCATCTTAAAATATTGCAAGATGTAAGGTTTTCTTGTAAAAACTTGACCCGTTTACAGTGTAATAATTATCAAGAATATGGGACAGCTGACCCTTGAACTCTAATACATAGAGCTCGTTATTGCGCGTTTACGTCCTAGTTTGCTACGTTCTAGTTTCTCTTTAGTTTCCCACAAATGCAAACAAATACCCACGTATGCATGGTACGTTTGCTCAAACTATTTTTTAGAGCGACACGCTTTACGATCGTCAAGTCTTGAAGGCGCAATGTTTGTTGTTGGAAATATAATACCCTCATAATTATAGACTGAAGTATGTCGAATATTTCACATAGTGCATGACGAATATCAGCATGATTTGTATGTTTCTCGTTCGTATTGCACTTCCACTTATCGTATCGTTCCCTTGGTGCATTATTGATCTTGTTAAAACACAAGTACGTAACTCAAAATGCGCAAGTATTCTAAGATGCGCACAAGAAAATTGCATGCGTTTTGTGCGGGTGACTTGGGTGACTGTGGAAGTGCAAGTTTGTGACACCCCCAAAAAACCACCACCACGACGACGAAGAAAACAGACAGGGGCATATTAAACCTATGGCTTGGCTCTGCCAGCCGTAGTAACTATATACACCTCGTCCCAATGGGAATACTTGTCCCTAGAGTCATGCTATTGTTGCTTTATTGTGTTTGCCCCTTTTGCAAAATGGTGCCCATAATTACGAAATTGCCTATTGTTGAATATTACTCCTTCATGGGTAACTGTGGCAAACCATGAGCAGATACATGTACGCTTAGCGTACCTATTTTTTAAGTGGCCGGAATGAATTCCCCAGGGTACAATACCCTATATAAGATCTTTTTGTCTGGACTGAAGCATGTGGGCAAACCATATATAGGCAAGCGCTTGCATGCTGGAAAATAGCCGATAAATAAATATTTCAAAATAAATATTTATAGTCGTAGTATCGAAGCGAAACTATACATAATAATAAACACAGATAAAAAGCTAAATTTCGACCATTAGAAGTCTGTGGTAAAATGGTCTTATAAAGAAGATATTAAAGATATATAAGATATTAAAGATTGTTGAGTTGAACTGGAGTATGACTGGAGGTATGTTTGGGATTAAACCTTTAGTATTTTTGATTCTGTAATGTTTAGTTGGCAAAATAGCCCACTGTTAAAAAGCTTATTTTGTAAGGATTCCAATGGTGTTAATTTCATTGCCAGGGGGTAAATATTTTGCAAAGGAAATCGTACTCAAAGTGCTCTTGCGACAACATAATTAAACCGACCAGAAAGTGTTATCAATGTAAGCATTTGAACTCGCACTGATTTAAAAGCAGATGATAATGGACTGGTCTTCCAGCTTCTATTGAAAACCTGTAATTCCTAGTGTCTATTTGAAACAGGTCAAAATAAAGATATTATGATTGCTAATATAGTGTTTTTTCTTCAGACTGTATTCAAGCACCCGTACAAGAATTCCGGAAGAGAGAAGGGTACCCTTAGGTTATTCAGGAAGAAATTGAACCGGTGTCACAGCGGATTTGGTCCCCCCCTCTAAAATGGTCCCCCGGGCCATATCCGCTAGTGGATATGGTCCGGGGGGACCAAATCAGCTAGCGGATATGGTCCTATGGGGGCCCATATCAGCTAGCGGATATGGTCCCCTCTCGCGGATTTGGACCCCCTCGCGAATCTATCGTATGGCATTTCAAATATCGAATGAAAACGTTTTGAATCATCTTTACATCTAACAGAGAAAAAGTGTACGAATATTTTTTGGATATAAAATGTTCCTGTCAATTTTCTTGCGTTTTTGGACTGCAGGAACTATATTCTACTGCAACCAAAACTACATTTCACTGCCACTATAACATATTTAACTAGGAGAAGTAGATTTTATTGCAATCAGAACTATACATTTCACTGTAGTTCCCATTTAAATGTTACGTCTCAGCAGTTGGAAATACAAAGTTGTAATGATAAGTGGGAATTGTATACTTATCATTTCAATTAAACTGACGCTTTGAACGCAACCAAAGAAATACGAGAACTAACGTTTATGAGAAACTAAAGTTTATGAGACATTTATCGCATGGTATTGAAATGTTAATAAATAAATAAAGATACAGATTTTGTAAAGCGGTAGTTAATTCAATAGTCTAGGTTTCCCATTTAAAAAGGATATTGCTTGGAAACATTGGAAATAACTTTTTAATCCTCACAGACAATAGCTTCAGTCTGGTTTCCATTTAGTCCTAACTATTGTGAGCACAGCATTTTCAATAAAAAACTTATTTTATTGTATTCTGCAGGGCAGACCCAGGCTCTGATCCCTCAGTCACCCCCCCCCCCCCCCAGTAGATCCACCTATGGTATTCTGAATATTTCCTGTGTGTGTTTTTGTGCTTTATGCAAATCAGTCTAATTGCCTGCCTAATTTATATATTCATGACTGTATTGGCTAAATGGGAATTAGAAGTAAGTGAGTGTTTATAACACTATTAGGCCATTTTTAGCATTATACAATGCTTCTGAAGGAATATACTGCACATTATACACTTATTAACTTCTTGCACATGTGCAGTTAGTATAATTAAACTTTTTTGGATTGTTTGTATTAATATTTGCACATGACACTGGGACGAATAAGAGGATGCACATTAACAATTCAATAATATGTAAAGGGGAATGATTATTGCATGTAACACAAAGAACAAATGTATCTACAGTATTGATATTTAACTAATATGTAGATTATGTACAGTAGGTTTTATTAACTAGTAGTTCATGTTCATATGAGATTGCTTATAATGTAAGGGCTAATGAGACAAATATTGAATGTATCTGTGTGCATATAATAATTTTCATTCCAACTTTTGCAATAGAATTGAATGTAGTTATTATTATATTAACATTTGCCAAACTTGTGTGGTTAAAAATAAAGGCTCATATGAACATGCCCTATGTGTTAAGCTGTAGATACTTGTAAGATAATATAATACACGTTTCCCCCCAAATAGTAACTTACAGTTTCTGCAAAAGAAGGTGTAGACACATGGGACACTTACACCGTTCTCGCATACAAAGGTGTAATGGTTTCACAAAATGATTTTGCTCAAAATCCAATGACTTCAGTAGTAAGTTTCTCAGGCATGCATCCTCACTTGAACAAAAGTTTTGCATATCATCTTGCATTACTACCCTATTTTTACCAATGTCTTGGTTATTATAGTATAAGCAAGCTGATGATAGCTTGCCATCCCTGCCAGCACGTCTGGTCTCTTGAAAGTAGGCTTTCACATTACATGGCGGTCCAATATGTATGACCTGGCGTATGTCTGGAATATCCACACCCATCCCTATAGCTACAGTAGCAAATACGACCCGGATAATGCTTGTTCTTGAGCAAAGTTGTTTTAAAATTTCGTCCTTCATCTCGGCGGTTTGTGGAGCATGAAACTGTGCGAAAAGTCGGTTTGCAGGAATTGCAGCAGAACCAGGAGGGAAATGTTGTTCAACACCAAGAACATATTCAAATAGCTTGTAGGCAAATCCACATAATCTTAAAGGCACATACACAATGGTAAGTTGGTATTCAGTCTTTTCCTCCAACAGACATATTCAGCTATTTCAGTCATACTTAAAAACAATATGGTAGTGACCATCGCGTAGCTGTCTTTCCTTGCAAAGACAAAAATCAATCTCGACCTCCATATTTTTGTCTATAAACATGTCCAGTTCGTCGGCATGTTCTCTTCTCGGCGTTCTCGATTTCTTCACATCGATAACAGAAGCTCTGATACCACTGATTCTTAGCCAAGATATTTGGTTACTCATCAATGAATTAAGAGGTGATACAATGACAACTATAGAACTTATAGCTCCCGTAGAAATACCTTGCAATTGAACTTTGTCAGGCAGCTTGTATTTGGCAAACAACAGCATTGGTAGCAGATGGAAAATCAAAGACCTCCCATAACCCGTTGGTAAAACACACATCACATCTTTCTGTAAATATACACTCTCCAGACAAAGAACTTGCTTTAGTTTCAAAATAGTCTCTTGGTATAAACTATTTAAAACCGCAAACTCTAAACAAGGTTATGTAGTCCAACATGGCGGAAACGGGAAAGATGGTCTACGAAGTGGAAACATGTAATATGACACTTTCAACCCTCACCCCCTAAGGCAATATATTTTGTATGATTCACGTGACCAGCTCCATCCAGGGTTTTATCTCCACAGAGGGAAAAGCCTAGGTAAGAGGATGTTGCCATTGCTGGTCGATGCCACCCACGATCACTCGGTTTCTTTTAAAATTGAGACGAATAGGTTTATGTAACGTGTATGCATCTTGTTTCATCAACTATTCTTTAATTTTCTTATGACTTATCAAATTTTCCCTTCTTTTTCACATCATCATACAAACGATCCACACCACCATATCCCCCTGAACGTTTTGGATCGTAATAGACACTAGACAAGTAATCATCCATGTTCAACTATCACATATAGAATGAGGGAAATCTTTTATTCTTCGTGTGTTTGACATTTTGAATACTGTTAATGTGTTCGTCATTTGTCAAAGCATCGTTTTCAACAGGTTTGTAATTTTTGATAGTTTTACTGTTATATCCCCTCTGTAAATGTCCTTTGAGATTGAGATCATTGCGACCAACACTTACACCTACTCTAAACATTTTCTGTTTGTTATGATTTTTGTTAATCTTTGGATTTTTGCTAGCAGAATGACCCATGTTTACACCATGGCTTCTACTATACTCTGAAGATATCAGACGTGTACGTGTGGTATAAAACATCTTCAACTTACGAAAACCTGTCAAACATTCTCTGATACTCGTCAAGTAAAGACCTAAACTGTTAAGCTGCTGTATTTCCCAAATGTCTCCTCACAAATGTTCGTCTAAACATTTTGACATTGACAATAAAGAATTAATTCTTCATCATCATGGTCAGAAATGTATTGAAAAGAAACTGTTGAAAAGTTACGCTGAAGAAATCGCATCAATTATATCTTGTCTTGTTGTTGAAAACTGCAATGGTTGTATAATTGACCAGCCTTTTCAAACACAACATGACTGTCTCATGGAAAGGAATGAACAGTTTTGCTTGTACTTTGACAAAGCCTTGTCCAAAATTTCAGAAGCAAATGTCATGGAGGCTTTTACCGAAAGTTTGAATGATGTTAAGCCTAGAGTGAATGGTCTCGAAATGCTCAAGTATACGTGTAATGATTGGAGAATTGTTTTTTGTGCAGATCAGAGACAAATCCTAAAACAAGAAACTTTTAAATTGTTGTAGACGTACATGTGTTTCAACAGAAAAGTGGAAATGTAACAATCACGCTTTGCAATATGCCTGGAAAGAGTAAACACTGTGCACTCTCTCGTAAGAGATCGTCAAAGAGAAACGTTTTTGGCTTGTTACGCAATAAATGAGTTGAGAGAAAACAATCGAAAGAGTCTTTTTTGCCCAAAGGAAACGCATAAAAAATGTTATGCGTCAGAATAAAACCGACCGCATTACACAGAATGATGGAGTCCTTACGTAAACGAACAGACAAGCCTTCCAGGGCGTTCAAACGATCCAAAGTGGTGATTAAAAAAGCAGAAAAGACATGTAAAAGAATCGAAAAAGAACTTCTTATACTAAAACATTAAATGAACATTGTATACAAAGCGCATGCGTACAAATCTACCAAAACCCTATAAAACACTGTATCACCTCTGATTTTGATCACAATCGCTTGACAGCATCATAGCAAAGTGGAAATTTACTTTAATCAGTTTGTGCACACAACATGACTATCTACATACTGTTCATGGCTAAGAATCAACTTGTGCTTCGTGTCAATATGTGTTGTTCTAATTTTGAGAATAAAATCTTAAATGAATTGACAGAGGAAGAAATAGAGAAATGGGTTCCCACTCATGATGATGATGATGATAATGACAACGAAGAGATTATTGAGAAGAGTTTACTGAGAAGGTTTATTATACTGATGAAGAGTTTATTGAGAAGGTTTGGTACTTGTGTGTTAAGCATGGATATATTTCTGAAGATTATGATATCATGGGAAAGTTTCCTGATGAGATGAGAGTCATTCCATAAGCAAACAATGTAACGGTTGAGGATGCCCTATAAAAACACTGCATCACCTGTAATGTTGATCACAATCGCTCAACAGCGCCATAGCAAGTATGTCTTGGAGGGACATCGTCACCAATTGGTTCTTGAGCAGAACAGAGGAAGATTTGGCAACCTTGGATCTGGTAGGACATTTGGTACAAGCGAATATGATACCAACGCAAGTTATTTTAGAAACATTGACAGGTTTAACGGTGCCCCCAGCCCCCCAGGGGAGAAACTTTACTTACCACATGAACGCCAAGGAAATGATAATGTTGGGACCTTAATCAAAAGAATGCAAAACAGATCAAGCAGTTGGAAGAACAGACAGGGGTGAATCTGGACCACTATCATAAACTGAAGATTGAAAATAGATACATTTAGAACATTTCGAACGATTTATTTTAAACATATATATAATTGTTAAACAAGTATAACTGTTCTTTGTATTTTAACAAGTGTAACTGTTCTTTAAAAACTTTTAACTGTATTTAAAATCCATAAGGTAATGTTTTGTAATCATCAATTACACGTTTATCATAAACAATATGGTAGTCCTTTTTCATTCGTTTCGTTTCAATGTTTTTTTTGTTTGGGTATTTCTTGTAATTCTGCATGGGATGTCCACAGATACATGCCCTGTGACTTGACATTTGGCATGAAGGTACACCAATGCACGAATCACATCGAAGTTTACCTTTTGTCTCGCCGTACAATCTAGAGTGATACCAGGTACTTTGGTCTCGACTTTACCGGTATTGGTACGGTAACAATAATTCTTGGGTCCGCCTGACGCGAACACGGTGATATGGTCACCCCCCAGCTCATCCGTAAGTTGGCCAAGATGGTTGCCCAAGGTGGGTTCCAGTTCATTGGGTTTGCTCACAGAAATCACCTAATCGGTATCGTAGTACAAAACCCTTTCTTGCAACATGTCCAACACTTCGTACAGCTCCAGTCGGGCATAGGCGGTGGTAAACGCAGCGATAATGACCTTGGTTGTGGCGTCGGTTTTAATAAACTTGTCGGTGTACTCGTATCGGATTTCGATGATGTCATCACTCACCAGATCGGCATCAAGCACACTGATTTTGTTGTAAGGTAATCGAAGAACACTTGTGGATCTTCAATCTGTTCGGTCTTGACCATGTTGGGTCGTTGCACAAATTTACCCCATAATGAATTCAGCAGTAGTTTTGCTAAGGCGCGCAAGCCAGGATTGTACTCAATCTTGCTCTGATCCAACTGGATTCCCATCACTTCAAAGTACTCGTCCACGTAATGCTGTTTCTGCTCTTCGGTCACACAGTCTCTTGCTTAATCTTCATGAAGGTGTTCATGTAGTCCCTGAACAATTTGTCAGATTTTCAAGGGAAATGCCACACTTCGTGATTTTCCAATGCTTTAATCAATTCCACGCTGCACCACGTCCCCCGAATGGCTCTTTCGTTGTCGGCATGGGTACAGGGGGTCAGCACAGGTCTTGCAGAGGGGAAACATCAGTTTGCCTTGAGTGCGATAAGGGAGAACAGGATGAAACAAATCTCGAGGCGGTAACACAGTGCATTGGATCAAACCATCCAACCAATAGGGACCTACATGTTTCTCTCCGCCGTTACGAGTGTGTTGAATGTAGATTTCGTTCTTCTCTGCCATGTAAGACAGCCATTTTTGCGCAAAAAGGGACTGTTTGTTCTTGGGACAATAACCATGGGGTGGAATGATGGCAATGGTATTTTCTTCAAAGTAATTAGTTCGGTACACTCGATTGCATAGCAAGGAACCTTTCATGGGGGAAGTAACCTTTTGCAAGCTCTTCCATGCCAAAGGTTTTGGGAAAATCAGCCAATCTCATAGCGATAAAGTTCAAGGAGTCGATGAATCTGATCTTGAACATGTCCACGGATAAGGTAAGGACTTTAGCAACGTGCATGATGACATCATACTTGACACCGTTCTTGCATAAATACTGTAGAATGAAGTAACTGTCATACTTCTGGAAATTGTGTGCCACCACAATACAGTTTGCATGTTCCTTGGTAAACAACCATTCACAAAAATTGTCTCGCGTGTTATCCCCTTGAAACACCCACTCATCACTGGCCTCGTTTTGAATGATGCACAATTTCGGCTCGTGATTTCCGTTCTCTTGCCGACACTCAAAATAAAAAAATAACGACTGATTGTATCCGCTTTCGGGCGAATCTTCTGCATCAGATTCGAGCCAGAAATCTGGGCATCTTGATCATGACATCATAATGGTTGTCGTGAAGCTAAAGATAAATTTTTTTCTCGTGATCAGAACCCACATAAATAAGAGCGTTCTGGTGTTCTTTGAAAACAATGTTAATTTGGTAATTGGTTAGGTACGTCTGAAACTGTTTGACTTCGTCCAAACCACAGGGACCAAGGGAGACGCCGCTTTTTCATGTAATTCTCGAGCCATACGGGTTTGCATAGCCTGGCGATGATTGACAATGCTCTTATACTGTGGATCATTATCGATCTTGGCTTTCGCAACAACCAGAGCTCTAGCTATTTGGATACGTACAATCGATTGTTTCTTTGTCAGATGTTTCTCCAAGTTTTTTTCATTCAGTGTGCGCAAAGGACCAGGCATTTTGTTGTCAACTTTATGTATAACACCAAAAAATAAACAATTATACTGCATATCAAAATAATTTTTATGAGCAAATATTTTTAAATAATTCTGGTAATAGAGTGTCTAATCTGCAAGTTGCAGTTTGGTGAAGGTTGGGGAGATAATCAAGATGGCATAGAAAATAAAATCTTGAGTCGAACCCATGCAGCTTTACCCTAACCTAAATTCCTCATCTCATTTTTCAACTAATATATCTTGGACTTTCAACATGCTGTATGTATAAACTACAGAATGACCGTTGTTATACATGTTAGTACAATTTATGCTTTGTTGTTTTGACAAGACGTCCAACATTATAGTGGCTACTGAATTATTAAAATTCCCACTTTCTCATGCAGGCTTCCAAAGTCCCTTTGCTAAACAATAACGCAATTATACATATTTATACATGTTGTTCAAATAATGTAACACCTGATATTTCCCCTCAATTTTGTATTATACAGTACCAGTCTATTAGAAAAGCATGTTAGAAAAGCATGTTACTGTATAGTAATACCATGTAACATGTAATAAATGCATGGATGACATAATACAAAACATAATCAGAAGATTAACATCTTGAAACCAAGATATTAGTTAAAACAATACAAGATTTAGTTTGTGATATTTTGATTTTATTGCAAAATCATCGTCTGCAGACTAACAAGTTAGGTATGGTATGCCATGACATCATCATGAGAAAAGAGTTTAAGCAAAAACCGGAAATTATATCTCGAGGCGAAAAAACTGAAGAATGACCTACAATCGTGTGCAAAAATTATGAGACTTTTCAGGGTTATGTTCATTTTGAAGTGCGTCAGCATCCCCCCTGCCTCCACAAACAATGTTGATAAAAATGGGGTGAATTATTGGGGTGAAATTATTGGGTTTAAAACACTGACCTGGATCCCATTTTACAATAAAACAAAAATCAACAAATACTCAATTATATTTAAATGTTTCCAGGGATCTGCCCCCGAACATTAAACAAAAAAAATAATTAAGGCTAGTGAAGGCTAAGACCGAAGGGGGGGAAACATTTCAAACCACTGCAAGCAATTTACGGGAATACTTTTCCGATATACATCAGGGAAAGCTCTAGTCCCAGAAAGTCTCAGAATTTGTAGGTTTGGACCATTTTAATATTGGACAATTAGAAATAGTATAATAACTATATAATACTGTGTATATATATACTTCGTGTATATCGTCATAATCAAAGGCGTACTATTATTTTTTTGCGGTACGAATTCATATTCTAGGGTTTCCTGCAATCTGATTGGACACACAAGCGGTCCGTATGAGGCCGTACTGACCCGCTGGTGCGAGATTTAAATCCATAGAGCCAATGTGTTTGCTCTTAAAATTATATAAAGAAACAACATATATATATATTTGCAAGCATTCTTGTAAGAACTTACATGTGTTTCCTCAAAGATTTTAACGAGAGCCGGCCCAAGGTTGGGGTTGACATGGGGGTTAGAAACAGGCCCAATCTTACCCTGTGTTATTAATTTATTAAGTTATATCTTTATATAATAGTATATTCAAAATCCATTTTGAGAACTTATATGTATTTCCTGAAAGATTTTAACGAGAACAGACCAAGGTTGGGGTTGACATGGGGGTTAGCAACAGGCCCAATCTTACCCTGTGTTATTAATTTATTAAGTTATCTTTATATAATAGTATATTCAAAATATCTTTATATAATAGTATATTCAAAATCATTAGAAAATCCTTTTTGAGAACTTACATGTGTTTCCTGAAATTTTTTTACGAGAACAGACCAAGGTTGGGGTTAGCAACAGGCCCAATCTTACCCTGTGTTATTAATTTACTAGAAATACATGCATGCAAATTCCCCTCGCCCATTTTAACCAAACAATTTACTCCCCAAAAGTTATTGTAACATGAAGTACTGAGTCGACCAATGTAACCATGGTAACACACAACAATGTATTTTTTAAATTTTAATTTGTACAGAATATTATTTTCTTTTTAACTATAAAATTATCAGTTGCTCAACTATATAAAGTGGGTATGCTTATTATGTACTCTTTTAGCTTTTATTTACTGTAACATTCAACGTTAGACGTGCGAGGCATGACGAAAACGTGCGAGGCATGGCTAAAACATGCTAAATAAATTAGTTGACTAAAATTTTCATATAACCTTGAAACTAATATTAAGAACCAGTTTGGTTTAAGTTTTGTACATTTTGTACAGCCAAACAAACGTTTTTACTATAATAACATGATTAACAATAGACAATTTGCATTATAGACTAATTTTTTATCTAGGCCAAAAAAAGTATATTGCCGGAAAGAACATACTAAAATTAGTAAAATTGCAAAGTTTGGTTGCGAAATGTTGTAACAGCGCTCTCAAGTACAAACTCTGCAGAAGAAGCGTTAGTTGTAGAGGTTGAACGGCACCATTTTTGCCATCTAACCCTCCTCCTCCACCACCACTTCTTAAAATTCAACATTTTAGTAGCATCGCTGGCCCGATTCTTTATATGCCTTTCTCACTGGTCCTCTGACTTTTTGGCTTCAATGGAAGTCATTGCATTATAGGCTTCATCCATGATTTTTTCAAACTTGATTTGAAAAAATACTTGCAAAATACTTGCTATGCCTTCGAACATCTTGCTTAAAATGGAATAAGTCTGATATTGTTTTAATTTTTATTTCTTTTTTTTGTTTTTTTCTTTTTTTTTTTCTTCTCTTCTCCTCCTTCCCCCCCTCCTGAAAGTCCTCAATCCTCATCCCCCCATAATATAAAAGGGTCCAATAATCATGTCCAATGCAATCAAAACTGTAGTGAGTATTTTATTCTCTGCAACTGTAGTGAATTTTACCATTTTGGCGACATTGGTCGAGTTTTCGCCAGGTTTTGGGCTGAACATGCTTACCAGTTTAACATTACGCCGTAACAGAGGGTAGTATGTGGTCATTTCCACCTCTGTAAAGTCTTTCGCCAAACTTTCACAACCGTCCAGACTAACCGGCTCTGTAACTATCCCGATTGTTATTAAAACTGCGAGCCGTATTTTTGTAGTGGATGACAGAATAACAAAATCATCACCGACTTCCATGATTAAGTTTTCATCCAGGTCTCTCTTAGAAAGTCATATTTTAAATTACGTATCGCTTCAACGTCAGAGCCGTCCTGGTCTATTCTCTTTGTCGATGGTGGTCTTTAGGTATTGGATATGCCTTTGGTTGCTATATTGGTCAAGCATTATATTATATATACCAAGCAAGGTATTAGATGTCATTGACCTCCTCACAGTTTTTCCCGCTCAACAATGCCTCCCTCACTTTATCAACTTGTATTTGCTTGGCGCAACTTTAAGATACTCTTTAACGCTTTCTTTGCTGGGCTTACTGTCATCGGCACGTGGAGTCGTGAGTTTCGACGTATATTACCGTAATTGTTTTATGACAACGGTCATTTTCTACATATTTCCCGGCAGAACATTCTATGTGTAGGGCTATTTCTTTGCAGTGGGTACACTTTTTTGCCTTTAAGAAATCTACCTTGTTTGTTGTATTCTGTATTTTCTTATAAGTGCAGCCAGGATTTACGCATTCAAAGGAACCTTTCCATGTTTGGAGAGTCCTTCTACCTCCGTTACAAAACCCCTTTCTTGGGCACGGCTGAGCACGCCCCCAGTTCCAGTTATCCGAGACGGCGCACAGAGGATCACTTTCAACGTATTTCACCCGGTACTTGACTGGGCCGTTTGGTGCTGAGGGGACCTTGTCAACAGATATAGACTCTAATTTATTTACGGCATCTTGGTTTAGGTATCAGCGCTTTCCTTCTTGGTATATGAATTTATCGTCCCTCCTACAGAACAAATAAGATACAATTATAATTTCCA
Organism: Trachythela sp. YZ-2020; assembly: GCA_016169945.1. Lineage (NCBI taxonomy): Eukaryota > Metazoa > Cnidaria > Anthozoa > Malacalcyonacea > Clavulariidae > Trachythela > Trachythela sp. YZ-2020. The sequence continues at coordinate 4,512,308 of JADLSH010000393.1, read as the reverse complement.
AATCGGGCTCGCGTCTGTGGAAAATCGTGCTTCGCTTTTTGGCAAGTTACTAAGTGTTCTTCAATAAATGATCATTTGTTGGAAAATTTTGTACACATGCATTGCACCACCTCCCTGGGAAAACTGAAACAACTCTCAAAAGATTTATACAAAAGGACATGTCTTGCAATATGTAACTTACTCGTCGTCTTTGACAGTAAACAGCCTCTTTGGTTCGACATCAACAAAGCTTCTACTTAACGATTCCATAGCTTTTGCAGGACTACTTTCAGCAGAGCTAAGGCCACTCATTACATGTGAAAGTTCATTAACGGTGGTATCCATTTGTAATAGAAGGCATTGGAATTTGTAACAAATTGTATTTAAAACACAGCTGGCAGGGTGCAGCCATAAGCACACTTAGCCTCAAAGTTAATTGTCAATCTTGTACCCATAGTATGCCTGTTCGCAGGTTGCGCTTAGCATAATTCTGGGAAAATTCAAAATTGAATAAAAATTATCTAGGATATTAATCTTATCAACTTCCACACTTTCCTTTTCCACATTTGAGAAAAGTTTCATTCGACCTTCCCAAAGTCATGCCAAGCCCAACCCGGGAACACAGATACTCTGAGTACGAGATTGAATGGTGCACAAAAACTAGGCTAAGTGTGCAATTTTGGGTTGTAATGCTAATTAGCTAAACAAGTTCATGTAATAACTCTAGCAACAAACCAGTTTCAATGTGTCGCATTTCTATGGATTTGTTTAACCTACTTGATTTCGTTTTTTGTTTCTCCTCTGCTTTTTGGCTGGAGTGTTGTTGCAAGAGCTCGTATAACTGAGGGTATCACATACATCATCAGTGGAAGAGTCTACCTACAAGTTCAAGCGAGGCAACATATATTGGTGGAGTGAGTGACCACATAGTATAATATAAAGCCTGAGCATAAGATAAACCTATTTTCTAAGAAGGCAATCTTGAGATGTATTTAACTTACGTGTCTTCTCTTTTTTATATCATACATAAAACATTTTTAGAATCTGTAACATTTTCCCCTTAAAGTTTGAGGAAATGGCATTTAAGATAATCTAGAGTTCAAAATTTGCAGGGAGAATTGCGACAGAACCCTCTACCGATTTTCACACCTTTCACAATTTCAGTGTGAATCCTATATGTCCTGCTTTGTGCAGTAATAAAGTTTCCTTACAATATTCCCTGGCTTGTGTGGTTTGCACAAAATTTAAGATTTGAAATTTCTGCAAGTCAAAAAGGGGGTGGGAGTGAGTAGGTGTGTGTGTATGTATTGGGGGGTCATTAAATTTGAATGTTTTTCAGAGGGGGGGGGGGCTCTGAGAATTTTGGTCAGGTTTACAAGAGGGGGGGTTAGAAGAATTTATTTTTTAAATTTTAAGTCTTACCGCCCCCCTCTGACATAGTTAATCAACAGACCCTTAAAATGGCAGGCCATTGATAAAATGGGTATAGTCTACATTTTTCTGTTCACTCAGTCAATGCTGCAATATTTAAAGTTTTTAAAACAATGGAATTATGTAAAGTGTGGAATGGAATTGGAACCAGCATCAAAACAGCAAATATTCATACTTACTACCATATCTGGCCTAGCTGCTGTGTTACACTCCATATGTTCATCCTCATCTGAGATGATAAAAAAAGATGAGCTATTCCCTGCATCTTGCGGCCGCTTTTGAGCATAAGGATTCTGGGAATGTTCAGTTTTGACATTGTCCAACTAAAAAAACCCAGTATTATCAGCATTAATCTATAACTCGTCCATACACATCCATAGCTTGTGAAACATGTCTTACTGAGATTGAGTTTTGTAAGCTTGTACTGTTAACAGATATTATTTAAAATGTTAGTCATTCTTTGAATAAGAGGGGGGGGGAGCTTGTTGCTAAAAAATACATTCCTGATAAGTTTTAAGATAAGATTGTTCTATATAGTCCTTGTAAGATACTGTATGAACCATATGGCCTTACCTTCACTGGCTGACCCTTGAAAATGCTTACACCAGGATTGTATTCTTCAGGTCCTGACTGAAAGAATGGTCTAGCACCCTTGTGCTTCTCAGTCGTTTTTAAGAGAGAAATTATGCAATTCAATTTAAGTTTTATCCTTTGATAGTAAAAACATTGAGGAAATTTGTGCTGTCTAGAGGGGAGGGGTGAAAGTGACCAACAGATGTCTGAAGGGGGGGGATTGATAAAACATTTGTCTGTAATTCATAGTTGATCACTTAATTAGTAAAAAAACAAGAGATGACAGATATCTGAGGGGGGATGCAATTTTGGGCTATGCTGCATGTCCAGGGAGGTTCAACTGTCCTATGGGGGAGGTGGTTGGACCATTACTGGAACAACCCATGGGGCCAAAAAAATAATCCATTGGTTCCTATTTCATGTAAACGTATGAAGAACTTTTTTATTTTAATCAAATACAGGTATCATATTTCAAAGGAAGCAAACAACTATAGTGTCAAATTTGCACTTTCATTTATATTAAAACGGTAAGGATGTCCAGTACAAGTGTTCGTCCCATGTTGTTTCATACTTGCAATCACTTGTGGGAATTCCATGCAGTAAATAACTAACATAATGTTTTGTTGTGATGCACTGATAGATAGATAGATTTAATTTCACCACAAATACATTTACACATTTTAGAAAAGTTATAAACAGAGTTGCTATTTTACATAAATAAGTAATAGATGAATATTAAGGATGGTATTTGTGGCAAGGAGTCATCCTGAAACCATAAGGCTTTTTGATAGGATGTCTCCTTGGAGTTGTTTAATATGTAAAATACGAATAGTAAAACGTGTCATGGTAGACAACAGCGGCAACAAAGCGTAGTTAAAGCTTTATTGTTTAATTAGATGTTTTAGCATTCTATTCCTGAAGCAATTTATTGTCTCTGCATTTCGAATGGTATCTGGGAGAGAATTCCATAATTTGGGACCTTGGAAAAGTATTGTAAATTGTTTTATATTTGTTCTACATGCATGTGATCTATATGCATTAACATTTCTTGTGTTATATTTGTGAAATTGTTTGCTGGTGTTAAATAGATTGAGAAAGGAAGGTGGAAGTAAATTGTTGTGATATGAGTACATGAATTTACTAATACACAAATAATTTATTCCATCGATATCAAGTAAATTCAGTTTGTAATAAAGAGGAGCAGTATGTGCCAAAAAATCAGAATTAGTCAATATTCTAACAATTCTCTTCTGTAGTATAAGAATGCATTTTAAGTTAGAAGCATATGTAGACGACCAGACAGTGTTACAGTAAGTAAGATACGGATAAATTAAAGTATAATATAAAGACAATTTAGCACTACCAGACAGGCTATGACGAGCTCGATAAATTACTCCAATAGATTTCGAATTTTTTTGCAGATATAATTAATATGGGGTTTCCATGAAAGATTTTCATCCAACAGGACGCCAAGAAATTTGACCTGTTGTTTCTGGGTAATGAATTTGTCATCGAGTGAGAGAGATAAATTATGCCTTGTTTTCTTTTGTTTTTGTTGGAAGATAATATAATTCGTTTTATCAATATTAACGGAAAGTTTATTAGCCTTCATCCATGTAGCTATCTTTTGTAATTCTTCATTTAATACTGTACCTAACTTTACTGGATCTGAGTTAGAATAACTAATACTAGTGTCGTCTGCAAATAGTAAAGATTCAACCAATTGCGTGGCGTTTGGAAGATCATTTATATAAAGAATAAAAAAAAGTGGGCCTAATATTGATCCTTGGGGTACACCACACTGAATAAGTCTCTGTGTGAAAAAAACATTATATTGAACGAATTGTTTACGATTTTTAAAATAACTCTTAATCCAATTTAATGCCACTCCACGAATGCCATATCGCTCAAGCTTTGAAAATAGAATATCATGGTTGACAGTATCAAATGCTTTCGATATATCTAAGAAAACATTTGCAACGATTTCTTTCCGATCGATAGCAGTTGCGATTTTATTTATCAGGTGGATAAGGGCAAGATTTGTGGAATGATTTGATCGGAAACCAAACTGATATTGATAAATAATTTCCAGCTTACTTGTAAATTCTACTAAACGATTATGCATGACTCTTTCGTAAATTTTTGAGAAACTAGACAAAATCGAAATTGGTCTGTAGTTTGTAAATATATCTACTTCACCAGATTTAAAAATAGGAATTATTTTTAGCTTATCAGGGAATATACCTGTCTCAAGAGACATATTGATAAGCAGTTTTAATGGTTCTGATATTAATTCAAACGAATATTTAATAAGATGCATTGGTATATGATCATAACCGGGTGCTTTACCATTTTTAAAGGACATACAAATCTCTCTCAACTCATTGGTGGAAATAGGCTTAAGGAAAATTGTATCATCAATATTAGGACTCAAAAAGTCACGAAATGAAAAATTAGTTGTGGGAATCTTACTTGCTAAAGATGGGCCGATATTAGAGAAATATTTACAAAAGCCATTAGCAATTGCAGGGGGGTCTGTAATCGTCACATTGTTTGATTTAAAAGACGATGGTAATAAAGGCTTTTTACTTTTGAAATTTATAACTTCGTTTATTAATTTCCATGTTTGCTTCAAATCACTTTTAGCTAATTCAAATTTTTGATCATGGTAATTTTTCTTCGCTAATCTGATTAAATGGTTCAATTTGTTTTTGTATTTCTTATATTTAGAATCCCTGGTCGGAGTAGGGTTAGCGAGATATTTCTTATATAACTTACTCTTTTTTCTAACAGAGGCTAATAAACCTTTGGTAATCCAAGGTGATTGCGACTTCTTGGAAGTACTCCACTTACAAGTTTTTAAGGTAAACACTGTCAAAATGTTTGTAATATATCTACAACAAATTTAAAATGGAATTGCGGATCCTGTCCTTACTAAAACGTAGTCTCAACCTGAGATAGTTTGGTTTGAAATTTGACTAAATTCAATTAATTCATAGTCGAATATATAATAAGATTTCGTCTTATTACCGGGTGCTTTAATTTTTGGTACTAGAGAAAGCAAACACGGGTAAATGATCCGACATGTCGCTTTCAAAATAATTCCATTTATAGTGTTTTGCGACAAACAGTTTGTAAATATGTTATCAATTAGTGTAGCTGAATGAGAAGTTAACCGTGTTGGCCTATTAATAAGAGGAATAAACATGTGCGAAAACAAAGCGTCAACAAATGTACCGTACAGTTCGTTCGGATCCTGTCCTACTAAAACGTCAGTCCAGTCAACCTGAGATAGTTTGGTTTGAAATTTGACTAAATTCAATTCGTCATAGTCGCGTATATAATATTTCGTCTTATTACTGCAAGTAACAGTTTTGGTACTAGAGAAAGCAAACACGGGTAAATGATCCGACATGTCGTTCAAAATAATTCCATTTATAGTGTTTTGCGACAAACAGTTTGTAAATATGTTATCAATTAGTGTAGCTGAATGAGAAGTTAACCGTGTTGGCCTATTAATAAGAGGAATAAACATGTGCGAAAACAAAGCGTCAATAAATTCTTGTGTAAATGCATGTTGATTGTAATGCAATAAGTCCAAATTGAAATCACCCATAATATAGCATTGTTTATTATCTTTAGAAATAATTGAAAGAACTTTGTTAAAAACTTCTATAAAAGAGGCAAGGTTTTGGTTGGGTGGGCGGTAAATCGTTCCAACAATTATGTTTTTCCCAATAGGGTTTATAATTTCTACAAACAAAGACTCAAGTACTTCAGAATTAGAAATTTTGCAATCTTGAATAAATTTATACTGAAAATGATCATTAAGGTAAAGACCTATTCCACCACCTGTTTTACCTTGGCGATGATTGGAGATGAAATTATAACCAGGGAGATTTACCATTTCAAACGTGTCATCGTTTAGCCAAGTTTCAGATACTCCAATGACAGAAAATGAGTTGAGCAAGTTTGTAGTTAAGGCTTTGAATTTATCAAAATTACCAAGGAGACTATGGCTATTAATATGCAAAAATGACATATCAGAGTTGTCTGGCCTATCCCCTAATAGGTCATTAATTTCATTTTCAATCATATACCTGCTACTTGGTGGCATAAGTTCTTTCAAGTTAAAATCTGGGTCAAGGTTAGTAATAGGTGAATTGTCTATAGCGGAAGGAAAATGCTCAATAGGATTAAACAATAAAGATTCTAAGCGGTCTAAGTCAAAGTTTAATGGACCATGTTCAAATTCGTATAATACTGCATGAAAAGCTTCGTCGTCTAAATTATGAAATGGTAAAGTGGGCGTAGTCTCAGAACAAAAAAATGCCATCTATATAGTATTATTATAATAAAAGTAAATATAAAGTATTAAAGATATCAATATAAACAATTACGAGCCCCGTCCGTACAATTCAAAAAGCTCTTGCATGTTATTGAGCTTAATAACATGCGTATCGCTCTCCGACTTTCGTAAACAATCAGCTTTATTCTTGACCCAGCAAAACTTGAAATTATTCTCCCTCTTGTACTTGTTTGCTTCGAACAAGAGCTCTTGTATGCGCGGGGTTAGATGCTCGTAGATGCTGAGGTTACTTAATTCTACATCCGAGGATAAGTTAAGTTCGTGTGGTTGTATGTTTCTTGTTGCTTTTCTGGCGGCAATGACCTTCTCTTTAGCCAGGCGACGGACAAACTTACAAATTATAGCATTTGGGCGATTTGAATGTCTTCTTGCGGGGATTCGATGTGAAATATCGATATCCTGTAACGAAGTATCCGCGCCAATGGCAGTAAATAACTTTAGACATAGTTCTGTCGTTTGTTGAGCTGTTTCATTCTCATTTGGTTGCGGCATACCGACAATTTTAACGTTATACTGATAACTGTAATCTTCTATGTGATCTATGGCGGTCGCGATTGACTCGCATTTATTAAATAAAGTACCAATATGCTTTTTTATATCTTTAAGGTCTTCGATCACATTGTTCTTAAACATGATAATATCATCATATTGTGCACTAATAAATTCTATAGACTTATCTTTGTCGCTTGGTTGATGTGCATGACTGCCTTCTTCTTCAGTATGGACTTGGGCTTCGCCTTTGCTTGCAATCTCTTCAGTGATTTTATCCAGCCTTCCTTCTAGTTCAGCAATATCTTTCTTTAAGGCTTGGTTCTCTTTTCTAAGCTTTGCTGCTGATGCCATCAGTACAGATTAGTTTACAATTTTAAGTTATGTCAATAGGTTTACCGGAGCGTTTTTAGACACGTCTTACTTCAACGACTAGACCAGGGCTCTCACTGGTCAGTCAGTCGTCTTCGACGACTAGACCAGGGCTTTCTCACTGAAGAGATACTAGAAAATTTACCTGAACCAGAAAATAGTTTCTCATCGGAAACCCTACCAAGCTGACAGCAGCATATAGTGGCATCCAGTGTAAGCCATGTATATATCCTGCTTTCGATAACCATGGAAGGGGCAGTTACTGTCTCTCTCTAAAGGGAATAGGAAAAACTTGTGACTAAAAATGATGGGTTTGTATACTGTAGTAGCTCATGAGCACTATATACTAGTATTCTAGTATTCTAGATCTACGATTCTCTTGTAATTATTAACAGTGGTTTGATGAGGTCTAGTTGCATGGCAATTTGGACAAATCCTACTTGTCTCTGCTAATTTTTGCACAAATCATAGTACTTACACCAATCCAATCTATAATGTGTATATTGAGTGAAAAAAGCGAGGCAGCACATCGTATGACCACATAATTTGCCATCTCGTCCCTCAGACCTAAAACTGATTCTTCCCAGGTTGATGGTCGCTTTCCTAGGGCTGAAAAATCAAAATCGGAAAGAAAATCCCACAGGTCCTCTGTTCTTAATGAGTCATCCTACATGAAAATCAATTTGTATATTTAACCAAACAGAAATGCATATTGAATTAACATGTTTCAAATATCCACACCTCGAGGCAATTTTACAATTTCAAAATCCTCAATCTAGGAACAACAACAAGTTAAATCCCCAGCTGGATATTTTTCCCAGCTGATCATGTTTGTATAAATATTACCTCTTTTTCTACTGGAACTACTCGATTTTTTAGCATGTACTTCTCTAGAACTTCAATAACATCTGGAACAGCAACTCCTAAATGTTTACCCAGACACTGATAGAAGCAGTGATTCCTTTCACCGCTTGGATCAAAGTCCAGGGTAAATCCACGCTTGGTCACTTCCAATAGGCAGTGAGTACGTCTATTTGCCATCTACGAATAAAAAATCGATGTTTTAATATTAACATAAAATAATAAATAATTCATGACACAAAAATTAATAAAATCATGAATAATTTATCACACAGAAGATAGAAACACATTCAAATTTAATGCTTACTTACTTTTGTTGACAGTCTTTTCTAGAAAATAAGTAAAAAAGCACAGGATTGAAGAAGATTCTAAAATTTCTTTGGAGAATCGAGTATAAACGCAGTTGATATCGACAGAAATATGCAAAGAACAAAGCAGGGGCATGCGCCCGCGCTTCAAGCCGTCTCTTCCGCTCAGAATTCAAAAGTACTTCATGTAATCTCAAAATATAGTTACCTCGTGTTCGATCATTTTGAAATCATTCGATAATTTAAGTTAGACTTTGAAATCATTCATATGAGTTTAAGTTCAATAATTTTATTTTTTACAGTAATATGTTGCCTTACCACTTCTGAGGCTGGCACCCTATGAGCAGACACGCACGCCGCGATAATTGTGTCAATTTCTCTCGTCCCAGAATGGGCGATTAGCTTGAACCTTCAAACAGTGGCTCAACCCGCAACAAATTTCACAACCCAGGAGAAATCGCTAAAAATGTGACTTTCTCTTATGCCTCGCATGCCTCACAGTTTGTCGAGACCTGTGGGGGTGGGGGTTAGGTTAACAATTGCAATTTTGTAGGGCAAATTTTTGCCATGTTGGTCGGGCAAAAATACATTCAAATCATGTTGAGTAAGAACAAGAAACCTTGAAGGAACTATGATGATTGTAATGATTCTGGTGAAGAGGTATTAGAGTCACCAGACCTCGCCATACATACCAGCAGTATTCGGCTGGCTAACTGGTAGGCAACACAAACCAATTATTGGGCAGCGGCCAACAATAACCATTCTTTTCGACCACAAGTGTATGAAACGAAACCCAAAGCATTCTATATGCTATCCATTAATCGGTGCTTGTGGAAGGACAATTACTTTGCCAGTTTCTCATATGCGCGATCCTGAAAAGTTTAGAGAGCTGTTCATTACAGCATACTGTCAAGAACGGGCTTTTGCGAGGCCATAATTGTAATGCAAAGAAAGACATTTTTGGTACAGACAGTGCACACTCATTTTGGATAAAACTTGGTTAATATTTACAGTTATATTTAAAGTTTTTAAGATTATCATAAAACTATAGTTAAAATAGTATTGGTGCTATTTCTTATTCTATATCCATGCAAGAACAGAAGAATACTTAAACAGTTCATATTGTTATGGATACATTGTTTCCTTTCTTGTTTATATAAAGACTATCAAACAACATTTTATAGATTGTATTAAACGGAATTATACAAAATATGTAATTGACATCTATTACATTATTATCTATTAGTCATTATCACTTATCACTGTAAATACGAGTGAACAATATGTCAATATCTGTTAATTAACAAATTCCAAATCCCTAGAAGCCACACGTAGTATCCCTAGAAGCCACAAAGTGTCTGGGTTTCCTATTCTATATTTCTTAAACTTAGGTTGGGGCAGGGGTTTTTCCTTTTTATTAACCCTTAGCCTGGCAACATTCTTGTCCTGACAAGTAAAATTGTCTGGCCAGAGTAAATTATGTAAAAGTCCCATCGGCAGAAAAAGGGTTCAGGCATTTGTACATATCCTAGTTTCAAAACAAACGTCAATAGACAAAATCACCAAACACATAAAAATGCCTGTTTATAACCAGTTTACTTCCTAGGATATTTTCAAATGCTGTTTCACACAGTAGCGGACATTTAAACTTTGAGGTGGTGGGGCAAAGCTTCGTAAATTTCCGACAAGTTTGTATGGATTTTCCAAGTAACCACTTTTTCTACTAATGATGATTGACTACTAGAAGAAGCAAAGTGTTTTACATTTTTCCAAACAGAGTTAACTCATCAATATAGTAGACAAATAAACCCTTCTTTTTTAATGATGCTTGCAAAAGTGTCGACTATCAATGGCACAGTTAACATTTATGAAAATCCCAAGAAATTGACGATAGGTTGCCACAGTCGCCCCACCCTCCTGAAATAACCGCCACTAGTTTAACCATTGTTCTAATGTATACTTATGTAAACTATGCATGCCAATGGAATAGCATCTGGCTTTATGTTTTAGCTGGATTTGTTTGGTGAGGCTACCTCCTCCTCAGGCCCTTTTTCCCGCGGGCGGGTGATATTTTGCATCAGGGGAAAGAGTGACGAAGGGCCTGCCATATAATGGTCGAAAATCAGGCATAAATGTCGACAATCGGGAATCCAAAAAAATCTGCCTGAAATATTGCCCATCACAGCGTAAAACGATATATTTTCGTGTTTTCCATCTTAGATGGATATATTTTAAAAGTTATTGCTGAAATATGATCCATATTAATCGAAATATGAAACGTTGAATCAAAGTGTTTTTGTCCTCAGTCTCGATGGGCGACAACACCGAAAAATGCACTCAAAATGCGAAGGGTTCAATTGACTTCAGTGCTAGTGATGTCGACATCATTAATGTGTCATTCAGTATGTAGTATGAGTATGTATTTGACTACGAATATGTATAACTTGAAAGGAAAATTATATGCAAAATAATAACAAATATGTATAACAAATCTAAAAGTATATATGCTCATTTATTTTTGCCATCAGTAGCGTGACAGTTAGGGCAAAGTACTTTCCCACCTTCCTTAACCTTTTGTAAGAGCCTACGTTCATAAGAATCATTAACAAACTCTTTCTCCGGACGATTATAGTCAAATAAATGGTGAATAGCTTCTGCCATCTTGAGAACATTAGTCAGCAGGCGCTTCTCTTCGCCTTACCCGCATTTTTTATGCCGCCCGTGCGTCCCTTCCCTAATTTTCCAAGCCCGCTCCAATTAATAAAGCGCCTGTGGAGGAGGTAGTTGGTGAGGTATAATTGACAAGGTGTTATGAAAACAAATACCTAAGATGGTCTTTGTTTTATGGTGTTGAATGTTTCAGAATTAAGAACCATTTACTGCATAATCAAGTAATGTCTGATACAACACAAGACTCTCCCTCCAACTGCAAGGCTTGCTTAAATTACATGCTTCCATGAGATATTCAAAATACTCCTGGTACTTATTGGTTTCACATGGTGCAATCAGATGAGATTTCACATACCCCAGCTTCTCATTAGGTACCGGCAAGACCAAACCAGCAATTCCACCTTTTGATTCCGGTGCATGGTAAAGGAGATCTGGTCTACCAGAAACTGTGTCATGACGAGATTTGCGAATAAGGTGTGTGTTCCAATGTTCCTTCATTTGGTCCAGATCTTCTTGTAACAATGCAGCAAAACAAAACCACAAACATTTACATTCCAAAACATTGCATTTGTTAAACCTTCCTTCTTCCTCCAAGTTTTTTAAAAAGTTAATCCACCAGGTAGTCCTATTCCTTCTTAAATACGACCACCAACCTTCAATCCTTTGATTTTCGGGTGGATGGAACATATTTGTGTGTGTTTAGGTCATCTCGAAAAAAAACACTGTGCTGATGCTGCAATCCCATTTGTTTGCGACTCCACCCGTCTATGCAACCATGTATCGGAAAGCCGAATGGTTTAAGTTTGTCATAACCATCACAATGCCATGCCTAGTTAGGACCAACATTGTGATATACCCTTCGCTTTAAACTGTGAGCTTTCCGTTCAGCTGAACCTTCTGGATCCAATTCTTTCAGGGTTATTTTAACAACCAAACGAGGAACTGTGATTCCTTGCCTCTGAAGTGTGTGCCAGACCTGCCGATATCCTCTGATGCAATCAGGACCATCCAATAATAAATCTCTGATCTTCTGGTGAGCACTGTTTTTCGAGCACTTGCTTTTGCAATGAAGTTTTTGAGATTTAATGTTTTTTTTATTTTTCTATAACATATTTGAATCAATCATTGTATTGACCACACAGAATGATCTACACATTTTCAAATTCACAAACTATACTGCATGCTATGTTAAAAAATCGGCAAAGCAAGCATGCAAAATAGACACTTGCCTGTTTAAAACGCTCCTTTTCCGGTCTTTCGACTGTTTTTCCTCTTGTTAATTTGTCCTCCAAATAATTTTCATTATCTTGTTTTGGAGACTTACTTACATAGAGACTTACTTATAAAATGAGTGCAAAACTATTTTTGAAAAAAGTTTGCAAAATGGAAGTCTTCTCTCGGCTTGAACTTGCACATGTGCATAACTTACGAAAAGGTCCAGTCCAGTCCATGGCACACCCGGGTGTAGATCTCTGAGCGGAATTAGTACCCTTGCATGGCGCTTCGCGTCTGTACTGATGATACTTCACTCAGTTCATTGCACTCACTCTGTCTTAACAACAGGTCATGCGTAATATCGTTATTATAATCAGAAAATATTATATTAGCTACGAGATCGGCACTGACATTCAAGACTTTTTGTTTCTCGATTACTTCTATTTTTTCTTGTTAAATTTTTCGTTTCAAACGTTCTCTGGCTCTCATTGCCCTTTGGGTCACGTTCTCTTGGTCACGGTAGTCCTTTTTCCCAAGGTTTAATGTTGGCACACAATCAACATTGTGTTTGTCCCAGGCCGGTGCAGGCTTTCCTGACTCAAAATGAAGACTGCAAAAACATGTTCACTATCCAGAATGTTCTTACATGTCGCATCATCTCTGCTCACTGCTGCTATCCATAGATTTCTTCTTTCGCTCGCTAGATTTTCCCATTCTTCCAACGTTTGGAACACAAGCAAGGCTTACATTATGCTTGCCGCTTTTGCTTCCACAGCCCACTATGATGCACAAAACCATTTCAAAACCACAATATTTCCCTATATTCATGCACTTCGCAAGGCCACAATCATGGCAGATTTAACCGCTTAGCAACCGTTGTCAAGATGCAGGTCATGTGAGTGAAAACCAAGAATATGCCGTATGAAGGGCAAGAAACAAGATATAAAAGTCCAGGCAAGAAACAAATTTGAGTTCAATTTGCCGTATTAGTTTGTTTCATTCCAAAAGCACAGAACAAAATTTGTCATAAAAAAATGTTTAAGGTGGCTCGATACAGTTTTCAAAAATTCAGGTGTTCAACACTTTGAAATGATTAAACTCCATATTTTTAGGTTTTCTTCATCAGGTATCAGAGTTTTCATATATTTTGATGTTTCTACTTTCAAAATATGTTGCTTTATTTTTCGTTCATTATTTTACTTGCAAGACAGACTAACAATAAGCAAGATATAAAAAAATTCTGTAATGCCATTTTTTTGAAAAAGGCAAAAATGTCGTTTTCTTTGATAAATTATTTTTGGCATAACAGAATTTTTTATTTTTGATACAATGAAAGATTTTTGCTGTGCAATACAGCATGCAAAATTTGAACATAGGTCACCGTACAAATAATGAGATAGCGCATTGTTTTTAAAAAATGTATTTTTTTAATGACGTCAGCAATTGACATGAAACCGGTATATAACACGCACAATGACACAAGATGGCGCGAGCAAATGCTTACGTCAGGTAATTTTGTAATTAAGTTTTTTCGTTAATATTCCCGCGTGCACAAATGGTCACACAGATTTGTTCATAGAGTACAAGGTTTTGTTCTTGAATAAGGTTTTTGTGATTACTATATTGAGACACCTTAACTAGCAAAATATAATTTTAAGGGAGTGAACTTTCTCTTTGGAAAATTTGCTAAAGATTCGATATGCATAAAATATAATTATATATAAAAATAAAATATATAAAACATAGTATAAAATACAACAAATTCGGAAATAAATATTGCATCTTGAAAATCTAAGATATGGCTAAAGCTAAGACAAAATTTTGTCATATAAATACCTTAGGCCCGTTTCAGACGCCGCTCCACTCATGCACCGAACTTAATTGTATTAGGTGCGACGTTGGAATGTATTGTTATGTAATGTTAGCTTGTAGTCATTCAGCGATGAGCTTATTTAAATTGATAACCAATCAGCAAGTGGCTTACAATGCAATGACGTAGTGTTCCCCAATGCCATGACATCATTCAATTTTTCCTGTTAGCAGGCTAGATCTTAAATTCAACATGGCGCTTATGTTTTGAAATGTCAAAATAAATTGACAAAACGTCGTTAATTCATATAAAAACGTGGAAATACGAAGGTTTTCAATACGAAAGTATAGACTAGAATGAATGCTTTCAAATATGTGGACAATTTCAAATGTAGTTGTTCTATTTCTGAAGGAGAAACTAACAGTTAAACAGTCAAACTGTCTAAGATTAAGCCATTAAGGTGTATAAGAAAGGTATATAAGAAATACTACAACAAATTTAAAAATAAAACATTGTGTAATTGTAAATAGCATCTTGTTTATATACATAGGTTTTCAATACTAAAGTCAACTGGACTACCATGAATATTAGCTAACACTGTGGTTATATTTGTTTACTTATTTTTACTTATACTGAAGGGCGAGCATCAATTCCACATTTAGTGGTTATATTTGTTTACTTATTTTGATTACTGAAGGGCAAGCATTGTTTGTAAACATGAGGAAGTTTGAATTTTACAATTAAAATTATGCATAAAATCAACAGCATCGTTATGTTCTATACTATTTTGAACATAGCAAACTTAACCTGAGCTGCTGAATATCAATAACATTTGAGTCAGGAGTCAAGGTAAGAACTAGCAAGTAGCATATTGTCCTTTATACCGGTATTAATTGGCAAATTTTAAAACATTCTATTTCGTACACGGGAGGATCAAAACGATGCAATTTATGTTTAGAAGAAAAATTTTGTATTTTGAAAGAAAAAAACAAGAATTGTTTACTCAACAAAAGAGCTGAAATAATTTCACGATGTCGTCATCGTAAACAAATTTCACGTAAAAAACAACGCAAACAAAGCCATGCATGGACACATTGTCTCCCACATACACCCCCACGCTCCGGCAGGAAGCATTTAAGCGGTCATTTCTTTTGATACTTGTAAACTGCCTGATGATTCTTTTACAGATGAAACAGGCTGTTGCAGACAAGTTTTGAGGTAAGCGAAAATCTATATACATATATATACATACATATACATATACATATACATACGTGAGCGCGATTAAATGTCTTGTGTATTCCACTGTTGTCGTGAGGAATGCGTCTCGCTAAATATTTATATAGAGTCTGTTCAAGCGTTTGTACCGAAGTATAATTATTGCAAGAATGAAGATGTAGGGAGAACTAAGGTCTTCTGTGTTCTTATAAGAACTTGACCTGTTTACAGTGTAATAATTATCAAGAATATGTGATAGCCGAGCCTTGAACTCTAATAAATAGAGCTTTGCGTTATTATGGCAGGTGATGTGTGAAAATTATTAACACATCACCCGTATTTGATGTATTTATAACGTGGGAAAACTTGCCCTACGGGCTCGTTTTCTCATTTCCCAAACTCCCACGCATGTTTCTATAAGTGTATAGAAACACGGAAAATGTTTTCTATTTCTTAACTAGAAATAGTTTACACTAAAACTGCCCCCGGCAGATTATGGTGTACTGTTATTGAAAATGATCATGGTTTACAACTTTTCCATAATATGAGAGGGAGGCTCCCAGGGCAAAAACAATTTGAAGACGGATGAAATGTGGTCAGTTTTTTTTTACTATTTTAAAAGTTCATTGAGCCAAATTATTTTATTGTAAAGATTTCGCATTGTACAAGCTTATCAATAATAGCAGTTATTACCCCCAATGCTTTGCGGTATTACCCACCAATGCTTTGCAGGCAAAAAAATTAAATTTCTCTGGTATATACCGTATATATATTGATATCATATTACGTGCTGGGACTTCAATATATGCCTTCTCGGGTAATTAATCCATGAAAAGCATTTCTCCTAACTTACTTCTGTAGAAAGTCATATTTTTACACATTGTTATGGCTGTAATAAGTAAAGATATTATTTTACTTATACTGTTATAGCAAGAAATCAACCAAGAATCAGACGAGGAGTCTGACCCTATTGCAGAATCTCTTCTGCAGTCTGCTACTAGTGGTGGTGGCTCCGTGATACCTCATGTGGTATGCAATCAATTATTTATATATATTTATTAGCATTATTTAGTTGTTCACAATTTGTAACATTACTTAGTTGCCAACATCTATCTAGTTAAGAACTTGCATAGAGTATTGTGACGTTATGCTAATAATATATTGTGCATGTATGCTTGATTGCATATTATGATTACATACATAATTGATCAACTAGGGTAGCTATATAAGCCAGGGTTAGGGATTTTGAAGGGATAAAAACCAAAACAAATACGAAGAACACTTCTCAGTGAACGGAGGACAACAGAGGACGCTTTCAGGAGATTCGATCTGCATGAAGAGCTATAGACGTAAGTTTGTTATACATACACATTAATGCTATTTGATGAACTTATTGTGCATGAATTTATTGAAATGTATGTTTAGCATATGTATTGTATGTATTGTATTTATAGTTTTCACCGACGAATATATGGAGCAAGTGTTAGCTTATTACTAAGCAAGATTGTAAGATTTTCAATAAATCACTTTATACTGTGTGTTTGTTTGGTTTACACTGCGTTCTCTGCCGGCGACGCAACAGTGAAAAGTCTAGCTAATGATGATCGATCATTGATATGTCTAGAAGTGGAGAATCAGTTGAAACACAGCCGCTAGATGCTGCGAAGCCTTGACGAAGGTCGTAAAAGACTGATCACACACAAAGGATATTGGTATCTTCTCCAGACGAAAGTAGCGGCATTCAGAAAGGAATCAAGAAGAGTTCAAAAGGCCACTGATGCGGTGAACAATGCCTTTGAAATATCGACACTCGGAGCAGCATTGGGATAATTGGAGACGATTATTATGCCATATCAAAACACCGTTACTAATATGGAGAATATTCTTACAATTGACCAGTCGGGTAGTTCGAAGACGTTTCTCCCGGGAAATACGGCATGGAACGGGAAGCAGAGTTACTGACAATGCAACAAAGTATGGGAGCTATCGCAGCCACGAATCAACAACTGGCAGCTAGTCTCGTACGTCAAAGCTTACCAAAATGTCATCCTGATATTTTTAGTGGAGATGTAACAATGTTCACCCATAGAAGAATGTGTTAGAGGCGATGATCTGTGATGCTGATATTTCACTGGAACAAAAAATTAATTATCTGCACAATTATACGAAAGGAATGCCGCAGAAACTGGTCGACAACTTTCGGAAACGCCAACACAATAATCCATCTAAGTTGTTGAAAGACATATGGACAGAGCTTGAGCGACGGTTTGGTAACTCAGCCGCAATTTCGCATGCCTTACTGGGACGGTTGCAAGATGCAGCTAAGTTTGAGGAGAAAGACAAGAAGAAACTACAAGAGTTTGCCGATTTGTGTGCTGATGTCCACTACCAGACAGGACAACTGCTTGGTTTGACATGCTTGGTTTGACATCCTACGAAAATTACCAGCATCTCTCCGAAACAAATGGGAAAAGCAGGTTGTGGACTATGCTTTGGAAAATCATGACGCTTACCTGACTTTTCATATCTTCACTACTCTGGTGGAGAAGCAAGCAAGACTATGAAAGGAACCAACCAAAATGAAAGGAACAACCCAAATGTTGTCTTTAAAGTTGTCCCAAGAGACGAGAGGAAAAAACTCGGTTTCGGAAACTCATTCGAGGAGGATACAGTCCTGATAGGAGATGTCGAGATAGAGAACACCAGCAACCCAATCCAGAAACACTGTCCTTTTCACGATTGTAATAACCACACCCTGGTTGAATGTAAAGCCTTTCGCAAGGAAACGTTACAGGAGAAAATGGAATGGTTGAAAAGGGCTGGACTCTGTTTCCGATGTCTCGAAGGTAAACACTTTGCCACAAACTGCAACGCTACTGTCAGTGTCGCTGACAGTGATCGCCACTTGGTATTGCTTCACAGAGACAGGAAGATGATGAGTAAGGACCAACACACAAGAAGAAGTGAATGTTTCATGTGTTCGCAAAAGGGAAACTAGCGCCGAGACAAGTATACTGGTTGACACTGCGTTCTCTGCCGGCGATGCGACAAGTATAACTTGCATACGTTTTCTATTGAGTTATTCAATTATTAAAACTTTGATCCCTCCTTTTGAAACCTGGTAAATGTGTGGCTCAAAAATAGATTTCTCTCATACTCTGCTGTTTTGAAGGTCTATCCTTGGTCTATCATTGACTCAAATTTCTGTTAAATTATTTTTGGGGGCGATTGATGTTTGATCGGCTGGTGACCAACTTGAACTCCGAATGAGGCAAAATATGCTATAAATTAAATATTTTATTATAATGAAATTTGAAATGTTTTAATGATTTTCTCACCTGATCCAACTGGAACTGTCGCACCAACTTGACGCTGTTTTTTTTTTACATTTCTAGATTTACAACATCCTTGTTTTTGCACGCTTTTGTTGGGCCCCGAATGCAAAGGATACTTACATGATTTTAATGGCCGCCAATTTCGACCCAGATTCTACCTGTGTTTTGGACAGATCCACATTTCGTATAAAACATTCCTGCCCTTACTAGAATTAACTCGTATTCTTCTATCTTTCCGACAAGCTTTGAAAGGTGACAACTTTGCAAGTGATAACTAATGTCATCCTTACACTCCAGCAACTTTGAAGAACAGTCTACTGTAAATTTTCCACACTCAGAAGTAGAAAAGGAACATTTATACAGATTATAAAATCTACTGTCTGCCAAAATCGCTTAGGTTTACCTAACATTGCGTGACCACCAATTGCGGTCATGCAACATTATGAATACCATATGAATGACTACAGAAAAAAACAATATTGTAGACACAAAAACCTGGTGTAATACCAAGACTACTATTTAATGCAACACGAAGAAAGAGAAGCCAGAGAGCAACGAAACATTTCATCGTGTTGATTGACATGTGCATCAAGTGCAAAGCCAAAGAATAATGATGAACAACATATATTTACATAATCAAGCTTCATTCCGTGTAGTGCAAGGTGATTTTATCTGTTAATATCAATAATTAGGTTTACCGTTAAATATGCTCGATTTCGACACATTTTCAAATTTTACGAAGTTAAAACGCTTGTCATTTTTGTCAAATGCCAAAGCAGAAAGATTTTATTAGCGATTTTATGTTGACTAATGTTAGAAAAGCTAAGGTAATGTGCCAATCAAGTGCCACGATTTTGAAATAAGCTTTCAAAGTTGGTATATTTTGAGACGATATCCGTTATCCGTGCAGGAGGGTCAATAACTGTGCTGTTTTCTATTTCATACAAAATAATAATTATCTAAGTCGTATCAGCAACGAAAATAGAAAGATAAGTCCATATTTCTGTGCAAAAATATTAAAATTGAGGTATGAATTTGATTTAAAAAAATAGTGGTGAAAATGTGTCTATCAGCTGAACGAACATCAATCGCCCACAAAAATTATTTAACAGAAATTTGAGCCAAATGAAATCGATTTTAGTTGGTCCCAAGGATAGACCTTCAAAACACCAGAGTATGAGAGAAATCTATTTTTGAGCCCACATATTGACCAGGAGGTTTTATGGAGATAGTCTCTTAAAGGTGGAAACATTGAGGAAGCAGTAAATGTTTGCTAGATCAAACAACAATTGGTATGTGCATACTTATTGCTATTGCACAACAATAACTTTATTCAGTAAACCTAAACCAAGCAATGAACCTGTTTTATTAGTGTAATGCATTTTTTCAGATCATACTACTAACCCTATTGAAGAGGAATCAGACCTAACCGAAATCATGTGTGGACTAAAGGAGAATCTACCTATTGATGGCATTCAAAGGTTTAATATAGATCGTCAAGAGCTCTGGAAGGACAGCATAGCAACATTCAAGAACCCTAAATTCAACGATAAATTCCGACCACGCATAAGATTTCTTGGTGAAGCTGGAATAGATGCTGGCGTCTTTTCCGAGAATATGGACTTATTCTGCGTAAAGAAATCTTCTCCTCTAATGCAAACCTGTTTGAAGGAAAGGAAACCAGAAAATTGCCAATATATAACATCAATGGCATTCTGTCAAATCTGTATTATCTGGCTGGGAAAATGGTGGCTTACTTGATCATTCATTTAGATATTGGTATCCCAATGTTAAGTCCTGCATGCTATAATTATCTTGTTTACCAACATATTGAAAAAGCATCAGAATACTGTTCCATTGAGGATACAGTGTTTCCACAAGTCAAAGTCAAAATTTCCTGTTTTGCACGTAGAATTTCCTTGATTAAAATAAGCTAATTTGAATATTGTAATCGATTTGTTTTATAGTTGTACAGTCTGCTACAGTCTCAAAGATGTGATTAACCGCCCAGCAGCTCAGGCCCCAATCAATCCCACTCCCCCAACTAGTCCCATTTCCTAATTCACGTCATTTTTCAGATATACCTATCAATCTTTTGTAAGGTAATTTATTGAACCAATAGTTTAACATTCAAAAACATTCAAACTATACTAGTGTAGACAGTAAACTATGCAGTTGGTACAATTTGGTTAACTTGGCCATTCAAAGTTTAAAGATGCAAAACTAGTAAAACTCCAACACAACTGGAAAACTATTAAGTTTACATAATATGAATAAGCAAAAATTCATGTATGACAATGTGACAAAAATTGGTGGCATGCATGTCCAATACTATATCAATTTATAAGTACATTGGTACACAAATGAGTCACATTTATTCAGTTTTGAGTTTCTTAATAAACTGTTTTCGAAGCTTGGAAACATCTTCGTCATCAGCATTGGAGACCATGTCGCTGTGGAGACTCTGCATCTCTTTTGTGGGCTCAAGCTTTTCAGCTTTTCTGAAGTGTCGGATTTCATGATTGTCATCTTTGTTGTCAACAGTGCAAGTAAACTTTCTTGCTTGAGATTGGCTCTGTGATCCGTTTTTATTAGCTTTAGTTGACTAAACACTCTTTCAACTGCTGCATTGGAATAGGGCAAGGACAGCAGAGAACTTCCACCACTTTCACTAGGTTTTCTTTAGCAAGTTCATCTGGCGTTTTTCTCTCGTTAAACACCACTTGCCAGTACTCCTCAGCAGTAAGATCTTCACTTAATGCTGGATTCAGTGAATGATCTCTCCATTCTTTGTCTACTTTCTGTAACTCGGCAACTTTTGCAAGATTTCTTAGTGAAATAGAGCTTCAATGCAGGATATTGCTCCAGGATTCGCTTTACACACAATTTCATTGACAGCCATCTAGTCTGTCCTAGTTTAACAAATAAAACAAAATGCAAATAATAAAGAACCTTACGTAGTAAATGTTTCTTATATCTGTGTAAGTCAAATGACTGAAGAGTAAATTTATTTTTTGCATATTTACCTGGGTGCAAGATTTTCAGTTCTTTCACATCAAGAAACTGCTGAAACTCCTTGAATGATTCCGATCTTTTGCCGGACTGACTAAAGTGTGAAAATATATTTCTGCACAGATCTTCTACGGATTTGGGGAGTTTCTTTGAGGCGTACGAACTGCATAGATGAATTACATGGCACGAGCACTTGATAGCCATGATCCATGGATAATCTCTGACCAGCATTTGGGCAACAGAGTGGTCAATGCCGAACATAACATTGCACGTATCTGCACAAAAGCCAATTACATTCTTCATTGGAATCCCTCTCTCTTTCAGGCTTTCGATTAAGTCTTCATAAACAGTGGTAGCAGCTCCATTTGCCACTTGTAGCAAATCAATCATGATAGTCTCAAGTCTAAAATTATTTTCATCAAAATAGACTCGAAGTATAGCAAGCTGAGACTTGGTCGATAGACCGGTTGTTTCGTCAATAATTAATGAAAATTTGTTTGCCTTTAACTTGGCAATACATTCTTTTAATGAATAAAATCCCAGGACTTGGCGGATTACATTCGTAGCTTTTTGTTTTCCCAATTTAACTTGATGAAGGGCTTCGTCCGAGGGAAAAAGATTCTTAAGTAGAGGCAATAAATCTTCAACAATGGTGATAGGAAGATTTTTCTCAGCGATAAATGAACACAGTTTTATCTCGATCCATGCTGCTTTATTAATTTTTGGAACAAAATGGGAACCAATAGACAAGCTTCTTTGTTTGGCTTCAGCCATTTCCATGTGCTTCTTGTTATTTGTGTGCCGTGTCAGTGCCGTCTTCGCGCAAGATAGTTTACGTTCACAAAGTTTATAGTATGGATCTTCACCTCGCTTCTCCAGCCAGTCCTTAAATTGGAGGTTGCTCATCCAGGCATCAACAAATTCTTGCTCAAACTTCTTCTTCTTTGTCCCAGTTGCATGACCGACAGGTAACGTTTCACTTCTTTTTTCATTTCCAGATTGATCACAGTCAGAAGACTCAGAGCTGTGATCAGAGTCATCAGACTCACCTCGAAAAAATCCACGCTTCATTTTAACTAATTTAAAGTTTTTAAACTTGCATTTTTTAACTCACTGTACTGATGTACTTACAGTGATTTGGGTGAAGTAAAATGCCACCATATTGGATTGATAACTGATACATATTTACACCACTTACATTTCAGATGAAGATGGTCTAAAAAGGTTTCTGTGTTATATGACATGTGCTGAAGAAATCCCACCCATTGGAATACCACAGACAATTGAAATTGTCTATGTTGATCAGTCAGATTTCTTTGCAGAAACATGCTTGTATGAGTTAAAAGTTCCAATAGCTCATGAATCTCTTGAAAATTTCAGAGATGCATTCCTACGGGCTTGTGCTCACAACAAAGGCTTTGGGGCTGTTTGGGGACAACTGTTAATTTGTCACTGTTAATTTTTATGAATCATTTACATTATGTTAATTTCATATCCATAAACAATAATAGACCTAACTGGTTAGTAATTTCATTACAATGAAATTGTTGCATAGCATTTTGGAGATTTACTACACTTGTGACAAAAACTGTAATACCCTCATATATATTCCATAAGTTGAACCTGGTTCATGTGGACTTATCTGGGATGAGAACTGATGAAACTGTCCACAGATGGAACTGCAATAGTGTTAAATCTGCACCATTGCACAAATTTGTTGGTAGTGGACCATCCCAATCTCGTCCAAATGCATCAGCTTCATTCTTAAAAAAAATTTGTTGTTTTTGAATGGTTTCCTCTTATGACTTTACATATAATTTAAACTACTCCTGTGAGGTTAATTGGTGGCTATAAGCTATAATGCAAAAGCTCACTTCCCTTGTGGTCGTTTGAGCACTCTGGCCCCAAGACACTTCACGCATGTCTGGATGCGCATGTGTCTGAGTATTGTACCACATGCGCTTGGTGAGGGCAAGAGTATGGTGTATAAATACGAAGTCACTCGCATCTAGACTGCGTTACAAGCTGCACTGACGAGCCGTTGAACGGCGAAACATGCATGTTTGCAGATTTGACTATATATATATATATATACGTGTAGGTTTACGAAACGCAAAGAGTGCTCGACAACATAGAGTTAGAGCAAATTATAGATTTTCGCTTACCTCAAAACTTGTCTGCAACAGGCTGTTTCATCTGTAAAAGAATCATCAGGCAGTTTACAAGTATCGAAAGAAATGACCGCTTATATGCTTCCTGCCGGGCGTGGGGGTGTGTGTGGGAGACAATGTGTGCATGCATGGCTTTGTTTGCGTTGTTTACGCGAAATTTGTTACGATGACGACATCGTGAAATTATTTCAGCTCTTTTGTTGAGTAAACAATCCTTGTTTTTTTCTTTCAAAATACAAAATTTTTCTTCTAAACATAAATTGCATCGTTTTGATCCTCCCGTATACGAAATAGAATGTTTTAAAATTTGCCAATTAATACTGAAATCCTTATTGTTTTCTTTCAATGTCCAAATATATTTCGAAAGTTCTGTGTCATTTGCATGCTTTTTATGCTGAAAAGATTTAGTGTGGTTGGCCAATCGCTCTTTGAATGTGGTTGCAGTCATGCCAATGTAATTTTTGATCGTGTTTGTGTTGCTTACTGTGACTGTTGCTTTGTATACTATGTCCCTAGTCATGCATTGTTTTTGAAGCGGGCAAATGGTGTAATACGGCAATACCGGAATTTAATGGATAAAAAAAGATAGCCATAATTTGTTTGACGTTAGCATGGGCAGTTTCGACGGCACGGAAATTTGTGAGTTAGTAGGCCTTTTCATTTTAAACCACCTGAGTAAGAAATTTGGCAAAGAAAGCATCGGCCTATATAGAGATGACGGTTTGGCTATTATAAAAAGTAAATCAGCACGTTTAGCAGACAAAACAAAAAAAGATCTCCACAAAATTTTCGAGCAGTTTGACCTAAAAATTACCGAATCAAATTTATGCATTGTAAACTTTTTAGATGTAACTTTCGACCTTAACAATGGAAAACATAGGCCCTATAGGAAGCCCAATGACGATCCACTATACATAAATATGCACTCTAATCACCCACCGAGCATCACAAGGCAACTACCTGCATCAATTAACAAGCGCATCGCACTTCTTTCATCAGATGAGCAAACTTTTCAGGAATCTGCACCCATATATCAGAACGCACTTAGGCATAGCAACTTTAATCATGAACTTAGCTACACTCAGCACACACTGCAAAAACAACGCAGGAATAGGCAACGCAACATCATTTGGTTCAACCCACCATTTAGCAAGAGTGTTAGCACAAACATGGGACGTAATTTCCTTAGTCTAATTGACAAGCATTTTCCACCGCACCACAAGCTACATAAATTTTTTAACAGAAATACAGTTAAAGTAAGCTAGCTATAGCTGCATGAACAATATTAAGTCAGTAATCACTAAACACAATGCACGCATATCTAGAAATAACAAGCCACAGGAGAGGGACACTACCAATTGCAGTTGTAGAAAAAACACCATTTGCCTGCTTCAAAAACAATGCATGACTAGGGACATAGTATACAAAGCAACAGTCACAGTAAGCAACACAAACACGATAAAAAATTACATTGGCATGACTGCAACCACATTCAAAGAGCGATTGGCCAACCACACTAAATCTTTTCAGCATAAAAAGCATGCAAATGACACGGAACTTTCGAAATATATTTGGACATTGAAAGAAAACAATAAGGATTTCAGTATTAATTGGCAAATTTTAAAACATTCTATTTCGTATACGGGAGGATCAAAACGATGCAATTTATGTTTAGAAGAAAAATTTTGTATTTTGAAAGAAAAAAACAAGGATTGTTTACTCAACAAAAGAGCTGAAATAATTTCACGATGTCGTCATCGTAACAAATTTCGCGTAAACAATGCAAACAAAGCCATGCATGCACACATTGTCTCCCACACACACCCCCACGCCCCGGCAGGAAGCATATAAGCGGTAATTTCTTTCGATACTTGTAAACTGCCTGATGATTCTTTTACAGATGAAACAGCCTGTTGCAGACAAGTTTTGAGGTAAGCGAAAATTTATATATATTATATATATATCTCTGGCCCCAAGACACTTCAAGCATGTCTGGATGCGCATGTGTCTGAGTATTGTACCACATGCGCTTGGTGAGGGCAAGAATATGGTGTATAAATACGAAGTCACTCGCATCTAGACTGCGTTACAAGCTGCACTGACGAGCCGTTGAACGTGAAACATGCATGTCAGCAGATTTGACTATATATATATATATATATATATATATATATATATGAAACCGCCTGTTGCAGACAAGTTTTGAGGTAAGCGAAAATATATATATATATATATATATATATATAGTTTTTCGCTTACCTCAAAACTTGTCTGCAACCTGTTTCATCTGTAAAAGAATCATCAGGCAGTTTACAAGTATCGAAAGAAATGACCGCTTATATGCTTCCTGCCGGGGAGTGTGTGTGGGAGACAATGTGTGCATGCATGGTTTTGTTTGCGTTGTTTACGCGAAATTTATTACGATGACGACATCGTGAAATTATTTCAGCTCTTTTGTTGAGTAAACAATCCTTGTTTTTCTTTCAAAATACAAAATTTTCTTCTAAACATAAATTGCATCGTTTTGATCCTAAATAGAATGTTTTAAAATTAATACTGAAATCCTTATTGTTTTCTTTCAATGTCCAAATATATTTCGAAAGTTCCGTGTCATTTGCATGCTTTTATGCTGAAAAGATTTAGTGTGGTTGGCCAATCGCTCTTTGAATGTGGTTGCAGTCATGCCAATGTAATTTTTGATCGTGTTTGTGTTGCTTACTGTGACTGTTGCTTTGTATACTATGTCCTAGTCATGCATTGTTTTTGAAGCGGGCAAATGGTGTTTTTCTACAACTGCAATTGGCAGTGTCCTCTCCTGTGGCTTGTTATTTCTAGATATGCGTGCATTGTGTTTAGTGATTACTGACTTAATATTGTTCATGCAGCTATAGCTTACTTTAACTGTATTCCTGTTAAAAATTTTATGTAGCTTGTGTGGAAAATGCTTGTCAATTAGACTAAGAAATTACGTCCCATGTTTGTGCTAACACTCTTGCTAAATGGTGGGTTGAACCAAATGATGTTGCTATTCCTGCGTTGTTTTTGCGGTGTGTGCTGAGTGTAACTAAGTTCATGATTAAAGTTGCTATGCCTAAGTGCGTTCTGATATATGGGTGCAGATTCCTGAAAAGTTTGCCTTAGAATAGTTGCCTTGTGATGCTCGGTGGGTGATTAGAGTGCATATTTATGTATAGTGGATCGTCATTGGGCTTCCTATAGGGCCTATGTTTTCCATTGTTAAGGTCGAAAGTTACATCTAAAAAGTTTACAATGCGTAAATTTGATTCGGCGGTAATTTTTAGGTCAAACTGCTCGAAAATTTTGTGGAGATCTTTTCTTGTTTTGTCTGCTAAACGTGCTGATTTACTTTTATAATAGCCAAACCGTCATCTCTATAGGCCGATGCTTTCTTTGCCAAATTTCTTACTCAGGTGGTTTAAAATGAAAGCCTACTAACTCACAAATTTCCGCGGAAACTGCCCATGCTAACGTCAAACAAACTATGGCTATCTTTTTTATCCATGAAATTCCGGTATTGAAAAGGAGAGATTTTCTAGCGTGTTTTATTATTGAAATATCGTTTTCAGGTATAGTAGCCAAATTTGAAGCCCAAGATAAAGCTTGGTCCAATAGTTTTTCAGAAATAGATGGGTAGAAATCCACAATGTCAAACGAAATAAAACTGTGTCTGTCCTTATCTTTTATATTGCCAAACCACTGAATAACTTGTTTTGTATTCCTCCATTGATTTAAATTCAGTTTTTCTCTCAAATTGGAATTAATTTTGTCCAAAATAACTTTGCTTATTTTTCCGGATTTGCTTATTTTTCCGGTGCATAGTTTGTTTGACGTTAGCATGGGCAGTTTCGACGGCGCGGAAATTTGTGAGTTAGTAGGCCTTTTCATTTTAAACCACCTGAGTAAGAAATTTGGCAAAGAAAGCATCGGCCTATATAGAGATGACGGTTTGGCTATTATAAAAAGTAAATCAGCACGTTTAGCAGACAAAACAAGAAAAGATCTCCACAAAATTTTCGAGCAGTTTGACCTAAAAATTACCGCCGAATCAAATTTACGCATTGTAAACTTTTTAGATGTAACTTTCGACCTTAACAATGGAAAACATAGGCCCTATAGGAAGCCCAATGACGATCCACTATACATAAATATGCACTCTAATCACCCACCGAGCATCACAAGGCAACTACCTGCATCAATTAACAAGCGCATCGCACTTCTTTCATCAGATGAGCAAACTTTTCAGGAATCTGCACCCATATATCAGAACGCACTTAGGCATAGCAACTTTAATCATGAACTTAGCTACACTCAGCACACACCGCAAAAACAACGCAGGAATAGGCAACGCAACATCATTTGGTTCAACCCACCATTTAGCAAGAGTGTTAGCACAAACATGGGACGTAATTTCCTTAGTCTAATTGACAAGCATTTTCCACCGCACCACAAGCTACATAAAATTTTTAACAGGAATACAGTTAAAGTAAGCTATAGCTGCATGAACAATATTAAGTCAGTAATCACTAAACACAATGCACGCATATCTAGAAATAACAAGCCACAGGAGAGGGACACTACCAATTGCAGTTGTAGAAAAAACACCATTTGCCCGCTTCAAAAACAATGCATGACTAGGGACATAGTATACAAAGCAACAGTCACAGTAAGCAACACAAACACGATCAAAAATTACATTGGCATGACTGCAACCACATTCAAAGAGCGATTGGCCAACCACACTAAATCTTTTCAGCATAAAAAGCATGCAAATGACACGGAACTTTCGAAATATATTTGGACATTGAAAGAAAACAATAAGGATTTCAGTATTAATTGGCAAATTTTAAAACATTCTATTTCGTATACGGGAGGATCAAAACGATGCAATTTATGTTTAGAAGAAAAATTTTGTATTTTGAAAGAAAATAACTAGGATTGTTTACTCAACAAAGAGCTGAAATAATTTCACGATGTCGTCATCGTAATAAATTTCGCGTAAACAACGCATAAACAAAACCATGCATGCACACATTGTCTCCACACACACTCCCACGCCCGGCAGAAAGCATATAAGCGGTCATTTCTTTCGATACTTGTAAACTGCCTGATGATTCTTTTACAGATGAAACAGCCTGTTGCAGACAAGTTTTGAGGTAAGCGAAAAACTATAATTTGCTCTAACTATATGTTGTCGAGCACTCTTTGCGTTTCGTAGACCTAAACCTACACGTATATATATATATATATATATATATATATATATATATATATATATATATATATATATATAGTTTTTCGCTTACCTCAAAACTTGTCTGCCTTCACTGAAGTCTTTAATGATAATTGGATTGATATTGACCTCTACGCAATAAACTTCATGGTCAACATTCAATTATACGATTTATTACTGAAGCTGATTGGTCTAAATGTCTCTCTTGCCTCATCAAAGGCAAGAGACTACCCACACGATGAAGATCTCGATGCCACCACTTTTGCAATTTCTTTCAACCCAAGCATAATGTTAATTCCTCATATGGGTAATCCTGGTAATTTAAAAGCAAGAATCTGTGCCTGCATCAGAAGAAATAAACAGATTGTGACAGAATCTGGTGCAGACACAAATTACCTGATACGTGGCCAGCCTAAATCGATACCAACTGCAACTCTACTTGAATCATTAATCGACTGTGGAGTCCGATACATCCGTCTCATACACTTTGGCACAAAAATACCTATTGGCCTCTTTCCATCAGTGGATGAAGAGCTGAATGCGTAAGTTTTTAACATTTTCATTATAACCCATTAACCCTAACCCTTATACCTAACCCTAACACTAATTATTGATTGTTTCACTAGATGTGATGCTACTGATCATAACATCCTTCCCCAAAACTACTTCCACTTCTCCCATACCTGGAAACAACCTTTTGTGTTTACCCTCAAAATGGTTTCCGTTAACCCACCCTTCACCACGGACACCTATACAATATTCACACCCCTAGATGCAAGACCCCAACCACGGTTAAATCATGGGAGAAATATTACCATTAAACCCACCAACCCTAATCCTATCAAAGAAATCAAAGTATACAATGCCATATACCATTACTTGAGATCACTCACAGAATCGAAAGTGGTCGCACCAACACAGTCAACGAGATCTGCGGATCGATATCTGCAAACAATTCGAAACATCCTTGAAAAACTCAGCGATTATGGTGACGAGATTGGAGGGATTAGAATCGAAACGTCCGTCGTTGGTAAGACCGTGTACGAAACTATGGCCATTTTCATGAATGAGGGGACTTTCAATTTGCTGACGTACCTCGAACCACATTTTTTAAATGTTCGCTGCATGCCAGTAGCTCGGTTCTTGCAGGAATTGTCTACGATTGATGATCCTCGCCACGGACGTCCTGAGGCAGAGAGGTGCCCTCACCTACCACCACAACCATCGCCAGCTGCACGATATAGAGAAACGAATCCTGGGAGACTTAAAATTAATGCTTGGGTACACCCACACTGGTGGGGTACACACCGACCCCATCGACCCCCGTTCTTGGTGGCGAGTCGGTTTAGTCGTTAACAACCCAAATCCCATGAACGCCGTAAACCCTAACCCAAACCCACCACGAAGGGCTCCTTGGAATCCTGAACAAGACCGACAACTTGCGTTGATTGTTCGCCCCTATGTACAGGGTGGAAGACGAATCTCATGGCAGCAAACGTATGCTGCCTTCCATTGACGCTTCCCTGGAAGGCACACGAACGCCCAGATAAGCAACAGATGGAAGCAAATGAAGAGAAACAATTTGCATTTGGCCTATTGGTGAAAAGTACATTTTAGCTATATTAACCTTGTAACCTTTTCAAATATTTATTTTAGCCTTTTATTCATGTTCAATTTTTGTAAATAGTTAATATGTTTGTATATAGTTGGAATAAATCTTAAGTATTTTACATTTTGGTCATTAGTCAAAAAAAATTATGCAATTTCAAAATTCGAAGTTTGATCCCCTTTTTTTTTAATGACCTTGAATGACCTTCATCATGACCTTGAGATTAATCCCCTTTTTTTTAATGACCTTGAATGACCTTCATCATGACCTTGAGATTAATCCTTAATTTCAAGTAAAACCCCCTTTTTTTTTTAAATGACCTTGAATGACCTTCATTTTGACCTTGACCTTGAACTCAGCATTCAACCTTTATTAATGTTAATACACTAACTTAATGCTTAATTACATACCTAAGGCTCGGCTCATGTACACCTACCAATAAAAACACTGAAAAATATAAACCCTTTTTTTTTAAATGACCTTGAATGACCTTCATTTTGACCTTGACCTTGAACTCAGCATTCAACCTTTATTAATGTTAATACACTAACTTAATGCTTAATTACATACCTAACCTACCAATAAAAACACTGAAAAATATAACCCCTTTTTTTTTTAAATGACCTTGAATGACCTTCATTTTGACCTTGACCTTGACCTTGAACTCAGCATTCAACCTTTATTAATGTTAATACACTAACTTAATGCTTAATTACATACCTAAGGCTCGGCTCATGTACACCTACCAATAAAAACACTGAAAAATTTACTAAGTGTCTACAAATCACTAACCTACTCTGAGCAGAAGCTTATCTATTTATTTTTTGTGCAACATATATTAACAAAAAATGTAGACCATGATACTGCGATGCTAATTGACCTACTTTAAACTTAACAGAGCACATACCGGTAAACTTGTAAAAATACCGAACATGTAAAATACAAAAAGTGGATTTACCCCCGGAAATATTAACTTTTTGTTAGACATATATTAACCAATATTGTAGATCTCGTCAAAACAAAGATGGAAGGATCGCTCAGAATTTTGATATCTCTCTTCGTTAAAAAGTTAGAAATTCAGAATTTTATTTCACTTTGTCACGTGATTACATGATGACGTAATCACTTTTTCCTGGACAATAGTAGGTTAGTATACTAGATTAGCCTTTTAGGAGTTGAATGGCACCACCTTCATTCCAATCGGTTAAATACCACCAGAGTTATAGCCAAAGGGGGGTTGCCCCTAAACGTTGATTCTAAATATAGACATTTCGTCATAACTTTGGAACCAAAAGAGGTATCACGCCCAAATTCTAATACAATCAACTAGCCCCACAGGGCTTTCATATAAAAAAAATTATCCAAAACGAATGAAACCTAGCTTCGGCAGATCGAAAGGGGGGCTAGGGCCACCCCTACTATATATATATATATATATATTACCTAATAAGTTTATGGTAGCCATCTATGTGCCACAGAGAGTTTGGTCCTTTGACAGAGTATTTTCGTCTGCAAACTGCAGCCATCCATCGTGCAGTTGTGCTTTCTGGGTCAACCCTGTGCAAGGATGAGCGCACTCTATGCTGTTGAATTTTCAGCCCTCGAGATCTTAAATGACCAATCACCATTCGATAACTGCATTTTGGATGACTCAATTTTATTTCACTCACTAAACGATCCAATTCTTCATCAGTATGAGAAGACTTACTACACAAGTTTAAATTTGTAGTTGCAAAATTGAGCGTTATTGTTGCCAAATAGATAGCAATGCTTGACAAAATACAAGTTTATTGTTATGAAATATCATTTTGTAGTTGCAAAAGTTAGTGTTATTGTTGCCAAATGGATCAGTATCGTCTCAAAATAATTTTGACACACATCACCCACCATACGTTATTGCGTGTTTGTCTCAATTATATTCAACACTGATATCTAGTTTCTCTTTTGTTTCCCACAAATACAAATAAATACCCACGTATGGTTCGCTCAAACTATTGTAGAGTATGGATGTATAGAGCGATGCGCTTTACGATAGTCAAGGCTTGAAGGCACAATGTTTGTTGTTGGATATATAATACCTTCATATAGACTGAAGTATGTCTAATATTTTACATAGTGCGTGACGAATATCAGTATGATTTGTACGTTTCTTGTTTGTATTGCACTTGCATTTATCTTATTGTTTCCTTGATGCGTTATTGATCTGGTTAAAACACAAGTACGTAATTCAAAATGCGCAAGTATTCTAAGATGCACACAAGAAAATTGCATGTGTTTTGTGCAGTTGACTTGGGTGACCGTGGAAGTGCAAGTTTGTGACACCCCCAAAAAGCTACGACGACGACGACAACAACAAAGAAACAGACAGGGACATATTAAACCTACTGCTTTTGGCTCTGCCAGCCGTAGTAACTATATACACCTCATCCCAATGGGAATACTTGTCCCTAGAGTTATGGTATTGTTGCTTTATTGTGTTTGCCCCCTTTGCAAAATGGTGCCCGTAATTACGAAATTGCCTATTGTTGAATATTACTCCTTCATGGGCAACTGTGGCATCACCATGAGCAGATACATGTACGCTTAGCGTACCTATTTTTGTATCTGCGAATGCAGATATATTGCTGTCATCTTGTAAATGTAATGTTATGTAATGTTATGTAATGTTATGTAATGTTATGCTACTCAGCGCTATTAAGTCATGGCTCCATATTATGCAGGCATTCCATAAAATACATTTAAAAGCGAACTTAAATGCATATTTATAACAAAAATACATTCGATCATTGTACCTGTTCTTTGTCGTAAAACTCGAGTGATTTTTAATTTTTTCCATTTTTGCATCAAAAAACATCAAAAAAAGTTTTTGCTGTGTTCGCTGTTTCCATGGAGACAAGAATAATTAAAATTCAAAATGGCAGTCAATAATTTACATTTAACAATTGAGAATAAAGCCTATTTACCAGTGAAATTACAACTTAAAACAACACTTTTCAAGAAAAACATTCTAGATTAAAATACAATTTCATCGGTTAAGCTAAAAATTGTGTACTGTGGATGAAAATGGTAAAAAACCTATGAGAAACATTCAATGTGATTCAAACAGACTTGGGAGACGTACTTTTTTCAATTGTCTACTTTACTTTCTACATGAAGTTGACTTAATTTCTAGCTGTTTATTTTAGATCCAACTGGAATGGGTGTCCTCTAAACCATCAAAGTACAAAAAATAGAGAAAGAAAATAGAAACAATACTAATTTTGAAAACATTTTTCTTTTGCTCCTTAATTTTTTATTTGAGACACCCATTCCAGTTGACATCCCACTCAAAAACTTCAATGTAAACGCTTACTAATTTCAGACAATCTCAATCTGTGACATTGCTTCCAGACCCATCTCCCGATGGCAAAATATAATCCAAGTGCTCACTCCATGCTAAAAATTCGTCAATAACAATTCCAAGAAATGTGGTGTTTTTGGCTTGTTTTATGTTTACACTATTTATTGAAATCTTTAAATCAATGGCATAGAAACTTCTTTGGCTGTTAATTGAATGATTTTATTATTAATACCATCACATCCAGAACTCTTGTTTGACTTCATAATTTCTAGCTCTTTCTCAAGTTCATACTCTATGATAGGTTCAAGAAACATACTTGATTGATGGTCAATGATTGGTTCATTGCATTTAATATTATTTTCAAAATTAGGTCCAATGTTAATAAAGTATTCATTAAATTTGCTTGCTATTTCATTTGGATCATCTATTGTATTTTGCGAGGAAGTGTCAACAAAAGATTTGGATATGTTGGTATACTTCTTTGGCTTATTAAGCAGTTCATTTAGTGTTTTCCACATCATTCTAGAATTTTGCTTATACATTATTAACTGTTCCTCATAATGTAATCTCTTTGCCATGTTTGTTTATTTTTGTATCTTGTATTTTTGTTCATTTTTACTGCTTGGGTTCATAAGAAAAGCTTTATAAAGTTTATTTTTGTTTCTAACCGATTTTGATATACACTTTGTCACCCATGGACTTTTCTCAGTATTAATTTTGATTTTGTTTCTTTTTCGTTTAAGAGGGAAATTTGCTTCATATACATTTAAAAATGTTTCCAAAAATTCTTTATAAGCCTTTTCTGGATCATTTTTTTCATCAAGTATGTTCTTCCAGGAAAGATTTTTGATTTCCTCTTTAAAAGCTTTTGTGTTAGCCTTGTTAAACGTTCTTTGATATGTTACATTATTGGTATTTTTTGTTGTATTTTTCTGAAATATATTCATGTTACATATGTGCACTATAGGGAAATGGTCCGAAATATCGTTAAAAATACCATTTATACTATTATTAAGTTCTTCCAAGATATTGGTAAAAATGTTGTCATTTAGTGTGGCAGTATGATTTGTAATTCTTGTTGCTTTAGTTATTAGTGGAAAGAAGGAAGATGTAAATAATTGTTCAATAAATTGATTCGTATAATCACAAGATTCTGATAAATAACAGAGGTTGTTTTCTCTGTCAATTTTACCTAAAATTTCATTCATTGAATTTTTAAATGTATCAAAATTGCTATTTGGAGGTCTGTAAATAACTCCAATTAAGAGATTTTTACCATTATTATTTATTATTTCAATAAATTTGGATTCAATTGTATCATCTAAGTTTTTATCTAAATCTTTTCGATTTTTAAACTCAAGATATTTCTCAACATACAAACCAACACCCCCGCCTTTCTTTTTCGTTCTATTTGAACCAAAATACTGATACCATTCAAATTAAAATATTCCATGTTGTTGTCATTTAAGTAAGTGTCATTTAAGCAAGTCTCAGTTAATCCTATGATCGGATATTGTATATTTAAGGTTTCAATTAAATTTTTAAACGACTCAAATTTATTTGATATACTTCTTATATTTAAATGTAGTAGTGAAAATTTATTTTGTATATCAGAATTTTCAATGTGCGTTTTAAAATCTTTTGGTAAGAAATAATCACAATAAATTTTATTTGTATTGAAAACAATTGTCAAGTTCTATATTATTGCCAGAGAGCGCCATGTTTTGATTTGGTTTGAAAGGATTAAATCTTAATTGGCTTAGTCTATCCATATCAATTTGACTAAATCTGTTTTCATAATTTAACATATCAGAGTCATTATCCGAATATGAATATGAACATCTG
Organism: Trachythela sp. YZ-2020; assembly: GCA_016169945.1. Lineage (NCBI taxonomy): Eukaryota > Metazoa > Cnidaria > Anthozoa > Malacalcyonacea > Clavulariidae > Trachythela > Trachythela sp. YZ-2020. Next base: position 4,476,450 of record JADLSH010000393.1, on the reverse strand, counting down.
AATATGAACATTATCAGAGTTATGTCTGAATTATATTCAACACTGATTTCTAGCTTCTCTTTAGTTTCCCACAAATACAAATAAATACCCACGTATGGTTCGCTCAAACTATTGCAGAGTATAGATGTTGCAGAGTATAGATGTTGCAGAGTATAGATGTTGCAGAGTATAGATGTTGCAGAGTATAGATGTTGCAGAGAGCGATGCGTTTTACGATCGTCAAGTCTTGAAGGCTTGTTTGTTGTTGGACTGAAGTAGTGCATGACGAATATCAGTGTGATTTATATGTTTATCGTTCGTATTGCATTTATCGTACCGTTTCCTTGATGCGTTTAATATTGATCTGGTTAAAACACAAGTACGTAACTCAAAATGCGAAAGTATTCTATAAAGATGCACACAAGATTGACAAGAAAATTGCACGCGTTTTGTGTGGATGACTTGGGTGACTGGGGGACAGAGGCATATTAAACCTATGGTATGGCTCTCCCAGCCGTAGTAACTATATACACCTCGTCCCAATGGGAATAATTGTCCCTAGAGTCATGCTATTGTTGCTTTATTGTGTTTGCCCCCTTTGCAAAATGGCACCCGTAAGTACGAAATTACCTATTGTTGAATATTACTCATTCATGGGAAACTGTGGCATCACCATGAGCAGATACATGTACGCTTAGCGTACCTATGTTTATACTTATACTAGTTATAGACTGTAGTCGACATAGTCTTATAATGAACATATAACTTATCAAAGAGTGCGAATTACTAACAAATATAAGGCTAAGACAGGTACGTGCAGTGGTGGTGGTGTTTCCAATTTAATGAACTTTCTCAACATTACTTTAAACTGAGTTTAAAGTATATGTGCACTGATAATCTCATGAGATTATACGAATTTGTTGTTTTGTACTTGTGTTGATATCTTGCTTAAACATATATTACTATATTGGCATATTCCACTAAGCCTAAGGGTAAAACCTCTACTACAAGTAACTATGTAGGTAGCATGCATTCATATTATCGGTCATGTCATACAACAGCCATGGTTATAGTATTTAGATTATATCAACTGTGCCGCAGATATAGAATTTAAATAATATCAACTGTGATAAAATATTCAAATTGAATACAAATGTCTGCTGTCTGGGTGTTCATTGTGGTAGATCCATATCATATTATATATAGAAGCATATAAGGCTTTGTATACCATATATAGTAGGGGGCTCTCGTATTCTCAGGTACCGGTAATGCCAAGTATTATAGATATTATAATGCCAAGTATTATTGGCTGAAATAATAATATATTCCAAAATACATATAATTATAAGTGCAGGCTTGGGCGAAAAAAAATCAGTAAAAGCGGTCCTAAATGTTATAAACGCTTATAAATTCTATTTAACAATTAGATTATGAGCTCCAGATCTCTATGAGGTGATAGTTGATGAGGGCAAAGCCCAAATGAACTATCATCTCATAGAAATCGAGCAGGGGCGGATCTAGGAATTTTCGTACGTTAGTCAAAAAATTTTGGTTCCACTACCCCAGGGGGGAGCATATTTTTTCGGTGGGAATGGGGGGCGCTATTGTTTTTAGCTAGACAATAAAATGAGTGTTTCAGCATGCATAGGAAACACAATTTGCCATATATTATGCTGATAGATATCGTATTACAAACAGCGTAACACCAAACCATGCGGTCAAAGACTCAAAATTTCGACATAACAATTTGTGTAGTATTAATATTTGGTTCGGTCAATAAAAATACATCCGCAATACCTTGCCTGATACAAATATTACAACAAATGCCAATATAACGACTATATAATAATATAAATGACCTTTTGACCACCGCAAATATATGCTAATTCAGCCAAGCGGCTTTTGCCGGCGTGAAATAGACACACTTTGAACTTTAGTAATACTCAGTAATAGTATTAGTATCAGACTATAAACCAATATAAATAGGATCTCTTTTAATAGTATTAATACCTTATCGCTGTACACTTCTTATTTTGTTGACGAGCAACTCTGGGTATGAAAATATCTGCGCCAAAATCTCTCGACAGACTGGTATCGGTGTCATTGATAGCATCTTGGACAAATCTTGTATTCAAAGCGTGCATTATACTCCATCCTCAAACCAATTTGAACCTTTGCGGTCAAGTAGCAATCAGAAATACTTTATTTTCATTTCGTATTGACTGAAGACTGCTGAATACCCCAAGGAGCGCTGCTGAATACCCCAAGGAGCGAATTAGTAAAAAAAATCGAGCCAATGAGAAAGGAGAATATTTCCTTAACCAGCCAATCAGAAAGCTCGAATATTGCCCAAATGAGTCAGACCCCCGCAAACTTTAGTCAAAATTCAAATGGACCAATCAAATGGCTAGAATCCACCTCAGATTAGTCAAAACTCACGCAGATAACCGCTATTTTGACTTTTTTACTGCAGGCTCGGCCGCTGCACGAAATTGATAACTGGAGTATTTTTGAATATTAAGTACTTCACTGTCGGCTGCCGCTGCATGAAATATTACAACTGGACTATGTATTTTTATATCTGCGCAATTTTTACCTTAGTCGCGTGACTAGTTTGACAACCCCTAGATCCGCCCCTGAAATCGAGAGCGAATAATTATAATAATAATAATAATAGCTTTATTTAAACTGCCAAATTGTGTCGGCTGGCACCAAGGTGACCGCTGGTATTAATACAAGTGCAGCTAATATATTATATTATACTAATATTAGCTAAATTAAACTATAATTACAATATTACTACATCTTAATTTTAAAAATACAAATTTACGTTAAGTAGCAACTACGCAACGCTACAGCGATGACCTGCAACATCTAGGTTTAAAAGGTATTTAAAAACAGCAACCTTGAAGGAGCTTAAAGAACCAAGTTCCCTAATGTACTTTGGAAGACTATTCCAATATTTTGCTGCAGAGTACTGGAATGTACTTTGTCCCATTGCAGATTTAGCCTTAGGTAAGTGTAATAGTGTGTTGTCCCTAAAATGTCTACTATGCATGCTCGCTCGGGTGGGTAGATATGATATTAACTGCTCTGGACACTTAAAATTATTTACAAATTTAAAAATCAACTGAAATCGCAGAAAACGCCTACGGTTATACAATGTCAGTAAGCCCAACTTGCCGCACATGTCCTGTGAGCACGATCTCCTGTCAACTTTGAGTACAATTCTCATAGCTTGGTTCTGAAGCCTTTCAAACTTATCGGACACTTGTTTTGTACAGTCCATCCAAACTATACACCCGTAATCAAGGATCGGCATTATAGTTTGTTTATATATACATAGCACAGCGTGTCTGGGTAAAAAGGACGATATTCTGTTTAACAAACGAAGTTTTGGGTAGACTTTCTTACATACATGTGAAAGGTGATCGTTCCATTTCACCAACCCGTTCATAAGTTTGTTTTCATCAGAATTCTTTGGTGACACAGATTTTTTCCACTGTTTTCCTTTAGCCTTTTTGTAGTCTGGAAATGATTTGATCTTTTTGACAGTGGGGAAAAGACCTTTAGGCTTCGGTAGTGAGCCTTGCATATCATAATTTGCACTTGTCCTACCACTGCTAGTACTTGGTCCTGCTTCAGATGTTTCATCTTTCTCCACTACAATAACTTCATGTTTTGCAATTTGAAGACCTACCGATGAAAAATAACAGAAAAAGTCAGGTTTAATTAATCTAGATTCAGCTGACTGATGCACATCATGGTGGTTTATGTATGTAATTGTTGTTTTCAGTACATTTGCTGCTTTTAGCAGGTATTTAATGTAAATATAGTTCAAATTACAAAATTGCTCGAATACTATTTCACATTGTCAAACATGACTTGGTCAAAACAGGACAAAATGGAAACCAGGTTAGACAGGAAAAATTTTCATATCAATTTTTTTTGGCATATTCTATATCAAGTGTAACAATTAATATTCACATGAAATACTCTGAGAGCCAATTGTTCCTGGTTCCCAAGGACATTGACTGGCTCATGGCCAATGGCATGTGCATAGCTAGCTTTAGTGCCACACATATTGCAGGCTCAATTTTTTGCTGGCAGCCATTTTATTGGAAGAGGGACAGGCAAACACTGATCTGAAAACTAGAACTGGACAGAGCATCCTATTGAATTCAATGAGCCAATTCTTGACTAGTCAAATTGTTAGCTGTTTAAATTAGTTATACATGAACTTGAGAAATATAGCTTCCAACAGATCTTCTAATGAGTTTTAGTATAAACACACTAGCTGTCTATTACAAATCCGGTGTTCTGATAGGCTGCGCTACTAATGGTCTATTAGTGATAGACAGCTAGTAGAGAAATCAAAACAAAATTGAAAACAATGGCGGAGAACTCCTGTTTTGCAGGAGTTTCAGATGAATTTTTGACTAATTTACGATAGCTCTATATGGTGGCCTAGCTTTGTCATTCAAAATATCTTAGTAAAAATAAATGAAAATAAAATTAAAAACAAAAAAATTATTTATGGGCAATTCCACGTTACATTCAGATAATTTTTCAGACACAAATCAACTTATATCTCTTCAGCTATAATATGTTGGCACACAATTATTTCTACAATAATAAGTAATTACAGCATTTGCCCTTCATTAAAGGAAAAAGAGTGATGAATAACGTGTATTGTATATTTAATAGCGCGTCCCTAATTTCAATAACACCAATCAAATGTCAATTGTGCATAATGGAAGTTCAAATAAAACACTTCTGTAATTTATACCATATTTTGAAGTTCAAATGTGCGATTCAAAGAACAATAGCATGTAGTGAAGAATCGTTAGTGCGAGTCAAAGAACAATAAGGAAAATTCACATATCATTTGAATAACATTGTATTTTCAATTTAACGAGCGTGTATGCCATTGTACAGTACTGTATATTTGTGCAGAATTGTGACGGTTTGATCCACCTGGGAATGCATGATAAGATATAAAGGGACGTGTACTAGACGATTTAGTCAAAGCAAACGACATGGCAGAGAGACGACATACAATTGCACAAGAAGACAGAGAACAGATTGTATGGGCTTTCGAAGAGCCCGAGCAGGACTATCTTGTTGTTGCCGACACATTAGGTGTAAACCGCTCGACAGCCAGAGGCATAGTAGCACGCTTTATACGAGAGAACAGAGTAGATGAAAGGCCACGTGGCGGGCGTAATAACGTGAAAGTCAATGAAGAGATGAGGCAGTGTCTTGAAGAAATTCTCGAAGAGAATCCAATGTTGACTTTGGAAGCTATCAATCGAAAATTAAGAGAGGAACTCCCGGACCGTCCGCCTGTTCACGTTCGCACAGTTGCGAAACATTTAGACGGAATGTTGTATACCCTGAAGTTGGCACATAGAGTTCCAGCCGACCATAATCGAGCAGATGTAATTCAGCGCCGAAACGAGTATGCTCACTGGTTCCTGGAGGAAGCAAACCTGCACCATACCGTTTTTATTGACGAGTGTGGGTTTAACATTTGGACATCAAGAAGCCAGGGGCGTTCGCGACAAGGCGACAGAGCTTACCGTCAGGTGTGTGGGCAGAAAGGAAGAAACATTACAATATGTTTGGCAATATCTCCAGTGTTTGGGTTGATATATCACAAGATTCAGTCGGGAGGCATGACAGGTGAACTTTTCAACGAGTTTCTGGAGAACACAAACGAGCATTTGGATGAGAATGAAACACACTATCTTATTTTCGACGGTGCGCCCGCCCATCGTCGAGCTGCTCCTCCTGCGGAAAATACCCAAGTTAAGGTTTTGCCACCATACTCTCCATTTTTGAATCCAGTTGAGCAAGCTATCAGTTGTTTGAAAGCGAATATCAAGGCTGACATCACACGTCCTCTGTTCCAGAATCAGATTAATGACAGAAATGCAGCACGAAATGCTCAAATTCCCCTGGGGGAATATCGCAAGCGTGTTTTGGTCACAGCTGCTGAGAGGAACTTGCCTAGCATTACTGTCGAAAAGTGTGCTGCCTGGTTCCGATTGATGCAGTCCTACATGCCAAGATGCCTGGCCAGAGAACATATTCAAGGGTGAACTGAACATGAACTGTTTGTTTGGGTTTTGCATGAACTGTGTCATTGCAGTACGTACACTTGAGTGAAAATACTGTGGTCGAATGTACATGTAAGCAATATTGTACAATAAGTTAATACACCTACTGTTGCGTTAAATTGAAAATACAATGTTATTCAAATGATATGTGAATTTTCCTTATTGTTCTTTGACTCACACTAACGATTCTTCACTACATGCTATTGTTCTTTGAATCACACATTTGAACTTCAAAATATGGTATAAATTACAGAAGTGTTTTATTGAACTTCCATTATGCACAATTGACATTTGATTGGTGTTATTGAAATTAGGGACGCGCTATTAAATATACAATACACGTTATTCATCACTCTTTTTCCTTTAATGAAGGGCAAATGCTGTACAACATCTATCTCATGAAAAAGTTCAATTTACTAAAATCGGCAGAAGTTGGCTTCAATCGGCATTTGAATGTGTGTGACGGATGTTACACAAAATGGACAAAGACTTTTACCACATAATTTCAAATAAATTTTGTCTTCAAACTTTAGTAGACAAGTTAAAATATTTATGATCCAACATTCAACCACAAAGTGAATTAAATATCTTGGAGGGTTTTTACTGTCAATCTCCTTTCCAGGGGGGTGCAGATACCAAAAGGTGGTGTGACGACGTTACGTGACGGATGTTACAAAATGGTCATGTTTAACAATCAACTATAAAATTCTGGCAAAAGCCAAAGTAACTTTTTAATATTGTTATATAGAACATGCAACTTATTTATAAATATATATTAACTTAAACTACTGTATCTACTCAAAGTCTGGGAAGTCATAATGCTCCCGGGCATTCACCAAAATGGGTGGATTCAATCCTTTCACAATTTGATCTCTCAAATAGAGAATTTTGTCTTCTTGTGCAGGCCATTTCCAATATCTCCCAGTTTTGATCATAACTGACACCTCATACTTTTCTCCAACCACTGCTTGAATTTCTGCGTGAAATAACTGATTGTCGTACTCGACCACACACCAACCTGACACTACGAATTCATCGGCGGACTTGTCAGGATCGTTCTTGGCATCTTTGGTCATAGCATAACCATGGGAAATGGAGTCAATTATTTTTATGTGGTGGAATGACTTAATACCTTTCACAAGTGGGGCATCATCAAATACTTCTTTCAGCTGAAGATTGGCATTTCATTCTTCGATTTCATCTGTCTTCAGCTCTACAACATCCACATTGGATACTTGCTTTGCGGTAGCACAGAATGAAGTTGCATCAGTAACCATGGATTTCCTGTTGCTAACATCCATCCAGACCTGTCGTTTCACAGAACCTCCAATGCCATCAACTGGACCTTTGCCATGTGAAGTAGCAAAATAATTCCAGATGATGTTAATCTTGTGTTTCTCTTGAAGCGACAAAATGGCTGCAACAACAAACCGATTCTTAAATTGTGAGGAAGGACCATCAGACCATATGGAAATGGATTTCACGGTTGCAGGAAGAGTGTCGAGGAGGTGATCAATGTAGGACACAACTGTCTCTTTACCATGATTCAATTCATCAGATGCAGTGACTGTCAGGTGGAGCTTACCATCAAACCAAAGGGCTGCAGTGAACAGGCCGACTTGATCCTGTTTCCAGTGGGCACTTTGTATTTCGTCTTGAAACATACATGTGTAGTTCTCTGAGAAGTCAACCTGCAACAAAGCAAATGACTTATAAAAAGTTTGGCAGCTGCGCAAACCAACTTTGCTGGTAGATCATGGTCATACTTTGGAATGATGTGTCCAAATTCTTTGTTTAGGGTGTTGACAGCCATAATGAAGTTCTCATGGTATTTACAGAGACATACATTTCGCGGTAACTGACTACTTAAAAGTACATGCTTTGGTCTTAGTTCACTGAATTTACTCCGTCCTATTTTAATGTCAGGGTTGGATTCCTTAAACATAGCATACACTTCGTTAATTGTTGTGGTAAGATGCCGAGCTTGCACTTTAGTTTTTTCCCCATTCTCACTGCGAATGGTGACCACATCTTTTCTACCAGGTGCCTGGCGATAATTTTAATATTTTTTTGTGACGGATGTTACATAGAATTTGCAATGTCATATTTTAATTAAATAATTATGATTAAAACATTTTTTTTACTAAAAAAACACTTTTTCTTGCAGATACATACCTAATGTTGCTGTATTCATAATATTGCTGATGGGTAGCCCTAAACTACAACATAAGCCAGAATTGAAAAAACTGTTATGATTGCTACTTTAAAAATTTCAATAAATGGTCTTTACTCTCGGACCCATAAAACTCATACTAATCAATATTTTTTTTAATTCTGTCCAATTTATGTTATTTAGGTCTATTCTCCGCCATAATCACTAAAAAACTCATAAAATTAGGCAAAACATTTTTTGGAAAACTATCAACTCTACCATGGAATTGCCCTTGTGTTAAAATAAAATGAAAGTAAATTCAATTTAAAAAACAAATCATTTTAAAATAAAATCTCGAGCAGCCTATCATTGTCATAGTATACCAAGATGCTTTGCGCAAACCACGTGTATTCAAAACTGTTTCAAGATGGCATACTTGCAAAACGTGGAGTGGAAGGATGATGTTTGCCTTAAAAACGATTTCCAAAAATATGTAAAGGAAGACCTTAGAAGAAACGAAATGTCGGATTTTGTAAAACGAGATTACTCGCAATATGCCTGGAGTTTAAGTTCGCTAGACTGCAGAATGAGGCATTTTGACATTCATTACACGAACAGGGATTGACAGTCGAAGATGTAAGGAAAGCTGTGACTAAAGAGATAGAAGGTCCTGGCAAACTACTGGGTTACAGAGCCATGCAAAAGAAACTGAGGCAAGAGCACGAGCTAAAAGTTCCCCGTGACTTGGCTTACGCCATCCTGCACGACCTGGATCCTGAAGGATTACAGGCAAGGGGTGGTGTTGAAAACCCAAAGCGAAAGAAAAAAGACAGATATACCACCAAAGGTCCAAATTTTGTCCACTCACTAGATGACAAGATAAATTAATGGGCTATCAAAATAGCACATTTCCACTTGAAATTTATGGGTGCATAGATACTGGAAGTCGAACAATTTTATGGCTAAAAATTTAGGTTAGCGAATCGGGCACTGGTATTTGCAATACCTGTATGACTCTAGAGTTTTGCCATGGTATTTGAGGATCGATAAGGAGACAGAAACAGGAACAATGGCAACAATGCATGCATATCTACATCAATTGCTTGGAACACCAGATCCTTCTGATATATGGCCCATCAACATCAAATCAGGTGAAGTGTAACCTTGTATTGTTCTGTATGCACCATTAACCAATTAGCTTGCGATGCACCCTATTTTAGTATTTTACTTTGTCTAACGCCAGACGATTTTAATCATCAGTGGTAGGGTACTGCCAGTTAATGTTAGGTGGGCAGGGACAGGGATAAATCAGAACATAGGGAAGGGTATTGAAAAGGTATTTCCTGGGAGTGGGGTATTTGACAATTAGTACAGTCCCTGGTGCCAAGTATTTTAAAATTAATAAAAAATACCAACATATAGTTTAGTTTCGTTTTGTTTAATATGTTTACCAACAATTATAATAATTTATTTATTAATTTGCAGATTGAAAGATGGTGGAGAGAATTGAATGATCGGCTAGAGAAATATTTTAAAGATCAGCTGAGATGGCTGAAAGACCAGAATCATTACAACCCCATGATGAAACTGATAGGTAAGATCAGTCATTAACAGGGCAACATGATGGGGCACCCAGTTTTTGAGGGTGCTCTCAAGTTGAAACTATTGTATGTCCCTTTTTGTATAGAGGAGTGCTCTCAAAAATCTAGAACTGTTGGCTTGTAAATATACTTACAATTACCTATACAGTATGTTACCTGTTACAGTAGTTAGTTTAATGCACATGCCTAATTTCTTTATCAGGTTGTTGCTTGCATTTATCTTCATCCCAATGATGCAATCACAGTTAGATAAATTTAAAGATGTTGTCTGGAACAGCCACAGAATAAGGGAACAAAAGGAGACCAACCTCCCAGCTGGTGTTCCAAACCACATTCATGAATTTCCAGACTGTGGTGAGCAATAGATATTCAGATTCCAGTGGGTATTGCTAATATGTTAAATCAGACTTACTGTCGTTCCAATTTAAGTGTTCCTAAAATATTGCATCAATTCATTACCTAGAGTTTATCAATTCATTCGTTGAAAAATTGATCAACTTCCTGTGTGTGTGAATCGACCAATGGCATCTCATTTCAGTGACTGATTAACCAATTGGGAACAAGTATGCTAGTAAACAGGAAGTTCAGCAATTTTTGAGCAAATGTATTGATCAACTTATGTAATGAATTGATGTAATATTTTAGGAACACTTCAATTGGAACGACAGTAATAATGTAAACACGGAAACACCAAACATATCCACATGAATTACAATCCATCCATAAACTTAAGGCTGATAATGAATTAATAGTCAAACCAGCAGATGTAGGAGGAGCTATTGTAATCTGGCCCAAAAATGATTATCTGTCTGAGGCATATAGACAATTGAATAACCCAAATCATCAGAAAGTTACACATGACCCAACACCTGAAATACTTGCAGAAACTAAATGAAACACACTATCTCCACAAATCTAATATAATAGATAATACAACATACAAATTTCTCACAGTAGATACACAAGCAAGAACGCCACACTTCTATCTTCTACCAAAAATTCACAAATCTAACACTCCGGGACGACCAATAATTTCGGGTTGTGGGGGACCAACTGTCAAGTTAGAACAATATGCTGACTACCTCCTCAAATCACTTTTAAAACATATACCATCATATGTACAAAACACCACTGACTTTCTTTGCAGAACCTTTTCCCTAAATCAAAATTTACCAGACAACATCATACTCATTACCATTGATGTTAGAAGTCTGTATACCAACATGCCTAACATTATAACCCCTGAATTAGAACGATCAGTTGCTAACATTCTGTCCCTTGTACTGAATAAGAACTCTTTTGCCTTTAACAATGAACACTACCTACAAATACATGGCATTGCCATGGGGTCACCCACGGCACCCACCTATGCCAACAAATTTATGGCAATGCTCGAAAGGAAGGTCTTATACCAATTGAATGGATAAGATTTATAGATGACCAATAATTACATGCCTCTTTACAAGCTTTTCAGTACAGCGTGACCAGTCTCGTATGAGCCTGGGGCACATTTTTATGCACCACAATTTACACTTATAAACACACATAGACTTTACATACACTATAAGTTCAACCTTTATTTTTTACTTCTCACATACTCTCATTTCTTTAGGTTTACATTCATATAAACATTTTAATTTTATAGTTTTTTACATACGATAAATTTTTGCAGCCAACACGTGGCCAATACATGATCATATTTCACACTTAATTTTTACAATTTCGCAGCTTACTCAGAGGCTGTTGTTACACTCGTGTTGCTGTTGTTACACTCGTGATTATGCATTGACTACTATGCAAATAATTTTTTCTCCTGTAGGTTTTCAAGTAACAGAAGAGCAGTTGCATGAAGTGGCAGAGCAGTCAGGAGTTCTTGACCTGAACAATTATTTTTTGTCTGCTGAATTCAGAGCTGCATGTCAGGAAGTTGTTCCATTCCCAGAATTAGTGGAACCACACAAGTGTTCAGATGCCTTTGTCTATCTTAAGACAAACATTCAAATGCCAAATTCTCTTTAAATCATGTAAAGCAACTTTGCTCGACAATGACATGTACATACAAAATCAAATATAGCCTACCTTATACAGTATGATAATACTTGATGTTGTAAAACTGTATTAAGAACTTTCTTGATTGTGGCCACTGCTATCTTGCCATGTGTGTGTGGTTTGCTCTTTCAACTCAACCATGTGTGTGTGGTTTGCTCTTTCAACTCAACACATAAATGCAAGCCAATACTTTGTATGGAATTAAATTAATTAAAGTAATGCACTTGTCTATGGAAACCCTACCTCCAGGGAAAAAAGGGGCATAAGATTTTTCAACAAAATAAAGAAGATAATTATCCTATCCCCTGGGGCTGAATGTGCCCCAGCTTTCCTGTGACCAAACACATAAATCCATATGCCACATGAGGACTTTTGGGCACTGAATCCCCAATCATTCCCATATATGTAATGTCTCTCTGATGTGCGGGTTTCCAATGATAAGTGCACAACAACTCTCTACACACGGTTTTTGAGACATTAATCATACCACATGTGCAAGTTGGTTAAACTTGTTAATTATTGTGTTAATTTACTGCATTACCAGGTATTAATCATACCTACAAGCTGAGCTCCCTGTAAAAAAACCTGACACATAAGGCTACTAATAATTTTTAAGACTGTTAAATAAAAAACTTCAAAGGCTATTATATCTGATTAATAAATATATTTAAATGTTTGTGTATTTCCAATTACACACCTAATATATAGTACAATTATAAGAACACCAAGAAACAAAACAAAACAAAATGTTTGTGCATTTCAGATTAAATCGTCAAAGTTGGATATTTGCGTTAGGTAAGAATACTTTGTATACTATTGTTATTAAAATTTATTTTTTATTCTCCTTATCTTCTACATGGCGCCCCCGAAAGTTTTAGTTTTAGGTCATTCATTTGTACGTCGACTTAAGTCAGATCTGCATGTTCAGTCAGACTCACGAATGTCCCCAACATTTAAACTTAACGGGACAGCCCAAGTTTATATGCATGGTATTGGCGGTCGCACGGTTTGTAAGGTGCGGAAACATGATATTGGGGTTGTAGCACGCCTCTCCCCAGAGATCGTCATCTTGGAGATTGGTACAAATGATTTGTCCTTTTTACCACCCGAAGTGGTGGGTTCTGAAATTGAGGAATTGGTTTCTTTGTTGCAAAATACCTATTCCGTCAAAGTTGTGTGTGTTTGCCTGCTAACTCCGCGCAATCGTAATGAAGTTTTCAACGAGAAACGAGTCATTGTTAACCAATACTTAAGCGTTGTGTTAGAACATATGCCGAAAGTTTTTACTTGGTTTCATCGGGTTTTGCACGGCCATCGGTAACACCGTTTCTTCGAGATGGGGTTCATTTCAACAAAATCAGTCAATACCACTTGTATCGAAGTTATAGGGGCGCCATTCTAAAATCTCTTAGCATGCTATAGTTTTATAGCATACATTGTATATATAAGTTTATTACGAATGAATTTCTCCTGGGGAGCTACATCGGGTTATATATGATTATATACTAGGTTCTTTTATATGGTTAGATCATATTACATGTTACAGGCTTGTTTTCCCCAGCGTATTTTATCTTATGCCAGGGTTTCTTAGGTTTCTGCCACTTTTGTGGTTTTTATTTTAACATTATGCCTGTAACGTTTTTGTTGGTGATAATGGATCAGTGGTGCGGCGATCTTTTACGATCTGCCATGCTGATCCTGCCGACGTTATTACTAGGTCTACTTAATTCTAATAGATTTATGAATTTATATATCTGTTTTTCATTTATGCGTTTTTATCCTTCAAGTTTCAACACTAATGTACGTCACTCTCTGCGAAACATGTATGTTGAGTATAATTATACTGCCTTTTCAAGTTTTGTTTTCTAGGATGCCTCCCATTCGCCGACAAAGGCGTATTGCTTCTTCCACTGCCACTGGTTCTCAGGCCAACGAACAACATCAAGCAAATGCACCTCGACACGGTTTACGCTCATGTGCTAACCGCGGTGAGTCTAGTGGGACAGCCAGCGTTCCTGCCGCTACAATCTCGGCAGCGCCTGTCGTGTCAACAGCTACACCAACAGCGGGTCCATCTTCTCTGCCTGGTGATCTGCTCGCAACACTGGTTTCGTCGGTAACAGCTGCGGTTACACAACAGCTTGCGACGCTCCTACCGACCTATTTGGCTGCTCCTTACAGCAACGTCCGAGACACCACCACCTACGACCTCTCCTGCTGTTCCGTCCACCTCCTGTATGAGCGCAACTGCTTTGGTCAACAACGCACTTGCTGAAGTACACTCCAATATATCAGATCAAAAAATTTCTACAATTGGCGTTGGCGCACACGCATCGTTCTCCAACGCCCATTCCCTCTCACCTGCTGCCGGAAAATTGGCAAATATAGTTTCTAATTTGGCTCAATCCAGTCTCCAACCGTCTTCTGTACCAACATATAAATGGGCATGGACACTGTTCACGCAATTCCATATAAAAATATTTAATAACAGCTTAGTAGCTTTGCCTATATCACCTTCAGTAGTCGCATTATTTATCGCTTACTTGTTTGATCTCAAGTATGTGCCATCAACAGTAAACACATATGTGTCTGCGATTGGTTATTCTCATCGATTGTCAGATTTACCTGATCCGACGAGAGTGTTTTACATAATTCAAATACTTAAGGGGTATGGTAAAAAAGGCTTCCACTTAGACAGTCGGTTGCCTATAACACTTCCAATTCTCAACCGCATTATAGAGGCTTCGCCTCACATTGCTGGCTCTCAGTTCCAGATATGTAAATTTAAAGCGATGTGCTCTTTAGCATTTTTTGCTTTACTGCGGATTGGAGAAATAACAATGACAACATCAAATAACCTACTCCTTCAAATGCATCAACTCTCGCGTATATATGACACGAATAATCAGATCGCTGGCATGAAATTAACTTTTGAAAATTTTAAACATAATTACAACAAGCGGCCTTTTAGTTTAGAACTTTATTGACAAACAACAAGTTGTCCAGTGCAGTTATTGAGTCAGCCTGGTGCTATTTTTATTTCACACCTTGGTAATCCAGTATCGCGTGATGAGTTTGCTAATCAACTTAAGAGGGTTTTTCGTTTTTTCCGCATCCTATGCCGCTGAGAACAGGTATTCTGATGCGCAAATTCGGACGTTGGGTCGTTGGAGATCAAACGCATTTCTGAAATATTTGCGCATTTCGACTTTGTCAACTTAAGCTGGGTACGATTATGTCATGTATGCGCATGCGCCATTGTCTGGGTCATCTAACACTTTATAACCTATTCATTTGAGCGTAATTAGCATGGGCGATCACGCTATTTTCCTCGGGATTTTTGCACAAGACACAATTTCTCTTGTTAAAGCCAGAAAACTATGTTACTTGCAAGGGCGGTGATGTAGATTCTTTAAGTTTTTGTGTGTTGGGCAACCATCTCGATTTCTTGTCATTTGACCCTCGACTCGTATAATTGTATTTGCCTGTTTAGTAAGGACAAACGCGGCAATCCAATTACTATACTCTGGCTGGCGCGGCAATACTACAGGGTGTATAAAAAAACGGCAAATACCATAATTTGTATGCACGAGATCATACATTAGAATTTCAATGGCTGTGCAAATAATTACGCTTCTGGGATTTGAAAAGCACACAAAGTGAATTAAAATTAGTTCGACTACGAATGGCTCAGCTAACAACAGAGCAAAGAGTATTTCTTGTTTTAAAGTACGCCCAAACTCAAAACTTGACAGCAGTTATTCGTAAACTGAGCCATTCGTAATCGAACTCATAAGTTTAATTCACTTTGTGTGCTTGTTTTGATACCCCTGGGAAACGTATTTTCAAATCCCAGAAGCGTAATTATTTGCACAGCCATTGAAATTCTAATGTATGATCTTGTGCATACAAATTATGGTATTTGCAGTTTTTTTGATACACCCTGTATATCCGTCTCACTGACCTTATATATGTTCAGTGTCAATTAATTAATTATATTTTATCGATTCCAGTACATGCACTTATTATTGTTGCAGCCTGCAAGGGCGGCTGCGTTTACACATTATACTAATATAAATTGCGCATTGCCTTTGTAGCATGTGTGGTAGGACTTTCGACACTATTTCGCAACGGCTAGCAAGGGCAGCCGTCGGCACTACTCGTCAGTCTTATCATTATAAACTAATAGTACATGCATTCATTCTCCTTGGGGTGGGGTTCATCTCGGCTTCGCCTCGATGATTTGGCGATGTTTACCTCCACCCTTTTCTTGGCACAAACATTAGTATTTTCAAACATATGTATTAATAAATATTGATTTGTTTTACTTAAATGAATAGGCTAGGAGGATTGTTACTCCTAGCCAAGTTATCCAAAACATTACTATTTTCAAACATATATGTATTAATAAATATTGTTTTGTCTACTTAAATAAATCGGCTAGGAGGATTGTTACTCCTAGCCAAATTATCCCAAAACTGTGGTATCTTTAATGCTTGTCAAATGCCCAGAAGCTTCGGAGAAAGAATGCATATACAATAAGCGGAGGTTACAATGGCAGTTTGTAATTTACAAGATATAAATCACATTACATAAAACAGAATATTTGCGAAGAAAATAAGGAATTTATGTAATGTGGTTTATCAGAACGAAATCTACTTTATCTAATAGTTTAATAACCAGGAAATTAGAACTGGTAAGAAGGTGCTAAGAAGCTTAGGTAAATTTCCTAATTCAATAAGCTTGGCGCCGCCATATCTAAAATAGAGCACGCAAATTGGCACGCAACGCGCCAACGTGGGTGAGAGGTGTGGTGCGAGCACTACATAAAGAACAGGTACAGCAAACAAATGCAGCATGTATACCACAACTGTGCTGATATAAAGACATCATCGTCAAAGTTGGCCCACCCTCCTCCCCAGGACCATCACCCATCTGAATAATTAACTTTAGACAATGGACAGCTTAATCCTATATATTATACTTATATAGATTACACTATTGTGACGTTTATTATATTAAGTTCCTCATTGACATTTTATCACATAAGGGTTGGCGATGTTTACCTCCACCCTTTTCTTGGCACGAAACATTAGTATTTTCAAACATATGTATTAATAAATATTGATTTGTTTTACTTAAATGAATAGGCTAGGAGGATTGTTACTCCTAGCCAAGTTATCCAAAACATTACTATTTTCAAACATATGTATTAATAAATATTGTTTTGTTTACTTAAATAAATCGGCTAGGAGGATTGTTACTCCTAGCCAAATTATCCCAAAACTGTGGTATCTTTAATGCTTGTCAATTGCCCAGAAAACGAAGCTTCGGAGAAAGAATGCATATACAATAAGTGGAGGTTACAATGGCAGTTTGTAATTTACAAGATATAAATCACATTACATAAATAGTACAATTATAAGAACACCAAGAACAAAACAAAACAAAATGTTTGTGCATTTCAGATTAAATAGGATGTCATAGTAACTGTTAGATTGTCCCACTTTTGTTCTATAACTTGCTATATTTGTTTAGAGAAGTTACTGTAACCCTAATACCTCACAGTATTTATTGCAAGCATGAAATGCAATAAAATTGTCAATTGCCATTTTTGATAGGTTGCTTGCACAGAACATAACTTTCCCACCCTCCATTAATTCCACTGATGCTACCTCGGGATTGTACAGACTGGAACCACTTCCCTGGATGTCGACAACCATCAGCTTTTTCTCTGACTTTTCATACGAAAAGTGTGCAAGGCATTCAGCTTTTTGACCAAACTCGTCATTTAGTAGTGCGCACAGTTCACCAGTGTTGTTCTACCTCCTCCACAGGCGCTTTAATTAGAGCGGGCTTGGAAAATTAGGGAAGGGACGCACGGGCGGCATAAAAAATGCGGGTAAGGCGAAGGGAAGCGCCTGCTGACTAATGTTCTCAAGATGGCAGAAGCTATTCACCACTTATTTGACTATAATCGTCCGGAGAAAGAGTTTGTTAATGATTCTTATGAACGTAGGCTCTTACAAAAGGCTAAGGAAGGTGGGAAAGTACTTTGCCCTAACTGTCACGCTTCTGATGCGCATATATACTTTTAGATTTGTTATACATATTTGTTATTATTTTGCATATAATTTTCCTTTCAAGTTAAACATATTCGTAGTCAAATACATACTCATACTACATACTGAATGACACATTAATTATGTCGACATCACTATCACTGAAGTCAATTGAACCCTTCGCATTTTGAGTGCATTTTTCGGTGTTGTCGCCCATCGAGACTGAGGACAAAAACACTTTGATTCAACGTTTCATATTTCGATTAATATGGATCATATTTCAGCAATAACGTTTAAAATATACCCATCTAGGATGGAAAACACGAAAATATATCGTTTTACGCTGTGATGGGCAATATTTCAGGCAGATTTTTTTGGATTCCCGATTGTCGACATTTATGCCTGATTTTCGACCATTACTTGGCAGGCCCTTCGTCTACTCTTTCCCCTGAAGCAAAATATCACCCGCCCGCGGGAAAAAGGGCCTGAGGAGGAGGTAGAGTGTTGTTGGTATACTTAACGAACTCGCAGATATGAATTCCTCGATGGTGACAAATTCATTCTCCATTTTCTCCAAGAAAATATCTGTGTATTGAAACATCTCGCTGAAAAGCTCTTGTTTATTTGCTTTGGTAACAGCCATGGAAAGCTTATATAAGCCATATTGGCTGCAAGATGATGCACCTGGACGACCTTCTTAGTGTGGCTCTCTGCTGTTTCTCCCATATCCTCGATTGTTTTAAGAGTATTTGGCAGGTATTTCTTAATAACCCACGATTTGCTTGCAAACTTTCTGTCATGAGTGGTAGCTTTGTAAGCCTCGCGGAAACTACCAAATATGCAAAAGGCGTCTTTGCCAAGGTGAACTCCACACAATATGGTTGCTGAGACGAAGACATTGCTTCAAGGTCAAAGGTGAACACGTCAATCAAAGTTGTTTTTACACTGGTCTTTCCCAAATTCATAATTTCTGATACCGAAATACTCCCTAGTATTTACGGCGGAAATTTGGCACAGATTTCGCCGGCGAACCAACGCATGACACATTAGCTTTTTTTGGCTTTGGTTCAGAGGTGTTTTCAGCTGCACCAAGTACTTCAGTGTCTGTGCTCTCGATGAAACAAATGTGGATCACTTTAGTATCGGGGAGTTGTTCTAAGGATCGGCAAGACGGACCTTGGTCTCCGGCAAGAACATCACACACTTGACCACTACCAACCACGGATGCAAAGTGCTTCTCGCACAAAGATTTAATATTGTGTATAGTCATCTCTTCGTTTGGGAAGGCCACCAACTCCCTCGGACCAACTCTCGAATATTTCTGTGCTTTTCCCGACACGGACGAGCTCAGTCATTGGACAACAAGTTCGCCAGAGTTTAAAACGGATCTTTCATTTCTTTTCCCCTTTATCAGTCGCCTTTCCACGATTGTTTCCACACTTGGTTACTCATGGCGGTCTTGAGTCAGGTCTCCGTATTCTGTGGTCAGGCGCTAAATACACATGGTTTGCGCAAAGCATCTTGGTATACTATGACAATGATATGCTGCTCGAAATTTTATTTTAAAATGATTCGTTTTTTAAATTGAATTTACTTTCATTTTATTTTCATTTTAACATAAATATTTTTTTGTTTATTTTTGTTTTTAATTTTGTTGTTGTTCATTTTCACTGACAAAGGTAGGCCACCATAGTTCTATACCGAGAAAGAATAAAACGTCCAAAATATGGCATGGTAAGAATACAGATATAATAACACAGATATAATGACAAAACCATTTTTCATGGTTCAGTTTTCTATATTTCGCTTCAACAAAAACCGTATATTTTTACCTTCGGAGTGGTTTGCAAGCCAGTCAAGATTTACCACACCCGTGGAAGAGATGCCCAAAGATGAGCTTAGTCAATCCTTCAGCATTTTTACGCTGCTGTGAGGCAAAAAGACGATAGTGAATTTAAAGTTTCATAGCTTCGAACAATACGTGCAGCAATTGACCGCTATTTAAAACATTAAATGCTATCTGCAAGCAGATGACAAGAGAAGGCAAAGTCGGTCCAGTTGTCCACAAAACTCCTATAACAAGTGAGCAACTGCAGAGGCTGTATACAACTGGCCAGCTTGGCAAAAACGACTCAAAAGACACCCGCCAGCTTCTACAAACAGCTTGGTTTTATGTCACCTAAAAGGGGAACGGTAAAAGGGGACGAGAAAATCAAAGGAAACTGACGAAAGACATGCCAGTTCTCCGCACTAAAGCACAAGGACGTCGGTACTACGAACTTCGTCGGGACTCCTTGATATCGACAAAGAACCACCAAGGAGGTCTGAACGATAACAGCGACGAGTCTGACGGCAAAATGTTTGCAGTAGCAAATTCAAGTCTGTCCAGTAAGAACCCTTGAAAACTTTGTGAGCCACCTCAATCCCAACCAGGAAGTTTTGTTTCAGCACGCAAGAGAAGTTTGTGCCAATTTTCAACCGGACAAAGATGAAATCTGGTACTGCAATTCTCCCGTCGGAGAAAACACGATGGCAAACATGATGAAGAACATGTCGAAGGCAGCCGGTATAGTCCCACATCTAACGAACCATTGTGTTACAGTTTTGTCGGATCATAACGTGGAGGCTAGACACATCAAAGCAGTCACTTCAATCGAGTTGTTACAACTCCAGGGCCTCTTTCCAGCGAAAGAAAAATATGTCCAACATCTTGAGTTGATTTGTCTCTGGTGACAAATCTCCCCCTCAGTCTGGTCAGGTTTTAGCCATCGAAAGCAGTTCTAATCAGTCCACAGAGTTTGTCCAACCATCATCTCATACTGATGGACAAATCAGTCTCCAAAACCAAAGCACATTCCAGATGCAAGCCCCACAGTCCCTCAGCTTCCATGACTGCACGGTGTCGATCGTAAACAACAATTACATGCGTTGAAATCAGATCCAGAACTTAAACTTTAGGCGAACTTCGTTTCAGAACTTAACCTTTAGTTCTCTTCAGTTGGCATCGATTGCCATTTTTAGAGTGTTTTGATTGCATCTGAGACCTTATACATTTTATAAAACGTGTTTACGTCGGTGATAGCGGTTTAAAATTACCAAATAGTTTGCTCGTTTTGAAACGTCACATTTACGTAATCAGCTCGCCTGAACTCACACGCATGTAAATATTTGTATATATTTTTAAATTATAAATTATTAAAAGCAATATCTTGTCCAACTACTTTGTTTATACTAAAACAATTAGACAACTCGTTGTCTATGAGCATAGACAACTCGGGCTCGTTGTCGAATTGTTAATTAGAACGTTTTAAACACCACATAATTAGGTTTATGGCAACCATATTGATGTGACTTCATTAGTTATTCACTGGCAAATTTAGGAAGAAAGTGAAGCCACTGATGATAAATTCTTAATATTTGTTCTTTCCCACCAATAACTAGAAACTTATAGAAGCTCCTTAAACATGTCCCCAACGCTGCAGTAGATTTGTGGTGATCACACCAATATGGCCGCCATTGGCTTCATTTATGCATAGCAGATCACTATCCAGTCCTTGTTTTCAGATCAGTGGGACAGAACTGCCTTGTTTGTTCAGGGAAGGTTTGAATTTGGAAATGAGAAGCAGATCATGAGTTCATCAGAGGAAGGGCAAGAAGACAGAATCTTAAAGTCATTGAGAGAAGCAGTATAGAACTTATAGCCTGGAACTTTGGCATTTTTTGCAGTGATTTTAATTCTTAACCAGATTTGGTAATTTTCTCCCCTTGGTTTGGTAATTGCCTTATTAGGCCGTCTTATGTAAGTCGCGACTTATTTTCTCCGGTGTAAATGGCCTATTGACTATCGGTAATCCGTCAAATATCTTAACCATCCTTTGAAAATCCTTGCTTCTCTTATCTGTTTCTTATTGGAAATATATCAAAGAGCCTGTTCATATGATCCTGCTTACCGAGATGTCTCGCCTACCTATGATCTCGCTTACCTAGTACTTTTACTATAAAAATTTACATCACGTTCATATGAGAAAACGGGCTGGCCCGCTTGGCGAGATCTCGCCTCTGTGAGCTGAGACAATAGGTAGGCGGGATGAAAAATATTCCATATGAACACGACAGCCCACCTACGGGGATGAAATCGAAAACGATTACGTAGTTTTATGTTCGTTTTACAATCAAGCATGAAATATGTTGCTAAACCAATGCTTTTTATTGCTAAATAAAAAGCAACAACAAAATCGTTCAAATATTTGTATGGCATGCATGAAATGTGCATGTTTTGCAGCGCTAATTATAGAACAACATTCTCTGCAAGCGGGATGGAAAACTCCATATGAACACACAGAAATATTCGTCCCGTTAGGCCAGACGTCTCGGCAAGCGGGATCATATGAACAGGCCCAAAAATGGAATTTATCGCTATTTGTCGCTGAACTTTCTATTGGGTAATATAGAAACAACGAAAAAGCCTGACGCTGATCTTTTAATACCTTTGTATAAATTGTTTGAAATAGACAATTGGTCATACAATATGAATAATTAATATGAATTTGCAAGCGTGTCTTACCTGCTCTGCAGTTCACACAAAAATTGGAAGTAGTTGGCTCTACCTCTCATCCGCAATTTGAACAAAACATATTTTTGTGTCAGAATTATGTTCTTTTACTCATGGTTCTTTGTGAATTCACTGATATGTACTAAGACTGGATAGTGCATCTATTGTTTAGAGTTGAAGCCGGAAGTGAGTCGTGTTTGAGAGCGGCCGCCATGTTTGTCAGCCCCAGATGGCAACAGATTTTTATATATTTCTATTGCGGAATTTGTAGTTCTTTTTAAAACGCTTGTTTCTCTTGGACCTTAACAAACCTTGTCTCAGGAAAAGAATATGCATCATGAATGTCTCGAAAAGTAAATTTGAAGTTTTTAACCCTGAATCGCAGAGAAAACGAATGTTTTGAGTCGTGATAACGTGCCATGAGTGAGATATGAAACAGACTCGTCAATGGACGCCAACAGGAGAAGGATTATATGATATTTAAACATTGGACCATTTAGTTAACAATATAATACAGACTCAGAGAACAAATGTCCAGCGACAAATCTGAATATTTACTTCGCAAACTTGACGAACTTAAATGGTTACAACGGCGATCATGCTGACAAGTTGCAGTGGTAAGTTTTGAATATTTATGTTATGGTTGTCAAAATATAATTCTACTATTCTGTTAGTACTGTAAGTGTTGGAATGAGTTTATATTTGAATCATATAACAAATCCATTAATCTGTGGCTGTGCTGTTTATACATTGATCCCAGGAATTGTATCTTTTTACCAATTTGTTAGCAGTTTCATGCTTTTGTTGCATTTGGTGGTTGTATTTTAGACTCATAAGCTCAGCTAGGGAACTGTCTGAAGAGCTCAATCAGATAACATTTATTGCTAGTTGAAAAGAACCAAATTGCTTAACTTGTTTCAGATTTTATGGGATAAATTTCCTGTGGTTTCCTTGCCATTGCAACAATTTATTGTGGATTCATACATGTAGTCATCTAGTTATGTGAATATTATAATGATTTGCCAGCATTCTTTGAAAGCATTTTCCACCTTTTTTTTCACAAACATTAAGGATGCTCTGTGAAGCTCTATATAAATTCTCCTTTTCTTTTATTGCAGGAATTGGGAAGACAGAATCAGGGTCAAGAACATTGCAGCACTCATGGCAGGGGAGTTTCTTCTGGACTCTACTGATTATTTTCATTTTTCTAAAGATACTAAAATATTACTGTCAAATGAAGCAAAAAAGAATCATAACTAATTGCATGTGTATAATTATCCTAGTTTAATGTTTTTACAATACAAATTGCATGCATGTAATTATCCTAGTTTAATGTTTGTAAATATCCTAAAATATTTCTGCTAAATGAAGCAAAAGAATCATAACTAATGGCATGTGTATAATTATCCTAGTTTAATGTTTTTACAGAATTTATATTCTATTTATATATATTACTAATATTTATTGTAACATTCACAGATGAAGAACTACTTTGTAGATATACTGTGAATAAAGCATTATTATTATTATTATTTGTTACTTTCAAATTTGTGAAATAAACTGTCTTGTGAATATTAATACTGATCAAATAAAGATGCAAGACTTAATTGCTACAATTGATGCTTATTTTTTTGGATATTAAAACTACTTGCTAATGACATGTTCTTGAAAATGTTGGTTTATTAATTATTCCTTTCAGTTTTATCTCCCAATTTTCTTCATTTTGAACAGTCAAATGCACAACACTCTGATGATCCAGTAGTGGCAGAAGATGGGTTAGATTGGGAAGGCTAGCCAAATTCTAGGGGAGGGGGCTAGATATATTCTAGGGAAAATTTTGAAATCTGGAGTCTGACCTGAAACCTTGCTGGTGAAAGTTTGACCTGAAACCAGGTCATTTTGTTAATCTTCTGGTGGGAAAATATAAGCAGATATAGGTCATAGCATCCAGCCCCAGGGATTGAGTTGACATGTAGTGAAACATTCATGTAACACCAACACATAAATACACCTCAAGGATTGAGATCCTCAGCATTGGGCTTCATTGATATAGAGTGTGGT
Source organism: Trachythela sp. YZ-2020 (assembly GCA_016169945.1). Taxonomy (NCBI): domain Eukaryota; kingdom Metazoa; phylum Cnidaria; class Anthozoa; order Malacalcyonacea; family Clavulariidae; genus Trachythela; species Trachythela sp. YZ-2020. Next base: position 4,451,872 of record JADLSH010000393.1, on the reverse strand, counting down.
TGATCAACCATAGTTTGATATATAATGAAAATACACAAGGCAACAACATTTGAGTTGTTAAAGATATTTAATGAAATAATTTAACAGAACAACGATAGTGTCAACAGCAATTTCTAGACTTGCATATTGACTCTTGATAATCGATGTACGAGGCTTCAAAACATTCACAATCTTCACATTTGTATTGTCTTAAATACACCTGAAACACAACATATAAAAACTATTTTGAATATTTTAAATATGTACAGATATTTTCAAAGCAACTTTGGCCACAAAACATATGGCACACATTTCTTCTTGCATTTCATTTCAGATGTCAATGACATGGCTCCCTTTTAGTTTTATTCATAAGCAATGTGACTCAGCTGGTCAACATGAAAGGTTCAAAGAACCGAAATACTTTCAAACTAAAGGCTTGGCCATAAATAAATATGTCATGTCTAAAATTCAAATCACAGTAATGTATGAACTGCAAATCGGCCGCGTGCAAGCTTATTAAACCTACCTAGTACTGGCTCAAAAAGTTTAACAATTAGTCCTGCAGTACTCTAAGTAGTCACTGATTGTTTTATTATACAAAAAGAATTGAATTACATTGTAATCTGTGGAGTATAGTGATGTGTTCGGACGGTCAGTCGCCTAACTCTGACATTCCGTCAAAATTGGTGATCAAAAAATCGGTGATCAAAATGATCAATTACTGACGATTTAGTTTCTTTCAACATTCAAATGTTCTTCATATTTCTATGATGATTGCTTGTTCTTGAAATACTAGATTTGACTTGATTTCTTCACATACTTCGTGAGTATAAAGCGCAGACCCGAAAAAATGTCAATTTCACAATAGAAAAGTATAGTATTCACTCCTCAAGTCAGATGTGATTTCCATATTTTGTTTATAGTTTGTTTTGATTAAGTCCATCTGATTGGTTTATTTTTTATCAGGTGATAGCTTTTGTATTCACTATAAAAGCACATGTTTTTCCTGGACCCATTGGGGAAACAGTACATCCCGTGTGCGGAGAGAGAGGGTGCGCAACATGATTCAACATGGTCAGTGGAAAGATTTAGGGAACTCAAACATAAAGTTCCCATTTATCCCTTCGTTTCCTTAACCTCGTGAAGTTGACTGACAGCTAGTTGACAATAGCAAAAGTTGCAAAAATACACCAGTCATACTATTAAATCTTACTAATTTACATTATTACCACTTATTTAGCCTTTAATATCATATAAGAACATTCACAGCTAAATAAAACGCCCGGGAACACAAAACAATAACATTTTGCGTAATTGCATTGCAACATATTTCTTAGTAATTTGAGTAATTTGTATTCAATAATCAACACTTAGTCTCAGGCACGCAAAAGTTTCTTGGCATACTATGCGCATAATTTTTTGCTCTGTAAAAGGAAATCTGAAAACACCTTTGCATACGCCATAAAATTCTGCTTATTTTTAATACTAGACACTCTTATTCATTTTAAAATGCAAAAATTTTATCGCGGATTTTATGCGCTGGCTGACAATAGAATGTTGTCTCAGAATATTGCATGAATTGGTCGCTCGTATACAATGTATAGAATTTTGTTCACCGTAGATGAGAAATCCAAAAGCACCATCGAATTCTACTTGAAATTCTATACAAAGATAACCTAGTCTGCCCTTTTCAATAAAAAATCCTAACAACATATTAGGACTTCAATATCCTTAACAATTTCTCATATAAACCAATTTCCGAAAGACTTATGTTGCTACAGAACATTTTGTAAACAGAAAATTGGCATTTTAAATCTCCACCGCGCCTACTGCCAGCAATGAAGGAAGCCTCGGCGCTCAATATCTCTGAGAGGTTTTACCTCCGCCCAGAGACCTCCGCCAAACACTAAGGGAAAAGCCAGGGAAAACCACGGAGGGAAAATTCCTTTTTGAAAAATGGCACGAACAAATTATTGGGGATATTCAGGGTTATTATGGATCATATGCTAATTTATTCTAAAGATTTCCACTGACCATGTTGGAGCGTGTGCACACCCTCTCTCTCCTTCTGGGATGTAACGTCTCCAGACCCATTCTACTAACTTCCAGACGAAAGGCCTTCGCTCGAAACGTGGAAGTTCTCATTGTATTTTTCAGGTAATTTTACACAACAGTCAACCGCCGTAAATACTTAAATACATTACTTTACTACGCAATTTGGTATGGAATTCCTAGAGATCAATTCAATTGACATGACAATTTAAAAATATCCAGAGCGGCCAAAACTGAATCGCAAGTAATTTTCAATATTTATATTTATCTTAAGTTTTTTATAGACTTTCAGTTTACCGCTATCATCGTTCTGGTGAACCTGGTCTTTCCTAAATTTACTAAATTCATAATTTAGTATATCATTTAAACAATGGCAAAAATCTCCTCTTATTAAAATCTTTAATTTCTACTTTACACATTTTTAGCAGATATTCAATGAAAATTATTGTTTTTTTATTCATACTCAAACAAACATTTCTAGCTTCGCCAGCTAGTGTATTATTAAATATGAATCCAGTATTTGACTACAAAGTGGAAATTTGACTGAATAATGGGACTTTTCCTAATTCAGCATAAATAGCCAGATTTGTTGTTTTTTTAGTGTACCCCAAGAATTCGTTTGTAGAATCTTAGTTGAATTCTTTCAAGATGAATTTAGTCTACCAATCATATAAGGTCCCCATATTTCACAGCCATATAACAGAATGGGAATTATCATCATGGCACATTTTAAAAGTTAGAATTTTTTTAAAAGGTTATTGTATGCTCTTAAAGCTTTATTGCATAATACTTTTTGAGCTTTCTTAAAGTTTCCAGAAAAATGAATGGTAATTCCAAGATAACAATATTCATTTACTTGCTCTAGGGCCTCGTTTTCGTAGTACCATTTTGTCAAAACATACGAACGTCTCTGAGCTGTTGTTCCAAATAATAAGTGTTTGTTTAGGTCTTTTAATCCTCATTACGAAATTTAAACAAGAATGATGAGAAAATTCAGTTGGGTAATCTATTGAAAAACTGCTGATAAGTGGAAATAGGTCATGTGACACAACAGCGTAATCCACTACACTTGATCCCATTATAGTTATTACAAGTAAATTGTCCAATTAAGTCACCTTTAGTCCTACCATTCAAGGTAATTAAATCATTTTCGATGCATAATTCAACTAACGATCTTCCGTAATTGTTTATATTAAAATCTCTCGCAAAACGTTTACTTATATAAATTTCCCTCATTTAGAAATGGGTTTACCTGAGTAAAATGGTCTAGATTACCTGTTCTAGCCAGAGGAGGTTGGACAGCAGGCCGCAAAGCATCATGGGTAACAAGCGTGTGTTTCCACATGCAGCCTCATTGATGCGTTGACTGTCATGAAGTCAACATCTTAGTCTGCCGGCCAAGCTATCGAACGGTGCAAGTTATGGCAACTTCGTGTTAGAAGCTGGCAACAAACATATTCATACTCAGATAGATGTAGAGAAAAAGGTTTGAGTTGTTGCCAAGCCGAAAAATGAATTTTTAAGTGAAAAATCGAGAGTTTTTAGGCCGCCTTCCTGCAACGTTGTGGCAACTAAACTTCAAACGATTGCCGAAAATCATGTTGCTATGCTACAAGTTTATTTGTTCTGATTGGTCATCAATAACGTTCGCTTAATTAGTCAACCAATGAGCGAAAGTAAAAGTGTGTGCATTACGATTTCAGCGATATTTAGGTAACTTTTTTCGTGTTAAAGCCATCTACACTCCATAAACATATTGTACTTCATTCAGCGACACTGACTTGGCCATACTCAGGTGCGTTAATGACTGGGTCAAAAAGTTATTAGTTTCCAGTGCCTATTGGGAAAGTAGCGAATTTAGGCGTACAATTTCCGTCATTTTTTTCGAACATTCCTGTGAACATGGCGTCGCATGAGAGTGGTGTTTATTTTATATATGGTAAATTGAAGATTTGGCAAGAAACTGTTTCTATATTAATACCGATCGTGGTTATAGTTTGTTTAAAGGTTTGTATTCTCTCTATTGGTACTGTTTTCCTAGTGTAGCCTTTATAGTTGCGCTTTGTTTATTGGCATATTTTTTATAGGGTGCTGATACGGGTTGATCCCAGTTATTAAATAGCTCTACAAATTAACTATAAGCGTTTCTTATTGTTACTTTGGCATGAAGAAGGCAATAATAAAATCACGTATAATTTGTATAGATTATATTGTACACATAAATATATTTTATAGGCACTATAATACTGTCACTGAAAGCCAGTAAAGGAAGGATTCTAGCTTGTGTTTATACTGATTCTAACAATGGCCACAAAATTATTTCACTATAAAGGTCTGTTTAATACTGCATTCCCTTCTGGCTAGTAAACAGATTTACTCACAAATTTCTGGGAGTAAATCATAGGTCTTACCTGCTGAGAGTTGCACTGAACTATGTGAGCCAACCAGATGTCCACTTTGTCCAGATACATTCCATATATAAAAATACTGTAGTTTAATAGTGACAGCAAGGTTCTACAACCCACTGCAATACATTCTATAATTTTTACCAAGAACCAAACACAAGACTGTGGAGACAAGAACGCTTGTTATGGCCTTGTCTCCACTTGTTTTAATACATTTAATTGAAGAATCAATTTCATATGATACAAGTATTTACATCTTATGGTTGGCATATTCACTCATTTTGGTGCTCTTTAAAATATGTAGGACTTTCCTCAGAACAGTGAGTCTACTTACATTTGACTACTGTTCAAACATATTTCATGTACCATTAGATCTGGATAGCTACTCAATATAGACTATATATCCATATTTAAAGTAGCTTTGTCATCTAGCTGGGCCATTCATGATATTATTTTTTGTCCAGTGCAGTCAACTATTTTGATAACTTTATATACTGTATTATTCTTGTTTTGATAATGTTAACAGTGTTGTATTCAATTTTAATGCTAAGTAATTATACTGCATTTTAATAATAGTAAATTTGTTATATTTATATAACTCTATTAATTAATAACACAGTTAAGATCGAACTGGTTGCCGAAAGACACAATATCTTGACAACCTGCTGCCGAAAGACGATTCATCTTGACAGCACAAGAGTTTCCACTATGGCTGTGTTTCACATAGTTTATACAAGCTATTAGATTTTATTAAGTTATTTATATTTATATTATTTAAACAAGTTACTCATTAATTCCTTGCATGTTAGCTATATCTTTAGAAAATACCCAATAAAAACACAGTTAAGATCCAACTGGTTGCCGAAAGACACAATATCTTGACAACCTGCTGCCGAAAGACGATTCATCTTGACAGCACAAGAGCTTCCACTTTGACTGTGTTTACATAGTTTATACAAGCTATTGGTTTTATTAAGTTATTTATATTTACATTATTTAAACAAGTTACTCATTAATTCCTTGCATGTTAGCTATATCTTTAGAAAATACCCAATAAAAACACAGTTAAGATCCAACTGGTTGCCGAAAGACACAATATCTTGACAACCTGCTGCCGAAAGACGATTCATCTTGACAGCACAAGAGTTTCCACTATGGCTGTGTTTCACATAGTTTATATAAGCTATTAGATTTTATTAAGTTATCTATATTTATATTATTTAAACAAGTTACTCGTTAATTCCTTGCATGTTAGCTATATCTTTAGAAAATACCCAATAAAAACACAGTTAAGATCCAACTGGTTGCCGAAAGACACAATATCTTGACAACCTGCTGCCGAAAGACGATTCATCTTGACAGCACAAGAGCTTCCACTATGACTGTGTTTACATATTTTATACAAGCTATTGGTTTTATTAAGTTATTTATATTTACATTATTTAAACAAGTTACTCATTAATTCCTTGCATGTTAGCTATATCTTTAGAAAATACCCAATAAAAACACAGTTAAGATCCAACTGGTTGCCAAAAGACACAATATCTTGACAACCTGCTGCCGAAAGACGATTCATCTTGACAGCACAAGAGTTTCCACTATGGCTGTGTTTACATAGTTTATACAAGCTATTAGATTTTATTAAGTTATTTATATTTATATTATTTAAACAAAGTTACTCATTAATTCCTTGTGGACAACCTGTTGCCGAAAGACGATAGTAGAGCACATTGAAACTTAATGAGTTAAATATTATCCTAGTTATCAATCTTGTTTACTTTATCCACCTTAACTTTTGGTTACTTCATTTTGTAGAACCTCATAAATGTATCTCAGCTGTGGATATTCTCGGCATTCAACATGGTCAAGATTTTCAAAAGAGTGGGCCTTTTTGTGGGGTTGAGATCAGTAGCTGCATTTGCTAACTGTAATAGGATTGTGCTGCTGATTTTCTTGCCAATCGCCTTAAGAACTCTCCCAAGTGAATACATATCGCTGGCAGTTGTAACAGGAGATCCCTTCAAGACTTCTGGTGCAATGTGTTTGTACACTTCCTTGTATTTCTTCGCCTTTGGTCGAGAGATTTCACAAACTTTCCCGAAGTCAATTAGGTATCCCTTATTTTGTGCAACCAACACATTATTGGACTTCAAGTCACAGTGGAGATATCCTTTTTGGTGCATGTGGTCAAGTGCATCAGTGATGTCATAACATATGCAGAGCCATGTTTTGGTTGACATTTCTGAAGTTTGATGTTGGTAGAGTGGGTCAAATAGCAATTTGAACACTGTTATAGACTGACTGTTCTCCCCAATAAATTGCATTATCAGGGAGATTGGTTTTTTGTCTAGCTGCACCCCAAGTAACAATGGGATACATCTGTGTGACAATTTTTGCATAAATATTGCTTCTTTATATAGCATATCAGCAGTGCTGTCAATCAACTGCTTTTCAACAACTGTTATTTCTAATCTACTGAACTTTTTAAGGAAGCAATTGCCAAAAACTCCATTCCCTATTGATTCATTGCTAATTTCCTCCAATTCTTCATGTCGAATAGTGTTAATACCTGCTGTACAAGTACTTGAGCTGGACATGTTCAACTGAGTTACCTTTAATTTGAAATGTAATAACTATTTATTAGTAAGGTTTTTAAATATATATATAGTGATTTGTACAGCCATACTGGATTTTGGAATCAGGGGGTATTGAACTTGGTTGGGTTGATGTTATTTTTTATAACTTTATATTGCTATTTTAGTTCCTTGCAATACACCCTTTCGATAATTACGTCATAAATCTATATTTGGCCTGGGAGCCTCGTTCTCATGATATGTGAACGAATTGCATTTCTTCTTGACTCACGAGAGCGAGGTTCCCAGGCCAAGGAAGTATTCGTGACGTAATTATCGAAAGGGTGTATTGGCTTCTTATAATAGTGTGTGACCAACAAACCATTTGATATAGTTTATGTCACAATTCTCTTCTTGGCAGGAAGTCTCATTCTCAAAAATCGTAAGCAAATTGCCTTTCATCTTGAATCATGGGAATGAGGCTTCCTGGCAAAGGTAATATATATATTATATAGGTAATAGCATATGGATATGGACATATTTATATACTGTAGTTATATTTAATAAAGGATTGATGAAATGTATTTGTATTAAAAATTGAGTATACCTTATTAGTGCTTGCCCTGTTGTCCAACTTATTTTGTAATTTTTTGCTGACGTCAACACTTCTTTTCCAAAGTTTGTAATATTTAGAAGCAATGCTCCTTTGCTGGTCGGCTTTTGCTTTGACATCACGAAGTGCATCTTCTATGAGCGCCGCGCGCTTCAACTGCGATTTCTGATGTTGCTTTCTCTTCTTTCTGCCATTGCGCATCTTTCTTTTCTCCTCGATTGTATGTCGCATGCTGATATTTACCAAAATATTCGGATATACGCTTGACTTGTTTGAGGATACTACAGATAGACCTTCGCGCGAAAACTGCAAATATTGGCGCCTAATATTTCTATATCATTGGTTTTCCCTATATGGAAGTGTTGCCTATATAAGGAACATGGTTACCTTAGCAACCGTACAGAGAATTTTCTGCATTTCATATTTTTAAAGGGAATTCGTTGGTGATGAAATTTGAAAGAGGTTTTTATCGTTGTAAAATGTGTTTAAATATACTTATGGATAAATGTAATCATTTCTTATGTACTCTATATGTATTCCTTATGGTATTTACATGGTTAAAGCTAAGGTGAGTTCATTTAATACAGTGCTAATATTTTTATATATACAGTATTTTATACAGTTAAAAGCCGTTAATCCACTTCCCCGTTTATAATGCGAAAATATAGGCAAACTGTTCTAGTTTTTTATCTGATATTACGTGGAATGTGCCGAAGTGTTAATTGTAGTCATCGAAGACTACTAGGGAATATTTCCTAGTAGTTTTTGGTGACTGTAAACAGTGCAGTTGTGGTGGTCCGGTTAGGCAGAGGTTTAATAACGCTGGATGCCATTTAGGCGTCATTAAATCTCTGCCTGTGGCAATGTCATAGAGTAAATATATATATCTTTATTCTGTGGCAATGTTATGCATAGAAGTATTAAATTATGTTTGCTGTTCTATAAGCAACAAACTAATCTATGACACAATGCAATATGTAATAATTTTCTACTGTTCTCTGTTCCTGCTTTTGATTTTACTATTTCCTAACTCCTCAACTTACTCAAAATAGCTTTAGCATATTTAAGCTTGTTTCTCAGAAGTTGAGCATGCGAACATGCAGCTATGTCCTCTTCAGTGGCAACTTTGCAGTTGTTGTTTATAAAGAAATCTCTTTCCCATTGACTGAGCTTGGCTCTTGTTTCTCGCTGTTGTTTTGAGACACGGGTTTCCATCACAGCCACTTTTTGCATGAACTCGTCATAGTAAAATTTGTCAGAGGGGAACCGTTTATATTTTTGTCTGGCTTTATCAAATTGCAGAACTTCATTCGTCTTTCCCATCACAAACTCAATAGCTTTCCCTAATTTTGTTACACATCCCATAGAATTTTCAGCTTGGTCTGTGCAGTTGATACTGGAACGATTATCTTTGTTTACTGTTGTAGGATGTCTCAGTGTTTCTTGTAGCTCATTAGCTACTGAACAGCCAGCATCTGTAATGAGCATAAACATACAATTAATGTTTACAAGTTAAAAGGTTATTTATAATTCTACTACTACTACCATGCAGATAAGCCAGAAGCTCATTGCACATCCTTATGCACTGTAGCCTATGTGTTATAATTATGGCTATATAGACCTCTGGAAGTTCTCTTTACCTATTGATACTTCGGTACAACCATGTTTCTCACTGTTAGTACTTGAGTCAGGCATTATGCTGCTTGTGTTATCCTCATCAAGCTCAGCTGGTCCCAGATCAAAAGTGTTACATGAATTATCTAGCTTGAATCCAACAATTTCCGGTTCAGACTCTTCGTTCTCTAGATGTTGTTCATGTGTGCCTGGCTGTTCTTCCATGTTAGATTGTTTTTCATGTATTTCAGCCTGTCGCTCTTCATTAGTAATGCAGTCAACCACATTACCAGATGGTGAGGTAATCACAATCTTAAGCTGACCATACTCATCTTCAACTCGAATGGCCTTTATTGGAAGGGTAACACCATTTGCTAAGCATTGCTTCCAGCAATTGATAAGGTACTGTTCCTCAACACAAAAATTGCTGGACCGGAAGTGGTGAAGTAAAGGACCTTGTGGATTCATATTTGATTCCTTTTCCCCATCAAGAAATTCAGTATCACCATCCTTGTGCTCAATCCACCAGATTCCTTTACCTGGCAGGAGAAAATCACTAACTCTTTCAAGGTGAGCTTGCCATGATCTGATGTGCTTCTCTTTTAGGTCTTGTGGAATTATGGTGTTACCATACGAGGGCAGTGATGCTGCAAGCTTAGAAAAGCTTGCAAGCCTTGAAAAGCTTGCATCTGTTTCTCGGCTTGCAGTCTGATGAAGATGTTTCCAATGATGTGACTTGGGTGGTAGGAGGAGGTTGACTTAGTGATGTTGGTGATAGTGTTAAAGATTCGTTCTTGCTCTTCGACATTGCATGCTTTTCCACAGATCAGGCGATGTTGCATTGCAGCATGGCTAGTGATGTTATGATAATAATTGCCATACAGCTTACGGGTGGTAATTTCCTTAAGTTTGAATCCAAATACTTCTCTACACAAGATGCCATGGTGCCATGTCATGTTGTGCAGGCGAAGAACAGACTTAGGAGTTCTCTCAGCTTCTGAACTGTAAGCAATTCTTTGAATTTCTACCAGTGTGGTCAAAAGTTGCTGAACCAGCTTTGAACTAATAATCTTGGATGATTGTTTTGCAAGGATAATAAGCGCACAACGATAATCAAATGTTCGTTTAGTTTCCTTCCCACCGATTGAACAAGTAATGATGTCCTTGACAGCAATAGCATCTCTTTCAGGCAGGTGATGTGGAAGTTCAGTAAGAATGTTTTCAATATGTTTTCCGATGTCGTGAAGTGGTTCAAAGCTAAGTATCTCATACTTGTCACAGTTGATGGATTGGAGAGTTGATGTTGGGTTGGTGTAAAGTAAAGCTGGTACCCGTTGAACCCCATGTAAATTCTCTGCCAAGATCTTCTCAAGTTCATTCTTTTTATCACCTTCATAAATTCCTCTAGCGTTCAGTTCTCGAATAAGTTCATCCTTCTTCAAGTTTTTGAATGGCTTGGGAGATTTTGCCAGAGAATTTTTTCTTCCTAGAGGACCAGCGAGCACTAGCCGTTGTCTGTCGGACAACGACAGGTAGTGGCAGGAAAAACAAATGTCCAGGTGATACGCCTGTTGTGCATTTGCACCACATCCGGAACAGTAAAAATTGCCTCCTTTCTGTTGACCAGCCTCAAGTTGGCGAGCTGGACTGTCGCCATGAAAGAAGCGCATCGTGTCAGTGACATTGTTTCCAGATTTTGTTTGGAGCTTTACTTTCATGTCCTGCAAGCACTCAAGTCGTGTGTCAATGTAAGACAATTGCTCAACATCTGCACAACCAGACCTTGCAACAATATAGACTTCAGGTGTTTGGACTTTCATTTGGATATCTATGTTCTTATTTCCGGTCAGGTTTTGATATTCTTCTGTTGTGTAATGCACTGCAGGGTCATAAAGGCATGACACCATGAAAACTAAGTGACCATGATTGGCAATTGTTGAAAGATCATGCCACATCTTCAGGTGCCTTGTTCTTTCAATATCTTTCAGCCTAGCTCGCATTTCGTCCTCATTTTCGCCTTCTACATGTTCATTGATAGCTTTCAATGATTTTGTCAGACTATTCTTCGTCAGCTTGTCATACTCGTCATCGGTCCTCTGCCTCATGTATTTTTCTTGACTCGACAGCATCCTTTCTCTTATTTCTAGCAGTGGCTGCTTTCGTCCATTCACTACAAACTCTGTTTCCACCATCTCTCCAGAATCACTGAGTACCATCTTAACATACTAAAAATAGAAAATGAGTAAAATTTTATAAAGATAAAGTTAATATTTGCACATTACGCCTGTGCCGTATTTAACTGGGGGAGAAAATTACTCATGATTTGTGTTAAATGCCTTAATTATGTACTAATTAAGATTAGTACAGTATTAGTACTGTTGACTATTTGTGTCAAATATTTTGCTAAAATCAGATGAGTTAAAGAGAAATATATTATTTATATGTACACACACACCTTTCGTGGTACTATTTGTTGTCCAACAGTATATTCACCCGATAATATTTTTTCTTTCATGTCAGCCTTCACACTTTCAATCGTTTGTGGCACTGCAACACTAATTTCTCCACCATGTCCCTTGAGTTTCTTTCTTCGGACTCTCTCATCGTTCCCACCATGTTTGCGCTTGAATCGATTGACGTCATCACCAACAGATTTTAGCCATTCTTTTGCAATTTGACCTCCATTCTTTGCTATTTCACCCTGAGTGTTCTTGATGTTATGTTTTCTTGCTAGAGTTGACCAGTTTACAACCATGTTATCTGGATAATTTTCCACTTCTTCTCTCATTTTCTCCTGATCAAAGTTCTTGTTTTCCAAGTTTCCAACTGGACTTCTCTTCTTTGTGCCAGCTTCTACATTGGTTCGATGTTTTGCATCTTCAATACTTTCAAATGCCATGGCAATGCGTGATCGCTGTGTTGCTGCTAAAGATTGGCGGTTACCATAGCACCTTAGAAATATAGAAGTATATTATTTTAGTTTTTTGTTCCTGCTTACATATTAATTATTTTTGTCTTTGCATTAAATTGCATATAATTATGTAAGGTTTAAGGGCTACCATGGCCAGGAGCTTTGGGAGGTAACTAAGATAACAGCAAGCCCTCGACTCAGGCGTTAGAACTATAGAAGCTATTTAACATGCTGTACGACAGACATACTGTATTTACCTCATAACGGATGTATTCTTCCATTGCTCCTCCAAACAAGCTTTTGTCTTTCGTAAATAATTTCTTCTTTCTTTTTTTTTCTCAGCACAACTCTTCTTCGCTTGGATATGCAATGTGGGAAGACTGGTAAGGGCTTTCTCAAGGGGTACATTAAAAACTCGTTGGAATACTGGATTAATTTCATCATACACCGTTTGTGCGCCAGTCTGGTATTCTCGTCGTGTACACTTGATCTGTACAGGCTGTTTACTTACATTAGCTGCAATATTTTGAGCCACAACCACAGGATTTTCTTTAAGAAAGCCTTGAAATTGCCTTGACTTAACCGGGAATAAAGCCTGATACACGGAGTACCTGTGACAACAGCTGGGGCAATCCATCAAGCTGTGTTCGTCTTTGCGCGTGGTGGATAATTCTTTCCAGCTATCGGCAGAGAAAGCTTTCAAGTATTGGTCGCGTTCTTTGTATTTACGGGGATTCCAACCGCTGAACTTCTTACGCAAGTCTGGCAGCTTTCTCTCAAAGGTTTTGTAATCCACTGCAAACTTCGTGCTCGCAAACATTTGGCAGAAGCGTTCGTGAATAGTCTGTACAGTACGCACGCGATGCTGATATGGTGTTTCAGTGTCGACGCGCTTTATTTTAACTACAGCATCTTTCGTAAATCGCCAAATTGCTGCCTTGGCAAATCCACACGTATGTGGGTGAATAAGACTTACAACCATGGCGATAAAGTAGAATTTTGACGTATTTTTATAGCTGTGTGCGCACTTCGAGACGTTAGTCTATCGAAGCAAATTTTGAATCTGGCGCCTAAATCTTCATTACGCGCGTCTAATTTTGACAGATTATAATCTTAAATTACTGATAAATAAGTCTCTTGTTTCATCATAGCACTGCGCAATATTGTCTGCGGAATTTATGCTTAGTAGCCTTTTAGATTTGTATTATTATAAAGCAATAAAAGCATGTTGCGGTATAAATGCGAAGTTGTATAGAGAATTTGGTCACAAATGGTTCTGTGCGTTCGACATTCACTATATTAAAAACAATCAAATGTATATATTTTTGTGTATTACAATTGTCGGTTTTAACCTCGCGCAAAGCAAAGTATGTCTGGAAACATCAAACATGTCTTTATGCTGTTCGAGTTATTATGATCGCCATTTTGAGCGTTCTTTGTTGCCATGGCTATGCGGGAGACCGCTGTGTCTAGAATCAGGGCTCACTCGACAAAAATGGCGGGTTTTTTACGATTTATTTACTTGCCGAATGTTAAACTTCAATGGCTTTGCAGGAAAGGTTTTTATTATTAACCATTAAAGGCTTAGGCGCTAATTATCTTCAAAATATGTCCAACTTCCTGAGAAATGTCGTAAACTGAAAAGATTTTGACTAGAAGTAGCTTTAATTTACGAAAATATGCAAGTAGAAACGCGTGTTTTGATTTTGGATCCATTTTACGCAACAATAACACAACATTTTCACAGATACAAGTTTGAATATTTTAGAAGAGTTCCTTGGCAATCTATTTGTAATTGAATGTTTCCGTGAGAACCCGCTTATCATTCCCTGCAAGGCGGTTAAAAAAGTTCCATGTTTTTGTTGCTATTTTTAGACCAACAACTGGTCACGTGACACGTTTTTAAAATTTTGGGTCCGTTAAAAAAATTCTAAAATTATGTTGAGTAGCATTAACGCCCAAAACCCGGTCAATTCTTCTTAAAATCGTTGTAAATAATTTTTCTTTTATTTTTCATGAATTAATGCACACTGTGAAACCTGACCCAGTCATTAACGTACCTGAGTAGTGTGTCAAATTTATTTTATTGTTGTGCCAATACTTTGACTATTTTGTCAAGTATTTTTCAATGTTTAAATACAGCCAGAATCAAATTATAATATTGAGTGCTGAAAATTTACAAAAATAAATGCTAAATTATAATATATTTATCGATGTTAGTATGGTCAAACATAAACTAAGATTTGGTAGACATTTGCAGCAATATAATCGGCGTTTCTTTTGCAAAGCATTCACATACATTTTTTTGGTAATACATTCCAAATTAGTTGGGTTCATGAAGTCAATGCAATTTATTTGCGAGTTTAGTAGGGTTGAATTCGTTTGTGACTTTATTCTGTCTAAATTTTGTAATATAAAGATTCCGTCTCTGTCATGTTTAAGAGTTAATAGGTCAACAAAATATCATATTTCCAATCTACTGTAGCATAATTTACTAGAATAATAATCACTGACACTGTGCATGCTTGCATGGTAATGCCAATGACCTGCTCCTGTCAATTTATATCGTATTCTTTTTTGACAGTCTTGTATAGACTTTTATAAAGCCAGCTTTTAGTTCAAATTAGCCTGTAATAGTTGTTTTCCTCAAAATTATAGAGTAACACTGGCCAAGTCTAGTTTACTCCAAGTTGCTTTATGGATTTTATATGGCAAATGAAAATACATAGCCTTGAATTATGTGTGTTTCTAATATATAATTGCACGAAGTTTACGGCAAAATATATCAGTTGTGTATATTTTCTATTAGCTGTAATCCGTGAATTAGATTGTGTTTATTAATCTAGACAACTACGAACACTCAAATATCCTAGAAAGGCAAGTACTATACAAGTAGAATCTAACTAAATATTAAGGTCAGAAGAAGTACGAATTTTGGCACAATAAAATAAATTTGACCCTCACTCAAACCAAAATACAAATCTGTAAATAAACAACAAATTTTACTTCTAAAATTTTACTTCTAAAATTTGCTTCTAAAACTCAGCACTTATTTTAAACAGTAAAGTCCACTTCAGAAAAATACGAGCAATCACTGCGTCAATTGTGGAAATTCGAGATGTTCAACTTCAAAGATTGTTGACAGAAATTGAGAAATGGCATCGAATTAATACAATATGACAACGTACAGCCTACATAAAAGATCAAAATAATGTTTACCTTACAAAATACTGCTCACATAGGTAGATCAATAGTTATTGAAATAGCGTGGACCATCAGACAACAAAACTGCAGACAGAGCCAGACACTAGTCCAGATATAAAATCTCTATTAAACAACACGCAAATAACTCCTAAATCTCCTAAAATTAATTCAAAAGTACTTTAACGCTTACTCTAGAGAATACCGCTCTTTATATTAAAGAAGTTTCAAGATTAATTGGGAAAAACAAGCTTTGTTGGTGCAATATCTTCCTAAACTATTAGACGCCATTTTGGAAACGTCGAAATGACTATGGTAACTTCAATGCCTAATGAGGTGTCCAATGAAATTCGTTTTCTAGCCATTTTTTGGTGCACTAGCTCACAGCCTAAAGTTCTTGTATAATATTAAGGCCACGCTTGCTTTTTATATAATTTTTAACATATTAGTATGTATTTTTCAAGTGTTTCTAAGCCCAATGCAAATTAGGCAGCCTAAAATCTTCACAAACATGATGGAAAATTGGTCGAGAAATTCACGTAACAGTTGTCCAACCTCGTCTGTGTTCTAGCATTAAAATCACTGCATAAAATTATCTTGCCCAAGGCTGAAAATGTATATATGCTATTTTGATATATGTGCTGAAAATGTATATATGCCCTTCCTTCTTTTTATCTAATGTAATGTCCCTAGCCCCTAAACTCGTTGAAGTTTGAGACGTTGTTCGACGTGAAAATTACCAATTTATAGTAGAGTCTTGGTTGCAGAACCATATACACGACAACGTAATCAATCTACACGGATATAACCTTATCCGTCGAGACAGAATTAACGGTCAACACGGCGGTGTTTGCATGTATATCGAAGACACAAAAGATTTCGAGATGATAGCAGACATATCTAATGACTTGTCTGAAGTACTTTGGATTAATTTGCGCATGCCTAGACTACCGAGAGGATTCAATAACTTCATTATCGGAACTGTTTACCATCCCCCTAGCACGGACGGTCCTGGAATGTTAGATTACTTACGGAAGTTAGTGGTGAGGAAAAGATATTTGCGGCCGAGTTCCTGCCTTGCATTTCGTAAATATTTAGAATTGTTGGACATCTCCAATATGTTTGGTAAGGTATCTTCTTGCGCAGGAAAAATACCCCTCTTGGAAACTATTGTATCAACTGGCTTGGACTTCATTCTTCCATTGCGTTCTAGTACAGTTCGGTGCAATGAACCTCCCTGGATGAATCCAGAACTTTCGACCCTAATCACGAAACGCCAGAAGGCCCTCAATCAGGGGAATGTCCCCCAATTAAAACGTCTGAGAAATAGGGTCAATCGCGAGAGAAAAATCTGCCGTACAAAGTATTACGTGAACAGTGTACAACATCTAAAACAATGTAAACCATCTTCTTGGTGGAATGAGGTTAAGAAGCTTAGCGGAATGAGACCTACTGGTGGAAATAACGAGGAAATCCTTAAGACCCAGCGAATGTCATACTAAAACAGAAAAGATTGACGTAGTGAATGAGATCAATAACACCTTTCCGTCTCTAATGGCGGAGTTTGAACCACTGACTCCGGACAACTGTCATGATATGGTACTTAATGTACCAAACGATCTCATCATAACAGTAACTGCAGGGGATGTTTTTGAAAAACTCTCAAAGCTAAATCCAAAGAAAGCCCACGGTCCCGACAGGATACCAACATGGGTACTAAAAGAAAATGCAGATCTCCTCGAGCTTCCTGTCAAAGAGATTTTAAACTGCTCATATCGGGAATGTTGGGTCCCACAAGCATGGAAGAAGGCTGATGTTGTCGCTATCTCCAAACAGAAACCCATAACCGATATTAACAATCATTTGCGTCCAATATCTCTGACGCCTATTCTCTCAAAACTGGCCGAAGACTTTGTAGTCGAACGACACTTAAAACCTGCAGTATTGGCTAAGATCGATACAAGGCAATTTGGATCCATCCCTAACTCAAACACAACGTATGCCCTGATTAGCATGCTGCACTCTTGGAACAAAAGCACTGACGGCAACGGCTCCACAAATCGAGTAATCCCCTTCGATTTTCGTAAAGCCTTCGACATGATAGACCATCATATTCTGTCATCAAAACCTGTATTGCACTGGATTTTAACTTTCCTTACAGACCGTAGTCAAAGAGTCAAATTGAGTGACGAATGTTTTTCTGAATGGAAAACCGTACCGGCAGGTGTTCCGCAGGGGACAAAGCTAGGACCCTGGCTCTTCCTTGTTATGATGAATGACCTCGACATTGCTGGTGACGTGAGCCTTTGGAAATATGTTGATGACTCAACCAAATATCAACTTAGCGCAATGCAGGTTCATGTTGATGAGTTTGCCTCAAAATCTACGATTTACAATATGCAACTAAAGGAATCTAAATGTAAAGAACTGTGAATTGGCTTTTCAACTGTGAAAGCAGATTTCGACCTTGTCGTTATCAACAATAAAGACATTGATGTGGTTCTGTGTGAAAAACTTCTAGGCCTATCCATTTCAGACAATCTTAAATGGAACACACATGTCAAGAATGTATGCAAAAAGGCTTCATCTCGTTTATACTTTTTGAGACAATTGAAACGAGCTAAATTACCACCAACAGATCTTCTGTTTTTCTACGTTACTTGTATTTGGCCAGTTATTGAATATGTGTGCGAAGTGTTTCACAACTCCCTTCCAAAATATCTGTCGGATGACCTCGAAAAACTTCAAAAACGAGCTTGCAGGATAATTCTTCCTGAACATCGGTATGAAGATGCACTTAATGAACTGGGCCTTGTGTTTCTGGCCGACCGAAGACAGAACCAGACAACTTTTCGAAAAAATTGTCAATGACCCAAATAACAGGTTGCATCACCTTCTACCGCCTTTAAATTCCTCTGAGGTGTCCCTAAGAGATAGAAGAACATTTCAAGTTCCTAACTACAAGACAAATCGATGTAGAAACGATTTTATAAATAGTAATTCTAGTAAATACAAATCTTATAGTCTCGTACACTAAATTACTCATCGTAGTATAGTTAGAATATTTTAGATTATTTTAGAGTTGCCTGGGATAAAGTATCTTACACTTTTACATTTCTATTTTAAATTTTTAACCTGTAAATATAAGCGTAATTCAGCCTATTCATAGCTGCAATGTTTATATGAATAAAACCATCTATCTATCTATCTATCTTGAAGATTTTCAAAATGATCAGTGTTAAGTCTGATTTCCCAAGAGGAATTTTGGGGTGGTATATAAACTGAACAAATAAAAATATCACTAGTTAGATTGAAAAATGTCTTTTCTAGAAGCGATGATTTAACAAGAATAGTGAATAACCTGAATTTCTTCTTGAATTTGGAAATATTTCTTTGCAACATTTAGAAAATGAACAATATCCGTCAATTTGAACATTTGCATTCCCATAAGGGAGCCAAGTTTCCACTAGAGAGATTAATTCAAATTGTTTAATTTTTTATATAAAATCTGTATCATCTAATTTTCCAAGTACACCTTCAATATTCCAAACTCCAAAACGAATAAAAATGTTTGCCATTATTTAAATAATTTAAACTTAGTATAGTTAAGGAGAGTTACATAGTTAAAAACTGTTATAAAAGGAGGTAGAACAAGCCCTAGATCTGAAGGCAATGAAGCAAGCAATCTTCGACAACAAGATATTGGTCAAACATCACTTGAAGATACTCAATATATTAAAACTATACAAGAAGATCTGAAGAAACTGATGAATGCATTAAGTATGTTAATCTCAAACCAACAGGTACCACATCGGATGATGTATACTCCAATGCAGGTAAGATCCATCACTGGTACTGCACTGACTTGTTGACGTGGGATGTCTGCTGGAGTATTGTCCGGTCTTGACCTGGTGTCTACCACTGGTGGTCGAGATCTTCTGTGATGTTCTGCATGCTTGGATCTAATTGCACCTTCAGGTTCTTCTCTTAACACTCTCTTAATATTTCTTGCTAATGCTGGAACACCGTATTTTTTACTCAAATGTTTCGCGTCATGATAATCTGCGTTTCGCAGATTGCCATTGTAAACATCAACTACATTTCGATATGCACTTATCTCTCTATGAATATCTTCATTAATTCTACGCACTGTGTCATCAAGATTATCGTCTCTTGGAGTTATTCCAGAAAGTATTATTTTATATTTGGAAAGACTGACTTAGCTTTCTCAATTAATTTAACTTGATTGTCTACAATTTCTCTTGGAGTGAGATGTTCAACATCATTTACTCCTGTATTGATAATCAAACATTTGTTCACATTGAATCTGGGAGTGTTAATAATTTTCAGGGCTTTGGCTGTCGTGTTACATGGTATCATTTTGCTGTTTCGACTATTGCAGAGTCTGTTAATATTTAAAAACTTCCTATTGGAATCACATAACATAACATAGTCATAGACTGGTTTCTCGTCAGTTTCGGTATCTGTAGTACTTTTACTAGGTTCAGTTTCTCTGGTTATTTCCTGATGATTAATCTCATTAATGGTAGATTCCGTATTTGGTATATCTTCACTGGTAGAAACCTCTTGTCTGTCTTCAGGAACATTTACTGTGAAAGGACAGGTTGGGGTTGTTACTTTGATCTCATGTGCTGACATTTTGCTCTCATGTGGTGACATTTTGCTCTCATGTGGTGACATTTTGCTATGTTGATTCACAAAACTGTCATGCAACGATATAACTTGGCCCTTTAATACTTCATTCTGATCTTCTAATGTTTTGATTTTTTTGACAAGGTTACCTTTCTCTTCGACCATTGAACCAACTCTACCGTTCAACTTGGTTAATTCAGTCTCAGCCTTATGAACTTTCATGTCAAAATCATCTTTCAGTTGTTTCATTTCACTCTTTACAACAGTCAGTTCATGTTTTAGATGACTGTTCAAAGTATTGATAAATCCTTTATATTTGCTTCCTCTAATTTATCATTTATAGTACCTATTTAAAAGTCCAACAAGGCCAAATCGTTGTCTAGTCTGTCGATAATGTTTTCGTGTTTATCAACACGCTTATTGATTTCATCCAAGTATTCTATAAATTTCCTTAATTCCAGACTTTGGTCACCGGAAATTGATGTCTTGCATGTGACCTTCTTTGACTCAGTACTCTTGGAAGGTGTCTGGTTCATACTACGATTTGAAATTTTGTTTTAAGTATAACGTGGTTTTCTGCAACACGAAACTTTAGTATTTTGAGTAACTTGATTTGTTTGGATGTCATCAAGTTCTAACGCAGTATTAATATCCTCATTCTCGGAGTCAACGAACACGCTAGCGAAACTCCATCTAAATTTAAACCCATGGCCACATTGTCATCTTTACCAAACACCTTCGTGTATAAATCACTTGCCGTTGAGGTCGTCAAATCTTCTGCTGCACTGAACTCGACACCAGATTTTGTAGCTTAATAAAGTCTGTTGTTTGCCAAAACCTTCTATATTTTCCTTGAATTTACATTACCATTTTTGATAGATCAACATGAATTGAAAAGAGCGAATCTGTATCCGCTTTGGCTGTCAAAAATTTCACCTTCTTGTAAACTTTGATATAACGTGATTATAATGTCGACTAGATTACCATCTGGGTTTAATTCCTGTTTCCAGTCTATGTTGTATTTATCTTGCTTCCTGAAGTCAATCCAATATCTGAATTTTAAGCATATTAACCAATTTTTAAAACGATTTTGGTCTTTGCATTGGATATATATTTAGCGTTTTCTTTGCAGTGCATTTTCAAAGCACTGCTGTGTATCTTCGTTTGAATCATGTGTATCGCTAGATATCATTGATTGCACTTCATCTGGGATTAAGCTTTCCATAATTGAGTCATTGTAAACTCATATTCATGAAAAGAAAGTTGTAAAGATTGTATAAAATTAACCCACAGCAGGACACAAATTTTTGCTATGTTGCCGCCATGTTGGCCACGTGGATATGATATTATTCGAAAAGATAGATCACGAAATGGAGGTGGTGTTTGTATGTATTTGCGTAGCTCCATTAATTATCGTATTAGGCATGATCTAGTGCTTAATAAGCTTAATAAGCCATTTGTTGTAGTAACAGCTTATAGACCTCCAAATTCGTCCTCCGAATTTTTTGTTGATTTAGAAAATCTTGTGAAAAAAATAGATGACGAAAACAAAGAAATTCACATTATTGGTGATTTAAACTGTGATTTACTTAAAACAAATCCAGACCAATTAAATAAAAAACTAAAATCCATATATGAACTATATCAATTGTCACAAATTATTGATGAAGCTATGCGCATAACATCAACAACATCCACCCTTATTTATCATTTTATTACAAATAGACCAGATAATTTTTTTTTAGAGGTCCTGGATAAGCATGCACCACTTAAAAACAAAAAGGTAAAATAAAAAAATGTCCCTTGGATTACAAGAAAAATTAAAATGCTCATAACCGAAAGAGATAAATTGAAAAGAAAAGCAATTATTACAAAACAAGAATCTGATTGGCTCAATTATAAAAAAAGCCACAAATCAAACAAATACCGAAATAAGAAAAGCCAAAACAGACTATTATTCTAAATAGATTGCTAACCAAAAGTGCATCCCAAAACAGGCTTGGAAAACAATAAATAGTTTGATTGGAAAAGGAAAGAAACCCACAATTTTAAATGAACTACTTACCAATTAATCTAAATTAACAAATCCTACAGACATTGCAGAAGGGTTAAATGAATTATTTGCAAATGTTGGACCAAACTTGGCAAGCAATTTGGATGAACCCAGCTGTGATTTTCAAAATTATACTAAAAGTTCTGAATCCGAGTTCACTGCATTTACACCAATTGCGGTCAACAAAATTTCTGATCTTTTAAGAGGGCTGTCTTGTAACAAAGCATGTGGTGTTGACAGAATTTCCAGTAAAATTCTTAAATTAGCATCACAAGCTATTTCTACTACACTTACATATATTTTTAATCAAAGTATTACTCTTTGCAGCTTTCCAGATGAATGGAAAGTAGCTAGAGTTTTACCTCTTTATAAAAGTGGTCATCGTAATATTCCTGCTAATTACAGGCCAATATCGATCCTACCAGTCATAAGCAAAATCATGGAAAGAATACTGTACGACCAGCTGTATGAATATTTAACTAAAAACGAAATTCTTTCTGATAACCAGTTTGGCTTTCGTAAGTTTCACTCCACCGCTACGTCCCAATTAGATTCAACAAATAGTTGGTACGTTAACATGGATAGAAAAATGTTTAACTTAATAGTTTTTATAGATCTGAAAAAAGCATTTGACACCGTAGATCATCAAATTCTACTCAAGAAGATGAGAATTTATGGTATTAAGGATAAGGCACATTCGTTGTTGAGATCATATCTTACTGATCGCACCCAAAAATGCCAAGTAAATGGTGTCGTCTCGTCTGAACACAAAGTTAAATGTGGTGTTCCTCAAGACTCCATTTTAGGTCCTTTATTTTTCCTAATATACATAAATGATTTATCTGAATGCCTAAATAGGACAAAGCCAAGACTTTTTGGCGATGACAGAAACCTAACTGCTTCCGGTGGATCAATAAATGATGTTGAAAATCCAATTAACTCTGATTTGGAAACCCTCAGAATGTGGCTAAACACAAACAAACCGAGCCTAAGCATTGCTAAAACTGAATTTATGCTTATTGGAACAAGATCTCTAGTGCATACTGTTTCAGATTCACATTTAAACATGATTGAAAACAAACCAATTAAACAAGTGCAGGAATATAAAACAGTAGGAGTAATAGTTGATCAGCATCTATCTTGGAAAAGCAACACTGAGAGTATCTGTAAGAAAATCACATCAGACATTTCTGTTATTAGAAAACTAAAAGAATTTCTTGACCATGATACACTTGTTTCTATATTTAATGCAATTGTACAACCATACTTTACTTATTGTTGTGAAGTGTGGGACATTTTTGGTTAAACTCAATCACAACAATTACAAAAGCTCCAAAATATATGCGCTTGAATTATTATGGACATGGGAAATGAAGTTAATGCTCAAATTGCATTAAATTTGTTAGGTTGGGAGACACTAAAAGTACAGAGAACTAAAGCCAAGGCAAAATTAATGTTCAAAATTTTAAATAAGTCTGGGCCAAAAAGCCTAACAGACCTTTTTAGCTACAAGAAGGAGAATACACATTACTGTCTCCGTGACAATTAAACACTCGTTTTGCCACAGCCTCGCACAAATAGCATGAAAAAGAGTTTCATGTTTGATGGGGCAAAAATATGGAACTCAGTCCATAAAGAAATCAGAGGGATTGGGTCCCAGTCTCCATTTGAAAGAAAAATTGCTGCTCATGTTGCTAAATGATATATTTATATATATAAATCCTTTATTGTAAATAGTTAACTATATGTTTTGTTAGTTGTCTACATTGTCAATTTTGTCGATTTTTAACGAATTTATTTCAATAAATTATGAAAAACGTTTTGAAATACTGTTTTCTTGCTGGTTTCCACTAAAACAATTAGATTATTCGCTCTCGATTTCTATGAGATGATAGTTCATTTGGGCTTCGCCCTCATCACTATCACCTCATAGAAATCTTGAGCTCATAATCTAATTGTTAAATAGGCAATTCCAGCTATCGCAATGCATGCCGGTAAAAGTGGTTATTCTTCCATTTCGCACCAAATGGTGGACGGAAAATGTGTATTTTACACGAAGCTATATTTTTATGCTTTATCTTTCGCTCCAAACACTGGTTTAAATGTTTGTATTTTTAGCAGAGGTGATCAGGACTCTTAAACGTAAGTTTCGGCGAAATCCATTCGATAATTTACGAGAAAATTGCTTTCGAGTTAACACAGGAGTGAAGCAAATTTGGTAAAAAGCTGGCTTCGACAACTACTCTGTCGCACGTTTTGAACTAAATAAAGTGATCGGTAAGAGCACTGTAGACAATTACTCCTTCAAATGGAGCTCTGTAACCAAAGAATCTAGATTTATTGTTTTTATGTATTTCAGACTGCTTGATTTCTACGTACAGGCAGTTTAAAATAAAAATATTTTAGCCAACATTTTGTCAACATGTCCCAGAGGCATGGCCTCACTTTGATATGGTTTGTCGCGAAAACAAACCCAGTTTACTAGCAACTTTCTCGTTATTTCCGAACAGTATTGACTGTAAAATACTCCTACTTTGCTGTTGACTTTAGCTTGGCTATATTTTTGGTTGTGGCCACATGTGTTTATAGAATAGTTGCAAAAATAGTGTTTTGTACACACGGTACGCACTGCCCTGATCATAAATCACCGATCTCTGATTGTTTGGGCACAACATCGAATTTCACTCGACACATGAAGACTCACCAGTACAATTTACATTTCTATACGTATTTACATAAATAACTTATGTAGGTAGCTATAACTAATTATATAATTAACAGTACATATATAAACGCCTAAGAGTAATTTTTGAACATATCTAAAAACCATTTATGAGCTTTCCACTTGAATGTTGGAAATGAACTGGAAGATCTTATAACCTGTGGCAACATATTATAAAAATATGCTCCAGTGTACTGAAGTCCACTCCTTGTGAGACTTGATCTGTTTACTGAATAAATTAGAGTAATCTTCTCTACTTATTAATACACAGGTGGCAAAAATACCAAGAAAATCAGAAAATGAAAGGTGGTATTCCTCAAAATCAAACAACACTGACAGGTGTTACAGCTGCCGATCCTGGAGTTATCAGGCCATTTTTACCGTTTTGCGAAGTAAGTGAAAGGTACTATTCCCCAACTAGTTCATGTGCCCAAGCGATTAATAGATCATTGGTAGATGATTTAATTGTTGGAGAAAGCTTGCCCTTACGCATTGTTGAATCAACGGGTTTTCAAACGTTTGTCCAAGCATTGGATCCTATGTACCGGCCACCGTGTAGATAGATAGATAGATAGATAGAAACTTTATTTTAAGAGGGTGACACATAATAGTGCGAACACTAATAACCTAGTGGCCCTCAAAAATTTTCCTAGTAGAAATACAGTCAAGGCAAAGATAAAGTCAAATGTGTAAAGGTTGTGCAGGAAAGAATAATATCTCATCTTGATGAATGTAACAATGTCAATGTCACAGTTGACATCTGGTCGGACAGAATTATGAGATCTTTTATGGGGATTACAGCTCATGTTATGGAAGAAAACCCTCTCCATCTTGCTACATATACTCTGG
This sequence comes from Trachythela sp. YZ-2020, assembly GCA_016169945.1. Classification (NCBI taxonomy): domain Eukaryota; kingdom Metazoa; phylum Cnidaria; class Anthozoa; order Malacalcyonacea; family Clavulariidae; genus Trachythela; species Trachythela sp. YZ-2020. Next base: position 4,426,247 of record JADLSH010000393.1, on the reverse strand, counting down.
TGAACTAATCATCCAACAATTCAACAAAGTCATGGAAGATTACAAGATAAAACAAAAGCTGGAATTTGTAATAACAGACAATGCAGCAAACATGAAAAAAGCAGCAAACATGAAAAAAGCATTTACAATTAGTTTCCCTTCAGTTGGTACTTCTGAGGATGAGAATGCTGATGAGACAGAGCCTGAAACAGAGTCATCTCTGGATACATCCATGGACCTGGATGATGACACAGTATGGTCCGCTTTAGATGACTTGGAACAAGAAGAAATGGACAGTAACCTTTCAAACTCTGCTAGAGGTGGTCGGTTGTCATGCTTTGCACATACTCTGCAGCTTTGCATTGGTGATGGATTAAATGAAACCAAAGGTATCATAATTGTAGCAATTATACATGACAGTCTATGAGTGTAGTAATACAGCATAGAGACAACCTATGTGATTTGTGTTATACTGACTTCAAAATAACACAATTGGCTGTTGTGAAGTCAAGTTTGAGTTGTCTGTCTCTGTCCTCATTAACGGTTTCACTGACTCACTGAGGTATATGGGGAATCCAAAATTAACTTTTTAAGTGCAGTTTATGGGAATGTGCTATACTTCTGGTGGTCTAAATTATTTGTGTTTTTCCCTTTTCCTGCCGTTTAAATTATTGACGTTTTGTTTTGTTCGCAGTTTAAAAAATGAGCATGTTCGTATAAATAAAGACCTTGAATCAGTTTAAATTGACTTAATATTAATTTCCGACTCGACTCGATGAAAATCTCTGACGAGTTGAGCCACTGACTCGACTCGACTCGAGTTGAGCCATTACTCGACTCGACTTGATCAGACCCTGAAGTAACTCGACTTGTGACTCGCGTTCTCGGAGACTCAACTTGACTCGTGACTCAGCTTTTTGACGACTCGTTACAACACTGCCTTTTGCATACCCACAGCAACCAAAACACTATTTTTGCAACTATTCTATAAACACATGTGGCCACAACCAAAAATATAGGCAATATATTTTACAGTCAATACTGTTCGGAAATAAGGAGAAAGTTGCTAGTAAACTGGGTTTGTTTTCGCGACAAACCATATCAAAGTGAAGCCATGACTCTGGGACATGTTGACAAAATGTCGGCTAAAACATTTTGATTTTTAACTGCCTGTACGCAGAAATCAAGCAGTCAAATACATAAAAACAATAAATCTATATTCTTTGGTTACAGAGCTCCATTTGAAGGGGTAAATTGTCTACAGTGCTCTTACTGATCACTTTATTTACTTAAAAACGTGCGACAGAGTAGTTTTCGAAGCCAGCTTTTGCCAACTTTGCTTCACTCCTGTGTCAACTCGAAAGCAATTTTCTCGCAAATTATAGAAAGGATTTCGCCGAAACTTACGTTTAAGAGTCCTGATCACCTCTGCTAAAAATACAACTTTTAAACCAGTGTTTGGAGCAAAAGATAAAGAATAAAAATTTAAAAATATAGCTTTGTGTAAAATACACATTTTCCGTCGAAAATTATGGAAGAATAACCACTTTTACCAGCATGCATTGCGATAGCTGGAATTGCCTATTGTTGCATTTTTCTCACAATTTATTGGAGAGTAAAAATGGAATCTCACTATATTTGCTTCCAAGAGGTTGACAGGTCTGTCTTATCATTTATATATTTGAACGTAGGATGGTATTTTCTTCCTTAACTCTTTCTAAACGGCAGCATCGAATATCAACCGCTAAAGGTTGATGACTTTGAGCGCTTGTATCTTTGGCGCCCCTCGCCCAAAACGGACAAAAATACCACCAATCGATTCAGCAAAAACACCTGTAAAATTATTGTATTTTCGAGTTGGTCGCGTGAGTATCGGTATTAACTGTTTATGAAGTCAAAATGTTTGTTGTGGCGGCTATACATTCATTAGTTCATCATGAAAACGTGTACCACATATTTATGTACTTACTAAAGCGACATTGGCTTTGTGTAGTATACGTTTTTAAGTTGTTTTTCTGAGCTTACCGAAAAAGCCCGCTTCCTATATTGCATGCAAGATAACTAATGAAGTTTCAAAGCTATCCTGATAAAGTTTACAGCACAGACTCAGCATAACTACCTCTAGGAGATGAACTAGAATAATTAAATTTTATCGAACAGCTAGTTTTGAAGCAGTGAACAATTTCTGTCAAAGTCATCATATTCTCTTTTAATATTTGGTCCGTAAAACTGTTGAAAAAGCCTCAATGGAGATAGTTTTAGTTCAACTCCTAGATATTGTTCTTTGTTCGAAAATAAATGTTATTCCAGAATTTTATCATTAACGATGATCTAATAATCATGTTTATAAATGGCATGAATTTCATCATTTGGGGTGCTTTATCGGTGTCTGTAATATACCAACTCCCCAACTTCGCCGTATAATTTTACGGTCGTTTCCGATCGGCGTTAACTTATAAATAATTTATGCATAAACAACACGTGCGAACGTGCGATATTCAGATTTTTCAACATGGCTGATTTACTTCATAAAAGTGATCTTAGCAGCGAAGATCGGTTTAAGCTGCTGGTAACAGATGTTCCTGTTGAATTGGCCGGTGAAAAACCTTCACCTAACCCATCGAAAAGCGGCAATTAAAAGTTTATCAACTCTATGCAAGTCGCAATACTTTGTTTTACAATTGCCTTACCAATTTCATTGTTTTTGAAGCTTTCCACGGTTGTGATGACTCTTCTTACGGCCGAGTATTTCTCGTTTGCATGGTTATAATAAGTTGTTTTTAGCAGGTAACCCTCACCCGGCAAGCCAGCCTTAATATCCTTGGGTTTAATTTCTTTGCTTTGCCAACTTATTGCGTCGTCTCAATCGTCATCGTCAGAATCATCTAGTCGAATCAACCGTCTGAAAATACGTGTTTTGGTATTCCTGTTAAGCCAGGAGCTGGATGTGTGTTTCCAGTCTACGTCAATTGCCTTCTTATCTATAAGGTAATTCCCGCTTTTCGATGGGTTAGGTGGAGGTTTTTCGCCGGCCAATTCAACAGGAACATCTGTTACCAGCAGCTTAAACCGATCTTCGCTGCTAAGATCACTTTTATGAAGTAAATCAGCCATGTTGAAAAATCTGAATATCGCACGTTCGCACGTGTTGTTTATGCATAAATTATTTATAAGTTAACGCCGATCGGAAACGACCGTAAAATTATACGGCGAAGTTGGGGAGTTGGTATATTACAGACACCGGGTGCTTTATTGTGGTAACCATGGCAACTATATTTTGCAACAACATTTTTTTTGTCAGAGGATCGAGCCTAACAACATTATAGATAAGTTTCAATACTATGAAACGGTAGAAAAAATATTTTTAGTATTCAAGAAATTGATATGCATATTCAAGAAAATTTATATGCACATATTCAAGAAAATTTATATGCATATTCAAGACATGGGGGTATTATTAGAGAGTGGGTGCTGTCTCATGACATATTTGTCGCTGGGCAAGAGCGACTATAGCAGTATAGGATCGTCCTGGGCAAAACAGCTTTATACGTACTCTAAAAAGTTTGGCTGCTTGTTGGACAAAATTTGTTTACCCACATTCATTAAGAGAACGAAGCGTCGATTTAGAACATAGTATTACTGTAATACAATAAGAAAGCGCCTATTGTTTTGGACAAAAATAACCTAGTACTGGGTTGCTGGGGATTGACCCTTGACAATTCGGCAGCTTGCAGGGAAGCTCGATAATAAACCAGAACATAATTATTCTGAAGCTCATTGACATTAGGGTGAGGGGATCTATATATAAATTTCATGTATCTTTAATTTTCTCACTTGTCCATGAGGAGTTGACAAATTTGGTTCTATCATATCTCAATGGCATTCTGTCACGGCTGGGGTACCACAGGGTACTATTTACTGAAATTAGTACAGTTGAAGTTATTTCTGAGATACTAAATCTTAAAGCATCAAAATCGACAGGTATCGATAATATTCCAGCTAAAATCCTGAAAATATCTGCGGACATAATAGGCCCATCGATAACTAAGATTTTTAACATCTCATTAAAATCCGGAATTTTCGTTGATGAATGGAAAATGCCTTGGTCTTGCCAATTTAAAAATCAGATGATAAACGCAAATGCGAAAATTATCGGCCCATCTCAATACTGCCAATTGTTAGTAAAATGTTTGAGAGATCCGTTGTTAATCAGGTATATAGATATCTGAATGATAATTCGCTACTGTCAAAATATCTGGCAGGTTTTCGGCCTAAGAATTCGACTTTGACTGCCCTGATACAAATGTGTGACGAATGGCAAATATGGATCGAGGTGAATTAAACAGAGTTGTATTCTTAGATATCCGTAAGGCCTTTGATTCAATAAATCACAAAATATTGCTGAACAAATTAGAAATGCAGTTTGGTATTTCCAATAATGAATTAAACTGGTTTAAATCTTACCTTATGAATCGTGAACAAGTTTGCACTATAAATGGACATACATCGTCCCCCAAAAAGATTATTTGTGGTATCCCATAGGGCTCAATTTTAGGGCCTTTGCTATTTCTTCTTTACATTAACAACCTCCTGGATAAACTCCAAAAAACTACCCCTTGTTTATATGCTGACGATACCCAAATATTTTCTTCCTCCAATGATTTTAATGAGCTGATTGATAAATTAAATTTTGACTTAAGACAAATTAGCGAGTGGCTTGCCAGTAACAAACTGCAGCACCATCGTACTAAAACTAAGTACATGATCATTGCACTGTTAATTTTAAGGAGTTGATACTACTCCAAAAAAGGAGTAAAAAAATTAACTCCATCATTTTAACTCCATTTTTAGAGTACTTTCTACCTCACCAATGGAGTAATATTTACCTTTGCAGGAGTAAAAAATACTCTAGTTTAAAACTTCACTCTCATTTTGGAGTAAAAAATAACCCAAAAGTGGAGTAAATTTTATTCCTATGGGGGTTAAAAACACTCTGATTTAATTTTACTCTCATTTTGGAGTAAAAAATATACCAAAACTGGAGTAAATTTTATTTCTTATGGGGGTGAAAATTACTCTAATTTAAAATTTTACTCTCATTTTGGAGTCAAAAATATACCAAAACCTGGAGTCAATTTTATTCCTTATGAGGGTGAAAACTACTCTAATTTAGAATTTTACTCTCATTTGGGAGTCTGATTTTGAAGTACTTAACAATGTCGGAGTAAACTTAGTTGATGCCACGAACGCGGCAGATAATCAGTGTACCTACACGCTTAGTGGTTTATCGACCGAAATCGAAGGTCTCAAACTAAACATCATAATCACAGAATCAAATATTTTAAGCAAAGTTCAGTCTAACAATCAAGTGATTGAGCAAATTCGTCACGACTTAGACTCAATTAAAAGCCAACAGAGTAAAAGTAACTTCACCTCAGACAATAATATTGCCCCAATTATAAATTCTGAATTAATTAATGTCGGACCTACAGCTAATTCAACCAAGATCGATAGTTCTGCCACGATTCCTATATGCAAACGTGGTCCAAAGCGGTCTTGTGCTCAATTACGGTCAACAGTAATCTGTCAACAAAATATCAACCCTCCCGGAGTAGCTCAGCTTTGTCCTGTTAGCAGTAACAAGCCAAATAACAAGTTAACGCTCCAGGCCTACCATAGCTCTAACATACACGTTACTCAGCAAATCGAAGATGCATCAGGAATAAATAAGGGTCAACAGAACCGTAATAAAGTATGTAAATCCACTTCCGATCATAAATTAGAAACTCCCAAGGCCAATCCTGAAGTAATTAAAATTGGATCGATTGCTAACACAACCAAACCCCTTAGCGTAAGCGTTGGTTCTGCTAAACTTGAATCAAAGCAGTATTACGCTCATCATTACAACTTAGTCAGTCCTGTAAAACAAAGAAATTTCCATCAACATTCCCAAGCTGTTTTTCGCCCACAATCAAATGTCACTTGTGAGAAGCCAAAATCAAGAAATGAACAGAATGTACAACATATTTCAAACCTTAGTTGTGCTAATACTGGCGAAAGTCAGTCGGTATCAAGTTAGACCGGATCTTTGAAATGGTTGGACCGCCTACCTCTGGTTGAAACGCCTAACGCGACAGGTAGTAACCCTATGCATATATCTCGAAGTGGGGCCGAACCCCTCGATTGGATAGGACGGTTGCCTCTACTTGTTAATTACTCGACTCGTACGCCTCGCTCATGCCAGTCTCAAAGGAATGAAACAGGAAAGATGAACTGGCATACGTTTTTTTCGGTCGCGAATCAGCCAGCAGGCAGACTGGTTGAATTACCTGGAGTTTGTCCGTCGCACATTGCAATAAACTTGGAGACTTCTGTCGTAGCTAGTAACAAAACTAGAATCACTCTGGAACGAAACACTATACCAGTTAGAATCTCAACGAGAAATCGTCAACAAAGTCCAAAGCAAAGAATGCGTAATGACTGCATACCCGTGAGGAAAACCTTGCGTAGAATAAACTTGAATAACTTAATACCAATTAATTGCAACTCATCGATCGCGAATGCTACGTCCTACTACAAAAAAAGTTCCTTACCCTCTTTGTTCCTTTCTAATACAAGATCACTCGTTAATAAAATTGAGGATCTGGAAGTTGTCATTAACCAAAACGACGTGGATATAGTTTGTATTACAGAAACTTGGCTGACCAATAATATTTCCAACTCAGTAGTCGACATTAGTGATTACATGCTAGTACGGAAAGATCGAAGCGCTGATAAACGTGGTGGTGGTGTTTGCACGTACATCAAATCATCAATTGATTTCACAACAATTGACGAACTTAATGATTCCCCATTTGAATCTCTTTGGGTATACCTCCGTCCGAACAGACTCCCACAAGGCTTTTCTTGCCTAATTATCGGTATTATATACCACCCACCACAAGACGATGATGCTACTTTTACGGATCACCTAATTTCATCATTGGATGCTGCTTTGAACAAATATCCTAATGCTGGAATTATGTTGGTTGGCGATTTTAATCGTTTAAATTATCGATATATTAGTAACCATTTTAACCTGCGACAAACCGTTAAAAATCCAACACGCGGTGCTGCAATCCTCGACCTAATTTTCACCAACCTGTTTCACCATTATAACACTCCTCAAATTCTACCCGGAATCGGCTTAAGTGACCATAACTCCTTACTTATCCGTCCTTTAAGGAGAACTCACAAAACGAAAGTAGAATCAATTTTTAGAAGGAATGTAAAGCCAAGCAAGTCCTGTTTTGGAAGATGGTTAGCTTCTACTGATTGGTCATTCCTTGAAACACTATCAAACTGTACGGAAAAACTCGCTGCATTCCAATCTCTGTTAAATTTTGCTATTGAAACTTTTTTCCCACTCCGAAAAATCAAACAACACCCAACAGACAGGCCTTGGATTACTCCTGAACTGAAGAGTCTAATCCAGCAACGACAACAAGCAATGTCCAAAGACCCTCCTGTTTACAAAAAATTGAGAAATAAAGTTAACAGGCTAAATAACAGTCTTAGGAGTTCCTTTTTTGCAAATAAGGTAAAAAACTGTGACAATGCAGCTTCCTGGTGGAAATCCATTAAACAACTTGGAGGACTTCCTAAGAAATTACCAGTATCCAGTGTTTTTGTATCGGGCAAAGAATTCCATTCAACCGAATTAGCAACAAAAATTAACGAAAGCTTCCTGTGTATCACAAACCCTTTATGCATGAGTCAATGTAAACCCAGACCCCCCCCCACCCCGGGCCAAGGTGGGGGTTAATAGGGGATTGGTAGGGGTTTAGATCAGGAAACACTCCCAAGAGGGTGGGGGATTTGAAGCTTTTAGAATTTATTTATCCCCAGGGTATGGGGGATTGGGTAGGGATTAGTAATGAGCCAGTTGCCGATTTTTCAGCGGTTGTTCATCTCAAGTGGCGTTTTATCATCTAGCGCTTATTATCTTTGCGTCTTTGCTTCGTTCGTGTGCTTTTCAACATTTACAGGTATGTAGATTTTATTTAAATCGCCAAATTTGTAATGCAGATTTTTACCATCTGTTCTTTAAAATATAAACCATGAGGATAAGGAATATGTATTAACAGTTTATAATCATTGTTTGATATTATTTTGCATGAATTTATATTTGAAATGTCTCATACATATATACACATATACAATTTTCAGATCATCTATATTCAGACATCATGGACTGGAAATCGTTTTTTAACGACTGCGGCATACCGGAAGAATATGCGGAGCGGTATGCGAGGTGTTTTGAAGAAAACCGGTATTTATACTGTTTATCAGTTTCATATTTTCGTATCTCTGAGGATAGTTCTGAAATATACTGTTTATATACACTGTATATATTTTATGGAATATGGAACACTCAATCTTTCACCTCGTGAAAATATTCTTACCATTGCACTCATAAACATCATTATTTGTATACATTTTTGGCATTCACAAACTGTGTTTTTCAAATATGACTTTATGGTGCAAATATATAAAATGAAGACTATAAAGTGTCATGTATGCATTTATGATATTAAATAATTTAAGTGTAGAACTTTCTGTCACTAAAGAATGTAGAAAGTCAGCATATTGTAGTGGTGTATTTAATAATGTATTTTAATATTCATTTAACTAGAATACAAAAAGATCACATTGGTGATTTAAATAAAGAATTGCTAAAAGAAATTGGTATAACTGCCATTGGCGATGTTATGGCCATTTTGAGGCAGGTTAAAAAACAGAACAAGGTTGGTTTGTTTTGTGTATTAATAGAATTGATATGTTAGAAATAGTATAAATGATATATGTCATGGATTTTTCAAATATAGACAAGCAGCTGTGAAGGGGACGAGGACAACCCTAAACCACCACCAGCAAAAAAGACAAAGGTACAGAATAACTAGTTACACTAACTACAGTAGTTGGGCAATAAGTTGGGCAATAACTAGTTACAATAACAAGTTGGGTAATAAGGTTTGAGTAAGGGTTTTTAATGGAATTAATTATATTTTCTCAAATTACTGTATCATCATTAATCATTAAAATGGTATTTAAATTATTGTGGGTTTTTTTCTTCTTCAGGGACCAGATCAAACTAAAATCACAGTACATAGAACTGGGCAGCTCACATTAACCAGCAACCTCGATCATCTTGGACCTGAACTTGAGGTACAGTACTACATTAATTATACAGTAGTATAAAAAAAAGCATTTTCAAATTGTTATCCAGAGCAGATCTCGTTACTGAAATGTGTATTTCTATCAAAGTGACCATGTGTCTGGTAGTCTTCGTTTAAGACTTTAAGTAGCTATAATCATAGACAAATTTAGTTGGAGAAACATGGCACATAAATTATTTTTGAAACTTTTCACATATACTTCATAAAGTCCATGAATGTCAATCCTGGGGGGGATGCATCCCCCCTAGTTTTTTTAGTGGGGGGGGGGTGAATATCTAATTATCCCCCCACTTTTTAACATGTTTAATGAAATTTTGTTTCTTGGTAATCTAAAAACCTAATGCCTGGTATGCTATTCATCCAGACTTGTGGTTGGAACGAAGACATTTAATAAGATGAAGTACAACGTAAGGCCTTTCTGTAGCCGCTGGGAGCAAATACTGACATCGCATATGTTATTTGAATACTAAAAAATATTCAAATTAAATTCAAATTTGTACATGTGTTGTAATTTTATAAACATTCACATAAAGGCACTATTTGACGTATCCACTTCCTGTTCTAACTGGCAAGCTGCACTGAATGAGACAATAATTCGTTTTGCTTCTTTTTGTTTTTGTTTTTTATTATTACGCCCGTAAAAAGTATTTAGAAGTTATTTACATTTTGGTTTTCTATTTTGGATAGGCTAGGGGCCTTCTAGAAACCTAATAGGCTTTTTAATTAATACCCCTTACATTATTTCATTCTTATATTTAGTCAGTTCGAATTATTATATTGAACAAGAAAAAAGTATATAATATAACATAAAACATTAACATGCATATAAACTTAATTATATATATTCGAAGTGGAAGATACTATATATGTATATTTACCATAAAGAAGGTCAAAATATATTTTAGACTATTATGCATCAATTATTGAGCTAATGGACATAATCGTAATTTACTAATTTAACGACTAAATTAAGATTTAAGACTAGATCATTTTATTTTACCATTTTCAAAAGTTCGAATATAGTAAAATATTAAGGCTAAACATTCCATTTTTGTAGTTTCTCGCCTGACCCCAATTAAAAGTTGTGGACATAGCATTGCAATCTAACCAAATGAATAACTAACAACTAATATAATCAACAACTTTGATCGTTCTTGATGTGTGAATAGAAAGCAGGTTCTACAACCCAATGCACAAAGGTTTCGATTGGTTAAGTCAAGTTAGTTATTAATGCCTTGCTGTTAGTTTTCAGTGAGGTAGGAAACCGTATTACCCAGGGAAAACACTCAGCATAGGAGAGAACCAAGCAAACTCTGCTTAGATGAGTTTTTCAAGTGCTGAGGTCAATCCACTAAAGAAAATCTCTAAACAAATGCTCTCCTGATTTGGCTAGATCCAGCAAGAAGCAAATGATAAAATATCTATTCGAATGGATAGAGAATCCATAAAGAAAGAATCTCAAATATATGGTTCAAATTCAGATTCCGTCAATCTTACCAAGTACCAAAAAAGTATAAATGCTGCTGCTTTCCAATTGTGCCTTGAAAATCCAAGTCTTGTGAAAACTAAAGGCAAGCTTCTTGATCTCGCTAGAAAGAAGGTTGATAGTGATGGGTACACTTATGTTAAGAAAAGAAGTCGTTCAACGAGATTTGGTGCAGAATCAGGTCGTAAAGAAAACAAGGTGGAAAAAAGGGAAAAATTAACAGATGGATTGAGACAGAAAAGAATCGCGGAACTCTGTGAAGACATTGAAACTATCGACAAAGTCATCAGTTGTTTAGAAAGTGAAAGAGCCAAGCTAGTTAACATGCAGAAGTACTCACAAGCTGCACAGATACTTCAACAAATGGGCGAAAAACGTAAAGAAAAACGCCAATTATCCGACCAGCTTACTACTATTCGAGCGAAGGAGGCAAAATCTAAAAGCTATCACAAGAACAAACAATCGAGCTGCACAAAGAGTAAGTCTGTTAGTGATGTCAAAAGTGATAATCAAAGAAGCGTCGAGGATTTTTTTGCAAATTCGGGCAATATTAAAAGTAGAAATACCGATGCTTGTGTATTTGAGCTAGATTCGTAGTCGTGTTGACCCGAAGGTGGTTGTTGCAGAAGACAAAGAATGTCATAATTACTCTGGAAGTACAAATACCAAAGATAGTGAAGATATGGTTGATGGGTCAGAAAATTGTGTTCCATCCACAAATACAGATCCGAAAGATAGTGAAGTTTCAAGTGGTTCCCTGGTTGGCCTTGTAAGTTCATATCCTGAAGGTAATGAAGAAATGGCGCGGAATCCAGACGTATCAGATCAGAATATTGTTAAATCCAGCACATCACCACCACCATCACCAAAGTCAGCTATAACAACCTTCAACAAAAGTGATGCCGAAGAGGACAGTGCATTTGAAGAAAATATCTCGGACAACGAAACCTCTTCTAGAAAAGTTGTTTTTTTATGCCATTAGGCTCCTCATCATTTGGATGTGGGGCCGTTGACAGTCTTGGTTTAACTGAAAAACATTGCTTGCACGATAATTTTATAACTTTAGAACATGACGTTTTTACGCGATACATGAGTTGTGTTACTGAAAAAAAGCACGCTGAACGACCAGCTAGAGGCATTTACGTGTCCAGTATTCAAGATATTAGTTTGTTAGATTTTGTAGCAGTCAGAAAGCTTTACTGTAAAGTTCAAAGACATTCCGATTGGAAAGAGTGTAGTCAGTGTTTACCTTTGATACAACTGGCAAATGAAATTTTAGAACATGGAATTTGTCAAGTGTCAAATCTCTTTCAGACATTATTCCCTAATGTTAAGTATCAATCTGACAAAGCGATCCGAAAACTTATGCAACTTCCTGTTGTTATCTTTGAACTGGAACTTCAAGGTCCAGGGTCACAAAAACTTTTTGTAGCAGAGAGATATTCTGGGATGAATTACTTGTCTTTTTCAAAGGTAGTTCAACAGTTTCTTTTATTACGAAACATGGGGAAAAGCGATAGAAAGATAACAGCTAACATGCCAAAAGAGAGCCTGCTACTGTTATGCAACCTTGCATCGTCAGAAGCTGACCGATTACTAATTAAGTACACTGCTTGTAAAAGCATGGGTCTCTCAGCAAAATCTGCTAAGACATTATATGGATTTCGAGACCTTCATAAACAAGAGGAGAGGATTATGGATGCTATTGAAACAACATACGTCATCAGAAAAACCATAGCAGAATTAGCTAAGGCAGAAAGCACAGCATCTCTTAATGCACTTGGAATCCATGTTCCAGATGATTCTGAATCAGATTCTGATAGCATGGAAGAATCAGAATGCTGCGTGTCCAATGACTTTGAAGAAGATAATTCCAAGCAAAGCAACTCCGATAGTGATGAAAGAAAAATAATGGAATTTAATGAACAGCCTGACCACACAGCCCATACTAGCTTGTTAACCGTTGACCAAGCTAACACCAGCCAGCCTCTTAAAGAAAGCCAAGGCATTCAGCTTCTCCCTACACTGAATCATATGTTGTCAATTCTTCGTAGAAATAAGCTGAATTGGTTTGCACTTGTCGAAGAGTTGAACGTTTTAGCTAGGGAATGTTCTCCAGAATCAATTGATCAACTATTGACTGATTTTGCACTTTTTCTGTCGAGCAGTGATGCGACAGTCGAAGAAAAGAAGTTGATTGAAGAATCCAGGCAAGCATACCTTGAAACAGAAAGAATAAGATACAATTCTGAGGATTCGGAAGATATTCAAAGTGATAGTGACAGCGATGTTGTAAATCCGGATGACTGGCTGAATATCACTGAGTTAAATTCAGAAGCAGCCAAAGAGATGATTATTAAACAACGAAAAATCTACAAGAGAAAGAAAAAAAGAAGAGCTATTAAAGTAGCAACAAATGCTCGCATTCTCCGACGGCGACTGCCAAATCGAGTAGCTAGTATTCTTTAAAATACCTAACATAGGAGAAGACATAGAGACATTTGTCAAAGAACGAAAAGTTGGCGCAGACGCGTGGAGAAGAACTGGAGTTCTAACTTTCACTTATGGTAAGACTTCTCAAGTTTCTGGGCAGAAAGTTACGTACGGTCGGATCAAGAAATTCCTTGAAGACAAGTACGGGACTAATTTTGGTTATGGTACGATTGTGCAACTGTGTGTGGCAAGAAATCGTAGAAGATTATCTGCAAAGCGTTACAAAGGCGTAGCTAAAATAACCTGTCGGAAAGCACGTAAAGGTTTCTCGGTTAAATTTAATCCGGACGCGCATTACAGCTCAGCAATGTACCGCGGTCTTGATTACCTGCAGTTAAGAGATGGTACTAAATCATTAACTTTGAATAGAGACGATGCTGCTGGTTTCCGACTTGACACGACATTTACCCACAAGCAGCATGCGTCCTTTTCAACATGTGATGAACCCGAGAAGACAACTAGATCTGATTATCTGAACAAATATACATCCATCTTACAAGTATCGTCATATATGTTTATGTCTACTGAAACAACAAAGGAAGTGTGCGGTGGAGTGGTAAAGGCTCATAACCTGTTCGATAAAAGTCCCGCGCAACATGCAGCAGATCTGCAAATGTTGGAGGAAAAATCAGAGTTTAAATCACTCTTTTGTGATAAACAGGTTGAGTATGTCCGTGTCGATGGAGGTTCTGATGAATCTCCTCACATAAGGAAGTGCAGTTTTATTGGACCGAACGACATCTTATCAAGGGAAACACAAGCATTGTTTTGACAACCCGTCATAGTGGTGGATCGTATCTTAATAGAGTCGAACTACTCAATGGCTGCTTGGCAGTGGCCCACTGCAATCTCTTCATTCCATCTACTCTTGGAGGCCGTGTTATACCAAAGAAGGGTTAGACAAGGAACAATTAGCAAAAAATTTGGACTTAGCTACGGATGTTTACATAAAGAAAGTTAATGGCGCACCATGTGCCCAACAACCAGTGACACTCGTCAAAGGTGCAAGTGGAGTACATGCAAAGTATTTGGCAGAAAGACGTCCAAAGTTGCTCACTTATCTAGGTGGCAAGAAGATCGAGAAGCAGGCCCTGAAAGAGAACGATGCGACACTGTACAACTACTTTGAAGAGATTTGGGGTGTCCGCAATAGACACATGGTGAAAAATCTGTCACAACCTTACGTCTTCATGCTACTACCATGTAAAATAAAAAATTGCCCTCATCCAAAGTGTCAACCCAATGCAGAGGATTTTGACAACACCTGGTTTCCGCTGGTCCAAAGTTAAAGTATTTTCCCGTACCGATTGCGGACCCAAAACGACCCTGGGGAGGCCCTTGTGAAAAGTGCAGTGGAAAGTGTGCTGGTCACTATCTCAACCCAAAAGACCATTACCTGCATTACCAAGCGCATGGGGAAAAGGGGATGATGTTTAAGCCTCCATCTGTAGTTGTTTCCGAAGCACGGATGAGTGCTGAAAGGGAAGGGAGAAGTTTTTCAAGTGAAGATATTGTAGAACTAGCGAAGGAAACACTATTAACTGAGGAAGAAGTTCAAATGTGGCTACAACACGTTTCTGATGTTGCTACAAGGAGGAAAGCAGGGGCAAAACAAGCAGCCATTACAAGACGTCAGAAGAAAACCAGCGCTGCGATCGACAAGGAGTCGTCCAAAGGTGAGATAAACTAAAAATTGCCAATGTACAGTACTTTATTTTCGTGTTTTAACCGTGACATTACTAGATCGTGTTTTAGTTCATCGACTTGCTTGTCTTAGCTATAAATGCTTACGGTGGCAATAAATGATCATGTTTGTTCCTAAAAATGATTTCTTAATGGTTTTATAGATGTGTTCTGTTTATGTCGGCAAGGCGAGTTTGGCAAGATGATTGGCTGTGACAACCCTACCTGCACAGTGAAATGGTTTCACATGGAGTGTGTTGGACTATCTTCTGCTCCAGATGGTGACTGGATTTGTACGATTTGCAAAGGTGCGCGCAAACACCTTTTATCAACGATTTTGGTCATTTTCTCGAATTTAATACTATTAACCCCAATAACCATTAACGTGCAGGACTGTTCCCTTTTATTATTAAAATGGTCTGACGTTAGACACAGTAAAATGATTAAGTAGGACGCATGCTGGTTACACGCCGCATTGCATGTTGAAGGGTTAAAATTGTTGTTTTTAGATGCTACTTCTGGGAAATGGTTGCATTGTCTACATAAGCACTAATCACGTAACTTTCTTTACCGTTGTTTCTTTAGGTGCTGACGTGTTTTGTTTATGTGGGCAAGGCGAGTATGGGGATATGATCGGCTGTGACAGCCCCACTTGTCCAGTCGAGTGGTTCCATATAGGTTGTGTTGGATTATCGTCTATACCAGAGGGTGATTGGATATGCACTTTCTGTAAGGGTATGTAAGCAATATCCACTGTTTATCTTTCTAAGTCCGATCCACTGCTTATCGTTTCTGACTCCGATTTAGCCTTCTAACTAATTTGATACCATATTATGTTTTCAGGTTAACGATGACCAGGATGTAAAGGAAACAAATTAGTTTGCCAAATGAGATCGTTGTGCAGAACTTATTTCATAACGTAACCTATACTATAGGTGTATTGTATAGTACATTCTAAAACCTTGCTAATATATGTATAGGAAACTACACGGTTCGAGAAGTACTGAAACATCGCACGCTTGTTTGGCGAAATACTTATAATACCGTGCGGCATTATAAATATTTCGCCAAACACAAGCACATCGAGAACAAGTGTAACTTCCTATTAATATAATTTTATAGTCAATTTTACACGAGCAATCAATCATAAGAAACACATTAAGGTAGTCAAGCGAGCACAGCCATACGTAATTTCTGACATTAATTTTCAATTCATATCAGTGAAAAAACTGTGAATAATCTTTATTTCTGCTTTATCTTTAATATTTAAACATACTTAAAGAGTTCATTGCAAAACAACAGCTCAGAAAATATAAATTTTCAAGTTGTTTATTTATATTTTGAGATCTTGTGTATAATGCACGCGGGCTCGTATCCGTGCCGTTTAATCTTTAATCGGCACACCTGTGGATTAATGTTAACCAATCAGAATCGAGTAAATTGACTAAATTGATATTAATAGTGTAATTCAACTAACAACTAACATATCAGGTGATAAATGTTCATTATCACATTTACTGTACTGTGTTTCAGTGTTCAGTTCGATGTAATAAAAGAATTAAATTGAACCTGTATTAAATTTATCACATTACCATTTTTATTATCATCTTGATGCGATATTACAAATATGGAATTTATATAAATCAGCCTCCACTGCACGCATGCAAGGCAGCACTTCACTTGCGATAGTAATTTCTAGTTTGGAATATTTTGCAAGCTATCCATCTCAAGAATACAATCCATAGCAGTTCATTGCAGTCCATACATAATTATTTGAAACGTAAACTGTTTTAGCAGTATTTAATTAAAAAGTCTTCATTTCTGGGCGAAGGCCCCAGGTACAGGGGACATTTTTTGACATTCGGAACCTTTGATACTCCCCATGATGTGGGGCATTTGCGAATATTAGAACAAGGTCAAAGTCAAATCCCCACCCTGGCCCGGGGTGGGGGGGGTCGGGGTTTACATTGACTCATGCATTACCACCTCTAAACAGCCAATTGGAAAACGTTGAAACTGATCCTGCAGTAGTTAACGAAATTATTTCAAAATACCATATTTCTCCTGAAGATGTTTTTACGAAGCTCTCCAACCTCAAACGCACTAAAGCCTCGGGTCCTGACAACTTACCAAGTTGGGTCTTAAATGACTTTGCCATGGAACTCTCATCACCCGTTGCTGAAATTTTTAATGCGTCAATCCAAGAGAGAGTCGTACCCGTTTCATGGAAAGAAGCTGATGTAATACCTATCCGTAAAACAGATAAGGTTAAGGAAATTGAAAATGATCTACGCCCAATATCTCTAACACCAATTCTCTCAAAAACCTTGGAACATTTTGTCGCAGAGTGGATTATGTCACAGATCAGACACCTCGTTGACAGGAAGCAATTCGGATCACTGCCGGCTTATCTACAACTCACACTCTTCTATCCTTTTTTCATCATCTGTATGGAACTACCGACCAATCTGACCAATGCGTGCGTGTACTGCTTCTGGATTTTAGTAAAGCCTTCGACAGGATTGATCACCATATTCTCATTAAGAAGATGGAAGAAATGGCCATCGATCCCGTTGACAGCGGGTGAAGATAGGTAAATACACCTCAAGTTTCGAACCAGTGAACGGTGGGGTTCCACAAGGCACTGTCTTAGGCCCGATTCTATTTATGATTATGATAAATGATTTGTTGGTTGATTGGGACGATAGATGGAAATATGTTGACGATTCGTCTGTTTCAGAAACCCTTTCTAGAAACCAAGATTCGAACTTTCAAACTATTTTAGAAGGGATTACGCAGTGGTGTGCAAGAAATAACATGTCCTTGAACCCCCGTAAATGCAAAGAAATCCTCGTTTGTTTTTGGAAAAATAATCCAAATTTCCCTCCAATGATCGTTGACGGACAGCCCATTGAAGTGGTGAAATCCGCTAAACTCCTTGGCTTAATTCTCAAAGACGACCTAAAGTGGAATGACCACGTGGCTTACATTGTGAAAAAATCCGCAAAACGCCTTTACATGCTTAGACTCCTCAAGCGAGCTCGTTGTGACACTAAAACATTGATATCAGTGTATTTCTCATGTGTAAGACCCATATTGGAGTATTGCGCCCAAGTTTGGCATTTTAACATACCTGAATACCTATCCAAAGAAATAGAAAGGATCCAGTCAAGAGCGTTAACAAATAATTAACCCATCTTCATCATACAAAGAATCCTTGTCAGATCTCAATATTCCAACATTGTACTCTAGGCGCGAACTGTTATGTTCAAAATTTTTTAGAAAAAAGGTTCTTCCGCAAACTAGTCCCCTTTCCGAACTAGTTGAACCAGCCGATCATCCAAGCTACAATCTACGCACATCGAATAAACTCGTTCCAATTAACTGTCGGACAAATCGTTTCAAAAATTCGTACATTCCCTCGTCTGTAACGATTTATAATAAACATTGAGTAACTATAAATTTTATACATTTTTACATTTTTATTTGTAAATAATGTTAATATCATACTAGAAGTTCTAAACTCTTCCCATATTATAGTAAATACGTTTTTGTAAATATACAATATTTTTCTAATTAACCAACCCTGTAAATGATAGATGTATTTCAACCTGTATGGTTGCAAAGTCTATATTTTTCTAATAAATTCAAATTCAAATAAGAGCATACCAAAACTGGAGTAAAATTTATTCCTTATGAGTGTGAAAATTACTCTAATTTTGCTCTCATTTTGGAACCAAAAATAGTAAAACTGCAACAAAATTTTAATAAACATAACACTTTGGTCATAGGTACAAGGTCAATGATTATAATATCTATAATTATTTATGCTGGTTAACGGTATACAAAAACTTACACCATTATGGTATTACTAATACTGCATGTTAATTACATAGATAATCACCTAGCTCAGTTAAATGTCACTCCAGTTTTACTTGCAATAATCTATTTATTGCAACTCTCTTCTTGGCTTCCCTTGTCTTCTGCATCATTGCAGCTTCCAGGAACACATTTTTGCACGAGGCTGGGTACTCAATGTTAAACACATAGAAACAACTTGCGAGCAGGCCCAATGCATTTACCATTGTGGTTGAACCGTTTAATTTGATTAGGATCTTGCCCTCTCCAGCGATATACAATGGCCTTATATTGCCAACATGGCCCGCACCAACAAGTCTTGGCGTCACTGAAGTTTGAATCTCGTCATCAATGCATTCATTGTCCTGTTTGAATCTAAGCAAAATTTAATCAAATTTTACAATAAATGGATATTGGACAACAGATCTCTTTGGGGGTAAGCATAGAGATTATAAATAACAGAGGGGGCATCGTAATGTTAGTTCGTCAAAAAAGGGATAATGCCGAAATTGTGCTGTCATTGGTGAAAATTTTTAAATTGGTCAATGAAATCATGTCTTTACACACTAGACTTAAATTTTAATAGACACTAGACTATAATATTCCCAGAGGTTTCCAAAAGAGGTTTCCAAATGCAAGAACCAGCCAACAATTCTTAGAAAATAAAGAAATTTTTTAACTTACCCTGCAAATTTTCAATAGTTCGGTAGTGGCTGCTCGCTCTTTCATTAGAATTGGTACTGCTGTAGTTTCCCTCACATCTGTTAAAAATAAAATTAATAATTGGTTTTATTGTAATATATAACTGCAGTTTTGCCATCCTAAAATAAAACCTTTCCTTTTTCCCTGCAAAAAAAAATAACTGACTTGTTTACATTGTCCACTACTGATTTACAACTCGGTTCAAAATAGCCATATGTACCTGGTTCAATTACGTTGGCGTCTGTATTCACCTCATCCTCTAACTGCTCTAGGGTTGCTTTACAGCACGATTTCTTGCTCGCCGGTTTCAGGATCTTTTCCAACCAGTTTTCCCTGAATTGGTCAACCATGTCCTTGAGACAACCATTCTTCTCCATCGCCCGGTCAAATTCAGCTTCAAGCTAAACCAAAAATGTTATTTTAGATTTATTTAATTCACCTAATTTTCTTATTCTTTATTCATCAACCCAATAAAATGAATAAAGATATGATAACATGGCAGTGATGGCACTAATCACCAATATGCATGGAAATAACTTTTACTATATTTACTTCAGATGCAAGACCAAGTGCAGGATACTTTTTAATCAGATCATCAATTGCTGTTGGTTGCAGCAAAATGGACTGCTTTCTATGTGAATAAGTTAGTTCATCAAATTTTTAATCGAGGCCATTTTTGTATTTGTAGTTTTCTTCATCTCTTTCTTCATCAGGGAGATATGTTCTTTGCAGGTTTCTTCTGTCTCGCCTTCCGCCATCTCGGGCAATTTTCCACTATCGATTTTCATTTTCTTTGGCTTGACTTTGTCGCGGCGTTTGGTTGTGGACGTGCTTCGCTTTATGCCATTAGGTTTAATTTTTCGCTTGTTTTTTTATGTGATTTTTTATTGCTTGTTCCCATGAACCCTACCATAATATAAAAAAGAAAGTTTACAAAATCTGAGTGTTAGATCTATTTCAACTTGCTGTCTGTTACCTAGGGACTAAACACAAAACACAAACAAGTCACAATTTACCACTTTGATTGGTTAGTTTTACAGGATTTAAACTACCTGTAATCAGATTACAAGAAATCACATTGAGTCCACATCAAAAATAAAGCTGCAATTAATAGTTTACATACAATTCCAGATCCCAATTTGTCAGCCAAAATGTGTATTTCTTTACGATCAACATAGCCACATGTTCCCTCTCCGTCTTGGTTGGGTAAAATGCATGTGCCCGGATTGAGGAGCACACATCTCGTGTGAACTGGTCATTTTTTTCATTTTCAGGCCATCAGTTCTTTTGAGAACTATAAAATAAACAAAAGTATAATTTTATATCTTATCCAGGGTTTTCATTAAGATTTAGAGTAGGCGGCTGTATGAAAAAAGGAGGCGGTTGTGTAGCAAAAAATATACAGGTGCTTCACTAAAGGAATGGAATTATAGCTGCCGATCTTTAGTAAATTGTAGTAAAATATCTGGCGGCAAATCTCCGGTAACCGGCTTCCACTGACAACCCTGCTTATCTGGGATAACATGATTAAACTGTTTATTATCAGCATGACAAAATTACTGGATGCTGATTGGTTGAGAGGAGTACAATTATTTCATTAATTGTACTGCAGTACAATTAATGATTTTCCCAAAACAAACAAAATGGCAGAAAGGTAAATGAAATTGCCCTAGAGGAACTTCAAGCAAAAGCTGCACTAAATGAAAATATGAACAAAAGCACCAGATTTTGGTTGAAAGTCTAGCAGGACTGGGCTTTGGCGAGAGAATGACAATTTTGTCATGCTAATAATAAACAAATAATCATGCGATGTTGCTCGTACAATTAGGGATTAATAGTACTCGAGATGCTATCTCAAATTCAGTTAATTTAAACTTTGGTTGGAAAACAGTAGACCATTATTTTATACAAGCTATAAAGTAATGACACTATTAATATACTGTATATACACTTTGAGAACACATTTTATTAATTTAAAATAGTCCAAATGCATCACAATGCAACATACCATGCTTGGTAATTCAAAATTCTGAACCCATTTGGCATTTTTTTAAACTTCAGTTCCAGAAAAAGAGGAATCTGTGTCGTTGAATAACATCATAGGGCTTGATGAGCGGGAATTGCATAGAGATGCAGAGGATGAAGCGTTCAATAGTGGGGTTGATGGTTGGGGTAAAACTGGCAGCAAAGGAGAGCTTCCATCTACAGATCCAGAGTGTGAGCTTTTTGGAGTACAAGGGGCAGAGTTGCATTCCAGTACTGAAGGATCAACCTGTAATATTGTAAAAAAATTGATTTAACAAACCATTTATAATAGCAGACATTTTATACCTCCTAAGAAATTACCAAGCCTAAGAAGCAACCAGACATTTCATTCTAGACCTTGGCTAAATTCCTTATTCTTGAGTTTGTAACCCTTTATTATAATGGTCACCATTTCAACAAAAGAATCTCATTATCTTCTTAATTCTCAAGAGATTGCTTGCAAGTCAAGAATACTTAATTTTATGCCCTTGATTTAGTTGATTACAATTATAATTTACCTGATTTTTAGTGCAAAGTTTTTAACTTTGCAGTATTGTGATGAGGGGCGAAAATTCACACGAGCTATCATACATACATACATAGATAGATACATAGATACATACATCATAGTGTAAACTTTCCGGGGGGTGTTTGCGAAGATTCTCTATTAATACCGTATCTGTTAAACTTTGGGGTTGAAACTTTTTTAAAGCACTTTCAAGTTATCTTATAGCTCAATTCGGTTGTATTCATGCAGTGTTTAATTAGATTTACGAACAACATTTGGGTTGTGGTATTAAACGTCTACTTCATAACAATCGTTTATATATAATATTGGGTTGCTAACTCCCCCGGTAGCTATGAACACGTGCGTTCAAGTCCACTGATCTAATAATATCACGGAACGAAAATACGAAATTTCGAAATATTTACCGCACAATGGTGGCAGCAGGGAGTTGGAATGTGATGGAAATACGATCAAATTTATAAATAAACGTTTTCATTTTGGCCTTTTGGATTAGTAGTGCGTTTTGTCATTTATATATTCAATGGACAATACTGAATGGGTCGAATATTCATTATGGCAATATTTTTATAAATTCCGAAGCGTAAGTTTCGCCTCCAACGTGTCACATATTTTGGACTTGGTAGTTGGTGCTGGTTATATATAAAAAAATTCAAATACAAGATTCAAGACCCGATGAGGTCCCTTTGGCCTTACCGTAAATATCGAATATGTTAGTTATAGTATACAGCATTGGATTTTACCGGCGATCTAAGGTAAGTCGACTTGCGTACAATTTATACACATTCATATGGCTACTGTATTGTTTCTGGCGAATTTTATAGATAGTAGAAGTTGCTATACTCTGTCCATAGACTCGTAGAGTGTAATTTGTAGAGTCACTAGAGTAGTACAGTAGAGTCACAGATTAATGATGGTAGAGTGTAGTATGAACTGCATAATTTTGAAATTTGACATTTGTTATGTAATATTAATAGAACGCATCTCTGTTGACGGGGCAGTTGTTTACAAATGCGAATGGCATTTTAGCGAGGATGCGTCTGTATATATAACTATGATTGATGTATGATGCATTCTATATACTTTCTAGTTTTGCTTAGCCTTTATTTTAGTAGTCTGTGTACAACTGTACTCTCGAAATTTTATATACACGATGAAATAATAAATAAATAAATAAAATAAGAAATAATCGAAGTTGACATATTTGTAATTAGTTGAATAAAACTAATCAAATATTGCAACCGTAAACAAAAGACAATTTTATCTGCTTACTATAATATATTGGCAAAAACATAAATCACTCATCGCGAATTTAGAATTACGAATGATGAAATATTACAAGCTTTTCATTGACAAGTGTACTTGTTGAAAAACTGGCATGCTAGCTTTTCAAAAGCTTGTTACATTAATCAATTTTCAATATACCTGTCACGTTTTAGGAAGAGTTACTATTTTTAGACTTTTGTAATTTTGTACTCTTTTGTATTTTAACCCTAATCCCAACCCTAACCTTAATCCTAACCCTAACCCTAAAAGTCTAAAAATAGTAACTGTTCCTAAATCGTGACTCATATGATTTTCAAGGGCAAATAAAAATAGTAAAGGTAAAAATAATTGCCAAATAAAAATTGCTCGTGTAAATACGTAATATACAAATATCAACACAACACAACACAACATGGATGCACAACAATTACGTACGCACTATAAACCATGTAACATAGCATTTGTCTTTTAAAACTTTGCACTATCCTTGGATCACTACTTTAAATAAGGACCCCAGAAAGATAGTGCTTGGTAGATATCATGTGAAGGTTAGAAAAGGAAGAAAACTCAAAGTAGTTGAGAAAACAGATAATGCATTTTATATTCCATTGTTGTAAAGTCTACAGCAGCTTCTAAATGATGAGGCAATTCTGGAAGAGGTAACATAAATTTATTTTCTCTCTATAAATTTACAGCTGGAAATGAGCACACATTATGTCATAGAAGTATATTGACCCTCATGAATTGTGAGCAAATCGACTTTTGTACTGATACATGAGCAAGGCTCCAAGGCATGTGATGATGTAATTATCTAATTTTATTCAGGGATGATGGCTATTTGAGTGATTTCTGTGATACCGATTATTTTAAAGATCATCCTCTATTTGGTGTTGATCCATATGCATTACCACTTTTGTTGTATTTTGATGAACTTGAAGTTTGTAATCCTCTGGGATCAAGAGCTAACAAGCATAAACTTGGTATGATGTAGGCTATGTCATAGACTCGAGCTTGATTCCTCAATACAGTTGTATGTTTCCGTACAATGTCATTAATGCTGTAATAAAGTAATTTAATGTAATTGATAAAGTGAAAACAATACAAATTTTAGGAAAACAGTTTCTACAAGTCCAAAAACAACTATCACTTCACTGACGACAGTTCAAAGCTTGCGTCAACACTTGTGTGTGATCATCAACTGATTAACATCACAGAATACAATACAGAAAATCATCTCTATATTGTTTTTGCATAAGCGCTATTCATCATGATTCGTTACTCAACAAGTGCCTGATACTGTTACATTACCCCGATTCTTTCCCTTTAATTTCGGTTGGTTTTTGCTTGTTTCTTCAGGGAAACAACAAGGTCTGAGCCTGTTACTGTGGACTACCAATCTTTTCCTCCCTCGTCCAGCCTTTTGGATTCGAAAGACCATGTCTGACAGTTTCTTTACAATCATGAATGTCCTTGCCATGGTCGAGCCAGTTTCCTTGACAGACCTCGCTTCACAAATGGTTGATATAACCACACTTTATTGCCAACCTTGTATTTACTTTCTGTCGATGTGCTGTTGTAATAATCCTTGTATCGCTGTGACGATTGACCAACATTTGTTCTTGCTGACGAATGGGCTTGGTGCATTTTGTTATTTAACTCTTGTACGAAAGCTGATTTGTCTGTAACCTCAGAGTCGCGGTTGGCTGGTGCCTCATATCTACGGGTATTCTGGCCTCTCTTCCGAACAACATCTTGTGACCTATGATTAGTCGAAACTACACATTAGAGCTTCACCTATCATTAGGCGAAACTACAAAGGAGGAGGTCCAGCAATTAATTGGAAGTGTTAATATTTCTAAAGCATGTGGGCATGATGGTATTGGAAATAGAATACTTAAGATATGTCATTTTGGAATTGCTGAGTCTTTCACAAAATTAATTAATTTTAGTCTTCTGAAAGGGGAATATCCATCCGAATGGAAAAAAGCTAATGTAACTCCTATTCATAAAAAAGATCGACAATATAAAGGGAATTATAGACCTACTTCTCTTCTTCCATCTCTTTCTAAGATAACAGAAAGACTAGTGTTTTCTAGACTTTATGAATTCTTAATCGTTTCCAATCTGGATTTAGACCAGAACATAGCACAGTATACCAACTTACATTTATTGTTCATCAAATATATGAAGCTTTAGAAAATGGAAAAGAAGTACGCATGGTTTTCCTTGACATAAGCAAAGCGTTTGATAAAGTTTGGCATAAGGGTTTGCTTCATAAATTGAAATCTTTAGGAATTAGAGAACCTCTTTTAAGTTGGTTTCACAGCTATTTATCCCACCAACAACAAAGAGTTGTAATTGACGGGCAAAGCTCAAGCTGGGTATATATCAATGTTGGAGTTCCCAAGGCTCCGTTTTAGGACCATTGTTATTCTTAATATATATAAACGATATTAACAATAATTTATCATCAAATTGTTATCTTTATGCGGACGACACCTCATTGTTTGATGTAGTTGATGACCCAGAGATTTCAGCCGTAAAAATTAACAATTATCTCAATTATATCAATCAATTGTGTAATCAATGGCTTATGAATATGAATCCCAGTAAATGTGAAAGTATCACATTCTCAGCCAAACAAACGCGACAATCTCACCCTTTGTTGTATTTAAATGGCGTTCCCTTAACAGAAGTAATTTCACATATTCATTTGGGTCTAACACTTACTTCAAATCTCTCATGGCGGAATCATATTCTAAATATACATCAGAAAGCTAATAATTCATTAAATACATTAAAAAGAGTTAAGCACAAGTTGGACAGAGCTACCCTTATTACGCTTATAAAAGCCATATTAGGCCTTTAATGGAATATGCAGATGTTATTTGGGACGGATGTAGTGTAGGAGATTCAATATGAAGCAGCTCGCATAGTTACTGGGGCTATTAAAGGAACAAATAAAATGCGTCTGTTAGATGATTTGTGCTGGGATGATATGAAAACATGAAGATTATTACATAAGTTAATTTTTCTTTATAAAATAATAAATTCTATTACACCATCTTATCTTCGAGATATTCTACCTACAAGAGTTAACGAACGAAGCAGATATCCTTTGAGGTCAAGTGACAATTTTACACCCATTCCCATGCGCACAAAACGTTTCAAACAGTTCCGTCTACGTTAGCAGAGTGGAATAGATTAGATACTGAGCTACGAGATGCTACACCACTCTCTAGTTTTAAGAGTAGGGTGGGTAACACATACTGTAAAACCGGTTATAATAAATTGTACAATATTTCTTTTAACTGCCAAAGCTCTATACTCCACACAAGGTTGCGTTTAGGTCACTGCCAGCTCAATTTCTATTTATATAAAATTGATTGTAAACCTTCCCCTTTCTGTGATTATTGTTGGGGAACAACAAAAACCATTACTTCCTTTACTGTACTCAATTTGCCGCTCAGCGTAGTCTCTTTGCCTCAACTGTAAGGTTGTTCAACGACGCATGGTTCAGGTTTTCAGACAAACAAAAAGTACAAATATTTTTGTATGGATCTGATTCACTTAGTTATCACGAAAATGTAATTTTGCTTAGAAATGTCCAGTTATTTATACTCAACACTAATCGATTTTCTTAATTTGTGAGGGTTTCTATGTTAATTCACTATGCTTTTTCTTTTCCTACCTTCTCTCTATTTATCTAATTATTTAAAAAAAAATCAATTTTATAAATGTAAATAACGTCACATAATCTCCCGCGATGGGCTATGAGCTCTTGGAGAAAATGTGTTTAAATAAATATGTTTATATAAAAAAAACATCTTGTGAGGAGTGAAACCAATTGAGTGGACAGCGGTTCGATACGCAAATAGGGCATGCGGTAGCCAGATATCCCAATCATCATGGCTTTTGTTCACTAACTTCGACAGAATATCTTTAATAGTTCTGTTGTTTCTCTCCACCATACCATCACTTTGTGGATGATAAGGGGTCGTTCTGGTTTTCTTGATTTCCAGGAGGTGACATAGTTCCTGAAAGACTTTGCTTTCAAATTCTCTGCCCTGGTCCGTATGTAAGTGCTGCATCACCCCGAAGCAAGAAATCCACTCTTCCACGACTGCATACGCTTCGGACCATTTCGTGAAGTAGTCACTTACGACAATGATGAAACGATTTCCTCGCTTGGATCTCTGTAAGGGATCAATTATGTCCATCGCCACTCTTTCCATTGGATAATCACAAGGTGTGAAAACCAAGGGTGCTCGTGGTTTCTTCTTAGGTGGGTTTCTCTCCGCACATTTTCGGCAATGTCTGCAGTAATTCTCAACGTCTTCACGCCATCCCTTCCAATAATATCGGACCTTGATTTTTTCGCATGTTTTGGTACTACCCAGATGACCAGACGTAGGTAGAGAGTGACACCAATCCAACACGTCGGGAACTATCTTGCGTGGAATACACACCTGCAAACTCTTGGTTGAACCATCTTCAGTTTCATAAAGGCGATATAGTACTTCGTTAATCATAGTCAATCGTTCGAACTGACTCCAGAAGTTTCCCAATTCTGCATTAAGACCAGGCACTTCACTTTGGATCGGTTTAACTCCATTTTTTGACCCACTCCATCACCACCCTAAGCATTGGATCTTCATTTTGAAATAACGCAAGTTCGCCCTCACCCTCGCTCCAACTCCATTTTTGACCCACTTCATCACCACCCTAAGGTTACCCGATGTCACAACCAGGTATGCCATGCCAAACCAGTGCTGAGTTACCCGATGTCACAACCAGGTATGCTGTGCCAAAACAATGCTTAGTTACCCGATGTCACAACCAGGTATGCTGTGCTGAAACAATGCTGAATTACCCGATATGACCCGATGTCACAACCAGATATATGCTGTGCTGAAACACTGCTGAATTACCCGATGTCACAACCAGGTATGCTGTGCCGAAACAATGCTTGGTTACCCGATGTCACAACCAGGTATGCTGTGCCGAAATAATGCTTAGTTACCCGATGTCACAACCAGGTATGCTGTGCTGAAACAATGCTGAGTTACCCGATGTCACAACCAGGTATGCTGTGGCGAAACAACGCTTAGTTACCCGATGCCACAACGAGGTATGCTGTGCTGAAACAATGCTGAGTTACCCAATGTCACAACCAGGTATGCTGTGCTGAAACACTGCTTAGTTACCCGATGTCACAACCAGGTACGCTGTGCCGAAACAATGCAAAACAAAAAGTACTCCTTGAATCAATATACTGCAGCTACAAAATGGGCAAGCTTCTTACAATAGGCTATGGTACAATGATTTAATTACATGCTAAAATAAGGCAATAACAATTTTGCATGTGTATGTAGGTTTTTCTTACCATTGATTGTATTTGATTATTGATTGCCATACATTCCCGACATTTTCTATGAGACTGGGATCCCTGCTTGAAGCCACAAATATATTGAGCTCAGAGATTGTCAGCTGACACACATGCAAGGGTTCCTCATAAATGCTTTTCTTCGTTATCCACGATAAACATATACCCAGAATCCTTCAAGTAAGTTTAGGAAAAATTAGCAATTCAAACATTAAATGAAATACGGAAATTATGTGAAATACGGTTCTGCACCACACATTCAATTACCTGCTCAAGTTTATGTAAGTCTTCCATAAATGCATCCAGCAAAGGCTCGATACCATATAGCTTCAAGTATTTACAAGTTACCAAACCAAGAAGTTGAATAGCATTCATGTGAGAGCGGTTGCATGGTTTTATGTTCCCAAGTGTGTAGTACAAAGCACCTTAAACAAACAAGATATGTGTCACTTCATGCTGTGAAACCATATGTATTTTGGATCAGACAAGATGTCTGGAATGAGAAAAAGGGTGTGTAAACAACAACTTGTTAAAGCCTAGCTTCTTTCCTATTAAAGAGAAAACTAAGGTGTGTTTTTCTCTTTATTTTTTGTTAGCAAATTTTAAAAATAGATTGGAAATGTCTGTTTAACCCATTTACTGGCAGTACTCTACAACTGACGAGTAAAATCGTCTGGCATTAGACAGGGTAAATACTAAAGTGGGGCGCATTGCCAGTTAATGGGTTAATAAGAGACATGAACAGATTGGCTTGTTAATCCATTTACTGGCAGTACTCTACCACTGACGAGTAAAATTGTCTGGCGTTAGACAGAGTAAATACTAAAGTGGGGCGCATTGCCAGTTAATGGTTAATGGCACACTCTGTCACAATTGCACTTTAATGAGTGACAGACTTACAGTAAACTCCAAAGTGAAATTAAAATGATGACTTTGAAACACTATATGATAACAGCATACCCTATAAGCCTATTTCATAGATTCAAGCTTGATTAATTGTATAGTCTAGCATGTGACTCTTTGAACTGTCATCAGTGAAGTGATAGTGTCATCAGTTGTTTTTGGACTTATAGAAACTGTTTTCCTAAAATTTGTATTGTTTTCACTTTATCAATTACATTAAATTACTTTTACATTTGTTGGCAGCGGTTAAGGCTGAGAAAGACCTTGAGACAGAGGTAGAGTCACTTACCCAGCGATTGAAGATGATGGAAGATGAAATGAGTCTTGCAAGGTCAACATCAACACTGAATGCGAGAAGCCAAGCGGTTAATTCAAGAGCAAAGCCAGATGTCTATTGAGATGGTCCGTGTGAAGAATGGGTGAACCACTTTAAGCTTTGTGCCGATATAAATCAGTGGGATGAAGGGCAATGCTGTCAACAACTAGCAGTTTCGTTGCAAGGTCGAGCGCAGTCTGTTTACATCACGTTGAGCACGGAAGAAAAGTCCAATTATGAAGCATTACTCGCCGCTCTCAAGCAAAAGATGACTCCACTGCAGGAAAGGTTCATCCATAAGTTGGCATTCCGTTCACGAAAACTAGAAAATCTGGTCGTTTTGACGACAAATCTGCGACGTTTGGCAGTGAAGGCATACATTGGGAAAGATCTGTCATTTATCAGTGCACTTGATTCCAGGGACTTACATCTTGGTGTTAGTCAAACAAGCCCAAAAAGTTTGGATGAAGCTCTTTCCACAGCCTTAAAACTCGAAAGTTTGCATGAAATTGAAACGAAGAAACATCGTGAGGCAAAAATCAACATGGCTGATGTTGTTGTTGATGATGAAACCGCTGGCGTGAACACAGTGGGCGCAAGACGTATTCCTGCCTGGGCTCGTACCTACTTCGAGCACCAGACAAAGTTATTGGAAAAATTACTGGTTACATATCGGGTAATTCAGCATTGTTTCAGCACAGCATACCTGGTTGTGACATCGGGTAACTAAGCATTGTTTTGGCACAGCATACCTGGTTGTGACATCGGGTAACTCAGCACTGGTTTGGCATGGCATACCAGGTTGTGACATCGGGTAACTAAGCATTGTTTTAGCACAGCATACCTGGTTGTGACATCGGGCTGAGATAAAGTCGAACTGGGTTATGAACATAAATGGAGGGGGGAGCAGATTGTAAAAATTGGCCATAAAACATTAGATTATATATGACGACAGAGAGCATTCCAATCCCAGGACCCCAGGCGGCTATGGTGGGTCTTTTTCTCATTGTTTGATAACAAGACAGTTGTGACCTCTGGGGACACTAGGGGGAAGTTTGAACATTCATTTGGGAAAGGAGGCCTGGTCGCCAAATCACTCCACTCCACGTGTTCAAGATGGCGGAACTACCAGAACTTGAGGTATGCATTAACAATTCATTCGTTTTCGTTCATGAATTATTATATTTGAATATGAAAGTCAATCTCTACCCTTTTAATGTCTTACAGATGAAATATAAATGTCTAAAAGATGAAAATGAGACAGAGAGCAATCGAGCAGGTTAGCAGCTGTTGACTTGTGCATTAATATAACAACAGTAGCTACTGCCCTGTTGTGTCTGGATGTTGCATTTCACCTACTCAAAATCGTCATAAAATGTCTACAGTATTTAATTTTAGGAAGTACAACGTTTTGTTATTATTAAATCTTTCATTTCAAATCTTTTAAATGGACAATCTCTTTATAGAAAAAGAACCTGCAACATTGATGCAGCTGCAAGACACTGATAAAGACACAAAAAGGAAAAAAAGAAAATTAAAGAAAGAAAAAGAGAAGAGAGAAAAAAGGAAGAAAGAAAAAGGAAGAAAGAAAAAAGAAGGAAAGATGGAAAAAGAGGAAGCTAAGGACGATTACGATTCTGATGAGACTGAAATCTTAAGTGCAGATGAGTTTCAAGGCCTGCGAACTCAACATTCTCAAGGCCCTTTGAAGAGATCAATGAGAAAAGATGGTTATCTATTTGGTGATCATACGAACCAGCACTGCTGGTAGAGTCTGTTTGCACATTTTCAATGAACGTTTCCCCAAAGATGTTGATCAGTTAATTTGCTATATTGAAGCAAATCATTTGATGACCTCCTGAATATTTTAGAACCCCCTTTAGATTTTACCAATCAGAATTTATATTTTGTTTATTAGCTTTGATTGGTCAATTCCAAAAGAATTGTTTTGGAACCTATGTCGAGGAAGTTATCAAATGATTTGCTTCAAGTTAGCAAATGACCAAAATTGTGCACAAAAGGGCCATGTGATAAATATTACAAAACATGTAAGAGTGGAATATTTCTAACCAGGTCCAGCCCCAGTTTCAAATATGCATCTTCAAAGTTGGTGCAGTGATCCATATTGGCTAAAATGCAGATGAGTTCCCATTGTTTTGGAAAATTGATAAAATAGCTATTATCGACAAAGAAAGAAACCCTTCTTTTTAACGAACATTATCAATGTTACGAAGTAGTTACACCAACAAAGCCACAGATCAAAGTTGCTTATTTTAAGGATTTCTCCTGTTATTTGCCCTTGAGTGAATCAAAGGCTCAAGGAGATCAAGTGTGTTTGAATAGTCATAATCATATACACTAATAAAATAGAATGAATAAAACATCCCAGATGCTTTTTAAATTTTCTAGGCTGTGACTTGGGGGGGGGGTATACCAGTTGTCTAATGATAATTGTATTAAAAATCAATTCAACTTCAAGTCAGGCAATACCCATGCATTTGTGTCTCTGATCTGTAAGTGCTGCTGAGGTAAAGGCGAACCGGGTTATGAACATAAATGGGGGAGGGGGGGGCAGCTTGTAAAAATTGACCATATAACAAAATTACTTTATTTTTAAATGAGTGTCAGATATTACGTAATGTGATATGACGTTTATTTTGCAAGCACATGGAATACTAATGAGATTGCATGTAGTTTTATATATGGCGTTTTTGTAATAAATTTTGTGTAATTGTGTTATTTAATGAGTCTGAACCATGCATGAGTCGAGCCTAGAACCTCGGAGAAAGGAGTCTTAGAGAGAGAGTTTTTTATCTAAATATTTATGGTCCTTCGAGAGCCGGATATTACAAAATAATATGCGAGTTTATACATCTGATTCTGACACATAAATCCTGAACAATGGCCAAAAAAGAAGAGTTGAATCGAAAGAAAAGATGTCGAAACGGACATAGAACCTCGGCGAAACGAATTATGGCGTCTGTAGACGAAACTCTTATGAGTGTGTTGGAGAAATCGCATTTAACTCCGCATATTGCGAAGTTAAAACAACAAAAATCAACACTCGAAGCTAAGTTAAAATCACTCCGAGAGCAAGATGAAGCTATTTTGGCGCTGGTAAGTGTAGATGACATAGAGTTAGAGATTGAGCAAGGGGATATTTTACAAGAAAAAATCGAGTCTGTTATTATTGAAGTACAAATGGCTTTAGATGAATATGAGAAATCAAGTACTATACAATTGAATACTGAAAACAATGTCATAACCCCAGTTACCCCTTTGGAGTCACTCTGTATATCAAAGGGAAGTCGGCTGTTGAGGAATTCACAAGTACCATAGCTTTCGAGGCGGGAAGATATCACGTCGAGTTGCCATGGAAAGAGCACCATCCATTACTCCCTGACAACTATGAAATGAGTTGTAAACGACTGTGGAGTCTCCTCGAGCGCTTGAAACACGATCCCAAAGTCTTAAAGGAGTATGATGCAGTAATAAAGGATCAACTTACCAAGGAGTTGTCGAGATTGTCAAGAAAGAAGATATCGGAGAGCTCGGAAAGTTCACTACATTCCACATCATGCTGTGATCAGGTGAGATAAAGAGACAACAAAGCTAAGAATTGTGTATGATGCATCCGCCAAAACATCTGGTCCGTCCTTGAATGAATGCCTCTATACTGGACCCGCAGTGACCCATAACATCATGGACATTATTCTTCGTTTTCGAAGCCACAAAGTAGCACTAGCAGGTGATATCGAGAAGGCATGGAGAAATCGCATTTTGCGAAGTTAAAACAACAAAAATCAACACTCGAAGCTAAGTTAAAATCACTCCGAGAGCAAGATGAAGCTATTTTGGCGTGGGTAAGTGTAGATGACATAGAGTTAGAGATTGAGCAAGGGGATATTTTACAAGAAAAAATCGAGTTTGTTATTATTGAAGTACAAATGGCTTTAGATGAATATGAGAAATCAAGTACTATACAATTGCATACTGAAAACAATGTCATAACCCCAGTCACCCCTTTGGAGTCACTCGGTATATCAAAGGAAGAGAAGTCGGCTGTTGAAGAATTCACAAGTACCATAGCTTTCGAGGCGGGAAGATATCACGTTGAGTTGCCATGGAACGAGCACCATCCATTACTCCCTGACAACTATGAAATGAGTTGTAAATTACTGTGGAGTCTCCTCGAGCGTTTGAAACGTGATCCCAAAGTCTTAAAGGAGTATGATGCAGTAATAAAGGAACAACTTACCAAGGAGTTGTCGAGATTGTCAAGAAAGAAGATATCGGAGAGCTCTTTATGTAGATGATCTAAACTCGGGTGGGGATGATGACAAATCTGCCTACACTCTTTACAAGAAATCAAAGCTTAGATTGGCAGAAGGTGGATTTAACCTTCGAAAGTTTGTTACAAACTCGCCCGAACTGTTGACGAAGATCGAAAGTGAAGAGAACCCTCCTCCTAGAACTAACTTGGAGCCTAACCCTCAAGTGGATGAACCGCCAAACGATTGCGTAAACGAAGATGAAACATACTCGAAGATTACGCTTGGAACGTCCAATGAATTCTCTAATGAAGAGCACAAAGTTCTCAGTGTAACATGGAATTTTGTTGAAGATAATCTTGCGTTTGATCTTAGTCGTATGACCGAATTGGCATCCGAGTGTGCCCCCAACAAAGCGAAATATTGTCCGTCTTTCTGCAAAGTTCTATGATCCTATTGGCTTCATGTCGTGGGACGATGAAGTACCCCATGATCTTAAAGTAAAATGGGACAATCTAGTTAATGAACTGAAACAAATGAATCGCATTCTGCTTTCTCGATGCTATTTTCGAGAGGTTGACGACCCAGTTATCTCCTGCACTGTCCATGGATTTTGTGATGCCTCGAAGGCGGTGTACACAGCAGTAACCTACCTGGTCATGATTACTACAATTGGCATCAGGGTAAAGTTCTTAGCAGCGAAGACACAAGTCGCACCAATCGAGAGACAGACAATTCCGAGACTAGAACTTCTATCATGTTTGATCCTTGCAAGGTTAGTGAAGAATGTTCAAAAAGCATTACGAGATGAAATTAAGTTGGATGATCCAGTCTGTTGGAGTGATTAAAAAGTGGCACTTTTCTGGATAACAAATGGCAATAAGGAGTGGAAACAATTCGTTCAAAATAGAGTGAGTGAATTCTGGAACATCTTACCCACAGCCACCTGGCATCATTGTCCCGGCCGAGATAATCCTGCCGATATTCCATCCAGAGGAATAAAACCAACAGAGCTTACAAGCAATGAACTGTGGAGCTGTGGTCCTGAGTGGCTAACCAATGTTGAGACATACTCTTGTCAAGATGAGAAGGAAATTACGCCTCTGAAAGAATGTCTCGTTGAAGTTCGATCCACCAAGTCGAGAACTGTTAACCTAAATGTGAATACCACACCCACACATGTGAGGTGTTTAAAGAAGACTGTTGGAGGAGCTCAATTAACTT
Source organism: Trachythela sp. YZ-2020 (assembly GCA_016169945.1). Taxonomy (NCBI): domain Eukaryota; kingdom Metazoa; phylum Cnidaria; class Anthozoa; order Malacalcyonacea; family Clavulariidae; genus Trachythela; species Trachythela sp. YZ-2020. The sequence goes on along the minus strand of JADLSH010000393.1, from coordinate 4,390,911 downwards.
ACGAAGAGCTCCTGACGGTGGTCACTGAAGTAGAGATGATATTGAATTCCCGTCCAATATCATGTTTCTACCGAAGATCTACAAGAACCACTCACTCCGTCACATTTGTTAACGGGACGAAGATTACTGAGTATGCCAGAGCAGGACATTGGCAATGACATAATTATTAGATCCCGAATTCTCGTTAAACGATAAGGACTTAAGTCGAAGAATGAAGCACTCTAGCACACTAATGAATCATTTCTGGACCCGTTGGTGTGACGAATATTTAATGGAAATAACCATTACGGAAAGAACAAACTTGATGAAGCGATCGGAAATTAAATTAATCAAGTTGAAGTAAAGAGACCAAGACGTGAAGCGGCGAAGCGGGGAGAAGAACGGCGAAAGAGATGGATCGAGGAACTGAATGACAGCTAAGTAGCTAGTATAGAGATATTGCAATAGTAGAAAGACTACTTGATTCATATTGTGGACTACATAATTGTAGTTTAAACTTCAAAGATGTTTTTGCACTTCACTTGGTTGAACTAGAATACTGGGTTTGGTGGATAATCCAAGTGAGTAGATATATACACAATTTAAGACCTAACCAGGAACGGTTGCGAAAAATGCAACACTGGGTCCTCTGGCAGGAATTGAGAGCGCTGCACCGGAATCGCAGGGCCGTGGGTTCAATTCCTGCCAGAGGACCTAGTGTTGCATTTTTCGCAACCGTTCCTGGTTAGGTCTTAAATTGGGTATATATCTACTCACTTGGATTATCCACCAAACGCATGGCTTCTTTATCATGTGATCATATCATTTATTTATAGAAAATATGATGTAATATCATATTATCAGGTGAACAACACTATATAAGTCTTGAATAATGTGTATTGTGATAAACGACTCTTCATTGATGCATTGTGCTAACCTACGTATGTGTATTAATTTAGGCTTTTTTTAGTTACATCTCGTTTGTATCATTCTATATTGTTGTTGACCAGAATAAAATATCATTTTTCTTGTTTCAGTGTAATCCTTCCTCCTTTTAAGCCGCCATCCAGTGTCCCAAGGGCTGGAGTCAAATTTATTTGATAGCTGGCTAGGGGAAGGATATTACTGTTTCTGATATGATTTATTCATGGTAAGATATCAATTTGTTTTTATCTTATGTTCTTATTTGCGTACCTGATTGGTGAATGATTATGCTTACGCCTATGTTCATTCTGGTTAATGTATTTACCATTAATTTTGGTAGAATCTTTTTCGTTGTGGGCTTTCGCTCCGCGTATTTCAAAAGATTATTTTGTTTGAAGGGGTGTCCTTAAACTATTCAGTGTTTACACTTAAAATCCCTTGTTAATTGTAGTTTAGTTGTTTTACTGTTTGTTGACCAGTAGTTGCATGCACTGGTCAACGGGGGAGTGTCAGATATTACGTAATGTGATATGACGTTTATTTGCAAGCACATGGAATACTAATGAGATTGGATGTAGTTTTATATATGGCGTTTTTGTAATTGTGTTATTTAATGAGTCTGAACCACACATGAGTCGAGCCTAGAACCTCGGAGAAAGGAATCTTAGAGAGAGTTTTTAATATAAATATTTAATAATGAGAATGTGCTAATTGAAACCAAGATTTGCTTGCAGAATTTATTTTAACCATTATTTATTCTGGAAGACTATATGGATATCATTAAAAATATTTGGTGCCCCAAATTATATGTTCGACAAAGGGCAAATTGCATCTTCTGACCCCCACCCCACTGTTCTTCAACAAAGTTCAACACTTTGCAACCTCTGCTGTGCATGAATTCAATCATATTCATTTTATATCCCTTTCGCAAAGAATGAAGAATTTGTTGGAATCAAATATAACGTGAGATGCAATGTATATTAAAGTAAAATTTTCAGGGTGGTGAAGATAGTAACTTTGTTTCTGTTGAAGTTAAACTTACTTGTGGAGTAAAAATTTAGAAAAAAAATACACCCTCTCACCCTACATCCTTACAAAATACAAAGTACATCCTTTTTTGAGTGAAAATGAAGGAGTAAATATAATATACATTAATTACTCCATTATGTTTATCCCTTTTCGAAAGTACATTTTACTCCTTTATGAGAGTTGTATTGACTCCCAGAAATGCATTACTTACTCCAGTATGTTTAATCCTTTTTTGGAGTGAAAATAAGGAGTAAATATACAATAATTACTCCGATATGTCTATTCCTTTTCAAGAGTACAATTTACTCTTTATGAGAGTTGGATTGACTCCCAGAGTAGTAAGATTGGGGTTAAGGGAATTCCTAAAAAAAGTTTTAAATACAGCGGGGCAATGCTTTGGAACAGCCTTTCTCGGGACGCACAATCTATTTATATTTTTAAAGAAAATATTAATAATTAATATTACTATGCTAATTGTAAACATTTTGTACATAAAAATAATGGACCTCATGAAAACCAACGTATATGTTGATTTTGTAGCATCACGAAATAAAGTTTTACATACCGACATGAATATGTGCATATAAATGTTCTTGAATATGCATATAAATTTTCTTGAATATGCATATATTGTGTTGAATATGTGCATACAGTATATTATGTTGAATATGTACATTTATTATGTACACAAGCTCTGGATATGAGGTATTCTGCAATCTGATTGGTTCTCTACTAGCAGGATATTAGCTCATATCCTGCTAGTAGAGAAAAGTAGAAGCAGATTTGGACAATTAAATGAAGAGGAAATTAAAGTTTTATTTGAAAAAAGTACGCCAAAATGTTATGTTCATATCCAGAGCTTGTGTATATAATAAAACAGTTATTCTACTCACTCTCGTCATATATGACTGATAACAGACTCAGCGCTATCACACCTTGTCGGCTATCAGCTCATATACGACTCGAGTTCGTAGAATAACTGTTAAATATTTTGTCTTGAATTTTGCTACATATGACCAACCATGGACATAAGTTACTAAAATTTCTATATGCTTTATTTTGGAAACATGCAGTAAGCTATTTTGGCCCCCTCAGTGAACGTCCCTTTTGTCCAAAATATAAGCAAAAAAGGGGGGGAAACTGAGTTTAGAGGAAAGTTATGGTATTCTCACAACAAAACCTGGCACCGTTTGGATGGGATATATCAAAAATTGTCTCTGAAAATGCAGGAAATCAAGCTACAGAGACTCAAGAATACAAAAAATTTCTGGGGAGGACCCCAAGACCCCCCTTCAGCTTCCCACACCTATAATTTACCACCTACTTGTTAAGTCCCCTTTCGATGATGCCCCACCCCCCCACTAACAATTTCTTATAAAAGGCCCTGTATTGAGATCAGAAACACAGAAAAGCAAACCATGTAGTACTTGTATCAATAAACAGCTTTTAGTTAAAATATAAATCGTGTCTATATTCACATCATATTTATAAATCGTTGGTGTTATCATAGACAATCCAGAAGACATTGTCTCGTGGGTATGTTTACATCGCACTGATCGCAGAATGTGCTGTGCATGACTTTAAATTTATAAAGCAGTTCAGTTTATACATCGCAAGAAAGGTCTAGCTCGAGGTATATAATGTATATTTATACAAGGAGACAAGAAAGCTCGAGGTATTAAAGGAAATAAGCAGTTACTGTCAACAAACTTATTAAATAGCACATCACTTGCGTCTATATTAACATACTATAAATATAGACTAGCTAGCTATTGACGTTCATGGAATCATAGGTATATTTACCTCGATATTTACATTGCAGAATCACTAGAATGTACTGTCAATGTCATGGGTGGAGGCATTTTAATAGCACAGTTTTAATAGTAGGGGATAGAGGCTATAAATATGTGCAAGAAGAGTGAATTGTTTCTCTTTAATTTAATATTAAATTTAGTTCCTTAATGTGGGGGATTAGACAAGCAAATAACCCCCAGCCCAGGGCTGTTTTGTGTCAGCACTTTGATCTTTTTTGTCCATAAGAGGGGGGGGGGGGGGTAAATGGAATGGCCCAATATCCAACAGTCGAGTATTGAATAACATAATACCATGATGACCTCAGGTTCTTTTGTCCTGACTGGTTGATTTAATCACTAAATTCCCTTGTTGGCGAGGAGATTCAATTTATTTCCAACACTTTATTCTGATTATTGTGGTTACTAACCAGATAGACTGCACATGCATAGTTAAAATAACTTGGTACTGCAAGCTGTCAGTTGAACATAAGCCTATATATAAAAGTCAGCACCTCGTGATTAAATGTCCCCTCAAACTGGAAGTCCCTGGCTTTGTCCTCATACAAACCTCCTTTGGCTTTAATCACTAATTTCTTCGAAGCCATGGTATTATTTATAAGAAATAGATGAAGGTATTTAATATTAAAATATAAGTTATATAATAAGTTCAATAAACATAACCATATAATAAGCCTATATACACAAGACATTGTTTTTCAATAACATAAGGAAGTCTTCAATAGATCAGACTCTGTTTAATAGATGCTCAGTAGTTTTTAAAATGTTTCTATGTCAATAACTTTGGCTAATCTGCAAGGCCTAGGTTGTATGAAATAAACAGGACTTCAATAAACATAACAGTTTAACATAACAATAACATAAGAAAGTTTTCAATAGTTTAGACTCTGTTCAACAGATGCTCAGTTGTTAAATGTCTCTTTTTCACACAATGTAATTAATTCTGGCTTCTGCAATGTCATTAATTTTGGCTTCTGCAATGTTGTATGTAACTTGAACACCCTCAATGTCTAAGAGGGCATCGGTGATGGTATCTTCATTGTTTTTAGCAGTGAGACCATTGCATTGCAGACAAGGTAGTGAGATAAAACTTTTCCTTTGTTACAGTATTTTGCAGGGAAACTTTTTGCCTCAATTTGCAAGTGTCACACTTAGCAGCTTTGCCACCCACTTCCCTTTTCTTATTGCAAGCGCTACAAGTGTAGTACTTGCTAATAGCTTTTACTCCAACAATCGACACAGTTGCTTGTTTTGTTGCCATGCCAGAGATTGTTGGTTGAGCATCAGGGAGCATTTATTCAAAAGGGTCACACTCTTTCACCTGAAATCCACTTTTGGCAGTATTAATGTATACATCATTGGTGTAATTATTTCTCTTCACCCTGAAATCATTGAACATGTAGGTTTTCTCATTCTCCACACAGCCAACCCACTCTTCCCAGAATACAGCTTCTATTGTGCCAGTTGTATCCTGCAGGGTACAAGAGCATTTCTTACGTGGACCACTATCCATGTTTATGGTTTTGGTGCCAGATAGGTACACAACTTTCGCTTTCAAGGAAACAAGCTGGTTAGGTGATGTTGTTTTTATGCTTGATATGTTTGTCACTGGAGTTGATAAGGATTCAGCTCGGGCACAATCTAGTGGGTTGTTATGTTCTTTGATAGAAAGTGGTCTTGTCAATAACAATGTTGTGAAATTCATCATTGTATTAAAAACGTGCTAATTTGATTGGACTTCTATTGTCCATTGCTCTTTTCAGTGGATTAATTTTCTCTGGTGAAAAGCAGATAGCCTTGGTAGTTGCATTTTCTCCTGTCTGAAGTTTACATGTGGTGTAACTCATTTTCCCAGATTTTTGTACTGCAGTCACATTGTGAACATAGCATAAAATCTCCTCAGCTATAAAATTAAAAAGACATATGTTAGACATGTCTATAGGCAAGTAAACCTTACATGTAAGAATAATTATAGATTTTAATTATGGATTATTCTGTTGTGGAATTGATAGAGATTTTGACTTTCGTAAAGTGAAATATCACAAGCTTTGCGTACTGTAAAGTTTTTTTAGATTTTCGCAGATGGTGAAGCTATAAAGTGACACAACCCCTCGCCTGTCAAGCAGTGCCATAACTAGGTTCAGACTAGGTTGACCTGGGGTGCCCCAAGACATTTTCTAAACAAATGGTTGATTTTTATACATCATATCTAAATTTAAAGGCACAGTTTAACTTATGATAGATACACTTAACTCACCACATTTTAAATTATATCAAATTAATGTTATTATCATTTCAAGAAGATTTAGAAAAACCTGTGTGTTGTGAACTGTGCCTTTAAACTTTGTGTTGAAGAGCAATTGCCCCATGGATCCACCTAGAAATCTTATGCCATTGTTACATGACACTAGGGAGCGAGGGGCATAAAAATGTGAACAGGGGATTTCCTAATATAATGGTATATGCCACTGCCTTCAAGCCTAGAACTAATGCCATTACATGTCACCCTATAATTATGTGTCATAGCTAATGGGTCTAATATACTTACGTTTTTCAGCATTCTTGTTTCCCATTTTATACTCTTGCTTTTGATGTTGTTTTCAACTTTATACTTGATTCTATAATGTCACATATAGAACCAATTAGTCTGACATTGGCATTTACTCATAGCATTAAAGTGCACCTCACCCCAAAATTGTTTTTTGGCTTTATCAAATCTTGGCATAATTTCTAGTATTTCCGTGAAAATGTTTTTTAATTTGGCCAAATCGTTAGATTTTTATGGCGTTTTGAACTTAGCTTTCGATGGACCTTGGCCGTTGTATTTTCTAACCAAAAAGAGCCTGGGTCTAGCCCATTTTCTGACGTCACGCAAGGTAGTCAGCATTTAGCTTTGATCGGCTTGTATTCAGTTCGCCATTTCGGCTTTGCTTGCCTTGAATCAATCGAAGTTTATACTGTTTTTTCTGGCTATCATGTCTAACCATGAACAGACTAGCACACAGGATATATATAATTGCTATATATGGATAGAATCAGCTTTAGAAGAGCTATCTAACAATATGCCGCATTAAGCTATATCTGTAAGACTGTATTATTTAGTTTGAGTACATTGAAAATCCAACTTCGCACGCGTGTAGGCATCTAAAACTACAACTTGCTTACACGATATAGGTCATTGCTATATATATACAAAAAAATCGCCTTTTTCTGGGCTATCTTTTGGTATGAAGCATGAGAATATATCTTGATTATTGACTTCAGGCGCGTCAAAAATGTTTACCCCTACTACAGCACAATTAGTACACACGATATATTTTCGTCGTTTGACCCGCGAAACGTACATCGATTTTCGTGCACATTTCCTTGAGAACTACATACGTTTCATACATCTAAGATGCGTAGATCGAAAGCTCTGTTCAAGAGAAACATTTTACGTACAGTTTCGTGCTTGTAGGTCTGATATTGGCTGAGTTATGTCACTTATGAAGCGATATCCAAATGGAATATTACTCGCACGTCTTTCGCAGCGCCAATGTCACCACGGCGCGAAATGAACTTAGTAACATATATTTAAAGCTATTTTGTTGATAAATACATGTTTTATGCATGGATAGAAAGCTGTAGGCATGACCAACATGCTCATAGTTGTTTCAAGGTTGTAGATTCAATATTTACAAAGTTATACGGGCAAATAGATCGGTTGTATATCTCTTTAAACCGGTATCCGTTCTTTAAAGTCCTGCGCTTGAAAGCTGAAAACATACAAAATTTGTAGTAATGTTTGAATGGAAATACACAAGCTATATAGACATATCATACATGAAAATAAAGCTCTCTTCATGACGGGATAGCTATTGGTTATTTCAAGTTCGTAGTTCATTATTTATGAGGTATTCGCCCACAGGCAAAGTGTACTAAAATTCAACGGCACTAAACTTCTAAAAAGTACATAATTGATAATCCCGGGGAATTATTTTCGTGCACATTTTCTTGAGAACTACACACGTTCTACGCATGTAAGATGCATAGATCGAAAGCTCTGATGTCTCTATTAACTATGCTCTGATCAAGAGAAACATTTTACGTACAGTTTCGTGCTTGTAGAGTTGTAGGTCTGATATATCATATGTAGATGACCGACAGTATACAGGGAATTTGCATGTGGGCCGAAAGTTTATTTTGACGAGTCCCTTGCGTGACGTCACGAAATTTACTCGTTCCAGACTCCTCGTAACGACGGACAAGGTCCACCAAAAAGTGCCTTTTTGCCAACTTTAAACTGCCATAAAAATCGAACGATTTGACCAAATAAATTAAAATTTTCACGGATGCCCTAGAAATGATGCCAAGATTTGATATAGCCAAAAAAAATTTAAAACTTTTATGTGTTAAGGGACCATTTATTATTTATACCTGGGAGGTGGCTGGCAACAACTAAAAAAATCATCTTGCCCCCCTCTACTACAAAATAAAATGACCCATCTACAAAACAAATAATAACTGAACTGACACCCCCAATAACTGAACTGACAACCCCCCCTCCAACACACACACTGATATTCTACATCATTGACTATGCAAGAAATACTAGTTAAAACATAATCTGACAAGTAGATACATATGGAATGTTGTTTTTTTTCAAATCATTACTCAAGAAATTGTCTCCTAAGCAAGCAGATATCCTTTATAATGGTGGAATGTCAGGGGCATATGAACATTAAAGTACAAGTTTGGGGGGGGCGACTCTCGCAAGTTTCCACCATGGTTGGCACAAATATGTGAGATAAAACACATGACCCCTTCCCTTGAAACATTATTTTAAGTGCCCCCCCCCAGGGCCGGACCTACGGGGGGTTTGGGGGGGTGTCACACCCACCCAGAAATTCTATTTGGAGTTTCAGTCGGCAGAAGTGCTATTTTAGTCGGCAGACAAAAATATACCAATAAAATTTATATAAGAATTGAGAAACGAAAATTCTGGTAAATAAAAATTTACTCAAGAGCCAGACAGTCAGTAAAACATATGCCGTGGGTAAAACATGCACTGCATGCCACATATACAGATCTTAAATGATGTAGATGTTGCATGTTTGAACCGCTGAGCACAACGCAATTCTCGCCATTATTCAATTTCAAAATAAAATGTTGCAGTCGTTTGAAACTCTACTAACTGGCGAGTATCAGCCTATCAGGTATCTTACTTATGTTCCCAGTTAGTAAAATCTATATAAAGATTTGCTTTGCCTAACCACGCGATAAAACTTATTCGCAAATGTATGTAAATACGTTTAATATGCATAGTACACTGTATGTAAATACTTTATGCATAATTATTTGATTGTTACCCTGATAAGTCCTGATAAGAATTAACAAACTTAAAAACCACTAAATAGATTTATACTTACGTATACAAATTATATTACTTTCTATATTTTTTATTTTGTAAATAATTTGAAATATTTATTTCTGTACTTTCTTTTTCCTTCGGAAATCTATTTATATCAGTATTATGCGCTTAAACAAGTGTCACAATTTTCATTAAATGTTTTCCTATGTTCACGTTTCCAGGCAGGGTTATTAAAGTTAGTAAAATTAACGAAAATGCTTTTGTGAAAACATGAAAAGAAACGAGAGCGAGTGAAGGTACTATGCAAAGCAAAGGAGTGTGGGTCCGAATTTAACATTGATTATCGATTACAGCATAACCGTAAGCAACATGGGGGGAAAAACGTGCCTTTTGAGACTGTTGGTGCACCGCGAAATCCTTTTGAAGCAGCCAAGCATAGAACTGTGTGCTCTGGTCAAGGTGAAACAGGGCTTGGAGACAATATCAATGAAAATGTTTCAACAATCACAGCCACAGATCAGCGACAAATGGAAACTCAGTTAAATCAGCCCATGCATGAATTTGAAACTGAATTGGAGTCAAGCAGCTTAGAAGATCAATCGCCATTCCCATCGAGAGAAGAACCAGATCTGTGTGATGAAATAAATAGTTCTACACCTCGAGATCAGCCGATTGAAGCAGCTCAAACTGATGATGCTGAAACTACATCAATCCGAAGGAAAAAGATGCTGTCATTAACTCATCACCAGTGGCAATTAAAGATACAGTTCATCAGACGTCCATCATTGATATTACTTTGCAATCCCAGACTTCAGAGATGGATACTAATTTTGTCAGCGATAATAGTAGCGGATCTACCGAATCTAGTGATGCAGAAGATGAATCGGACACCTTATGGGTTACTTGTGCTGGAAAACTGCAACATATGATGAACAGTCTAGATCGAACAGGCCACTTAATTTTAGAGGAGATGAAACAGCCAAGTGTGCCTAATATTGAACAGTTTGTTGTTTCAGTGAGCGAGCTTGCAGAAAGCATGGTAAATCAAAGCATTGAGTTAAATAAATGTGCAAAATGCTGTTCAGAGAAAATAAAGAAAGAGAAAAGCAGAGGATCACTTTCTAACGAGGCGGTAGCTGTTTTGATGGAGCATGATCCAGGAAAGCGCGGTGAAATTCTGTCTGATAATCAAAAGGATTATCAACCTTGCCAACCAAAGTTAGTGACTTTTCCAACCAATGATAGTATTCCGTCTGGTAAACACAATAAGTTCTCGTGCCAGTGGTACAAGACATACCCCCATTTGGAGTATAGCGTCCTTAAACATGCAGCATTTTGTTTCGTGTGTTGCCTGTTCCCAGAAGGAGTTGGAAGAGTCTCAGCAGATAAATCATGGACAACTAATGGAGTTAGACAGTGGCATAAGATGAAGAGTGTTGGAACTAAGAAAAGAGGGAAACTGGTGCACCATTTCACAAGCCAGGGACACATAGACACATTGAAAGATTTTGCCGCATTTATGAATCCTAATCAGAAAGTTGACGCGCTTTTGGATTCATCTCGTCGCCAGGAGTTAATTCAAGAAGCAGATGATTACACATTGAACACGAGAGTGGTTAGTATCCTTTGTGATATTGCCCCACTTTAGCTGTGCAGGATATTGCGTTTCGTGAAGAAACAGAAGAATCCAGCAACTTTAATCAAGTGGTCCAATTGGTTAGCCGCCACTGTCCCCTTCTGAAATATTGGCTGAACGAGAAGAGAATGCATCCTTATCATGTCACCACCATCATGTCACCTTCTCAAAATGAGTTTGTCAAGCTCATCGGTGATGCAGTCCGACAACAAGTTCTCAAGGAATTAGAAGAGGCACCAGCCTTCTCAGTTATGGCTGATACGACTCCCGATGTCAGCAATAAAGACCAAATGTCCATCGTTGTGAGGTACGTCGCAGATAACACACCAGTGGAGCGTTTGTTTTCTCTTACGGTACTTAAAGATAAAACTGGCGATGGACATGCAACAGAAATCTTACGATGTCTCAACGTTCATAGCATCGATGTGGAAAAGCTTTATTTTCAGTCCTATGACTTCACAGCATGCATGTCTGGAGAGTACAATGGTTGTCACAAGAAGCTCAACGACAAAATCCAAAAGGATTTCCCAGAGAAAGAAATTCCTTACATCCCGTGCCAGGCTCATCGGTTGAACACATTTGTTGAGCGAAGTTGCAAAGCTAGTACCATCGTGTCATCGATGTTTACCGTTCTACAGTTATTATATACGTTCTTCTCAAGCAGCACCAAGCAATCTGAAGCACTTACAGAAGCACAAGAGGTCATCAAAGGGGCATTAAAGCTACGGAACCTCTCCCAAACCCGGTGGATAGCAAGATCGGAATCTATCGACAGCGTTTGGATTTCCTTTTAATCTATAGTTTCTTTGCTTCAGAAAATCATTGACAAAGAGCTAAAGACGGACAAGAATACCCAAGATCAGGCCAAGTCACTTTTGAAGAAAATGAGGAAGTATGACTTTATTTTCAGCCTTGGGATAATGCGATTTATCATGCGCTCTTCCAAGGTGCTCGTCGTTCAGCTTCAAGAAGAAGTTTAAACTTGGTTGATGCCCTTAGTTTGATCTCCGCCACGACAAAAGCTCTTCAAGGGATCCGCAATGAAGCTGACATAGATAATCAAGTAAAGGCTGCTGTAGCAATGGCAAGGCAAGTTGGATGCGACCCAGAAAAATAATTCAGTCAACATCACAGAAAAATAGTGCCCCGAAGCTGATGTGGGTTTTGCCAGTTTTTACCGGAAGGAAATGTTCTCTGTTCTTGATCAACTTATCACAGATTGTAGAGAGAACTGGAATTGGGTTTTTGCAACCATTGAACCCTTTTCGGTCTTGCTGCCTCCTTGGAAAGAAATCAATGAAGAATCAGTAGAGAGCTTGTGCATGTTGCTTGGTGGAAGCATACAAAGCGGAAACCTTATTGGAGAGCTGAGTATTCTCAGAGAAGAGATGAAAGATGGAATACCGTTAACAAATCAGTCAGTCCAAGAGGTTGCTGCCTTCGTAAGTGAAATGTAAGAACGCCCTTATTTTCTTCAGACAGCACCAGTCACTGTTGCTTCAAATTAAAGATCATTTAGCAAACTTAAAGTGGTAAAGAACAAACTACGAAGCACTATGCTTCAAGATCGGTTGGAATCTCTGATGCTAATTTCATGTGAAAAAGATATTTCAAAGGCGTTGGATCTGCGAGCAGTCATTCAAAACTGGGTAAATTTGAAAAAGATGTGTACGATTTAACACGAAAGAGTTAAAAGATTAACTAAAACATAGACAAATGGATTGATTCATCACGGACAAGTAGAGTGATTTCTACATGACTACATTAAATAGTAATACATTAGTAGTTTAGTACATTAACGTTCTACATTTAAATTCAAAGTTGTTGACGCTTAAAAAATTTTTTTTATGAGAACACAAATTTTAAGTAGTCGTTACAAGTTCGTTTGGCAGTCGGTTGAAAGCACCTTACACCCCCCTGGATAATTTTCTGAGTACAGCCTGCCCCCCCTTTACTAGTCAAAAATATATCATGTGCCCCCCATGATTCTTGCCAGCCCCCTCCCAGGTATAAAATAATGAATGGTCCCTAAAAAATAAGCCCCACTGTAATGAATGAATTAGTAAATCCCCAACCATGATGGATAAAATATGGAAGTGAAAATATAGAAACAGTACAAAATTATAGAAAAAAAGGTTTGTATTGTTTGGCATTTTTGTTAAGACGGTCTTGTAACTTATTATTACTTATGTTGATGTTATCACAACATAGGTCATTCAAAATAAAGCAGAATATAAAATAATTTTTCATGCCATGTGTGCTATATCAATATCACACATATGACTCATGCATGATCTTTATACAAATAAACACTACTTAATTTTTATATATTATATAAATCCTAATTAGTATTCTCAATATAAAAAATACTAATGAGATTTTGAAGTTGTTTAATACACTCACGACATTACTTTATAGTCATAGTTTAAAAAACGTCCCAATTGAAAATCCACACCAGCCACCCCTGTTAAATTCCCCATGCCAAAACAAATTTCCTGCTCTCCAAAGTGGGAGCCGCTAAAATACTTGTAATGTGAAACAAGGACGTACTACAATAATTGCTTCAAAAAATGCTCTGTAGCAGCTACAATTCGAACACCGTTCGCTACAGTTAATTGCATTAAGTGATTAACCACATTTAAGAGAACTAGATAAATATTCAATTGCACGGAATGTGATTTTATATCTAACAACCGTATTGAGGAATGCAAACATTGTCTCATCGGATCCAAACTCAATCCTCTCTCAATCTTGCCCATCTGCACTTTATGTAGGCTTTCTTATATGGCATGAGATTACTTGTCTTGAAACCCATTGTTTAAGGGTATTTTTCTCTTTTTAACAGGGAAAGTTGTAGTTTAAATACTTTTAAAATTTGAAAATGAAACACAGTTGATACTCGGTAAGACTTGATATAAATGGCGATATTTATAGAATGCAATTGGAAGCGGAATATCAGAATGAATGTACTAATGAATGTAGTAATGTACTAATAAATTGACAAAAAAACATAATTTAAGCAAATTTAAATAAATAATTTATACTCACATAAAATTTGAACCACTGGCTACAGCACAGCATGAAGAAAGGACTGAGATTGCATTCCATGTGTCTGGGTATGAGGTTGGTGTTCGTGCTTTTAAGTTTTAACTCAATCAGCTGCAAATGCTTAAAAAATATCGAAATAGTACCACTTAAAATTTATATTTTAAAGTATAAAAATATAATATTCTTTACCATTACCTCAGATCATGATCACCTCAAAAATTGTCAAAAAAATAAATGTTTATAGAAAATAAATTATTTCAAAGTGGAAACACTCCAAGTATCAATCATGTTTTGCTATTTTTGTATCTACTGTGTGCGCACAGTAGATATATTGCTATCACCCTTGTTCACTTTTGGTGGAAGATAACAAGTTGAAAGGTAATACATAAAATTTAAATGGTATTAAAGTACAATAACAATGAGTTTATTTGCTTGTGGAAGTATTCATAAAGGTGACGAATGTGTTAGTCCTCAGACAATGCTCATTTATGAGTTTATTGGCACTTTTAAAAGCACAAACTACATCAGCCAACAACTGGCGCTTGACAACCATTGACCATGTTTTAGTGGAAGGCGACAAAATGTACTTAAATGTCTACAGCAATGATCTTATACCACATGAAGAATTGTTGTCGCAGAGAAATCTACCAATGGTGGTTTGTTTATCTCCAGTGGAGAGACAAGATCATAGCATTGATCTTCCCATCAACATTGTGATGGAGCCCATATTTGAAGGACAACAAAATGATCCGGCCATTGTGGTGGAGGCCATTGAGGCAAAACAAAATGATCCGCCCATTAATGTTGCTGAAGCACAAAATATATGGTTTATAAATTATGGAAACGATTGTCAAGGTTTAATTAGAAGTGAGCATGAAGTTAAGACTCCCTACTTTACCATTAATTCAGCATTGATGAATACTTTCACAGATAACAATTATCCTATTCTAATACTAGAAGGCTATATGATGGTCTTAATACATGGTTTAGATTTTGCTTACTATTTATTTGACCCTCATGCCAGAAATTACATTGGTATGCCTGATCCTAATGGAACAGCTGTCCTAATGAAATTTACTGCTCTGGATGAATTAGAGCAATATATGTTCTCTGTCAGGTGAATTGAACACCAATTTATTTGAAAATTTTCCAGTCCAAGTTAACAATGTCTGTGCACATGATAATTCAACACATGTTTGTTCAACAAATAAACTTGATAAAGCTAAGGAACGTATAAAATTGAAACACTCGAAAGAAGCTGATTGTGAAAAACAAAATGGACTTGAAAACGCTAGAAAATATAAAAAAGGAAAACTAGAAACTGAAGTTGAGAAACAGATTAGACTTGAAAATGCTAGAATGTATAAAAAACGAAAACAGCCATTAGAAACTAATGCTGAAAAAGCAATTAGACTTGAAAATCATAAAAGAAAGTATTGTGAAGCAAATGCCTGCAACCTGAATAAGCACAAATACTTAAAGGAATTTGATATAACACAAGGTGGTGGTATTGAAAACCAATCATGGGCTAAATCAAACATCAATAAGTTTCACAATTCGATTAAATATGTCATCAGTCAATGCACAATTGTCAAGAGGCATGGCCTTTAAAGTCTAAACCAGCATCACCAGACCAATACATATGTTTTCAATTGAAAACTCTGATTCCTTCATGTGTTCCACATGATTTACAGGATTGAACTCAAGTTGAAGAAATGTTGATTGCTCGTACTCTTCCTATCATGAGGATTTATATTAAACCTGGTGGTCAACGGGGTTACTCAGGGCATTGTATAAACTTGCCCCAAAATGTTACAGAACTTGCAACAAGCTTGCCTAGATATCCCAAAGATTTGGCAGTAATCATTGTCAAAGTTAGAGGTAAAGATACACCTTCACAGATGTAACTGTAAGAAAACAAAAAGTACATAATGCATTATTGTGGTTTATTCAAAATAATCCTCATTCTGAGATAAGAGTAAATGAACAAGCATTAAATTATTTACCTGAAAATGGTGTCCCACCAGATCTTGTAACTGTTGAGACTGAAAATGATATAGCCTCAAGTTATGATATGCCTGATTTAGGTCCTCATAGTGATAACCCATCTGAAGACATTGTTTATAATGAGTCAACTGAAATGAGTAGTTTTCTACCTGTTTGTGAACAACAAGAGCAAGAGATTGAGGCTGTTAGAAACCAGCTTTCTGAAGATGAGCCATTGTCATTGCCAACTGTTGAAAATGAGCCATTAAATGAATATCAGATATCACATCTTGCCACTATGGCTTTTCCAACATTATTGCCTGATGGAAAAGGTGATCCCACTAACTCAGGTATATTAAGAGATGTTCCTCTTCAAGAAAGGATCAAGCATCTTTTAAAATTTGCTGAAATACTTCATGGAAAATGGGTATACCGTTTTGCCAACCACCCCAGATTTTCATACTGGACTTTTAATATGATTCAAAGGAAATGTATTTTACAGCAGAGTGGAATATTCCTGAAACAAAACCCAGGTGAAGCACATCTCACTATTGATGAGCTGCGTGAAATGGCTGCAAGTAACAATTCAACTGTCTTTATGTCTCAAGTGTCAAGATATGTTGGCAATATTGCTGGAACAAATGCTTACTGGAGTAAGGTGAGAGGAGAACTTAAAGCCATTATCACTAATGTTGGAGCACCAACATTTTTCTTCACTTTTTCATCAGCTGATATGCATTGGCCTGAATTACATTCTCTATTTGGAGCAAATACTGACAATGACATTGGTAATATGACCAGTGAGGTAAGGAGACAAAATGTTATCAACAATCCACATATTGTAGATTGGTTTTTCACACAACGGCTAGAAGGCTTTGTTAAACACTGGCTTTATGATACTCTTGATGCAAAATTGGCATTGGTTTAGATATGAATATCAAGGCAGAGGTAGTATTCATTGTCATGGTACTGCTAAGCTAAACAATGACCCAGGTTTGTGCCAACTTACTCATACTGCTCTGAAAGGCTTCTTAGCACAGGAATTTAAGGATGAAAATGAATGTCCAGAAACAGCTGAACTAGATAAGGATATTATAGCTGCTGGCACAGTATGCCAATTTGTTGATTGGTTATTTTCCACTGTTAATCCAAACTCGCCAGATGAGGATATATGGATAAGACCTCAAGTCCACCCATGCCAGAAACAGCATAAAGACATTCCTGAGTTTGAAACACAATCTGATTATGTAGATATTTTAAATATGGTTCAACGACGTTGTAGCACAAATTATTGCCTCAAAAAAAATCAAATGAACCTTGTGAAGAGCAAGGCAATACTCAAGAAGAGTGGATGATCTTATCTGATTTGCATACACATTTGCAACTCTGGGCAAACAGCACGGTCAACACATGACTGGCACCAAGACAGTACTCACTATTCTGAGCAACAAATACATGAAATACCAACATGGATAAAAAAACAAAAACGAGAATCATGTGATTGATGTACAGTATGAAGTTGTAAATATAAATAATTGATTTACCAACCTGGATACAGCATATTTGCCATATATTCTATGTGATGAACAGTATATGGGACTTACTTCAAGAAGTTATTTTATAGACCGTGGAACTTACTACATACTGGTGAAAATTAAAGGGATCTATAAACAACAAAAGCATTATCTGTATGACTTCAACAAGTGGATAAACATTATATTTGGTTTTCAGTATATTGGTATACAGTACAGTGTATATTAGGGATGAGCTGATCGCTAAGAAGGGTCACCGATTAGCAGATTCGATTAATCGGTGACCGATTAGGGGACATAATCGGCCGATTAATCGGCCAAAGCCGATTAATTCGGCGTGAGAGCTGACTGTGAGTCTGAAGGCCAATTTTCACTCTGAGTTTGGAAAATTTTCGGCAGGATAGGAACCGACATTATCGTACAGGAAAGCTTTCTTTGTCTTGTGAGCTCTCTGATGGAACTAATGACTGTAAGTCTTTAACACAAAGAAAACTTTCCTGTCCGTTCCTAATTTCCTACCAAGCGGAAAATTTTCCTGAGTGGAAACTAGCCTTAATGTCTCATATAGTGAACTGTAAACACAGTTCAAGGTAATAATATTATTGGTTTGAACTAATGAACTCAACATAAGTGCAAGATTTGTCACAGAATAATTAATACATAATATTATTCACAGAAAACCAACTAATACATTAATCAATTACAAAACAAGATAAAGTTCAAAGCAAGGCAATAATGAAGGCATGCCTTGAAATGTCAAATGTTGAATGAAAAAGTTAACAGTTAACATCTTTTGGAATTTAGAGTCTCTTGGGTTGAATTTTAATATACAGGTTTTCCATTTTTCAGTAGTAAGAAAACTATTAATATAACACTATGTAACGGTTATGGTTCCAGCAATATTAAATTTGACCCATTATTCATTAGTAACCCAAGTTTAGTCTTGGTAAGTTAAACCCAAGTTTAGGCTTGACTGTTTTAAGACTAAACTTAAGACTTTCTTATTTAGATCTGCTTTTTTAAATTAGGGATATTTTTATAGGGATATATATTATTTTTTATATATATTGTAATATAGCTTCGGCGCATTTGAACATATCCAGATGAAAATTGCGCCATATAAATGATTAAATGTTAAATGTAAATTATGGTGTAAAATGTTTATGAGTTTAGGCGATTTCTGCGATCTTCTATGATATTACCAGCTTCACTGAATATGCGTTCGGAGTACACGCTTGAACAAGGTGCACTTAAAAATTTATTTGCCACTTTGTGGATGTTTGGGTAGGCTATTTTGTTTGCTGTCCACCACTTGTACGGGCATTCGTCTTTGGCTAAGAGTGGCAACATCAGAAAAGCATCAACTTCTTTCTTCTCAGATGGCGTCGGATTCTCTGTATCTTCAGACACAGTAGCAGACACTGTTGATGAAGCAACCAATTCATCAAAGCATGCCCAAAGATCATTTCTGTTCTCCTTGTGTGCTGATATTTCAGGGGTGGCTGTTGTGCTTTCTTCCAGCTCTTCTGGCTCTGCTAGCCTTTCCACTTCTTGCAGAAGCAAGTTGTGCCCTTTGGATGCTGTGAAGGCAGTCTTGAAACGGGGGTCGACAGTGGTCGCGATGATGTAATTCTCATCTGCAAGGATCTGCTTGAAACGAGAAGTCACAGCATCATGAAACTCCTGCTTCATTGTGCGCACACCTGTGGATTTGTCTCCGTCATCTTTGGCTAAAAAGTGCTTGAGGACTGAAACTGCTGGAATAACTGCTGAAATAGGGGCATTGTTGGAGCTCAAGAATACAGTGTATTCTTCAAATGGTTGAAGCAAACGAATGACTTTTTCCATCAATTTCCATTCATTGGCCGTTGGTATTTGAATATCATGCTCTATTGCATATAGTACAATTGCATTTTTCATCTCGAGCAATCGCTGAAGGAGATAATATGTTGAATTCCACCGAGTGGGAACATCCTGAATTAGCTTCTTCAAAGGGAGGTTTAATTCTTTTTGGATCTTGGAGAGTCGATCACATGCTAATGCCGAGTGATTAAATTGAGTAACAACTCTCTCGCTTCTGGCGATCATATCAGAAACGCTTCGCTGTGACATGACGCCATCCTGGATTGCGAGTTGTAAAGTGTGAAGAAAGCAAGGCCCTCTCATTAAACCAGCTATTTCAATTCCACTGACCATGTTTGCTCCATTGTCAGTGATTACCATATAGCATTTTGATGCAGGTATCTCCCACGTTTCAAGCATGGCTTCAAACTTGCTGGCAATCGCAGGCCCAGTATGACTCCCCGACACCAGACTTGAGTGCAGCACAAAAGATTGCATGGAAGGAACCACATCTGATACCCAATGGGCTGAAAGACTGATGTACGAATTGTTTGTGTGTTGGCAAGTCCATATATCAGAGGTGAATGAGATGCTTTTACTTTCACAAAGCTTTTCCGAGGTAGCTTTCTTTGCTTTTTCGAAGAGATTCGGGATGACTTTGTCACTGAAATGAAATCGACTTGGTAGTTGATAGGAGGGAGCTACATGTTTCATGAGCCTCTGGAATCCCAGGTTTTCTACCATCAAGAAGGGCTGGTTGTCTAGTGCCATCATCTCGCCAATCAACTGGGTGATTCTCTTCGTTATAACTCGATTATACGTTAACAATCGGCCGATTCCCGATTATTTTAAAATGGCAGATTAATCGGTTGTGCCGATCAATCAGCTCATCCCCAGTGTATATGTATGTGAAAACATGAAAACAATCAAAGACAAAGTACAGTATTTACAAACTATGGAAAACCAAACAATTTGGGCTTATATATTTAGTTTGTGCCGGTTTGTTGGTACTTATTTACATATTAGTTTTTAATTATTTTTAATTATTGCGATAGTAACTCCTATTTTATCTATATTCATTTGAAAAAGTAGTTGGTATTTAGCGGCCTAATCTTTATCATCTTATAATTAGTAAATACAAGTGGCACTACTAAATTATATTTAAGCTGTAAAAATCTCTTCTGTCTAACCATACTACAAGAATTATCCTTACAATCTTAGTCATGTTGTATATCAATATATGGATAAAAAACATCTTCAGTTGCTTCAGCAGGTTACACATCACAAAATAGCATATAAGGAGCAGCGAACAAAGATAACAAAGCAAGAAAGACAGAAAACAGTGTAGACAGATAGGAGTTAAATGTAAGATAGGCACTCATTAATGCCGAGAGGATGAATGGTGCCAAGTTGGGAAATGAGACGCATTTATTGGCTTTTGAGGCTATGAAATGGTGCTTAATAGTGTACTTAGATTTTGGTGCCGAAATTGTAGTGGAAGAATCTATATACTTACAGGTTTACACAGCTTCACACCACAAGGAAACGTGCCATTAGGTGACGACGAGTCCTGTGGTAGAGAGCTGTGGACTATACGGTTTAACAGATATTTTTACTATGTCGAAACGAGACTAAGGGATTATTGGTGAAAATGGAAGATGTTTCAGGGTCGTTTTTCAAGATATGAAAATTCCTCCTAATGACATCCCTTACTTTTAAATTGAAGGGATGGTAACCGAGAACTAGGTGTATTTTGTTGTTGGGAACATTAGACACATGGTCTCTAAGGGTTTCGGATCGGGAAATATTAGAAGCCTTCGAAAAGGCAGTATCTAAGAGAGGGGTTGGATAACCGCTTTGGACAAAAAAGTTTCTCATTTCCTGACTTTTGGTATGGAAGTTCTCATCTTCACTGCAAATGCGGCGAAGGTGAAGGAACTGAGAGAAGGGAATGGACCTTTTAGTGTGGTTGGGGTGGGAAGAAGTAAAGAGAAGATAGCTATGGGAGTCAGTCGGCTTGTAGAACACAGAAGTAACAAGTCTATTGCCATTGATAGATACAAGTATATCTAAGAACGATACACTGGTCTCACTTCTCCAACTCTCCGCGGGAACAGGATGGTGTGCCGAGACAGTCCTCAATGTACCTACCAAGGTAATCAGGTATGGGATCAGTGTATTGCTCAAAGATCTGCTTTTCCACAAAACCAACAAATAAATTGGCATAGTTGGGACCCATTTTGGTTCCCATGGCTACACCACTCACCATCAAATTAAACATTGTTGAGGATGAGCACTAATTCAGCCAAATGGATCAAAACAGTGGTAGACAGTTCCTGGTTGGGGCGCTTATCTAAGAAAAATTTGAGTGCTCTCAAACCATGTGTACAAGGATTTGACATCCATGGTGAAAATGAATTTGAGTGTTATGAAATTTAATGTTATGAAAGATTTGGAGAGCATATTTGGTGTCCTTGATATAGGATGGTAAGTCCTTAACCAAGGGTGCCATGACACAATCGAGGTAGCTAGAGATAAGCTCGGTGGGACAACTGCAAGCAGAGACGATGGGTCTACCTGGGTTGTCGGGTTTGTGGATTTTGGGTAAGAAGTACATGACGGGTGTGCGAGGTGTGGTGGTTATGAGATGCTTGGCAATTGTTTATAAACCTTATAAATATATGGCACTGACATCAAGTAAAGTCTTGGTCAATGCTATATAGTGACTCAGAGTAGGCAAATAATATTACTTTGAATACAACCTTTAACATCAAAATCAGTTTTAAAGATAAGTTAAAACAGTAAGAAAAATTGGAATAACAGAGTGCACATAGTGTTTAGTGTAATTTATGCTTAATAGAAGAATTTTACCTGTTTTTACATGAAACTTTCAGATCGGGTGGCTCGTCAAGAACGAGCAACTAACCCTAATCTTAACCCCCAACCTAACCCTAATAATGCCTATTTTGGTTGCTCATATATCGAGAAAGAGCCAAAACACCTCGGCTGACTTATGTAATATAAGATATTTTCCAATGAACCTGAAATCATAATTTTGTGAACAAGTTTCACCATTGTAACCACAGAAATGATTATACACAGATCTTTCATGATTGAAATGTATCTAAACAAAACATAAATTACTCAGTCCAGGTAGGCGATGGAATATATGCCTTATACAACCTAAAAGGTCTGAAACAAATAATCCCCAAATTGCAGGAACCACCGAGTATTTTGATAAAATACAAAACAATAGAAACTCTGAAGATAGTAAACATTTTCAAAATGTTTGTATTGTATTTAATCCCCAAATGTTGTTGCCATATTTACAAATTAGTAATTCATTATATTGTATATCCCAACAGGGAATTTTCTACCAAATCATAAATTGTGCCAAGGCAGGGGGTTTGAGAAACAAACAACATGTAAACTGCAAACAGTATAAGAAAATTCTGTGCTCTTGCAGGAAATTGTTACTTCAAGACATTTTATATTGCAATATTATTTGGATTAACCATTATAATGCAATGTGCCACAATGCACCTAGCCTGCATGGCAGGCGTTCTATTGTGGGGGAGGGAGTTTTATTTATAGCGCGCACTTTTTTTTGAGAGCGCCTAAGGGGCTGTTCATATGAAACCTGGGCTGGCTCGCTGACCAATGGTTTGGAGTTACGATATTACAGTGGTGGTCAGGGTATATTTTATATAAAGTCGACTCTGGCGCGCGATGTGAAATTTCAGGACTTTGCCCCTACCACTTAGCTATTCACACCCCCCTCGTTTTTGCAAAACTATTAATTATTGAATTTAAAGTTTACTGCAGTAAATTCTTATTGTTTTCTACTTTTCAACATATTTTTTCGGATTCTCACCATTTGTTCAAAGCTGTGTAAGTCCTACACGTTATTTCTGTCCGTAAAAGGCAAACAAATATTAAAACCTTGAGAAATGTGGGCGAGGGTGTATCAGACCTGCCAACTTTACGAAGTGCTAAACCTGGAGATTTTAAAACATAAGGACTAAAAAAGCTGGAGATTGACAGCCAAACCTGGAGATTTCTGCATCAATGCTTTTCTAAAATTACTGCTGAAAACGACAACTTTTAATGTAGTTAATAGTAATCTATACACTTTTATATGGACAAAATAGTTCAGCTCAAGTAAATAGGGCAAAATTGAGAAGAAATTCTTGACCCAAGAGAATGGAAGATATATGCTTCTTTTCGCAGACATTATTTGCATCGCCATCCATTGCGCCATTTTGATTTTGACAACTCAGTATAGTAATCCTAAATGAATTATTACTACTTACCAACTCACCACTGACTATTATTATACTGAAATTGCGAAAATATACTTTGTCTTTGATCAACTGTTGATGTTTTTATTTTTCATTATTGTTCTTATTCTATTAGTATTTCTAAAATTTTTCGTTTACCATGAGAAATGGCAGTCCTACCAGGTGACCATGAGAAGTTACATGATACGCGAGTCTCACGGTCAAACCGTGAGAGTTGGCAGGTCTGATTTTGAAGCTAGTGTCAACTGTCAAGCAGGTAAGAGACGTATGTTCATACCGTACTCTTCTATAGTTTATCTGCTGACTTAATGACTTTATATTTTCATCAGTATTTCACAGATCAAGTTATAATACGATGAAATACACCCTAATTTGTAAATGCCTTAATACATCCTACTTGTACAGTAATGCATTATCTTTTTATATATAGCAAGCAACAATCTGTATTCATAGTTACTTGTTTGTAGAAAGGCACAAACTATCACAAAGCTTTGTTATTGTGCTATAAAGTAAAAATGCAGTGTTTCCTTCAAAGCAAAGGGATATTTTTATGTTAAATTTCACATGAAATGGCATTTTCAGAGTCTTCTCTACCTCTTTCAGAGTCTTCTCTACCTCTTTCATTATGTGCTCTTTCATTAATATATATAAGATTTCAAACACTCTAGTTTCGAATTCAAATATTTCGCTGCAATTTTCTTTAAATGCAGTTATTTAAGGTGGTCATCTCCTTTATTATCTGACTTTTGACCATTCTCTCAAAATAAATTGTTTTGTTACTTTGAGCCCCTTAACTATTGTACTTTAAGACTGCATGAAAAAAATATTAAACAAGGCGAAAAAAGCTCTCAAAGTTACCTTGTTTGAAAATTTACCCCATAGCAACGTCCTAGAAACGCATTTAGGTTTTATGTTTCTCCTTTTGGTGTATGCAATTTAGAGTCTTCTGACTTAGCTGCATTGTGATTGGTTGTTTGGGGAGCCATGGCAACTCGATTTCTTTGTCTGTCTTGTGATCGATCGCATTTGCGTTATCTGTGAAATCGTCTACAAAATCTTAGTTTTTTTTTAACATTCCAAGTCAAAAAGTTGCTGTTCTAGTTTCCCAAAGATTTCTTTTGTTATTTGGGTTGTAATTTGAAGTAAATAAATGGGAAATCCGCAGAACACAAGCAGAAAACGGGTTAGAAGCCACCTTCCAAAATGGCAAAGAAATTCAAACATGGCGACAAACCTTGTGACAAAGAAGCTGGACCTTCCGGAGCGGTAATTGGTGCCCAGACAGCAAATTTTGGTGCTAATTCCGAGGGGTGGATTCCTTGTTTGTTGAATTTGTTTTTTGGCCAAAAATGGCGGTGGAACTTGGAAAATAAATTTAATCAATATAAATATTTTATTTACATATGTACTATAATATAATGTTAACAATAATGTAAATTGGAAAAAACGGAACAAAATAAGCACAAGGCAAAAGTCACTAACTTTGCTAAGAAAGGGCAGCGACCAAGTTTCTGAATCAAAACGATCCACGACCTTGGAAAATTATAATCGTTCGCCCTTTCCGAAAAGAATTCATTCCCTCTATGACCCTTGAACTGCTTATCTCCTTTGTGATATAACTTGATGCTCTCCGCAATTATGTAATTGCATTGTTTTAAAGAGGGCAAGCACCAACTCAGCTTCGTTCGTCGAACGAGTGTGTCATTCGATTGGCCACCACTTTGTTGTTGGAATCGCATAGTGCTGTAGAAACTTTCAACTATGGCTTCTGGTCCCCCCTTCGCCAAAATTATGTCAAGGATGATGCAGGTTGGTGGCTTTGCAATGTGGTATATATTCCCTTGTTGGAATAGAAAAAGTTGTATACGCTTTGTTCGTGTAAACGAACTTTGCTTCTTTTTACATCCCTAAATACCATTTCAGATAACGCATGTACCTGCTTACTGGCCTTGGATCGAAATCTAGTCCTGAGTCCTTAATATGCTGCGTCTCTTGGAAATGACATTCATAATCTTGAATGCAAAATTAAACTAAAAATCAGAGGCCTGTATTAATACTGAAAGGTATATAATATTTTGAAATTACCAAACAAAATGTTGAATGTAATAGAATTTTACCTCCTTGCACTGCTCGACACCATAGCAGTCATATTCACTGTCTGAGATTTGAAACTGAATTCCCTCGTCAACCTTTCGTCCGCATTGTAGATTTACCAGGGACTTAGCATCAAAGACCTCTAATACTGATAAAAACGGATTGGAAGTGACAGACGTTATCCTGTTCTCCATTGCTAACATAAAATCCTCGGCAAATTACAAATGATCTCTCTCTACATCTACATCTTCATCATCTCTCACTATCCAAGTATAAGTTTTGTCTGCACCTGTACCTTGAACACTTGTAATTAGTCAGCCTGGTAGAAGTTTCATTTCATTATACTGACTGCCCAGCTTGAGGGAGTTCACCACTTTATCTAACCTTGGAAGTGAAGTGGGATATTCGGAAGATGCTTTTCCCATCAATGCTTTAACGCTTAGCCACCATAACTTCAGCTTCCATACAGGTGTGTCTAAGTACTGCACACGGAGCATCAAATCAACTACAGGCCGCATTGTATCAAGGAATGCTAGTAGATTGGCGATGAAATCCGACCCTGCAATCGTATACTGATATTCCTCATCTTCGCGTCGATTGGGGTAGAGAAGATCAAACACTTTCCAGAATGAAGCAAAACTTTTCTCGATTTTTAGCCACTGCTCATTGGATGAACTCGCAAACCTTTGAGTGGCATACGAGACCGGTCATCTTGCAGAAGGATCAGTCAGTTGAAGAAAGGCAAACACTTTACCATTTGCAAGGACTGTGTTAAATACATTGCAGCATTTGATGAATCTGCGAAAGTGTTCACCACTGTCAGTGTTTGAGTCTTTAAGTACACCTAAGTTTATTACGTGTGCGGCATCCCATGTCACAGATAATGCAACTTTGTCATCTTCAATCTTCAAGTACTCCAAAAGTTTCTCACGTAAACCAGTTGCTTGATATGGTCTATCTGCTGCAACACCGCACAATCTGGGCAACAAATCCTTAGAAAAGTTATTTTCTATCGATTTTAGCAGCATTTCTGCCATAACACCGTAGGAAGCAGGCTCAATCTCCGAATACACTGGAGGGGCTGCAACAGGAATTGGACTTGGAATGCCGTTTTCATCGTGTGCTACAATAAGGGTTGCCTGGTTTGCTGTTCAGCTTGGTGTACTCTTGTCGACTGTTGCCCAATAGTGAGGAGGAAGCGTTGTTGATGGCAGAGGCGTACTTAGCCACTTGAGTATTCTGCTATTGATAGTAGTCTCAAGGCAGTAAAGATGGTCTTTAACGTTCTTGCGGCCATGACCGATACTGCCAACATTCACAGAACAGGATGCAAGAAATGAAATTAATGTTTCCACATGCAAATTAGCAGCACAAAGTTTCAAATCAACTATTACTGAACAAAAGATGTTCATTGCTGCTGTTGATCTCTGCTGCTCTACTTGCATATTTCTTTTATATTCATCCATCGCTTTCTTATGCACTTTCGACCCGATTCCGATCAGGCACAAGTGCTCGATGCATGAATTCTTACGGTGATATCATGTCGGATTATTGCTCCAGTGCTTCTTAGAGATAGTAGTTGTTGAGCTTTATGTGCTGTTAAATTTCCAAGCATGGGCCTGGCAGCCAAATGCAATTGGAAACAAGGTAAACAGCGCAATATCCCAGTCTCTATCTTCGTCATAAAACCACTCAAGGAGATTTGTTGCTTCAGCTAGTTGAATAATATTCTCTGCTGATTTAAGGTGAAGAATGGCTTTAGAAGTGTCACTGTCTTGGCAGGCGAACTGTGTAACAGTGGAATGCTTCTTTGCTACATCGTTAACTTTCAAGGTTAGGTTTTCGATGGCTTCCATAACGTTTTCCAAGGTGACCTTGTCCTTGGTCCCAGTATTATCTGAGTACTGTGGCGTTCCAAACTGGAGTAACATGGATTGCATTTTTACCATTGGTGAGGATGAACTGCCAACAGGATCAGGATCATGGATATCAATGGGCTGGACATGTACTTCTGTTTTTCGCCCACCCTCGGTGTGATGTTGTTTGTCGACCTTCTCCTTTGTATGCTCGAGCTGCCCTGTTTAGTTGGTAACTGAAGACTGCAATCCTACATGTACCTAGCTGGAAGCCTGGGGTTCTGTTTGCTTTAACATCTTGACACTAGATTGGACAGATTTCGGCTTAGCATATTTTTTTCTTAATGCTTGTACCTCAACTGAATTTGAACGGACAAATTGGCAAGACTCGCTCTTGGGTGGGCTGTGCCACGTTGATTTATGGCGTTTAATACTAGTGCTGTCTAGCCTGCAAACTTGTGCATATCTTATGTCATTTTTTCCTTGAAGAGATGCTTCGAGACAATCAATGCAAAATAACTTTTGCTGTTGTTCTGTTTTTGTGGTAGTCATCTTCTTTATTTTTGCAGGGGTGGACCCTTGAGATAAGCTGTACTGCCTCAAGTCCCATGGTTGTTTCAATATGTGTCGCTTATGGGTCATAGTTGACGTAATTTTGAACAGGTTTATTAACTGTGCTTACAGGATATTCTGTAAAAAAATTAAATGCACATATTTGATAACATTTAGTATACTGTAATTAAACAATTTTTCATCTACAAATGTAGGGACGGAAGTAACCATTTATATTTACCGTTACATTTTTTTCAAATAGCCTGCTGTCCATACCCTTCTTCGCCTTGTCCAATCCCACAAAATATGTGAATGAAATTGTGGCATTTCACACACTGATGGGCATCTCCCACACCTCCATTACAAACATGACATTTATTTACATCAGCTATGGCTATATCCATCAGGGCAGCTTCACCAAAAAGTAAAAGCTAAAAAACAATGTCAGCATTATTCTTTCCTACAATTTCAACTCTAATTAAAGTGACACAGTTTGTGGTATTTATTTCCTCTTCTCACAATATGTGATCATGCATGAAGTACATAAATACTGTAATTGATTATAAATACTATAACAAACAACGCATTATTAAAACAGTAATATTTTGCATTCTTTGTCTGATTTTTAAACTGGACAAACTTAATCTATAAGCGCTTTATTTAAGAAACATTGATCATTTTTCCAAAAGCAAGGTTTTTCTGAAGTTGGAAAAGGTCTTAAGGTCCATTTTCACTGAGAAAAGTTTCCCTCGGACAGGCAATTTTTCTTTGTCTTCTAAGCTCTCAGGCGAAAATAATGACTTTAAGACAAAATAAATTTTCCTGTCGGAGGCACTAGAAAAATGCATTTCTTTTTGTGCATGATCTCACAAAATTCCGGATTTCAATTTTCCTGCCAAGTTACCAAGTAGCAAAAATATGTGCTGTGTTTCCACTTGGAAGGAAATTTCCGTTTGTTGGGAAATTTTGACAGTGACACAAACTTGCACGAAGCCACCTTAGGTATAGTCGGTACTGTTGAATCTCATTCATGACCCTGCCTGTTCGAATTCTCACTTATAACCACCTTCCCAATTTATATATTTGTTATAGGGATACTGGGTACTACCATGACGGTCAACTTTAAAGCTGTGAGCTGTCCATATCCCATTTCCAGACTTTTATACGTATGATTATTAAATAAGGACTTATTTTTCTCATGCCTCATGGCCATGAATTGCTTCGAGAATTTCAACTTGACAATTTAATTATGAATTATTCAAAACCACGTACCTGGACAATCGTCACAAACAACAAATACCAGTTCAAAGGTCCAAAACATAAACATTGCATTATTCATGTATTTCATGAAGACAAAAATGAACTAATGAAGAGATGAAGACGTTTTCAAGACATTTAAATATGCAGCCACAGTCATTCTAACTTTGCCTCAATATTAATACTTCATGTAATTTATTTATCTCACACCCACGATCAGTCGAATGACAGACACATAAATAGTGATCTACGATATCGAATATCTGTTTAAAATATTTTTATTTAGCCAACAAAAGGCAACTATTTTTATTTTTTTACACGCCTACTCAACACGGCGCATGCCAAGTCACTGAATAACTGATGCACCAACACAGTGATATATAGCGAGGTTGCGAGAACTCCATGCTGGATTTTTCCGGCGAATCATACATGGAATCCAGTCTGGCATGTTGACATGAGGAAAAAACATGGATATGCCCATTATATTTCTTTACAGTGTGTGGCATGTGACTGGAAGTATTGTTTTAGTACTTCAAAGAAGCAAGGACAGTCCTATGAAATAAATGTCCGAGCAGTCTTGGCCTTTAGAGACATTGGTAAAGGACACAGTGCCATGACAACTTTCAGCAAAGTTCTCAACATGCCTGCTCCACCAAGACGTGCCAACTTCACAAAGATCCAAAATAAAAAGCTTTTACCTGTAGTGAAGCAGTGTGCCAATGATAGCATGGTGAACAATGCTATGAATGTCAAGGAAATTATTGAGAATGATGCTGGAGAATGTGGAATATCCATAGATGGCACATGGCAGAAGCGCGGTTATTTGTCTCCCAATGGTGTCGTTACGGCAATTTACCTCTGTTGTGTTTAAGTTTTTATTAGTTTAATCTCAAGTCAAGTGTTTACAACAGTTCTCTTTCGCTACCGCTCTAGAACTAATGCCTTGCACGAAAGCACGAGGCTTACCGGAAGTGACGTAAATACTACATCACCCCCTTTTCCTAACAGAACAAACAATGTTAAATGTTTCAAAACTGTGAACTCAAACATCAAAATAAATTACTCTATGAAATTACTGTTCCCATATTTGTTTGTTTTAAAGTCTCAATCCCGAACTTATTGGGTGTCCATAAAAAGTTGTCTGACGTGTATTTCACATAGATCTTCTCGGCTCTTATACTTGCTCTCCATCTTCCTCTTCTCTCATGTTGACAACGTCCTCGTCAACCTCTTCTTCACCAACTGCTTGCTCCGCTAGCTTCTTGAAGAACGATACATTTTGTGTGATGTTGTGTTTTTGGTTTCTTGCAACTACTTTTGACCCTTTTATGGCCACAATGGTGTATGGTATAGGACTGAAATTGGTTGAAAATTTATTCTGTTTCTTTTGCCGCACAAGAACACGATCTCCAACCCGTAGTTTACTTGTTTGCGCATGTCGTCGAGCGTCTGCATATCTTTTCCCCCTTTGCTTTTGTTCTTGGTCATTGAGCTTGGCTTCGCTGTGTCGATTAAGAACCTTGCTGTTGTGGGGAAGCGTGGGCAATTTTCCATGAATTTCTCGGTTAAAAAGCAACTGAGCAGGCGGTACCTTTGTTGTCGAATGAGGTGTAGATCGGTACGCCAACAAGAATTTGGAGAGCTCTTGTTTCCAAGGTCGTCCTTCGAGATTCGCCGTTCGAATAGCCTTGCCCAGCGGTTTCATAAACGCTTCGACCTCTGTGTTCCCCTGAGGCCAAAGAGGTGTGGAAGTGGTATGCTTGATTCCCATTTTGGTCATGTATCTGTTGAATTCTTGTCCTTGGAAAGGTGGCCCATTGTCTGAGACGACCTGTGAAGTGACACCATGCCGGGCAAAAACTGCATCGAGTTTCGGGATTACACTCTTGGCAGAAATCAATGACAACACTTCCACTTCCGGAAATCTTGAGTAACAATCAATGATTACAAGAATGTATTGTCCCGTTGGTAAAGGGCCATAAAAATCAATTTTTAGTTTGTCCCATGCTTTGGTGGGTAGCGGGGTGGACCGAATGGGTTCTGGTTGGCTGGGTTGCCCCATAGCTTGGCAGGCGAGGCACTTTTCTAGCTCTGCTCAAACTTTTTCATCCATTCCTGGAAACCAAACGTGTTCCCGTAGCAACGCCTTTGTCCTGGCTTGCCCTGGCTTGCCCACATTGTTGGTGTAATCTATAGATAGTTCATCTTTGATAGGCTTGAACTGTTTCAGTGTCCAATTGGACCACTGTCCCGTGTGGATTGCTGTACGTACTGAACTGAGTAATGTGTCTTTGCTAGTTGTGGTGCGGACAACCTCCACCGTAAGCGCCGGGAGGACCGCTGTATGGGTTATGAAATGCACATATTTATCTGCAATGTTAGTTTGTTTTTGCTTGCTATCAATAGGATGACGGGACAAGTAATCTGCAGGATTTGTACTGCCTGATTTATACGCAACCCGAAATTTTTATTGCTGCAGGCGTAAGAACCAACGCTCGATTCTGACAGGTGGTTTCGAAATCGGGTTCCCAAAAATGATTTCTAGCGCTTTGTGGTCAGTATATAGGGTGAATGTTGCCCCATATAAATATAAGCGAAAATACTCAATACCCCACACTAGCACCAGTGCCTCCTTCTCAGTTTGCGAATAGCGTCTCTCAGTAGGGGTAAGAGCACGACTAGCATACGTGACAATCTGTGGAGAAGATGAAGTTGAATCACGCTGAGCCAGGATCGCTGACAGCCCCACCGGACTAGCATCCACTGACACTTCAGTGTCTTTGTTGACATAGAAGTAACTCATCACCGGAGTATTAATTAGAGCCTCGCGAAGGGTATTATAAGCATTGTCATGGTCCTGAGTCCATACAAAATGTGTTCCCTTGTGGGTGGCGCGAAGGGGAATGCAACTCGCGGGGGAGAAGGAAGGGAAAAGACGGGGAGTGAAACTGTGCATTACAAGCCAATCAGGAGGCAGTATTTCTTCTCCCCATGCTCGTAGCAGTTTCCTTGGTTACCAGCGGGTCAGAATCATAAATTTAATGATAATTTATGTTGTAAAAGCAATTATGCGAGAATTTGGCGCGAAATCAATACGGCTAGACAATAGACAATGCAAAATGACAATCACAATAACTTTGTATCTTCGAGTGTGATTGCATGCAAAAAAAATGCAGTATGTTAGACGCAAATCAAGCAAAGGTTAAAAGATTAATCGAGAAGGGATACAGTGTTTATATCACAGGAAAAGGAGGCAGTGGAAAATCTTTTTTTATTACGTCTATAATAGAGGAATTGAGGGCGAAAGATATTTGCTGTTTTGTAACAGCGCCAACGGGGAAAGCGGCCAACAATATCGGCGGTGTAACAATCCATTCCTTTGCTGGGATCGGAACAGGTTCGAAGGGAGCTCATGAACTGATCTCCAGCATAAAGGCAGACGAAGACGCCTTGTCGAGATGGGAAAGATGCGATGTGTTGGTAATCGACAAAGTGTCCATGCTTAGCAGGGAACTGTTCGAGAAACTCGAGATGATAGCAAGATGCCTGAAAAAAAACTCGAAGCCATTTGGGGGAATTCAGGTGTTGTTGTCGGGAGATTTCTACCAGTTGAAACCAGTTATCCCACATCTGAGTAATGTTACTAGCGAAGATGCATATTGCTTTGCAAGTCCTATGTGGACTTGTTGTGTTGATGTGTCAGTCATTTTTGATAAAAACTATCGGCAACACGAAACTGACCTGATAGATTTGCTGGATGATTTCCGTTCAAGCGAATTCCTGTCAGAACGTTCTCGGCATATTTTATCAAGATCAACCTCACCCGTCCGCTGATTTGCAATCCTTTGGAAATTGTCAGATTGTATGCACATAAAGAGAGTGTATCACAAGCAAATGATGAGTGTCTGGCACATCTACCAGGTATTTAAAATAGACTTGTCAATATTCTAAAACCCCACCCCCAACTTTGAAGGGGGAGGGGGTGGTATAGATTTTCAGACCTCCAATACTTGACTATGGCATGACCGTAGAGTGGTAGACTAAGCTGAATATAGTCATGTCTAATCTGCAACATGTGGGCGCAACATTTGAAACATTTCAAAAAAAAATTAAACAAACAGGAAAGAAAAAAAGAAATCTTTAATAAAAAAAGGACAACTTTTCTTGATTTTGTATGATATAAATTAATAATTTATGATATTTTAACATATCTAGGTGAACCGCACAACTATGTCTCAAACGATTGTGGCAAGACAGATGGATTAAAGAGCTGCTCTGCCCAAAGAAATTTGGTGGTGAAATTGAAAGCCAGGGTTGTACTACTCAAGAATTTAAATTCTAAGTTAGTGAATGGACTATGTGGAACTATTAACTCATATATTGATGGTTTTCCCTGTGTTCATTTTGACAATGGCGAGGTTGAGGTGATACGTGAGGAACTTTTTACCGTGGAAAGAGAAAGTGTTGTGGTTGCAAGTAGGAAGCAAATTCCATTAGACCTTGCTTATGCAATGACTATCCACAAAAGCCAAGGTATGTCATTTGACTTCCTGGAAGTCGACGTATCAAGAGTCTTTGAACCTGGGCAAGCTTATGTTGCTGTTTCGAGAGCAAGGACTGTTGAAGGTTTAAGAATAACCGGATGTCGTGAAAGATTACCTCCGGTTTGCCAACTTGTCAATGAGTTTTATTCAAGTGGTATTATAAAGGCTAGTGAGTTAAATCTAGATGACATGCTAATGTCTCCAAAGAAACAGGACACAATCACCCTGCCAATCATCAGTGTGGACGAATGTGCGTCAGTTCCTAGCTCAGCAAAAGAATCACAACCGTTTGTGATAATGGATACATTTTCAAGGAATGAACTTCCAGAAGGTGCCATGGACAGCATTCATAGGCGAGTTAAAAAAGAATTCATGGTAGGTGATGATGTTTCTGATGTCCTAAAGTCCCTGAAATTGGAAGAAAACGAAGAGAAGCAGTTGTATTCTGATCCAAATTTGCACATCGATGACTTTTGTAAGTGGCTATGGTGCATATATGAACAAATGCATTACAATAACGAAAGTCCAACAATGGATAGAAAGAAATTTTCAGGGGTTACCAAACAGCTGCACAGCCTGTACAAATCATCGCAGCTGCTTGAAAAATGGAAAGAATACTCGGAAGCACATGTGGATATCGGCATTAAAGGAAAGGATCGAAAGGCTGCAGTGGTGTATGCTAGGGCTGTGTATGCGGAGTTTCTACATAGAAAAGCTGATGATCCAAGAAAAGCATACTTTAACGATCCCACTCAATTTAAAGATGGACCAGTTCATAGCACGACGAAGGAAGCACAAGGCAAAATAAGAGATATTGGTGGATGGGTGATAAGTGAAGAAATTAAGGCTTGCATCTCATATGTCAACCGCCACAAATGTTCAAGGTCAACAAATGTTGCCAGAGAGGTTGAAAAAACCCGAAAGATCAAGGTTATTCTTAATAAGCTGAAAGGTAATAAACAGGAAGTGTTAGATACATCAAAGTATCCTGAAACACTAGAACACATTACTTTATATGACAAGGGAGGGAAAACCTATGTCACAGATGCAGTTTTTGACTTTTTTATCAAGGTTTCATCGATTGCATCTGAACAGCTTTCAGAGAAAAACATTCATGCTTTCAAGCAGAATACATTGTCTGTTGCCTACACTCATCTCTTAAATAATGTTGCCCTGCAAGAAAGCTTCCGTGGCCTGATAGATATTGCTGTTGCTGTTGATGTTGCCACCAACAACATGGTTGAAGATACGGACAGAAATGAATGTCATTCCAGTTCCTCACTAAAATCTGGTGAACCCGGCGGTGATGTTTTAGAAGAGGACACTGCTAATGATGCTGATGCAGCAGCAAGTAATGGAGTCAGCATGACCATCAACAATCCCATTCAAGATGACATCTCAACGTATATGACAGATGATCAGTCCTTTACTAGTGCAGATGAGTTCATGGAAACAGACGAGACGGTTCCTGTAGCTGCTCAAGATGACAGTAGACAGGGAGATTTGCAAGATGGTAACATTGCACAAAATGGCACTATAAATTCAGGTTGGTAAATTAATTTAGACTTAGTTATCATGTGGTATATGCAATTGTGAACAATGAACATCTGAAATAGTAACTGACTGTGCATGTTGGTTTGAACAACTCTATTTTAGTGTGCTTAAGTAATCACCAGATTCGGTTCATAATTTTTAAAATAATAATGTCAAATAACATTTCTTACATAGCGACAATGTGTTGTGGTTTGTTGTACACTGCGTGACACCTGAGCTTCGACCTCGTGTACATATGCATGCATTTTACGTATGCTATGCATGGCATTAGAAATTTTTACATTTGTTTGTTATTTTTCCATTCAATCTATAGAGACAAGCACAGTTGATGAGATGATTACTGAAACATCAGAGCACAATCAATTCATAAATTCAGGTTGGTAAAACAATTACATGAGACTTACATGTACTGTAAGAGCTGTTTGCTGTATATGGTGGTTAATATATGGTCATTATTTAAAAAGAACATTAGAGATGAGCCAATTTCCAAACTTTCCAATTACGGAAGCTGATTACTGCAGCCGTTAATCGGCTCTGCCGATTATTTTCCGATTAATTGGCTCATCCCTAAAAACATTGTTAAATAGCGACTGTTTGTTATGTTTTGTTGTACTATACCTGACACTCAAATATACTGTATGGCATGCAAAACCATGCATTTTATGTATGTCTGCACGTAATTAAAAATTTCATATTTGTATTTTATTTAATCTATAGAGACAAGTACAGATTGCACAGTAGACAAAGTGATTTTTGAAGATGAAGCTACATCGGCATTATTCAAAAGAATAATTCACAGATTTTGCAACATGATGTCTGCAGAAACTGTAAGAAACTTCAAAAAGATGAATCGACTGAAGAAAAGCAGTGCTTTACGACAAGGTCTCCAAGCTAAAGCCGAGAAAAAAGCGAAAAAGTTAGACGGTCGTGTAACAATAGCGAACATGATAAAAGACCAACTTCCAAAGGCTGCTACACACTTTGCACTAAAGGCACTAGCATATAAAGGAGATCATGTGTTTGAACCTTATTCACACGTTGAATTAAACTTCGTCATGATGGCTTACAATATTCCACCTTCCAATGACAACAAAAAAAAAGAAGTCCAGAACGTTGGCAGAAATTTTACGAGCATCAGGGGAAGAAATGCCAAGTCCTGATAAGTTGACACAAGAGATGTACGAGATGGCAAAGACACCAAATGTCCAAAGCAGTGCCAGTGTTTTGAGAGCACCTGTTGACGAGGCTGGTCAAAGTACAGAAAACCCAGCAAATCAGCAAAGACAGCAAGTCAGAGGTATAGTGCATTGTCATGTCAACATATTTATTATAACTATAAGTGATTAAGTATAATCAATATGACTTATGGAATCTTAGACTGATAATGAACGATGTTGTCAAAACGGGAGTTTTTATTGACTGATTAGAAAAAACATTGCCAGATAAGTTGCAAGAGGGGGCACCATACAATATATACTTGTATGTATTCACGTTTATCAGTACGTAATATCATTTTGGTATATTCACTTGATGCTGATTGGCTAGCTAAAAAGGTTCAAAAGCCGTGCAAATTAAACATTAATTGCACAGGCGTGCAAATCGGCACGGTTCGGAGACCGGATTGAGTCTGTAATAACATTAAATTCTATTTTATCACAACATTTTGTGAACATTGAATGAATTTTCATTCTTTATATTGAAACTGTACAGTAAATATACTGAAATGATATTAATAGGAATGACACTTTGTGTTCGAAGTATTACTGAAAATTGCGTCAATGGTGTCATTTCCTATATTAATCAATTTTATCATCAAATCTTGTCATAGGAAAATCAAGAACATGCTCACATTGCAATCAGTCTGGTCACCGCAAGACATACAGGGGAAAGATAACCTGTCCATCTCTGTCAGATATTAATGGTGATAATCAAGACGCTGTAATTGGCTGATCACCAGAATTGGTAATTATACAGTAATTGAACAACTACGACATGGTGCCCCATCGGTGACGTTTAACTTCACTCGTAATTTTGTATTAATGCATGGTCTCAAAAAGCAAAATATTGTATTTCATATTTACAATTGTGTTGATTTCTTCAGCTGGGGCCGATTGTTCAAAAGCTAGCCATGTTAGCTTTTGAACAAGTGTCCTTGTCATAGAAAAAATTGCCAAAGCTGCCTATACAGACGAGCAAATAAAACTTGTCAGATAAAAACTTGTCATAGAAAGCTTGCTTGTCTGTAACGCGCTTAACCGTGCTTTGAACAACTGGCGACTGAAGAAAAGTAGACTATTTTGTAAGATCATTACAGAAAGACGGTTGGTCAGAATTGCACCTTACATTTAGGTCCTGACTTTTGTGCAGTTTCCTTTTGACTTCTTGTACTCTTGCATGTGTATAATACCGAGGGTTGAATGTTCTAAAATGTGATAATATAAAACATGGTATTATTCCCATTTTCAGTTTTACGATATAGATGGTCTAGTCTACTATTAGTACATGTACAGTACAGTACGGCATGATAACAAGAAAATGTTTGCATATCAGCATTTACTACCCACATGTAATTTAATGTAAATGCATTTATGTCATCACCTGTTTGTAAGATTGACGGATTGGTCGTTTGACCGTTAACTGCCCTCTGTTCTCCAAAGAAGTTTTCCAGCTTGTCCTGGTTTGTGTGGCAAGCTAAAACAGTTGATCCGGGATACATTTTGAACAGCGTGCTGCAGTAAACTTTGAATCCCGTGATAATCGAGTACACATCAAATTTCGTCTTATCTGATAGAAACATTTTTCGTTTCTCCTTCAGTGTCAGATTGGGAGTATTCATAGCCTGAGTCTCCCACGTTTCCAACCACATCTGGCATTGCTCATTTTCTGAAAACCGTTCATCTTCCGTCGATCTATGCATGCGTTGAAGACAGAGTGAGTAAAGTGATATTGCAACTTGATGTTATGTACTCGTGAGTACTCTAAATATACCAAAGGCAAAGAGACTTTCGGAACACTTTTACTGTTTGTGACGGATAATTATTAC
Source organism: Trachythela sp. YZ-2020 (assembly GCA_016169945.1). Lineage (NCBI taxonomy): Eukaryota > Metazoa > Cnidaria > Anthozoa > Malacalcyonacea > Clavulariidae > Trachythela > Trachythela sp. YZ-2020. The sequence continues at coordinate 4,352,573 of JADLSH010000393.1, read as the reverse complement.
CATGTGCATCAGTACATGCTAATAAATATTCGTACAAAGTGCGTGTTTGCATGATTTTAAAGGTCACTTTAAAAAATCGATATCCCAATTCCCTCCATGGCTTTTGTAGATAGTAGTCAGCATAATGTTAACATATACCTGTATGGTTTCTTGTTTTTGAAGTTCTTAAGCAAAGTGCTAGCAACTGTGATAAGTTCGATCGTCTTTTCCAGTGATCCATTGTAATTTCCTTTACTTTTCAAATGAACTTCATAGTTCTATCAAGCAGTAGAAATACACGTTTCAATAAAAATTATAATATAGACTGTGAAAATAGTTTCTGTTCCAAATATCCATAATATTGTAAACCTTCACATACACCTACTTTAATTTAGGGTTTCTGAAAACGTGTTTACTGATGTATCCGCAGTGACGGACAATATGGAGGTGGGCAGGGGGTGAAAGAACCCCGCCATTTTTTCCACAACCCATGTACTGAGAGCTACGTATAGCTGCGCAATTTTTAGCCATAAAAGGAACTTGATTATGGGTATATAGACTAGACATCTAGTACTAAAATTCCCCATAGGAAAAGTTGGCAGGGGCAGGTGCCCCCCCCCCCTTAACTTTTTGCAAAAGTTTAAAAAGCGCCCTTTTTTTCGGAATAAAAGTGCCCTTTTAAAGAAAGAAAAAAGTATTTCTTGGATAAACATGCTCTTTCGTTCGAAAGAAAGTGCCCTTTTGGCAGCAGTAGAGACTCTGTAAAGACCATTTTCGAGCCGGTTATAGAGACTCCGATAGTGGTTCTTCATGGAACAACATAAAAATGTTTGATTTTGTTCGTATACAAAAGTGCCCCTTTTGGCCAGTGCCCCCCACTTTTGAGATGCTTCCGCGGGTTCTAAAAGTTGGTAATGCGTTGCATGGCTACCTAAAACCGCGCCCTGAATATATTTCTCCATGTGCCCGCCACTGTTTTTGTATTATTTGTATACTTATGAGTTTATCAATTATACGAATTATTATAAACATAGGAAGGCTTATACCTTCAGAACTTCTGACATTCTCTTTCCGAGGACATCATCAGCGAGGTAATTGCGCATTTTTCCGCACTTCCGGGATCGAAATGCTGGGGAGTTAAGTGCTTGAATGTTTGTATCGGGTTGTACTCAACATCATACAAGTACGCATCTTTCAAATGTGCCCAAAGAATCTCTTTACCATCAAGTTTGAAATGTCTTGGAGTTTTCCCGCTTGTTGTACTTTTCAGCACATTGTTCCTAACCTTTTTGAAGTTGTGCTAAAAATAGAAATTGAAATAAAGATTATTCTAACATCACAATACATGAAGCCATCTGCCAACCAATAGTTGACCCCTTTTAGGAGAGAAACAAAAAAATTAACCATGGCTGCTTACAAAGTTTATACTTGACTTCACAGCAAACCACAGTACATTGACATTGTTGAGTTTAAGACTTGTCTACAACTTGCACTAAATTTTACTTATCTGCTAAGTATGCGATTGGTTAATGGGATAAACTATTAATTAATTGTTATATATTATATATTATCTTCATTGTAGTGGTTGTCAAATCTGAACTCACTATATACTTTATGTCTATACATATAAAGAACTTAGACTTCCATTTATTTACATTAATTAGAATACTTACTGAAGGATCAACCATAAAAACCATTGGTTCCCCAGTGTAGATGTTGGTTGTGGTGAAGTGTTGTGCAACTGCATCTTCTTCTTTAAAATGGCATTGAATAAAGGTGCGATTTGCTTGAGCACCATCACAGATAGCAAGCAAAACCTTGAAACCAAATTCTCCCAAATCAAAGACTGCACTCCAAAACTGGTGGTAAAGTGTGGTGGGATCAACTTCAATTGTTGGAAAATAACAAATTGGAAATTTGAAGCCTGTAGAACCAATAAACATGAACTGGAGAAGGTGTGTCGCTATAGTTGCCTCATCTTTGCCTGTGATGTTCAAAAGATCATATACCGTACATTAGAGTGGAGTAACTAACTTCCAGACAAAGGATCTTCACTTGTATCTCTCAATTCATAGCACCCTAAGCTGGCTGAAGTTAATTGTATTTACCTGTTTGTAGAACTTTCATATCTTCATACAGATCACCAAGGTTTACTACACCCACAATTTCAAAGGACTCCCCCTTCTTTCGTAGCTGAACATCATCCTATATATAATACAAATGAATATGTGGACGTGCTGCACAACAGTCTATTCCATATAACACAATTCCATATAATCACCTGAACAGACATTTCATCAAATGTGATGTAACCACAACAACCGGCTGGAGATAGCTTCTGGATCTCAGCTTGCCGTTTCATGTATCTTAACATGTCTACGTTTCTACCTGGTTTCTGAACAATAAAATATGAAATTAATATATAACAAAATAATATATTAAGGAGGCTCTGTACAGTTGCTGTCAGTTTTGATGTTTGTCTGGGTTTTAATTTTTTTTCTTGTTTATTTTTTATTTATTATAAATGCATTTTTGCATTCCTTACAATTGAATGTGGAACATTAGGAATCTCTTGAGATTAAAATTTGGTTTGTTTGTCTAAGCTTTTGGACTATAAATAGTAATTTGGTAAAGCGCAGTACAAACTTTACTCAGTTGATTAGAGTACTACAAGACTATTGTGAATATATAGGCAGCATGCATGATTACCTGTTTAATTTTGCTCTTGTGATACTGGAGTACCCGTGAAGAAGGCAACTTAATGAATCCAGATTCTTGCAATATTTCATAGCTTTGCTTTGATCTATGCCACAAGGCTAAACATGTCTTGATGACACTATATTAAAGAATAATAGGAATAATTACATAATAGACCTTACAGTACTGTTTATTGATTTTTACCCAATGGCCTCATTTCCATAGGTTAATAATAAGCTTGTAATTGGGCTTAGGATCAACGAGAAACAAATTTGTGCAATAAAAACTGGGAAATTAACTGTTATTTGTGCCTGCCATGCTAAATCAGGAAAAATGGAAACAAGGCCATTGGGTAAAAACCAGTTTGCAGAGCATGTCAAGCGCACGCACGAGATTATTTTTTGGTCCCTCATTGTGCTCGCCAAAATGTCATGTGTCACGCCAAACGAATTTTTTGTCTAGTTGCTACGGACTGTAACAACGCGTTTTGCGTCTACACAATGTAAACAAAATTGATTTCATATTTTTTTACAATATATCTTTCAACAGGAAGCTATAAATAAATATTATAATAACAATAGCGAAGAATAGAAATAATTTTCAATGGATTAATTAACTTCAACATCAATTACAATATTACACTACGAAATGTGAGACTTCCATCTACTCACTAAATACTAACAGTCTGTTCTGGAAGTCGATCTATCAAGAAGTTTGCTTCTATGGGAATACGAACTTTCACAATCTACTTTTTGGAGTGTCTATCCTTTTCATTTAAAACAAAATAATCCGTTCTGGAAGCCAATCTATCAAGGACTTTGCTTCCGTGGGAATACTTGTTTAAAGCACGACCTCTTTCATCCACGAACACTGGTAGTTGATGACGTCGCAGTCCAATCTTCTTGTCACCGTCTAAATAAAGGGACGCCACCTCTTTAATGGTTTCGTCACACTGCAAAGGCACAGGGAAACACCAGTCCACGTTTGTTCGCTGGGTGAGGGTGTCATTCAGTTGACCTCCTGCCTTTGACTGCGTATTCATCACTGAATAGTACGACTCAACAACTGCCTCGGAACCACTCATAGCCAGTGCAACATCCAATGCTATGCAGAATTCTTTGCCTGCTGCTTGGTATATTGCTTCATTCGTATAAAATGTTGAGAATGCTGTGGCCTGGTCCATTCTGGCAGTGCAAACACTATCATCATAAGTGAAAACGAATGTTTCGTCTATTTCATGCTCTTCGCTCTTTACTCTAAATTCCTTTAACTGTGCTTCACTGTGTGTTCCTTTTACAGGATGAAACCAATACTTCCTGCACCCGCCAAGATCCCTCCAGACAACTTGAAAAACTACGTCCTTGAACTGACAATGTACGTGGTTTGATAGAGCTGGGAGCAACTTCAATTCCTCCTCTTCTTCTGCCAATCTTTTGATGTGGGCCAAGGAACAAACGTAGGTGTAGAAGGAGTGGAACTCAACATTACCATAAGCATCACGAGCAGCCACCTGATGTGCAGTGGATCTGCCGTTTAAACCTTGTACCAAGGATAAGACGTCTGGTAAATGAAAGCAACATCCCAATATGTGTGCTGCTTTGGAGACACTTGTGGCATACCTAGACTCCATTCCATCTGTAATATTTTCGCAGAGGGCAGCCAGATCTTTTAAGCAATCTTCCACCATTCTATCGTTCCATTCAATGACCTTTCTCTTCTTTTTGGAAATGCTGTCGACCTGTTCTGTCGTATCCACGACCATCCAACCTGGTAATAACTGAACCCCTTTAAAAACGAAAGCTTCGCTATCTTCTTTATTGAGATCTTTATAATGTTCCCAGAGTTTTGGGAACAGTTCCTTTCGCACGGTTACTTTCTGAATGTCAGACAGCTGCCGTTTCAGATCTCGCTTCATGGCCAGAAGAATGGCTTTCACTTTTGGCCACCATTTGGTAACAGACCACAGATACTGGTCCAAGGATTGAGCCTTGATCATCATCTCCATGGGCTTTGACAGAATGTCTATGACTCCACATAGATCTAAGCAGAAATCCCGACCTTTCACCATATACTTCATTTCCTCGTCTTCATCATCCGTTTCCCTCATCTCTGAAAATGCTTTGCACAGCGCTTCATAACTTTCGTATACGCTCTCAAATTGGGAAAATGAGCTACTTGCGAATCGTGTTGTTGCGTACACTTTAGTGACATGAGCTTTCAAGGAACTTTGTTTTGCAAAGCCCTGGTATTCAGCATGCCCCTTTCCTCTGCCAAACATCGTATTAAATTGGTTTGCTCTTTTGATGAAGCGCCACAAGAACTCGCTATTCTCACGGATATCCACCATACAAAGATCCATCCAGTGAGCAGTATCCCAGGGTATAACGAAAAAGATATCGTGACCAACAGGCAGATCCTGTTCATTGTCGCCTTGTACAGATGATTTCAACTTTGCAAAAACATTCTTGCCTGGTATTGACCATCAGCTTGATGGGCCATCAACGACAACAAAGCATTATTTGGAAGCTTTAAGGTTTTAACCAGGGCAGAGATCACCTGTTCTGCTAAATCCTCAGCTGTGCCTCCTTCAAGACCTGCTTCAGAAAATGAGTACACGGGCGGAGCATCGACTGGAATGGCTGTCTTCTGGCCATTTACCATTACCAGGATCATTATGGCGTGATTCGAAACGTGAAGTGGCGTAGACTTGTCCGACGTAGTTCCAAAGTGTGGTGGCAGTTCTGTTGATGGTAAAGGCGTTGTGAGGACATCACGCGTTCGCTTGTGTAAATAGCATTCAAAAGCTTGAACCATGGCTTTCATTTGATTTCTTCCATGACCCAAGTTCCCAACATCTGCACCGCAACTATGAACTAAGCCAATGACATTTTCGTAATGTAGTGATGCAGCTTTTATTTTGATGGTAAGGAGAGCTGACTTTAATTGATTACACAATACATCCATCGATCTTTCTTTGATAATACGTCGCCTTTTTCGAGCAATAAGTGCTCTGTAGTGTCCATTTCCTCCATTTCTAGTTGTACAGCTTGCATGTTCTAACAACATGTTTTTAAAACTGTACCATGATTGATTGGCTCCTGTCATCAACTTTTCCACTCTTTCTTTCTGAATCATTAATCCAGCTCCTAATGAATTTCCAGGCGATTTCTCTATCTTTCGTTGAACTTGTAATGGATCTTTGTCCAGAAGAGCAGGACTGTTGTCACATATCATCTCAAAACATGTTTCGCATCTCACAATTCCCTCACCAAACGTATCAGGATAGAAGTCAAAATCGGAGCCAGCAATGTCTGAAAGACAAGAAGATTCTTTTAAAATCTGTACTGCTGCTTCAGTTTCACTGTTGACCACACCCTTATTTTCTGAAGGAGTTATTTCCATCCTTTCTAGAAGCTTGTCAAGTTTATGTTGAATCACTGCGAGGTCATCACCACAATCTCTTCTTGCCTGTTCCGAATTTTCGTTTGAGGTGAAATTAAGAGTTGATTGAATAGGGCACTTGCTTTCATCTTTCGTGGTTGTTGCTTGATCGAGACTTCCAGTTGTAGGTGTGTTATTTTCATTTTCAACAGGTGTGTTGTCTGAGGAATTTTCTATTTCCATTCCTTCGTCTGTGTCTTCACTTTCACACAATATGTTATTTTCTTTTTTCCTTTTTGCTGCAACAGGTGCTTGATGATTTATTGGAACAATTGATTTTGAGAAGTTGAAGCCAGTTTGAAGCAGCATGTCTTTGCATTGATGCTTGATTACCGCGGGAAATGGTCTTATTACAGACCAAGCAAAAGTGAAGGTCTTGTTGCACTCTTTTCTTGTTAGTTCCAGGTTGTATATGTGTCGCACTTTTAGGAACCTGTGGATCATTGCTATCTTCTGAAAATGTCTTGGAAGCTGTTTGAAAATACTGCCAAAATTTTCGCTCATTTGAGAGCTTGCTCGATTTTGCACCAATCTGTTCACTCTCAACATTGGACTCATTGTCACTGTTATTTTCGAACTCATCACTTGAAGACATTTTTTTCAACCAAAATCCCTTTTTAAATAAATGATTATTGCTATTATTGATTATTATACAATACCGTAAAACGTTAGTTTGTTTCAATCAGGGTTAAAATTGAAAATCTAACATCAAAGAAAAAGTAAATGCAATAGAAAAGTATCACTATCGACACCAGAAAATGCTATGAAAATATGAAATATGAATTACACTATTTCGGTAGTCACCAGTCAGTAGTGCATCTAATAGTTGTATTTCACTGAAATTAATGAATTTAATTACCGTAAATGTTATGCTGTATTGAAGATTAAAATTTGAACTCCAAGTCTCCAACATATGAACATCAAAATGATGATAAAATGCCTGTTGGCTGATGAAACTAGTGCTTAATTTATTAAAAAATATTACAATCTAGGTAACTAGGTAAGGCCACAACATTTGGTCTGAAGTTGCAAAATAGATATATACTAATATAAAATGCGTACTTTTAATAGACGTGTAAAATGCATGCATTATGCATATTGAATATAAAATACAGTATATACATTAATACATTATACACGAAAGATCAATAAAACAACCATTTATAGTTATTTACTTAAAAAGGTATTGCTAGTACAAACAATTAGTACTTACATCACGTGAAAGTTAAAAATATTGCTTGAATGATTGATTGAAATTTGAAAGTTGAAACAAATTTTGAAACTTATAACATAAAGACGTACTTACTGAGAAAATTCACCGTGGGCGCTTGGATTCCGTATTGATGCATGTTAAACGAAGTACTTTCCCTGGTTATAAGTAATATGACTTTATAGTCAAACAAGAACAAAGATCTAACGATATTTAGATTGACTTGATTTTTTATAAATATATTTTTAATAAATATAGTTTTTGACCTAAAAGATCGCCAAGTACTCCAAGAATAAGTATGCACGCGGAAATTCAGATACCTGTCTGCTTGCACGCGATGCACGCCACTAAATCGTGTTTGCACGCGCGAGATCTCGTTGAGTATTGCCCAACTTTGCAAACTGGGGTAAAAATGAATAAACGGTAAGGTCTATTATATTAATATATTGCATTTTTTACTTATTTAACCTTGGCTATGCTTAATAAAAAGCTTATATGTGATTTACTTCTCACAATCTTGAGACATTACTTACGCAGGATGCCACCTAATGGAACTTTGTTTTGATTTCTTTGATATTACATCTCTTTGCATTTCCCAGAATAGCGACAGTCTGGGATCATCAGGGAATAATTCCTTTTCTGGCTTATCAAGTTCTTTAAACATTGCTGTAAGGTCACAGTCATCCTCACTAGCCAGAGGTTTCATTTTCCTTTCTTCTGCAGCCTTGAATTCCCAATATCTGGCTCTTTTCTCGGCAGCTATCCTTCTTCTCTTTTGATCACCTTCCTTGGCAGACATTTCTTCTTCAGACAGAAATCGTTTGTTTGTTTTACTTGTACTCAGCGCAACTAATTTCTCAGGCTCATCACATAGCTTGCTGTTAAATCGAACCAGTTGAACACTAAGATTTCTTCGGAGGATATTGCAGCCTTGACAAAGTGAGCTCGATGTTGTGTTAGTTGCCATAAAGTATGAACAAGAAACAGATCGCCAGTTATTAAAGGGTTGTTCATTTCCAAGTTCATCCAGTTGAACTACCTCTTCCATTTTGCCAATTGGTTCTCCAAATACATTATGTACAATGTTTTTCAAAACAGAAAATGCTGGGTTATTTGCTCCTGTACATGTCTTCCAGACTTCAACTACTTTAAGAATTTGAAGAAACTCTGAAAAGGATTCAATCTTATATGACAAAGGTGTTATCAAGGCAGAACAGTTTGCTTTATTTCCAGCATAAGTGAGGTCATTGGAAATTTTAATTGTCCTAAAAACCTGTCTGCCGTCAAACAGCTTCTTGTCATACATTGATACTTCCAAATATTTATCACATGAAAATTGTACATTCCAAAATGTATCAGAAGCACTGTCACTCAAATACATGTATTGCTTCTTAAAATCATCTTGCAGATTTTGCAGAGTGTAGGAGGAAGAAGGATTGGCATTTTCTTTGTTCTTCTCAAAATTGAAAGATAAATTGAGATAAATGTGTATGGATATTGTTAAGGCTTAATAATCAATTTTCATTAATCAAGTCCTTAATTTAGGTTAAAGGCAGAGGAGCAAAAAATTCTAGTTGGATAATTTAACCTTCTATATAGTATTATAAATATATATAGTCCCAATATTAATTTATTGTATATATTCTAAAATGCTCAGAAGCATTGTATATGAAAATATTAAAAGGATACTGATATTTGTCTGTCGTGCCAGGTAAACGTCTCTTCTTCTTCACGTACTCAGCAGTCTGCGTCCAAAGGTAGCACGATTTGGTGCAAGTTTACACTGCTGTTGGCATTCCAAAACCAAAGCATTGTATGCTTCCTCGACCAACAAAACACTGTTAGCCGAATAACAGAATATAGAGACGAATCTAAAATTCATAAACATAATTTTCAAACATAAACAAATAAAATTTATAAACAGACTCTTCACAACAACATAAGTGAATGCCTTGCAACAGAATTTTGCAACAGTGTTATTATTAAAATGTACTTTATTATAAGTGTATTCAAAATTCATCAGACCATGTAAAATATTTAAATGTAAACTTACGGCTCCTTATCAAACTCTTGTTCAGCCATCCGTGAATGCGTACGTTCGCTGCTTTTTGTTATTCATCTACATATTCGCTCGAAGCCTTGAAGTGTATACTGGTTTTCTTCCTTCGCCTTCGGTTGCCTCTCAAATTTGTGGCGCGCAAAACTAGTTTAAATTTATTTATCGATGTTCATAGCAACAGCTATGTTCCTAGCAACGTGCTACGAGCATCAGACGAAATATCTGCTAGAATATGCCGGAGTTTCACTCCCCGTCTTTTCCCTTCCTTCTCCCCCGCGAGTTGCATTCCCCTTTGCGCCAGCAAATATTCAAGCCAGCGGTTAGATTCATATTCTCAAAATGGCAGTTTATTTAGTTTATTTACCATTTGAATTCGCACGCTTGTGTAAAGATATAAAAGGATTTTTGGATTATATAAAAGGATTCAGGAAAAGAACGATTAAAAGAAGCGTCTAGGAAAACAGGTAAGAATATTAGACAAGAATAATAGACAAATATCATTCTGCTGTGCTCTCTTGGTTTAGGTTGCAGAAACTGACACTTGTCGAAGTTGAGAGTTAAACCATGGGTGTCAAAGCGATGTAGACACTCGTCCAAGGCTTTGTTATGCACTTCATAAGACGATCCAAAGACTAAAATGTCATCGGCAATGTTGCGAACCCCGGGAATGTCATGCAAGACTTGTTGCAACGCATGTTGGAAGATCTCTGCCGCCGAATTTGTGCCGTAGTTTAAACGCTTAAAACGAAACAGTCCCGTGTGTGTGATAAATGTAGTGATTTGTCGGCTTGAGGGGGCTAGCTCGAGTTGGTGGTATGCCTGTGTAAGGTCTAATTTTGTGAAGAATTTTGCACCATTTAGTTCATGTGAAATGTCATGTACTGTTGGTATGGGATGCCGAATTCGTTTTATAGCCGTGTTTGCAGCGCGCATGTCAATACATAGGCGAATGTTGTAATCTTTTTTGGCACAATGACAATTGGCGAGATCCATTCGGTTGCTTCTGTATCTGGTACGCGTTCAATGATGTCTTCCTCTTGTAACCGACTTAGCTCAGCATCGACTTTAGCCCTCAGATGAAATGGAATACGACGTAGGCGTTGGGTAACTGGTTTTATGTCTTTGTCAACAAGCAGTTCAACGGTTTGATGTTGTAATTTCCCTAGGCCACAAAAAACGTTTGGATACTTCTGTGCTACATGTTGTACTCTGTTATCTTTAATTGATACATATGCTGGTGGTGTTTACGATGGGTTTGTTGTCTGTACCGCATTCAGATGCAAGCTGATTAGTCCTAGCTCTTTTGCAGTTGACCCCCTCAAGAGACCACCACCATTTTTTTTCGTAAAACATAGATAGTTGCCACAGTAATTTTTCGCCTTGATTCCACAATGGTAGTATATTTCCCCTTCATGTTTACAGGGACCTTTGAATTGAATGCATAAGCTTTGATGTTGGTTTTGGACAATGTATAATGTCCCAATTGCTCGAAGGTTTGTTGGTCAATTATGTTTATACTGGATCCAGTATCAACAGTAAACTTTACGTTGCGTAAATTGTAAACAGTAAATTGTCCGAGTCACTTGATTCATTGTGTTATCGTTCGAGACATTCAGCAGCCGAATATCTTTGCTTTCATGACATCCTTGCCATCGTCCACGATCTTGCCGCTGACCTCGGGCGAACGCCGGCGCAGATCGACACACTCTAGCAAAATGGTTTAATTTGGAGCATTTACTGCATTCTTTGCCCTTCGCTGGACATATTCCAGTGTTATGTGGCCATTCGCCGCCACAATTTCTGCAAACCCCTTTCTGCGCTGTGTTTTCAGCCGAGGAATTGCGAACTGCATCCACATCGTTATTGGTTATAAAAGTTGGATTGTTTTTTGTATTTTCCTCGATCTCTGCAGCTTGTTGACAACATCGTTCAAATTGGCGACCCAGAACTAGCAAGTCTTTCAATATCAACTTGGGATCACGTAGAGCTTGCTTTCGGAGTCGCATAAGACAATTTGAACCGTTATTTCAAAGTCTGGATCAACAAACTCGCAACTGGTAGATAAGCTCAGCACACGCATGTAATATTGGTCTAATGTTTCACTGGCATCTTGCCGTGCCTCGCAAAATTTGTACACCTCGTACAATCGATGTTTTTGTGGTTCAAAATATTCGTTTAGTTTCTCAACCGCCTTATTGTAGTCTTTGGCCTCTCCATTATCGGGAATTTGCCAAAATATTTCTCGAACTCGAGTACCTGCCTGGTATAAAAGCAGCGCTCGCTTCTTGGTTGTGTCTGTAATGTCGTTAGCGGTAATATACATTTCAAAGTCTTCCAGCCATATTTGCCATTTGGGGCCAATATTTGCTCTAATGTTCGAGTCGGGATCAAATGGAGGCATCGGATTTACTATGGGCATTGTCGCGTGAATCTCAAGTCAAGTGTTTACAACAGTTCTCTTTCGCTACCGCTCTAGAACTAATGCCTTGCACGAAAGCACAAGGCTTACCGGAAGTGACGTAAATACTACAACCTCAACACAAAGAAGTGCCTTGATGTTGAAATCCTGTCTGACAAGTGCCAGCAGTGTCTCAAGTGGAGCAAAAAGCAGAATGATCCAAAGTATCAAGAATGGAAAGCCAACCACCAATGCAAGATCAACCATACGGGGAGTTCTGGTAGCATGGTGACAGCTGGTGCCTTAAGGATCTTTGAAAGATCATGTGCTACAAGGGGGCTGGAATACAAAAATATGCTTGGAGATGATGATTCGTCCACTTATAGTGCTATTCTAGAAAGCAAACCCTATGGAGAGGACTGTATACCCAGCAAACTAGAATGTATCGGGCATGTCCAGAAGCGAGTCGGAAGCAGACTGTGGAGGCTAAAGAGTTTCAATAAAGGGAGAAAACTCTCAGATGGCAAAGGAATATCTGGCAAAGGTCGCCTAACTACTGGAAAGATGGACGTCCTACAAAATTATCATGGTTTGGCAATAAGAGAAAACCTTGATAATGTTGAAGAAATGGCTAAGGCTGTAAAGGCGTCTCTTCTCCACGTTGCTTCAACAGAAGAGAACCCGCAGCATCATCTTTGCCCGAAAGGAGAGGACAGTTGGTGTGGCTATCAAAGAGATTCCAAAACATACAAACATAAGAATGGTATTCCAAAGCCCATTGTTGAGTTGGTTGAGCCTATAGACTACATGTGTAGAGCAGGAAACTGTAGCTCTTGCCACCTATTTAGCAGTCCTAAAGTTTAATGATGGGGACATTTCATACCTTAAAATTTTAGAAGATTTGGATATTACACCTGGGTTCTTCACTTGTAAAGGTGCCCAATACTGTGACAGAGCGAGGATCAAGCTGTCAGCCCAAAAGAGCTCAGAGAAAGTCAAATCAAGAAGGAAATCACCAAGATTTCTAGATAATGCTCAGGACAAGGAAGGGGTAACCTATGAAGCAGCTAGCTTCTAAACCTTTATATTGTGAGAAAAACATGAACGAAAACTTTAAAATTGGATTTTCTCATTTTTGCAATTTGACATGTGTAAGTGATCTTTATGACACTGTAATCTTGGTACTATTTATTGCAGAGGGTTGATATTTGGCATACTTACTAATTTCCTTCAAAGGTACCGGATTAAAAGTTCAATATTTCAAGAAAATTGAAGAGTTTCACATAATAGATCAGGTTCTAAGCTTTTCAAAAATATATCATTCATTTTTATTCTGACGACTGGTTCTTGAGATATTATGTTTACGACGCTAAGCAATTACGGGTTAATTAACGGCCGCCATATTGGATCTTAGTGTAATTAACAACTTTGTGAAAATTTTTTGGCATTGGTCATTTTCTGTCACCTGTCCCTTGCAGAAAATGATATTTTTGCATAAATCTACTTAAAAATGAAAAAAAAAGTTTCAAGAGATGAAGAAAACGCCCCCAAACGTAAAACCTTCAACATCATAAAGACCCAATTAGAAACTGCATTTTTACAACAGAGTTGACTTAATTTTACTCGAGAATACTGACGTGGAAATAGAACGTACAATGCGGCAGAGCAAAAGTTAGGAGGTTTTGCGCAGTCGTGTATGGCTATGTCATCTTACATTTGAGTATATTGCTCTATGAGGAAAATATATCTCTGGGTTTTGCAATGTTGATTTCTTTTATTGACTTCTTTTATTGACAATTTTTGCATCGTTTATTATACGTTTTTTAGACAGGATGTTTCGGACCAACTCGGATCGAATGAAGTAGTATAATTTTACAATTTGGGACCGACTTTTTTGAAAAATTCACACAACCCCCACACCCCCCTAATGTGCACCCCTGTCCACATTCTATGATTCTAAGTACCCTTGATAAAAAGCTAGCTCACATAGTCATTTATAGTTAGGCTTCAAATTAATTATAGGTTTGTCAATAATTGTGCTCTGGCAAAAATCATATTCACTTCAGCATCCACAATCCTTTTCAGTGATGAAGAACACCCCAAGTACATTAAATGGCCAGTGGAGATATTGGGGCACAAAAAGAAAACAAATGCCTGGGGGGAGCAATGCTAGAATTGACTGATGCAAATACATCATAGATAGTTTTGTTAACCCACTGGCAATACCCTACCACTGAGGAGTAAAATCGTCTGCCATTAGATAGAGTAAGATACCAGATTAGGGCAGCGCATCTCAGGGCGCATTGCCAGCTAAACGAGTTAAGCCAGGGCCCCAGACTGCCGAGTAGGGCAATATGCTGCACCCGAGATATCACTCATTGCAAATTTTCGTGCCCCTGAGATATGATTCTCATGGACCTGGTGCTCCCAGAAGTCGAATGCTCTATATAACTGTAGACTGTAGTGGCAAAGCCAGCGGTCATGCTAGTCATGCTGAGCATGACTAAAATTTTCCCTAAAATAACCGCATTTACAAATATTAAAATATATTTTGATTTATATTGATGCACTTGAAGAACAAAAAGAATGCTTGTACTAAGCATAGTTAATAGAGACAGGGTTTGGAAGCTGGGGGTGTGGCCAAATTATGTTATTGTTCTATGTCACGTGACAATACGAGTGCATTGAAATTCGAGAAGTATATAAGGAAACCTTACTCTATGGCTATAGCTCGCTTAAAAAGCATGTTTTTTTGAAAGATCTTTTAGAAGGCAGGAGCTAATTGCTCAATTATGGTTGCGGAACTAGTAGAAAGCACGTAGGTGTTGGTATTTTTCGAATTCCAACAAAATACGACGATTTATCGACGAAAACTCGCGAAGCGTGGGTGCGCCTTGTGATAAGAGATCGAGAGATATCTTGCAAAATCAAATCGATCAACAAACCATTCGTATTTGTGAAAGACACTTCGAAAAGAACATTATCGAAACATGTAAGTTTCTTTCTTATCAGTTACCGATAGATTCTGAATATGGATTTCAGTATTAACGCTTGAAGTTATCGCTGCGAGAAGCTTGTATAATTCAATATGGTGTTTCAATTGTAGGGCATATGGAAATTTAATACTGATTTACATAATACGCTTCAGTAAATATGCTCAAATTTACCGGAATACAGAAATTCAGGATAAATCTCACTAAATCATACTTTTCTTTAACATGTATTATAATATTAGTAAAAGTGCAATTTCAGAGAGTTTATCATTTAATATATGCCCAATTGCTTATAGATTGATATGAGCTAGCTGAAATAAGCACTTAGTCAGAATATAAGATCTACAAGATCATTTTTATTTTCCTATATACAATTCATTGAAATGGTGGTAGACTGGTAGTACTTATGTAAAATATACCTGTATATTAACAAGGTTTTTGGTCATGTTTATAGTTCCCACCTGCAAAAGACTTGTGCCTGGAGCTGTTTCTTCCCTAAATTTACCAGAGAAAAGCATACCCAAACCAAAATAGCATACCCAAACCAAAATAGCATACCCAAACCAAAATAGCATACCCGACACAAGCCCAAACCAAAACAATACCATTCAAGCCTCGAATATTTTAAAAAGAAGGTTGAGAAATTTGTGGTTGTAGGACATGGAATTATTAACCTCAAATGTGACTGAAAAAAGCCCCCTCCTGGCTTAATAGAAGATTTATGGTTATTTATTCTGTGCAAGACAGAATATCTGTAAAGATGGACTATACAGATCAAGCAAGCATTGGATAAACTATAAGACTAGAACATTATATCAAGAAACACAGTATTTATATTTGTTTGGGATTGTATTGTTGAAATCATTTTAAATTGATTTCATCATTTTTTAATTGAACAAAATCTATATCTACAAAAATCACTATCAAATACAATTTTGGTCGACTCCTTCAAGAAAGAGAACAAATAATATGCAGAAATTAGTATTTACATTGTGGGTAGGCTCAGATTCAAGCTGTTGGGGTTCTCCCTCCGTACATGCTATGGTGCATGTGAGAGCCCCAACATATGGAATCCGAGCTTACATTGAAGAATAGTGTAGATATTATTTACAGCTGAAGTTCACTGTCAACCTTTAACTGTTTTCTTAAAGCCTTCTTTTTCAAGTAATTTATACTTGTTAAGGATATCTCGTGCAAAGGAGAATCCTCTGACAGTTGCGTATAGTTTGATGTTTTCAAAACATAAGTTTTGACACTCCTTTGACACTGCAACATCACATTGTTCAACAATATTGTTCCACAAATTTTTTGCTAATGGAGAAGCTTGGACCTCCTCAACAACTTTATCCACAAGTAATGGGGTAGGTTTGCCAATTCTTGTGTGGTTTCTAAACAATTCAGGAATTTCTGCAATATTTACCAGCCAGGAATTGGGTGCCCACAGTGCTCCTTGGGAAATTGAAGAAATGTAGTCATTTTCTTCAGTAGGTACTTTCATTGAAAACAATAGTATTTTTCTTTCCATAATGCTTGGATTACATAGCCAGCAACATAAGCAAGGGGTCCAAGCTTGTCGGGTGTGATGGATAATTCACTCTAAACAGAAGAAATGAAAATATTAAAATGATTTTCTGCTTTAACCCACATACACCTAACACTCTCATTGGTAAGTAAAATCATCTGGCATTAATAGACAAAATAAAAAATACCAATTTTAGTGCTATCAGGATTAACCCATTATCTGGTGTTAAATTAGGGCGCATACTAAAGTAGGGTGCATCTGGGTGCATTGCAAGCTAATAGGTTAACCAGAGACACTGGCAAATAGTTTTGTTAACCCATTAACTGGCAGTACCCTACCACTGATGAGCAAAAGGGTCTGGCATTAGACAGAGTGACGTACTAAAGTAGGGTGCATCTGGAAGCATTGCAAGCTAATAGGTTAACAAGAGACACTTTTGTTAATTAACCCATTAACTGGCAGTACCCTACTACTGATAAGTGAAATTGTCTGGCATTTAATAGACACAGTAAAACACTGAAATAGGGTGCATTGCAAGCTATGGGTCAAAACATAGTTATTCTTTTGTCAATATAGTATCGAAAAATGATACTCTCTAAGACTGTGGGAGAAGTGCGGCAGCTTTCACTTCACCTGTGAAATGAAGTGCAAGCTTATATTTGTTTTTATAAATATCTCAGCCTGTCACAAACATGCACTTTATATATAATGCAATACCCATACCGTATCTTCACAGGTAACTTCAGAATATTTTAATATCCGGGTGATCAATCGTTCAGGCAAATTTACCAGCATCAGAAACACGACTTTGTGATCACTGAACGGATGACAATATTCTTTCCATGAACGATACATTTTCCCGAAGTAGTCTTTCATGAATCTTTGTGAATGTTATCTAGAAGACCATTCACATCTTCAGATCTTCTACGAACGATTTACTGCATTGCAAGTCAACTTGTTTCTCTGGGTAAACCTTAATCGGTGGGACTTTCTGCTCCGTGATGTAGCTTGGTATTTGTTTTTTCCTTTGTTAGAAGCTGTAGTAGCTTTAGCGGCTTCGACATCTTCGGTGTTCACGGTTGAATGTTTAATACTGCGAACATGCATTGCTTCGTATGCCCTCTTTAGATTTGCACATTTTTGAGCAAAATTCGCAAGGAAATTGCTTTAAACCTTCAACCTAACACACAAACAGAAGACAGAGATGATGTTAAAGGCATCTTACTTCACATTTTGTCAAGGAACACAATATAAAAGACTTACTTCTTCAACTGAACGCGATATTTCTTGTGTCAATTCTTCAGCGTCGATTTGCAGCAGTTCAATAGTTTGCTGAAAATTGTCCTCTGTGGTTGTATTTTCGACTTCGGAGCCCAGAATTGAAGGAATTTCGCTTTCTGAATAGTATGCTGAACTTGTCGAAGCCATGACAATAGCAACAATGCCCTATTTCAGTATTTATAATCACAATATCGTATTTCAGTAATAATACACTCTAGTAATTTCTGAATTCGATGCACTCGTATTGTCACGTGACGCGGTTTCTCAACATCTGAAATTAATTGGCTCGAAAGCCTTTGAAGTTTGCCGGCCTTCCAAACCCTGTCTCTATAAACTATGTACTAAGTAAGCCCAGTAAACATTAGCTTATAATTCATTGCTCAGATATTGCGGAGATCTAGATTTCCAAATTTTTCGGGGGTGCATGCCCCTGTACCTCCCCTATAGAAAGACTGTCAGATAGCATGACCAACAAAATATATAAAGCTTCGCCACTGGTAGACTGTAGGGTGTAATTAAAGTGTATTTGGAGACATCAGGTCGCTTGTAGCTGAAACATACAAGTGATACAACAAATAATTGTAGAATTTCATTACTTTAAGCGCTCATTTACCATCTCAAATCACCAGATTTTCACACCTGTTGGGGCATTGTGCTCATGTGCAGAGTCATACCATATGCAGTTAATTACAATTATGCTATCATACTTGATATGTATCATATGTGCAGTAAAACAGAACATAAAATGGTAAAATTAAACTTTTTTGCAAATCGGAATGTAAATAGTATTGTACAAAACATTTCATTACTATATAACAGTCCAAAGGCAATAAATGTTTATGACCACAGGGTCAGATTGAGTCCTCTTAAAACAGTTAAAATTATGCTACTATTGTGTTTAGCATTCTCACAAACGATTCTCATCCATGACTGAAGAGTCAGCCATGACAATATGGGGACACTTTGGCGACTCGGTTCGTAATCTGTCCACAACTTTGCTGACATTGTACCTCGAGGCCGCTCGTCCTCTTACATCACAAAATATAGGTACCCGATGCCTTGCCATGCGAAGTTTCTTGTCCCCATTCGTATACAACTGTGCTATCTCTTCCATGGTTTTTGGACACGAAATAGGGTTGGGCAACCTCCAGTCAACAATAGCTCTTTGCATCAATACATTGTTACTTTGTCCTCCATCCTTCTTATGTGCAAAGAGACATATTTACTGTATAATGTATATTTGTATATAAAGAGGCATTTTAATAATATATAAAAGCTAAACGTAGTAGGTTTCTCTTCATAATGTAGCTCAGACCTCAGTGAACTATTCTGTACAACATAAAGCCTGCGAAGCGGTCGCTTTTTGAGGTGTTTTTACACATGGGCGAGAAAAAATGGACGAGAATTAAACATAGGTGAAAAGGAGCTAAAACTCCCACAAAATCCTAGCAGGCTAAAAACCTTAAAATTAAGATGTTAATTGCTTTAATAGTATAGTACTGGAAAAGAATCCTTTTAAACAAGTATCACGTGTACGGCAAGCGTTCCTAAAGCCACCGGCGTGCAACATGTACACGCTGCGTACCTATTTTTGTAAAAATCGGCAATAATATGCTCCTCGCATAATCGTGCTTATGAACCATCTATCTAACGAATTCTCGTTAAGTATGGGACACACAGCAATCAAGCTACTCTGTTTGTACTCAAGAATCTCTTTCCCATCCTTGTCCAGGAACATAGCATCTGTACAGTTCCCCAGCCCTAGCCAAAGCATCTTCTGCATAGTTACCTTGAACCTCTTTAGGATTGTGGAGCTGTGGTGTGGCAAGAGATCCAAATCATGGTCTTCGTCAGCAAGTTTTTGGACATGAGGAATATCACAGACATGCTGGTAAAAATGCAGAGACAACTTTGGCAAAAACTCTTTCGCAGGTTTGGATCCCTTCTGCACTTCTTTTAAATTGACTTTGATCTTCTTCAAGACTTCCTTTACTCGGGTAAACCAAGTCACAATTTTCCAGGGTGGAAGATTCACAGCCTGTGTTCGAAGCATGAGTGAAATGACTGGTTGTAGGACATCAAGAGCTCCACAGAGATCAATGGCATAATCTTGACCACGAACCTGCAGAGGAAAGAACTTCTTAAGATTTAGAGTTACATTGTTTTAAAGAGATGATTGATGAAGGTACTGTAGCAGGCAATCTAATTTTAGTAGTGCCTTCCTAAAATAGATTTTGTAATTAAGAGTTTGATTATGCTGCATAACGCAATTTTTGGTAACAGCATTTTCATTTCATCTTTATCATGTTTGAAATGCTTTTTTTATAGTAATATAGTGGATTTTTTCTTTATAGAGCAAACCTGATATTTTGTCTCATCATCATCATCTTCGTTTCTCTGCATCTTCTAAATGCTTCCATCAAAGCTTTGTAGCTTCTGTAAATCTTGTCCCATTGTTCATAGAAAGAGCTGAAAAAACGTGTTGTGGCAAACGTTACAGTCTCCAGTGCCTTCAATTTGAGGGAAGCTGCCAAGCCTTTATATTCCAAATGGCCACGACCACTTCCAAACATAGTGTGAAGCTTGTCGGATCTCTTAATTAGCTGTTTAAGGAATGCTGATGATGTATCATTTTCTCGCAGTTTTACCATTACAAGGTCCATCCAATGGGACACATCCCATGGTGTCAGAAAGAATGGGTCTGGTCGGTTGTCATTTCCCAGTTCCTCATTAAGAGCTTCTTGGAAAGTATTGGCTTGATATTGGCCGTCAGCATGAATGGCTAAAATTAAACATAATATATTCAATACTTATTTACAGTTAAAAACGATAAAACTAGCTCCAAGTCCGGTTCCGACCATAAGCACGAAACTCAGTAACCAAATTAGAAAATAATATTTTCATGTCTAATTTCAATTAATATACAGTACCTCTGACATAATGCATGTCATTCTGGCAAAAGTCTAGTTTATTCCGTAGGACTGTTACCACCTGTTTTGCAAGATCGCGTCCACTTCCCCCTTCAATTTCGTTTGTTTCTGAAGAAACTGAATAAACAAGGGGAGCATCCAATGGCAATGCAACACGTCTCCCATGAACAGGCAAGAGCAATAAAATCGTGTGGTTTGTGTCTCTATGCGGAGTAGACTTATCAACAGCAACAGATATATGAGGGCGTAGATCAGTGGATAGCAACGGCTGTTGTAAAAACCTCTTCGTTTGTAGAATGACATATTCATATCCAGTTTTTATTATGTCTGGAAACTGACTACTGTTGGTGAAAAAATAACGTAATAATTAATATCAGTCTACATAAAGTACATATAACTGAATTATCTGCAGTGTTTACACAATCTTTTATTGTAGTAACATTAACATCAGTAGGACATCTCATAGATAATTAACACTTTAAGGCAACTAAAAGAATGTAATTTACTGTCCATGTCCAATATTACCAACATCTGCACCACAAGATGACAAAAACCCAACCATTTTCTCATATGCCATTCCAGCAGCTTTCATCTTGCAAACTTGTAGTCCAGCACTGGCCAAATTGGTGTTCACATCCATATTCCTTGCCTGTATCTTTCTTTCTTTCATAGCATGTTGCTCAGGGGCCATTCACAAAGGATGTCCGAGCCGAGGGGGGGAGAGGGGGGATGGAAAATCAGGACAAACTCGGACATAGGGGGGGGGGAGTTTTAGCAATCTGGACGTCCGGATTTAAAAAAAAAGTAAAAACCAAATTTATTTTCGCTTATAAAATTGGCATTTTTAACACTTCATAATATTTATATCTATTATTCTTTCCTTCAATGATTAATTCAACAGTGTCGTGAAGATTGCGTGAGTTTTTGCGAGACATGTCGGGGGGAGGTCACTAATTCGGACAATGCCGGACAAGGTAGGGAGGGGGGGTCTGAAAATCCGGACATCCTTTGTGAATGGCCCCTTAGCCTTGAAATGCTCCTTCGAATCGAGCTACATCCAATGTGCTCTATCAGCGTGTTTTTAAAGCTGTACCATTGCTGGTTTCCACCAGCCATCAAATGTTCAGTTTTCTGCCTTTCATACATCAAACCATGCTCCCAAGAAGAGTTTGTATCTAGACTGATTGAAGTAATATAAGTTATCAAACTAATAAACAACACTTCTTAAACCCAAACCTAAAGATGGCCGATGTTTCAAAAATAAACACTCTGAATAAACCAATGTATCGTGTAATCAAATTATACAGCAGTAGTTGCTCACATCCTATAATATAAAATACTTACATTTTCGTCTTTGGTTGAGATATGAAAAAGTTCCTGCAGGTCATGCATGTAATTTTGCAGCCATCATCTAGGATTTTAATAACAATGTCTGGATGTTTAATTCCCAAAAGATTTGATGCAGTTGTCAGGGCTGTTACATCACAGTTCACAGCAAGTTTAACATCTTCTGGCTGATTTTTCTCTGTGACAGTTAATGAGTCCAGCATCACTAATATACAGGTAATATCCGATTGTATTTGCTCTACTGGGGATGGTTGAGGTTTCTCTGCAGTAATTACAAAGCCGGCCAAAGATTTTTGGACACACTATTTTTGAACACACTAAAATAGGCTACTTTATCTCTCTATTTTCTTGCATGTGTTCCAAACCTTAAAAGTACAACTTAAAACAAATATTAGAAAAGGCGCAAAATGAAATGAACAATGTGATTGGTGGATAGAATGGAAACAATAATGGATTAATGATAGAAGTCCTCATGAATACAATTACTGCATTGATTGGCTTGAACTAAAGAATAATATATTGATTAGAGAGCCAAGAATTTAACTTAATTGTTTACTGAATACCTAAAGAAATGTTTTGGATTTGGTTATAATTAATTGATTCATTATATTAAATTGACAAATATACGTTCTAAATATCTATATATTAAGAACATATACAAATCTACAAAATGAAGTGGTTCAGTTATTATTATTAGAAGACCATATACCAACTACTCCTCATGAATATACCAACTACTCCTCATGAATCGACCAACAATATACCAGTCAGAATTACTACCCGACCTTGTTTTCCCCGAAGTAATGTTGATAATGATAAGACTGCTCCTGTAAACTGTGTACGAAGGAGAGGTGTAAATTTTAACAACTTAATTTCTGTTCATACTACTAGGCTAATAAATTTGCAATATATTATACAATAGTAGTCTTACCCGCCTAACCACCACCGGAAGTAATTAGTATTCAAAATGGCATCGCATGCGCACAGGTGTGCGCACGGTGTAATTAGTATGCAAAACGCCATATTGGAAAGTGACGTCATGAGGGTGTGCGCACTTATTATGTCGCGCGACAATTGTTGCACGGCACATGAATATTAATGAATTGTGATGGATGTGCGCACTTAGGGGGTGTGCGCACTTATTATGTCGTGCAACACATGAAAATTATTGAGTTGTGAGATTTTTACGAACAAATTTTATTTTTAAAACTTTGAAAGAATATAATGTTTATTAGGTATTATAATTTTTAAGTGTCTGTATATAAATATAATTCCCTTATCAAAAGTGTTTTGTTTAATGTTCATCGATCCTCTTTAGAGATGTTGTTATAGTTACATGCTTCGACATTTGCACAATGTTGGAATGCATTCTTTATAGTCTAAGCCAAAGACAACCACACCAGGTAGCTTGTCCACACTCCATTGTGGGTTGAAAGGATAGTAATGAGAGTATGGTTTGAAGGTTTTCTACGCATGTCATGTGTATTGTAGAATGGCGCAGTTCGTTTTCATGAGATGTTCATCATTCGTCTTTTTCTTTAAACATAGAAAACAGAGTTCTTTATCCGGATACATCGTTCTACAATAGGCACAACGCACCATTGTGTCATCAATGTTAGCCGATGTCCTCGCCCATGTCTTAAAACAGTCACAGTGAACGATGTGCCCACAGCATGATGTTTTGCTAGTGAAGAGTTCGTTATCCTTGACAATTTCGAAACAAAAGTGACAGACCTCTTTCTCAATGTTATCTTGCTCTCGTTCTTCATCCTCCCACTCTCGAACTGTGGAAAGTATTCCAAACAGAGATAGTATTTCTGATGAGAGTGCGTAGTTCGGTTCTGGCAGAACTCTGATAGATTCCATCGTGTAGTTAGTGATACATTACCATAGGTGTGGGTATTTATAGGGTTAGGTGTCGCGGGCAAGAGGGCGTTGCACGCTATGTGGGTGTCGCTCGCTATGTGGGTGTTGCGCACAAGGGGGCGTTGCATGCTATGAAGGTGTTGCGCACACTTTAATAGGCCACCAATTGAAAGACATAGATTAATAACACATATAGTAAACAGATAAAGGAAGCTCTTTTCAGAGATGAAACATTTATTAAAAATAATATTTATTAAAAACAGTACTTTTTTTTATTTATATGTACAAAGATTGTGTATAATAATTTATGTATAATATATTTGAACTCAAAAAGAGCCAAGGCATTTTATTTAAAACATGAAATGTTTAACATTTATAGAATACCTTCGTTTAAATATGTTCAATAGTGATACAATTTTTGTCTAAATATTGAAAAGTTTGTCCAAATTATCAAACATATCCATACCGAGTGAGGATGTATCCAAACTAGCCTCCTCCGCAGGCAACTTGGTGGAAAACGGCAGAATTATGCAATAATTTCGTAGGCATGAGGGAGTAACAGTGGATAGTGAGGGATAATTGGAGCTGGTCTGAAATAAAATCGCGGAGAGTTGCCTGCCAAAAATGGAAGATTGAGGACCGATCACTTCACCCTTGTGGACCTGTCACTTCACCCCGGGTACCCTAGGGTGCTTTTGTCACCATGATATGAGTGGAGAAATATAAAAATATACGAATGCGAGGAATGATCTACAATTTACGCGATCAAAATCTGCTTTTAACTTAATATTCTAAGGATTAACTACGGACAAAATAATTATCAGTATTACGAAGAAAGAGGGAGTGCTTATAGGCGTTATAGTGTGTTTATACCCACTTGCGGAATCGAACACAATCAAGTTTTGGAATGTTTACAATTAGATTGACAAATTGTAATTATGTAACTAGTATTAACAGAATTCCTTGAGGTCTCTGGTCCAAATCAACGAAGAGATATTTGCATTGGGTCACTATGCCCTTCAATAGATTAAGCAGTAAACACTAGTTAATCATTAGAGCCAGGGGCGGACTGAGCGATCGCACGAGGCCCGGATAACTTTTAGGGGCCCGGAATTACTGCAAGGACAGATTTAGAATTTCATAATGAAAGAATTATTGAAAGGGCGTAACTAAAGAGGTAGAGAATGAAAATGCCATTTCCAACAAACTAGAGACTCCAAATTGTAACAATTTTCCCACTCGGGTCATGGTGGCGCCTCGTGGGATTTGGCCTCCCTAAGTTTAACAAGCTTCCTACGTCCAACTTGCTGAAAATTCACCTTAAGCATAGCTATGACTATTCACTAATACATGGGCCCAGATTTTATTCCTGACCGAGGCTCAAAAGCTGCCAGTCCGCCCCTGGTTATAGCCAAAATACAAATTATAAACTGGAATCATTAAGATTGTTGCTAAAGAAGTTTGCAATTTTAATAAAGAGCTACTGCTAATACTACAATTTTGACATTTGTTAATTTACACCTTCACACAGTTGCCCAAATATTGCACATAATTATAGATTAGTACTGTATTTCATTATGTATCAATCGAATGCAAATAACTTTTGGTTGGATTATAGTGTTGCAGCCCTGACTAAACTCAATATGTTTGGGTATGCCTTTTGGTAATCGTTCTGGAAGAAATGGCATCTGTCAAAGTAATGGACCCAAGTACTTTCCAATTGAGCTGAGATTATGAAATGAGTAGCACTGAGGGGCTGGAGCTGTTTATATGAAACCAGTTAGACAGGCTGGACCGACTTCATAAAAATGTCCTTAATTTTGAAACAATTTGACTTTTCAGCTCTTCCAGCCAATGTCTCACTTGAGTCAAACAAGGCAGCTGGTAGCTAGACTAAGAGTATTTCATGCCAATTAATCCAACACATTTTACAAGGATTCTCTGCCATGCAAAACATATCTACAGATATTACCATTTTCATGTCATTTTCCCATTTAATTAAACCATTTTATGAACCCAGTCATTATACTTTAGGACAGTTTTTAATGCGAATCCACTTGTAGCAAGTCTATATGGTTAACAATAGACATGGGAAGACAATGTGGTAAATCCATTTGCCCAACCACTTCCACTTGATAAGTAAAATCATCTGTTATTGGAAACAAAAACATATCCAGGTGTAGCCAGTAAATTGAATTTTTGCATAATACAGTATATAAACCAGTTGTTAGTATAAATAAGTCATAATTAACACTGGACAAAATATTGTTTCTCTTGACAACAGAATGGACAGGTTATATTATTTATTGAGAAGTGCATTGCAACGTTTATGTATACAAATGAGAAGCCATAAGAAATTTAAGCTCTTAAATCTATAGCATACTGTACAAAATTAAAACATGTAAAGTTGCATTGGAACAAAAGATAGATGATTAGATTTTAGCAATAAATATCATTATATCAAGAAGATAACTTAAATAGTATCATAAACTTAAACATTTATTTACAAGTCTGTAGAAGTCATTTCTCTGATATAGCAAGTCTGGCAACTTAGACAACATCACATGATCACAACATGAATAATTGTACATTGATCAGCATTTGATTTCATATAAAGATTAAAGTCCAACAATATTTTGCCAATTAATTTACATCTACAATCTCTTATGTAGTATAATAATATGTTCATGGAGAATAAATTTGTTAGGTAATTGAAACAATTCAAAGTCAAATACAATGATTTTTGTTCATAAATTCAGAACTTGTCCATCAGTCATCAGACAACCATGAAACATATTCATTATATCGTTGTCCATCTTTGATAGTTTTAGGGAAACTTCCACATCTATTTCTTTGAATATCTATGTTTAAACTCGTCTTTAAAACATGTCAAAATCTGAATTCTTTTGTCCAATCTAATTCCCACTCTATAAGATCCGCCATATTTTCTTCTCCACCTACCCACCCACACACAAATAGCGTTTTGTCACCGCCCAAAGCCACCCAAGGCCACGAGCGGACATGTCGATTTTTGGCAGGCAACTCACGGAAGTTTTGACTCCCAAGCTATTGCTCAATTTTTGCCAAGTATTGCACAATTCTGGCGTTTACGAAGAGTTGCCTGCGGAGGAGGCTATATCCAAACTGAACATGTCCAAATTATCAAACATATCCATTTCGAGTGAGGATGTATCCAAACTGAACATGGTCCATATTGAGGTGTTCATATCAGGTGTAGGTACGGCTGGGGAAGTGGGTGTCTCTTGAGGAGATTTGTTGTTTTGGGTGGTTGAATGTTCTGGTACAACTTGGGGAGGTGTGTTTTTTTCCCAGAGTATTGATAGTTTTATTGTTGTATGTATTTTCGATACTTTTGTTGTTATATGTATTCTCAAACTCCATCGTTATGTAATTATAGTTGTTAGACATATAGTTGTAGAAAGCCCTCAGTTTTGTAATTTCTTCTTTCTCTAAATCTTTGGTGCCAGTTGGATGCCTTTTTCCTATCCATTTTGATTTGCTTGCTTGTGTGAACAAAAATTTGCGCTCTTTTATGATCAAGGTCAAGGTCACTGACCAAAGTCAAGGTGAAGATCGCACATGATACTGCACGTGATAATAAGGGGTTATGTGAAATAAATATGTATAGGTCAACACGTGATAATAACGTGCAGAAAAAACCCCCCCAAAAAACCCAGCGGGTAACCACTTGCCTTGCGTTAGGGTTTTGTACATACATAAATAGAAAGGTCAATGATTTAGTAACTCCTCTAGGTTAGGAAGTTCGTCTTTAAAAAAGTCAAATCATGTTGTCTAAATACCCAAGGATATTCCCCAAATGTAGTAAGGGTATTTCAGTAAAGGAAAAAAATTATATATATATTCTTCGAGCAGGGTTTGAACCTGCGACCTAGTGATCTACAGTCACTTGCTCTACCAACTGAGCAACCGAAGGCTCGGCGATATCATAAGAACTGTATTCTTTATAAACAAACCATTTTCACTTAGCACTCTGTTATTACGGTAGCATCCTTTTTGAAACATTAGACACTAAACATTTAACGTATAGTAAGAAATATATAATTGAAATGTTTCACCAGGGCCGGATTAACTTTCCGCGGGGGCCCGTGGCATATTATCAGCACGGGGCCCCTTGACCCCCCCCCTAACGCATTTTAAACATTCAATTCAAGATTAAAACAAGAATACAAAAAAAGAATTTATATTATACATCAATCAGTAGCAAAGCCAGCACGACTATTTGATCCTGTTATGCAAATTTTATTATCATTATTCATTTCTCTAGAAATTGATTGTTTTCACAGTCTATGAACACGGAAATATTTGCATAGCAAGACGAAATAGTCAGGCTGGTTTCGCTACATCAATGATTTGATCGAACTGAAATTCAACCAGTTCAATAGTTCATATACCATTAACATTTAACATTATTATTATTATTTACAGTGCTAAACAACATGAACAATTGTTAATATCCAATTGTCAATATACATGATGTAACGTACTTGTAATTGAAGTTTCACTCTGCAGATGCCTTGTATACATCATGCTTACGCAATTTGTTTAGAGCAAAATCGTTAATTAGCGACGGCATGTCAATCTTACACAGAAGGTTGTTTTCTATGCTCAAAAGAGTAAGGCTATTTAGTCGCTTCTGTGTCATGCATGATCGGAGCTGATTCTTTATCAACTTGAGTTTCGAAAACGACCGTTCACCAGAACAGTTCGAAATCATAAGACTTAGATAAATGCGGAATACGATGACAGTGTTTGGAAATACAGTTTCCAGATTGTTCGCCACAATGAGCTTGTATATGCGCATTTCCAACGATTCCACATTCAATCTGACGTCTTTAGTTATGACAGCTAGGTCGTCGTCGTCGTCTTCGTCTTCGTCGTCGTCGTCGTAGTCGTCGTCGTCGTCAGACTCATCAGAGAATGTGTCGATTTGGGCTGAAGAATTTGCAGGAACAGATGAAGGTGTATCAATTCGTCAGACAGACTAGCTTCTAAATCTGTAGGGTTTGACTGTTGCAGGTTTTTTGCATTTTGGATTACTTGTTCAACTGGGAGGTCTTTGAGCACTTGCAGGAAGCCAAATCTTTCAGAAATGCCAGTGTACGCCCCCAGTCGTTTCCGTAGCTCAGCTTCCAGGCTATCGACTATGACCAGGAACGTACCTGTGCGGAACTTTTCCCGTAACGTCGATTTCGTTGACGCACACGTCTAACATCTTCTACGAAATGGTCACATTCACTGAGCTTTTTCCCGCAGCTTGCGAATAAATTTGATGAGGGATTCATAAATTGCGACGGCGGAGTTGAGATCTTGGTCGGCTGATTGAAGGACTTGACTGTTCTCGTGAAAACGATGCGGTTTCAAGTCGGTTCAAAAAGAGGCATATCCACAAGCTTCTTCTCGGGTTTTGGGTTTCTCCTCAACGTCATCTGCGATTTCTTCTAAAGCAGCGTTAATCTCATCATATACCTCGACTAGAGCCTTTGTAGAGTCTGCGCGTGCCGACCAGCGAGTATCAGACATCCGTTTGACTGTTGGTCGGCCTTTGCTTGCAAGTTGATCAATCAGAATTTTCCAAGGATGGGTTGAAGCAACAAAAAAGGAATATAATCGTTGGAGGAAATTGAAGAATCCAACGACCACCTGGCAACAACCTACTGCTGACTGACCAACCAGATTTAGGGAATGTGCGGCACAGGGAACATACTCAGCAAGGTTACATTGTAGAATAATGGCCTGCATACCATTATATTTCCCACTCATATTGCTCGCATTATCGTGCGACTGGCCTCGGCAATCAGCAACATCGATTTCATGGGTTTCTAAGAACTTTAACAGGCTTTCCGCTAGTTCTTTTCCACTGTGACCTTGCATGTCGAGGAAGGTTAAGAATCGTTCAACAGGACCCGATGGCAAAACGTACCGAAGAATACAGGCGAGTTGGTCAACATGAGTAATATCGGGAGTCGAGTCCACAGAAACCAATAAATAATTGGCGGACTTGACTTCCGTAATGATATAATTGGCTTGTCTAACCAGTTCCACATCAATACGGCAGCCAGCATCACTGCGTTGTAACAGCTTAATCATGGCTTCTCGGTGCACTGCACTTTTCTCGTGACGTGAAATTGATTGAGAAGCGCGCTTCCAATCCTTGTATCCCTGCTTTCCAAAAACTAAGCTGTCGTCATCAGTTTACATTCAAAGCAGAACACTGAATGTTTAGATGGCGAGTAACAGAGCCATGTTCGACAGTGTTGCTGTTTTGTGAGCACATGCGTATACGTAAACAAGCTTTTCTGGCATTGCCGGTTGTAATTATCTCCCTCAAATCTGGTAGAAGAGGCGCTGAAACCTGCATCCGAGTTTCTACATTGACTGCTTCCTTTTGCTGCCCAGTATTCCCTCATTCTGTCCGAAACACTAGCAGGCCAAAACCCCAAATCACAGGAATATGCTGATGCATCAGTGGAACTGGCTGGATCATCAGATATCTGAGATTCAGCAGAAATTTCAGGTGGCTGAGGTACAGAATCTGTCGAGATTGTTGTCGACATCGCCTGGATTCACCAGAATCCCCTTCATCGTTTTGCTGAGGTTGCAAGTCCGAAACCACATCTACGTTGCTACCAGATGCATTTACACTGCTGCTAGTGGGAAAAAACAGTTCTGAGATTTTTGGCACTTTACTCGAAACTTCGCTTTCCTGTGAAACTCGTTTTTACCTTGCCTTGCGTTTTGCTTCCCCAGATATATATTTGCGATTTTTGTCCTGGTCGCGGCCACCGCTACCTGCAGAACTCATAGTGACATTGTCTCATATACAGTAGCTCAACTGTAGCAAACCTAAAAATAATTCAAGTATAAATTTCGAGGGAAGGCCGCAGGAGTGTCAGTAAAATAAAGTTAATATTCATACTTCATAGTGCACAATAAGTCAAGTGGCAAGTGTCTATTTTGTAAGTAAACACTATTGCATTCATCCTTGCTTAGCTTTCTGCCACAGCGATCGAGCATTCAGCAAGGAAGTCTAATTTAGATAGCTGGCGAAATTTTCATTTTTTTATAGACTCAATGCAATTCTCAGAACCTAAAATGCAATGCGTGAGCAAAAATAAGATCTTCCGGGTGTCTGATCCCAATTCCCAAAAAAGTATTTTTTTAAAGCGAGTGAAGCAATTAGCCTTTTTCACGCGCAAAATATCCGCCATTTTTGGGTGGCAGTCGTTTTTCGTAAACGAATGTAAACAATTAAAACAATGCGAAAAGCAATTTTTAAGAATAAACTAACCATTTGCTGAGTAAATTTAGAACGGCACACGCCAAAAAAGTATAAAAAGTCGTCGTTACGTGGTTTTTGACTCTCAGGCTTGGCAAAATGGCGGCGTGAGAAAGGCTAATTAGACACGCATAACTTTAATTAGATGGAGGAAAATGTTTGTCAATTAGACTAAGGAAATTACGTCCTATGTTTGTGCTAACACTCTTGCTAAATGGTGGGTTGAACCAAATGATGTTGCGTTGCCTATTCCTGCGTTGTTTTTGCGGTGTGTGCTGAGTGTAGCTAAGTTCATGATTAAAGTTGCTATGCCTAAGTGCGTTCTGATATATGGGTGCAGATTCCTGAAAAGTTTGCTCATCTGATGAAAGAAGCTTGTTAATTGATGCAGGTAGTTGCCTTGTGATGCTCGGTGGGTGATTAGAGTGCATATTTATGTATAGTGGATCGTCATTGGGCTTCCTATAGGGCCTATATTTTCCATTGTTAAGGTCGAAAGTTACATCTAAAAAGTTTACTATACGTAAATTTGATTCGGCGGTAATTTTTAGGTCAAACTGCTCGAAAATTTTGTGGAGGTCTTTCCTTGTTTTGTCTGCTAAACGTGCTGATTTACTTTTTATAATAGCCAAACCGTCATCTCTATATAGGCCGATGCTTTCTTTGCCAAATGTTTTACTCAGGTGGTTTAAAATGAAAAGGCCTACTAACTCGCAATTATATATTAAATGTTTTCTTACTGCTAAACGTTTTTCTGCGTTTTGGGGCCTATTTCAAAATAGGAAAGTGGAAAGTTGTGCTATAAATTACTCGATTATCAGCTGAAAGCTAAAATGACGACGCGATCGAAATCGAGAGAATTCGAGCAAGAAGTCGCTGATAGTGTCAAAGAAGAAGTCAGCTCTTTTTTAAAATCTGAAGAGTTCAGGAAGATTGTTCAAGGTGCTGTGGCTGAAGCGTTGAAGGCATGTATAGAACAGCATGTTCAACCTTTACAAGTTGAAGTTTCGGGTTTGAAAGACGCCATTGTTCGAGTTGAGGACGAACTCATTGAAGCGAAGCAATTGCTAAACGAGAAGGTTGTTGTTTTGCAAAATGTGATTGTCAATCTTGAAGAGGAAGTGGCTAGACTTGCCACTAAAGCTAACGATAACGAACAGTATTCGCGGCGTTATAACATTAGAGTATCTGGTTTTCCCGAAGAAACATACGAGAACTGTTCTCTGAAGGTTGGCAAACTTTGTCGTGAGACCTTGCTGCTACCAGACTTTTCCGAGGAACAAATCGATAGAATTCATCGGGTGGGAAAACCTAGGTCAGATGGTAAATCAAGAGCCATTATTGTCAGGTTTAAGTCACACAAATATAAACTAAACGTATTGCAAGCAAAGAAAAAATTAAGGAACACGCCCTATTTCATCAATGAAGATCTCACAAGACAAAATCAGCAGCTTTTTTACACTGCTCGTACTGGGTGTATGAACGTGTCTTCAGCGTGGACAATTGACGGTAGAATTTTTGTGAAACGACAATCTGATGACAGGAAGTTTAACATAGTTCGCTATACAGATTTTGAGGAGTATGACTTAATGTAATTTGACTGAACTTTATTAGCCATCTTTACAATGACAACGTGCTATCAATA
Organism: Trachythela sp. YZ-2020; assembly: GCA_016169945.1. Taxonomy (NCBI): domain Eukaryota; kingdom Metazoa; phylum Cnidaria; class Anthozoa; order Malacalcyonacea; family Clavulariidae; genus Trachythela; species Trachythela sp. YZ-2020. Next base: position 4,319,887 of record JADLSH010000393.1, on the reverse strand, counting down.
GTGCCCTGTGGAGCGCTGTATCTAGTAGTCCTTTAAATTTTCCCTAAATTATTTATGTTTATGTTGTATAGTCCGTCAAATTGCTTTTCAGTTAGTTGCTCTATTGATCCGCGGTGGCATGAGGTAAGGAATGAAACATTTGCTATTGTAGTATTTAATGTTGGTTGATCTTATTGCGTATCGAGCAGCGATCGGGTTATTTAATTGCTTAAGGATTTCAACTTCGAGTTTTCATACGGTCTTGAATCAGTGTTGTTTTATTTTTGGCATGCTACTAGCTGTATTATTTATGGTTTACATAAACATTATTCTTGCTAACGATGTCGAATTGAAGCCCGGACCTTTTAAGTCATTAAAATTTGGTCACTTAAATTGTAGAAGTTTGAATAATGAAGATAAATTTAATGAACTGTCTTTCATTGTGAAAGATTATAATTTCCATATATTTGCATTAACTGAAACATGGCTTAACAATAGCATTAGCAGTGATAACTTTAAGATTCCTGGTTTTAATCCTATTATTCGTCTTGATAGAGAAGGACGAGTTGGAGGCGGAGTTGCTTTATTCGCAGTTGATTCTCTTGTGATTAAGCGAAGACACGACCTAGAACTAGGTGGGCTTGAGTTTTTATGGGTTGAATTTAGCGCATCAGGGAGTAATTTTCTTTGTGGAGTGTGTTATAGGCCGCCAGACAATAATATCGTATCCTGTTCTCATTTTTTTGACAGCTTTCAGAAAATGCTTGATATAATAAGCCTATCGCCTAATAAATATAAAATTGTCATTCTTGGCGATTTTAATGCACATAATGAACAAATACCTAGCGACAGTACAGAGATTGGGAAACAACTACATAGGTTTTTGGAATCCAATAATCTTGCGCAATTAATTTCTGAGCCAACTCGTGTAACACAAGGAAGCTCTACAATATTAGACTTATTAATAACTGATTGTTGCATGGGTGAATTTTCGAATACAGGCATTATTAGTCCTCCTTTGAATTGTGATCATTCAATTATTTGTGGGGAAATTAACAATTGTCCTCAGCGATCTCCTAGTTTTAAAAGGGATGTTTGGAATTTTAACAATGTTAATATTACAAACCTCAATCAAGAACTTGAACATGCTAACTGGTCGCAGTATTTGGAAAATGAAACTGATATTGATGTGATATATAGCAAATGGTATCGGAAATTTCGTTCCATAATCGAGAAACATATACCACTTAAATCTGTGACTATAAGACCAAATGATAAACCATGGATGAATGGCCTTATTCGTTTAGCAATTCGTAAACGTAATCGATTTCTACAAAAGCATATTAAACATCCCACGCTGAACACATGGGAGCGTTACCGTGCACAACGAAACCAAACTAACTACTTAATTCGGGAAGGAAAAAAATCCTACTATGAAAAAGTCAATCGAGATTTAAGGCTCAATTATTTAATGAATATTTTATCTCGCAGACTGAATTGATTGGATCAGATAACACTCCTCCTTTCATTGTTCCGTTTCAGAATTCGAAATTTATTTCAGATATAGTTGCTACAACTCAGGAAGTTTTTATTTTAATGCGAAACTTGGACAAATCCAAAGCCTGTGGTCATGACGGTATTGGAAACAAAATAATTAATCTTTGTTGTGAAGGCTTTTGCGTTTTTTTTACTAACTTTATAAATTTAACTTTCAAAATTGGTAAATTTCCATCTCAATGGAAACTAGCAAATGTTATTCCATTATTTAAAAAAGAAAATCGTCAACATAAAGTTAATTACCGTCCTGTTTCGCTGTTGCCCTCATTTTCAAAAATTTGTGAGAAAATAGTTTTCGATCGTCTCTATAATTTTTTGATAGATATTGGTTTTTTATATAAATATCAATCCGGTTTTAGACCTGGCGATTCTACTGTTAATCAATTAATCTATATTATTCATCAAATTTATTTGGCTTTTGAAGAGGGTAAGGAAGTACGTGTAGTCTTTTTAGATATTAGTAAAGCTTTTGATAGAGTCTGGCATGCTGGATTAATAGAAAACTCAAGGCAGTGGGTGTTCGAGGTCCACTGTTAATGTGGATAGAAAGTTATCTCAAAGATAGAAAGCAGCGCGTAACGATTGAAGGCCATTCATCTGATTGGGCAGGTATTAAGTCTGGCGTTCCACAGGGATCCGTCCTTGGCCCCCTTCTATTTCTAATTTATATAAACGATATTACTACAGATCTCGATTCCAGTCCGTTTATATATGCTGATGATACCATGCTTTTTGAAATTGTCCAAAATGTGAATGTTTCTGCTGCAAATTTGAACGAAGATTTAACTAGAATATCGGATTGGTCTAAAAAGTGGCTTGTTACTATGAATCCGTCAAAATGTCAAGTATTATATTTTCTCTTAAACATAATAAACCTGATCATCCTGCTTTGCTTATGGACGGCTTGTATAATTGAGGTCGAAAGCCACGCCCATCTTGGTCTTACATTTCAAAATAATATGTCCTGGCGGAGCCATATACAGAACATTTTTGAAAAGGCTTCCAAAAGATTAAATATGTTAAAATTGATTAAATACAAAGTTAATAGATCCACGTTAACATGTTTATATAAAAGTCTAATTAGACCATTAATGGAGTACGGAGACGTAATTTGGGATAATTGTAGCGAAATCGATTCCAAATTATTGGATAGTATTCAGTATGATTGTGCAAAAGTCGTAACAGGTGCTATTAAGGGTACAAGTGCTAGAGCGTTGATGAATGAGCTTGGGTGGAGAATCTCAGTGTAAGGAGAAAAATGCACAAATTAAATTATTTTTATAAAATTACTAAGCATATTTCTCCCTCTTATCTAGTTGACGTATTGCCTATCACTGTAGGAGAAAGAGTTAGTCGTTCTCTACGTTCAAATGAAAATATTAGCTCGTTTTTATGTAGAACAATGAGATTTAGGCAATCCTTTTTTCCTTCTACAATAGATTTATGGAATTCACTAGACGCGGATATAAGAAATGCACCTTCGTTCAACAATTGCAAAGCTCGTCTTAAATTATTTTTTGGTTGTTCAAAGTATAATAAGTTGTTTGATGTCTCTGTTACTCGTCGATCGTCGATTTTACATACCCGTCTTAGACTTGGTTTCCATGCTTTGAACGAATATTTGTGTAGAATAAACTGTTGTCCATCACCCGTTTGTATTTGTGGTAGAAGCAATGAATCCGTCCAACACTATTTCTTGTCTTGCCCCCGATTCGCTGCTCAACGTAATATATTTCTTGCCTCTGCCCAGCGGATTTGTGGTAATAAATGGTCGGAGAGTAGCGATGGAATAAAATTGTGGTATATTCTTAATGGATTCAGGATTTAAGTTTTGATGATAATTGTAATTTTTTTAAAGACATTCAGAATTATATCCTTTCAACACATCGCTTCTCTCTAAGTCATAGTTAATTTAAAAGCATGTTTGTAATTATGTGTGTGCATGTTTTTGTAATGTATTTGTTGTGTTGTTTTTTTTTTTAAATTGTAAAGTTAGTGTGAGCCCCCTAGATAAGCCATTTGTGCTTTTGGGGCAAACACATATTATTAATAAAATATGTTTATATAAAAAAAAACTCGCAAATTTCCGCGCCGTCGAAACTGCCCATGGTAACGTCAAACAAACTCTTGCTATCTTTTTTTATCCATGAAATTCCGGTATTGAAAAGGAGAGATTTTCTAGCGTGTTTTATTATTGAAATATCGTTTTCAGGTATAGTAGCCAAATTTGAGGCCCAACATAAAGCTTGGTCCAATAGTTTTTCAGAAATGGATGGGTAGAAATCGACAATGTCAAACGAAATAAAACTGTGTCTGTCCTTATCTTTTATATTGCCAAACCACTGAATAACTTGGTTAATTCGTCTCCCAACATTTTCATTTTTGCCGACAAAACTAGGAATATTTATGAAACCTCGCTCGACACATACAACAAGCTATTACATGACAACATCACAAAAACATATAAGCATGGATCCGAGGACTCTATAGATGAAATTGATTCAGAACTAAAAAACATTTCGAACAATTTAGGAATCGGCGACAGAATTGAAAAAATGAAAAAACGCGAAGCATTTATATCTTTAAAAGATCACAAAGAAAATTTCGAAAACAATCCAAAATGTCGATTAATTAATCCCGCTAAAAGCAAATCTGGAAAGAGAAGCAAAGTTATTTTGGACAAAATTAATTATAATTTGAGACAATTTAAATCAATGGAGAAATACAAAACAAGTTATTCAGTGGTTTGGCAATATAAAAGATAAGGACAGACACAGTTTTATTTCGTTTGACATTGTCGATTTCTACCCATCCATTTCTGAAAAACTATTGGACCAAGCTTTATGTTGGGCCTCAAATTTGGCTACTATACCTGAAAACAATATTTCAATAATAAAACACGCTAGAAAATCTCTCCTTTTCAATACCGGAATTTCATGGATAAAAAAAGATAGCAAGAATTTGTTTGACGTTACCATGGGCAGTTTCGACAGCGCAGAAATTTGCGAGTTAGTAGGCCTTTTCATTTTAAACCACCTGAGCAAAGAAAGCATCGGCCTATATAGAGATGACGGTTTGGCTATTATAAAAAGTAAATCAGCACGTTTAGCAGACAAAACAAGGAAAGACCTCCACAAAAATTTCGAGCCGTTTGACCTAAAAATTACCGCCGAATCAAATTTACGTATAGTAAACTTTTTAGATGTAACTTTCGACCTTAACAATGGAAAATATAGGCCCTATAAGAAGCCCAATGACGATCCACTATACATAAATATGCACTCTAATCACCCACCGAGCATCACAAGGCAACTACCTGCATCAATTAACAAGCGCATTGCACTTCTTTCATCAGATGAGCAAACTTTTCAGGAATCTGCACCCATATATCAGAACGCACTTAGGCATAGCAACTTTAATCATGAACTTAGCTACACTCAGCACACACCGCAAAAACAACGCAGGAATAGGCAACGCAACATCATTTGGTTCAACCCACCATTTAGCAAGAGTGTTAGCACAAACATAGGACGTAATTTCCTTAGTCTAATTGACAAACATTTTCCACAGCACCACAAGCTACATAAAAGTTTTAACAGAAATATAGTTAAAGTAAGTTATAGCTGCATGAACAATATTAAGTCAGTAATCACTAAACACAATGCACGCATATCTAGAAACAACAAGCCACAGGAGAGGGACACTACCAATTGCAGTTGTAGAGAAAACACCATTTGCCTGCTTCAAAAACAATGCATGACTAGGGACATAGTATACAAAGCAACAGTCACAGTAAGCAACACAAACACGATCAAAAATTACATTGGCATGACTGCAACCACATTCAAAGAGCGAGATTGGCCAACCACACTAAATCTTTTCAGCATAAAAAGCATGCAAATGACACGGAACTTTCGAAATATATTTGGACATTGAAAGAAAACAGTAAGGATTTCAGTATTAATTGGCAAATTTTAAAACATTCTATTTCGTATACGGGAGGATCAAAATGATGCAATTTATGTTTAGAAGAAAAATTTTGTATTTTGAAAGAAAAAAACAAGGATTGTTTACTCGACAAAAGAGCTGAAATAATTTCACGATGTCGTCATCGTAACAAATTTCGCGACAAGTTTTGAGGTAATTAAAAATCTATAATTTGCTCTAACTATATGTTGTCGAGCACTCTTTGCGTTTCGTAGACCTAAACCTACACGTATATATATATATATAAATAAATAAGTACTTCGATAATTTCTATCAGACAGTGCTCAATACTACTGTAGAGCGGTGATATTAATAAGGTTCGGAGTCTTTAAATTCTTGGTTGATTCATTTATTACTCTACAATATTGTTTCGTGAGGTTCAAAGACCTCACAGTGATAACTGAATGAATATAACAGTTGAGTCTTGTGGAGTTTGCTACATGGCGGGAATTCAAACCTGCCGCTTACGTGCGTCTCATGTGTGCATTCACCTGGGACTAATTGTATCTCAACAATGACTTCTTCCTATGCCTACATGATGATACGAGTTCGTTCCTTTTGTTAAGTGTACATCGGTATGGCTGGTAAATAATGACATATTTCTCTCTAAGGCACAAATTACATCGTTTGCTTGCACTGTTGTAAGATTTTGCTTTCGAAATAATTTGCCACGAAATTTTGTGGTTTACATTATTGTCTTTAAGAGTCCAAACGTGTTTACTCAGTTCTGTTGAGTTTCTGAAAGATGGGTTCCGGAATGAGGCGGTGTGGTTTCTGTATCTAGTTTTAAATTCATTATCAGTGAGGCCTACGTATGTTTCACACGTGTTGTTATCTTTGCGTTTTACACATGCTTGATATACCACAGCCGATTGAAGGCATTTTCCGCGAAGGGGGCATTTCTTCTTGTCATGGCAATTACATGACTTATTGCTTTCTTCGTCTTCAGGCTTCTTGTTGTTGTCGTTGTGGTCCATTAGATGTTTCTTATTATGGGCGTCGATGATTTGTTTGACGTTGTTCATGCAGCTGTAACTGATTTTGATGGTATTTCTGTTGAATATTTTTCTGAGATTGTTGCCTTTTGGAAAGCATTTATCAACAAGGTTAAGGAATTTCTTGCCAACATTGATCTCGACATTCTTGCTGAACGGGGGATTGTACCACAGGATGTTGTTTCTCGGTCTGTTTTTTCTCATCATGTAGGGATAGGAAGAAGTCATTCATGTAGGCATAGGAAGAAGTCATTGTTGAGATACAATTAGTCCCAGGTGAATGCACACGTGAGACGCACGTAAGCGGCAGGTTTGAATTTCCGCTTGCGTAGCAAACTCCGCGCGCACTCAACTGTTATATTCATTCAGTAATCACTCCTGACGAGTGAGGTCTTTGAACCTCACGAAACAATATTGTAGAGTAATAAATGAATCAACCAAGAATTTAAAGACTCCGAACCTTATTAATATATATATATATACTATAATTACTATGGATGACCCCTGCACTTATGAAGTTGCTGTGCTTTAATTTATAGTTAACATGTGGGAATAACAAGCAGGCTAGGCAGCAACTCGCTAAATTTTAGGTATCCCACTATGTAGTATTAAATTATAATAAATCCCGTCGAGTCGTTGAGGAAAGACGAAACAGCTTGATCAAGGCATCAGACTCTAAGTCTCTAACGTTGGTAGATTTATGTAAAAACTACTAATTAAAACTTACCAAAATCCAGTAAATTCCTTTCTTCCTTTAAGTTTGCTTGTGATATGAAACGTCGTAGCGATTGAGATTTAAATGAGCCAGAGACTGAGTAATTGTAATTGTAATATGAGTTGTATCAAGCTTAGTGACACAATGAGTAACAGCAATCATATCATATGACAAGCTCACAAGCTGACAGTTACAACTTACATATTTCATAAAATAATATATGGGAAATAATATAACCTAAACAAAAACGCATGTAAAAAAACGTTGGGGCCCCGCTTTTTACATTTTGGGGCATCGCATTTTCTGGGAGATTTGGGCTCTTTGGGGCCCCGCGCTGCTTGGGCCCCGCGCTGAAACAGGGAGGTCAAGTCAAAATATTTTTTTAGTAAGAGTAAGCGCGGGCCCCCAAAAGTGCAGGGCCCGTGGCATATGCCGCTTCTGCCATATGGTTAATCCGGCACTGTGTTTCACATTGTGTACTCATTTAATGTTGTTACGTTAAGTGGGAGAGATGGATTTGATTTTAGACGAATTGCAAAAAAATAACGTTGACATTGATATGAAAACGTTATCACATCATACAATGCGTGTTAATGCCTGCGATCTAACTATGTTTTTTCACGAAACAAATGTTATCAATTTTGCTTGTGCCATAGCTTACCTAACAATGGTTTATGTGATGAATGACTCTTGCTCCGAGCATGTTACGCTTAGAGCTGTACGACTAGTTGCATCAGTTTTAAAAACCTTTGATTTCACAAAGTTTAAGATTGAAGAAAGTTTTTTCAGCAAAATGATTTCTTTCGCTAAATGCATATTTTCGCTATAAAGTACAGGGGCCTGTGAAATAAAACTTATTATGTTGTTTGCTTGTGAACACAATGGATGTGAGATTTAAAACGCCAGCGAATTTTTATATTTGCGAGCAGACTCAGAGTGGCAAATCGTATTTGGTTTGTTCTATGCTACATCATTTGGAGGAGTTGTTTTATCCTGTTCCAACCAAAGTAATATACTGCTATGGAGAGTATCAAAAAGAATTTGACGACTTGTCTATACCGAACATTGAGCTGATGGAAGGATTTCCGAATGACTTGTACGATTTGACGGATGGACATGATAACTCTCTAGTCGTACTGGATGATTTAATGTCTCAGTGTTCCAATGATCAACGTGTGTCAGATCTATTTACGCACGGTTCCCATCATTGAGGCATATCTGTGTTGTACCTTACGCAAAACCTATTTCCACCTGGCAAATTGTCACGAACGATCAGTTTGAATTCTCATTACATGTTGGTATTCCAAAATCTGCACGATTTGCTTGGGATTTCAACACTTGCCCAACAAATGTTTCCCAAACACACCAATTACCTTTTGGAATCGTTTCGTGATGCTACAAGTAAACCATATGGATATTTAATGATTGACTGTCATCAGCTGACACCAGAAAACATGCGCTTGAGAACCAACATTCTGCCCGGGGAAAGACATATATTGTCTATGTGAAGCGTACTTAAGCTACGTAAGCGTACTTAAGCTACGTGCATCGCTTAAAGTCATCATTTCCATCATGTCGAAGCACATGAAAGAGAGCCCGCCCTATCTTCAGGTTATGACGAAATGTAAACCTAAACTGCGGAAACTGCTTATTGAATATTGTCCCGCGGATGTCATTCCACCTATTTGCGAGTGTTCACTGAATTTACTTAAAGGCGTTATCCCACTAACACCTCCTCAAAACCGACGTTTGGTGCGCTACAAGACACATCTCCGTGCCTTAGCAAATAAAAAGGTGTCAGGAAAACAGAAGAAGAAACACCTTAATCAGAAAGGAGGAAGCATACCAGACGAATGGTATTGGTCCCTGAGGATGTGTTGCATAGATACGAACAGAAACGAAGGCTTGAAACGTCACCGCTTATGGCCAACATGATGCATAAAGATACAGAAATGTCAAATATTCTCCAATGTACAGATATGGCTGATGCCGAAAAGCAAAAACTATACTATGCGAACATGGAATGTTATCTAGATCTAAGATGTCAAAAGGACAGTCAAATACCAACCGTTCCGATAGCATCTCATGTTGAAAACAAAGAAGGGATTTTGCCTGGAGAGAGAGAGCACGATCAGCGATGCCATGAGGGCAAGAAAAATTTTTAATACTACGGGCTCCAAGGAGTTTTTTCGTGCTTTATCAAAGATGAATATACCTACAGATATCGTGAGAAATGAGGAAAGATGGAAGCAAGTCGGTCCATCGTCTGCAGAGGATGAGGAGACCCTTCATAGCCCACGACGTGCGAGCTCATCGAATTATTTCCAAACCCTTGTAGAGAGACATGGAAGTACATCAAAACAACCTCAAAAAGAATGGCTTAAATATTAAATAAACAACATGTAATTGCTTTGAAGTTAATACATTTTTAAAGTGTTTTCCTGTCATTTTTGACACGGTAATAAGACTCTTCTTACTTGTCATTTTTGTTTTTTAAAGCGCTAGAGGCATTGTGGGGCTAGAAATCAAAACACACATACATTTGGGTTTTTAACATTTATTGTAACATTATTTTTCAAACAGTTTTTTACTAAACTGATTAAGGCCAACATAGGGCTGTTTTAACATAACTTTATAATGAGTTTTAACAAACTGAGACACTTTTGCGTCATTTAACAAAGTATCATTATTAAATAACTGTACGATTTTATTCATGCTTTGTCCTCGTGCTCTATGGCTAAGGTAAAATATGCAATACTGTCCACACACATCTGACCAAGCACTTTGTAGTTTACAAGTGTTAAATTCCCATTCATAAGACTCTAAAAAGTCTCCAAACGAATTTCTTAGTAATCTGGTGGTTGCCCATAACTGTCGAAGAATTATCCTTTCTCTTCCGATGGAAAGTAAAAGGCCGCCCAATGCGTTCCAGGTTCACTGCTAGGATCGGTGTTCACGATAAATCCACATGGATATTTGTCGATCGTCTGAGGCACAGTATAGAGACGACCAGTAGGGCCACTCGGCGATGCAACATGTAGTCGGCTTTTTATGCAAAAATATGCAGTTTACTGGCCAGGAAAGTTAGTCCAGCTTGCTTATTGGCCAGAAAAAGCAATTGACTGGCTGCTAATGCGTAATGAGCGGCCACACAAAATTTCAAATGAGTGGCCCTACTGGTCGTCTCTATACTGTGTCTGAGGTAAGTTATCACTAGGAAACACGCTGCAAAACTTTTTGCTTGTTACAGGGTCTTGTTCCAATACATGAGTTATCTGTAATGTATTCATCTAACCAGAGTAATCGTAAATGACTTTTCTCTCAGCATCAATTTGAATCAGGTTTTCAAATTCCCCGTAACAGACTAGACTCACAGCTGCTGCTGGTGCGGCAGAGAACTTGATGTCAACTGCTAGATTTCCTCCTTGAACAGCATTAAAATGAGGTGAGGATCCACACATATCTGGGGTCAGATTGAAAGCATAAACTGCATGTCCTTTTGGAAATTCTTCACATGTTATATCGTTCCCTGTGTTGTAATACATTTTTCCCGTACCAGAAAACAATGTACTGAATGCTTCAACAAATCTGGGGTTTGTACCAAAGGAAAGCTGTATCAGTTTAAACGGCATATCTTCTCCATTCACGGTTATTCCAATAGAGGACACGTTAAAATGCTGAAAGTCGTACGGATTCTTCTTGTATGCGCCATTAAATGCTGCGCTATCGACCAATCCAAAGACAAACGATTTCGGTACAAGTCCATTAAAGATGTTATCTTTATTCAGGGAGGGATTTCCTGCGGGAACAATGAAACTCTTGCACTCCACGTGACGAATAGGATAGATAGCCGGTCCTTTTTTCAATGCAATTTCATGAGCCACAGAAATGCTTGGACTAATTTTCACCTTGCGTATCTTGAGATAGGCATCGATTAGCTTTACTCTGTAATCAACATCGTCCGCAGATGCCATCAGACAAAACTCTTTACTACTGCGATTCAGAATAACTTTCAAGTCAACAAAACTTAGCAGGAGACATTCAGTGAAAAATATGTCGCTGAATATAGGTCCGGTCGCTGAATATAGGTCAAGGTTGGCATTGGCAGCTGCTAATGTTGGGTCTGCAACGTTCATTTTCCCAGCCGTGTCTTGATAAAACATAGAGCTGGTAATTTGTGACTTTTTTTGCTGACGGATTATAATTTAGGAGGGTTTCCAGATATGCACGGTATGCGTAAGTTCCAGTGGCTTGTGTCACTTGCTTTTCTTTCAAAAACACGTCGACTTGTTTGAACAGACTGTAGGAAATTGTTCACAACTCCGACCTTTTCGTCTTCTACTTCTTCAAATACAATGAAACTTTCCAATAATATTCCTTTTTACATGAGCTACAATTTTGGGATTAGAATTGCTAACATTTGCTCGAAAATTCTAAATCCTGTTCTGGCAATTCAGGTTTATTTCAACAATAATTGTAAAATTTTTAGATAATTTATGAACATGTATGCAAATTAATTTGGATATGTAATATGAACCGGGACAAACTAAATATAATTTTAAAGAGGAAGTCATAAGCTATCGAATGACGCATGTCCTGTTGCCAGAGAATAAACACGTCTGGCGATATTTACATTTGAAACAACCGATTGTAATTACGGCGCAAGGCAAATGGACGATAAAGAGTTAAACAACGACGGGGTAAAAAAGCTTAGCAGTTCCTTGGATGAACAGAAAAATCAGTGAAACTATGCAAGAACGGGATCATTATCATCGGAGAGCTATTAAGAGTAACTGTAAACAACATTGGGGTATTTATAAGAAGTTGCAAAATACAGTAAACCGTATGGTAAGGTCAGCTAAGTCGATGTACTATTGCAATCTAATCGAAGAGAATAAAGGAGATACGAGGCAAATTTGGAAAGCTGTTAATGAAGTCAGTTCCAGAAAATTAGATTTGCAAAATATACAATGTATCATTTCGGATGGTGTGAAATATGTCACTCCTAAAGCCATCGCCTCGGCAATGAATACATTCTTTGCAACTATCGGACAGGTATTGGCTAATAAAATAACTCCGCGTACAAATCCTCGTCAAGTATTTTGTTTGAACAATCCTGAAACGCAATTCCAACTGAACGAACTAGATGAGTCATCTGTGTTAAAACATCTGCTTTCTCTGAAAGAGAATAAAGCCATTGGTTTAGATAAAATTAGTGCGAGACTTCTGAAACGTGTGGCCCACACAATAGCTCCTTCTATCACAAAGCTTTTAAATGTCTCCATACAAACTGGTAAATTTCCAGAACTGTGGAAATCCTCAAAGATAACAGCGTTGTTTAAGACTGGTGATTGGATAGATGCATCCAATTACAGACCAATTTCAATTTTACCAACACTTAGTAAAATTCTGGAGAAAGCAGTACATTCGCAGTTAACTACATTCTTGGAAGAGCATAACTTACTTTCAAACAGACAGTTTGGTTTCAGACAAGGATTTTCCACAGTTTCCGCCCTGACATCTTGTGCGGATGAAGTGTTATAAAAAATGGAGCAAGGTAGTCTCTGCTGAGCTGTTTTCCTAGATCTCACAAAGGCTTTCGACACTGTTGACCATCCTATTTTATTATCAAAGTTATCGGATATAGGAGTGTCAGAAGACGCCCTCCAGTGGTTTAAATCATATCTTGTGAATAGGAAACAACGTGAATGCTGTGGCACTGAATTATCCAACCCATTACCAGTTTACTGCGGCGTACCACAGGGAACAATTTTGGGTCCATTGCTTTTCACCATCTACGTCAACGACTTGCCAAATGAGCTGGAATTTACGCAAGCTTCATTATATGCCGATGATACAGTTATATATTCGTATGGTTCTGATCCCATGCACCTAAGTAATAAGTTAAACAATGACCTATTACTTATAGCAAATTGGTTGAATGATAATAAACTAACATTGAACCTAGAGAAGACAAAGTGTATGCTGATCGGTAGTAACCGTAAACTTAAGGGAAATGAGTCTCTGGACATATCTATATTAGATCATAATATTGATTCCGTGAATAGTTTTAAGTATCTTGGAATCATTATTTCATCTATTTTCACATGGTTGGACCATGTTGAACAAATAGCAACTGAAATCAACCAACGGTTTAGTCTTCTACGACGGATAAAGGATTTTTTACCCTTTAAGTCGCGTGTACTTTATTACAATAGTCTTGTTCTCCCGATTTTTGATTATGCTAATATAGTTTGGGGAGACAAGAACAATAATACTCTTATGGCAACTTTACAAGTTTTACAAAATAAAGCTGCCAAGATAATTCTGGACAAGCCATTTTACTTGTCTGCAACTGAAGCTCTTGCCCTACTAAAGTGGATACCATTAGAGAAAAGGCGATTTCAAAGAAGATGTATCTACATGTACAAATGTTTAAACGGGCTTGTTAATCATCACATGACATTAGAAACACAACAAGCATGCCATGGATACAACACAAGGAACAAAGACAAATTAAGGCTCCCAAAAATCACAAGAAATTGGGGCAGACAAAGATTACGTTACCAAGCAACCGATGATTATAACAATTTAAGTAACGATATTAAAGATTATAGGAACATTCAAATTTTTAAACAAAAGCTTTTTTATCAGAACAATCTACAGTAATGGACTATTATGGGTTGTGCACCTGGTGTTAGCATTATAATTATACTTTTATTGTATATAACTGTAGTATAATAATTAACTTTTTACCTTTAATATTAGTATGTTAGATATATTATGTTAACTTTTATCTGAGGTTCTTTTTGAAAATCATTGTGTAATGAAAAAGTTTCCTCAATAAAGATTACTACTAACTATCTAGGTGTGTTGGCTGTTCCAACTACGGCGGCTGGTTTTCCCCCATGCGTAGTCTTTTCCAGTCTTGATTCGAACTTGATCCCCTTCTTCAAAACTGGCAACGACCTGGACGAATGCTGTCTGTTATAGTAAAACTCGTTACTCTTCTGGCTAGCTTCGTGTTTCTGTTTCACTTTGTCTTCGTCGTACATGCGAGACTCGACATTCTGTGATAACGCTGGTAGAGTGGTTCTGATTCGACGATTCAACATGACTTCTGAAGGGCTATGACCAGTAGATCCTACAGTTGTAGATCTGTACACCATCAGAGCAAGACACAGGTCTTGTTGTCGTAATATGTTCTTCGCCGTTTTCACTGCACTCTCGGCCAACCCATTGGACTGTGGGTAATAGGGACTCGACGTAGTGTGCTTGAATCTATAGCTCTTCACAAAACTGGAGAAACTCTCGGACGAAAACTCGGGTCTGTTGTGACTGATGACTTCTAGCGGAATTCCCCATCTGGCGAAAATACTTTTAAGCTTGGCTATCACGAGAGATGAGGTTGCTTTGGACAAATCCATCATCTCTAGGTATCAGGAATAATAGTCCATTGCCACAAGAAATGTTTTTCCTTTGAAATCCAGGAGATCAACACCTATACGGTTCCACAGTCTTTTAAGTAGTGGTGACGAGGTTAACGGTTCTCATCTATGAGCTGCTTTTTTCACCTGGCACTCTTCACATCGACCGACTACACTCTTCATATCTTTTCCGATACCGAACCACCAAACGGCTCCTTTGGCTCTTTCGCTGCACTTGGTGATTCCCTGATGACCATGATGGATTACTTCCAAAAACGTCGACTGCAGGGCGTTCGGAATGACAATTCTCCCATTATACACCAACAGTCCTTCCGCCACCGAAAGATTTGATCGAACGGAATACAGATCATGGAGATCGCGTGGGATGTCACAAGACTTTGTTGGCCAACCATCAACAGTGAACTTCATGGCTTCTTGTATCACCAAATCTTTGTCAGCTGCCTCTCTGATCTCGTCAAGACAAACATCCGATACTGGCCAAGATTGTGTGACTTCGTTGACGTACATTCTCACTTCTTCTACTGTTCGTTTATCTTCTTCGTCACACGTAGGCAAAGGATGCCTTGAAAGGGTATAGGCGACGACCAGCTTTTTCCCAGGTACGTGCTGCGCTTTCGGATTATACCGCATCAGTCGCATTAGCAACCGTTGACATCTTATCGGGACGGCGTTTAGGTCGGATCCATTGATCAACGGTACCAGCGGCTTATGATATGTGAGCAGTTTGAACTCTTGTAGACCTCGAAGATATCTGTCGAATTTCTCACACGCCCAAACGAAAGCCAAACACTCTTTTTCAATCTGAGCATATCGGCTCTCAGCAGGCAGGAGTGTACGAGACGCGAAAGCAATTGGTTTCAATCGATTGTTCTCTTCTTGTAAGATAATGCTCCAATTCCTAAACAACTGGCATCGGCAGATACAGTGATGGGTTTGCGAGGATCATAAAATATTAACGTCATCGCATTAACGAGGGCTTCCTTGACTTCACCAAACGACTTCTCTTGCGCTGGTCCCCACAGCCACTGGACATCTTTCTTCAAAAGGTCGTTCATTGGCTTCATTATTGTTGCCAAATTTGGAACGAACATCCCAATGTAATTGATCATTCCTCGAATCTGCTGTAGCTCATGGACGCTGGTAGGTGCACACATGTGAACAATAGCTTTCACCTTGGCGGGATCTGGACGCACACCATCTTTGCTGAATGTGTGTCCCAAAAAGGTAACTTTGGGTTTCCGCCACACACACTTCTTCAGATTCAGCTTAAGACCAGCCTCTTGAATAACGTCAAGGACTTTCCTCAACTTCTCGTCATGCTCCTCCATGGTGCGACCAGCAACAAGAATGTAATCTTGAGATGCTTCAACCCCCTCAACACCTTCCAACGTTTCTGTCATTCGGCGCTGAAAGATCTCACTTGCTGAGGAAATTCCAAACGGAAGACGCTTAAAGCAATACCTCCCATACGGTGTAATGAACGTCGTTAGCTTGGTGCTGTCTGAATGCAACTTGATGTGGTAGTAACCTGAAGTAAGGTCAAGGTGGGTGAAGACTGTGGCACCATTTAACTTTGTGACCATGTCCTCTAATGTTGGCAATCAGTGGGCTCAGTGACTTTCTCAATGACACCAGCTTCTTCCATGCACTTTAATTCTTGCTTTACTTTTGGCATGAGTGGTATTGGGACCTTCGGATGGTATTACAATGGAATGGGACAGCTCCTTCTCTCAGTTGTATTTTAATGGGTTCGCCCTTCATCAATCCTATTTGGTTTCGTCCTTGAACTTCGTGAATGTTCAATTTAATCAAGTTCATCTTCTCTGCCATCGTTCTACTAAGTAAATTGTTCTCTGAATCAGTAACATAAATGTCAAACGTGTATAGTTTCCCTTCGTACTTTGTGTTAGATGAAAATGTTCCTTTAGACTTTAATACTCTGTTGACCCCTTTGAGTCTGTGGCTTGTTGGTCGCAAAGCTGGAGCGTCAGGCATATTCTCGTAGGCACTCAGCGCCATCACCGATACATCAGCACCAGAGTCTATCTTGAACTTCATGCTATGACCATTAACTGGCAGATCAACAAGCCATCTTCTCGGATCGTCTTTGTTGTTAGTTATCATTCCGATGAAAAAATCTTCCTCCGAACTTTCGGGCTTCTCCGTATATCTGCAACTAACTTCAGTTAACTGCTTCGTTTTGCAACATCTCCGGCTTGTTATATTTATTGTATTTGGCGTTCTTAGCAGGGCACGAATATCCATGACTTAATCCACATCGAGAACACTCGCTCTGTTTCGTTTCTGCTTGGCGTCGATTACTGAAGGTTTTCTTGCGGGTATAATTCTCTCGGGGTCGCTTATTAAATTCTTCTATAGACTTCGCTGTTTCGTTTTGTATTGAAAGTTGATCTTGTATAAATTCCGGATTGCCTCGCCATCTTCACACTTTCGGCAAGCGTCAGCTTTTCTTTCAACTGCAGACGCTTAGATAAGCCTTTGTCACAAACACCGATTACGAGTCTGTCGCGAATACAATCGTCTGTCGCTGTGCCAAAATCACAATATTCGGCAATCTCGTATAGACTTTGTATGTAAGTTTCAGCCGGTTCGGCACTGTGTTGAGATCTTCGATGAAACATAGCTTGTTTGTGAATAATATTTCTTTCTGGTGTGAAATGTCTGTCGAATTTATCGACTACGAATCCGTAATCTTTCGCTTCTTTTTCGTCCAACACAAACTGGGTAAACACATACTCGCTTTCATTTCCCATAGTGTATAGAAGTGTGCTGACTTGAATGTCCCCGTCTTCTTTAAACAGTTTTGTTGCTATTCGATATCTCTCAAAACGTCGCTTCCAATCTGGCCAGTGAGTATCAGCCTTTGTGAAATCAAGCGGTCGGGTGGTTTTATTTGGCTCATCTTTGCTTCAGCACATCAGATTTTCCACAAATAACTATTGGGATGACTTCCCAAGACCCTAACATCTCATATTTTATATAACAGACGTTTTTTTAGACTAGGATGGCTTGGATTTTTTAGGATTCGCTGCCACCATGTAATGAATTGTTTCTAAACAATGACCAGAAGGCAAGCAGCCTTCTCCCTTTTATTTACATACATGTACAGGTAACCCAAGACTTTCTCACAACTTACATATTATTACACACTTCTTTATAACAATCTAAATAATAATATAATAAATAGTGTATCATATTCGTCATTTACCAAAAAAATGAAAAAGCATCTCTGCTCGTCTTATATTATAGTTAATTAATAAAACCAATTTTGTTCATATAATTATCACTGAGATAAATTAAACATAAGAGGAGGTTTGATACACATAATAAGCCAAGTGGTTTCTCATCAAACCTCCTCGTCACATAAATACCTACTCTTGTCAACTGTTATTATTACCCTTTTGTAAATTAATACTTTTTTGACCTTTGTAAATAATTATCTATGATTGTGTAATTGGTGTGACAAATCTAATAAATTAAAATTAAAATTCAAAAATAATTCGTCCTTGTTTTGAATTCGCACAATCGATCCTTTTTTGGCTAAATGCTTCTCTAAATTAATGTCGCTTCACTTCGTGCTTCCACCACCATGAGGCATCTCTACATGAACCATATTAACACGAACCGTATCATTCAATCGAAATTTCTTATTAGATTGGATGACACATTCACTTATCAGATTGGATGATGCGTGAAGGAAACTTCATGCTTGAACTTGAACCAATTAATCACAACACCAACTAGAATAACAGACCCTAGTGAGTCGTTAATTGACGTGATAATAACTTCAACTTCCCATCTTGTTAACAAAAGTGGTGTCATGGATACTATTATAAGGGACCATTTACCGGTGTATGCAGTTCTTAATATGAAGCTACCCAAGCCACCACCACAATATATCCTAACGCTAAGCTACAAGGACTATGACGGCGAAAGGTTCACTGCCCACCTTGCATCAAGATTGGAAGAGCTTATTTCCATCTTTTTGGATTCCAATGTCAACTCCAAACTCGACAAGTACAACAATGTTCTTCTTACAACTTTGGCTGTCCATGCTCCAGTCAGAATAACTAAGATCCAAAATCGCTCTTGTCCCTTCATCACCACAGATATAAAAAACCAAATGTCCCACAGAGATCAACTCCACCGTCGTTACAACACGATGGTCAGTTGCTATGTGAAATGCTCCCGGGGTCATATTGCGTAAGAATGTTAGTTCCCAGACTCCAAGCTATAAATATTTGCACGGAAAAATTACAACACTTTTGGCCCCTCCGTCTTCGCCGCTCTTTAAACAATTTCATTATATTTTTTATTTAACTGATAGTATGTTTACCATTTTAAAGCACTGCTTGTTACCTTAGATATAAATGGTTTGGAAATTCGAAAAAAATGTGGTCAACTATACCCATTTTTTTCTGTCTTTCGGTTGAAGGATATCGTGCCCTGATGGACAAACAGTCCTGTCTATGGGTCCCACAGTAGCGTTTTTGTCAGTTCCACAATCTCAGTTTGAAAATTTTTCGTGACTCGCACATATTCGCGAGAAATCAACAAGAAGGTCGGGAATTTTGGCATATTTTGTGGTTTTTCACATAAATTTGTTGCTTAGACGTAAGTCTAAAGAAAATTTTCAAAAGAAAGATGTAGATGGGCATGCAGAAAAGACATATGAACGGCTAACGTTATTAAACAGCTGCTAAGAAAGAAATCTCTTCGACGAACGCATTGGACATATGGTGGTTTCTTGTTGCGCCATATTTGTGTACTTCGCCTCCTGTTGCGTGTCTTCAAGCTGGTTGATTTACTACGATAAATGCCGATCATGTGTCGTACACAGGGGTTATTGGCACAAATCTAACTGCGAAAGGCTGCGGGATAGCTTACAAAAGAAATCTCCTTTGTAAAAGCTCCAGAGAGCAAGCAGTTTTGTCGCGAAAGGCAACATGAAAAGTTAATATGACACTGACGGAATTTCACACCTCATGGGAAAACCTTCATAAAAGCAATGTCAATTATAACTAGATGGCACTAAACGTTTGCGCAAAGCATAGAATGTATTCATCTATTTTATTATATCTATTTTGTATTTATTTCCCTGTACAAAATATCAGGCATAACGTCTATTAAATGCCCAACAGTATCAGCAAATATAGCAACAAATTCCTAGTGGTGTTTAATTATAGTATAAAACACGTTCGAACTGAAGTTAACCTCCATAAAGATAATTCTACATCGTTGTGGAAAGTGATTAACAGGTGCATTCCATCTAAAGATAAAATAATTTTGACTTATCATAAAAATACATTAGAGGTGGCCAACGATTTCAACCAGTTCTTTCAATCTGTCGGAAAAAGAGCTGCAGAAACAGCTAAAATGTTAGTCCTAATAAATATATCAACTGACTTGGAGCTTCAGAATAGGAGATCTTAACTCTTCTCTACGGAATTGTTCAAGTTCACTCCTGTCACATGCACAGAGGTGCAACGCATAATAACAACAATGCCATCGAACAAATCTCCAGGACCAGACAAAATCAGCATGTGGATTATTAAGGATTGTCTTCCGGTCATACTCGGCCCATTGACAGACATCATTAATATCTCATTTACTACCTCGGCATTCCCTGAGTCCTGGAAAATTGCAGAAATTATACCACTCTTAAAAGAAGGTGATCATGAAGTTGTTGCAAATAACCGCCCACTTTCAATGCTCAAAGCACTATCAAAGATCTGTGAAAAAGTTGCTCTAAATCAATTTAGTGGTTTTCTTAACCGCACTGACGGCATATCCTCCAAACAAAGTGGAAACAAAAGGTATCATTCAACCGAAACACTCAGTATATTAGTCAATGATTTTTTGGATCTCTCAAAAGCATCTGACAGCGTGGACCATTCAATCCTGTTAAAGAAACTAAGCAATATTGGGGTTTCAGGCAAAGCCCTCAACTGGTTTGAAAGCTACATTTCAGATAGATAGAAAGCAGTTCGTTCGCATTGGCCCCTCAGTATCTGAAGTCCTACCAATCACCCACGGAGTGCCTCAGGGAACAATATTTTCACCGCTATTGTTCTGTATTTATATAAACGACCTTGCAAGAGTACCACAAGCATCTGAGTTAGAATCATTCGTCGACGATTCTAAGATCTTCATGTAATTTCCAATCGAAGATATTACTATTGCAAAAACAAAGATAGAAGATGTCATCAATAGTGTCACTAATATAATATTTAATAGTGCAGAACAGGAATAATTTACAAGTAATCTATTTACAAAGTTATAATAATGTTGTTTTACGATTGAAAAGTGTGAGTAGCAATTTTCCTTTGAAAACTCGAAAGGGATTCACTCTCTCTAAACTCGTTTGGAAGAGAGTTCCAGAGATGAGCACCGTCATACATAAAACTATTTTTCATATTTGTGCACGGTTGTGGTAAACAAAGACCACTTGAAATATCTCGAAGTTTATAGTTTGTCACTTGACTTTTATAAGTAAATAGGTCAGTGAGTGACTCAGGACCCATTTTATTTAAGATTTTATACATCATTTTTGCTTTTGCCTTTTTTCTTATCATCTTCAGTGGCTCCCAGTCCAAGGCATGTAAAGCTACAGAATGATCTACATCGTTGCTCATGTTCATGATAATTCGAGCAGCTCTATTTTGTAGCTTTTGGAGTCGCTTTGATTGTGTTTCGCCAAACACATCCCATACTTCACAACAATAATCGAAGTGTGGGCGAACAATAGCGTTATATATACAAATAAGTGTACCTTTATCAACAAAAGGTTTGACACGACGGAGAGCAGCAATTCCTGCTGTTATTTTTTTGCAAATATTCTCAGTATTATCTTTCCAAGATAAATGCTGGTCAATAGTTACTCCAAGAGTTTTGCATTCATAAACTTGTTTAATCTGTTTATTTTCAATGAAAATATTTGGGGGAGCATTTGCAGTACATTTTATCTTTGGTTTTGAGCCAATCAACATAAACTCTGTTTTTGCTACATTTAAGCTAAGTTTATTAGCCATTAACCATTTCCTAAGGTTTTCTAAATCCGAATTTACTGCAGTTTCAATATCGGTTATCGAGTCTCCAGAAGCAGTAAGATTTGTGTCATCAGCAAATAACCTAGGTTTAATATTATTAAGACACTGAGGTAAGTCATTGATATAGAGTAAGAATAATAGTGGTCCTAAGATAGAACCTTGAGGTACTCCACATCTAATCAAACGTTCTGATGAGACAAATCCATTAATTTGACACTTCTGTGTTCGATTTGTTAGATAAGATTTTAGTAAAGAAAGAGCCTGTTCTTTTATTCCATAGAGCTCCAACTTTTTCAATAGAATTTGATGATCAACTGTATCAAATGCTTTTTTCAAGTCAATGAAAACTACTAGATTAAACATTTTTCTGTCCAAGTTAACATACCAGTCGTTTGTACAGTCTAGTAATGCTGTAGCTGTAGAGTGAGATTTGCGAAAACCAAATTGGGAATTGCTTAGGCCGGTAGTTTCCTGGTACATTTCGATGGCCATTTTTATAAAGAGGTGTTACTCTAGCCATTTTCCATTCATTAGGGAAAGAGGATAGAGTAATAGCCTGATTAAATATATATGTTAGTGAATCTGCAATAACAGGTGCAGCTATCTTAATAATTTTGCATGAAATCTTATCAATGCCAGTGGCTTTATTGCTAGATAGACCATGCAAGAGGCGGCAAACATCGTTTACACTAATAGGTTTGAATGTAGTAAATTCGGAATTAGCTCTTTTGACATATGTCTCAAAATTGTCATTGGACATGTCAATTTTGCTCACTAAATCAGGGCCAACATTTGAAAAGTATTCATTGAAGCCCTCTGCAATATCTTTTGGATTGTTTAAAGTACTTTCATCCAAAGTAAGTTCATTCACTACTGGTTGTTTGTTTTGTTTGGCTAGTAAATTGTTTATTGTTTTCCAAGCATTTCTTGGATTATCTTTTTGACCAGCAATTTTTGTGGAATAATAACTTTGTTTAGCATTTCTTAATTCAATATTTACCTGATTTCTAGTCTGTTTGTAATTTGACCAATCAATTTCTAATTTGCTAATTATGGCTTTTCTTTTTAGTCTGTCTCTTTCATTTATGAGATTTGTAATTTTGCTCGTAATCCAAGGAACTCTTTTGGACCTACGTTTTTTTTGTTGAAGTGGAGCATGTTTGTCTAATACTTCTAAGAAAAGTTCTTTCCAAATTTCCCACATAGTATTTGGCTCATGACCAAAATTCCCAAGGTTGAGTTAAGAGTTCATTTACAAAATTTTCCTCATTAAAATTTTTCATGTTTCTTATTTCAGTAACATTTTCTTCTTTTTGAAGAAATCCAATTTTTCTGATTGCAAATACCAAACTGTGGTCACTGATTCCAGTGTGAATAACACCAGAGTCAGAAATTTTCTCAGGTGAATTTGTAACAACATGGTCAAGAAGGGTGGAGGTTGACATTGTTATTCGCGTAGGTTCATCAATCAATTGAGTCAATTGGTACAATTCATATAAAGTATTTAGTTTTTTAGTTGGCATATCAGAAAGATTATTTTCTTTCAACATATCACAATTTAGATCACCTAATATATACATTTCTTTGTTTTCATCATCGATTTGTTTGATTAACCTTTCCAAATGGTCAAAGAATTCTGATGATGTATTTGGTGGTCTGTAAACTGTTGTAACAATAAATGGTCGACTGTGTGGCTTAGTAATTTCAATACAAACGGCCTCTAATTCAGAAGGAATTAGATCATTTCTCACACTGTAATTGATGGAGCTGCGCAAATATATGCAAACTCCACCTCCATGTCGTGATCTATCTTTTCTAATAATATCGTAATCTTCTAGGTGAATTAAATTATCAGTTATATTTGAATCAAGACGTGTCTCATTAAATGCAATCAGATCAATGCATTTGTTAGACATTGAATGACGAATTTCATCTATCTTTTTAGGAAGGCTAACAATATTTAAAAAGGCCATTTTAAAGCCTCTTTCATTAGGAATGGAGTTAAGGGTTGCCGAAAAGTTGCTACTCACACTTTCATTTGTCAAAGTATCAGAACTTTCTACTTCTATACTAGACTCACATATCTGTGGTGCATTGTCCGGTCTATTTTCTGTTTCCAGTGGGCTTCTTGGTTTCTAGAAAAACCTTCTTGGTTTCTAGATTTAATGGGAGTGTTTCTTTGTTTTAGATATGCACAAAATGCACTTCCCAAAGCCCTGTCGCCACATCGGTTTAAATGGAGGTTCGATCCATTTAACAACACTTTATCAATGCTATCATTATTTATGTATATAATTTTATGCTTGATGCATAACTCATGCAGTAAACTATTATACTGGGTAATTTTACTGGCTCTAACTCTGTTATCATACCTCTTTATGACACTGGAAACTGCAACTTCCTTTGTATGGGCCTTGACTTTCTCAATTAATGTTTCCATATTCTTGGCAACTTCAGTGGGTTCTTCACGGGCCAGATCGTTGGTTCCAACATGTAGGATAACTTTCTCATAGTGTTGGTCCTCATTCCAGTAGCTTTCGATTTTTTCTTTTATCTGCCCTACAGTTGCTCCGCTGTAGGAATGGCAAACGGTCTTACTTCTTGCAGCTCGTTCAAGTTTTCGGCTGTCAATGTTCTTGACCATGGAGTCACCTATCACAAGGTACTTGGCAGTTGGACTAACTTCCCTTTTGATTTTCTTTTGGTTTTCACCAATGGTGGTGTCTTGGAATCTTTTCTTTTGTTGTGCACAGTAATGGGTCATTTGTTGGTTTGCACCATCCTCTTTATTTCTTTCTACGGTGGCATCTTCAGTGCTTATGGTGTTAGTATCATGGTTAGTACTATCTTCAGTAAGTGCTTCAAACTGGTTTTGACATTTGACAGAATTTTTGACAGTCTGGGGTTTCTTACCTATGTCTGAGGTATACTTCGAATTAACTTTTGCCCACTCATTTTGTTTAATATCCAAAGCATGCCTTATGATTTTATTATCTCCTGTCAACAAGGCTTTTCAGCTTGGCATCAGTTTCTGCTGACTTGGAGAGGTTATTTTGGCGATGTTCGTTTTGTTTCTTTTGGATTTCATTTACTATAGTTGATAGCTTAGCAATTTCGTCTTTGTAGAAATCACATTGACCGCAAGAATGTTTGTCTTCAGTGTTTGTATCTTGGTTGGTTTCGCCTTCGGCAATCACCACGTGCTCGGTTTTATTTTGTTGTTTTTCGCTGTCGGTAGACTCTGTAGAAGCGGCGTAGCCTTTTAAGGCAGCGTATAATTATTTCTCTTCGTTATCCTGCACTATGGATATCTTTTGCTCAGTTTGACCATGCCATTTTAAGCAAAATTCCGGATTGCTAAACTGAATTGATTCCCCTCGTGGCGACGACCATCTTCCGCTGATTTGTAAATCAGCTTTTATGAACTGTTTCAGTGACTCTAAGTCACCCTTCCATAACAAATTATCCTCAGAAAAATATAAGGATGTAGATCTTGACATTTTAGAATCATTATCGTTGTTTGTTTGTTTAGAAATTTCACAAGACGCGGAGCTCGGAATTTTATGACTAGCCGCCATCTTGGACCGAGAGTCGAAAAATGATTATTATTGCTCTACAGTATGGTCAAACACTTCTGCAACAAACATAAAGAAATTGAGAGCAGTACAGCATTTTGCTTGTAGGATATTGACAAATACTGGAAGATATGATCATGTAACACCAGCACTACGGTCAATTCACTGGCTTCCTGTAGAGGAACACTTAAAATATAGAGAGGCACTAATAACATACAAATGAAGAATTAAAAAAGTTACCTTGGAAAAGATTTAAAATCGAGCTAAAACAGAAGATGCTAAACAACAATTAATTACATTTCTAACATTATAGACTTAATAGATTTTAAATAAACGATAAACAATTACAATTCTGATCTCATAGACAAATAAATTTTAATAAATGTTATAAATAGGAATTTTAATTTTAATATAACTATTCGTACTGTAAATAGGTATTGAAAAACCCTCTCTGGGAATACTTTACTAAACTAGAAATACATGCTTGCAGTAACCCCTCGCCCCATGCACCCGAACATTGACAGACACTACATTCCAAAACATTACTGTTACTAAGCTTTTTCATCAGAAAATCTGCTATGCAAAGGTGGTAGATGAGTCAGATATCTGGGTTCAAAGCAAAATTTTGGCTTGGAAAACTGAATTGGATCTCTGGGCCTCTGGCTTACAGCCCTCTTCACGACGCAATCAAAGGCTATCGCCATATGAAATGTTTTACTTGACGTAATCATTGTGTTTCCCTTCATTTTAAATGTGCCATTAAAATTTTGATCATTACTGTAATAGTTTGGAAAGAAGAGTGGAAGGAAACAATAATATTTTGGGAAATCTATTTTGGGTTTACATGCATGCAGCAACCCCTCGCCACAGCTAAACAACGACATTTTCCAACATAATACTAAGCTTTTTTGTTGCAAAATCTGCGATGCAAAACGCAGGAAAAAGGCCGTTACACCAGCAGTCTTTCTGCTGGAAATGGGATTCGGTAAATCAGTGGCCGCGTGTTTGGTATCCTTGATTCAGGCATAATTTTCGCTAAAAAACAGAATTGAATTACCTAACCGCCCCCCCCCCCTCCATTTATGACTCACTCACAGGACAGCGTCATATAAGTGAACTTCTTGACATAAGTGTTTTCGTTCATCTCAAATGAGTTTGAAGGAAAACAATACTCTAATAGCTTGAAAGGAAAACTGTAAAGGAAACCGGGAAATATATATACATGGTTTCTTGAAAGATACGCAACGGAAATATTTCTTAAGTAGTGGAAGCACTGTAGTCATAGCAACACTGACACAAAATAATACAATTTTTTAGCGTACAAAACAGGATACAAATCGGCCAAAAATAATTAAAAAATAGTTGTTTTAGCTATAGAATTCCCGAATTTATGATGTAGGTATGTTATTATTCGTTACATGAGCTTTAAACTAATGTAAAATTCAACATTCCGTTCAAATTTAACGTTTCGAAATGTTCACAAAACTAAACTGCATTTTACAGATAAAAATCCTTTTTGAATTGAAATCAGTTTAAGATATAAGCGTAAAAATGATTTCGTTCTCCTTTTAATTTAGACCTTTTTCATCATATAAAATATACGATACTTTAACCGTAAATAAATGAAAAACTATATATATAAAGCAGGAGTTTTTAGAACAAAAATACATCAACACTTTTATTGTTTTAATAATATAACAAACCTGCCTCTATATATTTTACTTTTTTCGTTCAGGTGTCGCTTGGACTCTTCTTATCTTCTTTGCTAAAGTTAAAGCGATAAGATCCGTCCCACAGACACAGCTCTTCCAATAAAGTTCCAAAAGGGACATTTAATTCAGACTTTCTCAAGTTTTTTTATAATCTCACTCACTCCACTCCTGACAATCTGCCATACTTTTGAGATCAGTGAGATGACCACCCACCAACCTTGAACCACGCGCCCGCGATTATTGATGAACTTTAGATCTCCCTTGGATTTCCTTTTTTCCGGGTGTGATAAATAACCGAGCGGAATTAGTACCCTCGCCCGGGCTATCGCCCGGCTCAGGGATAATAATATTATACCATGCACATATAAAGGTAACGTCTTACATATATAATGTAATATATATCATAACTATAACATAACTATATATATATATATCGTGTCCTGTCAGCTTTTCATATAACACACGCTTTGTAAATAGGTTAATTAAGTCATCCACTTGTACATATATTCTCTGAGTTTTAGCTACAATAATCATTAGGCTAATTTATCTGAAGTGCCACATCTTCTGGTACGAAACTAAATAGTAATAAAGATGCCCGCAAAAAAGTATCACTGTTTGATTTAATATTTCGTAAAAACTACAACACGTATAAAAAATTTTACTCAAATAAATTTCATATTTAAAAAAGGCTAACTTAAATTTTGGTATAATATACAACTCGATCAAATATCTATTTGGTTAAACTTGCAATACTTTTTTGGGGACATCCGCGGTATATATACAGTATAAAAATATATATATACTAGCTAGTAAACTTTAAGATAGATAACATTCAAATGAAATTACTTAAATTGATGTTTACATGGCAAACGTTTTTATATCATAACAAATCAAATCCAATTAAGTTTTGAAAGAATTAAAAGATGAGGATGGCACTCTGACATTTTATAAACGGCCAAAGAATATATTCTTTCTGTGAATTGAATGCTGATCTCGCCCCTTGGTACCAAAAAATGTTCGATATTTGGAACATATTATCCATGGTGATAATCGGTTCATGGACACGTTGATGATAAAATATATTTGAAAATTACAAATCATGGAATTATATAAAAAATGTAAAAAGTTCAAATTATAAATTGTTCTTAAAATATAGTGTTTTTATAATAATTGCATGGAATCTTAGTTCGCAATCAGTGCGAACCAGTCATTGACATTGTATTAATAGGTATACAGGCAAACCTCGAAAGCACCGCCGAGTTGTGCCCAGGTGAACTCTACTTGTGTTTGAATAACACAAGCTTCGAAAACTGTTTACGTATTACCTTCTCGTGCATTCTTGCATTCCTCAACTTGCATAATGATGCATACGGATCGTCACATAACTTTGACAACAGCATTTAATCAAAGTAAATATGTGGTTGTTCACTGCAGTCGAATCAAACATGTGTTGGTCTAACGTGCTAAAGACCCCACTTTCAACGCCGATTGGTAACACCGTCGTAGCAATCGCACTTGAAAGTCCAGCGCTATGCGAATTTAGCATTCTCATAATACACTTCTCTGTTTCTTCACAGATCTTAATAAGTCCAACTGATGGCAGCTTAAGACCTCCATTCGTTTTCCATGTTACTAACAAATCTGGAATGCTCTCTTTCGTTGTTGTCAAAGCCGTTGTACATTGCATGCAGTGGATCTTTTTCATTACCATCTTTGCAACATACCCAGCAATATACAATATTGCAGCCTCTTTGTACTCTGATAGTTCTATGGCATTGGACACATCACAGTAATCATGATCAACGGTAGCTGGCCCTCTCAGCTCCAAGTCGTATCTCCTTGCAATTGCCACATCAGAAATCCCAGTAGATAACGCGTTAATTTCACACTGGTCTTGGACACTGTTCAATATTTCTGTGTCATCTTGAGCAACGCAGTTTCCACGCCGTCCTTCAATGTTGTGTCTCATCAACAATTGCTTGTACGCTGCTACAAATTGGCGAGTTGTTGGATTATTATTCCATCCTCCACATGCTCGCATCTTGTATGTCAGAAGGTACTTCAGTGTTGGATTTTCGGGCATTACAAGATCGTCTGCCAATCCCAAAACAGCTTTGATGCAAACAAGGAAATCAAGAAATCCTGTTTTCGTTTTTGACACGAGAATCGATTGGCCATCTGGACCCTTCAGATTTCAAATGTAATCACTTGCCTCATCTAGAAACCTCTTTGTATACTGATAGTTTGATTTTCTGATCGGCGCTTTGTAATTCCCCGCCAGCCTGTTTCTAGAATTCAGAACATAAAAAACATGATCAAAAACTCGAATAAACTTCACTGTTGGACCACACCCCTGAAATTGTGGCAATTTCATCTTACCTTCACAATACTCTAAAGCATCTGCAACACTTGAACTCAGTGCCTGTGCCGCTATGTTTACCTTCATTTTCTGCGGCTTCCATTTGATATGGGCAGATCGGAACTGATTGGCAAGATGTAAACCTTCTGATTCTTGCAATCCATGCAATTTCTCGATGAACTCCCACTTAGTGGTGTTGCCATCCTTATCCTTCAGGACTTTCCAGTCCGACATGGTGTTTCGTACCAGCTTTATCATATGACAAGCATCTAGAAGACATAGATCTTGGCTTTGGGGTCACATGGATGCTGGGAATACGCTTGTAAACTATCAGGTGACAGCTTAGCTCCAAGTATTTTCAACATCGCCTGGTGAGAAGAGGGACCATCGCATGTGAAAGAGACCACCTTCACCCCAACTTCGTGCAATTTTGTTATGCATTCTTTGGTCAAGTTGGCTTTCTTTTCTCCAGTAAGACCATCCACTAGAAAATATCCGCATGGTATTTTCCAACCAGAGTTTACACAGACTACCATGAACACAAGACCATCTGTTGCTTCGGGCAGTGAGTCATCATCGATGCCTGTACCAAGGTCAACATAACCACGCATCTTATTGCCATCCCACTCGACGTGTTTGCGTATAGACATCTCATCAAGCATCCGTGAGTAAACAACTTCTTGACCATCTCTCTTTGCAGCTAGGACTTTGGCTTTCAGAGCTGTCAAGGCATCTTTTGTGAAACCGGGTTCACCATTCATAGAGGTATACCATGACCGGATCACAGATACATGTGGCAACCCTAAATTAAAACTTTTCCGAATGTAGTTATACGCTTTTGTAGAATAAAACTTTAAGGTCAGGACAAATGACCTGAGCTCAGGCGGATACGCCCCAGGATTTTTCTTTACCTTTTGCGACACTAACCTCTTCATAAGTTCCTTTGGAACTCCAGAAAAAGTTGTTTCTAGTATAGCAGCACACTCACTATTGATAAGATTTTTTCTTTCAACTCACTTACCACTGAGGCCAACGTGCTAACCTTTCTGTTTAGCCGTCTGGTTTTCTGTTTTGATACTTTGAACCTCTTCTGCAACTTTGTCAATTTGTCTACAAGATCATTCACTTCTTGTTTCAATCTACAAGGAGATTTACTTATATGATACGTGTGATCATATGTACTCTTTCTAAAAGTTCTAGTCATATGAGGTGTTTTTGGAGATGTGCTTACCTCATTTAAACTCACTTCTTCATCTGAGTATTTTCTCTTCCTTCCTAGTATACTTACGCCATCTTCACTAGTGACCTCTTCAGTGACCTCCTCTATACTTACATTACCTTCGTCAGAAACTACCTCGGTGACCTCCTGCAAACTTAATGCATTATCTCTTATTTCGTCATCATTTACTATTACTGCTTCTAGTAAACAATTTCTATCTTCTGACATACCTCCTACAATTTCCTGATTAATGGTAGTCGTAATATCTACCTCCTTAGGTTCTCCAATCCTTATTACCTAAACAAGTATAAGATTAGTAGTTATGATTAATTTATGTTGAAGGTTAAGTTATGATAGCAGGGAAGATTGGTTTGGTCGGAGAGGGTGCTGAACGAACTCTGAAGGTCCTGGGGCATGCTGTTCTGTCAAATTTAGAAATCTAAGTCTCAGAAATGGGATTTACTACGATCTGGAGAAGATTTGACATGCAAAAATCAAGTCATTTGTTCATTTTGCATTTCAGACAGTGAATAATCTGATATCTCCCCCCCCCCCCCAATGTGATCTATATAATTATATAGTGTTAGTTTATTTTGTGAGAGACACAGATGATTTTATAGTGAGACAATTTATATTAAATTATTGTTTAAAAACCTTTATGTGATACTTTGATTGATTTGTTAGCAAAGATTTAGATTTTTACCTCTAAATGGCAGTTTCCTCACCATCTACAATTAGTATGCATGTATAGGAAAAGCAATTGGATTTGTTTGTTGACAAATTGTGACATCATGTAAGCATTTGTGACATCATGTAATTTTATTTGAAAGGACAATTGTAAACAATTTATATTAATCCATTAACTGGCAGTACTCTACATGTACCACTGACGAGTAAAACCTAATGGGTTAAACCATTAGCTTGCAATGCGGTCTACTCTAGTATTTTATTCTGTATAAAGCCAGATGATTTTATTTGTCAGTGATAGGGTATACTGCCAGTTTATTGGTTAACAAAACTACATCTGCCTGTTCCACTCTTGCCCATTAGCTTGCAATGTGCCCAGGTGCACCATACTAATTACTATTTTACTCTGTCTAATAGCAGATGATTTTACTTGTCAGTGGTAGGGTATCAATGACAAAGTCAATTTTTGTTGATTTTTTGAAAAATGTTTGGACATAACAATGAAATAACAATGTTGGCCAACTGCAGTACTTCATAGATTTTTTTGCACTTCACTTGGTAGAACTAGAATACTGGGTTTGGTGGATAATCCAAGTGAGTAGATATATACACAATTTAAGACTTAACCAGGAACGGTTGGGAAAAATGCAACACTAGGTCCTCTGGCAGGAATTGAACCCACGGCCCTGTGATTCCGGTGCAGTGCTCTGGTGCAGACTGCAATATAAACACACCCAATCAGTCATTTACAAGTATGAATGGATGTAATTTGTCAATATTAAAAGATAGAAAATGTTATTGAAATCGATATATTTTATTGTAATATTGTTGAAGGATCATTTTGCTTTCTTTATATAGCCAAACGGAAAACTATTTACTGGGAACATTTTGCATAAAACTATTATAAAACATATAAAGCGTAACGATAAGTTGGGATTTTGACACCATTTGATGTCTATTTTTGTTTGTATACTGTAGTGAAAATTTAAATATTTGGACCAAAAATATATAAGAACTAAAAAGTATAAACTGTAAAAACGGCCTCAAAATATATATAGTTTGATAAAACACAATGGCAAGTGCTACAAGTACAGCTGTTGTCACTTGAAACTTGACAACTTGTATTTTGTATCCAGACTGGAAAGTTTGCAAACTGCGCGACAGAGATCAGAATGTTCCGAAATTTTGTGTGCCCAATTTTCGAGTTTGCGCGCCCGGTACGAAAATTTACGTAGATATTTTTCCCTTCATATTAAACAAGTTGACATAGCCTTTAGCATGTGCATGCAAAATGTCCTGTTTGCTTGCACTTGCGGGCCGTGTATGGCCTTTGTGCGGCGACAGCGGTGCTACACCGTTAAAGAAGCAGGGAAGCTTACACCATGGCTACTTTGCGAACAGTATAATTTTGTATTCCAAAATGATCCACTTACCTCAAGTTTGAACTCATCTTCTGATCAAGCACTTCGATTACCAAATTAACACTACACATACCGTGACTGCTGCGACAAATGTTCATCAATCATTCACAGGGGCGCACATTCATATTTCACTTATTAAATGTCTATAATGAGCAACCAGGTGGTGGTTAAGGAGGTATTTCAGTTATTAAATATCTATAATCAGCACCCAGGTGGTGGTTAAGGAGGTATTTCAGTTATTAAATGTCTATAATTCAGCATCAAATTAAATTCAACTGTGGTATTCTTTTTAATACATTTTCTCAATACTTTTTAGTTTTATATTTATAGAAGTAGTAAAACATGTGTATCAAACTTTCTCGTGTGAGCTATGTCAGTATGGCTTTGACAATAAAATGACTATATGAGTGTCAATCTTGGTTTTTGAAAACAAGATGTGACAATTTATAATAAATTGTTTTAGACTTACTTGAAGCACTGTAAAATCAATATTTGGACTGGATTTTTTGTCCTATTTAATGGGGCAATCGACAAATCGTTTTGTCCCCAGGGTGGGGGATTTTTCACTATTTAGCATGCATGTCATTGCCCCATATTGGGGCATTGCTTAATATTTTTTTCCAATTGTCTAATCCACACCTATTGCCCGGCCTCCCGCCTGGGGGCATAACATTGGTAAGTGCATAACACGCCGGACGTGATTTGACAACGTTCGGCGTCTCGGCTCGTATATAAACCGTTCATTTTGCCCGCTCA
The DNA here is from genome assembly GCA_016169945.1 of Trachythela sp. YZ-2020. NCBI lineage: Eukaryota > Metazoa > Cnidaria > Anthozoa > Malacalcyonacea > Clavulariidae > Trachythela > Trachythela sp. YZ-2020. The sequence goes on along the minus strand of JADLSH010000393.1, from coordinate 4,286,407 downwards.
TAATTCATGTTTTTTAAATATTTTGTAGTATATTTTAAAGCATTTCCATGTTCAGTTTTTTCGTCTAAATATCCCATAGTCATCGAACGTAAAAAGGACTTTATAAAACTAAAAAATTGTGACTAAATGTCTGAAATATGAATCACCTATTGCGGCAAACCGGGGCTGTGCTGCCTGAGAAATATGAATCAGTATAACTATAAAAATAACAAATTTCCATAAAACGCAAACAAAAAATATCACTACTAACACTACATACACTCACCTCGCAAAATTGAACTCCCAAAGTCTCAAGATGTAAGTTCCACAGTAGAAATATTCACGTAATTCAACAGCAGCTTGTCACTTCGAAATACTGATGTTCGCCTTGAAAAGTCAAACCGAAAGAGCGCAATACGGCGAAAACTTTAAGATTGGCAAAAGAGCAAAGATCAGATTTCTCAATGGCGAATTTCTATTAGCTAAGCGCACCGAATCGGAAGTTAATTATCACTACATGCAGCACATGGCGCACCTTCGGCAATCCTAATGTTTATTGCTGTTCGTAGAGCTGACAGCGCATTCAAATTTGCATGTCTTTTTCGCTTTCGCCAAATTTTCTCGAGTCACATGTGCTTTCTTATGTGGACGTTCCCTGCAGTATTTAAACACGGAAAACGACAAATATGAAGAAATTAGGAACTAATACATCGATCAAGGTTTTGTAGCTACATATGACATCATGACATGTCATCGTAAGAAAAATTTCAGAAATGCCACCATTTTGTAGGCAGAATGGATGATGGACTCTAAGTTCCTTCGCGTTTGTCTTTTGAACGTTCCTTTTTTAATCTACGAATTGTTCATTTTGCTTTGAAATTTGAAAGGTTTAGAAAAACCCATTTTGCAATCAAAACTGTCTATCAGTTAATTTTGGAAAATGGTTAATGGATTACCTTTAATATGACTTTTATATATAGCTTAAGAATATAAAAAATCAGGAACGGAAAGTTTTAAAACATTTTTGACTGTACAAGAGCTTTAAGTTCGGAGATTAGAATGTCAAATCTCTTTTAGCAGTTCCTTTCTCAATCCTTTTACTTCCTCCTCGGTAGCATCCGATTTTGCGTCCCGTGCAAGTTTTAAAAGTTCTTTGCCAGGCTGGAGACTCGCAGCAGTGACGCGTTGATTCTTCAAATTCAATTTGCTTTGAAGCAATGAAACCAATGACATCGATTTCAAGGAATTTCTGTGGTCTGTCTTGACTAATTTGAGCTGACTGAACATCCGCTCCACAGCTGCATTGGAAACGGGTAGAGATGAAAGAATGGCAAAGAATTTGATTAAATTAGGATACTTCGGCTCACACATTGGCGTCTGGGCATCTCGCACAGCTAACCAGTATTCGTCCCAGGGAAGATTCGCATTTAATTTTTCGTCGAGGGCTTGTAGTCTCCATTCTAGGTCGAGCTTGCTGGTATCCAAAACTTCCTTAAGACAAGGCATTTTCTCACAGATTCTTGACAATGACCTGGGTTTAAGATTAGTGGCATTTTGTGGCTGAAGACATTCAACGAGGTCGTGGTATTCGGCATTCAAGTGGAATCTGCTCTTTATCTGGACAATACTCTCTATCAGAAAGTTTTTGCAGTCGATCAGAAATTTGTTGATGTCCTCATCATTGGCCTTATCTTTTAGTGACTGTATAGTTGTAGTTGCAGCTACTCCTACGTACGTCTGGTGTAATGGGACGTGTTGCTTGAGATCGGATGGATCAAGATCTTTTACCAGAGTTGTTTTCACAATGCCGAGCTCAATGAAGTCACTTGCAATGGATTTCACAAGTTCTTCAACCTCATGTTTCAAATTATGAAGCAGGGGTTGTTCACTTTGAAATAAGCGATTAAAGGCATTCAAACGTTCCAGTTGGTAACTAAGGAATTCCAGATAAGCTTGAGTGAAGTGGTTTTGCAGTGATGCCAAAATACGATCGTTGGTATGGGATGGGTCAGTATTTGCAGTGAGTATTTGCATTCTTGTAGAGATAACCATCGCGTCTGTGCAGGAGACAGAATCTTTAGTGGTTCCACACCAAAAAAGGCCTGGAATTCCTTATAGACATCCTGCCTTTTCCAAGGATGGCAAGCTGCTTTTTTGTACTTTAGTCGGTGGCTTCGTCAATGATAATGCTGAAAAACTTGCAGCATAGCAATGAAACCATTTCCTTTAAGTAGTTAAAGCCGAGGGCCCGGCGGACGATGTTGGTTGCCTTTTGTTTTCCCAACCTCACGTTTTTCAGCGCTGCGTCGTTCGGAAAAAGGGAGCGGAGGAATCGAACCATATCGTCTGTAAGAGATAATGTCAAGTTGTGCTGTGCGACGAATGCACATAATTTCACCTCCATGGATGTCGAAGCATCAGCAGTCGTAGCTTGGTTCATCATTTGGCGGATGGAGCTTGTTCTTGATTTTGAATTCAAATTTTCCTGATGTTTTTTACTAAGTTTGTGGCGCTTCACACCGGTTTTCGAACACGTAAGGAATTTCTCGCACAGGTTGCAGTAAGGTTTCATTTTTCTTCCACTTAACCTTTTGGTAAGCCAACCTTTAAATTCAGGAACTTCAAGCCAGTTATCCATAAATGGTTGATCTCGCGGTGTATGCTTTCGCTTTTTGGATGTCGATGGTGTTTCATCATGGCTTTCTTCATCATCAGACTCACTCTCCGAAACCAAATCTTCACAATCCATATAAAAAATTATTTAAAACAATAAGTCTTTATAATCTATGATTTCTTGCAAAATTTCTTTTAAGAAAACACATCAACATTACTAATAATTTGCATTGCAATAATGCAACTGCAGTAATACAGTAATTTAATTACCGTTGTAACATTTTCCCCGTGTAATTGTAAAATTCCCCTTCAAAAATCACGTGCTTATAAAATGTAAATGAGATATATACACGTGATTCTTGAGAATTTCAAAACATTGCTAACCTATAAATGAACAAATGACATATTCGAATATGAAAGCAACCTGAAGCTAAGAGTATTAATATTATGCGGCTGCCTGTCTGGTTACTCTGCTTCCACAAATCGAATTGAGACATATTTTACACTTTATTTCCAAAATTTAACTAATTTTAAAATATTTTTGTATTTTCCTTCAACTTTCCTTTATTTTTCTAGAATTTCCTTTTTATTTCCTTCATTTTGCCAAAAAATCCTTTCAAAAGGAAATTTCCTTCAAAATGGAAGCATTGAAGAAGATAATAACTATCAGCAATATTTCAATTATGTGATGGAAAATTCTCAAATGCAGTTTCTGGCAAATTGGCAAGATGCACTTAGGCTATTCTTTCTCAGAAATCATGCAAGAAATCAACAGTGACTAAGACTGGCCAGAGACAAAGTGACAAACTGAAGGATTTCCTTTAATACTGAAGGATTTCCCTGAGTTTTGTAAATACCAATTAAATTATACTGGCAAGTTTTACATTGCCATTAACAAGTTCAATTTTTACTGCACGCAAATTGTTATATCACCGAAATTACTTTTTAAATCACGCACACCAAAATTTGACTCAAATCTCAAAATGTCTTTAATCGCCTTTTATATGAAACTGATTCCCATCCTAGGTTCCTCCTGTAACGAGCAGAGAAAGCACGACACGCAACGTTGTCAAGATCCAACTTAACTTTATTTTCTTTTGCATCCCATATTTATAATCTAGTGAGCTATAATTACATTATCACATTATCACGGATGCAGCTTGCAAAATGAAGCATACGCCGCGAATTATGGTTGACTTCCTTATTTACACGTTGACACATTCTTATCCGTTACACTATCCTCCTCCTTTATGAACATAAAGTCCCGAGGACATGTTTCTAATTAAATCCGTATCTCATTGGTTGATTAATATGCTGTCTAAGTCTGGCAGGCCGAGCACGAGCAATACCGTCAATACCATCTTGTGGAGGTGTAACATCAACCACCTTGAACTCACCTACTTCCCTACTAGGGCAAACCGGTTCGCCCTCTTGAAAAGGAATATAACTGTGTTTTAACTGGTCGTGATGAACAACCATTTCCTTCCCTACCTTAGAAACATTTATATAGTCGACCCCAACTCGTTTTAGAATTCTGTACGTTCCCACCCATCTATTGCCTAACTTCCAGCCTTTTGGTCTTTTCAACATGACTGTTTCACCCGATTTGAAAGGCAGCCAAGTGTTTGTCGATTGATTGAGCCTTGCCTGCTTTGCGGATGCTTTTGACAAATGTTCCTCTGCTATGCGTCTTACATCGTGAAATGCCGACCTAACTGAAACTAAGTATTCACTCTGTGTGGAAGGATTTGTTAGAGGCATTCCTAATTCCAATTCAACTGGCAACCGAGGTAATTGACCAAAAACTACTTAATAGGGTGAAATGCCTAAAGCGTCATGTCTACTGGTATTATAAGCAAACGTGACTGAATGCAGCCACAAGTCCCAATCATCTCTTCTATTTGACGCAAAAGCCGAAAGCATAGCCTGAATAGTTCGATTTTGCCGCTCTGTCTGTCCGTCACACTGAGGATGGTAGCTTGTAGTGCGCGTTTTCGTGATGTAGGACTGCTAGAGGGCCAAACCGAAAAAAAATGGCGCGATCTCCACCAATATTCCGTCCATCCTTTAACAGTTTAAATGACGCGGTTATCTACAATCTCGCGCAACGTGTCCCGGTTTTCCACAGTTAAAACAAGTGATAGTCCGCCGTTGAGCAAAACCTCGCTGTCATGTACAATCCCGAGCAAAATGACCTGGTAAACCACACATATAACAGGATCCAGCTGGCGAGGGTCGAAGTGAAGTACGTGTAGAATTGTCTGTACGTTTCAGGCGGTTCTCGAGTGCTTGCTGTTTCTCCGCGATGCCAGCAGCCATGGTAATAAGCTCTTTCAACTGCGGGTCTGCTGGAGAGGAAGAGTGAGCAAGACCCCCAAGAGCACAAAATCGTTGAGTGAACTCGATCATTTCGTCCAGTGTAGGAATAGGGTTATGCTCCAGCATCTTCAGCTTCAGCGATGGTGGTAGACCTCTTGAGAATTGCCGCGTCAACAACGCAGTTTTTGTGTCCGCCAAAAGAGTCGGGTCAGCTTTTGAGAGAATATTCTCCAACTCCCATTTATACACTGACGGATCTTCTTCAGGCCTTTAACAAAATAATTAAAAAGTCACTTCTAACTGTATTGGAGGTGGAGGATGATTATGTTGATACACCTACGACAATCAAATTAATGACCAAACAATTGGCATCCATAAAAATATAATCACTCATGTTTATGTATGGTTATGTAATTAACATGTAATTATTCTAGTGCGAAGCTTAAGTCTCGCAATATTCAGAAATATGGTATGTAATATTCTAGTGCATGGCATGCTTCGTAAGAAACTTGCATGTTGTGCACTGGAAATATGATTTATATTCATCTTTCGACTATATTTTACAACTTCATAAAATTATTTTTTATACTATCCATCTCGATTAGCATTTGCTATTTGCGGATTAAGTGTATATCTATTGTATTTTCGTGAAAACTAATTAATAAATTGATTGATTGATTGTTACATTTCAAATTTTTCAATAAACAAATAAAGAGGAATTGTGGCGTCAGCAGTAATTTTCATATATTTACTGTACCGCTAAGTGAAACTTCGCACATAAAATAGCCAAAAATGCTGCAAGAACAAGGATTAAATATAACATTTTACCATTCTACATATTCATAGTCATTATGAGAAGTATGTTGTTCACAGGCAAACCTGTTCTTAACAGGCAAACAGGTCTTGCAGACCTGTTAAAGTGATCGTGTGATCCAACAGTAGAATCGTGATCGTGTGATCTAACAATAAAATCTTGAATTAAACTAACAATTCGATAAAACAGAACTAGAACCGATTCTACTTTAGCCAGGGTAAACTTAGGCTCCAGTTACACGACGCCAGATTACTTTAAATATTTAATTGTCTGGTCCGATCCAATACAAAATTATCCTGTTTACACTTTTGTTTCTCTGGTGCGTTGACGCAAACGATGAAATTTGTTGGAATAATTGATTGTAACTTATTATAAAACTCTCCAGGTAAACTTTACTTCAAGTCAACAAAAGGCTTTGTATTGAACTACTTCGTGTACTGATGTTCTAAAATCGAACTAAGGAAAACTAAGTTGATATTTGTAGAACGTTGCGTGGTGCCAGCAGTTGAAACTTCACAGAATTGACAGAACAGTAAAAGGATATTATGCTAGCTGGCCTTGCAAAGTCAAGTAAGTAAGTACAATTATTATATGACTATGATGTAATTTTTCCTTATATGGTCAAAGGACGTCAAAAGAAAGGAACAAATACCATGCTTGTATTGCATCTTCAAAATCCGTATTTTCTCTTTTCTATACCAGACAGTTAACCGGTTTTTGAGTTCTGTGACTAGTCATATAATAAATATCCCATGGAATGATTTGACATATAATACGGCTGGGTATTTTACTTGTTTCTTGCATTTTACGTGCGAAACTCGTAAAATACCCGACCGTATATGTCAAACCATTCAATAAGATATATAAATTGATCTGATGCACATGTAATTTGGTATCGTGTAACTGGATTCTTAATAAATTGTCCTTTGCACAACATCAACCCTGGTCCCTGGTGATATGTCAATGTCAACAAAGTAAATACACTAAATTATTTCATGATTTGGCAACTGCCTGTCCCTTGCAAAATGCGGTGACAAAAATTTCTTCAAATTCTTCTTTTGTCCTCATGTGAGCAACAGGAAGAGTCAGGTCTCTACCACAGGCCCCTACCAAAGGGTAACACACTGTGTGATTAGGATTTCGCTGGAGACATTCGTGATCAAAATGAAGAGTGATCGTTGGCTTTGCTCCATATGTTTGATTATGCTTTTGCCCAGTCAGCCATCCCATGATTCCAGCCACCGAGAGATCAGCTGTTTCCATAATTTCTTCAGTTTCAGCACTATCAGTTGCACATGCTTCGACTATTTCATCATCATCTTTCCAGGCCACAAAAGCAGACATACCAGTGATCTTTTCATGTTCAAAGGAAATGAGTAGGTCTTGCATGTGATCCATGAGCGATTCCTCAATTGAGCGGTACCATGGTTTTAAAAGGCCAATGAGATAGTTGCCATCAGGTACTGTTTCTGCATGAAATTCTTGGAGAAAAAGTTCTTGCAGATAATAACAGTTGCCTGCTTAATGGTGCTTTTCGTCGTGTGGCAATTTTAAATTGCTTATCAGCATCAACTTTAGATGCTGCAATTTTGTAGATATCATATGTGCATTTCACATTCACTGCAGACAAGTCGTCATCACACAACTGGTCTTGAATCATTTGAGCAATCTGTTTGTCCTCTTCAATCTGATGCATTACTTCCATAGAGACGTCCGGGTTCACATCTTGCTCAGTATCCTGCGCGTGGTCTAATTCTTCCCAGATCTCTTGTGTGACAGCTTCGTCATTAGCTTCACCATCGTCACCCTTGCTTGGATTTTCAGACATTTCAAGATCAGAGCTTGTACACAGGTACATTGTTATCCATTTGAAGTCTTTGGCAAGTTCCATTTTATACTCTTCAAGGTCAAAAAATTGTTTGAACGATCCTGGCAAACACTGAGCATGACTCCCGTCGTCATAGACTAAGGCATAACTATCTTCCAAACTAAACTTTCGGTCAAATGCAGTCCACTTTTCCACTGCTCTCTCCAAAATCAAAGCATACGTAGCATTTCGTGGCACTGAAACTTCCCCCAAATTGTTTTTGAAGTCACCAAACTGCTTTTGTCTAATGTTAATAGTAACATCAGGATTCTTGCTTTTGGCTTTCTTTTTTTTCGTTGTTTCAAACCCAAATGTACAATTTATCTTGCTTGTTTTGTCTTTTACGAAGTCATCAAATGACATTATCTTCTTGGTTGTGCCAAATCCACCCTGTGGTCTGCCAAATGAGTAGCTGCTGCTACTATTGCTGCTGGTACTGCTGCTGGCATTGCTGCTGGCACTGCTACTGGTACTGCTGCTGGGAGTGTGAGCAGCTCTAGTAGTCCACCTCGGATGACCAACTTCTGTCTGATCAGTCTTGCACTTCCAGCAGTAATGAGATTCTAGTCGAATTAATGCGGAACATTTTCCACAAAATCTGAAATGTATAAATATGTTCATACCTAAATAGTACAGTGAGACTTTTATTTTGGCTGTAGCGTATTGCATTGTGGTGGATATGTTAGCTACAACCACAATTCAGTGCACGGAACAAACACTAGAGTATATAAAAGACCGAGCTTGTGTGTCAATATTCTTTCCTTTGGACTGTTGAACAAGTATGTGCTGTTGTGCATAGTTTTCTGACTTATGTATCTGCACATAATATTATTGAATGGCCTCCATTCAATTTATGTTTTAATTGAGCTTTATTTGTGTGGATTTCTACTATATACAGTTAAGCCTAGCCAGGCTTTATCAGTTTTTAAGCACGCATATTAGCTTAGCGGGCATGCTATATTTGCAGCGCTATTGCTTATTGGTGACGTCACGTTGCCGGTTGCCTCCTAAAAGCCTAGTAAAATTCACAATTTACATAAAACCTCCCCAAAATTGCATCACTTCGATGAGGCCAAAATCTGGATCTCGACGCTAAAGTAAAAGCAATTTTTACTCAGCACAGGTATAATCGACGATAACAACTTTTATATACTAGAAATGCATGCATGCAGCAAACCCCTCGCTCTTCCTTTTAAATAATGATATTTATTTAATATTGTATGCCTTACAATTGATGCAATTGCAACAGATTTACAGTATATCAAAAGAGCTGATTACAACTAAGGATTTTTTCTGTCCAGTTGACTGAATTGACTCATGCTGACATCCATTTTAGAATTTTTATACTATTGTTTCCAGTAAACCGTGAACAGGTAAACCCCGCCCTTACATCCACCATCACATGTCGATCCACATGCGCTCTCGTTTCACCGCTATTGGATGATTCATTCATTATACTAAAGCATAATGTGTTCATTGACTGCGCACAAAACTCCACTATTTTTAATTTACTATTTTGTACGAAATTATATCAGATTATATTATTTTCGTGTTACCATGGTAACCATTATGTCTCCAATTATGAAATACTGTACTTCATGTTAAAACAATGTTTTAGAATAATTGTAGTATATAATCAGTAGCATTGCCAGATCTTGGGAAGTGGGTGGGACACCCCCCACACACACACACATTTTAAACCAGATTTGGAAAAATAGAGGTTTCAATAAGTGTTAATATTGAATGGTTCCTCAATACATTTTTCCAAAAACATTGCATACCTTGGTAGCCAAAGGTTCAATGTCCAAAGGTCAGGGGGACATTCGTTTAAACAAACATTTTACCTGCAGAAATCTATTTATAGACCAAATACTGACCAGCTAGGACTTATGCACCTATCATTGTTAAGGGACTACTCATGGGATATTGACAGATCTGTATGTCCCGAGACAGGGAACTTTGACTTCTTGTAGGGGACAGTTTTCGACGAGATCACGGGTGTGCAAGACATGAATTTAGGTGTGCAAGTGTGCAAACCAGCCTAAACTTTGGCCAAGTGTGCACTTAAGTTGGTGTTAATGTTTAATTCTACCAATAATGCGCAACAAATACAAGCTGTGTGGGCATAAATATAGTTGATCAAGTGTGCAAAGTCATGCATTGGACAAAAAAATTCTCGAGTGTGCACTTGCCATACTCTGCAGTCTGGGGAACAGGTGGAGCTGTATAATTTATAAAAACACAATTACGTACAACAACAACAAGTGAACAACAGCAACAACACTCGACAAAATCAGCAACATTGACAACATTTACAACAAAAAGTTGTTATTTCTTTGCATAAAATAACAAATGAAATTCACGAATGAGTGAACACTGAACACGGAATAAAAGTCCCAAAAGTGAGTCGGCTTAATACGATTGCCCACAAGTGTCACGGCAAAAATAAATAGCCACGGTCAGACTAAATAAACTCACAGCAAAATAAAATAAACTCACAGCAAAATAAAATTAACTCACAGCAAAATGAACTCAACTCACAGTGAAATAAAATAAAATCACGGCAAAATAAGATATAGATCCTCACGGCAAAATAAGATATAGATCCTCACGGCAAAATAAAATAAACTCACAGCAAAACAAACTAAACTCACGGCAAAACAAAATAAACTCACGGCAAAACAAAATAAACTCACGGCAAAACAAAATAAACTCACGGCAAAACAAAATAAACTATAAACTCACGGCAAAATGAATTACTGGATTCCCGGCAAATAGTACCCACCACCGGCCATGATAGTCAACCTCTGAACCTCGTGTTTGTGTTCAGACTTCAGAGTCAAGAGAGAATTTGGAAAAATGTTTTGTCATTGTTGTGGGTCCTCAGTAAACCAAGGACAAATTTTGTTCGAAATGTGGAAATGGTGAGTAATGTATAAATGTATATTATTGAAAACAAATGACAAAATAAATATATGTTTCTAATACAAGAAATATTAACATTTTGACTGATTCCGAATGTTTGTTCATATTTTCAATCACTTGTCTGGGACAACAAAGTGTCTGTCTGACTGTCTCTATTCTACTGAGTCTGTCATTGTCTCATTGACTAACTGGTGAGACTTTAATACTTTATGTTAACTTGTCAACTACTTAACTGAGTAAACTTTGAGTATACCCAATTATCAGAAACTAACTAGAAATACATGCATGCAGCAACAACCCCTTGCTCTTCTTAACAACTATAGTTTCAAAACATTGTTTCAAGATCAAGTATTTAATAAGTGGAAAAAATGGCAAAAAATAATTAAGGAGAATAATAGCTTTAAGGTGGCTCCCTACAGTTGGGCCTACTTTCCCAACATCTCTACAATAAAGGTCTATTCATGCAAATAGCACATTATTAGCCTGCGTGGCCGGCCCTAGTTGGAGGGGAAAAGCAGAACAGGGAAAGAGGGCCTGCAAGAAAACCCAGCTTTCATGACTAAACGCCCTAGTAAAGGCTCATTAAAATTGACCAATACAAATGCAGCTGGACTATAGGGGAAACCCCAAACTGAAGGAAATGTATTCGCTTGTGCATAAACATGTCAATCAAGATAATAAATGTAATAATATATTCCTGTGTGCGTAAACATGTCAATTAATTCTTGGTGTTGACCAATCAAATTCTACGTTCAAAAATTGAACGGCGTTTAGTCATGAAAGCTGGGCTTTCTTGCAGGCCCTCTTTCCCTGTTCTTCTTTTACCCTCCAATGAGGGCCGGCCACGCAGGCTAGCGCATTATTTTCTACTCGGCAGCAATATTCAACAGCTATGGAATATTTAGAACTCGATTTTGACAATTATCTGCACAAAATTGTCTGTATCTTAAGAACGAATCTGGTGACCTATCTTTTTTATTGCATATATCAATAGAGCATGATGCTCATGATGCTCTGCAACTATTGTGAGAGTTTAAAAAATCTCTGTACTGTGCGATTCTTTTAAAAGCCAAAATTTTATTGCGAGATTTCCACAGTACAGATTTAAAAAAAAATTGAAATATATAAAATTTACCAAAATTTGAAGATAGGATACCGATGAAACTAAAGAGTAAAACGCATATAAAGGCAGCCTCGTACCCAGGCTCGAAAGAGAGAAAAAATAAATAGAGATCAGTTGTTGAGCGAGCGCGCGGGGGTGCTTGGGGAGGACGCGAAGAAAATCGAGCCTGGCAGAAATTGATGTTAACATGGCCGACTTGAATATTTCATGGCGAATGTAAATGAGAAAATTTGTGAAATGTTGCAAGAAATTGAAAGACCTGTCCACAAAGCAGTTATTTTGGGAAAGACCTTGTGTCCTAGAGAAGGTTGCATTGATACAAGATAATTATTTTATGAAAGCGGCATTGATTGTCATTATCGTGTTAGACACAAGAGCGAATTTTCAAGTTCTGAGCGGCACGAATCAATACAATCCTTTATATAGCAGAGGAAATAAACCTTGCGATGTTGAGCTTGTATGTGATGGTTCACAAGCAAAATTTCACTGCTGGTATATAAACAAAAATGATGGGACTGAAGTATCCTTTCAGACAGAATGTTTAATACTTTATCAAGCGGGTAAGTTATTTAGTATATGATTTATTGATTTTGACAACTTTCATGGCCATTTTGTGCCAGCACAGTGGCTGGCCTTGTTCTGGCACAAATGGCCAGTCCAAACTCCAAGACAGTCTGTTTTCTGACAGAACAGACACTGTCAGTGTCTGGATACTGTATTTGACGAAACACTTGCTCATGTTGTATTGTATTATATTGTTTTGATAATTTTATTTTATAAGCCAGAGGCAACAGTTTATTAGTAACATGTCCAGTGACTGCAAGAGGGAGACTGTGTGGTTTGTTAATCACTTCATACAGTTTAAAATATTAAACAATAAATGTCTGGCTTTAATAAAATAATTTTCCTATTTTACAACATATTTACAGGCTTTTGTGCACAGTATATTCTGGAATATATTTAATTCGAATTAGTTGTATTGAATACAGGTTGCAATTGATTGTTAATATTACAGATCTTGTGACAAAATGTGTTGACTGTCTGAGTACTAGTGGGCATTGGTGAGAGGGATATGATCTTAATAATATGTAACTAATATTTGTGTTTATCTTCAGGATCCTAGATCAAATATGGTTACTCTGTCTGGTGCTGTTATAACATTACAAGAGCCAACAAGTGAGGGAGCATGTGTTCAGCTTTCTGGAGACCCTTTTTTGGACATTCTTCAAAATATGTTTCATCATGACACCTTGAGTGTAACAATGACAATAAAGATACATTAACCGTTATTCCAACAGGAAGAGGTAAATCTGTTTGCTACTGGATTCCGGGTCTGGCAACTACAGGAGTCACAGTTGTAATAACACCATTATTGGCACTTCTAAATGACCAAGTTTCTAAATTGAGGAACTATGGAATTAATGTATGCTATGTCACTTAATTATGTCGGCTGAGGAGAGAGACATTACCTTTAATGAACTGACATGTGCATGGGGGCACAGTTGAAGGATTGACATAATTAATAAATACATCTGACAAAATATCTTTGAACTGTCAAACAGACATGTAATATATTGTATTCTTGACTTGCAATCGGCCATGTTGGTTCCCGTTTCAACAAAAGAATCTCATAATCTTCTATAGAATGGCAGCAATGTTGGTCCCAAATTCAATTGTCTTCAAAATTATAAAGCATATAAATTATATGAAAGTAGAAATATAGATAATAATTTATTAATTTACCATCTTGAACATCAAGTTTTTGAAATGATGCATTAAATTCATCATCTGAATTCACTGATTCTGTTAAAAGAAAGTTTTTTTAGCAAAGTAAGTCATAAATTAATAAGCACCATTCATTTAATAATCAAGGTTTATATACTATATAGCAAATGGACAGACTACATTTTATGAGTATTAAAATACGTCAATACAGAGTAAAATATAAATAAGGATAAGTCTTTATTAATGGACAGTTATAGATATCCACTTCATAGATATATTGTGTGGCGCCGTGGCGGTAGGCAGAGAAAATTAAGCAGCAAAGACATGCAGCAATAGCTTGTTGACATGTTGTATTTCTAGAGTCTCGCCTAAAATATAAAGTAAAAAAATTACCTTCAGATGATAGTTCTTGGTCCATATCATCCATGGATGGATAAAGAATGAGTAAATAAACGAGGAAAATGCTTAAACGCATAAAAAACGGGTTGATTTACGGGGATATATTCGACTCTTCACTTATCGACATATATTCATCAGATATCGGACATTTTCTGCCAGGCGCTACTAATTCCCGTCGCGTCCTCCCCTAACTCGTCGCTCAGCATAACCACTGATCTATATAAGACACTGGAGTAGTGCTTTTTTTTCTCTCTTTTGCGCCTGGGTACGAGGCTGATATAAAGGTAAAAAATCGGGTCAACAGCTTCACGGAATTTGACAATTTTCAGAGTAATTTGTCCCTCGCACATTTCTATATACATGATAGCGCAAGCCAGGTTCCTAACTTATTTATATTATAAATACAGTCTCTGGAATAATTAAGAATACTTTTAGTGGAAACTGGTTTGCCAGAAAGATGTGCCATCTTTGGTTGGCAGGTTATGAAGATGTTCCATCTTTTCTTACTAGTGGAAGCTAAACAGGAGTCTTATATTATTCTTACATGACAGCGCAAGCAAAATAGATAAACACAATAGGCATATTTTGAATAATAATAAAAATACTTTTAGTGGAAACTCTTGTGCCAGAAAGATGTGCCATTTTTACTGGCAGGTTATGAAGATGCCCCATCTTTTCTTAACCAGTGGAAGCTAAAAAGGAATCTTATATTATTCTTTCATGACAGCGCAACGCAAAATAGCTAGAACACAGGCTTTTGCCATATATTTACTTGTGCAACTCTTTGCACGTAACTACCGGAAATCATCAGAGCAAGTGCCTTTTACCTCTCTCGCTGAGGACATTACTCATCACAAGTCGCTCATGTGAAAAGAGTAAGTAAACGCTCTGCCGAAAGTCGGGTTTTCTCCGGGCACTCCGGTTTCCTCCCACAGCGAAAGTTGACTGGGTGGGTTAGGATATACAGATTAGGAAAGATAGGCTAAGTACATAATATAGGTAAGCAAGATACTTGATGTAATTGGTCACTGAAAAGCCCCAATGGGGAGTGAGCTGAATAATGTGTATGTATGTGTGTGTGTCTGTCTGTCTGTCTGTCTGTCTGTCTGTGTCTGTCTGTCTGTGTCTGTCTGTCTGTCTGTCTGTCTGTCTGTCTGTCTGTCTGTCTGTCTGTCTGTCTGTCTGTCTGTCTGTCTGTCTGTCTGTCTGTCTGTCTGTCTGTCTGTCTGTCTGTCTGTCTGTCTGTCTGTCTGTCTGTCTGTCTGTCTGTCTGTCTGTCTGTCTGTCTGTCTGTCTGTCTGTCTGTCTGTCTGTCTGTCTGTCTGTCTGTCTGTCTGTCTGTCTGTCTGTCTGTCTGTCTGTCTGTCTGTCCGTCCGTCTGTCTGTCCGTCTGTCTGTCCGTCCGTACTGTGAGCCCTGCGAGCAAGACGTGTTTTAGTTTGCTCCGCAAAATCTATTATATTTATATACTAACAAATTTGAAAATCACTAAGTTCAGTTCATTATATTCAAACATGAACAAATATCTTGATTATGACAAAGAAAGCGATTGTTTTACATGGGGAGGAACACCGAAAGAGTTAGTAAACTTCGTAAATTCAGTTATTGAAATTGATAAAGCGAGCGACATTGGCGAACTTAAAGAAGACAAGAAACATAACGCTGTAAGCTACAAATTGAAAGATTTCTCGATAAGATTTTACATCACAACTGGTAATCTTATGTTATTTGGACCGAAACAATCCTTATTGCTGGAGAAGCTGCATAAAATAAATGAACTAAACAAGAAAACAAATCAACAACCGCACCCTTCTTCCCCGATCTCGAAGTGTAGTGGCAGCGAACATGAAGGAAGCCTAGTTGATCACGAAGTTTTACCACCTACAGATAACAACGAATCTTTGTTGCTCATTCCTGAACCTTCTGACGAACCACCAATGGAAAATTCAATTCCAACAATCGATATCTGCAACGATAGCATTGAGATCAATCCCGAGAGTGACTACAGCACCATATTGACAGAATGGGCATTCGTAAAAGCCGAAGTGCATGATATTAAAGACAAATGCTTCTCACAAGCTACAAATAGCAAAGTACAAGATATTGACTCTCTTGAAAAACTTAGTAATGACTTGCTATTTTGCCGCAAGGAAAACAAAGAGTTCAAAACGAAAATGAATACGTGAAACGGTTTGAGGAAGAGAAAGCAAGTCTAGTGACTTAATTATAAAAGATAAAAGCACCTTAGTTGCTGAAGCACCCAATGCTGACACTAGTGAGACTGGTGGCAAAAATAACGACAAAGACAATAACTCTACCAAGTCAAAAAATTCAAAAAAGAATAAACGCAAAAGTAATAATATTAAAAAGAAGCAAAATCTTACAGAAAAACCAAACCAACAGGTCGAGCTTCCAAGTATAGATAAACATGGCACAAACAATATTCTCGCGGATATGAGCAACGAAGCGACTAATCAGAATCAACAACCTAGTGCTGGTACAAGCGACAAGCGGAAGACCACTGTTATTATTGGTGACTCGATGGTTTCAAGAATCCAAGGCTGGAAAATGACAGATAAGTCAAACAAAATTACTGTTAGATCTTTTCCAGGAGCGACCACTGACGACATGTCAGATTACGTTAAGCCCTCACTAAAATATAAGCCTGATAACATTATTCTACATGTAGGAACCAATAATTTAAGATCAAACAGTCCTGTTCAAATAGTCGAAAAAATTGTAAAGCTATGTGAAACTATTGAGTCTGAATCGCCCATGACCAAAGTGGCGGTCTCGCTATTAATTACCCGTCAAGATTCCCTTGAACTTGAAAATAAGCGTCTTGAAGTCAACAAAATTATTTGCAGCTTCATCAAAACAAGGGATTGGAAGCTGATTACTCATTCAAATATAGATGCTAACTGCCTGAATGGGCGCAAAATTCATTTGAATTCGCACAGAACAATTTTAATGGCCAAAAACTTTAAAAATTATATCGTAAATTAGCATTCTGAAGGAAGTAATGATGCATGTCCCCTCGATCCGAGTTTACAAATCCCTAACATAAGAGGTTTTAGGATGGTCTCGCTAAATATAGGAAGTCTACCTCGACATATAGACAAACTCCGTTTCTGGTTAACTGATCAAAGTATAGATATTATAGCCCTTAATGAAACAAGGCTAGATAAAACCATCACTGATGGTGAAATAACTATAGAAAATTATAGTGTAATCAGAAAAGACCAGAATCGAAACGGTGGAGGTGTTTGTGTGTATGTTAGGAACCAAATAAATTATAAAGTTCGACGGGATCTCATATTTGAATCAATGGAGTCAGTTGTAGCATAGGCAGCCCAAAAATGCGTGTTTTTTTACTTTAAATAAATGAATTGTATGCATAATATCCATTTATAGCTTGCGGCATTGATAATTTATCGCGCGATAATTGGTCGGTCCCGCGTGACGTTCGTGCAGTCTAATCAGTTTAATATATTCCTAAGGTAGGCAACTCCCGTGAGCAAAATATAAACAAATCTCTGGCCGTTAAAGCAACCACTTTAAAAACTTACAAATTTCTAATAAACAAATAGCAAAATAAAACCAACACTACAGAATATTGAAGACGGATAATTTTACTACATTCTTACAAATTTTCCCCTTTTAAATCCTTTCCGAAGCATGTGAAAAAAGCGAGAGTTTTGGGGCTTTTTTGGGCTTCGGGGATTTTTTCTTGAAAACCCATCCTGTCGTCACCCAGCCTTCATCTTTTTTCGTCGTCTTTTTTAATTTTCAAGTCATCGCAGATTGGCTAAAATTTTAGCAAAAATGATGTCATTTTGTCTTGTAAAGAGGAGAAACCGGGGGGGTAAAGCATTGGTTTTGCGGATTTTGCAAATTATTCAATTCAAAGACAAGGAAAAACATTTTGCAAAAACTGACATATACGCCGTGTCTATTTTTTCCGTATTTTGCAAGTTGTTCCTAGTCAGTACACTTCAAGTCTTCAAAACGTAATTTAAAAGGTAAGTGGATAAATATACTATTTGTTTTATCTTGTTAGCGTGCTTTTTTCCCTTTCACGACACATTTTATACCTTGAATAATTCAAAAACTATGTTACGGCGTACGTGAATTGGTCAAAGCATATCAATTGCATATCTCGTCGCGGAATTGATAGATTGACTAAAGGGGTCGTCCAAGTTAGTGGTTGTTGATGCTAGAAACGATTCCATGTCAAAGGTTGAAGGCGGAGCTACTAAATGCGATGGTGGTAGTAAACACAACAAAGTATCCTCGAGTTTAACCGTAACTGCTTCATCTGATTGACAATAACTTTCACTTTGTATAGCAGCATCGAGGTCGGGGTTTTCGTCGTCATGAAGAACTTCGTCTATTTCCCGCTCGGGCTGAAAGGTTGATGTATCTATCCTCTTTAAAGAAGCTGTCGTCCAAAGGATGGTTTCTACAACATGAAAGTGTTTCATTGGGATCTACGCAAGATGTTACCATATTCGCTAACTCAGCCGGTGGTAGCATATGCTATTAATGAAGGGCTTGCAATTGCTAATTTCCTTTGCAAATAGCAATCCAATGGCGGAATATGAGACATTTTTAATACAACAACTAAGCGTAAAGATTATAAAAATATATAAGAAACAATTTATATGTAAATTGCCTCTGTATTGATGAATTTCGCAAAGCGCAAAAGTTGATTCCCACAGAAAGTGTGTATTTACCAAGCCAAATCTCAAATTTAACGCGTATTTGGCTATTTTGACTGAGTATTTGCGCCTTAATTTCTGCATCCACGATCAAATAAACATTACAGCGGTAAACACTATGGAAACCATATAACAACAGTTCTAAAATGGCGACATGAACGAAGACAAGAAGCAACGTATTGCTTCGATTTTCATGTCGTGTTCAGTGTTTATGTCGGCGCTTGGCCGATCGAATTACAACTACTCGGCAGCACTTAAATCGTACTTTTTTATGGCGTTTGGGAACCTACTTAAAGACGTAGATACGTTCTAAAAAGCTTCGCAAAACAAATAATGAATATTGTCGAGTGTATTCAGACGTGCACATCACAGCTAAACCAACTGATTATTGCCAAAATAAAGGCTTACTTTGGCCAATTATTGGGATTTAACACTAATTAACAGACACTTGTATGGGGAATAAGAGGTAAAAATCTATCGAGCTAGGGAACTCATTTAGCCCTATCGATATGTCACGAAATTTGTTCTAGTTAATATTTGTGTTATATACTGACGTTTTAGACGTGCACACATGAGAATTTCTAAGGGTATGAAACAAAAAATGTGAAACATCATTTTTCCTCTATTAGTTCTATACAGAGCCGCCATTTTGAATTAATTTATTTTGCGCTCTGCACGCATGCTTTTCCGCCATACTGTATTGGATTTCTAGCCATGGTAATTGAGCATAATCTGGCATCCAGGTTTCAACGATACTGTTTTAGGCACCGTTTTCTCCAAGCAGTGTGTATTTCCATGGTCGATACTCTCTACCGTGTCCAATCGTCCAGGGAGAGTTGCCAGCACATTTCCATTGTGAATTTCTACGTGAAGTTTTTTAAAGTAGATATGCGTTGGGACTGTTCCAGTTTCCTCTTGAATGCACTCCCGCTCCAGACTGTGGGCGTATTCTTCTGCTTCCTCGCTGCACTCGCCATTTCGCAATAAATCCAAAAAATTCTTCAAACGACTCTCTGATTCTCCCTGTCGTAAAACTTTTGTTAGCTCAATCCGATGTGGAAATACTTCACCAAAGAGCTCAGACGAATAGATGGACTTTCCTTCGTCAAAGGGACTAGGTATCGGCTTCAGCTGCCAAAAGTCACCAACAAGAATTACTTGAATTCCCCCGAATGCAAAGCTATTTTGGGCTACCATGTGATGTATTCTGTTGACAAGTTCCAAAATTCGGGTACTTGACATAGATACTTCGTCCCAAATTAACACTGTTGTGTCAGCAACTTGTTTTACTGTAATATTCTGCCCCAGAGAACGTTCGATCAGTAGTTGAGAAGGCAGCTCAGCAACCCTTAATCCATATTGCGAATGGACTGTCTTCGCTGTTCCTCCATAGCTCTTGCAGGCTATACCAGTTGAGCAAATGATCTGGACGTTCTCACCTTGAGCTGTCAGTGCTTCCTTTATTGTTAGGACAGTTGTAGACTTTCCAACACCGGCTCTTCCAAAAATACAAATATTATGCCCTTGTTTTGCCAAGTTCACCATCTTCTGTTGTTCTGGAGTCAGATGTAAAAGGCGTTCCATAATGCGAACTAACCAATCCTAGGGATGGTACCTATAAAATCACAAGGTAATTAACGTATCTTCAGAAACAAAAAATTGTTACACAGAAAACCAACCATTAATTGGTCATTTATATGTTCGCAAGTACTCTCACTTGATACAACTGGTATATGTATGATTTATATTACAGTACATCTTTTGGAGAGAAATATATAGAATGAGGCGACCTACCAAAACAAATGAGTTGCATTACTCTCAAGAGCGTCCATCAGGAATACCAGGACAAAACCAGGACACGGTTTCTAAAAATTAGAATGTCACATTGGTGTTAATTGGTGAGGGGGTTTTCCCATTTTTTATTGCCAGAATAATTCAAAGTTGCTCATTACGTCACACATGCGTGGTCACGTGAAATTCCTGTCAAACCTGTTTTTAGTTCGACACTTCGACAAGCATGGACACTGGACAGTTTGAACCGAAAAGCTCTGAAAGAAAGGTGTTTTTTTTTTACTTTTTAACACGTTTTTTCATCAGTTTTTGGCATTGGAAGCCCTGTTTTCTGGTAAGAAGTTTTTTTTAAAGGTAGCAGAAGACACATTTTAAAGTAGAACATGTTTGTTTTTAACATTTCAATAGGTGAAAAAAAATCTTTCGAATCTCATGACTTGTTGTCTTTTTGAATCGTTTTATATAGTCAATAGTGAAAATTTTAGATTGTTTTGTAACCTTTTTTGTTTCTTTTTTGCAGATCACATACATAAAGGCAAAAAGGAAAATATATGTCCTTGCAAATATAAAGATATCCGAAAAGTGATTCAAGTCAGTTTGACTGGTTCAGTTTTAACGGCTATTTAATATTTTAACGGCGTTTGGGTTCTTTTTTATACTACAATGTGCAGAAACAATGTGGAAATAATCGTGCATTTGAATCTACACTGTGGAATTATAAAAGCTGACAAGGGCCATATGGGAATGTATCACGTCGATTTTCATGTACTGCGAATTCACCTTCTATATACGCTCACATTTTGTTGTATTAAAAGTCTTGTTTTGGCAAATATTAAACAGGCTTTACTTTTATGTTTTGCCACTGGTTTATGAATTTATAGACTATAGTGAAACGGCAATTAATAAGCGTATGTATGTGATTGAATGGCGGAAAAATTCGCCTGAATAATTTTACGCAACACTTCATTTAGAACTTGCTTTTGACTTTGTCAAAAACTTTATAGTTTATAAAAGGCATATTTCTTGAAAACATATACACGTTGCATGGTCTTCGATTCATTTGTACAGATTGGTTTCGGTTCTTTTACCAACATTTTCAGCACTAATATATTGTGCAGTTTTTGAAATATAATCGTATTTTTTTTGCTTGATGAACTACATCATGAGTTACCACGCCGATTTTAATGCATGTTTATATATTAAATTATGCCGATGAGTTTTGACAGTCTATAGACTTCATTTTAAAACTTGCTTTTGTCAAACACTTTTATATAGGGCTATTTCTTGAAAACATGCATGCCAACGTTGCTTGCTTTGTAGTTTGTAAACACTAAATTAAATATATGACAGCTTCTTGTCATTTTTAATACGCAAGAGGAGTTTCATGTTGCAAATTGCCATTTTTAATAATATCTGTTTTTATAAACAATATTCTTATAAAATATAATATAAATACCCAAAGCGAGAACTTACCGTATAAAGCTTTTTGAACACAATAAACTACATATTGCTTCTCGGGGAGACTTTTCACGATGACTTTTTCAAAGTTTTTCAAAAAAATAAAAACAAATATTAATTAATCTTTGACCAATTCACGTATGCCGTAACATAGTTTTTGAATTATTCAAGGTATAAAATGTGTCGTGAAAGAGAAAAAAGCACGCTAACAAGATAAAACAAATAGTATATTTATCCACTTACCTTTTAAATTACGTTTTGAAGACTTGAAGTGTACTGACTAGGAACAACTTGCAAAATACGGAAAAAATAGACACAGCGTATACGTCAGTTTTTGCAAAATGTTTTTCCTTGTCTTTGAATTGAATAATTTGCAAAAATCCGCAAAACCAATGCTTTACCCCCCCGGTTTCTCCTCTTTACAAGACAAAATGACATTACGTTCTAATTCACTGCGTTCAACCGAACGTAAATTATTTTCAATCTCCATGCTTAAATTCATAGTAAACAGACAATACAACAATATATGGTTGGTTGCTCAGACAATCCAAACTGTTTTATTACATTTCTATTACACACATTGTTATTACTATAATCCTAAGTTACTCGAAATTCTCAAACGCTCTGCTATATCGTCCAAAATATACATATCTTTTGCATTGTCCGATTTCCAACGCCAGTGGATTTTAAGTGATCTTGCTGACAAATGTTCGTTATGCTTGACTGCTGCTGTCGCTCCTCCTGACCCTAAACTGCATGTGTAATCCATATAAACCTGCTGTCGTAACCAAGTTCTGTTTAATACAGTCCTTAAATATTTCTCGACATCCAGAATATGACAGCTTATTTCTGCATAGCTTATAAGTATTGGAAGATTTATAAAACCTTATTGCCCAATCTCTTTAAGATATCGATTTTGCTTTAGATTGGAGAGTTACTCCAACAAATTTGTAGCGTTTGGCCTGATGTTGATTGGCAAAGACTCCACTGGAACCTGGATTCCAAAATCTTGAAAAATATTTGCTAATATTCTTATTATAATAATTAGCAAAGCAACAGTGTGTATGTCCCATAACTTTTCTATAGCTTCAAAACAATTTACAGTGATTTGCCAATCATCGATGTCAATGAACCGGCTTATAAAGTCAGCTCTTTCTATTCGAGGGATCCACTGAATTTGGAAGTGAATTGCATTAGCACAAATCTGAAAAATCTTCATGGCAATAATATGTAAATCTGGCTGCATGCTCCCAACGGAAATAATTTTACAAGCGGTTTGGCTGTCCGAAAACCACGTAATGTATTTGCCCTTTATGAGAGGCAAGAACGAGTTTACTGCGAACTCGATAGCTGTTAGGTCTCTCCATGAGGTAGAACTTTTCTGACTTTCCTGCTTGTCCCACTGTTTGTAACACACTTTTTCTCCGTTAAAATCAAAGTGTGCCCCGCAGCCTGTGCTGCTATAGCATCTGAATATACAACGTAATTAGACTTCTTTGTTGCATTGTTATCGATAAATTTTATATTCAATTTACTTTGCATTATCTTTCCAACTGACCCAACTCTCTTTGACAAAATTGATCTAATAGGAAAACAGAATCCCAATCTTGGGCGGCCGCAATTGAAATTGAACAATATCTAGTCACGATTCAGCCTCCCGACAAGCGAGGCTAATTCACGAGCCGTAACCAAGTAATTTTTCTGAAAAACTGAATCTATTCCTCAATTATGCTTATTATACTCTTGTCTGTCACACGAATAGTTCCGTTTATGGAATCCCACACTAAACCGAACCATTCCCTAATTTGGCAAGGTTCCCACTGGCATTTTTCTTCATTTGTAATCCATCCCGGCTCGTCTAAATCTGATTTTATGTTTTTTGACAAATTGGTACATGCATATTTTTCTTTTTGGGTCAACCATCCATCATCAAGGAAAAGTCCTAGATTAATTCCATTAAACCTCCAATGTTTAACAAGCGGTTTCAGTGTTTTGGTAAATATGTGCGGTGCTGTAGATAAACCAAATGGTAAGACCGTGAAAATAAAATATCTACGATTATCATTTTTGAAAATTTCCAAGAAAACCCCCAAAATGTCTGATGCTCTGGATGGATTTCTATGTGGTGATAACCACTTTTGAGATGGAATGAAATCATATAAGCTCCTTTCTGAAAATACGATATCCTACTTTTCAATCTTCATATTTTATCTAATTTTGTTTTTCCCTGATCGTTGTATTGCCACACTGAGAGGCTTGATCACATGGGGTGATTGCTTAACCTCCAAAACTCGCCCTGATGTAATTAGTTCTTTGGTACCCTCGTTCACGAAATCAGACAGGATAAAAGCGGATTTGTTTGTTTTTATATATGTATATATATATATTATATCCCTGCTTGGAGGGGTTTGAGTAAAAGCCAAACTGTACCCTTCTCTGATGACAGATAATATGTAGCTTGGCGCTTCTATTCTTTTCCAAAATTCTATATGCGTTTTCAGTCTACCCTTTACATTTGAACCCGTCTGCGTACTACAACTATCAAATTCAGAGTAGTCTTTTACCTGACTCAACTGCTCAATTAAATTATCGTTACCGTCATCCATGTTACAGTCGTTCCTTATTTCCTCCGGTTGACATAGCAGTGGAATAATAGATGCTCCAACAAGCTCTGAACGGCCTACAATGCCAAAAAAATCATTGTTTAGGAACATATAGAATTTATCAGGGAGCTTTCTGTATACGCATTAATCTACTGCTTATGTTAATTAAGTGGGTGGGCGGGTGGGCACCTAAGCCGTATAGCAGTGTTGGATTGCAAGAGTGAGAGACAGAATTGAATTCAAATCTGTATAAATAGATGAATTGACCAATCAGAATGCTTGGAAATTCTCAATGAAGCGTGACCTGAATTTAATTGCATTCCTTTAGAAAATACATTCATTTTTGCTAAAATTTTAACCAATCTGCGATGACTTGAAAATTAAAAAAGATGACGAATTGTAAGGCTGGGTGACGCCAGGATGGGTTTTCAAGAAAAAATCCCCGAAGCCCAAAAAAGCCCCAAAACTCTCGCTTTTTTCACATGCTTCGGAAAGGATTTAAAAGGGGAAAATTTGTAAGAATGTAGTAAAATTATCCGTCTTCAATATTCTGTAGTGTTGGTTTTATTTTGCTATTTGTTTATTAGAAATTTGTAAGTTTTTAAAGTGGTTGCTTTAACGGCCAGAGATTTGTTTATATTTTGCTCGCGGGAGTTGCCTACCTTAGGAATATATTAAACTGATTAGACTGCACAAACGTCACGCGAGACTGACCAACCAGCCTATGGTTGTAGTTGAAATAATAAAACCTAATAGTAAATCGTTTGGAATTATTGCTGTATACAGACCTCCTGATTCGAATAATGAAATCTTCTTTGATGGTATCTTGCATTCCGTTAGGATGCTGGATCATGAATCTAAGGAACTGTATCTGTTGGGGGATTTAAACTGTGATATGCTTTTGAACAGACCTCATCGCCCAACAGATATATTGAATTCTATCACTGAAATATACCAATTAGAACAACTAATTACTGAACCAACCCGATGCACTTCAAAAGCACAGACGCTGATTGATTTTTTCCTAACAAATCGCTCAGCTAATATTGCTGCATCGGGAGTTGTTCATTTAGGCATAAGTGATCATAGTTGGTTTTTGCAATTCGCAAAATATCAATTTCTTATGCCAAAAATACTAATAAAGTTGTTTATGTCCGAAATCTTGCAAATTTCAATGTAAACAACTTTAGAATTGACCTCCAGTGTCTCCCTTGGGATGACATAAATATGTTTAATGATATAAATGAGATCTGGCTTCTATGGAAGCGCATGTTTTTGTCTGTAGTAGACAAACATGCTCCGATTAAAAGGAAACGAATTAGAAATAAAAGGATAAGTCCATGGTTAAGTTCAGAATAAAACAATTATTAATCCAACGAGATCGTTTGAAATGTACAGCGATAAAATCTAAATCGATAGAAGATTGGAATATGTATACAAACGCAAGAAATAATTGTAACAATAAACTGTGATGGCCAATCTTTTGATAGGCATTGACATCAAAGAAAATAAAGTGCGAACAGTACCAATAGTACGTTGTAGTTAAATTGATCATGTTCTTGTTTAAATTTTGCAATTTTGTGTTTACGTGAACAAGAACTGTTTAGGCAAACCCATTGAAATTTATTATTAGGCTTGTGTTTATACCTATATGAGCAACCAGCGTTTACAGACATTGAGATGTTTAGTAATTTTATATACATCCCTTGGATAATTAATTTCCCAAACAGTACTTTGTGTATTTCTCTAGAGGTTATTGCTGCTTTGTTGCTGTTATAATGTTGTATTTTAAATCATGTCACCATGCACAGAGTATTTTTAAAAAATTAGACCAATAATGCTAAAATATATTAAGCTATAACTTCCATTTTTCAATATCAATTGTTTAGGGACGGCCACTGCTCCCTGCTCTCTCTCTTAATGTTTGTCATTGACTGCTACTTATCCAAGTTGAAAACTTATTAAAAGCATACATTTTCAATGTTTAATACTCAAACATCATTTTCCGCTACATGCACGAGTCTTTGGTACAATTCATATGCTCCCTGAGGTTCTCTTTGAAGTACACGTGGAAGTCCAAGAGCCTCTCTTGCATACTCAAAGTATTCTTGATACTCGTTAACATAGTCAATCTGAACGATTTCGTCATGAGCATAATTGACTTTGTGCTCTGGTACTTCCATTAGAAGGTCACCAACGCCTCCATGACGTTCAGGGAAATAAAAAATGGATTCAGGACGACCAGAAACTGTGTTATACCTTGACCTTCTAATGCGATGTGTATTCCAGTGTTCTGTAACCGTGTCAATATCTCTCTGTAAAAGATCGTGAAAACAATACCATACACATTCTTTGCTTAGGTCGTAGGATAAATAGATTTCCTCACGCGATTCCAAATCAGAAAAATAGTTTCGCCACCATGTGGAGCGATTCTTTGGGAAAAAAGACCACCATCCTTCAATACTGGTTGGTTATTGGTTGGTTATTGGTTTATTTGCCAAAAAAAAGAAAGATTAGCTATTTACAAGATATTAATAAAATAAAGTCGGCGAGGAGACCTCAAGAAGCTTAGAGCTTGTGTAAAGAGGCCACCTCATCTCAAAAATTCAAAGTTAAATATTTAATTAATCAGTATAATTTAGGGTTACAGACATATATAATATGAAATTGAATTAAGTTACAGACACATATAATGAAATTGAAACATAATAAAGTTAAGAGAGAAAATTTACGAAAATATAAAATAGATTTTCCAATAATTTTTTATATTGTTACTGAATATTCGATAAACATGGTCATAGCATATCAGAGTTAGCTGTTCCTTATTCGTTAAGCAGAAAATTACGAAGTTGCATCTTGAAAGACGAGATTGTGTTTATCACAGTTATATTTGTAGGTAAAGAATTCCAAATATTTGGTCCTGAGTATAAGATTGTGAACTGCTTGATATTAGTTCGACAAGCATGAGATCTATAGTTACCGGCAAATCTGGTGTTATAACCATGTATTTGATTGTTTGTTGTAAACAGATTATCAAAGCAGGTTGGCAACATGCAATGTTGATATAAAAACATAAACTTGCAATGTGAAATGTATTTAACTTAAATATATCAATATTTTGAGTTGTTTAAAAAAGTGGATCAGAGTGTTGCACGGTATTCGGAATTTGTAAGAATACGTACAGCTCGTTTTTGTATGAGGAGAATTCTATTGAGGTTGGTTACATAAGTGGAAGACCATACAATATTACAATAAGTAAGATAGGGATAAATAAGTGTGTAGTACAAAGGATAATCTTGTTGCGGATGACAGTAGATATCGTGATCGGTAAATAATTCCAACAGACTTGGCGATTTTATTGCAAATATAATTAATATGTTCCTTCCATGACAAATGTTCGTCTATATATACTCCTAAAAATTTTATATATTGTTTTTGGGTGATCATTTGATTGTTATATTGGATAACTAGATTTAAATTAATTTTCTTTTGTCTCGGCCGAAAAATGATATAATTTGTTTTACTGATGTTCACAGACAATTTATTTGACTTCATCCAGATATCCAGCTTTCGAAGTTCACTGTTCAAAACAAGTTCAAGTTGCTTGATATCGGAATTTGAATAATATATACTAGTGTCATCAGCAAAAAGATAAGATTTTGACAGTTCTAATGCATTCGGTAGATTGCAGAAATAGCTCTTGATCCATTGGAGTGCAAAGCCTCTTATACCATAATGTTGTAATTTAGTAAATAATATTTCATGATCTAAGGTATCAAAAGCCTTTGAAAGATCAATGAACACTCCAGCAGCTATCTGGTTCTGATCAATGGCCGTGGCAACGTTATTTATTAGAGAAACAAGTGAATGCATAGTAGAATGGTTACTGCGAAAACCAAACTGAAATCTATACAAAATTTCACATTGCTCAATGAATGATGTTAACCTGATTTGCATAACTTTTTCAAATAATTTTGAAAAGTTTGTCAGGACTGATATAGGTCTATAGTTTGTAAAGAAACTTTGATTTCCAGTTTTAAAAATTGGTATAATTTTAGCGATCTTTAGTTTACTTGGAAAGACCCTTTGGATAAAGAGAGATTTATAACATTAACAAGAGTTCTACTATTAGGTCAATAGATTTTTGATTACATACATGGATAGATTATCATAACCAGGAGCTTTAGCTGTTTTAAAAGAGTTACAGATTTCTAAAAGCTCAATTACATTTGTTGGATGAAGTGAAATAGATTCTTCGCTATTTGAATTTGGAAAGAAAGAAAAGAGTTTGGGGTCTCAGGAATCTTACTTGCAAGATCAGGGCCAATGTTAGCAAAATATTTGCAAAACCTGTTAGCAATGTCTTTAGGATCAGAGAGAAGGTGTTATTTGATATAAACGAGGAAGGCAGTGAGGTTTTTGTTCTCGTTTATTAATTACTTCGTTTATTAGCTTCCAAGTTGTTTGTGATCGTTTTTGCAGTTTCAAATTTATTCTCATAATATGTTTTCTTAGCAATCTTAATCAAATGAGTAAGCTTGTTTTTGTATTTCTTGTATTGTCTTTCTTTGACAGGACTTCGTGAAATAATGAACTTTTATAGAGTTTATTCTTTTTCCTAACACAGGTTAATAGCCCTCTTGTCATCCAAGGTGTTAATGGTTTGTTCGAGTTTTTTGCTCTAACTGATTTAGAAGGAAAGCTAAGATCATATAATTTAGAAAATTCATACTGAAAAGCATCGAAAGCACTGTCTGCATCTTGATTAGGGAGATTTTCCCAATTGACATTAGTAAGATGTGAACGAAATTTAATATTGCTGTCGCTAAAGTCCTAAATATGGTCTTTTCAGCACTTTTGCGAGGGAGTTTCTGAAAGACATAAACAAAGACCGGTAAATGATCTGACAGGTCATTAATAATAATTCACTGAATAAATTTTGTGTCAAATGGTTGGTAAAAATATTGTAGATAAAGCGTTGCCGAATGTGCTGTGATGCGCGTCGGCATACTTATTAGAGGCAAGTACATATGGGAAAACAGATTTTCGACAAATTCATTAGTTATGGAATCGCGTTTAAGCAGTACATATCTATGTTATAATCTCCCATTATGTAACAGTGCTTGTTGTTTTTTGAAATGGTAGAAAGAATTTCATTAAACTTATCCAAAAATAAAGATAAATTTTGGTTTGGTGATCGATAAACTACACCAACTACTAATGTTCTTGCTATTTGGTACGAATATTTCAACAAACAACGACTCAATCATATTTGGATCTGAAAAGTTACACTCCGACATATTCGATATTCAAGATCATTTCGCAAGTACAAACCCACCCCACCGCTGGACCTCGCAGTTCTATGACAAGACAAAAGTTATATCCAGGAGATTAACTCTGTCTGATGTAGTATCATTCAACCAGGTTTCAGAGATACCTATTGCAGTGAAAGATTGGCGACTATTTGCTGCAAGAGATTTTAGATCATCAAAGCTACTGAGCAAACTACAGTATGAGCATTTACATGCAGGAGCGAAAAGTTAGCATTTTCTTGTTTTGATTCAAGGATTGCGTTGACCTCGTCCTGAACCATATAACTGCTGGTAGGAGAAAGCGCGGAAAAAGTAAAATTCGGATCTAGGTTCTGCGTTAGGTAATCTAAATGAGATTCGTCAATTGGATTGAATAATAAGGTATCGAGGCGGTCCGCATCAAAGTGCAGTGGACCATGAGCCATTTCGTACAATGCAATATTAAAGAACAATCATCTAAGTGATTAAAGGAGAACTGTCAGGAATTTTGATTTATGTTACAGGGCATGTTATAATTTTTAACACCATTAAATTTACTTATCTTGTTTATGACACATTTAGTCCTTCTAGATCACTTAAATTGTTGATGAAAATATGATGACTCTCTTCATTCTTTCTAGGTATATTTTAGCGTTTTTCACCCAACAAAACTTGAAGTTATGCTGTTTTGAGAACCGTTTAGCTTGAGAAGATTTTGTGTTTTGTTTAGGCGTAAGATGTTCCATGACCAAAACATTACAAAGGGAGCGTCTGACCAGAGGCCCAAGGCTTCAGATTTTACTTTTCGCTTCTTTTCGTTGTGAATAACTTCATCTTTGGACCACTCTTGAACAAATTTACAGGCGATAGGTTTCGGACCTGTAGCGGATGCATTTCTGTAATGGACTCGATGTGCTATATCGATATCGTAGGCACTTCACACCCATTCCGTTAAATAGTCGAACGCATAACTCAGTCGACATGGCAGCTGTTTCTCTTTCATTACATTCGGGAACACCGAGAAGTTTGGCGTTGTACTGATAACTGTACTTTTGAATATCATCTATAGCATCTGAAAGTTCATCTGATTTTTGCCACTCCTTGAGACGTTTATTTAGTCGTTTGAATTCTTTCTCGGCAAACTCACAGGCGACTCATATCGTCGACTTGGTTTCCAAGGAAGTTAAGATCTTTTTCTGCCCGCTATCTGATAGATTGACGGTCTTATCGTTGCAAACACGCGGCAAGGCGAGTTTCTTGTCCATGCTTCTTGATTGAAATCTTTCTGTAGGATTACGATTTGACTTTTAAGTGAATCGTTTTCTATCTTAAGAGATTTGATAGTCTCAGGCATTTCAGAATTCGTTATTGACGGAGCAAAAAATACACGTCCGTCCCGTTCAATGAACGGAAGTCAAAAAAAAAAAAAATACGTTGGTTTCTTGAAGATGGAACGTAGCGATGTGCATCATGGTTGTCACGGAAATAGCACTGTATTGCTGCTACCAAACCATTTTCAGTTCCAAGGTCAGTCACCATTTCAACTGGACATCCTCTCTGCTCTTCCACGGTTTTCAAATAAAACTTGGCCATATTATTTGAGCGAGTAACATTAAGCCAAATAATTTTGCAGCTAAAACCATCTATGGCACCATGAATAGGAAAATCCCAGGGCTTCAGTTTGTCATATCCATCCATGTGCCATGCATAGTTTGGCCCTGGGTTGTGATATTCTCTCCTTTTAAGACGATGAGCTTTCCTCAGTTCAGTCCCTTCTTGATCAACCTCTTTCAATATGTTCTGCACAACTATTCTTGGCACTCTCAATCCTTCCATCTCCAGAGTATGCCATACTGTTCTATACCCTCCTGATGAGGCAGGACCATTAATAAGTACTCGGATACGTTGTCGAACCTGTTCTACAGTACAATTGGAGTGCGGATTATTTGCAGACCCTCTTCTACTTAGACCATAGGACTTCATTCGTCGTAGTAATGCATTGCGACTCATCTTCCAGCTATGGCGTTTTTCAAGGAATAGTAGCATTTCTTCATAACTAAAACCATGGTTAAAGTAATATGTAATTATACTCTCTTCATCAATTTCATGATGCTCGTTTTCTTCTTCAGAATCAGAGTCTTTGGAAAGCATATGGCAGCTATAAAAGTAAAATGTCATTGACTTAATGTACGTGTACAAATTTGAACCCAATGTTCCTGAGGCATATTTGCAAAGTAACAACCTTTGTCTCTGTAACCCTGCAAATTAGCCCCTTCCAAACCAGTGGCGTAGCCAGCAAAACAGAAGTGGAGGGGAGAATTTATGACGTTATCAATAAATTGTTGGGGAGTGAGCATATTAGGCGGGTCCAGGAGCATACTCCCCCAGAAAATTTGTATATCTAAGGCCTATTAGAGTCCCGGAAATGCAATCAAATTTGCTAGCTGCGGTAATATATCGTCAGATTTAAACATGTCTCAAAGGTGGTCCTGAAGAGTAGGGGGGGGACTCGTCCTCCCCATGGCTACGCTTCTGCTCCAAACTTCTATCACCCGTTGGAAAGGTCGTAAATCTGGGGTACATATCTAATAAACTATATATCAACGTGTTTCTGACCTTTCGCTGATTCTACTGATATAACTTTGGAGTTATCTGCATCAGCTACGTGCGAAAACTGTGAGATTTACAAACATCAAACTGCGGAAATATTGAAAATGCTGACTGAAATACAATATAAACAACAAAAAGAATCCCAGCAAAATAAATCAACATTGGCAAAATTTGAAACTACAATGAAGACATTGTCAGAACAAAACATTAAAATGGCGGCCGAGATTGAATCGCTAAAGTCCACGGTAAACGAACTAGATAACGAAAATACGAGTATTAAGTGTGTTCTTGATATGAAGCAGAGTGAGTGGACAAAGGTAGAAGAAAGAAATCCAAGACTGGCAAGATTGAAACCAAAATATCATCTACCAACACAGACGCAAGAACACTTAATCCCTTTGAAGTGATTGTGAATGTGGACGAATTGTTAAGCCCCAGTGATGACGACAACAACAACTTGAATATGGACGAATTGATAAGCCCCAGTGATGACGACAACAACAACAACAACAACAACTGGCGAGAAAATAATCGCAAAGTCAGCAGTAAAAACAAGAAAAACAATACTAAAACGAAATCCACCATGAAGCCGGAAATAAAGTCCAACCATGAGAAAACAGTCCTGGTGATAGGAGATTCCATGGTCAAACACATAGATGCAAGCAAAATTGGGCGATCTGCAAGAAGCAAGGCAATCTCACATTCATACAGTGGAGCCACAGTCCAGCTTGCCAAGAAGTTTGAAGAAAATCAAACAGAGGAGCAAAAATTCAGCGCCATCATCCTGCATGTTGGGACAAATGATCTGGTACGTGATAATCCAGAGAAAGTAGCAGCCAACATGGAAAACCTGATCAACAAGGTAAAAGTCCACACCGAAAAGATTGCAGTATCAGGTGTAACCAAACGCTATGATGGTAAGGTAAACAATAAAATAATTGAACAATATAATGTTCTAGTTCATAGCTTATGCTCTAAACATAAAATAACCTATATTGATAATAGTTGCATAGGCAGATCTTTATTAAATAGATCAAATCTCCATTTAAATCGTGAAGGTGATAAAGCCTTGGGAAGTGCATTCTGCACTTATTTGAAATCAGGTCGAATTAATAATACAAGAACGACTTCAAGTCTTAAGGAAAATTATTATTTTCGTCGAAGTCATGGTCGCCAGAAAGACTGGACAATGTATCTGGCTCATGTAAAGCAAATGTTGAAACAGAAAGTAGATTGGATTTACCAGGGGACAATGCGAGCAGCGATTTTATGAAAACCCTTAGCTCAATCCCAAATGAAAGAGGTTTAAAATGGCTTTTCTGAATATTGTTAGTTTACCTAAAAAAATAGATGAAATTAATTTTTCAATGTCAAATAAGTTCATTGATCTGTTTGCCTTCAATGAGACACGACTCGATGCAAATATCACAGATAACATGATTAACCTAGATGGCTACGATATCGTCAGGAAAGATAGATCAAGGAATGGTGGTGGAGTTTGTATTTACTTGCGTAGTTCAATCAATTACAAAATAAGAAGTGATCTAGTTCCCCCTGAACTCGAAGCTGTTTGTGTTGAAGTTATTAAGCCGCATAGCAAACCATTTCTTGTTACGACGGTTTATAGACCACCCAGTGCGTTATCTGAATTCTTTGATCATCTTGAAAAATTGATCAAAGCTATAGATAATGAAAATAAAGAAATGTATATTCTGGGTGATCTAAACTGTGATTTATTAAAACCAGATGAAGATTCTAACATGTCAACAAAGAAAATAAAGTCTTTGTATGAACTATATCAATTATCACAACTGATAGATGAAGCTACTCGAGTGACTATAACATCCACCAGTCTAATTGATCATGTTGTTACTAATACACCAGAGAAAATTTCTGATTCTGGTGTGATTCATACAGGTATAAGTGATCATAGTGTAGTATTTGCAATCAGGAAAATCTCTGTTATAAAAAAACAAGAGAATATCGTAGAGATGAGAAACATGAAAAATTTTGATGAGGAAAAATTTCTTTCAGAACTGCTAAAACAGCAATGGGAAAAAGTGTATTTTTTTGCAGATGACCCAAATGATATGTGGGAAATTTGGAAAGAAATATTCTTAGAAGTCCTAGATAAGCATGCACCACTTCAAAGCAAAAAAATCAGATCAAAATAAGTACCTTGGATTACAAGCAACATAAAGAAACTTATAAATACAAGGGACAAGTTAAAACGAAAAGCCATTTTAACAAAACTAGAAAATGATTGGTCAAATTATAAAACGACTAGAAATAAAGTAAATATAGAACTAAGAAATGCCAAAAAAGATTATTATTCCTCGAAAATAGCTGGTCAAAAATTCAATCCCAAAAAAGCTTGGAAAAGTATAAACAACCTACTAGGTAGACAAAACAAACCAACAGTGGTAAATGAGATTAATCTAGGTGGAAAAAATTTGACAAGTCCAAAAGATATTGCAGAAGGCTTTAATGATTATTTTTCAAATATTGGCCCTGATTTAGCTAGAAAAATTGATACTTCAAATTATAATTTTGAAACGTATATTAAAAATGCTAAATCGGAATTTGCTGCATTCCAGCCTGTTACTGTCAGTAATGTCTATCGTCTTTTGCATGGGCTTTCTAGCAATAAAGCTACTGGCATTGACAAGATTTCTTGTAAAATTATTAAAATAGCAGCACCTGCCATCTCAGACTCACTGACGCTTATCAGGCTATTACTCTATCTTCTTTTCCTGATGAATGGAAAGTGGCTAGAGTGTTGCCCCTGTATAAAAATGGCCAACGAAATATTCCAGGAAACTACAGACCAATTTCGGTTCTACCGGCCATTAGCAAAATTATAGAACGAATTCTATATGATCAACTGTACAACTACTTATAATAATAATAATAATAAAGACTTTATTTCTGTGTCAGTATACATCTAGCTGAGGAAGATTTCCTCTACTAATTGGGGACACTTAACTATCTACTACAATATTCCTATACCTAGTCAATACATAATTTAAAATAAATACTATCTTATTTACACATATTTCACGAACTACAAAGCGTGCAATTAGTACAATTATTTTCGTCCATTAATGACTGCACGTTTGAATTGCGTATGATCTTTTTGAATTGATTGAGTGATGCTAGATTCCTAATTTCCGAACTTAATTTGTTCCACAATTTTGGTCCCAAATAGTTTATACAATGTTTACCATAAGTGATGGTGTTAAATCTTGGTATGGTAAAATCTGCTGACCTTAAGTTATATTGTGAACTCTGACGATTGAAAAGTTTACTAATACCCTGAGGGCAGAGTTCATACTTTAACTTCTTAGTGATTCTCAATTTGGTTTTCGAAAGTTTCACTCCACAGCTACTGCATTACTGGACTGTACCAATGATTGGTATGTGAATCTAGACAGGAAAATGTTTAACCTAGTAGTTTTAATTGATTTGAAAAAAGCATTTGATACTGTTGATCATCAAATTCTATTGAGGAAGTTAGAGCTCTATGGAATAAAAGGACAAGCTCAAACTTTGCTCAAATCTTATCTCACAAACCGAAATCAGAAATGTCAAATAAAAAATTCCTTTTCATCAGAGCGACTGATTAAATGTGGCGTACCACGAGGCTCTATTTTTTTATTCTTTAAAATTTTGACGTGAGGAATATAAGGTTTTGCCGTGAGGAATTTAAGTTTTGCCGTGAGGAATTTTAAGTTTTGCCGTGAGAAATTAAAGTTTTGCCGTGGGGAATTAAAGTTTTGCCGTGAGAAATATAGTTTTGCGGTAGAGAAGAGAGTTTTGCCGTGAGGAATTAAAGTTTTGCGGTAGAGAAGAAAGTTTTGCCGTGTAGAAATATAGTTTTGCCGTGAGAAGAAAGTTTTGCTGTGACACTTGTGGGCCACCATACATATGGAATTAATAATAGAATAAATAGAAATAATAGAAGGGTTGAAACACGGGTCACATGATTGTTTGATGTGTACAACGACAAGCCTGTCCACATGGAGAATTCCGATCACAGTTCGGAAACGCATCTCAAGCTAATTTTAGCCATTTTCTCGCTAGCTTGTTGTGTTTTATCGGTTAATATTGAAAAGTTAAAATATAATTTACAGCCACAAACATAGAATTCAAACAGGAGACAACTTATCGTTTAAGATCTTATTAACAACTTTGGAATGTGGCAACTCGCGGATTGCGTTAGGAAACTTACAGACTATTCCGAATAGAATCAATAAACGTGAAGTGTCAAAATAATACAAAATGGTATGCGCTATTTATTTTTGATACATTAACACAAACGATTTGAAATGGCCGTTGAATAATTTCTAGCTGCGAAGTAGAAAACATAAGTGTGAAATATGATCGTGTATTGACCATGTGTTGGAAGCAAGACAATGTTTTATTGTTATACCAATTGTAAAAAATTATAAAAGTAAAATATTTATATGAATGTAGACCTAAAAAATGAGAGTATGTGGGTTCTAAGTAAAACATAAAGGTTGAATTTGTAGTGTATGTAACTATGTAAGGTCTATGTGTGTTTTAATATCAGAAGCTATCAATCAATCAGAAGCTTTATTAAAATTAAAATACATAATTGACATGGTATCCTTTCACGCGAGTGCTCTTCCAAGGAGCCATGTTAAAAAAAAGAATGAAACAATAACTTAACATATATATATATAAACCTATAAGATGTACAACCATATTTCAGTCTTAGTGTTAAATTTGAAAGTTAAAAAGTGAATTTTTAAAGGACTGTATTGAAGCCAGACTTCGCATTTCATCTGGAAGATCGTTCCATATAATAGCTCCACGGTAGCTGAAGCTTTTTTTACCGGCCTCCGCACTGGGTCTGGGAGTGAAAATATTGTGGGTACTACCTCTAAGATTATGAGAGTGAAATTGCGAGGTAGGTGCAAAAATAGTATTGAGCTCACTGGGATATAAGTTATTCACTGCTTTATAAACACTAGTTGCGAGCTGTTTGGCACGGCGTTGGTCAAGAGTATCCCAACCAAGGACACGTAGGATATCAGCAGACCTTACGTCATAATCGGAAAAGGTTATTATCCTACTTGCTCTGTTTTGAAGTTTTTGGAGTTTGTCAGAAAGAGTTTTACCTAGGCAACCCCAAACCTCACTACAATAGTCTAGGTAAGGCAGCACTAAGGCCTTATACATCAGGATCAATATGTCTCCCAAGACATTGATTGGAAAGTAGCTAGGGTAATGCCAATTTATAAAGAAGATACCAAATCTAATCCCGATAATTATAGGCCAATATCTGTTTTACCGATTGTCAGTAAAATAATTGAAAAGATCGTCTTCTCCCAGTTTTACGGATACTTAATTGATAATAATCTACTGGCTAACTCCCAAAATGGATTTAAACCACTACACTCGACACTTACAACTCTTCTAATATCCACCAATAACTGGTACTAGAATATTGATAAAGGGTTAGTTAATGGAGTTCTACTTTTAGACTTAAAAAAGGCTTTTGATACCGTAAACCACCCAATTTTACTAAAGAAGCTAGAGTTGTATGGCGTTGATTCTAACTCAATCAATTGGTTTAGATCGTATTTATCAGGTCGCAAACAATGTACAAGCATTAATGGCACTCTGTCAAGCATGTTACCTGTTACATGTGGGGTCCCTCAAGGGTCAGTGCTTGGGCCATTACTCTTTCTAATTTATATCAATGATCTTCAAGCCTGCCCATCTTCGTCGTCCCTTATGATGTATGCTGATGATACATGTTTAGCTGTCAGTTCTAAAGATCCAATTGAATTAGAGCTTAAACTAAATATCAAACTTAGTAAAGTGCAAACGTGGCTACGAGCTAATAAACTTACTTTGAATGTAAAAAAGACAAAATTCTTAATCCTGGGAAGCCAAGTGAGATTAAATAACCTGAATCATCACTTTAACATCCAAATTGATGGTCAATCTATTCATAGAATGCATTCTTATAGATATTTGGGACTCGAAATTGACGAATATTTAAATTGGCAGGTACATGTTGAAACCATTTGTAAAAAAATAAGTGCAAGTCTTGGGGCCTTAAAGCGGATTCGCAACTTTGTGCCCCAGCAAAGTAAGTTGTAAGCTGTTTTACCAGGATAAGTAAATTTATGCACCTTTCTTCTAGACAATTTAGTTGGATTAATGTGTTTAACAATAGAGTCACCGATAATGACAATGCTTTGTTTTGCTTCCTGTGACTTTTTAAGTGGCTGTTCTTTGTTTTGACCAGTTAGGGCTCCTCCGTCCGTATCCCCGATTGAAATGTTATCGTCTTCGATTGTTTGATGACCAGGAGTGGGTTGTTGACTAATGTCAAGGTTAATTATACTTGACTGTTGATCTCCATTTCCATCGCCTACCTCATCATTCAAGGTGGCAAAACTATTGTGCAAGGATAATGCAGCGGATGTTTGGTTTCCTTTGATCTTCGAGGCCGACGTTTTTTTCCATTCACCGACATGTTTTAGACTGGTGGTTCGATTTTGCTCAATATCTTGTTGTCAGTAGCGTAGTCAGCCCGCCGATTTAATCCCGCTATGCAAATTTGTTCGTGTTCATTGCCTGTGAAAACAATCAATTTCTAAAGAAATGAATAATGATAATTATTTGAAATTTGCATAGCGGGACCAAATCGGCGGGCTGGCTACGCCACTGCTTGTTGTTGTAATT
This sequence comes from Trachythela sp. YZ-2020, assembly GCA_016169945.1. Classification (NCBI taxonomy): domain Eukaryota; kingdom Metazoa; phylum Cnidaria; class Anthozoa; order Malacalcyonacea; family Clavulariidae; genus Trachythela; species Trachythela sp. YZ-2020. Next base: position 4,247,446 of record JADLSH010000393.1, on the reverse strand, counting down.
TAAGTGCTGTTAACAAGCTGTCTCTTTCTCGTTCAAGATCTTTTATCTTGCTATTCATATCTAATGCAATTAGACTAAGATTTAGGACAAGTGTAATTGTGGTGTATAAAAATGTGCCCCAGGCTCATACGATGATACGAGACTGGTTGCGCTGCACTGAAAAGCTTGTATAGAGGCATGTAAAAATTAGTTAAAGAGAAGACGTTTCGTCCCTCATGGACTCATCAGCGGGGATCAGGGTTGGCACATGTTTGAGAAAGATAGAAGAGAGAATTTTGAAGGCAAACAAGGATAAACAAAAATAATATATGTACGATATAAAGTTGTAGTGTCATACCAAACTCGTTGTAGTTCTTGTGTAGACCGATGCGGAAGGGCCATTGTTGAGAATTGTAGATAATTTTTTTCTGTCGCTACGAGAGCGCTTGTAGATAACTGTCTTGCTTACGGGGGTTCTCTACCAAATTTTAAAAGAAAATCCTATTTTGAAATTATCCATATTATACATCATTAATGATCCCTTTTTCGTTTTCTGGTGTTAATTTTTGTGTTTGTTTGGCGTAAAATGGATAAATAGGGGAAAATAGCAGGTTGTTTGAAATTTTGTCCTGTAGCAACCACCATAGCAACGACATGTTATTGGAAAATCGCGAGCATTGGAGCATTTACGAAAAGGTTTTTTTCTCCAAATGAGTACCCACCTACCCCTCTCTAGCTATATAGTGATTTTAAACGATTTTATTTCAAATTACACCAAGTACAAGTTTGTTATATTTAGGCGGGAGAGGCGTTATAATGGTGTGAAAGCAAATTGTTTCCGTGCTACATATTTTCTGTAATTACGGTTCCATTTCAAAGCTATGACTGATTGAGGACATCATGTAAAGTCCGACGAAAGTCGATCTGCCATAACCTTTCAAAGAACCGAAGGGTTAAATATTGGTGTCTTTTTAAAGACAGCAACGGCGGAGGTCACAGCTGGGAACCAAACTTAGATGTTGCAATAGTATGTGTTAAAGATTTTTGAAAAAATCTAGCATGGCATTTTCATGATATATATGCCTACCTCTCCCGTTTAGGATGTGTTTGGCTATGTGATTTCGACCCCTAGTATATTTTGTGAGCATATGAAAATATAGGGGAGATTCATGCCCAATTTTTCATTTGTGCCATATGAAAATATAGGGGAGCTCCATGTGGAATTTTTCGCTTGTGCCATATGAAAATATAGGGGAGCTCCATGTCGAATTTTTCATTTGTGCGTATAGTATAAGTAAATAAAAGGTTTCCCAATATAAGGCGTATACACTTGCAAATATGTTGTTTATTTAAACTGGCATATACAACATTTATACACCGAAACATTTATATACTGCACATTTATATACCGAATATATAAACTATAATCAACTATCTATCACTAAAAATTGTAACACTAATCCACAAATTGTAACAGTGAGTGATTTTGTGTCTGCCACCCATATTCTATAATATTAGAGTAAAAATGAGGGAAAAGTATTAAATTAGGAAAAATAGTTTTCAATGTATAAGGCCACCTTAATGTGACGACCATGTTGATAAACCGAACATTGAACTTTAAATGCATTTTTCTCGAATTAGCAAAACTAGCGATTTCCATTATTGCGCGCAGGATAACTGAATAGGCATTGAAGCTATCTTGATGAAATTTTCAGCATAGACTCATCATATTGAGCTCTAGGAGTTGAACTAAAATAATTGAGTTATGCTGAATAGTTTTGAAGTGGCGACAGTTTCCATGCGAGTCGTCAAATGCCTTTCCAGTTTTTGACCTATAAAACTGGTGATAATGTTTCAATGTTGATTGTTTTAGTTCAACTCCTAGACAATGTTACTTGTTAGTAAATAAAAGTTGTTGTGTTTATAAAATTGCATGAATTTCACCACAGGGGGTGCTTTATCTCGGTAAGGTAACCATGGCAACAGTGTCCTGGACCAAAATATTGTTTTGGTCAGAGTATCGAGCGTTAGTATAAGGGGCGGACCATTAGAAAAGTGATGGGGGGGGTGGGACTTTTTTAACTTGTACGAATATTTTTTTTTAATTTTTTGCTTGTGTCGATAATTTTTTTTTAATATGATCGCAACGATTTTTGCAAATTTTTTTATTTCAAAGCAAATTCCACCTTATAGCTTTCCCCTTTGTAAAGTCTGCACGAATTTTTTTTTTCAAACTTTCTTGGCGTACGAATTTTTTTTTCTTTCTGTTTCCCCTGCGCGATTTTTTTTTTTGCTTTTTCCCCACCCCCCCCATCACTTTTCTAATGGTCCGCCCCTAAATTGCGTGTGTTCTGTCATGCGTATATTGGAGCTGTAATTGTAATATGTGGATAATGGGGGTGAAGAGAGGATATGGATTGTGATGGAGGGATGCGAATATGCGATTGTGTATGTAACAACCAAGTAGATGTACTTCATGTAGTATTTGTAGATTGGCAATTATTTGTCTCGGTAATGTATTTCGTGTGCGACGTTAATTTTGTGGATTTATATATTGAATAAGTGTGTTTTGGTTTATATCAAGAAGTTAAAAGTCTTAGGTTAATGATGTCAAGGATAGAAGTTAAATTATTTCTTGTAAAAGTCGCCATAATTGGTAAGTGTGTAGGTGCCTGTATACAAGGAGAAATTTATACAATAATTTGTTTTATAATGAAAATAATTTTACAAAGATATAAATGTGTGCATCCATGGTGAAAATATTAAAGTATAACTAGTTACATAGTTGTTGGGATTGAACATATAACATATGGTAATTAATTGTGGTAAAAATTATTGCATATAACTTTTTTAGCACAGTTATAATTGTTATTGTCTTCTTGAAAATAAGGCTATGTGGTGTACACTTTTATGTGTATTTATGTACAATTATTGTTTCAAAGTGAATTATTTGGTATATGGTAGCTAGATCTTCACAATTGATGTATCCATATATGTGCAATTAATTGTTTGTACAATGAGTACATTAGTTTTTAAGAAAGCTATTTAAGGTTCTTATCTTTTTATATGTCCACTGTGATTTTGTTGTCGTTTTATCTCGTTCTTTCCAACCATCAGATAATTGAAGGCGTGTGATGCATGGGGTTAGTAATCTTGAGTTCCTTGTAAATTCCTTTGTTATAATCCGATGTGCCCAATGTGTGTGCTTGCCTGTTTTGTATCACTTTTGTAAGGTGCGATTCTGTAGATGATGGGGTCATTTATTAGGTATTTAACCAATGGTCAATGATGTGTTGGGTTAGTCAGGTCTTGTGTATCCAAATTATTTTTTGTTATTATTAGTTTTGAGTTTTGCTGTTACAAGTGTGTCTTTGAGATTTCTATTTCTTTGATACGCTACAATTGGAGGTTCTTGCCATAGAATTTGCAATGTAGGATCATTTTCAATGATGCTCCAGTGTTTGCGTAATATTTGTGCAATGTATTTAGTATTGTTATTGTATGGTATTGTGAATATAGGGCTGTTGTTTGTTTTGGGTGTCTTGTCCTTGTTAAGTAATTCATGTTGAGTGAATTGTAATGCTTTGTTGAAATTTGCTATTATGTTGCCATGTTTGTGTCCACGGTGGATGAGTGCAACAAGTAGATGGTTCAGTCGTTGTTGTAGTTTGTCGTTGTCAGTGATAATACGTCTGTACCGTATAGTGCCTGGCTGTAAATAACTGCATTTCTGCATGCTTGAGGGTGGAACGAGTTTTGGTGTAATAGGAGGGTTCTGTCTGTTGGTTTAATGTATAGATCTGATTCAAGTTTATTGTTGGAGTTGATGTAGATGGTTGTGTCGAGAAAGTTTACTGATTTATGTGAATATATGTAATCAAATTTTATTGTAGGGTGGAAATTGTTAATGTAGGTTAAAAATTGTTGGAGTTTTTCAATTCCATGAGTCCAGATTGCAAAAATGTCATCTATAAATCTTATCCATTCAATTGGTATAAGACCTTCCGGAGCTTTTTGAAGGAGCTTCCGTTCTAGCATTGCCATAAATATGTTGGCGTAGGTGATCCCATGGCTGTGCCATGTATTTGTAGGTAGTGTTCATTGTTGAAGTTAAAGGAGTTCTTATTTAGTATGAGGGACAGAATATTGGTAACTGATAGTTCTAATTCTGGAGTTGTAATGTTATTTTCATTCAACATATCTATACAGGCTTGTATGCCTTGGTCATTAGGTATGTTGGTATATAGACTCCTTACATCAATTGTAATAAGTATGATTTTGTCTGGTAGATATTCGTTCAGGGAAAAGGTTCTGCAGAGAAAGTCTGTGGTATCTTGTACAAGTGATGGTATATGTTTTAAAGGTGGTTTGAGGAGGTAGTCAGCATATTGAGAAAGCTTGACAGTTGGTCCCCCACAACCCGAAATTATTGGTCGCCCGGGAATGTTAGATTTGTGTATTTTTGGTAAAAGATATAAGTGGGGCATTCTTGCTTGTGTGTCTATTGTGAGAAATTTGTATGCTGTATTGTCTATTATATTAGATTTGTGGAGATTGTGTGCAAGTTTTTTAGTTTCTGCAAGTATTTCAGGGGTTGGGTCATGTGTGAGTTTCTGATAATGATTTGGGTTATTCAGTTGTCTATATGCCTCAGACAGATAGTCATTCTTGGGCCAGATTACAATAGCTCCCCCTTTATCTGCTGACCATTTGACTATTAAATCATTATCAGCCTTAAGTTTATGGATGGACTGTAATTCATGTGTAGATATGTTTGGTGTTGAAGGTTGTTTCTGTTTTTCATAATTTGTTTTAAGATCATAATAGACGTTTGAAATGTATTCTTGGAGGTTACGGTTTTTACATTTCATATAACAATAAAAACATTGTCATGCTACCAACACATCGTCAATACACGATCATATTTCACACTTATTTTTTCAACTTCGCAGCTTACCTAGGGACTGTTGTTACAATTATAAATTATATACCACCATTATGGTTCTCATTACCTATATCTAAACTTAAAAACCGATGCAACTCCACTTTTCTGGCATATTTTGGCACATCTGTTTCACTCGGCAAAGTCAGTAAAATCACCTCTTTTGTTGTGGTTGCTACTGGCCGTGAGGTGCTGGCTGATGTGGTTCTGGTTTGACGGTGTCACAGTCTCAGCATTCCCCCAGTCTGAGCTTTCCCCTTGTATAAACTGCGCATGCATCAATGCAGGGGAGCGCTGAGCACGCGGCAAGCTGGTCTGAACGATCCCCCAGACTGAGTTATCCCCTTCTAATTTTTCTCTATTTAACCGTTTATAATTTACAAAAATGATATTTACGTGATGAAAGGTACATTTCTCTTCATGCTATTCAATCAAAGCTTTGGTAAGAAGATATTGTGTTGTGATTTTAGGGTTAATGGCATTCGAAATACTCGACTACGAATGAAATGTTTGTATATATTGACTATATATTTATATCTGGCATACTGGTCTGGACATACTGGCATTTATCATTTCCATGAGGAGCTATTTCCATTTAATATATTTACCCTTCTAGCCAAGAACTCTTTAGTTCTTAATCTTAAACATAGAATTTTTCAAGGATAGACTTTTAGGACTGACCTGTACTGGCATACACAAAAATAGAGGATGTAATTAACCCTTTCATGCATAGCTTTCCAGTTTCCTTTCCAGGTACTTTTATAGGTAGTTTTGATATTCCTCCTAGTATAGTGTCAACTGTTTTTAGGAGTATTTTATTAAAGTATAAAGTATTTCCCCAGAGATTGCCTCTAAAATACCATTGTGATGAGTAAAATTGGCTACTCTCTGCACAGGCTAGACAGCAACAGTATGCACAAACCAAGCAACGTACACTATGCACAAAACATAACTAGAACACTTAAAACTCTTGTTTACATATACAAATATGGGTGCTAGTTATCACTGCGATAGATGTTTACCGAGTCTGACTGTACATGGTTACATTAAGGGGCAGTATTCTTTCACTGATAAGTGAAATCATCTGGCATGAGACAGAGTAAAATACTAATAAGTGAGCATATCTTGGCACATTGCCAGCCAATGGGACAACAGAACTATCTGCCAGTGTCTCTTTAGCCCATTTGCCAAAATTGCACCCTATTTGGTTATTTTACGCTGTCTAATGCCAAACTATTTTACTTGCAAAGGGTCTGGCGTTTGTTATAATAATAGATGCAAAATGACCAACCAGTCATAAACTAGAAAAAGCAGTCTATCATAATTGAAGGTTCTTTTGAAGATAGTCAGATAATTTAAAGGTCCAGCTTACTTAGGAGGCACTCGTAATCTACTTTTTATTTTTAGCTTTAGAATTTTTGGAAGCCCATACTTTTTTCTTTGACCCTCCCTTGATAGTGCAGGAGTGATATTGTGACAACCCCCTCCCCCCTCTTCCATCTGTAATCTCAATTGACAACAAAAGCAGTAAGCATTTCATTCATTATTTACAATTTTTACAATAAAATGATGTTTTGTTTGTAACAGTTCGTGGCACCTTCTCACAAGATCGATGAAACCATCCTAAACATTGCGAGCATTCGATCATGAACACATCCTTACTGTATGGCATTCTACAATGGCAGAACAAGTCCTCAGTCACTTCCACACTGTCTCTCACCGCACATCCAGACATCTTGACGGGAAAGACAGCTATTTCTCCACACTCAATACAAAGGGCTAAATGTTCTCTCATGACACTTTGATCATAGGCCTGTGTACCAGGATCATCACCATTGCACAGGGAAATGGCAACCGCAAGGGCAAAAAGGCCACAATCTGAACCACCTCTTTGTTGCATCATTGATGGCCACTCAATCACCATGTTTGCCAAGTTGGTGCTAAGCATTGATGCCAAAGAAGTGTAAAGTTTCTGTCTATGTTCACCAGAGAGTCCTGAATAGAGTGAGTCATAGACTTTAACTCTGTTACTCTCACATCCAATGTTTGTCACCGTCACCCAATTATTTCCGCCAACACTAATGACTTGAACAAAGTCTTTCAGTCCTTATTCTACTTTGGGCTGTTTGCTTTGAAAAGCCAACACCGAGTGTAAACCTTTTGCTTGGGTATATTGTCCTGATATTAGCCACTGAGCATGATCAATATGTTCATCAGTAAGCCAGTAGTCTACTTTAAGAACTGTTAACACCAACTTGCCAGGATTAGAATTAGCATGTGAATGCAAAATAAGTTTGGGTTTTCCACTTCTTTGTTTGAGGTTTATCTTGTTTTTTGTCTTCTCTGATGATGGTGAAGTCTTGGCATTTGGCGGTGGCAAGGTGTTGACATCTGGTGGTGGCAAACTGTTGTCATTTGATGGTGGTGAATTGTTGTCATCTTATGGTGGTGAAGTGTTGACGCCTGATGGTGGCAAAGTGTTGTCATCTGGTGGTGGTGGTGGTGGTGAAGTGTTGTCACTTGATGGCGGTGAAGTGTGGTCGTCTGGTGGTAAAAAATCTGTGTTCTGTTGGTGAGTTAAATGTATGTCATGAAGTTCACTGGTTATATAGGGTCGCAGTTGATCATAAGGGACTTTGTTTTTTAAAGGCATAGCATCTTTGTTCGATGGAAGAAGGGTTACCCTTTGCGTTTTGTCAATTTCTGTCACTCTAAAAGAGGTAACAGAACTAATATTACACAATTATATCGGGGTCATCCATAATTATCAACATTTTCAATTGTTATACTAATAGGAGATAGGAAGAGATGACAAGTAGACAAAGGAAAATACTAAAATATACTTGGGATAATTGCTTTGTTGGGCACAGATATAAAATTTTGTTTAAGTACCTTCATCTTTCCACCTTTTCTTGACACGTTTTTCATTTGTTTTTTGAACACAGTATCCCCAACCTTGATGTCAAATGTCTTCACACCCTTCGCCTTACTTTTCTCGTACTGTTTTTTCTGTTTTTGCTGGGCAATTTCCACATTGTTAAGAACCTAAAGCAAAACATATTGTAAATATACAATATACCCATTACATTATTACCAAATGCCTGCACTAACAAGATAAGCTTGTAAAATTTCTGAACCCTAACAGATACTGTATTGTGACTTAATTGGCTAAAAATGCAATTACTTTCAGTCACCAAATCAGTATTTAAACCTTATACTGACAACAAGTTGTTTCATTTTTACCATTATTTTTTACGATTATACATACTTGCTGGGATGTAGCTTCAGATAAGGTGTTCCTTTCTTCTACTTTCTTATCTAGAATATCTTCATGTTGATCAGGAGCAGACGAACTGTCCTCCACACAACAGCAATCTACAAGATTTTCATGACAATTTATTAGTGTAACATATATATGTGTGTACATGTCATATAGAATAAGGTACCAGGATTAGAGGTATTCAAGTTATGCATAATAGGCTGTGAAGTGGATAGGCATTTTCTGATGAAGGGCCTTCATCTTTGATCAATAGAATCCTCAAATATTTCAATAATGTTTACACAGCATGCAACACACTTATTTGTAGGGTGTGACTGTTGACCAAGCCGCTATGCATCACTGAGGACCCTTGGCAGGGGTTGTCAGAAAAAAATTGAAAAATATGATTGCCTAGATAGTTAAAAAAGCTGCCAATGGCCCAATATTTTATTTTTCTTTGATAAATGCCCTACCAAATCCAAAATTTGGATTTGATATAGATATCCACCTGCACCCCAGTAAACCCTTCCCTGAGACGGTTACCCTAAATCTAAATCAATCTGTAAAAACCCAATTCCTTCTGGTTAACAATAATATATAAGTGTAAGACAGAGTAAAGTACTAAAGTAGGCACATCTGGGCACATTGCCTGCCAATTTACCTTCTCAGGTGAATTAGGATTCCGACCAAACATCAAATAAAATGGTGTGAATTTAGTCGAGGCTTGCTTCTGTGTTCTTATAGAATAAGCCACTTCATCTAAAAAGTAATTCCAATCATTTTGATGTTCATTCACCAGTTTGGACAGCCGTTGCTTCAATGTTTGGTTTGTTCTTTCATCCAAGCCATTTGTCTGTGGATGATAGGCACTGGTGACAGATTTTTTAATCCCAAATTCTCTGCAAACTTCAAACTCTCTTCCTTGGTCTGAAAGCAGCCGTGAAGGTGCACCCCATCTAAAGATAACAATACATGTAACCCCAACTGAATTAACTGGCATACCACCGATGTGTAAAATCCTCTGGTGCAAGACAGAGTAAAACCATCTGGCATTAGACAGGGTAAAATAAGTTTTATTCTGTTCAAGGTAAATTGATAAGGTACGTACCTCATGTAAATTTCTTAATGCATTTTGATACACCAACTGCACTTTTGTCCTTGATTGGATAAAAATCAACAAACTTGGTGAAGTAATCGGTGAAGGTGCACACATACTTATAACCATCAGCAGTTGTTGGTAGTTGGACCTTGAGAGAAAAATGAAATGTTGATAATTAGGAGCATGCACAAATGACTTTACCTTGATGTAATTTGTGCTGTGTGTAATTAAAGTTGTGTATTACATTTCTACTTGCTTGGTGTAGTGCACAAGCTTTCAATGTAATTAGGTTTGGCGTACATGTGTGTATTCATTACAAAATATTTCAGTCCCACCATATTAGAACCATTGTGGCTGTGTACTGAATATAGGATTTGTCTCGAACACTGATATACAGATGTACAATAGTTGTTCCAGCAATAAATATTTTCTAATTTAATTTGTTTTACTTACCAATTAAATCCATCCCAACCAACTCTAAAGCATTATTCACTTTTATGGGGATAAGTTCTGGTGCCTGAGTTTTTATTTTGCTGAATATTTGGCATCGATGACATGACGTAATCTAAAACATCAAAATACACAGTTTTTCAATGATGGTAGTCAAAAAGTATAAAGTCAAGAATGATTAAAGGGTGACATTAGGATAAAGTATTCTATGATAACTATATCAACTCACATATTCTTGGATATCTTCCTTCATTCCAATCCAATAATAGTAACTGGAAACTTTGAAAAGTGTAGCATTAACACCACTGTGTCCTCCCATTGCATCACTGTGATGATGATTCAAAATTTCCCCAATCTCTTCGATGGTAAGGACAACCCTTTTTCTGACTGTTTCCTTTCCACCTGTGTAATGCAGCTCATTATCTAGGAAATACAGCATAATTGATTAAGAACATGAGAAACATAGCAAAAAAAATAGTCCCTAACAAAAACAGTGTCTAGTCCAGGAAGGTTCATCCCACAACCAGCTGTCATGTGTTCAGTCAAAAAGCGAGACAGTTCATCATGAATTTGTTGAATAAAGTATTCTGGATTTTTTTACAGGTTTTTAGTTGCACTTAATTGTCTAGTTGTCTCCCCCAATAATAGAGTGTGCCAGTGTGGGGAACTGAATGTAACACTGACGTCAAGCAGTGTGGACGCGCCTTTGGCTGCTCCCAGTTAAGCTTCATGTTTTTAAATGTTTTAAACTTTTTACAGTCGCTTTCGATTACTGAATTCAGTTAGTTAATAGTACAAGACAATGTGGTCCTATTCAAGTAAATTATTGAAGTCTTTTGGTGGTGTATCTCGGGCTTTGAGTAATCCTGTGTGGCGAAGGTTAGTGAACTTGAGAATTAACTCGAATAAGCCTACAAGACGTGGATGTCGCGCTGGTTCTAATAAGGTGAGAAGTATTAAATCAATTATGAGCAGCCGAACTGAAGGGAATGATTACAACCGAATTCGTGTGCTACGAACATCTAACTCAGTCAAGTGTTTCCTCAGTTTTGTCATTGCCGTATTATCATTGTACGACTGGCGGACACAGGGGTGTAAATCTGAAGAATCTTGTTTATATTAAATGCCAAAACCCAAGCATAAACCCTGAACAGAGAGTTTCTCTGCAGTTTGTCCCTAGCTTAATGTTGACGAACGTTATGTCCTTAGCTCCAAAAATTGACGAGATTAGTTCCTTTGTTAAGCACGCCGACCTTGACTTGTTATGTATTACAGAAACTTGGCTTCGCAACACTATATCTGACAATATTATTCAAATTCCTGACTATAATGTAGTATGCAAAGACGGGAAAATAGTTCACATGGTGGAATTTGACAAATTTCATGCGTCATTGTTGGAATAATTTATCACCCTCCAAACTCTAATAATCTTATTTTGTCAGAGTACCTCACTGAATGTCTTTCCACCTTTGAAGGAGATTTTCCCAATTGTGGTATCATGCTGACTGGCGATTTCAATCAATTTGACACCTCACCTATTGTACGACAGTTCAAGCTTAAACAGCTCATTAAATTTCCAACTCGGGGGAGTAATACTCTAGACAAAATCCTTACAAATTTGCATTCCTTTTATAAGGATGCAAATCGTCTTTCGCCGTTTGGACTCTCGGATCACTGCACAATTACAATTTTCCCGAAAGAAAGAACTAAAACTAAGTCAGAGCGCATTAAAGTTTCAGTACGAGATCTAAGACCAAGTAAAAAAGAACAACTTGGCCGTTTTCTCTCAGGCATCGATTGGTCATGTTTATCAACCGGGTCAGTCGACAACCAATCTGCCTTATTTGATGATTTGATTCAGCTTGGACTTAATAATATTATGCCCGAGAAAACACAAGTAATTCATCGGAACGACGCTCCATGGATGACAAAGTATCTGAAAGAGCTAATTGTTAAACGCCAAGCAGCCTGGGCACAAGGCAATCAAACACTTTTCAAGTTTTACCGTAACCGGGTCAATAGCTATCGCAAGTGGTGGAGGCAAATTTATTATAACTCTAAGATACGTCTTTTGAAGGACAGTAAACCTAAAAGGTGGTGGAACGAAGTTAAACGCATCAGTGGTCACACCCCAGTGTCTGACAACAAAGATATACTATCCATCCTTGCACTTGAAAACATTAATATTAATGATTTTTCCCATGATGAAATTGCAAACTTTATAAACGATTGTTTTTTGGATCCACAGCACAGCAATCATATGTACCACTTGATGAGTCTGATAAAATCCAGTATGCAAGGTCAGATCCAGCTGTGACGTGTTACAAGTACACGAATTTTAAGTATTCACGAAATTAAAATCTCTTAACGTAAGTAAATCCCCTGGCCCGGACGGACTCCAACCTTTGGTTACTGAGAGAGTTTGCGGAAATACTGGCCTACCCAATTTGCCAAATTATTAACAATTCATTTCAGCAAGAAATATTACCATCAGGTTGGAAACAGTCAAACCTCTCCCCCATTCCCAAGGCAAGTCAAATTACAAACGTAAATAAACACCTTCGTCCGATATCGATCTCGAAGGTGGCTGAGGAGTTTGTCATTGAGAGGCAAGTTAGACCGGCCGTTTTGGAAGTAATTGATTTGGGGTAGTACCAAGATCCTCTACCACAATGGCTTTAATATCTATGATGCACCGCTGGTTACAGGCCACTGATCAACCTGGGAATCTAGTTCGTACAGTCCTATTTGATTTCCGAAAGGCATTTGATCTTATAGATCACAAGCGACTTTCTGGCAAAATCAAACAACTTAACCTTCCCCCTTCTACAATAAACTGGATCTTGGATTTTCTTACTGGCCGTATGCAGCGGGTAAAATTAACGAACAATTGTTTTTCCCAATGGAGTGAGATTCGTGCGGGTGTCCCCCAGGGTACCAAACTTGGTCCCTGGTTATACGTTCTGATGATAAATGACCTGACGACATCACATAGCGATCCTTGGAAATTTGTGGATGACACTACTATTTCAGAAATTTAAAAAAAAGATCAACATAGCACAATTCAGTTTAGTGTTGACGAGGTTCAAAATTGGACTGTAACCAACCTAGCCGACCTAAACGAAGATAAAATGATTGATTTTTCTAGGAATAGTAATCTTAGCAACAAGCTAGCCCCGATAATGGTCAATGGCAAAGAACTCGAGATAGTGAGCCATGCTAAAATCCTTGGACTTACAATCAGTAGTAATCTAAAATGGAGAGCACACGTAGAAGAAATCGTTTCTAAAGCTACCAAGAGATTATATCTGATAACGCAACTTAAACGAGCAACTGAAGATATTATACTGATTTATTGTGCATGTATCCGGTCGATCTTGGAATACGCGTCGCCTGTGTTTCATAACTTGTTGCCAAAATATCTAAACCAAGAGATTGAGAGGGTACAAAAACGTTTCCTGAGAAGAGTATATCCGGACCTCTCTTACGATAACGCTATCAAAATCTCGATGTTATATTCATTGTCTGATCGTAGATCAGCTGCTTGCCTCAAACTCTTTGAAGAAGCCCAAGATCAAGATCATAAATTACACTCATTAGTTCCTCAGGAAAAAGTCTGTTCATATTCCCTAAGACGATGTAGTAAATTCTCTAGAACTCGAATTCGAACTGATCGGTATAAGAACTCATTCATAATCGCTAACAGTCTTCAACAATAGTTTAAATTTTTGTAATTTAATTCTAATTCCACATTCTAATCTAATTTTTACCTATTATGTATATATTATTAGGTCCCTTTTTTTATTGTACATCGTATATAATTCAGTTGTTTTTATTGTAACTGCAAATTACGATTATTAAAGTAAATCAATCAATCAATATGTGGGCATACACAGGTAAATGACAACAAGTAAACAGCTAAAAGAGGGTCTTTCACACAGTGCATTATCCCAAGGGATTTTTTATATTTCTTAGATGTGAGCTCTGCTGCCTCTGCAGACTCTTGAGGTATACATATGACTATATTTATACAGGTCTGTAAGTTATTTTATATATAGTTCTTATTGGAAATCAAATATTGAAATATAGTTGTTTAGTCTTGACCAATCTGCTGTGGTTGAAGTTATCATTTCAAATTTTAACAGGGATAAAATGCTAGATCAGACTGACACTCCCCCTGGTCATCGACAACTAGTTGTATTAAATATTGAATGAAATTGTAACGACGAGTTCACCAACGTTTATTAACATATATAATTTATAAACTTACTTATCTCATAAAAAACGTAGTTCTTCGCTTGGCCACGAACTGTGCGCTGTTGATTTTTCGTTAAACCAATCTTGGTGTTTTCCATGGCGAAGATATTGTATTATCCGCTTGCATTTCTCTTCGTGTTGCGTCATGCGTTCTCTTCTCGTTTGTATACGTTCAGGCTCACTTACAGCAGTAGTTGCTAAGTTTGATTCCTGTTGTGGCGGCATTTTAAAGACTTTTATTCAAAAATAATTTTTACCGAGCGTGTTTACAAGCGAAAAAAGCAGTGTTGTTGTGTTGACCAGCGACAGAAGAAGGGTATAACTCAGACCACAAGGATGTGTTGCAATATGTTGCAATAGTTATACCGCTGATTGGCGCATGCGCATATTATGAGGGGAAGTCTGAGACCGGGGGAGCGTTGAGACTGCTACAACGGGTTGACACACTTCACTGATTCCGTCGCGTGTATGGCAAAGGCTGCCTTTTCAAGCGCTGTTGCCGTAGTCATAGTTTTGGCTTGGATTATATTGCCGAGACAACGACTGGCCGAAATTCGTAGCATTTGAATTGCCTTGGCCTGTTTCACCTTTAGTTTCGTTATTGCGTGGTATTTGAAACCTACGGTTGAGCTCTTGTCGTGAACTTGCGGCGTCTACCAGCGCCGCTTCTAGTATGGTCAGTTTGGTTTGTATCGGTTGTGGTTCCTGAAGTCTGCATATCTCTCACAGAATTCAATATTGTTCGCACAAGATTTCCAACCCCATTTTCTGGATTGGAGCTCAAATTATCCATATAAACAACGAAAGAAAATCCTTGAGAAGATCACACATGTTTGAAGCGGCGATGGGCGCTAAAATTGTAAATTTTCGGTTTGGCAGGAATTCGGAAAATATCAACTGCCCCCGTTTCAATTTTGCCTTGCGCCATATTTCCCCCCGGTGCAGAAAATACGTGATTTACCCCCCGTCTGAAGAACTCTGATCAAAATACGTCCTCTCCCATCTTCATATAAAGCTTGAATTATAAAAACGTCTAATACTTGATGCAATACGCAATTTACTTGATATAAAAATATGCCATTTAACTTGATATAAAAACGAACGTCTTGATTGTAAAATAGCGACACTTGATATTAAACATGAACGACTTGATGTAAAAATATTATACTTGATATTTTGTCACGTTTGGCCTAGCATAGTTGTTATTGGTTGTGACTTAACGGGACTAAATCCTGAATAAATTGAATGTCGAACATGCATGTCTGTTGTGCATCATGTTAAAGCGGGTCTTTCAAACTTATAGCTCGATCGATCATAGTGAATAGTTATACTCGTATACGCAAATATTTCTCGTGGCAAGATTCGAAGAGAAGATGCGTTCCCCACGCTCTTCTCAGATATAGAATGAAGTGTGCCTGAATGACTTTTGTATACAGTTTATTAGTTTATGTTTTGCAGACCTCGATTAGTAATCAGGTCACAAGGAAATTCATACATATCGTAAATCCGCATGCAACATTCTTTACATGAATAGGGCAATGTACATTGTACAATGAAGTGGAAATATTTCATCTATGAAAATCATTTGCATTTAATAATTGCTTTACTGGCTATAATACTGCCATTAGATTGCATATAGTTAATATACTGACAATGTCATTGCATATAATATTTAAAGGCACAAGAACGGTGTAATATTTGTAGACTAGCTGGCAATAATACAATTTGGCTTAAAATATCTGTCAATAGGAGATTTTTGCACTTAAACGACTCTAAAAGGAAACGCAGTTGTGTTTCTGTTATTTTCTAGCTGTTTGGTTGCAAATGCATGCAATTTACCATTATGTAGTCGCTCATATGGCTTTGACAGGCTACCAATGTAGGCATAACTCTTCAATACATGCATGTAAAGTTGTGTTTCCCCATGTATAACACTTAGTGAAACCCGCCTACAATAACAGATTGTGCATTTGGATGCATAAACAGCCATGTCATACCGAAAATGCATGGCACACACAATCCGGGCAAAACACTACTGTTCCAAGTTATTATATATTTACTATATAGGGCCACTCATTTGAAATTTTGTGTGACCGCTCATTACGCATTGGCAGCCAGTCAATTGCTTTTTCTGGCCAAAAGCAAGCTGGACTAACTTTCCTGGCCAGTAAGCTGCATATTTTTGCATAATAAGCCGGCTACATGTTGCATGGCCGAGTGGCCCTACTGGTTGTCTCTATACTGTGGTTATACTCCGGCCAACCTCGTTCCCAGCTAGGATACTCGCTTTCTGTGCACCTATAATATTTGCAGAGGCAAGCAATAATTTGATTTTCGTCCATATCATAACAAATACTCTGCATACATAAGTTGATTTTAGGTCGCTTTAGGTCGTATTAGCATATATTCTCTAACATAACCAATCAAATCTTGGATTTTGACGAAAGAACAACCATCCTTAGATGCAGGTCAACTATTACAACTTGTGACTTAATATAAAATTCAAAAGTGATGCGTAATTTCAATGCATATATGTATTTAAAACTGTTGTGGAAATTGAATTCGATCGAGTGTCGCTGTATTATTATACAGTAGCAAGAAAATTAAGGTTCTATTACAAACAATATATATAATCTTTAAAACGTTTGAATAAGACATATCGTCCAAGTTATCTTTCTACAAACAATAACATGTTATTTTATTATTTTTATTTTTTATTTAGCTTCGCCAACTAGGGCAGGGTCACCACAACAGCATATGCCAATTACTGTGGGCCCTTTTACCTAACCCACCCTGTCAACTTTCCCTGTTGGAGGAAACCGGAGTACCCGGAGAAAACCCACGACTTTCGGCAGAGTGTTGACTTTTTACTCTTTTCACTTGAGGACTGGGTTTGAGTCGCATTGAGAAAGTTCTCACTGAGACTTGAACCTGTGACCTTAGATGTAAAAGGCAAGTGCGCTAACCACTTCGCCATATAAAATGTTCATATAAAATACCTCACCTTATAATACATCAATATATATTTGATTCGAGATTTGATTCGATCGAATAAATTTATTGAATAAATTCAGAACAGCCGCTCGCATTGAAATGATTCCATGCCCGCTAGCTCTAAAGAATATATCTAAGTTATAGCTGGTAACATAGCTCAAGGGTATCCAAATATATGCCAATTAATTAATTCCTTCCATTTTGATTTTCATCGAATTCACAAACACTGTAAATTTGGAGTGAATTCTGTCTTTGTGACTTTGTTAATTGCTGCCTCCCCTCAGGGAGGCAGCACACTATTCTTGATGTGGGTTACCTGTGCCTCGTGCCCAGACCTCTTGGCCGAACTATGTAAAGCGTACACAACTGGATTTGTGTGTAGGATGGATGTCCACACTTTTATTTATTTATTTATTTGTTTATTTATGTGTAAATATTAATGGTAATATTTACAAAAGTAGTAATTTATATAAAAGAAGTAAAGTAAGGCCTAGAGATCTATTAGAAACCTTTACAGTCAAATATTGAGGAAATAATGTACAAAATAACCAAAACATGACGACCCGCACGATTTGAAAACCAGCATGATCGGGGAACTCAGTTCCCAACTCAGGAAACGAACAGCGCTAATCACATTATCAATTACCGTTATGAGATGTCATCAATCCAAGTTGTAATGCTTAAACACAGTGTGAACCCAGCAAGTAATAAGTTAATTTTCTGTTATACTTTAAAATAAAATTGCACACATGCGTTATACGATATTTTAAATTCGGGTTAGTGCGAATAAATAGTCCTGATTGTTGACAAGTCACCTATAGAGCAAATTAATTTTGTTGTTGTTGTACAATACTGATAATATATTTGAGTAGCACTTTTGCGCTGCACTACAACGCTAGGAATAATAATATAAGACTCCTTTTAAGCTAACTGGTTAAGAAAAGATGGGACATCTTCATAACCTGCCAGCAAAAGATGGGACATCTTTCTGGCACAAGAGTTTCCACTGAAAGCAATCTAAATACAGTCGAACCTCTACTTACGGATACCTCCCGGAAGCGGACACCTCTTGTAGGCGGACACTGTTTTTGGGTCCCGGCCAATACGCTATTATATTACTCTATTTACAACCTCTCCTAGGCGGACACCTCCCGTAAGCGGACGCGGACACCAAAACAACCTTCCCAAACAACATAATAACCTCTTGTAAGCGGACACACTTGATTTATTTTCTGTTAAATTAATAATTATGCCGCCTAGTTGACTTACTACAGTATTAGAATACGTCCCTTTGAAAGAACCCGACATTAAAACAACGGCCAAAGCTGCAAATGTTGCAGAAAATCTTCTAGATTTCGCGTATTTCACGAGCAACGAAGAACTTTGCCGAGCTGTCTTAAATGTTAATGACATTCTTACAGACATACGTTTAGCAGGACAAAAGCAAGCGCACATAACAGATTTTTTCAAGCCATCTTAGCTGAACTATAGTCTCATATTTACAACTGCAATATAGATATTAAATTGGTAATGTTTGTATATAATCTAGGGACACAAATGTTTTACGGTGGGGTTTTTAGAGTAAATTTGCAATAATAGCTGTCAATAATATAGTCATATTAACATCATTATTAAAACATAGTCCCTATAATACAGTGTCTGGAAACGCGGCAAACTTGAAAGTTTAGGTTGATGTTGAGGGTGTGCTGAGAGTGCACGTTTTCTTTGTTTTACAAATGTTAATATTCAGCTGCACGGAGTTTATTGGCTGCTTCCTTTGTTATGCTAAGAGAACAATGTGTTTACCAATGTGTTTACAATGTGTTCAGTTAAATATTAACCAACCTCTCATAAGCGGACACCTCCCGTAAGCGGTGGTCCCGAGGGTGTCCGCTTACGGGAGGTTCGACTGTACCATCAGTCCTATTTCGCTTTTTCGCGTTTCACTGTGTAGTGTAGTCATGAAATGCAGTGAATGATATAGACTCCTTTTAAGCTTCAACTGGTTAAGAAAAGATGGGACATCTTCATAACCTGCCAGCTAAAGATGGGTCATCTTTCTGGCACAAGAGTTTCCACTGGCACTGAAAGCAATCTAAATACCATCAGTCCTATTTCGCTTTTTCGCGTTTCACCGTATAGTCATGTAATACAGTGAATGATATAGACTCCTTTTAAGCTTCAACTGGTTAAGAAAATATGGGACATCTTCATAACCTGCCAGCAAAAGATGGGCCATCTTTCTGGCACAAGAGTTTCCACTGAAAGCAATCTAAATACCATCAATCCTATTTCGCTTTTTCGCGTTGCGCTTGAACCGCTGAGTAATCTTATCATTCAAAAATATATTCTACAATATAGTTTTTTCAAATAGAGAAAATTCACGGTACGTCACTCATCAGCAACGCACTGCCATTGCGCTGCAACTAAAAATAGCTAAACATGCATGTAATGACTAATAATCTCTGTCATTAGATATCACTAATATATAACTCTATATATTATTCTATGAGACCTGTGACCCTGTGTATTAGCTACCATATATAACTCCATATATAATTCTATAAGACCTGTGATCCTGTGTAATAGCTGTGAATTTGCATTGTATAGTGCTTAAATTTTCAGTATAACTACAATTATATGTCTTATCTAAGTCTGCAATTATTTAGATTTTAGTGCTATTTAATAGTTTGCATTCTTCGATTAAAAAGGTTAGTGTGCATCTTTTAGCTACGGTGGGTTCAGCGCAAATGTCCCCCAATTTTACTAGTTCTTTCCAACGAACGAATTCACCAATTTTTTGGACTACCAAGCCCAGGGAAAAATATTATATAGGGTGCAGACTATTAATGTAGTTCATGCTTTTGTACTGTACTATACTGTTTTGGTTTTCTCTAAATCCGTCCTGTTTATGTAGGCTTTTACTAGATAATGCAGATAATATATGCTAATAGAAGCAGACATGCCAGACAGTGATATGATTCGTGATAATTAATTGTATCGTATATCATATAGTGAATGTGAGTTAATTCAGTGAGTTTATGAGTTATAGTGACTCTATGTCACACAACTAGGCTTTTCTCGATTGTGCTCGTAAAACTGGCATATTATGCCATTAGCAATGCTCGTTTTTTCTCTTAATTATGCTCGAATTATGCTGCATTACAAAAAATATGCTAGATTTTATTAAATAATGCTATAGACAAAATACACTCTAAAATTCATAATTTAACTTATTTGTGAGGGAAAATAAGTTTGTAAACAGTAACATTTGTAAAATCGAGTCCTGTGTTCTGAACTTTCCTTAACGTAACTTAGCACAAAAAAAGTTATACTTATTACTCCATCATTGCCTTAAAGTGCTCAGTGCTTTAAATCCTCTGATGACCTCTAAATCATCTCCCGTCGTCGCTAACGCCATTTTGAATTTTTGATGAGATTGTCGAGTAGTGGAATGGGTCTAAATATTAAACGTATTTCCAGAGGATAACCTAACTTGATTGAAGAAAGCTTTAAAGCACCAGTATAAGGCATAAAACTTGTCACAGCTTTAGTATTTTACTTTGAAAGTTATATAAATATGCCAATTATGCTAGCAGTGCTTTTTCCTCAAAAAGAGCCAAAAATATGCTCGTTTTGCCAGATTATGCCAAAAATTATGCTAGCACAATCGAGAAAAGCCTACACACAACCATTTAAAAATGGTTCAACAGAGACTTACCCCAGTCCTTTCCAAGTGCATCAAGTTTAATAGATCTAAAGTCTAATTTTCAATAATAAATACATCCAATCTGGCACACGAACTGATGCTATCAATGCTGAACGACTTTCTTCCGATAAAATGGTATTTAATGCTTTCCTCTGACTCAGTTTAAAAAACAGAACATTCGTAAAACTTACAAGCTAAGAATATTTGAAAATTCCGAGTGTACATCCTGTGACGCAACGTTTCCGAGGACCGTGAATATATTTTCATTATGCGCGGCTGCCACACATTTCAGAGCGTCTGCAAGAACCGCTCCTGTTTCAGTTATGCGTCGTTTGTTTTCAGGCGGCGAGATTTCAGATGATTCAACAATGTCAGTTGTTGATAAGCATGTTCTCTTTGGAGTTTGCAATGCCGATGCGCCCGTAGAACCATAACATTGCTCAACATATTTGGCGCCAAATTTATCAAGTGGCACTTCGTTTACAGCAGATATCATTTGCTGGAATACTTCGCTCGAAAATACAAACTTGTTTAAGCTGCACTCTCTCAGGGCCAACACTAGAACACTGAACGATGAAATAGCGTAAACTTGCTCTCTTCTTCTCAAGCTAAATGTACAGGGTGATACTCGACAGCCGGCCCATTGCCGTCTCGAACATCGCCAATGTTGACCTGTTTGAACTCCGACGATAAAAGTTTGAACAGAACGTTCTGTTCATTTTTCGTTTGGTAGCCACAAATTGATGAAACGTAGGCATACCAATTTTTTCGACAATCAATTAAGCATGTCTGAATATAAGCGGCCATTCGCTTCAGACATTTGGCGCGCTAGTTACTGTAAATCTATATTCAAGATTCTAATTATCACTAATTGGTGATGAAAACTTGCATTATAAACTACCATGGTGAATCAATTTTAATGATTAAACTACATCCCGCAATACCGGATTGTATTTCATGCGAGAGAAAATTATTTTGTTAATTAACTCGTAATAGATGTCAACACGTTACGCACATATCCGACTTATGGTGTTGTAGCCCACATCCCCGAAATAATCTAATTTAAACCTGTGCGGGTCCTCATGTACATCACCAAAAAGTACTTAAATAAGTACCTATATATACTTTTTATATAGGAGAGTAATTGCACTATTTGTGTATACAGCTATCTGTGACAATTAAATATTTCTTTATATTGTTTTTAAAGACAATGAATTAATTGATAGATTTTAAATGAATTTCAAGCTTATTCCAAATATCAACCCCTTTACTAGTAAGAGAATGTACTTTTATACATTTTGTACACTTGTTCTTTTATACATTTTGTGAAGATTGGAAGCATTTCTTGTCTTGTGATGGTGAATATCGCTGTTGTTTACAAATAGATTGTTAAATATGGCTGGTAAATATTCTGTGTTGTGGTAACGAAACATGAACAAGAGAGTTAAATAATCATTGATTTTAGGAAGAATTAGTATGTTCAAATCTTGAAAAATTGGATCAGTGTGATCAAAATTAGATTTAAATGACATTAAACGGACAATTCTTTTTTGTATACTTATTAACTTCTGAATTCGTTTTGTGTAAATATTTCCCCAGACTAAATTACCATATGTCAAATATGGATAGACTAAAGCATAATACACTAGTTTTAAAGTATTTAAATTTACATAATGTCGAATTCGGGTTATTATTCCAGCGGACTTTGTAATCTTTTTTGAGACTGAATCTATATGATTTTTCCATGTTACGTGTTCGTCGATGATAACAACAAGAAATGTTGTACTTTTAACTTGATCAATAGGTTTGTTGTTTATAGATATTGTTTATATGACGTTTCATTGGTCGGTTATTTTGCCCGACGTTTTGTCAGACGTTGTTTTACCTGACTCAGCCATGCTAAACTTAAATATGGTACCAATAATACAAGAAACCTGCACAGAAGATTAAATGTGGATTGAATTGGACGAAATGAGTGAAGGTTTTCCGGTAAGATGATTGTTAAACGAACTGCCTCATTTCTCTATCAACATTGGATAGTTTCATCTATAGTTTATAGAATACGTCCATTATTGCAAACATTCTATGAACATTGACAATATTCAAAACTAGCCTAATATTTACTTGACCAATGACTGATCATCAAATGACTCATCAGTTTGGTTCCTGTAGTGTAATTACCTTATATTAATGAACCAAACATGCAGTATCCTGCAAATAGCCTTGCCAATATAGCATATAACTCTGTAACTTTACTTTCGGTCATCGCGGCTTTCACAACTCCTCCACAGCGAGATACTATGGGACCATTCAAAGAAATATGCATCTCCCGTCGTCCCCTATCCTCTGATACATTTCTCTGCTTATTGATTATTCATACACCGAAACGTGAGATTCAACCACCGATTCAACTGACATTGAAACAGAGGCGACTGAAAGGACATGAATCACCATTTCAATTCCGAGATAAAGCCCTTTTGACGAGTCAAGGAACATCTTCAAGACCTCCATACTCTCAGGAAGATCTTTCTCTTGTATACCATTTGTCACTTTTTCTAAACGACGCAAAAATTCTTTATACTGGGAAGCTAATTCTACATCGGGTATTTGGATGATGTTTGACGCAATTTTCTTTCCATTGCTGACAAATGTTTTTGCCTCTACAGATCCAATCATGCTAGATCCTCGCAAATCGAGTAGTAGTCTTAATTGTTCAACCAAAGATGTGGCTTGGTCATCGAAAACAGATACCCTTAACTCCTGGCTCAACCATTCTGCCAACTTCTTTAGACGTGATGTTGCCATTGTCACTACGTCCATTCTATGGTTTTGTACAACTGTAAAATAACCACGTCTTGTCCTGTTCTGCTCGGGATTATCGTCCAAAATTGGAATACCCCGGTATTTGCCAGTAGTGATAATACTCTGCAAGTCAGAGTGGTATTTAGGCCAAAGACAAATCTTCTTTCCTTCTTTGGACAAAGGACATTTTTCATGGCATTCAATAACCTTTGACATTTGCAGCAGCTTCTCTATGCAAACTTCATGAAATTTATCGAACCGTTCATGTGGTAGAATGCTCACTATTTGTAGGATGTTGATGCCATGGCCAAACGTGTCATAAATATCGCAAACACCAGAGAGTGTTAAAACAAACTTCTTGTTTGCAAGTTTGTTCTTAAGCTGTGCAGCATCTGACGCAGTTTGTCTGCTTTTTGCATCCCTGGCACCAAAGTTATTCATTTGGGTTTCCTCCAACGTACTGAAAAGGGCTGGATAGTCCTTACGTAGTTGTTCATAGACTATCGCACAATGGTTGGCAAATTTAGTTTCGCTGTAAAATATAGGGAGACCGCGAAACACATCTGCATCGAAACTTTCGTCAGATTTCAACCTTTCAGCTACAGAAAAAAAATGTTCAAATTCTTGTCCCCAGTTAATAGCTTTGAACAAAGAACTGATATCTTCCGTAATTTGAACGAGCCCCAACTGAACTGAGTTTCTTTTCTAATTGCTGCATCTCTAGTACCAGCAATATGCATTGGATCCCAGTCTGAGAATTTCCTGTTGGCACCAGTGAATCCAAAGTGACCATCTAACAATTCAGGAACCGAAAGGTGATGATATTGTCCATCATCAGAGCCTCCTTGATATTGTTCTGCGGTAATATCCTTTTTATTCAAAAGATCGATTAAACTCTTTGCAATGGCTGGACCTGTATGCCCGGCCGTAACCACATGGATATCGAGGAATATTGGCTGGATAAGGTCGGTGGAGTTAGGCACAACGGTAATAAAAGAAATAAACTGCCGTGTTCTGTGCTTGTGCTTGCAGCTACTTTTCCAACTGGTCGAAAACCAGTTTGGTCGAACCGATTATTCAGAAAATTATTCACTCTGCGCTCAACCTCTTCTGCAACATAGGGAAGAAACTTAGCAGGGAATTTTTCACAATGATTGATCTCACCGATATCAAGATCATTCATTGACTGGAGAAGTAATAAATCTGGGAAGTCTGTATCTGGTCTTCCTTTCTTAAACAGGTAGTAACAAGTCTTTCCAATCTTCATTCCAACTGAGCGTTCCCGCCTCTCTTCCTTGCTTTTCAACTTTTCTGCAGAGGCAGCATCATCCAAATTACTGTTGTGTAATACCCCAGTTAAATGCTGTCTAAGGTGTTTCTTTAAATTTCGAAAAGCCTTGGACTGCACATCGCGATTAAACTCCGGATTAGAAAGAGGGTCTTCGTCCATCGCTGGATTATAAGAGAACATTCCACCATTTCCACGCACCAATTTGTCAGGCCGAACTTCTCTTGCTTGTTCAGCTGTCACACATACATTGCATATCATGACCGATCTTACTTCATCAAAAGAAAATTCACTTAGTTTATCAGTTATTTCAGTAACAGAACTACATTGCAACAAGAGGTCTCTCGTTAGATTGTCATTTGATTAATTTCTATAAATACTTCCTGGAACTGAAATTGGTGCAGCTTCTTTTTTGCTACTTCTTACTTCTATTGTTAGTTGTCTACCTTTTTTGTTAGCCATGCTAGGATTTTCCTCATGCTTTTTTCCTAGTGCTTTTCCTACTTTCAAGCCTTCCATCATCGCTATCTTTGAGATTTTCTGCTTCATTGTACTTTTGATGATCAAACATTTCCTCTTGGAGCTGAGACTGACCTGTCTGATCATGCTCGATGCCTTTAGCTTCGCACTCCTCCGTATGATCACTTTCGTTTTCGTTTAATTTGCCTGATTCTTGATTGTTGCAAAATTCAGCATCAGTTGCTGTGTTCTTTTCAAGGGATTGAATTGTTAAAGCAACTTTGTATTCTTTCGTATCATCTCTTAATTTTTTGGACGGCTTTCCAAAAAACGAGATAAGCGTTCTTTGATCCCTAGGGCGAAGGTCGTTGCAATCTTCATCGGGATGTTTTCTTTTCAAATGAGCTTGGTAGTTCTGTTGTATCAATGGCTTTCTACAAACGCGGCATTCAACGTCAGTTGTCTTCCCATGGCTGCGACGGCAATGTTCATCCATTAGAGAATAATCAGCACTTCAGCAGATTAGCCATAGATATACTGAGAGAAACTTTGGAAAATTACATTATACATACATTCTTAAACTTTTTTTGACATCGATGTTGTAATCGTTATTAACTATGCCGGCATGCCGCGATGCCAGAGAGGACACTTTAATTTACAATTTGTCAATTTATGATTCCTTAATACCGTGTGACGTTTCAGGTGTCTATAAAAATTTAAGAGCTTAACATTTTTATTTTTTAATTACACTATTACAGTCACACAAGTTATACAAATTGTAGATATTAAAATTAGCATATAATTTTATAGAAACTACTGATGACGATGCCCACGATTAATGAATAAGTGCAACTAAAAAGAATGACGATTAAAAAAATAGGTACGCTAAGCATACATGTATCTGTTCATGGTGATCCCACTGTTGTCATGAAGGAATAATATTCTACAATTCTGTTTGGCCCTAAATTGTATAAGTTACACATATTTTGTACAAAAACATACACTTCATTTGAATGTATGTGAGATTGATATTTAACCCATCAACTGGCAGTACTCTAACAAGTAAAATCGTCTGGCATTAGACAGAGTAAAATACTAATAAAATTAGGGTGGATCTGGGCTTGCCAGCTAATGGGTTAAAAGAATTATTTTTATAAATATCACAAAAATATATATCATACACAGTAGAACAAGGTTTTCATATTAATTGTTAAATGGGGTTCACAATTTACAGTATCACTATGCCAGACAGTTTAGTACATATGACAAATAAAATAGCTGATATAAATTTCACTAGCAGAGACTATTTCCATATCACAACAAAGATTTTATTTAATTTTATGATGTCATTGCTGAAACATGTTAGGTTCACAATCTTCTCGATAGTCCATAATATTACTACAATCAGGTATGTGAAAAAATTGTAGATGTGTGGATGTTGTCAGAATACCAGGTGTCGCTAACACCTCCTCGCACAGTTTAAAAGCCTTTTTAAACACATTGACACACGACGTCAACATGTGGTATTCAGGGATGGAGGAACACAAATGAACTATTTATTCCACATGGATGTGTTAGCAAATAGGTCATATTATTGAAGTCTATTCATCAGTAGCAAATGTTAACTATGTTGAAAATCAGGAGTATAATAAAAACACATGTATATAGTCTGTGAATATAATGTACAAAGTATATATAAACACAGCATATCATATCCATACATTGGCTAGAATTGACTAGTCAAAGCTACAGTGTTCCGTGTTTGTTTGCTCAGCCTACAATATAAATATAATAATAATAATAATAAAGGTCTTTATTAAGGACTCAAAAACACACGTCTGAGTTTACATCAATGGATAAAGAAGATAAACTATTACTATGTTAAAATATATAACTATTTGCAATCTTATATAAATTTTGCATGCACTAATTGTTAAAAATATATAAAAATATATAATTATTTTATATGTGAGTATTGGTATAGTTATTATATAAAGTTAAACAAGCACCGGTTTATGAACGCGTTCTTGTATCGTTCCGTTTTCACTAGTGGTAGTTCGAAGTTGTGTCTCCTAGGTCTAAGAATTCTACTTCGTTTTTCTGGCAGTAGTTCCTGTAATGCATTACCTTCATTAAGAGTTATTTTGTCCCACAATTTTTTGTCTCTCTTGTTACTTATCTCCAAAATGTTCAACTTTTTAGTTACGTAACCATTTCTATGTGCACGATTAATTAATTTATCAATTTGGTTAATATATTTACTATAAGATGCACATTTCCATAGTTCAATTGCATAAGTAAATATTGACATAATTAAGCTATTGAACAACATGTCTAATTGTTTCCTAGGCAGTCCATAATATTTACACACTCGCATAATATACATTCTTCCGCCAGCTTATATTCATTCTTCGTCAAAGTGCAAGTCCCACTTGCACGGGTTATCTTGTAGAGTGACTCCTAGGATCTTCGACCATTCTTTACGCTCAATTGAAGGGAAGAGATTCGGGAGGGGCGCAGATGTCTTTCCCCGCACAACCATTTCGTATGTCTTTTTCATGTTCAAGGGCATCCTATTTTGTTCCGACCACAATTGAATACTGTTGACTTCAGCACCTGCTGTGTCTCCAGCCTCTGTGCCAGGTATTTCTAACGTCAGATCATCCGCAAATTTCACTAACTGGTTGGAAGAATCAACAGCCTTAATGTCATTCACCATTATAGAAAAGAGAACAGGACCCAACACAGTTCCCTGAGGCACACCTCGATTTATATTCAGGTATTCTGTTGTAATTCCATCGACCACTACTCTCTGTTTTCTGCCTTTGAGGAAACGGATTATCCAATTCACAACATACGGATTGATTGGTAGCTTTTTAATCTTCTCAATTAAAATGTCATGGGGCACATTATCAAATGCTTTGCTGAAATCAAACGAGAGTACTCTTACATAATTAGCATCACTGTCTAACCACTTTAGCCATGCATGTTGACATTTGATCAAGGCCATAGTTGAATTGTGTCCCTTTTTATATGCAAACTGATCAGAACCGATAGCATGCTCTATGACAGGCGCTAATTCAGTTTTATACAAACCCCTCTCAAATAACCTCATGATAATATCCGTTAATGAGATTGGCCTTAGTTGATTACATGAATTCAGGGGAGCTTCTTTGGGCAGTGGTAAAACATTAGCAAGCTTCCACATTTTAGGCACCTTGCCAACTCTCAGTGACGTATTAAAGATTTCTGTGATGACAGGTGCCAACTCTATAGCATATTCTTTCCAGAACCAGTGTGGGAGATCGTCAGGGCCAGATGAGGAACGTTTTTGACTCCGTAATAGTTCATGGACGGTGTTAGTGCACAAAAATGGAATTCTTGTGCCTTCTGAGATTTGCAAAAGCTCCGGGGTTATATAATTAGGGTCAGTGTTTATGCCTTGGAAATATACATTTATTTCGTTGGGATCAATGAGAGCACTGACAGATACATTCCGACTTTTCCTCAACGTAATATTATTTACATTCGACCACCATCGTTTTGTTCCAGCTTTATGGTTATTCATCTCGTGTTTAACAGCACGCAATTGATTGTCTCGAATTAATTTATTGATCTTCTCCTGCAACCTTACATTAGATTCTGTATTTTGAGTCCGGATAGCCCTTTTTCTTTGTTTCAACAGATATTTTACGAGAGGAGACATAAACAGTGGGTCACGTGAAGAAGTTCTTACTTTCATTAATGGAAACATTTTTCAAATATTGGCCATATCATTGCATAAAATTTCTCAATCATTTCATCTGGAGTTTGTCCATCTGCAGTTATTATGTCAAAATCAAGAGTTTCAAATTCCTTCAACATATTCAATTTTTTGTGTTCTCTTACATCTCTAAAGTACGAATCTGTTCTTTTCGCTTTGATTACGTCACGGGGATAGGTTATTATCATGTCATGATCGGATCTCACCAAACTTTTGGCCACTTTGATATTTTTCCAATAATGTGGGACGTTTGTGATAAAAACGTCCAAAATATTTTGACCTCTTGTAGGAACCTTCACAAGTTGGGCAAATGATAGCTGATTAAGAAAATTTCGAATGTTCAACTTATTGATATCTCCAGCAATTATTATCTTCGAGTCTGGTTTCGAAGACAATAATTGTTCACACGAGTCAATCAGGAATTCCGTTAAATCTTGGTCATTGTAGTCATTATCAGGTGGGTGGTATATAGTTGCAACATAATAATCGGGGTTTCCAGTAAAAAGTTTTGTCCATAAACATTCAAATGTATTATCCAAATTAGGTAATGTTTGCATTTTCCAATCATTCCTACAGATAATTGCAACGCCGCCACCACGACAGTTTATTCTGTCTTTCCTAACAATAGAAAATCCAGCAGGACAAACAAGGGAGTTAGGTACATCCGGTTTTAACCATGTTTCAGAGATGAAGCAAAGGTCAATGTTGTTACACTTAAGATCTGCATACAAGGGAGGTAAGGCATCTGGTTTGACAATGGATCTAGCGTTTAATACTAAACAGCGTGGAATTATGCGTGGGAGACTTGAGCTTGCATGTCTCGTTTGTTCTAGTAATGTTATACTAATGTTGTTAGTTGTGTTACAAGGTCTGGGTGATCTTGCCATACTGGGGGGCGGCAATACTTCCCTTCGATTTCCCCTGCATTATTTCTATTTCTTCTATTCCTTACAGTCCTACGCGGCATCTGTTTTTTAGCTGGACGATGGCTAATTCGGACAGGAATCCGATATGTGTCTTTTGAATTAGACACGTTTGTCTTAGCATTTAAAGTACCTTTGGCTTTGTTACAAGTTTTCTTTTGATTTTCATTAAAGACTTTTTTATGAGATTGTTTGGTATTGCTGGTGGCAGAAAATTTATTGCGATTCAGTTTGCCATCATGGGATAGCTCGCCGACTCTCGACTGTTCATAGGCAGGGAGAACCACCTTTGTCAGGGTTAAGTCCTTTTGTGACCGATTGATGGCCTTTGGTTTTGGCACTGTATTGTGGTGAGAGGCTTGCTCGCATGACTGCCGATCTGTAGTAAAAGTTTCCGTATTAAGAGGAATTCCTCTTTGTAATGAGCTAATTCATTTTCTAAAGAATTGATTATATTCGTAAATATCCCAGCTTCATTCTTGCGTTCATTTGCTAGCCATGCTAAATCAGATTCAAGCTTCTCGTTTTTACTTTTCTCAATACTGAGCATAGTTTTAAGATTGTCAATTTCACTTTTAGGAAATACGTCTTGTACGTTTGCCAAGGATTGCAACGAATCGGTTTTACTCTGCAAAATTTCGATTTCAAGTTTCATATTATCAAGTTCACCCACTAGGCTACCGCATAAACAATGACAATTAATACTAGCTGCAGATGCTGTTTGTAAAGAGTTATGAACAAATGTTGCACTTAAACCTGTTGCATTTAGGGTGTAATAACCGAGTGGCTGTGAAACTTGGGAATTTAATGATTCTGCATTATTTCCCGCAGAACTATCCGTATTTTCGGAGGTCTGTTCGGCAGGGCATAAGTTGTTATCGCGGTCACACTCGATGGAGTTTGAATTAAGGAGGCTCCCTACAGTTTTAATTCTGTAGCACGCGAATGTGCTCTAAGGTCCATTATTTGCTCATTTTACAAGGTATGGTCATGATACTTGGGCATCAGATTGCCACAATATTGCGGATTACGAAGAACAAAAAATGTTTCTAAATATTTACGTTGCCATGGTAACAACGCGATTTAGAGATTGTCGTATTTTTATTTTCTTTCTTAATTTTTTGGATTTTCCTTCGCTAAAACTTTTTTATTTTTTGCACACGAGCACCTAAAGTACAAAGTATTGAAGGGGCCCTGTTAGGGGGGTGGTATTGTCGGCTGTCGCAGTTTTAAAATCGTCAATGTCGCTTTTTGAAACGTGTAAAATGTCGCCGTCGGAATTTCGCAAGAATAGTCGCAACCACGTGGACAACACGTTTCTTGTATATTGGTCTCATCGTACAACCATAGGAAACAATTATAGTAAACTGGCCTACATTTTTATGTATAAACAATCAATTAGTGGCATTAGTACATGGATCGTCTCTTATATTAACAAATTAAGACAAAATGCATTTGAAAATTATTTTCTCGACGCCTATATCGACTGTTTATGCTCGAACAAAACGGCCATGGGCTGTAGCCGTGGTTGTACGAAGGCCGGATAACACTTTATAAAACATGTTTACTACGCGAGCTGTGATTGGTCAATACCCGTGCAGGATGAGACAATCATGCACGGAAAATTTTAGGCGCTTCGCGGGGTTTTTAAAATGTCCGTTGTTTCTTTGTCGTTATTTTATAAAATAATTACCAAATGGTTTTCCGTGCAGGATTGTGTGATCCTAACACTTGGGATGTTGCTCGACTTTCTGAAAGCTAAAAATACTCGCCTATCGGCTCGTATTTTTTTACGCAATCCTGCATGGAAAACCATTCGGTAATCCTTTAATCCACCGGATAGTGCGGTTATCACAAGTCTAGACGATTAGGTCTTCTGCTTCTTCGACCGGAAGATGTAAAAAGTGGAATTGTGTCCACGCAAACGTTTTCCGAGTCTGATTCAACCGAATCACCGTCTCTGTTGCTGGCGTTTATACTATGTTCTTCTTCAGGACTCAAATCTTGAGAGTCTTTAAGGAAATTTGTTATTGATGTATAAACATCGTCGGTCAATTGTAATTTTTCACTGCTACATTCAACCTGATCAACCATCATTGCAATGCCATCTTTGTGCACATTCAAAGTTGAATGTACCAAAAACGTCAGGCAATCTTCAAAGCTTGGCGTGTAGATTTCGACAGATACAATGGCAACGTGGTCGTCATCCTCAACTTGTTCTTGCACTTTTCCAAGAAAAAATGGGGCGCTACTGATTTCGCAAACGAACGATGGTCGTACCGCCACTGTTGCGTCTGCAGGAAATAGTATCCTCGAATCAGAGCGTCTACAATCGTTGCTTGTACGACCGCTACCACTGGTAGCACTGATTGATGCGGAACGTGAAATATCAAAGGCGAGAGGAGATGGAGTGCTGCGCGATTTCTGGTAGGCGTAGATTGGAAGTGTCCCAACGTTGTCTTTTGTGGACTGGTTCCTGACGGTGACCTGGCGTACTGGTTGACCTAAAGCATCTCGCCAGTTCCGAAGAGACTTTTGGTCTTCTCTAGACATACTGACCGACGACGCTTTTGGTATGGATGGCAAGTCGGTAAAAGTGAGCGGCATATCATCCGGAACTGTGTAGTAGGACGCGTCAGCAGTGTAATAGTGAAATCCACAGGCAGTTCGTTGCTTCAGAGCTTCTACGATAGTTGGACAGAGCAGCTGCGCAAATTCCAGAACAGTTGGCGTTTCATTTCTGGACCTCATTTTACTGAAGAAATGTTCGACCACGAGTGCGAGAAGACAAAAGCTTAACTTGAGTGCTGTACGAGGGATTAACTTTGTTGATGATCCTCTGAACTCTCTTTAGTGACAAAATCATTAGCTCCAAACTCAGAACACTTTTCCTTGATACAGTTCCTTCTGGTCCTTGGGTGACACACTCCTTTCCCATGCATTGCTGAATGTCTTTGATCCACGAGATGCAGAAATAGTATAGACGTTTGAGTGGAGGTATTGCTTCTTGCAACGAATACCATTCTGCTTTCTGCTTTTTCAAGTGCACACCAAACACTTGATATAGTGCATTCAATTCCTTCAAGAATTTGCACATTTCTTCACATGGGGTTATCATTCGAATCGCTCCGACCGAGGTATCTGCTACGTATAAAGTGTTTCCTTCAACACAAAGGGCGGTGGGTTGAGAGAACGAGGCGCAAGAACTTGATCCATCGTTTGATCCATTACTTTCGCATCCGGCAATTTCAGTAACCTCGTCATTGAGAATTTCTGCCAACTTTCTGCTTTCTCTGTCAGTGAAATATATCTTGCCATCATTGTTCACAGCAATTCCGTGAACAGTGTTACAATCGACAGTGCCATTGCGTACTACGACAGTAACTTCACGACTCTCGAGGTTTACTCTCAGAACTCCACCGTTGGGACTTGAGTCGCCAATATACAGGTGATTCTTACTATATGCCAACCCGTATGGCTCAGCACCTTGTGCTAATTTCACGATCTCGGTAACAGCGCCTCAAAGACAAGCTCCATTGTTAATCAAAGCAATTTGATAAAGAGTGTTTGTTTCAAGGTCACTTACAGCCAAAAGATCGCAAGGGGACTCACCATCGGCGCCAAAATGGCAGCCACATTTTGTCTAGCTATCTATTTTATTGTTATTTTCTCGTTTGCTAATGCCCTGAGTTCTGCTCTTCATTCAACAACGAGCCCTGATAACCTTTGTAACTTCCAGACAAGAAGCTTATTTAGTTCCAGTCAAATTCCTGAGTTCCAGTTGATTTTGGGCGCTGCAGAAAATGTGTACGGCGATTAACTACAACTGGATATTTTAAGTCTCGTTTTGCCCTTACTGTTTGGAGTAAACATGGCGGTACAGTGTTACTTATTCCTGGTCATGATCCACCTGTGGACATAACTATATTTATGGATGTTGCTATCAATCCTGGGCCGGCAAATTTAACTTTAACCTGTGGTAAACAAGACACGCTTGACTACAACTCCAAGCCATTAACGACAACTGCTATTTCAACTGCTAGAATAAGCTATTCTCCACAACAACTAAGACGACTTCGACTGAATAACCCTACTCCATCTAACAACGTTATTCGTAACCTGAAGCAATTTGGTATTTTCAAGTTCCGAGGCAAAAGGGGTGGCCGTCGAAGGATTTCTACAAGAATAACTAATCGTTATAATACTGAAGCGTTGCAGCCATTGTTTCACCGAGTTGTAAATTTAAATAATCTGATTCCAATAAGAAAGGCAGATGTCTCGCTTGTTGACTCTATTTCTCAGTGTGTTCAGGCTTGCCTTCTTAACGTTAGGTCTATCAAGAACAAAGCAATGGTTGTAAAAGATTTTGTCGTTTTGTAAATGATATTGATGTTTTGGCCTTAACGGAAACGTGGCTTCGACCTGGAAATGTTGATGAAGTCGAAATTGGCACTTTATGCCCGACTGGCTACAGGTTCCTTCATGTCCCAAGATGTTATTCTAGAGGTGGTGGTACTGGTTTACTGTTTAAAGGGAACCTTGACATAACTGTCTTGGAAAGTGATACTACATTCCAGTCATTTGAATTTATGGACGTTCGCCTAAAAAGCCTCCAGAATACCCGGATTCTAGTTATCTATCGCCCACCTGAAAGCTCTCTATGTACGCTGTTCTTTGAAGAATTCTCGACCTTATTGGAAGAAGTAGCAGCTGACCCAGCACGTTATATCTTAATAACTGGGGACTTTAATTTCCACTTAGATGATCTTGACAACAATAATGCAGTTCGATTTTCTGATCTAATTGAATCTTACAATCTAAAACAATATGTTGCTGAATCGACCCATGCCAGTGGCCACACCCTTGATCTTGTAATTTCCAGATGTGATGATACCATTATTAAAGACATTATGGTTAGGGACCCTATCATATCTGATCACTGTGCATTTTTTTTCACCTGTGAATAAAACAATTAACTTCCGGAAATTACGTCACATAAATATGGACCAGTTTCGTGATGAAATTATGCGCTCATCTTTGATACAAGAACCATCTACTGATCTTCATGGACTAGTCAATCAATATGACGGTGTTTTGCGATCATTATTGGATCAACATGCACCATTATTAACGAGGTCGATCACCCTTCGTCCGTCTGCACCTTGGTATACACCTGAAGTAACCATGGAGAAAAGAAATAGAAGACGACTTGAGCGGAAGTGGCGTGCTTCAAGACTACAGTATGATCGTGACCAGTACGTACATCAATGCAGTGTTGTCAATAACTTGATTAATTCACTGAAAGTTACATATTACAATGAAATTATACAAGAACATTCAACAGATCAGCGGGCCCTATTTAAGACGGTGAGCAAGCTACTTCAAAAATCATACGAAAAGCGTTTTCCTCCTTCTGCTAACAACACTGCTTTGGCAAATTCATTTGCTGATTTTTTTGCCAACAAAATTGATAAAATTCACTGTACACTTTTGGAAAGAATTGCTAGTGTAGGTCCAATTCAATCTGAATTGGTAGTTTGTGGTACTGAACTTTGTGATTTCATGGAGATTAGTCAAGACCAAGTAAGAAACTATGTGCTTAAACCCATTACCAAGTCATGTTCTTTGGATCCTTTACCTGCAATGGTTTCAAAAGGTTGTTTCCCCGTGTTACAGCCGACATTGACCAAGATTATTAACATGTCACTTGCTACGGGTATTATGCCTGATCCTTTAAAAGTTGCAGTATTGTCTCCTTCACTGAAAAAAGCTGATGCTGACTTCAAACAATTTTCGAACTTTCGACCTATATCCAATCTGCAATTTATTTCTAAGCTGATAGAGAAGGCTGCTGCTGAACAATTAACAGATTATGTCATGACTCATTACCTTGATGAGGTGTTCCAGTCTGCATATAAAACGTTCCATTCCACTGAAACAGCATTGGTCAAAGTTCAAAATGATGTCTTGTGTGCACTTGATAACAACCAGTCAGTTATATTTCTCTTGTTAGACTTATCTGCAGCCTTTGACACGGTCGACCATTCCATCTTGTTGTCAAGACTTTCGGCTCGCTTTGGTATAAAGGGGAATGTTCTGGCGTGGTTCGAATCATACTTAAAATCTCGGAAACAGTTTGTACAGGTTGAAGATGGTTTGTCGTCAACACGTAACCTGGGTTGTGGTGTACCTCAGGGGTCAGTATTGGGTCCATTATTGTATTTGCTATACATATCTCCGATCAGTGATATTATTAAACGATATAATCTCCAGTACCATCTATATGCGGATGACACCCAACTGTATATAACTTTTAAATCGGATTCATTGAATGAACTTCTGTCAGCCAAGACAAGAATTGAGTTATGTGTGAAAGAAATTGACTGTTGGATGGTCAATAATGGTCTTAAATTAAATCAAGACAAAACAGAGCTTGTTCTTATCAGCTCTCAATATCGTTCCAGACCTTCCTTGGAATTTATACAGGTTGGTGATGAGCAGATTCAACCAAAGGCATCAGTCAGAAATCTGGGAGTTGTGTTTGATCAGTGTCTTAATTTGGAGGAACATGTGAAGAAAGTGTGTAAAACATCTCACTACCACTTGAGGAATATAGCCAAGATTAGGAAGCATCTAAATGAAAATACTGCTGAGATACTTATGTATGCATTCATCAGCTCTAAACTGGATTATTGTAATTCCTTACTATACGGTCTCCCTAAGCGCTTATTAAATAGCTTACAATCCGTACAAAATACTGCTACGCGTATAGTTACATTAACTAGGAAATATGACCATATTACTCCAGTTATGTTTAAGCTTCATTGGCTACCTGTACATTATAGAATAAGTTTTAAAATACTGCTATTAGTCTATAAAGCTCTTAATGGCATAGCACCGTGCTATATCACCGAACTATTAAAGATGCGCACATATTCGCGAAGCCTTAGATCTAGTGGTCAGGAACTTCTTGTGGAGCCTCGCTCCAGGTTAAAGACATATGGTGATAGGGCATTCTCCGTGGCAGCGCCTAAGTTGTGGAATCAACTTCCTATTGAACTCAGACGGACTGACTCTGTCGATCTTTTTAAGAAACGTTTAAAAACATATTTATTTAAATTAGCTTATGACTAAGATTTTAATTTTTTCTGTTTTTATATATATGTATATATTTTATTTGGTTAGGATTATTTATTTTTATTGTAAAGCGCTTTGGGCAATTTGGAGTTAGCGCTATATAAATATATTATATTATTATTATTATTATATTATTATTATTATATATTATTATATTATATTATTATATTATTATCTATAATAGCCAAACCAAGAGGAGAGTGGATAGGATTGTCCAGATGCAGTTGACTTAAATCACTTTCTGTAAACGCTGCAGATTTGCGCTGATCACTGATCCATTTCTGAAGAGATTCAACCAAAGCGTTCTTTAGAATTCCCTGGCAAAGAATTTCTCTCTTCTGCAACTCTTCCTTCAATTGTTGGACCTTTAGTCGTTTGGGTTTCAGAAACGTGTCCTTGTTAAGAGCAATATATGCAATTCTTTGGTTACCAGTATCAGCAACATACGCTACGCCAGAAGCATATACTACATCATGAGGTGATTGGAGAGATTTCGAAACCTCTGTTACATCACAAGGGTAGTGCAAACGGACGGAAAACAGACGGGATCGTGACTTGTCTGTGACCAAGATCATCCCATGCGACGCAATGCATACACCAACTGGATGTTTTAGTACGCCACTGGAGTTACCCTTATATAATCAAAACGGCTCTGGTACAATCGTTTGCACAATTCTTGAAACCTTCTTTATTGATTCTTGCAGCTCAGGTTGGAGAAGCAGAAGAAGATCTTCGACTGACATTCTGTCTCTATTACGAACTGTACTAAGGGTGATCGCCGCTCTAACATTCTTCTTAACTTCTAGATTTGGGTCGTTGAACAAAACTCGAATGTTCGACAAGTTAAATCGCTCGCCTGATTTATAGAGAAACCAGTTTGCAAAGCTTGACTTGAAACACTTTCCAACATGAACTGATTCAGGACAGGGAGAAAGATTCTGGCACGAATTATCAAGTTCCCCATTTTCCGCACGCTCCGCAAGCATCTGCATCGCCTTCTTGTTGTTTTCTTCACAGTCTGATGCCCATATAAGAACAATTAACTTGACACAACGTTTTCCATCTCGAAGGCAATTACTACAAGCACGTAATGACGTTTCAATAAATTCATGACCGAGCTCAGAACAGGTAACACAAACACTATCGTGGCTGTCCTGTGACAAACATTCTAAAACAATAACACAAATAAAATAACTTCGATAAATAAGTGTGCTTAACTAAATTATATGAATATTAAATGGCAAATAATGAGAACAATAGGTCATGTCGTATTATTGGCCATTATTAGCCCAATTGCTACCAATAGCCTCCTAAACAATCTTATTTCTGTCACCACTAAATGTACTTACCGTTACAGTTACTTGCACAAAGAGTTCCATCAGAAGTTATTATGTTCCTCTCAGTTTCAGTTAGGATCTGCAAACATCGTAAACAGATTTGTAACTGTCGAACCCGGCTTTGAATGCGACCAGCTACTTCTTCACCATTGCTGCTCTTCCCTACGTAATCAACACCAACAGGAAGTGACAGCTTGCCATTTAGGGTTGTAATGACATCAGCATCAAGTTCTTTTAATCGAGGGTCAAACTCTAAACCTGGCTTTAGACTCATTCCATCGGTTGCAAGGCATACTGGTATGACTTTCACGAGTGAGTGTTCAATAAGTGGTGTTACACCACTTTCTACTAAGTCTGCCATTAGAAGAAAAGACGTTAGCAAGCGTTTCACAACTCCACTTTTGGTCGTGTAGCCAGATTTTATCTTCTGTCTTGTAGATTTTCCAGGAACGAATGGTAGATTCCAATCTTTCCACTGAAAGTTAAATTTGCCACCCTTTCCTTGGCCACGAAAACCTGGACCTCTTAACAGATTCATGACCTTGTCCTTGCCATGGAATTCTAGAGTTTCGGCGTAACGCAGCACAGTCTCATCGTGATTGAACTGTTGCCTGGGATCATCCGACTTGGCCGAAAATTCTAATGCATTTGCCAAAACCTTGTAAAATATGTGGTCGTGTCTCAGTTTACCAGATTGTATTTCTCGCTGAAGAGCACAAACCACAGGATCCAATTCTTCCAATATCCTTTAGGCAAAACCAAAGACAAAAAACTCATAAGCGGTCGCATAATCATGGAACAAAAAACTGCAGTACGTTGTTATGATTGTATGTCCTCATAGGCTTCATACAAGAAAGTATGCGTTCTCAGGGCCGTAGGAAGCGGGGGGGTTGAGGGACGGGGGGATCGAGGGACGGGGGAAGCGGAACACAATTATTTTATAGGCCTTTTATACAGAATAACTGGTTGATAAGTATAACATGTTTAGATTTCGGAATACTAGTTTTGACAAACAGTGTTCCGAAAAACAGTGTTCCGTACAACTTTTTTTCACAGATCGGGTAAACGACAAATTATTAAACTCACGTAAAACCTGCATCTTCGTCTTCTTCAAGTTGACTATAGCTTTTGCTATCCTTACTTGCGTCACTTGTGTCTGAGGCTATCCTACGACCATTAAATTAAACATGGAAAACCAATTACAAAAGCAGGAAATATAGTCACATTTATCATAAATTTTCAATCATAAGGTTAACCCATAGAAATAAGAGACGTAGAATGCGTACTTGATCACGAATCATGTCTCCACTTTTTTCATGCATGCCCTTAGAAAACCGCCATTTTGAATGGCAAAACAATGCCAAATACCTGTTCAGCATTAGGTTGTAGCAGTAGATATAGAAAGAGCGGTGACAAGCGGTGACAAGACTGGTCGGGAAACCTATCAGTATTTTTACCGCGCGAAATTCCTTGCGACGTGAGTCTGGGACGAGTCAAAGTGCCCTTAGAAAACCGCCATTTTGTGGAGACAAAATTTTGACTGAGAAAAGATAGGAGTACGCATTCTATGTCTCTTATTTCTATGGGTTAACCATACATCTGTGTTCAGTAGTATTACATTAAAAGTACAAATTGACTATAAGCCTTTATTTTAAAAGTAATAAGTGCCATAAGTGGTAATTTAGTAATACCAGTATTGTGGCCTATTGTTCATGTATACTACTATAGGCATGGACCGGAAGCTTACTCGTCATCAAGTTGAACTGTCCTAGCTTGCATTGAAGAGAGCATTGTTAGAATGTTGCCACTTTTTACAACAGGCTTGCATAACTTCCAGTGATCTGCAATGAAAATGTTAAACGTCTAATTGTATGGTACAGTATTGGTCTACAGTAATGCTACTATGTTAGGCATGTTATGGTTGAATTGGTATCCATACTTTGTGCAAAATGTTTGTGGTATCGTAGACGATTCAGACACTTGATTTGTTTGCATTTCCCACACTTTATTCTCAATTCATCAAGAGCAACTGACCCTGGGTAGGATGAAGCAACTTCTAAAGGTTAAAACACAGAATAACAAATTAATGAAAAATAATAGGTTGGTTTATGTGAGGATGCCTCCCCTCAGCAGAATAATTATTTTTAATGATTATTATTATATTATTTGGCACTTTATAAACTATTAGTCTTAAAGTATTCCATAGTGCGGCCTTTTCTTTCTTAGATATAAGCCTCCATATATAGCACCCTAAGAACCTGACATCTACATAAAAAAGTCAAAAACTTATAATTATGACTAGAAAGGTATTTTCCAATTAATATAGAATTATAGCAGAGAATCACTCATTAATATCACAGCAAACAGGTGTTTCGGATTTTTTCTTATTTTGGAAATGTACCTTCTTGAAGTTTCTGAAATAGTTCCACCATTTTTTCTGATCTTTTAAACCCTTGGATATGAGGATCATCAGATTCCAAACTATTGCTCTCACTGTGGTCCGATTTTTGCAGGTGTTCTCACAATTTCTCATCATCACTTGCCCTTTTGTTGCGCTTGTAGGGTCCACGCACTACTTCTTTATGCCCTTTATTACTGCTGATACCCTTAATTTTTTGGATTTTGGTCTCAATGGACCGCACTAAGTAACCAAGAAGATTAAGTTAGATAACTGTGGGACTATGTACTTTTGTATTAGTATACACATGCATAATTGCATATATACAATAATTGAGACTGGCTGTCTTCAGGACAAAATGAATTCATGATCATGATCACTAAGTAATTTTCTTTCAAAAGAGACGAATATGATGGTACATATACTCACCAAACAAAATATAGTCTCCTATATTGTTTCGAAGTCTGGTAATTTGGTTGCTCCATTCTGTCTGGCTGTTTGACACATAGAATTCCTTGTCTGTGCGATGTTGGATACCTAAATCAATACTAAATGTCCCAATGTTCATTCTATGTGCATCATCAGAGACACCATAGTCCTTACGAATGTTCTGCTTCATGGCAGATATATTGTTGTGCTCTTAAGCTTCTTAAAATTTCGGGGTTTTCAACAGTTGAATGGCTTAAATAGCTTATATGCCTTATATAAATGGCTTAAATGGCTTATATAGACTGCCTAGACTAAGATGCCTAAGATGCATGAATTACGATGCTGTGGTGCCAAGACAGTGCCAATGTCATTGTCGCTTTTTAAAAATATAGCGTTGTCACTGTCGAAAATAAATAAAACAATGTCGCTGTCGCTTTTTCGCTCTTCTTTACCGTCATTTGTCGGGATTTCAAAACTGTGCTGTCGCATAAAAAAGGGTCCTGTCGGCTGTCTCAACTTACCCCTACCAGGGCCCCATTGAAATATGCGATTTAAAAAAAATTCCTCAGAGCCGAATTTTTTTAAATCTCAAAAAAACGTTTTTTTGCAATAAAAAAAATTCGGGTCCGAGGAATTTTTTTTAAATCTCATATTTCAATACTTTGTACTTTAGGTGCTCGTGTGCACCAGGTAGGGAGCCTCCTTAAGTGAGTTTTCAGTCACACAGAAATATATACATTTGTTCTTGATCAGAATGCTGTCTTTACCTCGGAAAACAAGAGAATTTAGTTCACCTGGATACCATGTGAGCACCATATTGACATTTGTGCTTGTAAATTTCTTCGAGTGTCCACCAGGTGACGACCAAAGTCCTTCCAGACCAAGTAAATCAAGTACAAACTTCTGTAGAGAACAAAATTCACCTGTCCATTTAAGACGAGAACCATCGTAAATTAGGTTTGATAGCTCGTTACAGGCACGTAAACTAGATGTGATAGCTTGTGCCATGATTAACAAAATGTTGATTCAGATTACAAATGTAATGAGCGGAGCAATTTTACAGACCGATGATGTGTAAGGTACAGGCAAATGATTGCTTGAAAAGACATTAAATATAAGCGATTTAGAGGAGAATTTGCCTATGGATATGAAGTATGAATTTCTATTATGAAATTATAAGTATGTGATTGTGACACCGTCTGCAATAAATGTCATGCCAAAAGGAGTATTGCACAGTCTTATCTTTTACCGTCTTAACTATTATATACTATAAACAAGACTATATTTGTACACAATATTTATTTAACGAAATGTGACCACTATAAAATTATGTGGAATTGCTAAAAGTGAAATTAAAATGTGGGATTAGCTAGTATTCATGGTAGTCAAATTTACTTTAGTATTGAAAACTTATGTGCATAAACAAGATGCTATATTTTACAATTTACGCGTCAATGTTATATTAATATGTTGTAGTATTCCTTACCTTGATCTTCATCCTTCGATAGTTCGACTGTTTAGTTTCCCTTCAGAAATAGAACCACTACATTTTGAAGCATTCTTTGATTTCTTTCCAGTCTATCCATAGATCTATATCTTCGTATTTTCACGTTTTTATATGAATTAACGACATTTAAATTAACAACATTTTTTTTATAATGTAGTAAGTTAATATAAATAGTATTTTT
This sequence comes from Trachythela sp. YZ-2020, assembly GCA_016169945.1. Classification (NCBI taxonomy): domain Eukaryota; kingdom Metazoa; phylum Cnidaria; class Anthozoa; order Malacalcyonacea; family Clavulariidae; genus Trachythela; species Trachythela sp. YZ-2020. Next base: position 4,204,533 of record JADLSH010000393.1, on the reverse strand, counting down.
TGCCGTTCTTTTCAGCGAGCTTGCCTGTGGCGTAGTGGGTTAGGGCGTGCGTTAGCTGGGGCTATACTGTATTGTAGGTTCAAGCCCGTGCCCAACACTTTTTCTTAAATTTTTTTGTTAAGTTTTTTTTCTCTCGATAATTTTAACTTTCTAAGACTGGTAGGGACTGGTATTTATTATAAAAAAATATTTGTAGTACAAATCATGCCGGATTGAAAGCCTGTTCGCGGGCTAGCCCGGACTAGATTCCTGTCTTTAGCTGCACGTCTAAATTTTGTCAATCGCCATGTTGAATTTAAGATCTAGCCTGCGAACAGAAAAAAATTGAATGATGTAATGGCTTTGCAGAACATTACGTCATTGCATTGTAATCAATGGCTATCAATTTAAATAAGCTCGTCGCTGAAAATATTCACAAGCCATAACTATACCTTCTAAATTCTAACCATTCATAAAAACTTAAAAAGTGTCTTTACTCTATATAAAAGAGTATTAAAATAAATAAAGAAAATAAGAACTCACCTGGATCCTTTGGAAATTTTGCAGAGATTTTGTAAACAACGTGGATGCCGCCATTTTGAATAATTATTTTACTTAACCACTGGTCCGAGAAAAAATCACGCGCAAGCGCTTTATAAAAGCAAATGCTAATGGTTTTAGCAGATTTATTGTAGAGTTTTTATTATGTAAGTGCGGCAATTAACTAAGATTTTAATAGCTAAATAGTTAGACATAGTAAAATAAGAATTATAAAAAGATTTTTATATGTATAACTCATTTTGCAAAAACATTACAAAATGTGCCTCTAAGAAAGTTGTCCGTTCTGAAATGTGCCTGCGACTGTCGGTCCCAGCGGTCCTGACTTTTTCTACCCCTGCTAATAGTAAATAAACTTTTTTGTAGGTTTAAGTAATTGTCGATGCATCATAGGCTACTGTATGATGCCCAATTGAATACAACGTGTAATTCCCGCAACAATTAAATAAATGGTGAACTACTGAGAAGAAATGGATTACCAAAGTAAACCCTTGTGTACATGTCATTTGAGGTATCTCTACACTATGTGGATTGTGGATATACCAGTACATACAGTGCAAGGAACTAATATGTAGTGGACATCTTCCCAAAGTAAATGGATTGTCTGAGAATAACCACTTCTATACGTTACTGGAAGCATCAATGATGGACTTTTTGGACAATACCAACTTACAATTATGGTAATTTCAATGATGTACAGGATATACTAGTGTGTCAGTATTATGGTATATATTAACTATGGTGCATCAAGCCAAAGAAATGGACCAATCAGTCAACATGGCAAAGATACTATTGAGTGACTGTGGGCCATGCATGGTACCTGCCATGTCAAGAAGAGCCACCAACTAATATTAACAATGGAACTACTGCCATTTGGGAATATAATCCCCTGGTCATGGATTGTGGGAAAAACTGTTATTGGCAGTATTACACTATATATGGATATAGTACATGTACATTATCTGATCGAAAACACACAAATTGTTAAAAAGTCAGTGACTTTCTGGAAACAATCGAACACCCTATGGACATTGACAATACCCAAAACTAGCCTAATATTTACTTGACCAATGACTGACCACCAATGACTGATCAGTTTGGCCCTAGCTGTACTGTATTACCTTATATAATTAACCAAACATGCAGTACCCTGCAAATAGCCTTGCCAATATAGCATATAACTCTCAACTCTGTAACTTTACTTTAGCCTATTACCAATTAAATATCCCATTTACTAATTAATGCATACCAATTTGCTCCCCCCCACCATAAATCCCCCCAATACAATGCCATCTATTTGCAAACTTTGCGGGTCACGTCAGCTGATGAATAGGCATTGACCGATTGTGCTCGTAAATTTCTGAAAAGTTGCTGTGTAAAATGCGAAAAGTTGCTAAAAAGTTGCAAAAAATACAAAAAGTTGCTACGTAAACTTCAAGTGTTGCACCTAATTCTCGCCCAAATTTCACGATATTTTCACACATACTTAATTAAAAGTTTCTATATTTTAAAATAATATTGCAAAAATGATACCTATAAAGATAAATTTCTTGAAATTTGAACAAATGTATAAAAATATTTTAATAAATCTTTCGCATTAGCGTATATTGACAAAACGTTTATTAGAAAACAATAAAATGAAAAGTTTGAAACAAAACTTATGGAGTTCTGGTTGTTCATTTGACTTTATCTTGCTGGCATACTGTTTCCAGATTAGTCCAATACAACAGAACTAATTCTACAGATTGTATATTGGTAAGTAATATATACATAACATAGGTGTTCATTTAGTAACATACAACACAAAATCAATCCTGTTACCCAGTTGAGGCAGTTATGACCTCTTTGTATTATTGTATTGCAGCATAACGCTAGCTTCAAGGTAATCTTCAAGGGCTCTGTCTTGTTGTGAGGAAAATGCACTGGTTAGGAGACTGAAAGCCCTTTCTGCAGATGCAGAACTTGGCTGGATCAACAGCAGTGTTTTGACGAGCGAGGACCAGTGTGGAAGGGCGTCTTCATGAGCTGCCCACCATGTCAACTTGTCATTCTCACAAGTCACTGTGACGCCTTCTGCTGCAGCCAGATACAAAGGTAACTCTTCAGCCAAATTAGCTATTTTGGCGTCGTCTTTGATGAAGGGGAAACTTCTGAACTCTTGAAGTGATTCAGCTGTCAGATTCAGGCTTTGCACTTGTATAGGGCAGCAAAGACGTGCAGCTTTGAACGCTCGTACAGTTTCATAAAACTGGCCACTGAACTTTTGCTGATAAAATTGAAGGCCCGGCTGGATACAAGCTTTTGCCCGTGCAATTAACTGGCTGCAGAGCGCAGCATTTCCATTAGCAATTTATCTGGCGACAGCCACGGTGTTGGGATAATTGTCGACTGCTACGGTCCGGGCAACAGCCGAAAGCTTCTCATAGCAGGAGAAAATGAGTGGCCCATCTCCTTCCAAATAATATGTTGCTTTAACGAAATGAACCCCTGCAACAACAATGGTAGCTAACTCCAACCGTAGATCTTGACAGGTTTGGGGATCATCAAATATCTCCAGCAGATGTTGGCGATTAGCAGGACAGATTTCCTCATTTTCACGAAGGAATGGCTCCACATAACCAAAATAGTTGACCACTTGGTTAAGTACTTCCCATTTACTCCACCAACGCGTGTCGCTAAACGTACGAATGGACTGCCCCGTTCTCTCTCTCCAGACAAGGCGTGCATTGTAGCTATGGGAAAACATGCCTATCCAATAGCGAGTGAATAGGTCAAGGATTCTAAATTGAAAATGATTGCCGACATTGTCTATAGTGTGTGAGAAGCACACAACATCAAAGAGATTTTGATAGAAGAACATCAGCTGTCTCAAGGCAGCTCCATTAACAGATGCACCATCTCTCGTAGCTCCAATAACTACATTCGGACCAAGCTTATACTCCACAGCAAGGCAAGACTGTCTCTGAGCCAATTCTTCTCCTTTAAGCGCCTTCGCAAGAATTTCGAGGCATAGGACTCGCTGAGTGGGTACAAAATTTTCCTGAACAAAGCGGATTACGATAACAAGGGCTTCACCCAATCTGGCTGTACCATCAAAGATCACACTTGCCTCTTTCACATCTTTGAGTTCTACCTGGAGCTTGTCCTTTTCTTTTTCTAGTACTGCTGGAATAAGTAGAGCCAGATGGCTGCTACTGGTTAACCGATGGCCATGCTTCTCTAGTACCGGTCGAAGAGAATCTGTTTTCGCTAATGGTATTCCACCATTCAGAAAAGATTCGACTACCTCAAAGCGGAATAATCGCATATCCGCGGGCAAAGTTGACCCAGGTGTATTTTCTCTCTTATCTCTCCTTTGCAAGCATGCCATAATAGTCTGGTTGTGTGATTTGTTCTTTCTAATATCAGATAATCCGTTCTTGTGCTTTCTTGATTCTATATGTTTTTTGATAGAACTTTTCTTCATAGAGAGTTCTTCGCTGCAAGCGTCGCACCGCAATTTCCGGTCGATCACAGCAAAATGATGGTTAGGAAATTCCTTCAACCGATCCCAAGCAGTCGTACTGGCAGTAGCTTTACTCTCCCTTTGCTTGTATTTTCCTTTATTGACAGGAAGTTTTCGCTACGTGCAATGTCAGCTTTGCAGGGGCACTTAGACTTGCACCAGCATTTCTTGCTATCAAAATTGGATCTTGGACTTCTTTTACCGGCACATCTTCGTTCTCTGAAATCTCCACATCTTCGTTTTCTGTTTCTGATAAGTCGTCTCGGTCGGACAGGTCAAGTGATTCGTCCATGGCATCAAATTAGCAATTTAAATTACTAAAACTGAAATGACCGGACGCCATTTTGTTTTTATTGTTAAACACATGCACAGGCAACCCTAGTAAGCAAGACGACATTCGATATTAAACACTGTCAGTGGAGTCCGTGCAAAAAATAATCAAGAACTATAAACATCAAGACTTCGTTTTTATTATCAAAAATTCTAATTATGGCTTATCTAATTGTCCATTTTTTGCTAAAAGCCTAAAAGTCGCTAAAACGTTGCCCTGAAAGGCAAATATTGCTCGAGGTTGCTACAAATGAAAAAAGTTGCTCCCAAACTCAAAAGTTGCTAAAAAGTTGCCGAGCACAATCGGTCAATGCCTACTGACGAACCAAAATTGAAAATTAGGGTTAGGTATTCAAGTCCATGAGAGTACGGTAAAGTGTAAAATTACAAACTTTGCAACCCCAAAAGACCCCCGACTCATTACGAGCATATCCGAGGCAGCACTTCACTTGCGACAGTAACTCCTAGTACAATAAATATAATCGCGCTGAGATGTAATACCATCACGGGATTGACAAATCACAGCTATTTTTAAAATCGGGATGCAACCAGTGGATGCAATCCGAACTTCATCCGAATGGTGGCTTCGGAAATTCATGATGTCAGCGTGGATAGCCTATCCAGTCGTGGTACCACTGAGCTTAATACATCTGGAGGACGTGCCGCTAATGCCTTTGGCCTTTGCTTACGCCAGAATGACGCCACATGGTTCCTTTTGCTCATGGTAATTATCACTGACCAGGCTCAAGTTTGAGCCCGCTACAACTTTCACCCCCCCTGGTTTTTGTACAAGTTTTAGCTTTTTGCAGTGAAGTATCGTTGTTTTGATATTTTCGATATATTTTTTCTACCTTTAACCATTTATTTGAAGATGTACAAGTTGTATACGGTATTCTCGCCCATGAAAGGGAACAAACAAATGTTAAAACCACGAGAAATGTGGTAAAAGATGATATTTGAAGCCGGAGTTGACAGATAAATATTTCTGTAATTTCACATTCACATACTATTAATATTTCGTGAAATATTTAGTGGGAGTAATGATAAAATATACTTTATTTGTTAAGACAATACCTCCCTAGTTTAGTATAACGAGTAAGATGTATTATTTCAGCCACAAGTATTTGCAAAAACAAGCCTGACCTTGCAGTCAGTGTCAAACCAGAGGTGTCAAACCATAAGTACTAAGCTTTGCCAATATTTGATTCAGTGTTTCCTTCAAATTAAAGTAGAGGTGCAATTTGTAGAGTATAAATTGGTTAAAATTTCACTTCTTTAATTTCATTATATTTCATGATGGTCAATAAGTCAATTAGTTGTACTGTATGTTAGCTTTAAATAATAATTATATCATTTCTTTGAATATGAAGCCACGCATTTCACAAATATCAGAATATCTTGATTCTCTGCAGAATCCTGAGGACAGGGACAAAACTACCAGAGGGGTGAGACACCCCTCCAGTCAGACACTCAGTTACAACTGAGTTAAATAGAATGAAATCAAATTGAAACTTTCAAATTAACACATTTTGGCTTAATTCAGAGGTCGGGCTACACTTTAGTCACATCCTTTTTGTTGGGCAAAAAGCTAACCCCCCTCTAGTTATATCAAAGTTTCGGCCCTGCCTGGTTTTCTATATAGACATGAAACTAATAATGTTGTTGCCTTGTCCCTCGTCCCTGTGCCCATGAGCTAGTCAAAGGTATCAAGGGTAATTGCCTTCCACTCTGTGCATGCACCCATAGTTTCTCCCAGGCTTAAAGTTTACCTAGGTGACTTATGTTTTTGGTCACTTAGGTTCTTATGTTTTTGTGTCAAGTGAAAATGTATGACATTTTGTATTGCACAAAGAAAGATTTGTACAATATGACAAGCCCTCATAGAAAATTGAAGATACAAAGCAATTTTGTTTAATTTAATTTTTATTCAAGTTCTTCAAATAACTAGTAAATAATTATAGAGACCAGTAAATCAAGTTGTTATGCATTAATAAAAATATGTAGCCCCATGAGATGTGACTTTGCTTCAGCATTCTGATGCCTTGTGCGTTCTTTTGTGGTAGAAGGTGTTGGTAGATGAATACTTGAATGGAAATTTATATACATTTCTAGACCTAGCCAGGAGCAGTTTTGAAAAATGCAATTTAGGCCCTACAGCTGGCAGGAATTGAACCTGTGGCCCTGCAATTAGGCTCTGGGATCTGTGGCTCGTTATCAGTGTTTAAATACTGCTGTAAAGTGTTACCCTCGTAAAATATTATTATTAATATTATCGTCTGGCATTAGACAGAGTAAAATACTAAAGCAGGGCATATCTGGGTGCATTGTCAGCTAATGGGTTAACATACTGAGATGTTCAGTATACTGTATGTTATTTTTGTGTAAGGATGTATAATATATTAAACTGGCTGGAGTTACGTATTGAGGCATAATATCAAATTTTTTTAGCTCAAAAGCAAACAAAAACGTAAAATATTTATCAAAAACCAGGGGGGTGAAAGATGCCGTCAGAAGGTTAGGATCGCGGTTTGTCAGTGGTCATTACCATGAGCAAAAGGAACCATGTGGCGTCAGCAAAGGCCAAAATCTGCCATGTTCTTGCGGACACTTTTTTCTGCGGAGCACTTCCTCCAGTAATATTATAGCTCAGTGCGTGGTACACATATCGCGAAAATGGCGAAGAATGCTTGCTGTTAAAAATCATTTAGTAACAGGTTTATTTGTGTTTTTCTTAATAGGCCATAGGATGAGCATCCAAAAGATGCAATTCCATTGCACCCCTTGTGGATAAAAACTTGTAATATATTTATCGAATAAATACATGCACATTAAATATTGTTTAAAACACATTGTACATTTTGCTTGCTCATATGCTAAATCACTGTAATTCATTGGCTATTGTTTCAAAATACAGTTTTAACGTTTAATTCTACTTATTAACATCATAATTCAATACAAATTTGTGTGAGGTAAAAAACCCACCTGTATCAAACAGGACGGAGAATGTATGAATATACATACAATTCACACGATCAAGGAACAAATTAAATATTTAACTAAACTAAAGACTTCGCCAAATGTAAGAAACATTGTCGCGGAAATATTCGTGATTTTCAATGTTTGCTCAAATGTTTCCCTGTCTCCCACATCTGGAAACATTGGCTTTTATTGCAGAAACAAAATTTGCTTCCCAGAAAGGCCAATTAAAAAACAATTTTTAGTTTTTCATCGCCGCCCGCCCCTGAAAAATTGGCCGCCCGGAACTTTTTTTTTATTATTATTAAATCGGAATTAGTCGGAAGTAGTCGGAAACCGAACGTTGGCGGCCATTGTGTTTCAACATGCCTGAAGATGCACACAAGTCTTGAAGCCCTGGATAGGCGTACAAGTTCCGTTTAGGCATCGAAGTTAAAATGGCTCTTAACTGTGACTATTTCATGCGCAGACAAAATGTGTGAAATGGAAAACAACCTTTTAACCCGTTTTTGAAAGGAAATATACTACTTACGCTATTAAAAAATAAATAATAAAAAAAATAAAAATCTGCCCGCCCGCCCCATGTTTTTCAAAAAATCTGATGAAAAACTAAAAATTTATTTTAATTGGCCAAAGCAAAAATATTTCCTACCAAATTCAGAAACATTTGGTGAAACACTCTTTCTCCGTTTGCCGACGCTGGTAGGACAATATGACATACCAAAACATTGGTAAGACAAATAATATGACAAATATCTTTGCACAACAATGTTTGCCAGTTTGTCCCAGCCTTTAAGGGATATTTATATAAACTCCTAGGAAAACGTCTGATTGAATCTTTAATGTATTATTGAATAACTATGCAAGATATGTTTGGCGCTTCTTAAATTGTGCGTTCCATCCATCGCTTAAGTATATTCTATGGATACCAATCTTGGATTTGGACCAACTTTTCCATTCATTCCAACCATCTTTTCCAACCGATGAAGCCGGACTGCACCAGTGAAGGACCTTTAACTGTGAAAGAAACATGTCTCAAGCACCAACTCGAAATTCATGATAAAAAATATAAATTGGGAGGAAATATAAAATCCATAATTTCATCATAACTATCTATAATTGAAAGATATCGTATACTTTAATTCAGCGTCGGCCACGGACATATAGAACAAATTGAGAGTTGCTTCGCGTGTGCCTAAAAGATATAAACAAAATCTCGATCTTTTTTCGAGCTAAAGCCCTTCGTCAGGAGAAATTAGTAGACAGATAAACACATTACATCAGCTTTTATAGCAACGCTTATAGCAACGCTATAAAAGCTGTCACGTGAACAAAATATTAACCAATGAAAATAAAGTAGTCATAACAATCATAACAAAATAGAATTAATATGTAAAGATATAGACTGCGTGCAGGCTTCGGCCCGGCTTCGGTTGCAATTTCTAGTAAAAAAGTACCTTTAGTTTTAACCTTTCATCCCTTCAATTTTAAAGTAAGTGACAACATTTGCCGGAATTTTAATCTACTTAAAAATGACCCTGCAACGTCTTCCATTTTCTCCGAGACCCCACTAGTCTCTTTGCGACACAGTAAAAACATCCGGGAAACCCTAGTGCACAGCTCACTGTGACAGGACTCTGTGTCACCAGCTGGCACTGTTTTCTGTGGTCGTGCTAAGTGCTACACTTGTAAGCATTTAAACCTCGCCACCTGTATTTCGGCTCCAAAATCTCAGTTTGTCATCAAGCACAGTTTCACGTGCATCTCCTCCAACCTTGTTTACTGCATCTCTTGCAGCAAATGTGGCTTGCTCTACATCGGAGAGACTGGAAGACGTTTAGGCGATGAGCACTTGCGTGATGTTAAGAACAATGTGCACAACAAACCGGTTGCTAGGCACTTCAACAGTGCCAACCACTCCTTTTCTGATATGAAAATATGCGCCATTCAACCCATTATTGGTGGCAATGATACCCGTCGGAAGCAAGAAAAGCGTCTCATTTTTAAACTTGGCACCATTCAGCTTGATGGTATCAATGAGTGCCTCTCCTTCATCTAGCTCATTCTTTTCTCTTAAATACTTCTTATATACTTTCCTCTATATCCCCTCTTCCCTTCCCTTGTACGACATTTATAGCGCTTTGATAAGTGTAACGCCTGTGTGCAGGCCTTCGACCCTATAATCGGGCCGAAGCCTGCACGCAGTCTATATCTTTACATATTAATTATATTTTGTTATGATTGTTATGACTACTTTATTTTCATTGGTTAATATTTTGTTCACGTGACAGCTTTTATAGCGTTGCTATAAAAGCTGATGTAATGTGTTTATCTGTCTACTAATTTCTCCTGACGAAGGGCTTTAGCTCGAAACATCGAGATTTTGTTTATATCTTTTACGCACACGTGAAGCAACCCTCACGCCTGGCATTTTTGCACGCGAAAACGGTCAATTAAAGTGAGACATTTATTATCGCTGGCGCGCGAAACTTTTCGGAGATTGGTAGCGAATTTAACGATTGCAAAATTCCCTAAATTCCGCGTGGAAATTCCTTTGCGCGTTTCCTTTGAGGGTTATTTGAGATATATAGGGAAATAGAGGGACTTGTAAGGATCAAAATGATATTAGTATTTCCATGGTAACCAGCAATGTTTTCCCACTGGCGCGCTTCTTGTTCGAGGCATACGAGCGAAATGGCGACTTTTGGTTAAAGTCGTAAAAGTGTATCAACTTCGGCTTGTATAGGCTCCTTTGTCTCAACTTATTTTTGTTTAACTTTTTGTTTACCGGAAAGAAAAAAGTCCTATTAAAGTTCGTATGTTTTTAGTTTTTTGTAAAATGTAATAGGACAGTTAATAAATGCCTCATACAAAGGCCAAATATTACAATCGCTTCAATGTCGGAGAATATATGCGCCAAAAAAGGCTAGGCTGGCTTGCTGTTGCGGAGAAGAATAAAGAGGTAAAGAATGCTACACAAACGCTGAAGCGATTAGATACGAAGGTAAGCAACACTTTATACTTTTCTTATTATTTGGAATCGAGTTTCTCATTGACGATTGTGTGAATTCTGCTGGTTCAGTATGTCCTTGTATTTCGTACTACAATCTATACATCCTACGTTTTAACGATCGTGTCTTGCACGCATGGTCTTCAACTATCGCGCACATTTAACCGCTATGCGGGCCAGTCATAATTCAATGCACTTTGTTCATTTTGTTGTTATTTTAATCCAAGTTTAATAGGAATATTGTTGCCTTACATATTTGTCTGTACATATGGACAGTGGCTGGCTCGTTTTCAGCTGACATGTTAACCTATTGTGCTGCAATGCACCTAATATATAAACAAGGTTAAACATTACAAGTACTAAATAGAAGTAGGGCGCACTGAGGTTCATTGCGGCTAAATGGGTTATAAGACTTTTGAACATTAACATATGCAGGTGCAGAAATTAGTGAATGAAGCTGAGGAGCTATGTGACATCAGGGAAGGATTGGTAGAGGAGGAAGGTAGACAGCAGGTAGCGTTTAGGATTAGCAATGCAGGAGTAGAAAAGCGGAGAAGGAAACCAACAGGAGAAGGAAGTTGTAGTGAGTCGACAGGAAAAAGGCGTAGGAAGGAAACAGTGGCAGCAGTGACTGCGATACATGGTGGTCAGAATAGCTTAAAGCCAGGGACGATTGGGATGTTGGAGACATTGGAAAGGAGGTGTAAAGAGGAGGATCTTGTTGATGGTGTGAAGAGATGTCCGAAGTTAAGGGACAAGGTTCTACCGAAGGTGTACAAAGAAGATTTAAAGAGATATGAGAGCTCATTAGACAATATGTTAAGATCTATTGCTGTGTATTATAGAAAGGGTGTAATGGGTAAAGATAAATATAGGTTAGTGTATAAAGATAGTTCGTATAGGCAGGTACCAGGTAGAAAGCGGGCTGTGCGTATTAAGGTTGCCAACTGCCCTTCTCCCCGGCTTGTTCCCTACCACAGGTTAATGTCATATATAAAATCTATTGACATTGGTCAGTTGCACAGTGTTCGTGAAAATCTGTGTGATGGGTTGGATGAGTGTGACGTGGTTAATGGTTGTTATAGGGATATCGAAGATCTTCTGGTGAAATTGGTTGAATTTTATCTGAATCATGGTAAGTATAACCTCCTAACATTTGACCAGCCGAATACATTTCATGTTGCTTTGGGTGGAGATGGTGCCCCTTTTGGAAAGGATGACTCAGCATGTTCATGGCTTGTCAGTTTTCTAAACATTGGACAAGGTGTGTTGAGTAGCAATGATAATTTTCTTCTTTTTGGTGCTAATTGTGCAGAGAACTGTTTGCCGGTTAAGCGCTTCCTGGGTAAGTTAATGAGTGACATTAGAAGAATTCAGAGTTCCACGTATTCTATTCTAGCTAAGGGGGCAAGCATTGATGTTAAATTTGTGTTTGCAGAACTGCCAAATGACATGAAAATGCTTGCCTTCTTAGCTGGAGCTAACTAACAGTGCCACATACTTTTCTACATTTGCAGATGTAGACAAAGAGTCATTGACAAAAATTGGAACATTTGGCTGCAATGCATCTGACACATGGAAGCCCTGGAAATACACTGACAGGATCAAAGTGGTCAAAGTTGTTGATAAGTTCAAAAAGAAGATCGAGTCTAAAAAAGTTTCAGCCAACACCAAAAGATCAAATATCGCATCGTTCATTGCCAAGCAAAAAAGCCGGCAAGAGTTTGTTCCTTTGGTGGCTGAATTGGTTGACCGTGCACATGTTGAGCCGCTTCATTTAAAAAATAACGCCTGTGCATTCGCTCATCGTTATCTTTTAAATCTAGCGATTGAAATGTCTAAAAATAATCTCCCAACTTCTTTTTCCCAGGTTCTACCAGAAACACCATTTTATAAATTCATTGATATTCTGCGATATTCTGCGATCTAAATGCAATTTGAATAGACTGGCAAAGCGAATCATACGATGGTACGACGATAATGCAGCCACTGATGCAAGGACTTTTAACTATAGATTTACAGGTAAGGATTCTCGTATGTTTTTGCATAACTTTATGTTTCTCATTGATGTTCTTGAAAATGGTGTTTCTGGTAGAGCTGCTGAATTGCTTCATGTTCATGCCTATCTTTGTCTTTGTTTGCGAAATGCTGTTTCTTTGTTCACTCGTGTGAACATTACAGATGAGCAAATCCTAGATTTAATGCAACACTGTACCAACTTTTACCGTGGTTACTGGTTATTCTTCCGTGTTAATCCTACTGTGTGGACCCTTGGATGTGTTGTTCCAGTCCACACCAAGGAGATGAAAAGAATGTACGGATTGGGGCTTGGCCTGAACTCTATGGAGGGCAGGGAAGCAAAGCATATTGCTATTTCAAAGTATTGTCATAATACAGCATATGCACACAGATGGGAACAGGTTTTCCATCATGAGTTTATTTCTCTTATTTGGCTGCCAACCCATGGTTATACTAGTTCTAAAATCAATACTAATAGTTCTTCAACAGGCATTAGTGCTTCTTATGTCCCAAAGCGTGTGCAGCAAAGACCCTGGCTATTGTGTTTGTGGATTGCAAAGGAATCATCAGTTGACCAGTGCAGATTTTGTGATCATGAACTTAGGGGAAAGATAAAGAAAAGCATCAATATATGTAAGTCGCTTCTCTAATTTAATCTGTAAGTATTGACAACAGCACTTTTAAGGCCCTTTTCCACTCATCGTTTGATTGCCTACGGCACTACAGTGCAGTAGGTTAGTGAACATATGCTAATCCAGACCAAAAAAACCTGATGATACATAATGTGGTCTTCCACTCTAACAACTTTTTTCCTATTTAGTGTTTTTGTCATCATATTTAAAGTGCACATACAGCCATTGTGGATTTGAAATATTTGTGATATTAGATAGCATATTTTAAGACGAATTGCAGTATATTTTCTTAGACAGAAACGTCATCTTCACGGTCTTTTAGCTGTTAAAGCTGCCGGAACTGACGTCACTGAAGGCAATGCAAATGATTTTTCTTTTTTTCTTGCTCCAAAAATGACTTCAATGACGTCAGTTCCGACAACTTTAACAGCCAGAAAGACCATGAAGATGAAGTTTTTCTCTAATAAAATATATTGCATTTCATCTCAAAATGTGCTGAATATCACAAATATGTCAAATCCACAATGACTGCATGTGCACTTTAAGTCAAATATCATAGATTACGCTTAGCTGGCACTGGATCAGTGTAGTACCAATATATACAAACACTGAAAAATTTGGACGAGTTGTTTCAGAGTGCATTAGAGGATCTTTGATATTAGAAGAACTAATGAACTTAAATAAAACAAATTAAACAATGCCATTGAAAAGGGAAACAATAGAGTAAACCAATTGCATGCCATTGTTTGCTATCTCAACTCCTTGTCCAATTTCTAAGAGGAGAATTTTGTATGGTGTTTAGCACGCGCAAGTTGTTCATATTGCAATAAATTTTAGCTAACTTAACCCAGGGTTGACTTGAAATTCAGAGCAAGTTTCCCAACAGTTTGTTTATTAGTTTGGAAAGATTTCTTCGGAAATCTTGTCGGCATCAATAGCAATAGCAGTTTTCTTTCCTGAAGTTTTGAGATAAACAGACGTGCAGAAATACATAAACTAAAACCGCGGATTTTAATCAGTGTTAGCGTACTGGCCCCTGATTTGGTGTTAGGACATACAAGCTAATTTGCTGATCTGAAATATGTTGTACGGCCTAAATCCGGTTAGCCGGCCATCGTACAACTATAGATTTAAACATACACTACTTCTGCTGGTCCGGTGTTAGGAGATACAGGTAAGTTGTTGGTCTGTGGCATGGTGTACGGCCTTTCTCCGGTTAGCCGGCCATCGTACAACCAGCCTCGGCCATTATTGGTTGCTCGTCTTGTGTTGAGTTGTTCGTCTTGTGTCGTGTCAGGATGTCACCTTGTCTCAGGTAAGTATGGTGTGTAGTCAGGTAAGTATGTGCAGTCAGGTAAGTATGTGCATGAACCAGTATATATCGATTTTATATAATGCTTTAAACAACCTGTGGTAGGGGGGAATGAATAGGAAGTTGACCATACTCAATTTAATACCGACAGTTTTTCAAAAGAATATATTTGTTCTAAGAATTCAATATACAAATATATACAATGTACAACAGTTAAGTATCTTAGGAAAGTTGGTGACCTTCGGTACCTAGCCTGTATTCAGGTGATCTGACTCACTGAACAATATCACAGTGATCTGACTAGGAGCAAAAGGACTGGGACTAGCAACAGATTAGAAAACCCGTTTCGCACTTTTAATTACTTGTCACATATTGATAATTTAATTTTGTCAAACTGTTTAAAACTTTCTGTCCTTGTTTGTAAGGGTAAACGAATCCCTGGGCCAAATTGCGATATAAATGTGTTATAGTTATGAGATATTGGGTCTGATATCACCTATCACCTGGATAACAACCTGGATGTTAACTGTATAGATAATTTCCAGACCTAATTCAAATCTGCTTCTTGCTTATCTCACAATAATCCTGCTGATCATTACATTTTGTTGGCAAATATAACTGGACATATTGCCCTGTCAAAGGGCTCCTATTAATAACAGTTTTTCATGTAAACTGATTAGATTATCCTATTTAAAGTGTGATAATTATCATACTCTAATGATATATTTACTATTGCATGCTACTATTATAATTGTGTGAAACACACCTAGTTATTGCATGCATACATAAATATTTAGAATTTCAGTTTTCTGATAAACTGTATCAACATGATTATCTAATACAACTAATAGATATAGTGTTAATACTATACAACTACCAGTTAGTATCAAATTATTTTGTCTGTATTACAAGGATTATGATAAATGCACAAGACCATTGTATGTATGTTCATATCCTTGGCTAACTTATATTACTGTATAGTATTTTCTAAAAATTATATCGCATAACTTATGCAATTTCATTGCATTTACATTTACTGATAGATCAATACCATAGACTATAATTAAGACAGAACTTGTATTGTATGTGTGTAAATCAATTTTTATAATCAGGTTGATTGCCATAATAAAAACAACCTAAATGTGTAAATATTTTTCCTGATCAAACATATAGCTTATGTTTTATGTGATTAACTCAACAACAAATGTGAGTGGGTATGATCAGCTTTTCATCCTTGCATATAGCCAAGACTTAGCTGAATTCATGGTTAAAGGTTTCCCAAGCTGATTATTGCTGTCACTTTATGACACATGTATGGTGACACAGCACAGCCTGAATAAAATGCCAGGATTGGTTACAGCTAGGTGATACAAACCCACCATGCCAGGTTTTCTCCAAATACTCCGGTTGCTCTCACATCAGAGATTTGGAACTCAGTCCACTAATGCAATGCCTGCGTGCAGCGTGTCTTGAAAAGTCAGTCTGCGAATTAGGGAACATATTGTGTTCGCGGTATCTTTTGAATTGCATGGATTTCTGTATTCAAACTAGGTTCTTGTTCACATGCTTAACACACTCTAGGATTAGCTAATTAAGCATGTAAGCAATAACCAATCATGTTTGAATGCAGAAATCCATGCAATTCAAAACATGGTGCGAACACGATATTGTTTCCTTAATTTGCAGATTAACGTTTCTCAGGTCAGGCTGCATGCAGGCTACTAATGCAACACCAATATTGCAAAGGGAAGCTCCAGAATATCATTATATAATTTGAATTAAGGGGTGGCACATTTTAGATTTGCTTTGCTTATTTAAAGTGACTAATTGAGTTGTTTGCTTTGCTATCTGGGTATGGTATTTTTACTTATAATTGCTTTTGCTATCTGGGTATTTTAATTTGCTTTTGCTATCTGGAAAACTAGCCATCAGAGAAACATGTTGGGCAATGAAATGGCAACTAATTGGAAATTCCTATTGCCTGCTGTACATTGCTACAGTACATACAGCAATTGTTCCACATACGGTATATGTTGATGTTAGAGATAGTGGTACAAATATGCATGATTCTGGTAGCAATGTCCAGTGTTGGGTAATTAGAAATTGCCAAGTAGCATACTTATAAATATTCTATTTTGTAACAGCTGTAAAGAGTTATTGCATATAAAGTATATGACAGTCAATGACACAGTGCAATATATCTTCACAACTGTTACAATAAGCCCATTGAGCTGTAATGCGCCCCAAAGCACCCTACTTATTTTTTTACTCGTCTAACGTGAGACGACCTTACTTGTCAATGGGGACGCTTTGCAGCTTAATGGGTAAAAAGTAAAAACGACATTACTAACAGGCATGTTGAGGGAATCCGTTTACATTCCACTCTCCATAGTTAAATCTGATGACTAGCTTTCCAGATCGTTTCTTGAAGATTAAAGCAAAATCTTTCACCTCATTGACGATGACGGCTGCGGTGTATCCCTTTCGCGCTCCTGAAAAACCTCGCTTGAAGTAGCTAGCCACAACATCTTTTGAGAACCCAGATAGCAAACCAAACAACTCATGAACCAGGCGCATTGAAGTAAACGAAAGAACAATCGCTTTGTTGTTCTCACGGTGAAAATGGAAAGGCTCCACAAAGCCGTCCAACCCCCTTATAATCCTTACAATAACAGAAAAAATCTCCAATGGAGTGTCACGAATTATCTCCACATAAAAAGGGTTTCTGATACTCATTCTTCCCCCAATTCGGCGACGTATTCCTGCCAACCACAGTCGAGCTCCCCTTTGCAATATTGGTGCAGGATTAATTGGCTTATTTAAAACGCTTAGTGGCGCATTTTCGTCTGAACTGCCATAATTCTGCAGCTCTTCTTGAACTTGCTTCGTGCAAGCGTCGACAAAAAAAGCTACGTTATCGCAGCCTTTCGCCTGACCTATGCAAACCAGTGCCTCCTTTAGTTTTTCAAAACAATCTGGCGCCTGTTGGCTGGGTGTAGTTGACCCATCATTAAAAATATCATGAGTCAAAACCTCTGCGAGACTATATAAATTCCCACTTCGGACAACCGCCATCTTGTCTAATTAACTATGCTAATGCGGTATGCCGCTGGCTGTGTATAACGCCGACGCTACATTTTAGAAGATTACCGCAGGTCAAAATGAATGGCGAACTGACCGTTTTCGCGTGCAAAAATGCCAGGCGTGCCTCAATTTGTTCTATAATTGAAGAAATGTTTTCATCCTTGAGCCCAGATTTTCATCAGTGCAATAAAATCCCACTTATTGGATCCTAGCCAAGGGCCTACACTCAAAACGAGATTGCATGTACAGTATTCTACAATAAGCTGTCCTGGCTTTTGTCTGGTAAAGTTCTACTTCTCGTATTTGAACTATTACATATATTATATTGTGACATAAGTTGGTATTTAGCCACTATCTAGAATAACAAGGAACGATTTAGAATTTCCCTCAGTTTCTGTGTTGGAATTCAGATCATCATCATCAATGGCACAGCTCTCTTCATCAAAGTCTTCATCGTTGTTTTCAGACATATTTGACATATGTTCCTCAACCAATTCAGAAGAATCCAAATTTTCCACATATACAATCTCACTAACATTTCTCATTTTCGGTACACAGAACACAAGTTGGGGATAACTTTTTATCAGTCGTTTCTTGAGTTTAAAAGCTCTATATTTAGATGCATCCACATTCTCGGTGTCCTTAAGCAATGATAACAAATTTCTACAGCAAATCTTTCATTATTATACTTTATTTGCTTATTTCCGATGACCTCCGTCTCGATTACTTTCTTACAGAAGACATTATAACACTTCTCGTACACTGATGTAGATCTTTCAATCTCCAATTGTTTATTCGTCTCTTTGGTGAGAAATTTTGTATAATTGCAGTAGCAAACTTGGTGATAGCGGACTTCCAGTGCTACACAGTCTTTCCCAAGGATTTGCACGAGTATCCGTTCATCATTCTTTCTCTCGGCAGCTGTACGTAGAAGACCAGTATCAATTGTTTCTGCCAACATGAGTGGGGTTCCTCTTCTCTTCTTAGTTACCTGGTGTGAAACAAAATTATTAAACTAAATATCTGCTAATAACAAGGTTGGATGTTTGTAGCATTAGAAACTACTTTACCCTAAATAAACTTAATTGATCATAATTCAAGATATTTTAAAACCAAACCCGAGAATGTTGTGCACATTGCGCTAGTATTATACCTATCACAATGACCATACCTTGTCTAGTGAGAACCAAGAGGCGTCTCTTCCACAAATAATACATATCTCTGGGAGTACATGCTTGTTTCTTTTAGGCAGGGTCTTATTAGCTTCTGCGACTGATTGACGTGTAATTTTTCGCCTTGGTTCTATTGGCTCCGCTTCCACATGTGGTTCTTCGGTAGAAGTTACTGTTTTAGAGCTAGTTCCTTCTCCTTTTTCTTCTTTTCTCTGTTGTCTACAGATCTTCTCTTCATCACAAAATTTCTTCCAGCATTTCATATGATGGTACCATTCTAAGTTAATGCTGTCAGCGTTCTTCTCCATGTATGAATTGACAGATCCGTCAGATGTTCTCGTACGATTTCTTAGCTATTTCAGATTGTTGACATTTAAGTTTGGCCCAATTAGACCTACACTCAAGAAATTTCTTAAGCCTTTGGCGTGTAACTTTGCAATGTTGCTCCGTAACGCCATCAAAATGGATAAAACATTAGCCTCCTCCGCAGGCAACTCTTGGGCAAAAAACTTGTAATAAACATGTAATGTAGCGTAGCGAATATTATCGAATATCGAATGTGAAGACTGAGTAGGGAGGGCATTCTTCTATTAAATTAATGCTCGGTCAAAATGGTAAATTCGACAATATTCGATAATATTCGCTACATTACAAGATAATGTAGTAGTAGTAGTAAAACTTTATTTAAAAGTCACACGCTAGCCTTGTCAACTTTAAAGCTGGTTTCCACGAGGGGCGTGTGAATAACATATTTAAGAACATAATATTATACAATTATATACATTACATACATATTATATAGTACAATGAACCACATCTACGATACGCTATACTGATCACAAGTATGACAAATAAGGCATGCATAAATTTAAAAATTGAATTGCAGAAGAGTAGAATTTAATTTAGAAAAAAATTTAGGAGGTATGAGCACGAATTCCGTTTTTGAATATTGTCAATGTATCCGAATTACGCACATCTGCAGGTAGAGAATTCCAAACTCAGTTTTTGGTTGAGGCAACTGCAGCGAGGTAGAAGAGCCCCTGAGGTCGTATTGAGTAATATTTCTCTTTTGTTCAAACAGTTCCGCAAGCGAGCTCGGAGTCAGGTTATTTAAAACCTTGTACATTGTTTTTGCTTTGGACTTGGCTCGTCGAGTCTCAAGAGTTTCCCACCCTAATGCTTTTATTGCTTCTGGTCCAGAAATATCATATCCAAAGTTCATTATGACTCTAGCAGCTCTATTTTGGAGTTTTTGAAGCCTGTTTGAAAGTCCGACACCCAAGGTATCCCATACCTCACTGCAATAATCAAAATGAGGATTAATTAAGGCATTGTAGATAGAAATCAAAGTGTCTCGATCAACGAAATCACGAATTTTCCTGATAGCTCCTATTCCCGAGGTAACTTTTTTAGCAACTTTATCAATGTGTCTATTCCAAGATAATTTATCATCAAGTTCTACTCCAAGTACGGTAGCGTTACAGACTTGTTTAATTTTTTTATGATTAATTTTGAGATCTGGCTGTGTAACAAGGTTGTTTAGTTTATGAGCTGAACCTATGAGTATAAATTCTGTTTTTGTAACATTAAGGCTCAGTTTATTGGCCAAAAGCCACTCATTTATGCATGCATGATCACTATTCATGTTCAACTCAATTTCCTGAATACTTTCACCAGCTACTGTAAGATTAGTATCGTCGGCAAACAGCCGAGGAGTAGCCTGATTTAAACATTCTGGAAGATCATTTATGTATACAAGGAAAAAGAGAGGGCCAATAATAGACTCTTGAGGAATACCACATGTAACACGCCTTTCAGTTGACATAAGGTCACCCAACTGACATTTTTTATTATGATCAGATAAGTATGAACGTATCATCGACAGAGCACTTCCCGTTATGCCATAAAGTTCTAATTTGCTCAACAGAATACCATGGTCGATTGTATCAAATGCCTTCTTAAGATCTAACAAAACAACCAAATTAAACTTTTTTCCGGTCCATATTAACATACCAACTGTTCGTACTATCTAGTAGTGCCGAAGCAGTGGAGTGAAATTTGCGAAAGCCAAATTGGTGTTCAGAAAGTAAAGAGTTGTCACTAAGATATTGGTATATCTGGTCATACATTATTCTTTCCATTATTTTGCTAATTGAAGGCAAGATTGAAATTGGTCTGTAATTCTCTGTTAAATTTCGCGGGCCTTTTTTGTGAATTGGTACAAGTCTTGCCATTTTCCATTCATATGGAAAGCAATTTGAAATCAAGCCATGATTAAAAATATGCGTAAGTGATGGGGCAATAGTATTAAAATTTTACCAGATATTTTATCAAGACCAGCTGCTTTACAATTTGATAAGCCTTTCAAAAGCTTAACTACTTTACCCACTGACACCAGCCTAAAACGATCCATTTTAGATTCAGCAGATTTCACGAATGTTTTAAACGAGGTATTGGATTCGTCGATAGAATTAGCCAGGCTAGGGCCAATATTGGTGAAATATTCATTAAAGGCATTAGCTATTTCTTCATTAAAAGTAATTTTAGAATCCTTAATCTTCAATTCATTTACAATGGTCTCATTAGAAGACTTTAGTACAATTTGTTCCCAAGATTGGGTAAGAAGATCCTCATTAAAACGCTCTTCATTAAATCTTTTCATGTTTCTAACCTTTTTAGCTTTAGCTTTTTTTCGGGTACTTAAAACAGGATTTATTTTCCTAATACCATAGATTAAGCTATGGTCACTAATTCCTGTGTGTATTACTCCAGACTGAACAATTTTTTCTGGCATAGATGGTATATAATGATCTATAAGAGTGCAGGAACTAGTCGTTATTCGTGTAGCCTCAGTAATGAGCTGAGATAATTTATATGTTTCAAGAATTCCTTTAAGTGTTTTAGTTGGTTGATTAGAAATATTCGCCAACATATTACAATTTAGGTCTCCTAGGATGTGAAGTTCTTTATTTTCGTCATCAATCATTTTAATCATTTTTTCAAATGTTAAGAAAAACTCAGAGCTGTAGAGCTCGGTGGACGATAAACGGATGCAACGATAAAGTTTCGAGAATTTGGTTTAGAAATTTCCAAACAAATTGCTTCAATATCATCAGGGACCAGATCATTTTGGATTTTATAACTGATAGTACTACGGAGGTAGATACAAACACCTCCCCCTCTACGTGATCTGTCGTTTCTGACGATATCGTAGCCACGAATTTTGACTAGACCATCCGAGATAGATGAATCCAGTCTAGTTTCATTCAGAGCAAGCAGATCAAAATGGAGAAAGAGTCTAGATATGATATATATAATATAATATTTGTGTAGGTTTAGGTCTACGAAACGCAAAGAGTGCTCGACAACATATAGTTAGAGCAAATTATATTCAATTAATATAATATTCTATATAAATATCTAGTCTATATATAATATTCGCTACATTACAAGTTTTTTCCCAAAGAGTTGCCTGCGGAGGAGGCTAATAAAACATGAGGATATTCGAGTTTTATGAATATCTTCAGCCATGATTGTTTTGCATAACTAAACGTGTTTCCACTTCGAAGAATGTGCGTGTTTGTGCACGTGCGCAGTGCGAGTTTGGCTGACATGCGAATGCGTATTTGCCAGTGAACTATAAGTATACTGGAACGCTAACTCAGGGCTAACCCGTGCTTTGTAGGTAGTGCCAGTCCCTTTTAACATATTTTTTTTCAAAAAATACACTTTTTATATTGCAAAATTTTACCCATTTAATTTTCTTTTATACTTTCACTATTTATCTTTGACTACACTAGAACAATTAAACTTTTTACTCGAGTACTTACAATGAACAAAGGTCATTCAGTTTCTGAAATATTACTGGAAAAAAACAAAATTTGTCAAAAAACCGAGCGAAAATGTTTGGTTTTTCTGAGTTATGAGACTTTCCAAAAAGAGTTAAGAGATTTTATGATACAATTTATATAGAAAAATATAAGATACATTAAAAAATTGCTTTTCAAGCATGCAGTAACTTATTTTTGACAGTTAAAATAAGGATTATATAAGCTAGCTCAGCCGTCATATTCAAAGTGCTCACTGATGACCAACAAGAAGGCGCGAAGACAAAAATAGCACCACTTGAAAATTGTTTATATTTTAGAAGGATTAAAGCAAGGACTAAAAGCTCAAGATAAAAAGCAATACCTGGAGTATAGTGCAAATCAATTTGGGGGCTGCCGAAGTGTTTTCTAGTATATTTTTTCTGAGTTAAAGAGCAAAGTTTGCTTCGGCACGTTCAAACATTTGTCATTTTTTTCCATATACGATAACGATCCGCCTCATTTTTGCTGCAGATAGATGTAAAACAGTCAAAACTAATCGGAAAACCACATTTGAATCCCAAACATTTCTTCTGATGTAAAAAGTATTTTTCTTGCAAATTTTCGCTCAAAAACAAACTTTTGACGGAATTTTTCTCACTCTTCGGAACTCTCCTCAGTCCTTTTGAAAGTTCAAATTCCTGCGCATTGGCTTCAATGAATCATAGTACTTGATCATTATTCTTGATTATAGGAGTTAGCATTCCAGTTTACTTATAGTTCACTGGTATTTGCTACCAAAACAATGGCGGTTCGAATATTTAGAAGCGCTAAAAATAGCAAATTTTGGAAGGATTTTTTCCCAATTGTGCACCTGTTTCGCTTGGGGAACAACGGATTCTGATAAAGTAAGTTTTTATCTATTGATTCATGTGAAAATTATGTGGTTCCACGAGGGGTGCAACAGAATCCGTTTTCTAAGGGAGCGTTCATAATTTATTTAGTGGGGGGGCTATGGTGATTTTCAATTTTTAGCTATACATTTTTTTATGGCCCCCCCAAATTTTGTTGATAACTTTCTTATGCCCCCCCCTTATATGTTTGTGAACAAAGATAGGTGAATTGTTATGACCCCCCCCCCATCCCAAATACTTTATATATACCGGCCTTTAATTAATACATACTAGAATTCGTTTCTAAATCTGTATATAGATTAAATTTTGACATGCATTTAATACTGCATTATAAATGAAATAGACTTGACCATTATTAATAATGGTCAAGTGATATTCCTGCAATGAACTTTCATAATTCATAGCAACATAATATGTCATATCTCTTATTAAATAATCAGCTTCAGTTTAATATACAGCCTTGGCAAATCAAAGGTTTGATGCCAGGATTAAACTATGTTTTCAGCAATATATTAAATTAATGTTCATCCTATTTAAATATAAGTCAAAGAGTACTAGCAAAGACTACAGTGTACAAAACTACAAATCTGTTTAATTTAATCAATGAATTAGGATGCAAACTATAAAAATTAATCCTCATCATTAAACCACTGCATCACAACTTCCCATGCAGTATTATCAAGCAGGTCATCTCGCAGCTGATTCAGATCTTCAAGCAATCTTTCATTTTTGGAGTAAACAGACAGGAGCTCAACCGTCTCCTTGACATCATCTGCACTCAGTTGTGCAACACCAGTTTCTAGTGGACTGTATAAATCTCCACAAATTGTTTCCCCCAGACGTTTGGCAACTTCCAAAGTGAACCTCTGCAGCCTTTTTCTCTGAAAGAGTGAAATAGATAAAGTCTAGATAATATTTCAAAATTTTAACAACAAAGCACCTATTATAAACATATTTATAAATTAGATTTTAATACCTTCCTTTTCTTGCCATGATGCTGGTTTTCTTTTATACGTCTGGATGCTTTTTGTGCTGATTTGTCTTTGTACACTTGCTCATTGGGCAAGCACATCATGGATTTCAATGTACTTCTCAATTTTTCAATGGTAGTATCAATTTTTCCTGTGATAAATACAAAATAAATATTAAATATTACAATGAATTCACAATGTTGGTAGGGAAGACGCTGTTTTAAGCAGAAACACAAAACAGGTATTGAATTGTCAATATATTGTTAATGTTATATAAAACCCCCCACAAAACCTCCAATATTTTACTCACCTTTTAGCAATTCACATGTATTCAAAGCGTCAAGATTATATGGCTCTTGCTCTGTTGTTGCCCACTTTTTAATGATGTTATTTTCATCCATCAGCCGTTCTTTTCTGTCCTTAACCAACTTGTCTTTGAGGTCTTGGACATTTGTGTTCAAAATTTGAAGTTCATCAATACCATTCCTTACCACACTAATATTATTTTTGTCAAACTTTGATGGTAAAACTAAGTAATTACCTAGACCATATCCGCCACCTTGCCCCATTGGTTTGTGTACTAATATGTCATACTTTGCTTCAACTTTTGAAATGTTACATTTGAATTCCCATCTTTGTTTCCTTTCTGCCTTAAAATAATGTACAAATCTGCTTTGTAGTCTTGCATAAGAAGCGTTGAATAACGTAGCAAAAACGTCATTGAAGAATCTGTGTTTATCATTTAGTGGATTTGTGATAATAACGTTCTCCTTCTCAAACTGTTTCCGTAGTTTTTCGGTCATCTTCACACCTCCAAGGGTTATCTCTGTAGGCGGGACGGTTATATGGACAGATCGTTCATCATCTTCCTTTGAATCGCTCACAGGACAAAACTGCCAGCAATTTTGCTCTAGTTCTTCCAAGCCAGAAAGAAACCTTCGTGCCTCTGCCTTTTTTAAGGGTAGATTATGCAAGTCTTCCTCGCCACAAAAGTCTTTTAAATGTTTAAGTTTGTAGAAACCATCGCATTTCATTATTTCAAGCACATCGTGTTCATTTTGAATTTCAAGGTATTTAATCTATTCCAACAATTCTACCTCCATTGCCTCTGAATCCTCCATTTTGGAAACTAGCGAACCGTGGAGGCCTGGTAACACGCGCATGCGAACCGCGCAGCGAGGACAGACTGCTGTGTTTCTGTGTTTCACTCAATTTTTTTAATGAATAAAACATGTTAAGAAATTTAATCAGGAAACCGCATCTGTTTTTAATTTTTGAAAAAGGATGTATAGAAAGATTGAAATTGAAATCTCACTCGATAATGACCAAGATATTTTGTGCAGCTACTGCCAGTCTTGGTTTTATTTGGATGTCTATTAATAAAGTAACATGTTGTAACGAATCCGATGATGACGAGAATACTGATGGTGATACAACTAAAGGGAGAAGGAACCAAGCACATGCAGTAAGAAATAAGATTATAAAGTTTTCCAAGAAATCCACGTCTGAAAATGTCCTCGAGTCACTTCAAACTTGCCATTGGCAAGACAACCTCCAAGTCATGATTTTGTTAAATGATCCAAGGAGAAAAGAAATAATTCGTGGACTTCAAGCTAATTTGCAAGAGATGCTCATAGAAGAACCCTTTGATGGACCAAATCCGCGAATAGTTGGCTTCATCCCATTTGATGAGGGTTTTGAATTGTACATGGGATTTAAGTCAGTTCAAAATTTATCAGAACAAGCACGCTACGATTTTCAGTGCGCGGTTCTTCACCCTAAGACAGGTTTATGTGCAAACATTGTGAAATTTCCCAGCTCTGGAAAAAAAGTCATCGTTTTGCGCTCAGACAAAAGTCTTGATTTTTCAAGATTCTTTGACTTCCTTGCTCTAAACATGACAACTAGCAGCAAAGAAGAATTTTCAAAAGCGGAGGTTGACTTGATACAAGAAAGTATGTCAACAGAATGGGACAGAAATATGATAAAATACATACTCAGCCGAACTAGAACAGCGAGTGCTATGGAGTCTTTAGGTGTTCGAAGGGAATCCACACAGAAATTGAAAACTCATGTTCCGATGGTTTTGGATGCTGTAAGAAATTCAAAAGTTGTTGGTGAAGATATTGTGCGCAGTAAAATTAACGAAAAAATGGAATACATCGTGTCTCAGATCAAGAAAAATGAACAGCTTGTCAGGAAAAGATGTGAAACCTGGTCAAAAGTAAGACTGGATGAATTGCAAGATAAGATTGAAGCTGACCAAGATCGTTTGACGGAATTAGAGAATATTCAAACTGGAATCAGCAAGACACATAAACAACGCTTGCAGCAGATGAGTAAACGTCAAGCATGACAACTTCTTGCCGTGAATCGAGTTGGTAAAAGAAAACTTGGGGATCAAGGAAGGAAACCCTTGATAGCGACACAGAAGAGAAAATTGCAAAAGCAATTGAAGATAAAGCGCAGGGACGCCGGAACTGGGGGGGCAAGGGGGGCGACAGCCCCCGTTGCCCTTTGCCAAGGGGGGCAGGAGGGGCAGAGGTGCCCTTTCGATTTCAATAATAATACTGGCAAAGAAGAGAGAATACAGCTGTAAATTAGACGATCAGTGCATAATGAAAGCTATTGTTTTCGTTCCATACTTCTTTAGATCTATATTTGTACATAGAAATAACAATTAAATGAATTGAAATTTGAAAATCATAAAAATCCCATCGAATTAAAGGGCGTGGCAGCGAAAAAAAATTTCGACTGCCCTTACGTTCGCATTGCCCCCCCTGCCCTACCATCGCTCCGGCGTCCCTGATAAAGCGACATATCATGGACGGCGTCATAACACAACGATGTATACAAACCGTCGCGTAAAAGTCGCTGATTTACCTGGCATTGCAAACCACTTTTTGGCTTTAGCGGGAAAGCCTTTAATCACTTCAAAAACTACCGTTTGGAATCGGTCTGAACCTCGGCGAAAAAACTCTATTCAAGCAAAGCTCCATCTGGGAAAAGGATTATTCTGTACGAAAAAGCCGCCTAAAACCGAACATTGCGAAAATGAGTCCACCCATCACCAGAGGGCTCACGTTAATAATGTTAAAATGTTCTTCTTCTCTCGCAGAAATGAAAGCAACCGAAAGTACTGCTTTTGTCGGTCAGTAGCAACTCAAAACAAATTCTATTTGTTTCGTATATAAATCATGAAAATATATCGTTTTTGCCAGCAAATCTAAATGTTCTTCGTACTACCATAGTACTACGTTGCAAGAGGAGTATAAATACGACAGAGCAAAGAAAATATTGTAATCAAAACAGTCGATATGGAGCAGTGAAGAGTGTTTTATATCGAAGAAAATGTTGCAATTATAAAGTATAAATTAATACTTTGGCACTGTCACTATGGAAAATCTTGAATTACACGTATGAGGGGTGATCAGGGCCAAAATTAATCAATTCAGTTATGCAGTTCAGATACGATGTTATGCAGTTCATGTTTGTCATTATGCAGTTCAGAAACGCTGTTATGCAGTTGATTTGTTTTATTATGCAGTTGATTTG
The DNA here is from genome assembly GCA_016169945.1 of Trachythela sp. YZ-2020. NCBI lineage: Eukaryota > Metazoa > Cnidaria > Anthozoa > Malacalcyonacea > Clavulariidae > Trachythela > Trachythela sp. YZ-2020. The sequence goes on along the minus strand of JADLSH010000393.1, from coordinate 4,176,710 downwards.
TTTTGTTATGCAGTTGACTTGTTTTATTATGCAGTTCTGTTATGCCATTCAGATACGATGTTATGCAGTTGATTTGTTTTGTTATGCAGTTCTGTTGTTCAGTTGGGCACGTTTGATGTGTCATGCGCCCGCAATCTTTGCATACAATGTGTACTTCATCTTACAGAGATATTTGTCTCCACTCGAAATCGAAAATGGATGCCACGTCTATGGCAACAACACGAGTCTGGAAATATCTCAGAAACGGTAAGATGCTTACTTATTTTTACCACTGCCTATGCCAGCTAAAGTCTTTTCATATATAACCTTGTCGAATTTGCCAATTTGGGCTCTCATTTTCACTACTTCTTTCAAAAATATGATGGTGTGGATAGATATTATCGTTCATGGCAGTAAATATATACGTAATGATGTATGTGTAATGCAAAAATCACAGAAGTCAGATATCAGATTATGCATGACAAATATACTTAGTTTTAGTGATGATTGAATTATAATTCAGTCTATTTAATATACTGTTCTGTATCGTATGGCAAATCGACAAGGTTATAATGTGAAAAATACTTTAGCTGGCATAGGCAATGGTAAAAATAGGTAAGCATCCTATCGTTTCTGAGATATTTCCAGACTCGTTTTGTTGCCATGGCATGGACGTGGCATCCATTTTGTATAATTGTATTTCGAGTGGAGACAAATATCTCTGTAAGATGAAGTACAATTTGCATGCAAAGATTGCGGGCGCATGACACATTAAACGTGCCCAACTGAACAACAGAACTGCATAACAAAACAAATCAACTGCATAACATCGTATCTGAATTGCATAACAGAACTGCATAATAAAACAAATCAACTGCATAACAAATCAAATCAACTGCATAATAAAACAAATCAACTGCATAACATCGTATCTGAACTGCATAATGACAAACATGAACTGCATAACATCGTATCTGAACTGCATAACTGAACTGATTAATTTTGGCCCTGATCACTCATATACACGGGTCCTTGTCTTTCTACCATCAAAATGAAGCCGTTTCGCGCTCGTAAGTTCGTCCAAGCCGAAACAATGCGTGAAATTTTGGGTACTACGTGGTGTTGACACTTAACAAGGTCAGACGTGTTTTTTTGAGCTCCGCTTAGAATCTAACATTTTTAAATAATCGCCTTTATATTTACAACAACTTAATATGGCTTCAATCGGCGGAAAAAAGTTGAGCCTACTTCGTGTCGTGGATTTGAGAGCAGAGCTTGAGACAAGAAACTTGAATAAATCGGGACTCAAAGCAACCTTGGTGAAACGACTTGAAAATTCGTTGTTGGAAGAAGCGACCGATTTATTCGACACAGACAGCAATCACGACGAAATAGATTGTAATGGCGATTTCGCCGATGACTCTATTGCGCCGCGGATCACATGCGAAGACAAAGCTGTAAACACTGAGATTTCTAAGGATGAATTTCAAACGATAGAAGGTTTGGGCAATGACACCATGTCTAAACTCGTGGCTGCTGTATGTTCTGATCAAGACGGCAATACAATGGCTGACGTCTCAACTGCAACTATTAGGAATACAACCGAGGAAGCAGGTATGAATGAGCATAGCTGTAGAGAATGTCAATCTCAATGGCATAACCTTACAGCTGAGTTCGAAGGAATAAAGCTTGATAATTCTATTGCTGAAGCAAAGTTTCAAACTCAGTTGTCAGGGATTAGGAACGAAAATGCTGAACTGAGACGTCAAATCGAGCGTGTAAATGATACTATTAATATGAACACAAATCGGACACGCGAAGCTGAGACGAATAAAACCTTTATGATGGATTATATTGACGTTTTAAAAACTTCCTTGTTAGGCTGGAAAGAAAGAGCATGCAAAGCTGAAACGAAATATGAGGCTTTAGTAAATAACCACAACAAGGCTGAAAATACAAGCATATCCCAACAACAAGCCGGTAAAACCCCAATTTGCATTATTACGAATAATCAATGTACTACAGACAAAGAAATCACTCAACCCCAGCCTGAAAACATTATAAATTCATCCCAAGCGCTTCCCTCAAGAAAACAACCCGAAACGGCAAATAATGAACAAATCGAAACCATCATAAACGACTGCGGTAATGAACAGAAAAATAAACCTGTTATGAACAAAATAAATCGACTGAACACTGCCTCGACTCCCAAGCACATGGTTCCTTGCCCATTTTTGTGGAGAAAAGGTCATTGTTTGAAGGGACCGAACTGTGATTTCTCTCATGATTTTTTCCAGCAGCAATCAAATAGGTATTACGATCAACAACACCGTTTACCTCAATCTATGTATTTACCCAATAGATACCCAATCCATTTTCCTTACATTCAAGCAGGCAATCATCCACCGCCTTTAATGGAGATTCAAACGAGACCTCCCAGACATTGATCAATGAAAACAGTAATTACAATGTTAATACCCCCAGAACCATTAGCTCCAATCTAGTTGAAATCTTGCCAACAACCACCCCTGTCCAAAACAATGACAAAGGTATTTCCCTGGTTGTTCTAAACACACAGTCCTTAAATAATAAAGCTGCCTATTTTACGGATTTCATATGCGAGTATAAGCCAGATCTTGTCGCACTAACTGAAACCTGATACGGAATCTGCCTCAAAGACCCAGTGTACGCCAGAAAGTTATAAACTATTTGATCATCCCCGTATTGGTCGTCGCGGTGGTGGTACTGGATTACTTTTTAAAAACAACATTAAGGTCACGAAGGTTACTGGTGGTGAACGTCGATCTTTTGAATATTCAGAATGGAAAGTTACATCTGGTTCACGGCGAACATATTTAATTATTATTTATAGACCACCATACTCGGAAGCACACCAGATTACCAGCGCTGTTTTCTATACAGAGTTTGCAGAGTACTTAGAATCAATTGTTCTCAGCGCAGAGCCTTTGCTCATAGTGGGAGATTTTAATATCCACGTAGACTGTCCTGATAATCAAGATGCTACTAAACTTCTTGAACTTCTGGAGAGCTTTAGCCTCACCCAACATGTCCAAGTTCCTACCCACACAAGCGGCCATACCTTAGACTTAATTATAACTCGACAAACTGATAATATTGTGGTTTCCAATCCTCGAGTTGACCGTATGTTCTCAGATCATATGCCTGTTTTCTGTGAACTTGATATGGACAAAGTTTCTCTTATCAAATCAAAAATTTCGTATCGGAATATTGCAGCGGTAAATCTGGATGCTTTGCGATTAGATATTTCCAACTCGGATCTCTGTAAAAACACTGATATGTTTAAACTCAACGAACTAGTCAACTGTTATAAAACAACTCTTGAATCGGCAATAAACAGTCATGCCCCATTAAAAACTAAAACCATAATTAGTCGGCCTTCTGTTCCTTGGTTTAACATGGAAATAAGATCTGCCAAGAGGGAACAAAGAAGAGCTGAGCGAAAATGGAGAAGAACCAAACTGCGCGATCACTTCGAGATCTACAAATCGAAGAAAAATTATACTATTCTTTTGATGAATCGTGCGCGGAAAACATTTTATACAGACTTTGTTCTTGAAAATGCCTCAGATCAAAGGAAACTATTTAAAGCTGCGAAAACTCTTTTTTCACAGAAAAATGATCTAAATTTTCCTGAGTATAACGACTCGAATATGCTAGCTAATGACATTGGAGAATTCTTCATTCAAAAGATTGAAAATATTCGAACTGAACTTGACTCGTCAGCCGCAAATTCGTACAACCCGCTCGTTGAAGAACCTGCTGTATTAGATATTTGTTTTGACTCATTTAATCAGCTAAGTGAGAAAGATGTAAAGGACCTGATAGCTAATGCAAACAAAAAAACCAGTTCATTAGACCCAATGCCCACTTCTCTGGTCGTTCAATGCGAAGACGTTCTTCTTCCGGTGATCACAAGGTTGATAAATTTATCATTAGATTCTGGTCTCTTTCCCGATGCATGGAAATTAGCCGATGTTCGTCCACTACTTAAGAAATCAAAATTAGAGACCACCTTTGAAAATCTACGTCCCATAAACAACCTTTCATATACATCAAAACTTGCTGAGCGTGCAGTTTTTAACCAAACTAACAATTTTTTGAATATTCATAAACTATATCCTCAAGCTCAGTCAGCATATCGTGAATATCACAGCACGGAAACGGCTCTACTACGTGTAAAGAATGATATTATGATGAACATGAATCGTCAACATGTAACGCTACTGATAATGCTAGACCTTAGTTCGGCATTTGACACAGTTGACCACGAGATACTACTTCGTAGATTAAGCGTAGAATTCGGAATCAAAGGACGAGTTCTAGACTGGTTTACCTCCTATCTCAGTGGCCGTTCTCAATTTGTTTCAATTAATGGTGGAAGGTCAAGACACCATGATGTAAAATGCGGAGTCCCACAAGGATCATGCCTTGGTCCCTTATTGTTCGTGCTGTACGTTAGCAAACTGTTCAGAATTTTGGAGAAACACCTACCTGATGCCCATGCATTCGCCGACGATACGCAACTTTACGTCTCGTTCAAGCCAGATTCAGACGCTGATCAACTTTCAGCAGTTGCTGCCATGGAAAACTGCATTCATGATATTAAAGATTGGATGCTTTGTGATAAACTTAAACTTAATGATGGTAAAACAGAATTTTTGATAATTGGTACGAGACAGCAGCTAGCGAAAGTGAACTTTAGTTCTTTGCGAATTGGCGATACTTCCATTAACTCGACCGAAAAGGCAAGGAATTTGGGATTTTGGTTCGATTCCCTAATGAAACATGAAACCCAAATAAGCAAGTGTACGAAAGCAGCTTTTTTCCAGCTATTTAACATCAGACGAATAAGAAAGTTCCTTACATATGAAGCTGTAAAAACATTGGTCAATTCACTGGTGACAAGTCGACTGGACTACTGCAATAGCCTTTTATATGGCTTACCAACAATCCATTTGAACAAGCTCCAACGTGTTCAAAATGCTGCAGCGAGATTGATATGCAATACTCCACGGTTTGATCATATCACACCGACACTATACAACCTACACTGGTTGCCAATTAAGTTCAGAATAGATTTTAAAATATTACTAATAGTATTCAAAGCACTAAATGAACTTGCACCGAGCTACATAATGGACCTGATTAATATCAAACCTAGAACATGCTATAATGTAAGATCGAACCAGGAACTTTTATTACAACCACCAAGTGAAAAAACACTAATTACATTAGGTGATCGCGCATTTGCCTCTGCAGCACCTACCCTGTGGAACTCTCTACCATCACAAATTCGAGAGGCACGTACGATCGACAATTTTAAAAAACAATTAAAAACATACCTTTTTAGGAACGCCTATTTGTAAATATTTTTAACTCTTAACCTAGGATAATTCTTAATGTTGTACATATACCTTAGTCTAAATTATGTTATATCGATTTGTAATTATGCGCATGTGAACATATATCAATGGAACATGCGCTTTATAAATGTAAAATTATTATTATTATTATTACTATTAAAAGTCCAGTCTAAAGACATGGCTGGAACGTACTATACGATTGGACTACAAGAGGAAACGCTAAAGTACTTCCAACTCAGCTATTAACCTTAAACATTTTGTAGATCAATGGAATATCACACGAAGCTTAAAGTTATGAACTGAAAATTGGTTCCTATTACATTATTATGAGCCATATAGTATAGTAATAAACTTCATTTGAAATACAAACACAATTTAAATCAGGTCTGCAGTTCAATCTTTTAATGGACTGTTCATATGAACCAGATATACCTGGCAAAGTGAGCAAGCCTGGCTTGCCATGTCAGTTTATCATATTCCTCATACAAGGCAAGCACAACCTGTGACCTGGGATCTTGTCACTCATGCAGGCACTCTGTGAGCCAGGCTGGCCCCATTCCAATAGGAATACAATCTTGAAAATATACAGAATAAATATATGACAGGATCTTCGTACTAGTAAGTCAGGCTGGTTGAACAACCTGTAATCTTCATACTTGACATACCCCTGTTGATTTCTACCAGTGATTAAGTACTTGGAAGATGTGGGCATATATAACATCCTTGTAGCTTGCTCAAAATCTTTTGCAATTTTGGACTGTGGCTACAATCTTGGACATAACTGGTTGAGACTACCTTTACTTCTATACAAAATTTTCATACCCTCATAATAATTTCCCTGTTGCGCTTCTTAAGCCCCGACTCTCAATACTGAACTTGTTATATGGTAAATTATCAAAAGTTGTTTCAACGACATTGTTAACGACACTCAACTGGGAAAGTGGGTATGATGAAGTTTGTCTTGTCAATGTATACTAACTTTGCAATATTGTGAGGAATGGTCTCAAGCATTATGTCAAAGATTGTACCTACCTTGCATAGGCGGTGGAAGATCTGTATTATTGGGGGCTTAGAATGTAGGGGGGTCTGGGGGAATGATAATCCATCCCCAGAAAATTTTGAAATCTAGTATCTCTGAAACCACATTTCCTGCATTCTGTGGGGAGAATTTTATGGAAATTTCAACATTACAAGCTTTCATCTCGAGTACTAAAAACATAGTTCAATAATCTAATATTCAACATTTGTTATATAAACATATTTAATTGAAAGACTGAAACAGGGGGGCCCAAGGCCCCCATTTCCCATGTCACAACACCATTTTCAGAATGGGCTTTTCTTCAATGTACCTGTATGATTACAATATTTCTACTTGTGAGCAGACTAGCTCCTGGCCAACAACTATGGAACCAGTTTGGCTATATTTTATGGGAAGCTGTGTGATTTATGTTTTATGCTGTTGTTGTTGAAAAAACATTGAAAATTATTCCAGTAAATTATTATATGAATTTGCCCTCTGTACAACAAGAGGGAGTACATATATTCTCCTACCAGGATTGACCCCTGCCTATAAGCCACAAGACTCAGGGCCGGACCTACAGGGGGGTTTGGGGGGGTGTCACACCCCCCAGAAATTCTATTTGGAGTTTCAGTCGGCAGAAGTGCTATTTTAGTCGGCAGACAAAAATATTTTTGATGACTAACAGCAATGTAGTCGGTACAAGTTCGTTAGTCAGTCGGTTGAAAGGACCTTAAACCCCCCCTGATAAATTTTCTGAGGACGGCCCTGAAAGACTATATAGAAAATATACATGGTACACTTATTACCAATGTATATGACTAATTTGTTTTATATTATTAATACAAGTATGCAGGCTAGAATACAAAATATAAAGTATTTAACAATACCTGCTGAATCAACCAAAGATGTTTATTTTATTTTTTTATTTTTTTTTTTATTTAATAAGTTCGTCAAAGAATATTTACATTCGTGACAGGTGGAAGAAACAGGACAAGTGTCCCAATTGATATCATCCACCCTACCTATAGTATATTATTATTAAAATGTTAAAATATGTTAGCTAAAAAAGTGTATATACAATATAGTCTTATAAAACAGATTCCATGCAAGTTCATGTAAATTCAGAGTTGAATTTCTTGAGGTAATAATCCTGCAATTTTGTTTTGAAGGAAGTTAAGTTATCAATAGTCTTTAAAAAACTCGGTAATTTGTTCCATAGAGAAATTACACGATTAAAAAAGAAGTGTTTCAGATAATCCTGTTTCACCATTTTCGCACAGTAATTGTTTGGATCAAAATTTCGAGTTCTGTAAGCATGGACAGAGACTTTCTTAAAATATTTTAGGTTTTCTATATCTGTATGACCTTTCTGAAACTTGAATAGTAAGGTAAGATCTGCCATTTCTCTTCTATACTCAAGAGGTAAAAAGCTTAACCTCCTTAGTCTTTCTTTGTAGTTCATATGTTCTGGATACCCTAAAATAAATTTAGTGGCACGTCGTTGAACATTTTCAAGCAGCGCTTTATTCTTGATGGTATACGGTGACCAGACTTCACTCGCGTATTCTAGAGATGATCTAACAATGCAGCAGTAGAGCAGTTTCCTTATTTCAACATCTTTGTTTTCTTTGCAAAGACGGCGAATTAAGCCTAGTTTACGATTCGCTTTTAATGAGATTTCCTCTATATGTCTATTCCATGTCAAGGTATTGGTGACTTTCAGACCAAGGTCAGAGATTTGATCCACTGGACTCAAAGTGACTGAATTCAATTCATACTGACGTTCGACTTTGTTGACTTTCTTCGATATGTTTAAAACTTTACATTTCGAGGCATTAAAATTCATCATCCAGTCACTACTCCAACGGTTTAATTCGGATAAGTCGGATTGTAATTTCCTATGATCCGTCTCATTTTTTATAGTTCTAAATAGTTTAGAATCATCGGCAAACAACGCTATTGGAGATTGATTGATTGTGTAATTTGGTAAATCGTTAATGTAAGCTAAAAATAACAAGGGTCCAAGATTGGATCCCTGGGGTACTCCTGATTTTACAGCAAGCCACTCTGAGTATGTACCTTCCACTACAACTCTTTGTCTTCTCCCATCCAAATAGCTCTTTAGCCAGTTTATCAGCTTGCCTTCTATTCCGAACAGTCTAAGTTTATCGATTAAATAGACATGTGATACTTTGTCGAAGGCTTTAGCTAGGTCTAGAAAGATAATGTCCACCTCCAGGCCTTTACTTAATGATTCTAATATATCTTGATAAACAACTAGGAGTTGAGTTGTTGTAGATCTTCCACTTCTAAAGCCATGTTGTAGATAGTAAAATTGGGAGATAGAAATGGAGAAAAATGATTGAAAACGCATTTTTCAAAAACCTTGGAAAGGATACAGAGCAAAGAGATGGGACGGTAGTTGTTTACTAACGTAGGATCCTCTTGTTTATGAAGTGGAAACAAGTTCGCCGTTTTCCATTTTTGGGGAAAACAGCTGTCAGTTAGAGATTGGTTGAATAGCTTAGTTATTGATGGACTAATTTCCAGGGCCACCTCTTTTAATAATCTTCCAGGGATGATGTCTGGGCCACTAGCTTTGTTAGGATCTATATTTCTGAGAGCCTCGTACACTTCGGTAGTCGTCAATTCGAACTCAGATAGGCTATGCGGAGACTTCCATGTGTTGTCCTGTGGCAAGTGTTCATCATCGTCTTGGACAAAAACTGATTGAAAGTACTCATTAAGCAAGTTAGCTTTTTCCATGGGATCTGAAATAAATGTCTGCCCGTCTCGCAAGAAATTTGGACTAGTTGATTTTTTGTTGATAGATTTGACGTATTTCCAAAAGCGTTTTGGGTTATCACATAAATGTGACTTCAGCTCTGATGCATGATCGCGTTTCTTTCTTCTCAAAGCAGCTTTTAATTCCCGACGTAACTTTATGAACTTGGTCCTATCCGTAGGTTTTTGCGATCTAATTGCTTTTCTACGCTGCCTATCCTTTTTCTTGATGAGATTCCGTAGTTCGGCATCTATCCAAGGGTGGTCATTAGGTTTGCGGGAACTACACGTTGGTATATGTTGATCAACTGCTTGTAAAAACAGATCCATCCAGTTGCTAAGAGATTCGTCAATATCGTTTTCAACAAAACATAGATCCCATGGAATTGTATTCAATGTTTGCTTGAGGCCATTCCAATCTGCATTTTTGAAATTATATAATTTACGCTTGATTGGACGGCTTTGTTTTGGGATTTTTAGGTTAATTTCAAATTCAATAAGTTTGTGATCAGTGTCTATAATGCTATCGAAGCTGGCGATGTTGTTAATCTTGTGAGGAATATTTGTTAATAATAAATCCAGAATGTTGTGGCCCCGAGTGGGAAAATCAACAAGCTGCCAGAGAAAATTATCCTTTATTATCTTGGAAAAATAAGTGTGAGTCTCGTCAGATGTAGATGGTGATATTGATGACCAATCTATGTGTGGCAAGTTAAAATCGCCTATGACAATAATGCTCTCAAAAGATTGGCGTCTGGCATTATTCAGAAAGCTTTTGAGTTGTTTCAAGTAATGAGTATTGGAGTTGGGTGGTCTATAGAAAACAGCCATTAGTAGCTTCTGTCTTGATTTAGGTCTCAGTTCACAGGCCACAATTTCTGCATTCGTTTCGAGATCAGATCTTCTTAAAGATGGAATACTTGATCTAACCGCTAACATGACTCCGCCACCTCGTTTATTTACTCTGTCCCTTCGATAAATACTGAAGTCATTGTTCGGTAAAATTTCACTATTTAATATGTCGGGTTTAAGCCAAGATTCAGTAACTCCGATCACGTCGTAATTAATTGTGAAGGTGTTGAATTCGTGAGTTTTGTTGACAATACTGCGAGCATTCATAAGTAAACATTTGATGGACTTTACGTACGAGGTTTGAGTTGTAGGGTTTCTTTCATAAGTTGAATAAGGTCCTGGGTTAGCAGCAACGTCTCCAGCCAATAATAAAAGGGAAATCAACAGCGGGGTGTCGCCATATTTTGCCTTGAACGACAGATAAAACATATGCTTAACTCCAAATCCAAGATGCCGTCTCAATATATTGTCTTTCAAAAGACACCAACTCAATCCATTTCCATCTGGGTTGATATTCGAGAGAGAGGGGTCAATTTTTAGAAATATCCCACCTCTGCCACTCTCATCTTTGGTTTTGTCGAATATTTTAGTAAAATGCTGGTTTATTAGCATGAGATTTATCAAGAAAGACAGTGCTACAAAAGCATGACCGACGGCGGCCATCTTTGCTTGGAATCCATCTTTATCCGTACATTGATATACAACATGACTAAGATTGTAAGGATAATTCTTGTAGTACATGGTTAGAGAGATTATTAGGCTTAAATATAATTTAGTAGTGATCTTGTGTTTACTAGGCCACTAAACTAAAACCAACTGCTTTTTCAAATGGATATAGATAAAATATTCTGTTATTCACAATCAAATAAAAAGTTGTGATAAAGTATAACCATTTTCAAAACTAAGCATATTTCCAAAATAAAGCATATCGGAAATTTTAGTATAAACATATGTAGGCTTTAAATTACAGCACAAAGTTTCACGTTCTATTTCACCTTTGGTACATTTATAAAATAGTACAAACTTAATAGTACCTTTCTTTATATTTTCCGTGTAATATTACAGAAGATTATTCACCTTATCACTGCTAAAATTACTCTGAAATACAAGAACAATATTCGTACACTCCTAAACAGCAGCCATCTTGTATATATAATTTACCCAGTTAATAATTTATTGTTGCATTATTGCGACATCCATTCCGTATCAACGACCAATCATATTCACTTCCGGTTATGGATTATCCCAGAGCTTACGATTCTTCACAAAGGATCGCAGGCTCGGGGGACGAGATTGACACCGGGGGTGTTATAAATAGCCAAGCATAATAATTATGAAATTTCCATTAAATTCTCCCCACAGAACGCAGGAAATGTGGTTTCAGAGATACTAGATTTCAAAATTTTCTGGGGAAGGATTATCATTCCCCAGACCCCCTACATTGGTGCGCTACATTTTAAGCCCCCCAATAATACAGATCTTCCACCGCCTATGCAAGGTAGGTACAATTTTTGACATAATGCTTGAGACCATTCCTCACAATATTGCAAAAGTAGGTAACCCCATACATCTGGCGGCGGAAGTGAATTGACACTTGGAAGTAAGAATACCGGAAGTGATGTCACACTTGGAAGTAAGAATACTAATGAGATGATGCAACGTAAAGCGTTGCGTAACATAAAGCGTTGCGTAACGTTTAAATACTAATAGCGTTGCGTAACATAAAGCGTTGCGTAACATAAAGCGTTGCGTAACCTCCAGGGTTGAACTTGGAATCTCTTGTGAAATATCAATATTACACATTTACAACGTTTGATCATTTCCAATAATGTATTTAAAAACAAAAAGAACAATACATGGTAAATTTTAATATAGATTAATGGTTTAACTGTTTATAATGTACAACAATTCTGCTGAGAGTCGGGATAGAAGCTTTTGAAGAACATCGGGATGAAAGGTTCTTCAACGTTGGATACGTTTGTTGGTTCTTCAGGTGCCCATTGAAAATAATCACACCGAGTTTCGTTGGAACAGCAAAAGAACTTTCGACCTTTGTTAGGACCTTCCTTTTTCACTTTTTTCATGGAGCTCGGCTGGCTGTGATAACAGTTCGGTTTCTCAATTTGATTCTCGTCAGCCCACATCCAGAGGGAACACGGATTTTCACGTTCTGCACAGGTAAAGTAAGGTCTGCCAAAGCTTTCTTTCATCAAATCTTTGACCACGCGAAACTTTGCAGGCTTGTGGTGTTCTTGACATATAGGTTGTTTTAAATCGATGGCTCTCCAGGCTGTCAGGGCTTTTTGAAATAGGTAACCATCGTCTTCCGTACAAATGAAACCACAGCTTGGTTTTTGCCCACAAAACCAGAAGGAACCATTTTTCGTGGTTGAACAAGAAGCAGGTTTTCCATGCAAACATTCCATTTTACTAGCTTAAGTTGCGTATGTATTATGAGAAGTTTGCTTGGTTCTTCCCAATTTATACTCTCAGCTCGTTCATGTTCAGACATGGACAACCAATCAAAACCGTAACATAAAGCGTTGCGTAACGTTTAAATACTAATAGCGTTGCGTAACGTTCAAATACTAATAGCGTTGCGTAACGTTTAAATACTAATAGCGTTGTGTAACGTTCAAATACTAATAGCGTTGCGTAACGTTCAAATACTAATAGTGTTGCGTAACGTGAAGCGTTGGGTAACATAAAGCGTTGCGTAACATTACAAATGTGACGTCACAATGCATAGGGTATATAATAACCTAAGGATTTACGATACATATGTATCGAACACTCAACATGTATTGTCAACCAATTTATGTCGTGGCAGTCATGGACATGGACGGATACAATGTAGCGAACAGATTTTTATGTAAGGAGCTGGGTCTAATGAAGGTCGGAAACGTAGAAGCCAGGTCCTTCTTTTTCGACATCGGTATGAGTTGGGACGACCTCACCCAAAAAGACAGGAAGACCTGTAGCTTTGTTCAAAGACGTATCCATAAGCCACCGTTTGGAGTGCCGCGGGGCACCAAAGCATTCCCTATTTCGGATTTGGAGGCAATTGTAGAGAGTTTTTACAGGGAAGTAGGCGTAAACTCAAACTCTACAATTGCCTACAAAGGGGGTCATTTTGAGAGGGATTTGCTGGCAAACCTCAAAATCCCTTCCGTAAATTTGGAATGCTTCGGTTGTCCCAAAGCCGAAAAACTTTTTGATCAGCTGGTCTGGTTGGAAACATGTGGCAACCACCTCGAAGCCAATGCGTACCATCACTGTGCAAAAGTCGAAGTGGAAGCATATGCCTTATGGATGCAGGAGAATCTTTAGAGACAAGATAAAAAAAAAACCCCCAAAAAAAAACCCGGTTCTTTTAAGAACCACCACATTTACAAAAGAATATAGAACGCATTGTTTGATATCCCTAAGCCAACGGTTCAAACCCTGTTAACTATCCTGCGCATGCGTACCAAATTTTCTCACGGTAACCACTTGCCGAATGTTTGGGGGTTTGTACGTATATAAATAGAAAGAGTGTTTACAAGAGTTTTAATGATGGTAATCAAACTCGGTTCAAAACATGTTAATTAATGTTTTATTTCATTTAAAGCTTTATAATGTTGTAATAAATTGTGTAAATTAACAATATGTTGGGAGTTTGCAGTGTTTTCAAGCCTATAGAGTAACTTTTTCATTTTTTATTTTACTTTAACTGCAGTTATTAATTAAAATCTGGAACCACTGGAAGATCGGGCAACCAGCTCGTATCTATGTCAGAGCAGTTGTCTGACTTTTCTGCACTTCTTTTTTTTTCTTCATATTCTTTCTTCATATTCTTTTTCATACAGAGCCACTCGCGTGGGGTTTTCCTCAAGCATTATGTTATAGAATGTTTTATACTTTAAGAATTCTTCCTTCCGTTTTGCCCGAAACCTTTGGGATCTTTCAGCTTGACTGGTTTTCTTCGTATTATCCATATTAATCTTTATATCAAGAGCTGCCTATTAATAATCTTTATATCAAGAGTTTCATGCTTTTACGGCCAAGGTCAAGGTCAAAGGAAAGGTCCTTGAGACCAAGGTCATGATGAAGATTGCACGTGATACCGCACGTGATAGCAAGGGTTTATTGCATAACATAAAGCGTTGCGTAACATAAAGCGTTGCGTAACGTAAAGCGTTGCGTAACATTTAAATACTAATAGCGTTGCATAACGTTTAAATACTAATAGCGTTGCATAACATAAAGCGTTGCGTAACGTTTAAATACTAATAGGGTTACGTGACATAAAGCGTTGCGTAACATCCATACCGAGAGTATAAATTGAGGGCATAGATGTTATTAGGTATTGTGTTCACACGGCTTTCACAGAGAGAACATTACAGGATATATTTAACGTTTCGTGCTTGCTTTTGACTTTAAAAGGTATGTTGTTTGACAAACTTTGTGTAAACTTTATCGTATGTGAATAGATAAACTTACGCAAAACTTTTTGTTTAGATATGGAAGCGAGAATTGCCGTATGCCAAACTATCGCGGAGCTCGCGGCTTTGGAAAACCTGTATGTTTTGAATGCGATTGAGCAAGGCCTAGTGTTTGAAAAGAAAGTTGAAATTGTCAACCGTTTGCTCGAATGGGGAATGGAAAACGAACAAATGGGTCTTGTAGCGAACCTTACCGATTCATGGACTCCACAGCAACGACAATTGTTTTTGCACGAATGGCAGAACGACGAGCCTCTTTTGGAAATAAACGAGGATTCACAGCTACATGAATTAACTTGTCACTGGTTACCCGAAGAAAGAGAGCGCTTCTATCGTGATTGGTCTAATTATGACGTCATTTTCTTACAGATACCTAGATTACACCTCGCTCTATCCCTGGTCCAACAAGATGACGCGAGCGGTTGTCAGACATGCACGCATTATCACCGAGAACTTTGATGATATCTCCACCTATTTTGGCTTGATCAAGTGTACGGTGCTTCCATCTCGAGGTCTGTTTCATCCTGTCCTTCCCTATCGCACTCAGGACAAGTTGATGTTCCCTCTTTGCAAAACCTGTGCAGATACGTGTAACCAAAATACTTGTACCCATTCCGATAACGAAAGAGCCATTCAGGGAACCTGGTGCCACGTAGAGTTGGAGAAAGCCCTAGAGAAAGGTTATCAAATCCTACAACTCCACGAAGTGCGGCATTTTCCCGAAACCTCTGACGAGTTGTTTAAAGATTATGTGAACACCTTCCTCAAGATCAAGCAGGAGGCCAGCAGGTACCCGAAGGACTGCGTCACCGAAGAACAAAAACAGCGTTATCTGGACGAGTACCTAGAGGTTGAGGGGATACAGCTGGATCGAAGCAAAATTGAGCACAATCCTGGATTGTGTGCACTTGCTAAGTTGATGCTGAACTCGTTTTGGGGTATGTATTCTAAACCCATAGTTCCCCCGTAACAATTTTCTAAGTACGATATGATGAGATACTTATGGCTGCTTTTCCCCCATAGGTAAATTTGCACAACGCCCTAATATGGCCAAAACGGAACAGATTAAAGACCCGCAGGTGTATTTTGACTATCTGACCTCGGACGAAATTAACGTGCTCGACGCGAATCTCGTAAGTGACGAAATAATCGAAATCCAATACGAGTACACCGAAAATTTCATCGAACCCAATGCCAAAACCAACGTGGTCATCGCCGCTTTCACCACCGCCTATGCACGTCTCAAGCTTTACGGTGTATTGGATCAGCTTCAAGAAAGAGTGTTATACTACGACACGGACTCGGTGATCTTCGTTAGCAAACCTGGGGATCCAGAGCCGCCGATAGGTCCTTATCTGGGCGAATTAACGGATGAATTGAAAGGGGATCACATCACTACATTCATTTCAGGTGGTCCTAAGAATTATTGTTATCGCACCAACACGAACAAAGTGGAAACGAAAATACGAGGTATCACACTCAACTGCTCTGCGCTAAAGAAAGTGAACATTGATGTTATACGTGAGTTGGTGCATTTGCACGCAGTGTGTAACGAGACCCGTCAAGTTACTGGAGACATTCCGTACAAGATTACTCGGAATGTGAAGACCAAAAACATCGAGACCAAACGCATGAAAAAGGACTATCGAATCGTTTATAACAAACGTGTAATTATTGATGATTACAAAACATTACCTTATGGATTTTAAAATTATATTATGACGTTCACGCCATTTTATGGCTATTTATATAATTTAAAAAAGTTGTTCATACAGTTTGAAATAAATG
Source organism: Trachythela sp. YZ-2020 (assembly GCA_016169945.1). NCBI lineage: Eukaryota > Metazoa > Cnidaria > Anthozoa > Malacalcyonacea > Clavulariidae > Trachythela > Trachythela sp. YZ-2020. Next base: position 4,160,397 of record JADLSH010000393.1, on the reverse strand, counting down.
TTACAAAATCTAAGCTTGTTAGTTTCCAATGTTAAGTTTGTGGTAATGATCCAAATTCACCCCCGTTTCTTCTTCTAGCGCCGCCACTTGCTTTTCGTTTTTTCTAGCCAAGTCCCACATCATCATTTCCTTAGCGTTCATACGATAGGTAAAGTTCGGTCCCTGGGGGGCTCGGGGTACCGATACACCTGTTAATGTTTCCAATATGATTTGCGTCAACATAATGGAGTGCAACGTCGCATTATCGACAAGCGTTGCTTGTATTATATTCTTCTCTATCAAAAGTCGCATCAAATCCAGAGTTGCCAAATTTCCCTCTTGCGTTATAATTTTATCCGAAAGCCAATGCGTTACAATGTTTCTCCAAACCATGTTGCTTCTTTAAAATGTTTGTTTGATCTGATGAAAATCAGGAACGGTGCCGGGTTTTTATAGATTTTTTGGCTTATGGAGTGACTTTCATTTTGTCAAGAAACTTTCCCATGATATCGTAATCTTCAGAGATATATCCATGCTTGACACATGTATACCAAACCTTTTCAATAAACTCTTCATTAGTATATACATATCTATCTTCGTCATCATCATAAACGGCAACCCCTTTCTCAAACTCTTCATCTGTCAAATCGTTTAAGATTTTATTTTCAAAACTAGAAGCACACATATTGACACGAAGCACAAGTTGATTCTTAGCCATGAACAGTATGTCGATAGTCATGTTGTGTGCTAGGACACTGTCGAGCGATTATGATCAAAATCAGACTTGACGCAGTGTTTTTATAGGGAAATGCTACATTTGAATGCTTCCACTTGATTTTAGATGTTTATAACCATTGCAGAATTGTTTCTGATTTTAATTACACAGCTTTACAATGTTCATGTTTTAGTATAAAAAGTTCTCTTTCGATTCTTTTACATGTCTTTCCTGCTTTTTAATCACCACTTTGGATCGTTTGAACATCGTAGAATAGTTGTCTGTTCGTCTACGTAAGGACTCCACCATTCTGTGTGATGTGGTTTTATTCTGACGTGTAACATTTTTTATGCGTTTCCTTTGGCCAAAAATGACTCTTTTTCGATTGTTTCTCTTAACTGATTTACTGCGTACCGAACGAAAAACGTTTCTCTTTGACGATCTCTTACGAGAACAGTGTTTACTCTTCCCAGGCATATTGCAAACTGAAGACACATTTTAAAACCGTGTTACTTTATACAATCATGATTGTTACACTTCCTGTTCAGTTACAATAACTTAAAGGTCTCTTGTTTTAGCACCCGTCTCTGATCTGCACAATAGACAGTTCTCCAATCATTACATGTATACTTGAGCATTTCAAGACCATTCACTCTAGGCTTAACATCGTTCAAACTTTCCGTAAAAGCCTCCATGACATTTGCTTCTGAAATTTTTGACAAGGCTTCGTCAAAGTACAAACATAACTGTTCATCCCTTTCCATCATGAGGCACTGATGTTGTGTTTGAGACGGATGATCAACGATGCAACCATTGCAGTTTTCAACAACAAGGCGAGATATAATTGACGCGATTTCTGCAGCGTAACTTTTCAACAGTTTCTTTTCAATACGTTTCTGACGATGATGAAGAACTAATTCTTTATTGTCAATGTCGAAATGTTTAGACGAACGATACATGATTAGCTCTTTACTTCACGACTATCAGAGAATGTTTGACAGTTTTTCGTAAGTTGAAAAGGTTTTATACCACCCGTACAAGTCTGGTATCTTCAGAGTATAGTAGAAGCCATCGCGTAAACATGGGTCACTCTGCTAGCAAAAATCCAAAGATTAATAAAAATCATAACAAACAGAAAATGTTTAGAGTAGGTATAAGTGTTGGTCGCAATGATCTCAATCTCGAAGGACATTTACAGATGGGCTACAACAGTAAAACTATCAAAAACTACAAACCTGTTGAAAACGATGCTTTGACAAATGACGAACACATTAACAGTATTCAAAATGTCTAACACACCATTCAAAACGTAGAAGAATAAAATATTTCTCTCATTCTATGCTTGGACATGGACGAGTACCTGTCTAGTGTCTATTATGATCCAAAACGTTCAGGAGGATATGGTGGAGTGGATCGTTTGTACAATGATGTGAAAAGGGAGGGGAAATTTGATATTAGCCGTAAGAAAATTAAAGAATGGTTGATGAAACAGGATGCATACACTTTACATAAACCTATTCGTTTCAATTTTAAAAGAAACCGAGTGATCGTGGGTGGCATCGACCAGCAATGGCAGATGGATTTAGCGGACACACAGTCCATGCAAAAGTTTAACGATGGGTATCTATATCTGCTCGTTTGCATTGACGTGTTTTCAAAGTATGCTTGGGTAGTTCCTTTGAAAAATAAAACAGGTCCTTCTCTGATTGAAGCTTTCAAAATCATTTTATCTTCTGGACGCAAGCCTGAAAAGATCATTACTGATCAAGGAACTGAGTTTTTAAACAAACATTTTCGAGCGTTGATGAAAGAAGAAGACATAGAACTGTATAACACGTACAACGAAACGAAAGCCTCTATCGTGGAACGTTTGATTCGTACTCTGAAGACGAAGATGTGGCGATACTTTACAGCGAAGAAAACAATGAGATACATTGACATGCTGCCTGATTTAGTGTATTCTTACAATCATAGTGTTCATCGCAGTATTAAAACAAAACCAGCAGATGTAACTGTTGAAAACGAAAAGAAAGTGTGGCACACTTTGTATGATGATCACAGTGCAATAAGCAAGAAAAAGTATAAGTTTAAGATTGATGATCAAGTTAGAATTAGTAAAATCAAACGTAAATTTGAAAAAGGTTACTTGCCAAACTTCTCCAAAGAAATCTTTACCGTAAGCAAACAAGTACCTTGTGATCCTCCCGTGTATAAGTTGAAAGATTATGATGGTGAGGAACTGAAAGGAACGTTTTACGATAAAGAGTTGCAAAAGGTTATCAAGCAGGATGACGTCTACGAAGTTGAAAAAGTTTTGAAGAAACGTGGTAGAGGCAAAAATGTACAATATCTTGTAAAATGGCTAGGGTACCCGAACAAGTTTAATTCGTGGGTACCTGCTTCTCAAATAAACAAGATTTAAACCAGCGTCTGTGTTGTGTGTCTTTTATTCATACTTTAGTAGTGACAATGAGTGGAACACATTTTTATCTTACGCTTCCTAGCAATGCATCCCTGGATGTCTTTCCCGATAACAAAACGACTAGTTATCGTGTAAAATTACCACAAACCATTGATTTGAATGGCGATTGGGAAGTTGGTTTGTATTCCATCTCTTACCCTAACTCGTGGTATACTTTAACAAGGGGAGTCGACAGTCATATTTATCACAAGGACAGAGGTGGATATTTTTTGACGACAGAAATTGATTACGGTTACTACGAAACAATGCAAGATCTTATCAAAGCCATCAATAAAGCATTGGCAAAAGATGTTAACGACAACATTAAGTTAACGTTTAATGCTCGCACCGGCAAAGTGACAGTTCAATTGAAAACTCCATACGAACTAGCCTTATATAAAAAATGTCGATTATCTTGGGGTTTGGAGGAGACGTAAAAATACTCAAAAAGACGACCGAAAGTCCTTATGTGGCAGACTTGTTTGGGATGACGACTATCTACGTTTATTGTGATATTGTTCAACCGCAGATCGTCGGAGATACGAGCGCCCAATTACTCAGAAGCATTCCCGTTGAGGGAAAGTCTGGTGACGTCATTACTAAAACTTTCCCAAACATACAATACGTACCTGTCCAAACCAAATCATTCGAATACATGGAAATTCTTTTAAGGAACGACACAGGCGATCCTGTGCCATTTGAACACAGGAAGGTGGTGACAACACTGCACTTCAGACAGCATACTTATTTTACCTAAAGATGAATAATCCATACGTACCTTACTATCTTGATCAACAGCAAGGACGTGGAATGCCTGTTTTCAGAGGCAGTCCATGGCAAGTGGGTCATGGACAAATGGGCTATGGACTCGGTGGCCTGTTTCGTAGCGTTGCAAGAGCAGTCATGCCCATGATTAAAACTGGAGCAAAAGCTCTTGGAAATATCGCTTTGAATGCTGGCGCTAATGTGCTAGGAGACGTTGCTTCTGGAAGAAATCTAAAAGAAGCAGTAAAAACCAGAGGGAAAGAAGCTGTAAACGTCGCAAAGGGAAAAGCCGTTAATCGACTTCAAACTTATGCTCAAACAGGAAGTGGAAAACGTACAAAGCAAGCTAAAAAGAGAAAGTCATCCACTACCAGAAGCAACCAGACCAAGAAGCGGAAAACAGTTAAAAAGAGAAAGGCATCGGCATCTATTACCATAAGCAGTCAGACCAAGAAGCGGAAAACAGCTCCTGACATATTCGGGTAAACATGTATCTCGTACATTCCAAATCGCAAGAATGCACAAAGACAGAACTCGATCTGTTCTCTATACCTCCAACACAAGTCAGTTTGGAAAAAGGACATTGGATAGATCATCAACCTGTTTCCAGTGTATCAGACGGTGGTCCAATCACGTTCCTGTCTCCAGGCACTGAAGATTATGTCGATTTATCAAAAACGATTCTTGTGGTGAGAGCAAAAGTGACTAAAGCAGACGGTGCAAATCTTGACGCAGACGAAAAGGTCGGAGTTGTGAACAATTTCCTACACAGTCTGTTCAAACAAGTCGACATGTTTTTGAAAGAAAAGCAAGTGACACAAGCCACTGGAACTTACGCGTACCGTGCATATCTGGAAACCCTCCTCAATTATAATCCGTCAGCGAAAGAGTCACAAATTACCAGCTCTATGTTTTATAAAGACACGGGAGGGAAAATGGACGCTGCCGATCCTACACTGGCAGGTGCCAACGCCAACCTTGGTCTTAAAGCAAGATATGAATTCAGCAAGACAAGTGGAACTATTGAAATGACCGGACCTATATTCAGCGACGTATTTTTCACCGAACGTCTCCTGCTAAGTTTTGTTGACTTGAAAGTTATTCTGAATCGAAGTAGTAAAGAGTTTTGTCTGATGGCGTCTGAGGACGATGTTGATTACAGAGTAAAGCTAATCGATGCCTATCTCAAGATACGTAAGGTGAAAGTTAGTCCAAGCATTTCCGTGGCTCATGAAATTGCATTGAAAAAAGGACCGGCTATCTATCCTGTTCGTTGCGTGGAGTGCAAGAGTTTTATTGTTCCCGCAGGAAATCCCTCCCTGAGGAAAGATAACATCTTTAATGGACTTGTACCGAAATCGTTTGTCTTTGGATTGGTCGATAGCGCAGCGTTTAATGGCGCATACAAGAAGAATCCGTACAACTTTCAACATTTTAACGTGTCCTCTATTGGAATAACCGTGAATGGAGAAGATATGCCGTTTAAACCGATGCAGCTTTCCTTTGGTGCAAACCCCAGATTTGTTGAAGCATTCAGTACATTGTTTTCTGGTACGGGAAAAATGTATTACAACACAGGGAACGATATAACACGAGAAGAGTTTCCAAAAGGATATGCAGTTTATGCTTTCGATCTGACCCCAGATATGTGTGGATCCTCACCTCATTTTAATGCTGTTCAACGAGGAAATCTAGCAGTTGACATCAAGTTCTCTGCCGCACCGGCAGCAGCTGTGAGTCTCGTCTGTTACGGGGAATTTGAAAACCTGATTCAAATTGATGCTGAGAGAAACGTCGTTTACGATTACTCTGGATAGATTAATACATTACAGATAACTCGTGCACTGGAAAAAGATCCTATAACAAGCAAGAGGTTTTGCGGCGTGTTTCCTAGTGATAAGCTACCTCAGACGATCGATAAATATCCGTGTGGATTTATCGCGAACACTGATCCTAGCACAGAACCAGGAACGCATTGGGTGGCCTTTTACTTCCCATCAGAAGAGAAAGGAGAATTCTTCGACAGTTATGGGCAACCACCAGATTACTACAGGAATTCGTTTGGAGACTTTTTAGAGTCTCATGAATGGGAATTTAACACTCGTAAACTGCAAAGTGTTTGGTCAGATGTGTGTGGACAGTATTGCATATTTTACCTTAGCCATAGAGCACGAGGACAAAGCATGAATAAAATCGTACATTTATTTAATAACGATACTATGTTAAATGACACGAAAGTGTCTCAGTTTGTTAAAACTCATTATAAAGTTATGTTAAAACAGCCCTATGTTGGCCTTAATCAGTTTAGTAAAAAACTGTTTGAAAAATAATGTTATAATAAATGTTAAAAACCCAAATGTATGTGTGTTTTGATTTCTAGTCCCACAATGCCTTTAGCGCTTTAAAAAACAAAAATGACAAGTAAGAAGAGTCTTGTTACCGTGCCAAAAATGACAGGAAAACATTTATTAACTTCAAAACAATTACATATTGTTTATTTAATATCTAAGCCATCGTTTTTGAGGTTGTTCCAGTTTTTCTTCACGTTTCTTTAGAAAGGTTTGCAAATGCTTTAAGGGGGTTGTACGCTGTGAGCTTGTACCCCGCTGGCTTGCACGTTGCGGACTGCTGTAATGAACCTCTTCCTCGCCAGACGAACTGTCCATTTGGGCTTGTCTCCATCTTTCCTCATTCCTTACAAGATCTGTAGGCATATTCATCTTTGATAAAGCATGGAAAAATTCCTTCGAACCTGTAGGATTAAAATTCTTTCTCCCTCTCATGGCATCGCTGATGAGATCTGATATGTTTGACTGTGGAATTTTCCTACCGTCCAGGTTGACTTGTCCAGATTCATCCCAAGAAATAACGTCCGGTCTTGCTTTCAAACGGTTTAAAAGTGCCGTAGCTCTTGGACGCATTGTTTTAGGTATATGGTCGACAATGGTCACATCAGATAAACGAGCTCTCTCTCCAGGCAAAATCCCTTCTTTGTTTTCAATGTGAGGTGCTATCCGAACGGTTGGTATTTGACTGTCCTTTTGACGTCTTAGATCTAGATAACGTTCCATGTTCGCATAGTATAGTTTTTGCTTTTCGGCATCAGCCATATCTGTACGTTGGAGAATATTTGACATTTCCGTATCTTTATGCATCATGTTGGCCATAAGCGGTGACGTTTCAAGCCTTTGTTTCTGTTCGTATCTATGCAACACATCCTCAGGGACCAATACCATTCGTTTGGTATGCTTCATTTTATAAGTAAGCTACTGAGCACGCTTAACACAGGCGGCAGTAAGGCAGCTAGTAGGTTCCCTCCTTTCAGATTAAGGTGTTTCTTCTTTTGTTTTATTGACACCTTTTTATTGGCTAAGGCACGGAGATGTGTCTTGTAGCGCACCAAACGTCGCTTTTGACGAGGTGTTAGAGGGATAACGCCTTTAAGTAAATTCAGTGAACACTCGCAAATAGCCGTAATGACATCCGCGGGAACATTATCGATAAGCAATTTTCGCAATTTAGGTTTACATTTCACTATGACTTGAAGATAGGGAAGACTTCCTTTCATGTGCTTCGACATCTCGCAAATGATGGGTTTAGGTGACACACGCAACTTAAGTACGTTTCATGTAAACAACTTGTCTTTCCCCTGGAAGAATGTTTGTTCTAAGACGTACGTTTTCTGGTGTCAACTGATGACAATCAATCATTAAATATCCATATGGTTTACTTGTAGCATCGTTAAATGATTCTAATAGGTAATTCGTGTCTCTTGGATACATTTGACGTGCCAAGGTTGCAATACCAAGCGAATCGCGCGGGTTTCGGAATATCATATAGTGGGAATTTAAACTGATTGTTCGTGACAATTTACCAGGTGGAAATAGGTTTTGCGTAAGGTACAACACAGATATGCCTCGGTGATGAGAACCACGAGTAAATAGATCCAACATGCGTTGATCATTAGAGCATTGAGACATCAAATCATCCAGTATGACTAGAGAGTTTTCACACCCATCGGTCATATCGTATATAAATCGCTCGGAAAACCTTCCATCAATTCAACGTTTGGTAGGGTTCTCGATAACTCATCAAATTCTTTTTGATATTCTCCATAACAGTAAATCACTTTGGTCGGAATAGGATAAAACAATTCTTTCATATGATGTAGCATAGAACGAACCAAATACGATTTCCCACTCTGGCTTTGTCCACAAATATAAAAATTTGCAGGTGTTTTAAATCTCACATCCATCGTGTCCACAAGCAAACAACATAATAAGTTTTATTTCATAGGCCCCTGTACTTTATAGCGAAAATACGCGTTTAGCGAAAGAAATCATTTTGCGGAAAAAACTTTCTTCGATCTTGAACTTTGTGAAATCAATGGTTTTTAAAACTGATGCAACTAGTCGTACAGCTCTACGCGTATGACAAGTCGGTCTCGTTGCCGGTAACACATCACCCCATACCCATAATGAACAGGGATTCTTTTTGTCAGAACACACGAAAAACGGTCTTCCGTAACTCTCTTTCATCAAATCTTTGACCACACGCATTCTTGCAAGTTTATGATGTTCGTCACATTGTGGCTGCGGTTGTTTCGTAGATCTCCAGGCAGCTATGGCTTTTTCAAATAGGTAACCATCATCCTCTGAGCAAAAGAAATTACAACTTGGATTTTGACCACAGAACCAAAATGACCCATTTTTCGTTGTCGAACAAGCTGCAGGTTCTCCGTGCAAACACTTCATCATTCAGTCTTAACTATAATAAATCCTGTGATGAACCAATATACCAAAGCAAGAGCAAAGTTCTCTGTCAACGCTGTGAGACGTCAAAATATATCCTGTAATGTTCTCTCTATGAAAGCTGTGTGAACACAATACCTAATAACATCTATATCCTTAATTTATATTCTCGGTATGGATGTTACGCAACGCTTTATGTTACGCAACGCTATTAGTATTTAAACGTTACGCAACGCTTTATGTTACGCAACGCTTTATGTTACGCAACGCTATTAGTATTTAAACGTTACGCAACGCTTTATGTTACGCAACGCTTTATGTTACGCAACGCTTTACGTTGCGTCATCTCATTAGTATTCTTACTTCCAAGTGTGACATCACTTCCGGTATTCTTACTTCCAAGTGTCAATTCATTCCGCCGCCAGATGTATGGGGTTACCTACTTGCAAAGTTAGTATACATTGACAAAACAAACTTCATCATACCCACTTTCCCAGTTGAGTGTTGTTAGCAATGTCGTTGAAACAACTTTTGATAATTTACCATATAACAAGTTCAATATTGAGAGTTGGGGCTTAAGAAGCGCAACAGGGAAATTATTATGAGGGTATGAAAATTTTGTATAGAAGTAAAGGTAGTCTCAACCAGTTATGTCCAATATTGTAGCCACAGTCCAAAATTGCGATTTTGAGCAAGCTACAAGAAGGGTGTTATATATGCCCCCATCTTCCAAGTACTTAATCACTGGTAGAAATCAACAGGGGTATGTCAAGTATGAAGCTTACAGGTTGTTCAACCAGGCTGGCTTACTAGTACGAAGATCCTGTCATATATTTATTCTGTATATTTTCAAGATGGTATTCCTATTGGAATGGGCCCAGCCTGGCTCACAGAGTGCCTGCATGAGTGACGAGATCCCAGGTCACGGGTTGTGCTTGCCTTGTATGAGGAACAGGGCCGGATTAACCACGTGGCAGATGCGGCATATGCCGCGGGCCTCGCGCTTATGGGGGCCTCGCGCTTTACTGTGCCACACCCATTTTTACGAGAACGCGCCCATTTTCTCTTGAGACACACCCATTTTAAGTGCCTCGCGAATTTAGATGCCTCGCGAATTTAGGGGCCTCGCGAATTTAGGGACCTCGCGCATTTAGGGCCCCTAGGCCTCTCCAGTTGCGCTGAACTGTTATATGATCCTGTTTATACTTGTTGACCCAACGACTGGGCCAAGCAGGGCATTGTCTCGTTTATAATTGATGATTTGTATGACATTTTGTTAGCTATTTTTAGCCATGTTAATCATTAACGTTTTGTTATGTTTGTTGTTGGATACTGAAAATGTATTTGTAAGACCCAATTATATCCAACAAATCGTCGAAATTAATTCAGGTTGTTCAAGCACCCAAATTAACAAAATATAAAGGTTTCATTGATGTTTGAAACAAGTTTTAACGTAACGGAAAATTATTCAGAAATCCTGATGGAGATAGCTTGGCTGCGAAATTGCGGTGATTTGGGGATAAAATTGTGAACAATTATTTAACTATTTTGTGTGTCTTTGAATTCAAAGGTTTTCATAACGAGGGGGGGGGGGGATTGGGGGCCTCGCGCTGAAAATCTGCCACAGGCCTCGCGCGACGTTAATCCGGCCCTGATGAGGAATATGATAAACTGACATGGCAAGCCAGGCTTTGCCGGGTATATCTGGTTCATAAGAACAGCCCATTAAAAGATTGAACTGCAGGCCTGATCTAACGTTTGACAAAAATTGTGTTTGTATTTCAAATGAAGTTTATTACTATACTATATGGCTCATAATAATGTAATGGAACCAATTTTCAGTTCATAACTTTAAGCTTCGTGTGATATTCCTTTGATCTACAAAATGTTTAAGGTTAATAGCTGAGTTGGAAGTACTTTAGAGTTTCCTCTTGTATTCCTGTCGACTAATAGTCGAGGGTAATAGGTCGAGGGCGAGGGTAACAGGTCGAGGGTAATAGGTCGAGGGCGAGGGTATAATAGGTCGAGGGCGAGGATATAATAGGTCGAGGGCGAGGGTAGAATGTCGAGGGTCGAAAATAGAAAAATATGGCAAGAGAAGTTCAAGAAATTGAAGAAATCTCTATATCTTTTTTATGAAAGAGGGCAAAATTTTAGATACTTTTCTTTAGTACATATACGTATAACAATACTGATGCGAGATTTTCGCGCAGTTTCAATTTGGACAATGGACATATGGACAATGCGAAATAAATATTATACATGCATGTCCTATAGAATAAATTCTAATTAGATTCCTAACTATCAATATTTTGTGTCACCGTGGCAAGCATTCACACACGGTTGCGCGTTGCCGAATCGCCTTCGGTGTGTCTGGGCCTTAACACTGAAGTGTCGCGTCCGCGCCTGTTGAGTATATGTGCTACGCAAGTGAAGTCTGAACAAAAGGAAATATTAATGTTCTATATGTTCTAAACCATACCCTGCATACCAAATTTTGATCGCTGCATGCATCTGCGGAAGTCGCTACTTTGTCATTGACATATGGCATTAATGCATTATAAAACAAAACATACTCCGAACAGAAGCGTCATGTGCTCGCAAGATTTGAGTTAACAACGATAAACACGATAAACGGTAATATCTATTAAGTATTCAAATTTTGAAATTATTGATAGCTCAAATCTACAAGATGCTTTTAATCTCATTAATCATTAGTCTTCGGCTAGCACTGGGAACAGATTTTGACACTCACGTTATCATCCTAGTGACAGATGTGACGTTGTTAGGCTAAATGCGCGTCAACCTATATTCCACAATTATAAAAACTCGCATGCTTTGAGACTATCGGATCTGTGAAGCAAAGTTGAAGCGAAAAAATGCAATGAAAAATAGGCCCTTGGCATTGTAAATAGGTAGTTTTCATTCTCAGCCAGAAAATTCGAGAAGTTCCTCATTAATCATTGAGATACAATAACTTGACAGAATGAACCAAAAAATTGTACAATATAAGTATATATTTAATATTTATAATTATATCTAAAATAAGAGGGTTTAACTAATGAATTATTTACATAATACTGGTACCGATCGCTAACAACGTATAAACAAAATACACTTACACTTACATCATAACGATTACTTTCCAAGTACTGGAACGCCATTCGGCGACAACCCCAACTGAAAACCAGCAGTCGAATAAAAACATAGCCCATCGCCGGGAGGATCATACGAAATTCTAAGACCAGCCTCTTCTATTCTGCTTTGAAGTACTTCCATTTTTGCTAGTTTTAATAACTACAAGGATGCGGCAACTGAATAATTTTAAAGAAACTTTGTGCGTACTCACTGTATACTGCGTCAACCAGAACTCGATCGCAAGTAAGGCTCGAGTTTCGCAAGTTTTAATCCAGGACTAAATATGCAAATCCCGACATCCGGCGCGACACTTCAGTGTTACGGGTATATCATTTTGCTGCGATTTTGTTATATTGATTATCACACATACTTGTCGGCAAAATGTCTGGATAAAGGTTTGAACTGGGTTTATATTACCCAGCCCTCTATAGAATGCAGATAGATAAATTAGCTAAAATATAGTTACTTGTATTTAAAACGTCGCGCAGTATTAGAATTCACGCATACCGTGCGAAAAACGTTTACTGCCGTAACATGCGCGAAAGATAATCCGTGTGTGAATGTTTGCCACGGTGACACAAAATATTGATAGTTAGGAATCTAATTAGAATTTATTCTATAGGACATGCATGTATAATATTTATTTCGCATTGTCCATGTCCATTGTCCAAATTGAAACTGCGCGAAAATCTCGCATCAGTATTGTTATACGTATATGTACTAAAGAAAAGTATCTAAAATGTGTCCCCTCTTTCATAAAGATCTAGAAAGATATAGAAATTTTGCCCCCCTCTTTCATAAAAAAGATATAGAGATTTCTTCAATTTCTTGAACTTCTCTCGCCATATTTTTTTATTTTCGACCCTCGACATGCATTTTTCGACCCTCGACATTCTATCCTCGCCCTCGACCTATTATACCCTCGCCCTCGACCTATTATACCCTCGACCTATTATACCCTCGCCCTCGACCTATTACCCTCGACCTATTACCCTCGACTATTAGTCAAACTCCAGTCGTATAGTACGTTCCAGCCATGTTTTTAGAGTGGACTTTTAATAGTACCCAAAATTTCACGCATTGTTTCGGCTTGGACGAACTTGCGAGCGCGAAACGGCTTAATTTTGATGGTAGAAAGACAAGGACCCGTATAATTCAAGATTTTCCATAGTGACAGTGCCAAAGCCCAAAGGAGAACAATATACTAAATTTATACTTTATAATTGCAACATTTTCTTAGATATAAAACACTCTTCACCGCTCCATATCGACTGTTTTGATTACAATATTTTCTTTGCTCTGTCGTATTTATACTCCTCTTGCAACGTAGTACGAAGAACATTTGGATTTGCTGCCAAAAACGATATATTTTCATGATTTATATACGAACAAATAGAATTTGTTTTGAGTTTCGCGAACGCATGCGCAGTTTGGTCGAGGTACAGTTTTCTGTGGTCGGCGTTAGATCATATAACGTACAGTGACTTAAGCATCTTAGAAAACCGGAAGTAGAATTGTCATGATAATGAGATAATGAAATTTGATATATTTTAATTAATCATGATGTCAGGACTTTTAAATTATGGTGGGAAGTTGCGCGAAACTAAAACACAACCAATGCATGGATGATGAGCTTGATGAATGCGAAGAGAGGAATTACTCAATGCATTCGAAGATTTTAAGAAAGATACTTGCACCGGATGGCGATGTGTTTACAAAGATTCGATTTTTGGTAAGTTGCGTAAACTGTTTAATAATTCATAAGAATAATTATTTAAAAGATGCAAATCACCGAAATTACCATGTTTAATATTTTAAAATAATTTTAACAGTACAATCAGGAAAATCAGTAAAAATTCGTAAATATTGTGATATGTTCCTTTTTATTCAACGCCAGAGAGGGATGTCAAGGAAATTATTGTATCTGGAAAGAATGCTTTAAAATTTAGTGGTTCTATTTCTGAAGGAAAACTAAACAGTGAAACAGTGAACAGTCGAACTATCGAAGGACGAACATCAAGGTAGGAAATACTACAACATATTAACATAACATTGACGCGTAAATTGTAAAATATAGCATCTTGTTTAATCTAATAAGTTTTCAATACTAAAGTATATTTGACTACCATGAATACTAGCTAAGGGACTTGTCAGAAATTACCAGGGGGGAGGGGGGGGTGGAGACTTGAAAAAATAAGTTGAAAAACTGTGACCCCCCAGCAAAGACGAGCATGAAATATCGTGACCCTCCCCTTGGCCGTGGCCAAAAAATTCATGACCCCTCCCCTTTCCTGCTGCGCAAAATCTATACATATCCAGGCAACATTTATACAGATATAGTATATTGTTTATACTTTTTAATAAATAAAATATCAAATATAAATATTTAATATTAACACTCAATCTGAATGTATACTAGAACTAGATTCTCCAATTTCATGCAACACAATGTCTTGATCACTTTCGTCCAGGCTGCTCTCTTCATCTTCTTCCTCGTTATAGTCTATATCTTGTTCTTCATCGAAAGAACTACATTTCTGTCGACTAGGTCTCTTGGAAATTACAGTGTGCGATTGTAGGTGATAAATAATTGCACTGACTTTGTCTGGTTTATTTTTGTTTTTCACAGCAGACAGTTTGTGTTCCTCTATGTACTTGTCAAGAACTGCAACACGTTTTTGCAAGGTTCCATCCTTAAGCATTTGCTTCCAGTCAAACTCCTCACACGTCATGCTGTTTTCTTGTAGATTCTTTTTCTTCCTTTCTGTCTTTCTTTTCTCATTCATCATATCTAAATGGTCTAAATGGTCAAGGTATTCTTTCACGAGCTTTTCTTCAACAATGTATTTTTTAGAGAAACACTGCGCACTTTCAATGTCTTCTAGAGAGATCTGCTTCTCTCTATGTAGCTGCCTCAGGCAGGCTCTAGGGTGATAATCATCCACTTCTCTTGTGTCACCATTTTCCTTCGTTGTAGGCGTTTCTTGCACAGGCAGATAATGATACTTGGGAAGTTTACTTGGGTCCGGAACCGGACGAGGAGTGGGTACAACTGAAGAGTCAATGCTGTACTCGTGAAACATCTCTCCTGCAACCATTTGTGAATTACTGATGCTGTCTAATTTTTTGAAATAGTTGTGGCCCGGGATTGTGACTTTCTTTTTTTCGGACGTTGCGCATTATATTTCTGTAGGTATTCTGTGTTAAAAAAGAACTGTTGTTCAATGGCGCTGGTGACGAATGCTTTCATACAGACCCCAGCAGGACCAGGTTCACCATCAATACGTGCCACGACATTGTGAGAAACCGCCCATGCATTACGCTCCATTGTATCGTGCTCTAGTTTCTTTATCTCTTCAACTGTGAGGGAGTTTAGTTCTTCTGCACTCATGCCATCAGCTGGTGTAAAATGCTCCCATTTCAACGCTTTACCATCAACCAAGGCTTCGCCTATTGCTGCGTTTGATCGTTCAGCCTCATTTTGACCCGAATCGTGAGGCGCTCTGTGAATCCTATTTAGGTGAGCCCAGCCATTAATTCGTGAAATTTCAATATCTCTGTATTTCACGTCCACGTTAGAGACTCCAACACCAGGACCGGCATCTGTAGCTTCAAGAACATAGTCACAAAGTGGTGGTAATTCCAGATGAACAATGAAATCAAGTGCCACTTTGCAAAGATCAACAACTTTCTCAAGATGTGACCACAGAATACTTGCATTTGACATGCTTGTTATGTTCACTTTATTAATAAGTTCCTGAATGTTGCTGATCTGGCCAAGGAGGTCAGTACCATAAGCGATGTCATTTGGGGAGTTAATCGTTTCCTTTAGTTCAGTAAACAGAACCACTGCTTCGGAAAGCTGATTCTTCAACCAATCTAGTTTCTTGATTTCGTATTCCTTGAAAGGACAATTTGGTTCACTTGCAACGCACATTACATCGTTTTTTGAGGTGGAGTCCTGAAAGTAAAACAATACGTCATGCACACGACGACAAAATTTACGTAACGGCAACGAATACTCGTGCGATGGTTCGACTGATTGCTCAAAAAGCTGTGGAATTTCCCACTTAATCTTTAAAATATCTGATGCCCACACACTTCCAGAGCTTCCGATGTAATGTTTTGGTCGCACAGTGACAACAGTTTGATCTTCTTCATGAACAAAGTTCTGCTTCCCTTCAATGTTCTCAAGTTTTCCTTTTATAAATCGAAAAGAAGATGGAGTTTGATGTACCCTTGTCTCGCTGAAATCATGTTGTGGAAGTTGCTTTTGTTTTGAAGTGTCAGACACATCATAAATCACACCTTTCTTGACATTTCGGGCGCCAACATCACTACCTGGTCTGAGATACGCTTTGTCATCAAAACTAATGATAATACTTCTTTTTTTGTTTTCTTCTTTAAACATGTCATGCTTAGCATTACGAATGTGCGCTCTTTGATGATGGGTTGCCAAGCCTGAATGGCTTTCAGTCTTTGGGGGCTTTTTTGAACAAAAAAGTGACTTTCCACAATGTGCCTTCGCAGCCCTTGACTTGGTGTTCTTTGGTCTACCTCTGTTTAGTACTGTCATAGCTGATTTTATCAGTTTTTTACCACGGCGAAGTAAATTGTATTTGGCTAAAGACAGAAAGTGACGTTTCTTAACACGATGGTTGGTATACAGTACGGTGTCGTGGCGTCTACCATGTGCCGTGCTAGTTTCCTCGATAGATTGCGCAATTAATTTCTCATCATCAGTATCTAACGACGATTTGGCACCTGCACCAAGTTTGCGTCTCTTTGCACGGCTTTTGTCCATTAGTGTATTTGCTAATCGTCGCTTTCTTTGCTGTAATCGTCGAGAACTTGGAGCGTCAGATTGCTGTAAATCCACCTCGATACAATCTTTTCTATCTTGAAGACTTGCTTTTTCTGCAATGAGATCTGACCGTTTTCTTTCAGAAATCAGACTCTCTTTCTTAGTCAAACTTTCATCAACAAGTTTTATTTTTTCATTGATCATTTTTAATCTATCTTCATCTCTCTTTTTTAAAAGATCTTCTGCTGCTTCAGTGGCTCTTTCAAATTCAGTTGATGCAGCTACAACTTTGTTAAGAAAATGTACCGCATTTTCTGGCTTAATTCCTAGCTCATAAACTTTCTTTCTAGAAGAAGTAGCAAAAAGCACTGCTTTCAAAACTGATTTGTCATATTCCGTATCCATGGACTGTAAAATTCTTTTAAGGGACTCTACATTTAAATCAAACCTTGAAAAGTTGTCTTGTTCAGCTAAAAAAAGACGTTCGAGTTCCAAAAGAAACTTGCTTGTATCAACAGTGTCACTTTGCAGAATAATGTAACGTTTATCAAGCATTGATGTTACAAACACACATAGTCCATATTCTTTGTGCAGAAGGTGATCTCGAAATTCCTTATCCTCTACATCTCTATCTATGAAGCCACAAAAAATTCCAAAAGCATCATCGTATGGGAGATATCCAAATGATTTGCATCCATTATAAGAAGCTAACAACTGTCTAAGAACGTACAACAGCCCCTGCAAAATTCGAGTTTTTATATGATTTTTCTTAAAAACAACAAGAAGTCCTTCCAGTTTCTCCTCGTTCTCACTGACTTTGCATGATTGTAACGATTTTCTAAGATTTTCTGATAAGGAAGATTCCGACCTGCTCTTGCTTCTTTTTTGAGAGAAAGTAAGTTTTTCTTCTTGGAATTTGCATTCAAAATTATCTTCTGGAACAGCACACATATTTGCATCACAATATCGTATTGTTAAACCACGGTTAGCTAATGCTACATGAAGTATTGGCAGATAATGTGTAGGTATTATACCGCTCTATAAAAAATTTCGTAATTTTACGATCATGTTTTACGATCATGGCAAGTATTGTAGAAATATCGAGTGCAAAATGTTTCGATTTTTCTGGAGTATGCAGACCTTGCAAAATATAAAAACATTTTTCAAGGATTCGGTGTGGAGAAATTTGATCATTTAAGGGACCGGTCATAAAGTATCTACAACCCCGGGGCGGAGGGTATTTCATAGGGGTATGAAAATTTTACCTGCTCATTTGATGGGGCATGAAATATTTTGACAACAGATTGAGGGGGCATGAAATATATTTATGAAAAACTAGTACATATCATATTGTACAAATACCTAAATTTCTTCAAGGTCTGAAATGTGTGTTTTTTTGTCCAGGGCCAAGGATGCCACCATTTGAACATAACAATTTTGTAGCTATTATGTATGCCTGTTTGCAGGTTGGCTGGCATGACTTAGACTTGTTACAAGTCACCTTGCTCAAGCTTTGTCACACCCCAGTCATGCCAAGCACCTAACTTTCAAACAGGCATACTATGTGTACAAGATTGCCATTTAAGAATTATATTAAATTAAAAATGCACCTTCAGTACTTGAAAGAAAGCCAGAGCAGAAGCCAAAACATTTACAGAAACTTATCATTTCAAATAGATTGATTTAGCAATGTCTGAGTATAATTTAAACATTTCAAACAAACCTATATTTAACTGTAAATATAAATTGTTAGTGTCACACAGACTCACACAGTCATTCATCGCCTGATTCACACTCTTCAGCAACAGAAGGTTGATTTGTTGAAGAAAAAAATTGAAGTAATGTTCCTTGTGAGCCTTTTTTCTTTTTCTTTTCCTGAATTTTTAAGTTGTGTTCTTTGACATCTTTTTGTGTTTTTTTTCATTTTTATGAGCAATTCATCAATGATTTCCATAGCATCATCCTCAAAAAACTGATTATCTACCAAGAATTCTAATGTGTCCAAATGGAACCTTGGTGCCAAGTCACAGTTTACATGTACGTCTTCAGCTCTTATTTTTTTCTTTTCATTCTCCAGGTGCAAAACCTCACATTTGTTATTTGTCAGTCTTTTCACAGTCTCTCCAATCGTAACAGAAAATCGTTTCTGTTTTTCCTTTACACTCTTGGCTTTGTTCTGTTCGCTCCGTATTTTTTGCCTCTTTGCTTCAGCAGTCATACCACTTTCCTCATTAACTTTCCTCTTCAACAAATTAACATTTCCTATGATGGTGGAATGGGCAGTATGTAGACTCTTCAGAAGGTCTTCCAACCCACCTTTTGTGGAATCCAAAAATTGAAGCTCGTTTGCTTTCCAAAGCTTGACATTATTCTGTGCATCAAAGAGTTTAGATCTCCGCTCCATTATGTATGTTAGCATAACTTTACTTTCATTTTCTAGTTTTTCTATCACTTTTTGAGAAGATTCTGCTTTGAACTTGTCACCAGGTTTAATGCCATGCAGTTGGCTGTTGCTAAATCGGACAACATTTATGGCATTCCCATCTTTGTTTTCTGGATCCAACATGCTTGTCAACTTTGCTTTTCGTAATCTTTATTTATTTTCCAACGCACAATCCGCTGTGAAATGACATACTCTTTAAATTGAAGTGGAGCTAATAAATCATATGATGACATGTAAAGTTCTTCCAAAATTTGGTTAGCAAATTCCAGCTGCACAGTTAAAGGATTTGGAATCCACAAGTCCTGGACTATCTTTGGCCCTGTGTAATAAAGAAAGATCAATTTGTATTTATCATAATCATCATTCTGTATATTTCAAAACAAAAACTATTTAATACTATTACAACATACATTCCTTCACCATCTGAAGAAGAGATGTATATGTAAAAATTATAATAACATTAAACTCAAGTTTATATTTAAAATAATATGAGTAATAAAATACCAGCAAAATTTCATGTTTTATATATATCAAAATATTTATGTTTAGGATTTGTTGTATATAGATCAAAGTTTATATTGTATAATATAAAATAAATATACATACGTACATTTTGAAGTATCAACGTAATCTTTTCCCTCTGAAGTTCCTTGTTTTCCAGCTTCTTTTGAAATCCCAAGGCCGTGAGCAGATTTAGAAGCTTCTATCTGTATAGCAGCTACAAATCTTCGCTTGTGCCCTGGCTTTGTATCAAGGCCAACATCTCTCAAAAAACTTTCCATCTCAACCACCTCCCTCGAGATTTTAATGATTTGCTCCAAGTCATCATAGCCTTGTTCAAAAAAAGTGCTAAAGTATTGACCAAGATTGTTATCCTCAAGGAACATTTTCACTTTTTTACTCTCCTGACTCAATATCTCACTCTCGGCAGCCATCTTGAATCGAGTTTCAGCAAGAATGTGATACGGTACACGAAGTACTTCATAACGTCACGTTAAACGTGACAATAATTGTGCATAGGAATGCAGGCTCACCGAGATAATCTGATTTACATATTCATCATATGATATATTGATTTACATAAATATTTACATGCGGTTTTACATTTATGGAAATGAATTCCAATGACAAAAATAATTTACGTACGGAAACAAGGAAACAGTCAGCATTTTCTGAATTGGTGTTAGCTTCACAGCAAACTTGTTCACTGGATGAAAATGAGAACTTATTATCTGTAAAGATTGATCACTTGGAGGCCGAGAATGCAATTAAGCCTGGTCAGGCTATAAAGCAGTTGTCATCTGAGGTGATTGCCCATGTTAACAACTTGAAAGGATTACGTGCTGTCTTTCAGATTTTAACGGCAAACGTTGATATAAATGGAAGAACCTTACGATATTCGTATTTGGAATTCAATGAAGCGCATGCATTATTCTTATCACATCACCCTTTCAAGACAGTCGATAGCCTTACTGATCGCCACTGTAAGAAAGTATTCAAAGATCTACTCTGCCATCCTAAGCATGGTCTTGCTGTATATATTGTTGACAACAAATTTATAGTTCTTAGATCGAGAGAAACAGACCTTGAACTTTTTATTGAAGAACTGGTGAAGAATTCCAATCAGGATACAGAACAGTCACAGACAAGACTCGATGTCACACCGGAACTTGTTCATGATCTTCTTGAAAGTATGGACACATCTTGGGACAAAAAAACAACGAAAGTTCTCCTTTGTGCCACAAAATCAAAACAAGAAATACAAGAATTAGGTATCAGCTCACGTATAAATAAATACACAGAAGAGGTATTATCAAAGGTTCAGTTGAAAAAGGATACTAAAGCAAATGCAGAAAAAGAAGTTACGGAAAAACTGAACAGACAATCTGAAAATATTCAAACCCGCATCTCTGATCTTGAAAGAAAATATGCTCAGAACTCAGACAGGTGGACAAATCTGCAATTGGATGAACTTAAACAAGAGACAGATGATCTTCGTGAGAGATTAGATGGCATGAAACAGCTACTCAACAAAGAAAACCTAAAGGCTATTCAGAATATGGTGAGACGGCAGTACAGAAAGGATGTTTTGCAGCAAAGAATCGGGATGAGTAAAGCAAGTACTGGTCGTCCAAAATCGCTTGATGAACAAGATGAAAAATTCATCCTTGATTGTATTGAAAATAAGGCGACTGCTCATGGACGTCGTCATGACCCTGTCTTGTACATGAACCATAGGGTCAAGAAGAAAGATTTCTTGAAATTGGCCAACTACAGCAGGCATTCTAGAGGCTTGAAGCCAATCAAATCAGCGACGACGGTTTACAACAGAGCACGGCCAAAAAATCGCAGAAGCATCCAAGCACAAAGACACTTGGGACTGGGATTATTTTGCAGCAAGAAACCACCAAAGTTGGAAGAGAATGACAATCTCCTTACACATTACCAACGTGCCTTTAAGAAAGGTATATTGTTGAAGCAGTGTCATGAGTCAAACGGTGGTGGAGTATTATACAACCTATTTATTTCCAGGGATGACAAAGCATATATCTGCCCTGGAACAAGTACAGGTGAGCATTTTATTGAATGAAAATATTTACAAATGAAATGATTTACACTGCAGTAGTAATATATTACAAAGAAAATTTATGTGTTTATTAAACAAAGAAGAGCTATTGGTTGATGCTGTGCCTCTGTTTTTCTTTCTAAAAATGACTTGAAGATTATTCAAGTACTACTAATGTTCCTGTCAAATACTGGTGTAGATTGATGG
This sequence comes from Trachythela sp. YZ-2020, assembly GCA_016169945.1. Classification (NCBI taxonomy): domain Eukaryota; kingdom Metazoa; phylum Cnidaria; class Anthozoa; order Malacalcyonacea; family Clavulariidae; genus Trachythela; species Trachythela sp. YZ-2020. The sequence goes on along the minus strand of JADLSH010000393.1, from coordinate 4,138,568 downwards.
TCATATTTTAAATGTTACAAATATCCCATGATCTTGAAAGTATTTTTTCTTATTTAGGTGTTAAAAGTGCGAGGAACATCCGAGTCATCCAGCCTTCAGATGCTTCAAAACAAGGAGTTTTGCCAAGGTATGATTTCCCAAATAGGCTTGTGAATGCTACCCCTGGCGTTAATAGGATCATGAAGCTAAAGTTGCAAGATGTTGACGGTAGTCAGAAGATTAAAATTGAGGAAGATGACACTGTGGCTTTTAACAGGCCAAAGTATTTTGTAGGAAGCAGTGGTTCAGTATGGGCGTCTGAGTATATGAGACTAAGAGTGGTGGAACCAAAGTTATTCATGGTTAAAAGAGAGGATCAACTGTCTGCAAATATTGCTGGATTACTCTTCGCAATTTTGGATCAGTTAACCTACTATAATCTTGGAACAAACCTAGACGATATTGAAAATATTTCAAACGATACTAGCTGCATTCATAGGAAGTATGAAGTCTGCAGAGCAACATCAGTTCATAGAATACTGACTACGTCTTTGTTGGGCCTTGAAGATGAAGAATTAACTGACCAAGTTAATGATGTCAAATCCTCTATCACTGCTGTGATAGACAGCTGCAATGATTTGACTGAACAGCTGAGGGAGGAAGGAGAGAAGATTGAAATTTCAAGGAAAATCCGATCTCTCGATCAGAAGTGTGTAGATTGCATCCAGCAGATCCAAAAACTAGTCCCAAAGCTTAAATCAAGGATTCATGAGTTCACAGACGCTGGACCTGGGGTTGGTGTCAACAATCTTGATGTTAAATTTCGCATGGCACAAATCATTCAAATAACTGATGCTGACTTCTTTATAAGACACCATCTAGCTAATGGAGATAGCAGTCATAATGAGGTTGAGCGTTGCCAAAGTTATGTTGGTGATGCTATTTGTGATGGAGGTCCAATTCCATGGGAACACAGACAGCCATATGAAGGACTATCTGTTGACCAGCTTGTGAACATGACACTAGAGGAGCTTGAAGAATCAGAACATAACCGCATGAAATTCAATGCATTCAAGGTGTGTGACGAGCTCACTGATCGTGTCAATGGTGCTCCTGCTCCTGGGGGATTTATGAAAGCCTACACATCTCTTCCTTCAAACGAAATGTTTTTTAATGATGAGGATTATGTTAAGGATTATCTTCATGCGACTGAACAGAAAATAAAAGTTTTGCCTGGAGCAAATTATTTTAAACAAAGTCATGTCTTTTGCTGAAAACCACTTCGAGTTTGGTGAAAAATACATTGAGTTTGTGAAGTACTCTTGCAGTAAGTCAGAGGTATGTGCATTTTGTTCGACCCATGGTTGGGTTGGACCACCATGTGCAACAGTTCCAAAACCATATCCTGATTATGATGCAGATGGTTTCCATTATAAAAGTGTTTTCGAGAGCCCTGTTCAAATAGATGGAAAGAATCGAGACGTAGATGATTTCCAGCCAAGAAAGCAAGTTATTCACCAAGTAATGAATGGCAATCTGGTCAGAGATGAAGATGTGAAAGAGTTCTGTGCCAAATATCTAGTTGAGGAGGTCCTTTTGAGAAAATACCTTGATCACCTTAATTACTTGGATATCAACAAGAGGAAGAGGGCAGAAAAAAAGAAGCTTGAGAATCAACAAAATGCAAACAAACATTTTCACGATTATGACTGGTTAGAGCTCTTTAACAGTGGATTGTTGAGGAAATTGAAGGTGTCAGATCTTGACAAGTATCTGAATCATCATGGTTTAAAGAATTCTTTAAAACTCAGAAAATTGGAGAAGATAAGAGTAGTGCAAGGCCACATTGCAACAATGAATGGTGATGAGCAACATGATTTCGGAAATATTGATGAAGAAATTGATTCAGATTCAGATGCTGAAGAAAGTGGTGATGATCTGGTTATTGATGATACCCAAATATCTAATGAACTAAGTGATAGTGATTCATCGGACAGTGAGTCATCAGACAGTGATAATATGGATGTTGAAGAGATATTTACTACAACGAGGAGTGGTAGAATCACCACCAACTGGCGAGCTTCACATTTCTTGTGAGACATGCATTTATAGGTCCACAATAAAGAGCAACCTTTCAAGTACACATTTTTAGCAGTTCAAATGTTGGCAGGTCTTAATATTAGGACTCCTGTAATGAGACCTAACAAAATTTGAACTGCTAAAGTGTAACAGGAGGGATAACTGTGACAAGAGGGGTACGAAATATTTTAGTAATATTTCAATGGGGTACAAAATTTTTTCTTAAAGTTTGAGAGGGGTGTTAAATTATTTTTTTAAAAATAGGTTTACCCTCCGCCCCGGGGTTGTAGATACTTTATGACCGGTCCCTAAAGGATGTACAAGATGACGATCTGCACAACTTCGGTACGTATGTGAGACTAAATTATACTATTAAAATAACAGTGCGACAAGTTTGATGTTTGAAAGTTTTGTTTAATAAAAAGCAAAGCTTAAAGTCAAATACTTACAGTATATATATGTTATTTTACCGGTTGCGAGGTCCGGATGCAAAAAACTGTGCCCGAGGTCTTGAAAACGGCCCGAGCCCGAAGGGCGAGGGCCGGTTTCAAGACCGAGGGCACAGTTTTTTGCATCCGGACCGAAACAGCCGGTAAATAACATATTTATTTTTTATCGGCCGTTTAAAAGATAATAGCAACACAATAGAGACAATTTTAACGAAGCCGAGTGAGAACTTTTAATACATATATTAATTAGTGAAAAAATTACAAATAAATTGAGATTTAGAAACATTAGCATACAGGAAGTAAAAATAATTTAACTCATGCAGACTTCCGTTAAAATGTTGCCATAGAAACTAAATTTATACAATCAAACAATTGAATCAAACTGTCATGACAAGTAAAAAGTGTCAAACAACTACACACATGCGAACGAAACAACCCGGAAAGTCAACATGATGTTTATTTAAACAGTTTTAATGCACTGATCGTGTTCTCGTCAAGTCTCTGTTGTCATAGATCTGAATCTAATCAGAGTCTGAATCGTCAAGAAAGGCAAGACGACGTCTTTTTTTGGTCTGTCTCGAGACGTTCGAGGAATCATCATCAGAGGCAAAGTTGAAGTGGAACGAGCATCCATCAATCATCGCACCCGAGAACAGTCCGGTTGCTTTTATGTCCGCTCAACTGTGCTACAAAATTTGTGGGAACATCAGCATCCATAAGGCGAGAAATGCAAGTTTTTCGCACGGAGTGATTACTAATATTTCCCGAGAGACCAGCAGCTTTTGTAGCTGTGATGAGGAATTTCCCAATTGAGTTCTTGCCAAGTGGACCTTTGGTGTACCAAACTTGCGAGTCAGGCTTTCGTTTATTATTAACTGTCAGGAAAAACGGAGACTCTGGGGTTTTGCAGCTGTCTGGGCGGTGACTGGCGAAGGTTTTGTACAAATTGACTGGGCAACGACGGTTATTTGTTGCTTGTGCTGTTGGATAAAATGCTCTTTGGTGTCCTTCTCCGTGCCGTGTTTTTGACCCCCGTTCGGCTTTCCATACAAGAACTTCGCGGCCACTTTCTTCATCAAAATTTAATTCAACATCTCCCCACTTCAATTTTCTGGACTCGTCCCGTGCTCTAAAGCCAAAATGTAATGACATAGTCCACCATACAGTTCGCTGAAGGACTTCAGGTGCGTGGTCTCCAAACAAGCCTTTGTCAAACAACAACTTTTCTTCCTCTTCAGTCAGAGCTCTGGCTGCTTGTGGACGGTTACCTTTCGTGTGGAGTTCAGCCAACTGTCTCTTTCTGGCGAGGAGGGTCTCTCTGGATTTGGCAAATTCTGCATCTTTAAAAGTGTTCAAAGTGGAGTTGGAAAAGTTTAGTTGGCGTTGAATACTGCGTTGAAAGGAAGTCAATGTTGAGGGTTCATAGACGCTGCCGTCTTTCTTCGTTATGGTCATGAAAAACTTGCACAGGAGCAAGTTAAGTTCGTTTGCAGGTATTTCTTTAAGTTTACGTCATTCATTTGTAGTAGCACAAAAACGCCGCCAAATGTTTAAGTCATACGTAGTTTTTTTGGTAGTATTTTCGGGGCGTTGCTCCGCGATAAACGAGTCAAATTCAGCCATTGCTGGCAAGTGTAGTTCGTCATTTAACGACGCATTAAAACTGCTAGGTACGTAATTTTCTTTCTCGTTCTCGTCGTGTATATCTTCAGGATAATAACATCCACTTTCGCTCCCACTATCATCGTAAAAATCTGTCATAGTTTACTTTTGAGTTTACTTAATATTAATTTTTTTATTGTTTGTTTACATTTTTCGCAGCGGGCCGGATGAGTTTCAGAGCGGGCCGGATGAGTTTCAGAGCGGGCCGGATGCAAAAATCCGGACCGCTCCGAAAGGCTTTTCAGCCAATCAGATTCCTTCATTTACATAGATAAAAAATAATCATATTTATTGTTTGTAATAGGCCTCACAGCTATTGAAATTCGCAGATTTACGCGTAAAAAGCACGAGTTTGATATTCAGAATAAAAGCAAGGTGGCCGCCGAAGCTACAACAAGTGAAACAACAACAAAGTCGAAGGTACAAGTGCAAGGTATGGGACCTTTAAGACCCTATAAATCACCTTCGCCTTGGAAATCAACTACTATGGGATATATTCCTAACCCCACTACAGAAAGAGCTTTGTTTATGAATGCATATCTACCTGAGTTTTATAATTCGAAATTCAAGCATTGCAAGAATGCTAAACAGTTCGTTAAAGAATTTCACGGTACAGGAAGACAGCTTTACCACCCCCAGCAACAAATTGATGGCATTGAAAAGAGAATTAATTCAGTATTAAGTACTGAGAATCCTGCAGCTGTGGGAACTGTACTTGACAGTGAATATACTGTTATTCCAAGTGATAGCATTCGACTTAATTATAACATTGAAAAGATTGGAAAAATAAAGGCTAATCTTGGTGCAATTGACATTGAAATAAAAGCTATGAATACTAAACTTTTTAATGCATCTGGAAAGCTAAAAAGTGGTGAAGAATCTACCCATAAAATGCTCGAAAAGCAAATGGGACATATCACTGTTCTGGAAACAAAAATTAATGCTACCGAAAATCAACTTATCACCTTGAAGGAGAAATGTGCCCGGATTTTTAGTGTCACCTACTCAAAGCCAAAAACGCAAGCTCAAGCAAAACAAGAGGAAAGCAAAGAAAGAGAAGTCAAGAAGGATGGAAGAAAATTGCAAGTTTCTACTTCAAAGTATCGCACCCCAGCATAATGATTCATTTCAGCATCTAGATCCCATTGGTCCACTAGAAATAAACTATGAAGCAATAGCAAGCCTATCCAAAAGAAAGTTACCATATCTCTCCTACGCATTTGAAAAAGGAATGTTCACAAGGGAAGGGGAGGAGACTATTAGACAACATCTACCCTTTGACATCGATGATGATGATGATGATGATAGTAATGCTGGTGATGATGATACTGATGATGATATTGATTGACGTTTTTGATGACAATTCTGCTGATGATTTTAATGATGATAATAGTGATGAACTTAATATTAATGATGATAATATTGTTGTCGATGCTGATGCGGACAAAAAAGTTTATAGCAAACTTTGCTTTTAATGATATATAAAGATAATATTGTTGTCGATGCTGATGCGGACAAAAAAGTTTATAGCAAACTTTGCTTTTAATGATATATAAATATATATTGACATTGTCTATATTTGGTTTTCTTTTTTAATATCTTTTAACAAGTCATGTTTATAAAATACGTACTGTTTTAGATATTGTACTATTTATACAATAATCAATGTGATCTGTTTTAGAATCACAAGGGCTTAAAATTTATGACCCTCCCTTATGAAAGTTATGGCTTAAATTTTTATGACCCTCCCTTTTCAATGGTTCAGTTTTTAATGACCCACCCTTTTGAAGGGCTGAAAAAATTAAGACCCCCCCTTTCTCCACTCCCCCCCTGGTAATTTCTGACAAGTCCCTAATCCCACATTTTAATTTCAGATTTAGCAATTCCACATTTTATAGTGGTCACATTTCTTTAAATAAAATATTGTGTACAAATAATTATAGTATATAATAGCAAAGTTAATGGAGTGGGATGGTTTGGAAACTTCTAATTATTTTTAGATGACGTAATGATTATGTTGCGAGTATAAATTTTACGGTCACGTGACGACGAACGACTACAGTCAGTGTTGCCAGCCATGGGGTTTTTCCACCAGATCTGGGGTTTTTGACAATTTTCTGGGGTTCTGGGGTTTTGGTTCAAAAGTCTGGGGTATTTTGCCCGAAAACGCAAGTGAAATTCCTGGTTTCGAAAACGCACACGACTTTGTTTAAAACCTGTCTAAATATGGATATCCTTACCGTATAAGGTCACGAAAACAATCTCTTTAGAGCTAATTAGGAATATAATTATAGTAAACCAACTAAAGGCCCGCAAGTTCAAAATCCAAGTTAGGCAGGCAGGCTAAGTATTAGTTCAGCACGTGCTGTACACGTGGACATTTTTTGCACATGTTTTCGTCGCAAATATCGCAATGCATGTGCAATGTGCATGGGTGGCAAAGTACAAAGGGCACAAAATATATTATCAATTCATCAATCGCCATGTTGATCGATTCGATTTGACCATATTATTTGACAATATATATATACATAGCGTTAATTAGAGGGCCTGGATCCTATAATTATGAAATATTAATCATTATGTTAATCGATTCGACCATATTATTTGACAATATATATACATAGCGTTAATTAGAGGGCCTGGATCCTATAATTATTAAATTTTAATCGTTAATATAATGTTTACGGTATTTCGTGGACTGCAGTGGCCGAAAGTATCATTTTCAAGCTCTTCAGTAGCCTACGCGTCCCTAATCAGAGCCAAACAGCGTTATTGGTCACCACATCCAGCTTATTTGTTTGACCTGGGGTATTTTTTATGAAATCTGGCGTATTTTTTCATCTTTTCGGTCGAATCTGGGGTTTGGTGAAATTTCGGAGTGGTAACACTGACTACAGTGTTTTCGCGAATATATATGTAAATTTGTAGTGTTCATTCATGCGTGTTTATTAAAAGAACTATAAATTTTATGCCAAATTGCGCTTTTTACAGTTGCTTTCATAGTAGACGGTATAAAGATGTAAGTTTATTTCAAATTCCTGTGCCTCGTTCTTCAGATAGCGAGTTTACTTCGCAAAGAAAGCAAGAAGCGAGAAAGGCTTGGATAGACGCCATATTGCGTACAAGACAGCTGGATGCCGATTTAAAAAAGCAAATTGAAAACAACAGTATATATATTTGCGAAATTCATTTTAAGGATGAGTATATTGAACGTTTTGCTAAAAGAAAATACCTTGAAACGGGCTCAATACCGACGGAAAACCTACCAAAGAAAAGCTTAGATAATATTGGTGCAAGTTCAAATGCTAATACATCCAGGAAGGAACCTGCTGAAAAGCATGTTACTGAACGAGTGGTTTATTCTTCTCTTGTTAACCTCGATAGCTACTTGAAAAAAGCTGGTGGGTATCCTTATTTTAGTGGTTGGGGATGGCACAAGGTATCAAACACAACTGTTATAGAGTTTAAAGAAAGTGGATTTTTAATTGCAAAATTCTCGGTACTTGTTGACGACAGTTTAAAATACACTGTTCTTGTTTATGGTTGGGCACTGCCAGATGATCATGACATCTACACTTCGAATGGGCGATCCATGCAGTACTGTAGCTTTAAGACACTTTGTGGCAAAATCATGTCACAAAATATTTGCAAAGGAATTGTTTCTGAACAGCCAGATTTGAAAGTGTGGAAAAATCATGTTGTACCACTGATTCCAAAAGATTCTTGTCCTTATTATACAATTGAATATTGTCGCCACATAGCTTGTCGTGTTTTGTTTTCATCCACATCAAATGATTTTCAACTATGTGACATATGTATTTGTGAGTCAAGCAGAAATTCTGTCAATAGCAGTGCTACCCCAGCTAAAGCGAAGGCACCACTATCATGCCTAACAAAGGAAAAACTAGTTGCTACTTTGAAAGACACACGTGTTAACTTAAAGGACGCAAAGTTAAAGTGCAACCAGCTTGAATGCAGAGTGAGATAAACCAACATGGTATTAGATTGGAATCAGCTCTTGAGGATGAACTAACCAGCATAATCACAGGAACATCTCTAGAAGCAACTCCGCATATGAAGCTTGTGTGGGAACAGCAGAAGAAAGCTCTCAACCAACAATCAAAGAATGGCCATAGATGGCACCCCCACTTTATTCGGTTTAGTTTGTCATTGTATTCCAAGTCGCCTAGTGTCTACAGAGAGCTAAGAGACTCGGGAACATTGCAACTACCTAGTGCTAGAACTTTGCGTTCTTATAGAAACAGTTTTCAGCCTGGTGCTGGATATTTACCAGATAACATAGCTTCTCTGATTTCCAGGACTAAATCCTTTACAGATCTAGAAAGATGGGTTGTTGTAATGTTTGATGAAATGAAGATCAAATGCAATTTGGTATTTGACAAGCATTCTGAAAAGTTAATTGGATTTGTGGATCTTGGAGATCCACAAGTTAACTATGCAACATTTGATGAAATTCAACCGGCTTCACATGTCCTAGCATTCTATGTTAGAGGCATTACTACAAAACTGCAATTCATGCTCGGATACTTCTTCACACGTAATGTTGTCTCATATCAAATAATACCCCTATTTTGGCGCGGTGTTGCTATATTGCAGCTAAAGGTAAATCTCAATGTTGTTGCTGCAATAAGTGATGGTGCATCACCAAATCGAAGGTTTTTCCAATTACACAACAGTTTTGGTGGGAACGTGAGTGACACAAATATTGTGTACAAAACAAAAATTTATTTTCTCTGGGAAGATGGATTTGGTTTTTGCCGATGCACCTCATTTACTTAAGACATCAAGAAACTGTTTGCTCAATTCTGGCTCTGGTATTAATTCAAGATTAATGTGGAACAATGGTCAGTTTTATTATGGAAACACATTTCAGACCTGTATTACTCTGATTTAGAGCTAGGGTTACACCAACTACCTAAGTTGACCACAGAACATATTGTCTTAACTCCATATTCCAAAATGAAAGTTAATCTTGCTGCCCAGGTAGGTTTGTTGTTTTATTAATTTGAGTTGGCCGTACTGTCTTGGACAAACCAAAGTTAGGACAAACTGGGAAACTTTGTGGACAAAGCATCTGAAAACCTATGTCTAATTACTTGAAATGTTTCCATGTTTGCCCAAACTTTGAAAACATTGTTGAGGAAACAAGATTCCTTTCTGGGAATCAAAAATGTTTTTCAACAAATTTAGGGACATTTCAACCCTAAACATAAAAACATGTATGTATAGACATGTCGTCATTTCTTGTAAGTGACAATTTACTCTGATCATAGACGGATTTTCAGGGGGTGCAGGGGGGGGTGCACCCCTCAAAAATTTAAATACATTGGATTAAATGACAGTAGTTTGAATTTTTGGTACCACCTGAATTTTGGGCAACCCCCCGAATTTTTGGCACCCCCTCCCCCAGAGCAACATCTGAAAATCCGTCTCTGATCTGATAATTTACATGCGAATGTTTCTGGACAAATATTCCTGGGAAACTATTTTTGCAACAATATTTTGCCAATGCCATTATAATTAACAATACCTAGACCTAGATCAAGCCCATATGTAATAATAGTGTCATGTATGTCATAAGCATAATAGTCGAACTTTAATTTTTTCCCTTATAATTTATTCTTTTAATTTGATCAGGTCCTTAGTAACAGCACAGCATGTGCTCTTCGTCGGAGCTACCCTGAAGGAGAAGCAAATGAGGCTGCTAATTTTTGTGAATTAATGAACAAGTTTTTTGACTGTTGTAATGTCCGATCATATGATGAAGGAATTCATAAGCGAAATGCATTTCTTGCTCCATACAAATCCCAGGATGATACAAGGTTTACTTGGCTTTTAAACACATTCCTTCAATATTTCTATGGTTGGAAAGAATATATCAGTACTCGTCCCGGACAATACACAGCGACAGCTCAAGCTAAGATGTTTATTTCTCAGCAAACACATGAAGGACTCCAAATTACAGCCCATTCAACAGTGGAGGTTGTAAAGTTCCTTCTTTCACATGGTCTCAACAGTGTTCTAACAGAACGCTTTCAGCAGGATCCTGGAGGAATATTTTGGTAATCAGCGACAACGAGGAAGAAGATCTGATAACCCAGATGCTCTTCAGTTTGCATACAATGACAGAGCTCTTGATGTACAACAAAATATTGTTCCAATTAAATCTGGTAATGTTGGAGTACGAAACAATAAAACTAAGTCTAACTGGATTGATATTATTAATGAGCCACTTCTCAAAAAGGCAAATAAAAGAAAAAAGGAGTAATAATCGTGTTCGTGTGCTTCATTGATTATACACCTTCTTTTCACAACTTTATTGGGTTAAAAAGAATTCCTCATGGTTAATCCAAGCATAATACCAAGTTTATTCATTTGGTAAAGCTTTTAATGTGCAAGCCTGGATGTCATATTATTTTGCACTCATCCAGGCATACAGATGGAAAGCTATGCCAGAAAAATAAACATGGTGTTTTCCCACAAAATATACAAATTAGTATGTCCTTATGGTGATATAAGATATCATTCAGGAGTATTGATGCTGTTTTCTGATTCTTGTTTCAACGCTTTTCGCAATGCCTTTTTACTGCGTGCTGCATTTTGCTTTTTGTATTTATTAATGACATCTTTGGCCAAGGAAAATGCTCTAATTTTCAGGTACAAAAAGATAATATTTTCCAAGCATATTTTTGAGCAATCGTGAGAAACTGGGTAGGGATTTGCTTCTACAATGTTATTCCACAAACTTTTTACTTTTGGCAAACTGAAAATTCTAGTTCTTAGTTCACCAACTGGAATGGCTTTAGTAACATTGAAGGTTGCCGTCTCACATCGAAATTTTTTTTCTGCTTCAAAACCAATGGCTATCAAATTTTCGCATGGTGTCCAAAGTCCTCCTCTTGACAGCGATTTAATGTACTCATTATCTGGTACCTTTAAGGATTGTAATAAAATTTGAAGTTCCTCATTATTTTCATCACCAGATCGAGAATTCGTTTTATATTTACTGGTTCTAAACATCTTTGAAATGACCGATCCCATTAAGTATGAAAGAGGGCCATATTCCTTCTCAGTAATCTCAGCTTCAGGTGCTTTGCTCTCTCGTCCTAGCTTATCCTTGCACGCAGCTACGAGTAGTTCAGGTATGTGAATGAAAAGCAGATTTACAGCAGTTACAATTTGCAATTGTGACCACTTGTGATCCTTTGTGGACGATACGATGACGAGTTTCAATGGTTCGTCCGCCAGGAGTTTGTATAGTCTATGTACAAGACAATCCTGGTCTGATTTCTTCATAAACTGGCGACAAAGTTTATCCATGTGGTCGAGGCATAATTGAGAAGGTTTCAGGTTCGTACAAATGCATGCCGTTTCTCCGTAAAGGTCCTCAGTAATTTTGGCGATAGCTTTCGTAAACATATTCTCAACATCTTTCATAGTCAAAAACTGCGTTGTACTTTCGTTCAGTTTTTGTTCATGTTTTGCACGTATATGGCGGGTAAGACCACCTTTCGATTTACATGTTTTCTCGCAGTTTGGACAGGGATATTCTGGGCGAATTTCAATCTCGTCGACCGCATCACTCACGTCGTTCGCGAATTCCTCATTGTCAAAAAAATAGTCTAAATCTTTATCCAAAGCATCCACTAACAAATCAAGATCATCTTTTTCAATTTCACTCTCTATTGCTTCTCCACTGTTTAAAACACAGCAGGATTCTTCGATAATATATTCGTCTCGAATATCCATTTTGAAATTGAACACCAACAAGCTTGTAGTCGTTCGTCGTCACGTGATTGCAAAATTTGAGAACAATAGCTTGTTGACCGGAAGTAAGCTAGTTTCCAAACCATCCCACTCCATTAACTTTGATAATAGTTAAGACGGTAAAAGATAAGACTGTACAATACTCCTTTTGGCATGACATTTATTGCAGACGGTGTCACAATCACATACTTATAATTTCATAATAGAAATTCATATCCATAGGCAAATTCTCCTCATTTGCCTGTACTTTACACATCACTCTCATATTTGTATTGTAGCGTGAACAAACAAACACGGAACACTGCAGCTTTGACTAGTCAATTCTAGCCAATGTTTGGATCTGATATGCTGTGTTTATATATACTTTATACATTCTATTCACAGACTATAGACATGTGTCAAATTATACTCCTGATTTTCAACATAGTTAACATTTGCTACTGATGAATATACTTCAATAATATTACCTATTTGCTAACACATCCATGTGGAACAAATAGTTCATTTGTGTTCCTCCATCCCTGAATACCACATGTTGAAGTCGTGTATCAATGTGTTTAAAAAGGCTTTTGAAACTGTGCAAGGGTGTGTTAGTGATACCTGGCATTCTGACAACATCCACGCATCTACAATTTTTTCACATACCTGATTGTAGTATATTATGGACTATCGAGAAGATTGTGAACCTAACATGTTTCAGCAAATGGCATCATAAAATTAAATTAAATCTTTGTTGTGTTGTGGAAATAGTCTCTGCTAGTGAAATTTATATCAGCCATTATATTTGTCATATGTACTAAACTGTCTGGCATAGTGATACCGTAAATCGTGAACCCCATTTAACAATTAATATTCAAACCTATTCTACTGTGTATGATATATATTTTTGTGATATTTAAGCCCAGATGCACCCTACTTTTATTAGTATTTTACTCTGTCTAATGCCAGACGATTTTACTTGTCAGTGGTAGGCTACTGCCAATTAATTGATTAAATATCAATCTCTTATTCTTTACAAGTTACTGGTTGAATGAAGTGTATGTTTTTGTACAAAATATATGTTTAACTTATACAATTTAGGGCCAAATAGAATTGTAGAATATTATTCCTTCATGACTACAGTGGGATTACCAATTTTACCATTCACCATGAGCAGATACATGTACGCTTAGCGTACCTATTTTTGAAGAAGCGAAGAAGGCATCCAGAATGAAGTGGTCAATATCTGCCGATAAAGATGGGATATCGTGTGAGTTTGATGGAATTCCGATTATGTCAGCTGGAAGCGTTCAATTTCACTGTCACCAAGGTGTGGACATAGACTTAGTGCAGAAGAACAAGAGAAAACAAATAAAGGATGATGAGCAGGTACAGGTCTACATTAATAGGTTCATATATTATCTGGATGAAAAATTATTACCCCTCACCAAGGAGGTACCAGGGAGGGGGGGGGGATTGTAACACCATCTCAGAAACCCAAATTTAAAGGATTTCCTAGGGGAGGATGCCTTTGGGTCACCTAGATTTCTCAGGCATTGTCATCCTTACCCCCCCCCCCCACGTGGGGGCTTATTATTTTCAAAAAACTTTTTGAGGGGGGCTTATTGAGAGTGGAGCTTATTAGAGAGGGGGCCTTATTTCAAATATATACAAAAAGTCTGTTTGCACATTTAATTATCTTTAATATGCAACATAAGGTACAATGTAGTTACTTAAGGGGGGGGGGTTAAACTACCAAACCCTCCGACTACGCACTGAAGTAAAGCATAATTCCACATGCAATACTTTCACGTTTCATGATCATAAAAATTAATTACTTCAGAGATGGGGGCGGGGGTTTAATTTTTTTCTGCTTCAAAAAAGAGGGGGCTTATTCGAGTCCCCACCCATGCCCATGACCAAACCCACGGAGCACTAACTGCCACTCACACAGACCCAGCGCTATGGGGGGGGGGGCAGCCCTGCTCAGGCAACTCGGCACCAGAGCACCACCACTACCAGATCCTGCTGGATCCATCCCTGGAAATTACGGTATGCTAGAGTACCAAGATGTAGACATTTGACTTAATACAGAAAAACAAAAGATTCATAGGTTCATATATCCTCTGGTTGAACAATTATAACTCCTCGCCAGGGGGTACCAGGCAGGGGGTGTAACACCATCTGAGAGACCCAAAGTTAAAGGATTTTCTAGGGGAGGATGGCTTTCTCAGGCATTGTCATCATTGGCTAATACCCTTTATATTGTATTATAAGAATAGGTAATAGAACCTCCACTGGCGTTAAATAATTGATATGTTATGTTCTTTATGTAATCGTGTATGTATGTATGTATGTATGTCCCCTATTATATAATGTATGGTGTAAATGGCTTTTAAACAATCATGAGGGTCTGAAAGCTAGACCGTGCTGTAGAAAGTCCAAAAGGCATGTGAATATAGCCGGTACTGTATATCATACAGCTTTAAATAACAGGTCTTATAGATTGTGTATTGTTGGTAGTTACTGCATGTAGGTGTGGTTTGTTTGGTGTATATATGCTCAATTCACAGGGTCTGATTGGCCATGCTGTGAAATATGGCATAATATTGTATTATAAGAATAGGTAATAGAACCTCCACTGGCGTTAAATAATTGATATGTTATGTTCTTTATGTAATTGTGTATGTATGTATGTATGTCCCCTATTATATAATGTATGGTGTAAATGGCTTTTAAACAATCATGAGTGTCTGAAAGCTAGACCGTGCTGTAGAAAGTCCAAAAGGCATGTGAATATAGCCTGTACTGTATATCATACAGCTTTAAATAACAGGTCTTATAGATTGTGTATTGTTGGTAGTTACTGCATGTAGGTGTGGTTTGTTTGGTGTATATATGCTCAATTCACAGGGTCTGATTGGCCATGCTGTGAAATACGGCATAAACTAGATCAGATTCACCAGCAATATAGGTCTAGTTTAACCTACATTGGAATTACTGGTGTATTATTTATGTACGTATATGATACAGATCGATGGTGATTCATTAGGTTTTTATTGTTCACAGGGTCTGAGAAATAGACCGTGCCGTGAAGTATAAGTACAATTTATAAACTAGGCAGTGTGATAGTTGTTTCATGAACTATAATGTGAATTACTTATTCATATGTGTTAAAAACAGAAAACATATAGGAATGAAATATTCGATAACTTTTTGCGAGAAAAAAAACAACAAAAAAACAAAAAACAAAAAACAAAAACAAAAAACAAATTATATATAATAGTGAGAGAGATAGAATGGAAAAAGCTGTGACGGCACTGAGCTATATCATACATCTCACAGAGTCTTGAGTCGACCATGCTTGTGAGATATGTTAGCTGATAGTGGGTAGATTAGAAAAGGGAAATAGTCATGTTTGTGTTTTAACGCTTCGGCCCTCGACGCGTTTCGATCGTGAGATCTTCATCAGGAGGGACTTTAGGGTTGGGAGTTTATGTTTTGGTATTTGTTAAAGAGTGAGAAGATAAATAAAACAAAGAAGTGTGTGGTTGAAAAGTACATGATTTCATGGAACGGAATAATGTGGAAACATGATGCAAAAATAAAATAAAATATAGTGATACACTAAATTGAAATAGAATATTTATAAAACTTACAAAATGATATGTTGCGTGGTAAACCACAAAAGCCCCGTTTACACGACAACAGTTTTGGGCACGGCACTCTTAAATTTAGGCACGCGGGCCACTATCTTTTAATCAGTCCGCTTCGTTTACACGCTAATTTTAAGCGGGCCATTTTTTTCAGTAGGCACGCCGGATTACGAAAAACGGCCCGCTTAAAATGCGAGTCCCAAAAAACAACTGTCAGCGGATAACAACAAAAAAGCAAATTCGCGGGTTTTTTCAAACATGGCTCACAGATATAATGATGTAAAAATGGCTTTTTCTTGGTATATGTATGTTTGGAAACGACGGCAACTCGTTCGAACGACGTACAAAAGCAGCTTTCCACCAGGAATATCGTTTCGTAAGAGAAATAAACGCCGAGTTGCCTTAATTGAAGCGGCATTAGCCTATTTGCATCAACCACGAGAAAGGTTTTTATGGATGCATCCACGTTCGCTGATTTGGTTTGACATGGTCGATCAACAATACAACGATGAATTGTGGTATGCAAATTTCCGAGTGACAAAAAGAACGTTTGAATTTATTTTAGACAGAGTTCAGCAAGAAATATGTCGTAAAAGTACTCCCATGCGTGACCCAGTTACTGCAAAACGACGCCTGGCCCTAACGTTATATTATTTATCCTGTACTGCTGAGTATCGAACTGTTGCAAATCTTTTTGGCGTGTCGCGATCGTTCGTGTGTCAGTGCGTAAAAGAAGTAAGCTGTGCAATAATAAAGCGCTTTCCAAGGGCTATCACTTTCCCTAAGGGAGACGACCTCCTTGAAGTTCTGCAAGGTTACGAAGAAAGGTGGGGATTTCCCATGTGTGCTGGTGCAATAGATGGCACGCACATACCAATATTAGCACCAGCCGATAGCCACATAGAATACGTGAATCGTAAAGGTTTTCATAGTATCGTCATGCAAGCGGTCACTGACTGCAATTATATGTTCCGGGATGTGGTCATAGGATGGCCTGGTAGCGTCCATGATGCGCGAGTTCTTTCTAATTCTACAATTTTCAGAAAGGGAAATGAGAAACTTCTTTTCCCCATGATATCGTAAAGGAAATTCGCGGAGTGGAAATAGCACCGTTTCTCGTGGGCGACCCAGCTTACCCTCTCTTGCCATGGTTGATAAAGGGATATCCCAGAAATGAGGCTACTGAAAGGCAGAAGAAGTTTAACTACAATCTTAGTCGTGCAAGGATGACAGTGGAAAACACCTTCGGAAGATGGAAAGGAAGATTTACAAGATTTAGTAAGCGAGTAGATATGGAAGTAGCTTCCTCAGTTGGTATTGTCCATGCGTCATGCATTTTGCATAATATATGTGAACTTCAGAAAAACGAATTCATGCCCGACTGGGAGGCGGCGGACGCTTTTGAAGAAGAAGCTATTGTCGTGGAGCCAATTGATGAAATTGAAGCACAAGATGCTGACGGTATTCGCGCTGCTCTGACAGAGCATTTCTCTTAAACAGTTTTTCGATGTTTTATTGACAACTAATGTACATTATAAAGACTGAAGTTCACAAAACATGTTTAAACGAAAGCATGTTGTACTGTAAATTCCACAAAATGTTAACAACAAGATAATTGGAATAAAGTTAAAGTGCCTATCCAGCCTGTGGGGATTTTATATATTCGTAATCTTTGGGTTCTATCAAAAAGAAATTTAATATATCTTGTCGTTCGAAAATTGCATCTTCATGCCTTTTGGCCCTGCTAAATTTCACAGGAAGTGACATCTACCCAGGGAGCTAATATTGTCTAAACAGACTGTTTAAAGTTCAAAGCCAAACTTTCGCTGTATTTCATTGCTGAATCACTCCGTAAAATATCGCGTGTCCCTGGGTGGACGTCACTTCCTGTGAACTTTAGCGGGGGAAAAGGGCATGAAGATGAAATTTTCGAACGACAAAATATATTACAATTTTTCTCCGGAGATTCCAAAGATCACAAATATGTAAAATCTCCACAGGCTGGATAGCCACTTTAATATTGAGATAAGCAATAAAAATTGAATTTGAAAGAGACACTTAGTTTACTACAGGAGCTGCTCGTTAGTTTTGTATTGTTAGAAATATTGGAAACATTTCACTATTTTGAACATGTCGGTAAATGACTAAACTATCTTAAAAAGTAGTTATTGAAAATTTCTAAAACATCACCACAGCTACTAGACTGTATTTGCAACATTCTTTCAAATCACAAAAACTCGATTTTTATTGTCAAACACCTTTAACTGAAAGTTTAACATATGTTCAACTCGTGTCCTGTATAACATATACAGAAAACAAATGTAATGCAACAATATCAACAGTTTAAATAATAGTTCAGTACTTGACTATTACAATTTAAAAAAAGTTTGGACATCCTGTGCTTGGTCTTCATTCAAACCGCCATGAGCGCTGCTGTCACATGGATATTGTTGTGGACTGGATTGAGGACTGTAGCCAATGGGATAATTATATTGTTGGTAACCAGTTATCACAGCAGAAGGCTGTTGTACCTGTGGTGACAACATCATACGTAACATATTAAGCTCATGTGCCCTCTCGTCCTTCCGTCTCTCATTTTCCAGCTGAGCTTGCTTTAACCTAAATTCATGCTCTCTTTTAATTCGATCCTCTTCGAGCTTCTGATACCTAAAAATCCCACATAAGCTTGTAAAGATAAGTCGTAGTGACAGTCACAACAAAAATTGTCAAACTCTAAACATTGGATTATGCCCACACCAGCACTACTAAGCTATAGCCTGTATCGATACTGTCTAAGGATAACACTGCCTTTTTGGGGTGAGCAACCAAGTGAACCAATAATACATTTACATATGTATTCATCCCTTCGTGATTTTTCATGCCAATATTTTACAGGAACATTTTCTAATAATTTTGCAGTTGTCAAGACAAAGCAAAGTCACCAACCCATCAACATTCATGCTCGGAAACATATATACAAAGGAATAAATCCCTTCCTGCATCATCCATTAAATCCATCCAAGCACATATGTTGTAACATTGACACATGTACATGATTTTGTACAGTACCTTTCAAATTCAGTTGTTGATGACTGTTCAAATTTTTCAAAGACAACCTCTAAGCTTTTCTCTACATTGCTTTTCTTTTTCGGGGCAAACTTGGTGGCTTTTCCTGATTTGATGTTTTTTCCTGATTTGATGTTTTTTCTTGGCTTCTTTTTCTGCTTATAACTGGATTAATCCCTTTCTTTGGAGATATAAGTGGATCATCACCATTTCCACTGTCATCTTCAAAATCTCCTTTAAAAAGCAGAGATCACACGTGAACATGGGAAGAATATTGACCTTCATGGGAAATATACACCCTTTCTCGTTATTGCAACACTAATGTTGACATATGTTTACTAAACTGTAATAAACCAAACTATTTAACAAATTAATGTTTAATAAGGTTAAATTGACAAGTTATGTGTCACAATCATTTGCTATGGAAATCAGGTTAATTTAATTTTTATACCTAAAATTTTCTTTATAAAGATGTACAGTAATACTTGATTGGTAGTAATTTTATATGGTCATATAGCAAAACGCGGTTGCAATTTGGTGGTCATGAAAACACCAAAATGTGTGAAAACTTTATATACTGTTTTTATATTGAAGTAATTTTATTTCAATACGATTATTTTAAATTGCTTTTGTTAATATTATTCAATAGAATTAATGAGGAAAAATAAAGGGTCACAAGCCCCGTACCTGCCTTGAGTAAAATAATCTGGAATTAAACATAGCAGATGAATAGAATATGGGGTGGTTTATGGTGCATTACATCTGCAAGACTTACCAAAAATGTTGGTTGGCTGTTGATCATTCTTCCTGAAGAGCAATTTGAACAAGAAAATTCATCATCATTGGCATAAACAATAACTCCTCCACCTTCAGTTACATGTACACCACTACTTTTAGTTCTTCTTCATAGTCACAGGTAGAACACTTTTGAAGATGAGATTCACCTTGGCCATATTTGCTAGCCATAGTATCAACTACAAACACAATAAACTATGCCTGACTATACAATTGTATTAGAATTAGAGTAAAATTTAGGTAAAATAATGTTTGCAAAATATTGTCTGTAGGTAATATAATAAGTGTGGACAAGAAAACTTTGGGTACTACAGTAACTCTTCAGTACTACAGTAACTCTCCATACTGTAGTACTGAAGGATAACTTCTAACATACCTAGGTTTGAACTGTCATCTTCTAACCTTCCCAGTTCTCCATCATCAAATTCATGCACATCTTGTTCAGCACCTTCTGCCATTGTATCGACAACTGCTGGTGGATTTACATTGTGTCGCATGGTCAAAAAACATCAATTTCATCAAAAACTTCCACTTTTTCGTTACGCCATTTCCAGTTTGCCGTGACTTATCTTTTCTTTCCTATATTGCTGGCGTAGTTTCTTTATTTTATTGATCAATTCTTTTAGGTAAACCCTTTGTATCCCTTTTCTTCCAACTGAGACTGTAAAATATGTAAAATAATTAGTTAACTACAATTAATTACTGACATTTTAATAATACTTTGTACAAACTATAATATCATGTTCAAAAGTATAATGAATAAATACAGGATGTTTAAAAATGTCTAATAAGCATTTCAATGTACGTCAGCACGTGCATTAACTTTTATATGATGTTCTGGGTTTGAAAATTCGTTCGTTCAACACATCCTTGGAATCAAATAACGCTGAACCATGCAAATTCTAAAAATATCCGATTTCAAAAACACCCTGTAGAGAATCAAAGACATGTTTAAATCATTTAAATATCTGTGCCATAGTTTGTGCATTATTTATGAATATACATATTCATACATAATTAAATCAAATTTTTAACTTTAAATAACTCACCAGTAGTATTTTATAAACATTAGAAGTCGCCCGAGAAGTCTTGCACGCATCCAAAGATATCTGGATTGTTTCTTCCGCCCATAACTCGATTAAACATCGCGTTGCTTCGTCAGACCACTGTTTTCCTCTTGTTTTAGGCGCCATCTTTTGTTGTTACCCGAAAACGAATGCGCGTGCGTAATTAACTTTGGGCCCGCGTGCCTTCTTCTTGGCGGGCCGAGACTACCTCTGGAGATGGTCTCGGCCCGCCAAAATTTTTTGGCACGCGGGCCTGTTATGTTGCCGTTTACACGACAAAAATCAAGGGTGCCGTGCCGAATTTAGTGGCCCGCGTGCCTAAATTTAAGAGTGCCGTGCCCAAAACTGTTGTCGTGTAAACGGGGCTTTTATCACGAGTGTGTGTTTGTGAGAATGAATATTGGTTTTTATGTGGTCTTGGTTTTATATTATCTTGTTCTGAAGGAATGACGTAGATATGTAGACTAGATAGCGTGTAGTTTCGTCAGGTGGTGATTAGATAAGATAAGTATCTCAGTTTATGGTGGTCTTAGGCCAAGCGACAAAGTTTTGAGGAATGTTGTGGGATGTTCATTAGTGATGTGTTGAGTTAGAACATGTCTTAATCAAGATATTGTGTTGAAAGATATGTTGCATATGTGTGAAATCAGTTTTAAAATGGAACATGAACAGGCAGACAAAAAATCTATGGAGTCTTTAGTAAATATATATGATAATTAGTTATTGTCATGACGTTGCTATATATAAGTTATTTAATCGTTAAAAACAATTTTTGTGGGGTCTGCATGCGTTGGAGAACCGCAGGAGTGTTCGTCTCTTCTATGCCCCCCCCCAAAAAAATGAGATTAGTTTTGTCTTTTGAGCACCCGAGTGCGTTAATTATTGTACATAAAAATTGCGTCCCTATTACAACAATGAGTGTTAATGAAATTCAAAATATATTTCGGGAATGTCCTGTAGCCATCTGTGATGAGCCATGAATTCATTGGTGTCTATTTTTTGATATCCTCTCTTACTATCGAAAATACTCCATTGTTGTGTTGCGACGTCTTTACCGCTCCAATCCTGAACTTTTCATGTATATTTTTAGGCAGACATGGCTTCAGTGATTTTGGTGTTCGTGTTTTGTCTCTTTGTGGTGTCATAGTAATTATATGCTGGGTTCTTTCCCAGTCTTTTTAAGTTTGCTGCTTACCAGCAGCTCCAGTTTCGCGAACCTGGAGCCAGCTCCAGATTGGCTCGAAACTGGAGCTGGGACGACAAGTTTGTAAACAAAGCGTTTTGGCCGCTTAACCAGTAATGTAAATGAATTATATTTTCTAGTACGTGACCGAAAATGAGAACTTTATTCCGTTTCGTTTGTCCACAGTAGCTTGTGAAAGTTGACTATTGTTTCTGACGAAGGGGCTGGTCAGCGGCCCGATTGATCGTATAGCTTTTTAAAACCTTAATTTTTTACCTTTATAGTGGCAAACTGTAAAATTTGATTCATGACCGTTCTAGAGAAAGTATTCAAATATAATGTCAAGCAATAAGCGTACTTCTACATCGCGAAACCGCGATAAATAACTCTGGCAAAGTCGAGCCATCTATTTCACGCGCGGCCCGCTTGTATTAATTTCACACTTCCGTGAACACACAACTTTGTTATCGGTAAATTTGCGTTTTGGAGAAATAACCCATTGAACGTTCAATGATATATTATTATTTATTGCACCTTTTTAAAGACTAAACGATCAAAACATCTCCCATATCTGCAACACACAAGTGACACAACGCAAACAAGAACGCGAAAAATGGTGTTAAATGCGGCTCAGATTGCCGAACGTCAAATACGTCTAGCATAGACTGCATAGTACAAATTGTTTCGCAAAATTTCCTCTTAAACTCGCCTTTCTGCGAATTTTCAAAAGATGACCCTTCTAGATTAATTGTCATTCTACCATATCCTATAGTATTTAAAATTTTAGGATGTATATCCAGCATGAACAACTCACGAGAACACTGGCATTCGTGTCATTTGATAATCTCAGGGGAAAACCCAGTGGAAAAACCCGTCTGTGCACTGTAAAATTATTGCGCATGTGTTTATCCAGACTTGTTTTCTTGTTTCCCCAAGCAACGTAGAGAAATTACTGATGATATGGAAATCGCTGAAAGCATGAACACTTACTTCTCCTCTGTGTTTACAGACGAAACTTATGACAACTTTCCTACTGTAAACTGTATTCTAAATGAGGAGTTGACTGATGTTCATTGCACAGTCGAAGAAGTTGAAAGACACTTAAAAACGTTAAATGTTAATAAATCCTCTGGACCGGACAACATCCCACCGCGAATATTAAAAGAATGTGCTTCTCAACTAGCACCATCATTAGCGAACCTGTTTAATAAATCCTTTTCTTCGGGTATGCTCCCCCAAGACTGGAAACTTGCTAACATTGCTCCAATACATTGCTCCAATACACGGCAAATCTCACTTACATCTATTATATCTAAGATCGCAGAAAAGATCGTTCGGGATAGATCAGTTGAATTTTGGCTCAGTCGGAAAGTATTTAACCAAAATCAATTTGGATATCTCAAGAGCAAGTCCACTTTACCCCAACTATTGTTATGCTACAATGACTGGGCAAAGACTAGAAACGACACAAAAGCAACCGATGTTGTTTTTATGGACTTCAGTAAAGCGTTTGACAGTGTGCCGCACGAACGTCTGCTGTATAAGTTAGAACAGTGTGGCATTAGCGGGGCTTTACTGAAATGGTTCAGAAACTTTCTCACAAATCGTCAACAACGAGTTGTAGTTCGGGGATCGTATTCGAAATGGACCAATGTAACATCAGGGGTACCACAGGGAACACTTTTAGGACCTATCCTGTTTCTAATTTATATTAACGATCTCCCGAATGAAATTGTAAGTCACGTCAAGCTGTTTGCAGATGATACAAAAGTGTACCGTAAGCTATCGGACCCAGAGAACGATCGGGCAATACTTCAGTCAGACTTGAACCGTATGAGTGAGTGGACAAAATCGTGGCAAATGAGTTTCAATCTTGAAAAGTGCGAAGTTATGCGGATAACTCATCACAAAGATTTATCAGTACCTGAATATTACTTGTCTGACAAGAAATTAAAAGTAGTGAATGAATTCAAAGACCTAGGTGTAATTGTATCTCGTGATCTATCATGGAGTAACCAGGTTGCCTCGACTGTCAAGAAAGCTAACCGCATTGTTGGTTTAATCAAACGGACTGTCGGGTTTTCAAGTACGAGCATTTTTTCTACATTATATAAATCCTTGGTGAGACCCATCTTGGAATACGCAGCGCCAGTGTGGTCGCCATACCTGGTTAAAGACGAGGAAGCCCTAGAACGTGTTCAAAGGAGAGCATCGAGAATGGCTCTGAAACAGAAGCGAGGCGAAATGCCATATGATGAACGTTGTAAATTATTAAAATGGGACACACTAGAAAAACGTAGAAAATTTCTTTCTCTATTATAGTGCTACAGGGTAGTATTCGACCTTAATGGTTTAATATTCAGTGAATTTTTAGAATATAGACACTCGAGGAGGACAAGAGCAAACCATCAATACACCTTATATCCCAAACTACCCAAAATAAATTGTTACAAATACTCACTATTTGTAAGGATTATCAGTGATTGGAACAGTTTACCAAGCTCGGTTGTAGAAGTAAATAACATTGGAGAATTTAAAAGGGAACTGAAGTCGAACATGGACATGTACTTGTAATTTAGAACATTTAAGTATTTTAACTTAGTAATGGCAGTAATAGGTAAAGGGGATCTTCATATAGGGCTAACCTCTCAGATCTCCTGCAAGGGCCTTGATATATTATTGTAGGTACTTTGAATAAATTCTTGATTGATTGATTGAACGTATGAAACAGGTGCTGGAAAGGAGTTCATTTGTTTCTTAGTCTGTGTTTGATAATTAAAAGGTTTTTATCATCAAGGGATTTATTTTGTAACAAAGATTATAGTAAATATTGTTTATTGGCTATTGCTGATTGTTCGGAATTAACTTTTGAAATCTTACGAGAATGCGTCCGCCGAGATTAATTAGGGTATGCTTACTGCTACTAGGGACACCCTAACTCGTACATTCCTATATGGGACAGGCAAAATGACAGTTTGGGGGGGGGGGATAGGGACCTATAGAATGACAACGCAGACCACACAGTTAGGTTCAAATTCGTAACTGCTGCTCAAATAGATCTGGCACATCTTGAGCAAGATATTACAACATAGTTACAGCTTGTTCTATCTGTTGCTAGGTATAACTTGAAAATATATTTACAGTAGTAAAAGTCAGCTGGCAATGATCACAAAACGTTTTGCTCACAAAAACGAGATTTTAAGGTTCCATGTACTTTGGATTTTTAGGAGAGGTTGGGAGGGGGGTCTTATGAAAAAAGTATCATTATTTAGGGGTGGGGAAAAGTTTATCATGGGGATGGACCATGCCAAAGATTTAAGAGAGCTCACTAAATTCCAACCCCCCCCCCTCCCAGATAAGAAATGAACCCTTAATAGCCTTGGTTATACTGTATAGTAGAGTTACCTCGTGAGCACTCTGTTTACGCAATAGGATGTCCTTTGTTATAGGTTTGCGTAGGCCTGCAGAAACCACTAACGAAACACAAGTCGTACGAAGTGAAAATGGTCTGATAAAATAATCTTGGCTTTTTTTTATTATGCTTACCACTCTGAGGTGGACGGAAAGCCTTAACAGGTTTTACAACACAATTGAGAAAGGTTCCGAGGGTTAGTTAGTTAAGGTTAGTGCCTTGGGGTTAGTTTTTAGTGATGGAGGAAAACCGGAGTACCCGAAGAAAAACCCTCGAAGCACAGGAGAGAACCAACCAATCTCAACTTACACGAGTTAATCAAGCACACTGACATTTGAGTTCATTTCGATTCAGCTAAGACGGCTATATGATCTATTTCAGCATACATGTATGCAAGCATTCCTAAAGTTGTACTAAAATCAACTTGTTTACTTGATACGGTTTTCCCCAGAGATTATCAAATGACATCACGTGCCAAAGCACATGGGACTGATTGTTTGGTTGTCAATTACGTTAATATATTTACATCTCTTGAAAGTGGATTTCTCATGTCGGTCACGAATGCCAGTGTTCTCGTGAGTTGTTCATGCTGGATATACATCCTAAAATTTTAAATGCTATAGGATATGGTAGAATGACAATTAATCTAGAAAGGTCATCTTTTGAAAAATCGCAGAAAGGCGAGTTTAAGAGGAAATTTTGCGAAACAATTTGTACTATGCTAGACGTATTTGACGTTCGGCAATCTGAGCCGCATTTAACACCATTTTTCGCGATCTTGTTTGCGTTGTGTGTTGCAGATATGGACGATGTTTCGATCGTTTAGTCTGTAAAAAGGTGCAATAAATAATAATATATCATTAAACGTTCAATGGGTTATTTCTCCAAAACGCAAATTTACCGATAACAAAGTTGTGTGTTCACGGAAGTGTGAAATTAATACAAGCGGGCCGCGCGTGAAATAGATGGCTCGACTTTGACAGAGTTATTTATCGCGGTTTCGCGATGTAGAAGTACGCTTATAGCTTGACATTATATTTGAATACTTTTTCTAGAACGGTCATCAATCAAATTTTACAGTTTGCCATTATAAAGGTAAAAAAATAAGGTTTTAAAAAGCTATACGATCAATCGGGCCGCTGACCAGCCCCTTCGTCAGAAAAAATAGTCAACTTTCACAAGCTACTGTGGACAAACGAAACGTAATAAAGTTCTCATTTTCGGTCACGTACTAGAAAATATGACAGGTAAAAATGGTCTTTCAAAAAAAATTCATTTACATTACTGGTTAAGCGGCCAAAACGCTTTGTTTACAAACTTGTCGTCCCAGCTCCAGTTTCGAGCCAATCTGGAGCTGGCTCCAGTGAGCTCCATATATATATCTGGAGTAAGAACTTCTAATGTTCGGCCAATAGGCCAAGTGAAGCCAAAGATGGCGGCAATTGACGTCAAACTCATGCGAAGGTCATAAACAGTTTTCATACCCATTTTCTAGCTAATTCCAGTTTATACTAACAGATCGCATCGCTAATCAAGTTATTAGTTCATAAAATCATGATGATTGTATTATCAGATAAAAACACGAAATTTCGGCACACTCCTTGCCGGCTTGTGCAACCCGCGCGGTCTAAAACAATCGAACGGGATTGGCACTGGACGTCAATTTCCGCCATCTTTGGCTTCACTTTTTGGACATAAGTTCTCACTCCAGATATATATATATAGAGCTCACTGGCTGGCTCATCGTCATCGTTCAGCCTCGTACCCAGGCGCAAGAGAGAAAAAAAAGAACTACTCCAGTGTTTTATATAGATCAGTGGTTATGCTGAGCGAGCGCGCGGGGGTGCTTGGGGAGGACGCGACGGGAAATAGTCGCGTCCTCCCCAAGCATCCCCGCGCTCGCTCAACAACTGATCTCTATTTATTTTTTCTCTCTTTCGAGCCTGGGTACGAGGCTGGTCATCGTTCGTGTCAGAGCCTCCGTTCCTTCCCCCGAAGGATCGCGGGCTCGGGGACCGAGATTGATAGCCGAGCGGAATTAGTACCCTCGCCCCGGGCTATCGCCCGGAACGGCGCTTCGCGCCGTTGACTCGGGGATTAGACTTGGACATATAGGCTCGCATTTGGCTCATCGTCATCGTTCAGCCTGCATTGCAGGCGCAAGAGAGAAAAAAAAAAAAGAACTACTCAGTGTTTTATATAGATCAGTGGTTATGCTGAGCGAGCGCGCGGGGTGCTTGGGGAGGACGCGACGGAAATAGTCGCGTCCTCTGCTCCCACGCGCTCGCTCAACAACGATCTCTATTTATTTTTCTCTCTTTCGAGCTGGCCTGGGTACGGGCAGTCGCCGTGTCAGGCCTCCGTTTCCTTCCCCGAAGGATCGCGGGCTCGGGGACCGAGATTGATAGCCGAGCGGAATTAGTACCCTCGCCCCGGACTATCGCCCGGAACGGCGCTTCGCGCCGTTGACTCGGGGATTAGACTTGGATTTACTTGGATCAAGTCCGTCTCTCTAGAGTCCGAGGGATCGAATTAATAATATGAGTCGCTTTGTGTTCGCTAAAACGTCAAGGTTATTGCTATATAGACCTGCCATAAGGAGGCTACTACAACTTAGATGTACTTGCCAAGAGCGATGTTTAGCGCGACAACGAAAGACAATCAATGGCCTTCACACAAGCGCCTGCATTTCTTCATACGAAGATACATCTCGTTCGTGTCAAACCTCCGTTCCTTTCCGTTGGTAAGGAGGGGCTCGAGGACCGGGTGATATTGCCAAGAGTGATGTTTCGCCCGG
The DNA here is from genome assembly GCA_016169945.1 of Trachythela sp. YZ-2020. NCBI lineage: Eukaryota > Metazoa > Cnidaria > Anthozoa > Malacalcyonacea > Clavulariidae > Trachythela > Trachythela sp. YZ-2020. The sequence continues at coordinate 4,110,653 of JADLSH010000393.1, read as the reverse complement.
GCTATCGCCCGGAACGGCGCTTCGCGCCGTTGACTCGGGGATTAGACTTGGATTTACTTGGATCAAAGGTCTATCGAAAGTCCAGAGATATTTTGGGACAAAATTGCAAAGAATGTACATTGGTTTAAACCGTACGAGCAGGTCCTGGATGACACGGAATCTCCCTTTGCCAAATGGTAAGACTCAAAATAGCCAACTAGAAATATGCTAGAAATATACTGCAATTCTGCAAACAATGATGTCAAACGAATTACAATATTGTCCTATGAATTCTATGATAGATTGCAAAAAGTTGTGAGTTCACTGCTTCTACAGAATTGGTATGGGATTTGAACCTATTTTGATAGATATATGCCTTTTCAGGGTTTGCAACACCATCTTGCGATTCTTGCCAAACACAATAGAGCAACAATATCATGACCCTAGGAACAAGTTTCCAATTGGGGCGAGGCAATGTTTTTAGCATTGTGTTTGCCCCACTTGGCAAGATGGCAAGCTGTATTACATCTGTTTTGTTATTATGTTGCCAACAATTTAATACCATTATCCCCTATTATTATATAGCAAGTGTCAAAGTTCAATTTTCCTGTTTGCCGATTGGACAAAACCATATCATGTCATTTGTCTGTCCACAAAACGTCATGTTCAGCAACCGGTCAACAATGAAACAATTGTTGACCAGTCAACAATAAAACCGGAAGTGACACGCGAGCAGATCAGTGCTGGAAAATGTCCGGCAGCGCCAGCAGCACCGCTGCCAGGAAATTTTTGACAAAAAGTCTTCACAGGAAATTTTTATGTCTCACAGGAAATATTTGTCATTTTATAAATACAAACAACAGCTAATTAGCTTGTTTGTGATATAAAATAAAATTTTAATTTTTAGTGTGCACTTGTATTGTATGACATATATTTACTTACTGGCAGTGCCAGTGGCGGCTGGGTTGTAAATTCTGTCATGCAAAAAACTGTCTGACGTATCTAGGCCTGCGCGAGCTGCTCGCATCTGCCGGCCGGTTTGCAAGTCGTTCAGAAGAAGATATTAATCTATTATTAAGAGATAAAGACAGAATACCAGGTGAATTATTCAGAATTTGACACTTGCTATATAATACAGTGGTGTAACTTAACGCTTGCCCGGGGCAAGTGAAAATCATTGCGGGCAAGCATAACTTTCTTCTTGGTTGCCCGATCGAATAAGTTGCTTTCTGTTTCAGCTTTGCCAGAAAAAGCTGGCCATCTCTAAGTTATTATCCTCAAGTACAGTATTAAATGAGGAAAATATAGACCAGTTAACTTACTTAACTATTCATTCTGCTAGATAATTTGAAGAAAGTAAATACATGAACACGCCTCGATGGACATTGTGCCTCGACTTAAATTCCACTTCAGTTTTTAAGGAAAATAAAAGAATTGTGTTATATAATGCAAATTGTAGTTATCCATCGACATGTCATGCTTACTGCAATCATTTGCTTCAAATTGTGTTATTATGTGAACCAAAGCTAGATCTAATGGCAAGTGAATTCTATTCAGGGCAACCATTTCTCATGTCCAACGTACTTGCCCTGATCGCAAGTGGTCAAAAAAGTTAAGTTACACCACTGTAATAGAACATTTATTTACTGAGACCTCGGGAAAACAGTGTGTTTTGTGGCCCCTCGACCGCCATTGTTGCCCTCCGCTTCACCTCGGGCAACAACAGCGGTCTCTGGGCCACAAAACACGCTGTTTTCCTCGGTCTCAGTAAATAATGATAATCAAGTCCCTCCTGCGGGGATAATAAGTCCTCCTGCAGGGACTTATTATTTCAAGATGTTTTGAAGGGGGGGGGGGGGGGGGAAAGAGGCAATGTTTGAAGTTCCTGTTGCTAGTTCGCTAGTTCACAGGATGTGATTGGCTAATCAGAGGTCCAGAATATGTAGTAATGCCCTACAACAAAAACAAACCATATAATAAACTACTTACAGTCGAACCTCTTTTAAGGGGTCACCCTCTGGAATCGTGGCTTTGTGGCTGCTTAATAGAGGTCAATTATCTGTCAATTGTATTTTATACATAGATACATTTTACTGGCTATATTTCTACTTTACTTGTCGTAAATCCTCTAGTGAGAGTAGCTTATCCTATACATCCAGCGTAATTTTCCCGCCATATGACGTCAGTAACGTACATACAGGGTAATTTTCCCGCCATATGACGTCATTTGCGTACGTACGGAATTAGAAGTAATTAGTATTCGTGTGACGTCATTTTGCGTACGTACGCGTACGTACAGAGAGAAACGTACGTACAAGAGTCGTTTTATAGTTTGGGCTTTATTGTTCGATAGCCATGGTTTCTTTAGCAAAGTCTCGGACCGTATTAGACCGTTTGATCGAGTTTAATCATCGCTTTCTGCGTCATCATCTTCCTCATCAAAATCGTAATCCTTTAAAAGTCTTTTCATAAGAAATTTCCTCTTATCAATAGCTGCTTCTAAAGCCTCTTCTGGATCAAAGTCATCGCTTTCCCTTTGTCTTCATTATTTTTCTATGTACGGGATCTTTCTTTAGTTGTTTCATCCACAGGAGACGTTGCATATAAATATTTTCAAGTTCCTTCTGGAGTTCAGGCAGAATATTGGTGTAAGCTTTGTCGGTAGCAGATTGCTCATCAAGACCGCTGTTTACAAGGCTCTCTTTCATTTCCTCAAAAGCTGTATTACTTATTTGCTTTGCTTCTTCTACCAAAGGCATCCAAGGATCCTCAGTTTCTGACTCATTTTCTCCTTCTTCAGACTCGTCGACTGTTTCCATTGAGCTCTCAGAATCATAATTTGCATTTGTTGAATCATCGTCTTCGGAATCCATTATCTGACTTTCTGTTTCTGACATATCTCTCTCTTGTTCGCGTAGTGGACAGTATTCCATTTCGTGTCTGCGTAGATTGTAACCGCGGCTAAATTGTTTTTCGTAAAATTTGCAGCTCATTCCGTTACCACTGACTGTCCAGAAACGACTTGCTATTGAGCAGCACGGCGCTTTTATGAGCATGTCGTCAACAGAGAGAAAATAAAGAATAGCAGAGAGTTAGTTTTATCTTTTTATTTTACTTCCTTTCCTGCCTGTTTGGTCTTTTTGGCCTGTTAGACCTGTGATAAAAAAAACAAAAGATCAGTCCTGAGAAAACAAATCATTTGCATCTGTTCTTCGAGTTGTAAACATGGCTAAGCGAGTTTGTTGTGATTGTCCTGTTCCCGATTGCGGTGCGAAATATCTCGTACGATTGGCGAGTCATCTCGCGGATGTACATTTGTTAGATATTAACCAAAGAAGAAAGTACTTGCAAGAAGCCAAACTTCAGCCGAAAGTAAAATTTGTTGTATACAAAGCAAATGAAAATAATTTAACGCAGCAGCGTTCTTAAGCAAGCCCAGGTGTCGTCATGGCAATATCAATCTCCATATCCGGACCCCGAAAAGCCAGGAGAAAAACGTGTAAGCCGAAGTGCACACTCATTGCCAGCTAAGAAACCAAAAGCAATACAAGTTAAAGCATCTTTGACTATCAAACCCTATTCGGAATTCAACTTCCGCCATAAATTTTCGCTATTGGTCGTGGGTCCGAGTCAAAGTGGAAAGACGTATTTTGTCCAACAAATTTTGGAAAACAATCGTATCGTGTACGAAGAGCAAAAAAGTATTCGCATTCGTTGGTGCTACAACCAGTGGCAAGAATGTTATGACGTCTTGAAAAAGTCTCTCGGAAAAAGCATCCGGTTTGAGAGAAGTGTGCCCGTGCTGTCTGAGAACATGAGCGAGATTGATACGCGGTACACAACATCATCATCCTGGACGATTTGATGGCTGAAGCGACAGACAGTCGTGTGGTATCTCGCTTGTTTACCCAAGGCCGCCATCGAAACGCGAGCGTTATCTTATTGCTGCAAAACATGTTTCCAAAGGGGAAATATAATACGGATATCAGCCGAAATGCCCAATATCTGGCTCTCTTCCGAAGTCCAAGCGATAGGAAACAAATTGGAATTGTTGGAGAACGCATGTTTGATAAGAATAGAGACCGCTTCATGACTGCCTATTACAAAGAGATCGAAAAACCGTTTGGATACTTATTGGTGGATAACAAGCCTGACACACCAACCGATAAGCAAGTTCTTGGAGACCTATTTGGCAGCTGCCATGTTTATCTCTTCACCACCCAAACTAAAGTGACTACACCCACACCGGTCTCTGGCGTCTAAACCAAGCCTGGAAGAAAACAACCTACATATATTACCTGGTCGGATGCAACTATCCCCGAGTGGCTAAACTACACCGACAAAGCCGATCACGTTCGAGTAATTCCCAAAGGATATGCTATCATAGAGATGTATAAAAAATCGCGTAATAGTGTTGATCCTAGCCGTCCGGGTGTCTTAATCAACGATGAAAATTATTGGCCTGTCAAAATAAGGCACCAATCTACAGGCCATATAAAATGGGTGAATCTGCACGAAGACGAGCCTACGTTCCGAGCCTTGGCTAAAGAAACCCTAGCTATCGAATAATAAAGTCAAAATTATAAAACGACTCTTATTAGAAGAAACATTTAAATTGTTGTCTGTAATTTAAATAAAATCCAACACAAAACTCTCTGTTGTTCTTTATTTTCTCTCTGTACGTACGCGTACGTACGCAAAATGACGTCACACGAATACTAATTACTTCTAATTCCGTACGTACGCAAATGACGTCATATGGCGGGAAAATTACCCTGTATGTACGTTGCTGACGTCATATGGCGGGGAAATTACGCTGGATGTATAGGATAAGCTACTAGTGAGCCCCCGGGAGTTCATGTCAGGCAGGTGAGGGGCTTATCGGACAAATAGAAGGATGGGTTCCATATTTATAAAAAGGGGGGGCTTATTAGGGAAGGGGGCTTAATAGAGGATCTACGGTATACGCATATTTATCTTGGGAAATCTTTGGTCCAGCCTTGCTTGTCATACTTACACCGAAATTGTTCAAGATTAAGACGTTCGTAAATCCATAAAGACGCTCCGATTCCTGCAATAACCTTTCGTTGATTTGTTGTTTTGGAGGCCAATTTTATCTATATTTGCCCAATTTAGCCTTTGGCGATGTTGTGTGAATATGAGTGTAGGTCCACAGATCGGAATTGAATTGAATTATCTATTGTTTCAAAAGCAATTACACCCTGTAGGCTGTTCCATATCGTTACATGAAAATTGTTATCTTGCCTAGGTTTATTGGAGGGGAAATGAACACATGTTATAATGCTCTCGATCGCCATGTTCAATCTGGCCATGGAGAACAATTTGCCTTGATTTACGATAGTCCCGTAACAAACACTATTGAAAAATATACCTATGAAGAACTGCTGGACCAGGTAAGATGTACATTTTTTCTACTAACTTCCAGACGAAGGGCCTTCACTCGAAACGTCGAAGTTCTTGTTGAATTTTTTAGGTAGTTTGATCCGGCTTAAAGACCTCAAGACATTTTGCCGTTTCCTAGTCTCCTAGCGTTTTCGCAAAGTATTATGGGATCGCTAGGGGGGAAACAAACATTTTCGAGTGCTGGGATTATATAATTATTTATACTGTCAATGTGGTGAGGCAATTCTTACTCCAAATCGTTCTAAATTCTTGTAAATATTTAAGATTGCGTATTGTATAGACATGGTTGCTAAACTTGTTTTCCAACTACAGTATAATCCATTAGAGCTGAAAGTATAATTGTTTTTGGTCACTATCTCTGTTTGCATTTAATACACAAATAAGACATCTTACCAATATATTATATACGTATATCCAATCTTAGTTTCATCAGTGTTAAATTATTTTTTCATCCCATTCAAGGTAGAGATTTTCATGTCGGACAAAATTGCTATTTTCAGAGCGAATTTTGATTGTTTCAATTACTTTACGTCGGAGAACGAGGCAACAGCTACAAACTGAGTGGTGTATATAGTGTACTACTTGTAGTGTTTCGGCATAACCTCTTGAGTAGCGAGTGGTTTAGTTAAAAAAACTTTGCAGGTACGGTAGTTGCGGTGCATGTTGTGAATAAGGCCTATATGTCTGTGATCTTTTACTGGATGCAGCCCTTGTGTCCAACCTAATTAATTTGTTCCCAAGCAAAATGGAGGGTTGAAAGATCTCTGTTATTGTCTCTGTGGTGCCTGTATAATTTTGGAATATGTTTGATAAAAAACTGTTTTTCTCTTCTTTAGACGGATCGCATTGTGTTGCATGTGTAGTAATGTGACAACTGAAAAAAATAATCAGTATAACTGCTATTGTCATAGCTGGTTGTATTTTGGTTTGATGATTAATGCAATAAGACGCATTACTTACTATCTTTAGGTTAGCCTATTTGCCGGAGGTTTAACAGATCTTGGAGTGGTTAAAGGCGACCGTGTCATAATCTATATGCCGATGATTCCACAAGTACGTAAGAATTAAGTTACCTTAAGACCTTCTGAGTACAAATAACAAATTATATCCCAATTTTTCGCTTAAAATCACAATTTGCGCAGCACCACAAAACTACACAAATGAACACAAAAATACAACATCTACTTTCCTCTCAATAATTGCAAAGAACTGGGTCTACCACTAACTATGCGTGTATACAGTAAAAGGTTCATTTCGGTCTTGAAAGTTTTGCAATTTGAAATGACGGATATTTAATGTGGTGTATCATTTTCGAAATATCAGTTTATAATGTGGACCCATCCTAGGTTCTGGCTATCGCCTGAAATCGCTATTAGCTCGGAGAGTATTTCAACTAGATATTTTTCGGCGGGAAGACAATTTTCAACTTCATAACTTTTATAAGGTCTGAGTTTATTATACTATTAGTCACGTTAAATGACGTCAACATCCGCCATTTTTAATTTGCAACACCATTCTCTCCAATTTTATAATATAGCTCAGTTAAGTTGTGGTTATTTTATGGATTTTTTTTCAACCGTAATGCAAATATTGAGAAATTATTATATCAAGTTTGCTTGATTAAATGCTGTTTGTTTGATTGTAGGCCGTTGTGGCCATGTTAGCTTGCAGCCGTATTGGAGCGATTCATTCTGTCGTGTTTGGTGGTTTTGCGTCAGAGGAGCTAGGACGGAGAATACAGCATGCAGAGGTATTATTCTGTCATGTGCTGTATAACACTGCAGTTAAGCGCATGCGCGAGTCGAGATACAATAGAAGTAAACACGGAATATAAAAGCGTTTACTCTAAGGAAACGGCTGAAGGTCTAAGAGAATTTCACTGCATCTTCCTTGTGTAAAGAATAAGTTATAATGATTTCACCCCTTTATTTCCCCAATTTGCTACAGCATGGAATAGGCTAAATTGACGCATGCGCAGACGTTTGACTGCGGTGTTGTAATGTATTGATTACTAAAGAAGCAGTGCATGGTTTTAGACAACCACGTTTAACAACCAATTGTTAATTCTAATATTGATAAGTAGTGATAACTAATTGATTAACTCGCGCTATCTGGTGGTGATTTTAATGAAGTCTGAAAAAAATTATTCACCCTGCTCGGATGCCGACCCCCCCCCCCCCCCCCCATCAGATCAAGCTGGATCCATCCCTAATTAAACTTAAACATGAAATTGCTGCTTTTTTACTTTTGTAACGATATTATGTAATTAAGATTAGAAAAAATAGTGTGAACGGGAGCACAATTAGTTATCGCCTGAGTAGTTGTCTAGTTAAATATTGAATTAATGTACAGCCTAATTTGTTATTTTATGTTACAAATAATATCGGTATTTTAATGCATTTTTAGGTTAAGCTTTGAAAGATATCCAGTAGCAGTTGTTTCTTTATGTTTATAGCCTAAGGTTGTGGTTGCAGCTTCATGTGGAATTGAGCCAAGAGGAATACTGCCATACAAACCATTGGTGGATGAGGCTATCGATTTCTCCCAGCACAAACCTGAAAAGTGTGTTGTTTACCAAAGAGACATGGTTTGTATATTTTGTATTGTACATTTTAGAGCTGCTCTCATTGTAGTTGATTAATCACTGTCAACAATCGATTAATGTCGATTAATCGTGTTTAATAAATTAAAATTATGACACGCCCAAAACGTGACGTAATTACGAGAAAACGTAACGTTTCAAAACGTAAACATCGTAGAAACATTGCACGCTCAACGCTTGCTTGCAAATGGTAGTATATAAACGATGTGACATTATTGATATCAGATATCTCATCGGTTCACGAGAACATTAGATTTCATCAGGATGCTTGTCGCTTCACATTCTTTCAATTCCGGAAAGAAAGTTTAGGTAAATATGCTGTGCATGGTTGATTTTAACTCAATTATTGTTAAGAATAATCGATTGCCAAAAATAATCGATTGAAAATTAATCGGGAGCAGCTCTAGTATATTTTACATCCTGTTTGTATGCAACTAAAAGTATGTCTGATATAAAAGTCAAGTCCGATTGTGTTTGACTTTTCGGGCTTTTCATGTACCTCTGCGACCGGGTTTCAATTAGCTGAGCCCGCATGTTAACGTCAGAAATGAATACTCGCTCGACTATGTCGAAGATGGATGTTCTTGTGGCGTACTGCTTTCAAATCTTGTTTAGTTCTTGAAATATTTTGACCGAAATCATCATAAATAATTAAGCTGTCTGTCATGGATTATTGTGGAGATGCATGCTATTTCAGGGTCATAAAAATTCTTTATCTAGACAGCACTGATCATTATTAGCCCAAACTTATACTTTGGTCAATATTTCAAATAACAAAGTGACTTGAAAACATTTTAAACAATTACAAATTTTGTCACCTAGGAGCAGTTTTATACAGCTTACTCTGCTTGTGACGTCACTAAACCACCATTAATGAGATAAAAATTGATCCAGTCAAATATTTCATGAACTGAGGAAGATATAAAAATCGTTAAAGGGGGCTTCATATATAATTCTTTTAAAGTTATATTCAAGATTTGCCATTTTACCGTTATCAGTGTTCGAAAATATATTCTAAAAATTGTTTGATCCTTCTCGAAAGTGTTTTTCCACACAATGAGAAGAGATTCCAGGTTTGCCCTACAGACACGCTTAAACGTTTGGGTATTACGGGTGTCTGCGCAGCGGGGAGAAATGTTAAACAAGATGTACCCCGGAATCGACTTTATTCTGACGAAAATGCGAAAACCACAAATCAGTAATTCTTTAGACTTTGACATAAACACCGAAAACACTTTATACCAATATGTTTTGTTTTAAATCACTGGAGTTTTGGATCCTAGTTGGAAATCGTGTGGACATTCAATTTCCATAGTAATCGACATTTCCATACTTTTGTAAGAATTCGAGTGACGTATGACACAACTATTCAAATTATGTTAATTTATGTGAGTTCATGGTTTTTGGAGCGAAAAGGTTGCGGGGTAGAAAGTCCGTTAAAGAAGCTACGTAAAGTAATTGTAACAAAGTTAATGTTGTTTTTGTAAAGAAAGTGGTTTGTGTGTGAGTTATTCAGTGTCTCTGGGATATTCCCCACACTGAAAGTGGCGATCCTGCCAGGACAACAAACAAATTTACATCGGGAACTGTGATGGGAGACGCGTATAGGCGATAAATACAGGCAAATTCGTTCGATAATACAACAAAGACAACCAGGTTAGTGGTCTATAGCGAAGGGGATAATTTGACAGCATTGGGTGTAATCACTTTTAAAACTATCGGGAAACAAGGTAAAAAGAAACCAAATATACTTGAAATGGACACGGGATTTGGCATTTACGCTAGACAATAACGAGTTAAAATTCCGCTAGACGGTTGCGGCATTAATTTCAAGTGCGACGTTTCAAGACGGTAACGAACATTTACATTGCGCTAGACGGTATTTAAAAGCAAAACATTGAATTTATCGACCACAACAAATAAATTGGGTGGTTTCTACAAGTAAAACCATGGATTGCGAAGTGAAACATGAGAAATGTGTGACTTTAGAAAAGATGAAACTGGAAGAGGCTCAAGAACTTGTTGAGACTAATAGTGAGGATGATGTAGCCTTAAAGGCCAATTTCAATTCGCAGCGAAGCTCCTCATGACTCGCTGCGAGTATACTCGCACGAATGTCAATTCCGTTGCCACCACACGCCGTTTTATGATTGGTTTATTATTGCGAGCTCTCGCAGCGAGTAAAAAATAGTTCAAAATTTTGAACTATTTCCCGCGAGTACTCGCAGCGAGCTGCGAGGAGGTTCGTGCGAGGACTGGAAATCCGCCTTTAGCTTATGAAAAAAATAGTGAATCTATAAAGCGATTGGAATTGTCAAAGGATAGCACCCTTCAAAGTTTTAGTTGACAATAATAAGGATATAGACTATATGAAAGAGTGGTCAGCAAAACAAAAGGATTGCATTGCACAATTCCGCAAGCAGAGAGATTGTTGTAAGGAACAAGGGACGAGAGGAAAGGTTACAAAGCGACATTGAAGATCGAAGGTGAGTGAATTTGGAACAATCAAAGTTTCGAGAGCAGGAGCAAAGAGAAATGGAGGAAGCGATGATACGGCAACAAAAAACTGAGGAGGAATGGTTTATGAGAAAGATGGAGTTACAAAAGAAAAGTGTGGAAACCGGCGCCACCGAGAATGCTTCATCCAACAAGTCACAACCAACTGTAAAGTTGCAAAGGTACACTATTACACCATTTACGGGGGGTTATCAAGATCGGATCCGGTTCTGGAACGAATTTACCGTGGAAGTTGACGGATCGGCCTTGTCAGAATTCAGTAAGTTTCATTACCTATTGGAATTGGTGAAGGACAAACCTAGAGATGACATCATGGGGTTACCGCATTCAATTGAAGGTTACAAAGAAGCGAAGCATATACTGCAAGAAAATTATGGAAAGGATAGCAAGGTCCACAGAGCATTGATGAAAGATCTAGAAAGCCTCCATAGTATTACAAGCATCCACAAACTTGAGTCCATTCGCGACTTTTACAACAAGCTATCTAGAATTGTCAGAACGCTAGCTACGATGGATAAATTAGCATCAGCACAATCAACTGTTTATACCCTTATGGACAAGTTAGGACCAGTTCGAGAAGTCTTAGTCCAAAAAGATGATGATTGGGAAGAATGGGATCTTAAGCAGCTTGTGGATAACTTGAGGAAATATGTTGATCGACATCCGTTACGTGTGGAGGAGAAGGAAGGCAAGTATGATCGAAATGGGAGCAAACCTAATTGGCGCAATCGGGACAAACTTGTTCGGTAATGGGGGAGAAGGACACAGGCGACCTAAATGCATCTATTGCGATTCCCCTGTAACGTGCACTAAAGTCCGTTCTGAGTGTGGCTGATCGTCGGGGCATATTGAGGCGAAAGAAAGCTTGCTTCAACTGTGCTTTACCAGGACATCTTGCATCAACATGTCGGGCTCGAGGGTGCCACAAATGTGGGTTGAAGCACCATACCTCAATATGTCAACAACAGGACAAATCGTCAACAGATGGTATGAATAACAGTCGGAATCAAAAGGGTATAAGTACTACCCTTCAGAACACTTCTGCAATTCGCTCAACCTTACTAGCAAAAGTCGGAGGAGAACAAGTGCGGCTGATGATTGACACAGATCTTATTATAAAGTTAGGATTACAACCAGTCAGGAAAGAAAGACGGTGCTTTGAACAGATGTATGGAACAATGACCAAAATTGTTGAGACTTACAATGTAACTGTCAACTCAACTATCGGGAACGAATTCAAGATTCACTGGAGTGCATCAATGCAGAAAAAGCCATCCTAACCCATTTGCCGTAGCCAAACGTCGGGCTAGTGAAGAGGAAACAACCACGTCTGCGTCGTCTAAATGTTAGCGAAGAGAAGTTAACCGGAGACAACTTGCCTGTTCACATTATGCTGGGAGTTGCTGATTATCAACGCATCAAGTCTAGTGAGCCACCGATATTGGGTAACCAACCAGAGAAGGATCCAGGAGCCGAATTCACGATGTTGGGGTGGATGCTACGCAGGAGGTGGCCGCAAAGAGAACATTGGTTAAGTCGAACGTGATTTAGAGATGATCAACAACATGTTGTCGAAGTTTACTTACCACAAGCTTCTGCGAGTAACAGCATGTCTTGATTCTACAGTGCCAGCATTTTTTGCTGATGATACTAATCTTACTATTAGGGACCGGTCATTATTTATAGAAGGGGGGGAGGAGAATTTTCTATTTTGTAATTTTTTACAATTGAGAGACCTCCCTAAGTAAACCGAAATTAAATTGTGCCCCCCCCCCCCTTCATATTAGAAAATTTCTTGTTGACCCCCCCCCCGCTTTTTCATAGATAATTGTCTTGTTCATAAATACTCGCCGAAACACGCTTCTCGACCAATCAGCACGCGCGTACTATAAATGTTATATTATAAATAATAATAATAAATGGCGTATCGGACGTATCGTCGGGGTCATTCGCGGTCGCGACGAAGTCGTAAGAGGATACAAAATCAAGACCGGAACGGGTTACATCATCGAAAGGCCTCTTCAGTTGGTGTGTGATCTGGAGATAGGCGAGGCTACGAATGAACCAGTTGTCAGAGAAAACGTCGATAATTCAGGAAATGCCGAAGATCGAGGACGACCTTCGAGGAAAGCAAAAACAGAGGCGATGGGAGGGTGTAAGAATTCGAGTGACGTATGACGTATTTTATCTTATGAAAATAGTGTGCATATAGTGATGCAAATACTATTTCCAGTATGGTCTATGGATTTCACTATTTTTTGCAGTGAATGCTCACAGGAACCTTTAAAACAAACATTTATTACGCGTTTTAAGTCGTAGTGGCGTTCCTTCGGCCGATCTTCTTGTCATTTACTTCTCTTTGGTGAGATCAATCCTTGAGTATGCTTGCCCTGTTTGGCATACTAACCTACCACAGTACCTCTCCGATAAGATTGATCATGTTCAAAAGAGAGCTTTGCGAAAGAGATTTACCCTGGACGTAACTGTAATGAAGCCCTCAGTATCGCACAATGCTCTCGTTTAGAAGATAGACGACAAATTCTGTGCCATAAAACATTTAAAAAGATCCAAGAACCTAGTTCTCAACTTCATTGTCTATTACCGCCGACAAGAGAAGACATGCATGGACGTTGCATACGGAATAACATGGACTATAGTGTACCCAAATGTCGGACTGACCGCTACAAAAATCGCTTTATTCCAGCTATGTGTTCGAACGTTTCAAAACAATAGCTTAGATGTGGTATCTAATTTAATAGTAATAGTAATATTTGCTTGTCAATAATGAATTTTATCTGTTTATAAATTTTTATATGTATTTTTATATAATATTTTAATATCCTAAATATGTATACACGTTGTAATTCACCATGTTGGTGCGAAAATGTGTTAATAACCATTTTATTATTATTATTATTGTTATTATTATTATTATTATTACCAACATATTAAAGATGAAAAGTATCGTCAGTTTGGTTTCTCTCTCCAATTCCTAAACCCAATCCACTGGTTTCAGTTTGCCGATGACGCTGCAGTTATTACTGGTCAGGAGTCTGAAAATCAACATCTCCTTAATCGATTCTCTATCTGGTGCCAATGGTCCAATATGTTTATTAGAGTTGAGAAATGTAGTACTTTCGGTATCAAGAAAGTCCTAACAAAATCTGTGCAATATCTGCCGAAGCTGCTTATCGATAAGCATGTCATACCAACCACTAAAATCGGGGAATCATTTGAATATTTGGGACGATTCTTTGACTTTGATATGTCCAATCAAGAACATAAATCTAAACTACTCTCTCTGATACAAGAATTGATGTCTGATATAGATCTTAAACCTCTGCATCCGAAAAATAAACTTCTTCTTTACAGTCGCTATGTTTTGTCTAAACTCTCCTGGCATTTTACCGTTGCTGCTATATCTAAAACTTGGGTCATTGAAAATGTTGACTCTGGTAAACAATTACATTCGTAAATGGCTGGAAGTACCTATATCTGGAACACTTACTAACGTCTATCTAACACGCAACAAGTTTGGTTTAAACATCCTACCTGCGTCTGTCAAATTTATTCAGTGTCAAACAGTTCTACGCAACGCCTTAAAAACATCTCCAAACGATTCTATAAAACAACTCTGGAAGTCAACTAATACTCATACTAACATCCAATACGATAGCTACAACTCAACCAAGGAAGTTTTAAAGAAATTTCATTCTGTCCAAGAGGATAAACTTAGGGACCACTTGACATGTCAAGGTTCCTTTTTTACAAATGTTTCCAAATTCTCCCTGTCACAACTTAACGCGATATGGTCTTTATCCCAATCAAAACTACCAAAGAATATTTTAATTTCACAATTCGCTACATAAACAACACTCTCCCTACTCGAAAGAACCTAAATAGATGGGGTATCTCATCAAGTCCTGACTGCTCATTCTGTTTACAGCCTGAAACCCTTCTACACGTTGTTGCCGGTTGTCAACATTACTTGGAACGATTTACATGGAGACACGATTCAGTACTTAATTTTATTGCAAAAACTTTTCAAACTATAAACGCGTGTAAACTATTTGTTGACCTCCCTGGATTTGACAGCCCCTCGATTATAACAGGAGACGAATATCGTCCAGATTTACTTCTTTCCACCTCAGACAAACACCTCTATATTGTTGAACTCACCGTAGGATTTGAATCAAACCTCTCAAACAACGTTAAACGCAAGAAAGCAAAATACAAAGACCTGATAAGAGAACAAAATAGAAACTTTTCAACTGTGAAATTTGTAAATCTGTCTATCAGCTCACTCGGTGTGTTTGACAAAGAATGCCATACCTTCATTGAAATGTTAAATGATTTAGGACTCGACAAACAACACCAACAATACTGCATAAGAAGAATGATATCCATAGCCATCCGAACTTCGTATTATATTTTTTGTTGTAGAAATAAAGAATGGACTAATCCTGAACTAATGAATATTTAGACTCTCCGTATTTCCTTTAAATATTAATAATATATATATATAGCCTTATGTGATTTAAGTAGTCAATTGTAAGTTACCTCTAGAAGCGAGATTTACAATTGTATATATCTAAGAAAAAAAGTTATATCAATAAAGTTTTCATTATTATAAAATACGTTCAACTGCAACTCGAATCAGTAAATAGCTTCCCTCACTTTTGGTCAACAAACAACGCAATTCGATGTCATTTATATCGTAACATCCAATCAGGCACCTTAATATTTTTGCTCTCATGTGCGGCACTTATTCAGGGGCGGCGCTCAAGCTTAAACTAATTAATACGGTACATGTTCGTAGGTTAGCTCGTCTGCAAGGGCCTATGTAATATTTATTTAACGTTGACGTTGTAGTACAAAGCAACTATGGTACGTGGTAGGGATGTAGAATGGAATGATGTTATGGCAAAGGCTTCTCCTCAAGATTGTGTTCCTGTCCTGGCCACGGATCCGCTCTACATATTGTACACATCAGGTACCACAGGCGACCCCAAGGTTGGTATGGGTAGATCAGTAATTCCTTAATTAGCATGTTTTATACTTTATAAGGTTTTATAGAGTGCATGGTTGATTGTATATAGACCGGTTTCGTTATATACCAAGAATTATGGTAAATAGAAACTCGATTCACGTTTCTTACTCTGAGCCCGCGTATACTGATAATGGCCGTAAATTTAACATGTAGTAGAAATATTAAATTTTTTCAGCAATGAATATATAACGGAAATGCAAAGTTTGTAAAGAATAGCCCGTGAATTCATAAGGCAATGTTAACACATGTTCAAATGCCATGCCATAAGCCATGCTATGTTTCCGCATTAACGGAAATTTCTTTTTCGCATAAAATAATTGGGAAAAATAGAGAAAATTTAAGGATTTCATATTTTGGAAAATATAGGTTTATAGTTACCACGTTGAACATAGCATTTGAATTAATAAGGAGATGCTTAGTTGGGTACTGTATTTTCTGAGTACTGTATCAGTACTGTATCAGTACTGTATTTTCAGGGGCTTCGGTGGCGCAATCGTCAGAGCACGCGCCTTTCACCTCTGATATCGTGGGTTCAAGTCCCGTTGGGGACGACTTATGATAGCTATGTGAAAAGAGTTAGTCAACGCTCTGCCGAATGTCGTGGGTTTTCTCCGGGTACTCCGGTTTCCTCCCACAGGGAATGTTGACAGGGTGGGTTGGGTTTAACCCCTAACTGGCCCTTCCATCGTAGCTGTGCTCCGTGATGGCAAGCAAAAGGTGGCTGCCATATGCGCCCTAGAAAGCCTTCGACTTGGTCACGTTGAGCTGTGTCCTTCGCAATTCAGCTTAGCTCTCAGCTGCAAGTAAGGATAATAAGTACCCCTGCTTATTACTTACTACTACTTCTTTTCAGCCCTAAATAGTTCTTGAATTCCTGATACATGGCCTGGAAAGTCCTTAAAAAGTCCTTGAATTCTTCCTGTACGAACCCTGTATAATATATTGAACTTAATTACAGGGTATTGTACGTCCTTCAGGTGGTCATGCTGTGGCTCTGAACTGGTCAATGAAACATCTATTTGGCATCGAACCTGGAGAGGTAAAGAGATTTCTTGCGGGAAATATACCAAAATACGTATCATTACTTGAGGAGTTTAAGGTTGTATAAGTACTATATAACATGAGTGGCTAGCCTCCTCCACAGCTGCATCAATAGCGACTTTAAGATAGCCGACTACGGACTACAGGCTACGGACCGGAGCAGGCTGGAGAACTAGGTCGAGTCACATGAACGTACAATCTTGTACTTCGAGCCCGCGATCCTTTGGTGGAGGCTAGCGAAGCTCTGGGGAACGCCGGTGCATAAATAATCAGAGAATTTGAATCCACTCAACATTCACAGCTAAACATTGCGGTAATATCGTCATATTTCGTGCACGAATATATTTCTCTTTGATCTTGACCCCAACCCAACCCCTAACCCTAACTCTACTGTGCGCGAAACATGAGGATATAACTAACATTGCTGCCACCGTACACGAATTATCCACTGATCTGAAAAGTAGACTGGATAGCGCAATCTATTGTTCACTGATGCAGAAAATGGAGCCAGTTAAACATTGCTAGACAATAGAAATCCCCCATTTCTAAGGGACCAAATATACAGAGAAATTTTCTTCATTTCTTTTTGAAACGTCTTTGAACTCTACGAATACCAGATTACTACATACTTTTAAAATATGAAGCGTCACATACATTTCAAGCAGTAAGTTTCTACAATTACACGCTAAAAATGTTGTCAGTTAATTGGTCCTTTAGTAATGGCTAACTTTCGGCTTCATTTTTAACACAATAGATCAATGATCTAAAAATATATTTTCAGATCAGTGCAATAGATACTAAATCCAGTATTATTTCCAGATCAGTGGTTCAACCTAAGTTACGACTTAGTTCGTTGAATGGCATTTCGTTCCATAAACGGTGATGACACACAGTTTAGTTGTTTTATGACGGCTTAGATCATGAATTTGGACTAAATATCTAAGGTTGGCTGCTCAGTAAACTTTAAAAATTCCAGTCTAGCTTATATTTTGAATCACACTGCACAAAAACAAACTACATTCTATATTCAACTGTATTTACATAACTAAATAGACTCGCGATTGGCAAATACACAGACATTCCCGCTGCGTTAATTAACGTGGAATGGGTGTAAGAGAGAATGGGTAAGACCGTAAGGGAAAGTCAATAAAGTCAAGATTTTCATCGAATTTTTAGCTAGTTAGTTGAGAATTAAAACTCTAATCACAAAGACTGGTTTAGTACTTTGCGACGAAATGTGACTACTATCTTGTGCTACAAGGACTAAAACACAGCTGTAGTTATGTTGTTCTATTAATCTATCTTAAAGTTCTCGTGCGCGCGAGACGGCAATCGTACTCGACCCCATCCATGCGCAAAATGTTAAGCGTATTCTGTGGTCCGTAGTCAGTTATCTTAAAGTCCCTAATATATTATTAGTTCTATAGTCCTTCTCATTTATTAGCTCCCAAACTCTTGATATCCTTTTGCGTGCTGTCAATTATTACGTAATAGCGCCGTTTGCCACATGAGTTTGCCACATGTATTTGCCTATGGACGAGACTAATGAGTGGCACGAATATTCAGAAGTTGTGTAAAACTACCTGAAAAATACAATGAGAACTTCGACGTTTCGAGCGAAGGTCCTTGGTCTGGAAGTTAGTAGAATGGGTCGGGGAAAAGCATGTGCTTTTATAGCGAATAAAGCGATCACGCGTGATAAAAAATAAACCAATCAGATGGATTTAATCAAAACAAACTATAAACAAGATATGGAAATCACATCACAAAATATATTAGCATATAAGGAGCAGCGAACAAAGATAACAAAGCAAGAAAGACAGAAAATAAGGAATGAAATATTAGAGGAGGTGAGATGCAGAGTATCTGCTGATGGCAGGCATAAACAGATAGGAGTTAAATGTAAGAGAGGCGCTCATTAATGCCGAGAGGATGAATGGTGCCAAGTTGGGAAATGAGACGCATTTCTTCGTTTTTGCGGCTATCATTACTACCAGAAATGGGACACAGAGCTCGAATTTTCATATCTGAAACACTGTGATTGCCAGTGTTGAAATGTCTGGCAACAGGTTGTTTAGCATCATTGTTTACGACAGCACGACCATGCTCACCAAACCTTATCCTTAAATATCTACAAGTTTCAACAATATAGAGCATCCCACATATACTGCATGAAATACAGTGGATGAGATGATAGGAGGTGCACGAGAAATGGTGCTTAATGGTGTATTAGACTTTGGTGCCGAAATTGTAGTGGAAGAATCTATATACTTACAGGTTTTACACAGCTTCGCACCACAAGGAAGCGTGCCATTAGGTGACAACGAGTCCTGTGGTAGAGAGCTGTGGACTAGGGTTTCACGGATATTTTTACTATGTCGAAACGAGACTAAGGGATTATTGGTGAAAGTGGAAGATGTTTCAGGGTCAGACGTTTTTCAAGATATGAAAATTCTTCCTATTGGCATCCCTTATTTTGAAATCAAAGGGATGGTAACCGAGAACTAGGGGTATTTTGGGAACATTAGACACAGGGTCTCTAAGGGTTTCAGATCGGGGAATATTGGAGGCCTTCGAAAAGGCAGTATCTAAGAGAGGGGTTGGATAACCGCGTTGGACAGTCCTCATCTTCGCTGCAAATGCGGCGAAGGCGAAGGAACTGAGAGAAGAGAATAGACCTTTTAGTGTGGTTGGGGTGGGAAGAATTAAGCACCATTTCACGTGCACCTCATCTTATCTACCCGTATTTCATGCAGTATATGTGGGATGCTCTATATTGGTGAAACTTGTAGATATTTAAGGATAATGTTTGGTGAGCATCGTCGTGCTGTCGTAAACAGTGATGCTAAGCAACCTGTTGCCAGACATCTCAACACTGGCAATCACAGTGTTTCAGATATGAAAATTCGAGCTCTGTGTCCCATTTCTGGTAGTAATGATAGCCGCAAAAACCAAGAAATGCGTCTCATTTCCCAACTTGGCACCATTCATCCTCTCGGCATTAATGAGCGCCTCTCTTACATTTAACTCCTGTCTTTCTTGCTTTGTTATCTTTGTTCGCTGCTCCTTATATGCTAATATATTTTGTGATGTGATTTCCATATTTTGTTTAGTTTGTTTTGATTAAATCCATCTGATTGGTTTATTTTTTATCACGTGATCGCTTTTGTATTCACTATAAAAGCACATGTTTTCTCCCCGACCTATTCTACTAATTTCCAGACGAAGAGCCTTCGCTCGAAACGTCGAAGTTCTCATTGTATTTTTCAGGTAGTTTTACACAACAGTCAACCGCCGTATTTGCTATACTGGAACCGCACGTTCGAGATAGCATAAACAAACGTTTAAAAAACACCGAATCATAAAAGCACTTTTAAGCATGGATTTTAAGCAACTTGTAAATGAAACAACAAGATTAGTGAGCGGAACCTGTTTGGATCTTGTGTTCTCGAATTATCCCAAGAGAGTAAAATACGTTAAAAGTTATAACTCGACCATCTTCCAATCTTTGGTGTGCGCTTATAGACGACAGGTTGTTTACATTCACGGAATAAACCAATGACTATTAGGTATCGAATTATGAAACGGTTGATGAACATGCTTTTAAGAAATGGATGACATTCTGGACACGTGGGAAATGTTATTTAATAAAGCTCTTGACACATATTGTCCCTGGCAAGAGAAGCGGGTTTCTCAAGAAAAACAAGTGCCGTGGATGACAAAGGCAGTTATAATCCAGCTTAGGATTAGGGATACCCTATTGAAAACCGCAAGACAGACAAATAACAAATCCGACTGGGATAGCTCTATATCAGTAATAAATAAATCTGTGAATATGATTTAAATACTATAGTAATTGCTTTGAAAATTGCAAGGACAATCCTAAAGGAATGTGGAAAACAATTAAAGCACTAATTGGGTCAAATACTAGTAAAAAATAGGTACGCTAAGCGTACATGTATCTGCTCATGGTGATGCCACAGTTGCCATGAAGGAGTAATATTCAACAATAGGCAATTTCGTAATTACGGGCGCCATTTTGCAAAGGGGGCAAACACAAACGCGCCATGTTGAATTTAAGATCTAACCTGTGAACAGGCAAATTGAATGATGTAATTCCTCGTGAAACATTACGTAATTGTTGGTTGTAAGCCAATTGCTGATTGGCTAAAGTTGCCTATTTTATATAAGCTCGTCGCTGAATGGCTAAAAGCTATAACACTAACATTAACATGACATTAACATAAACATTAACATTAACAAGGTGATAGCATTATATCTGCTACGCAGATACAAAAACAACTAAAACGATTTTTAATGATGGCAACACCGACAGCAATCCAACCGAGAAATTTAATACATATTTTTCATCCGTTGCTGATAAGCTGAGAGAACTTTTGCCCCAGGTGCCCTTTGATATCTCAAATCATAGTCCCTATAACACAGTGTCTGGAAACGCGGCAAACTTGAAAGTGTATAGCCATGTCCGTGGGTTGATGTTGAGGGTGTACTTAGAGTGCATGTTTTCTTTGTTTTACAAATGTTAATATTCAGCTGCACCGGGTTTATTGTTAATTCAAAACAAAGTTTTGTTAATTCAAGAAAATCTAATGACACAAACTTCTCTATCCCGTCGGTTGGAGTCCAGTTCGTCTTGGACAATTTAACGAGTTTAAAGCTAAATAAGGCATTGGGAGTAGAAAAGATTAGTGCGAGATCATTAAAAATCGCTGCACCCATAATTGCTCCATCGGTAGCAAAATTGTTGAATTTCTCTTTACAATCAGGAGTATTTCCTAAAAGATGGAAACGGCAAAATTAACACCCATACCTAAATCTGGTGATCGGGACGATATTAGCAACTATCGCCCGGTATCCGTTTTACCTACTCTGTCTAAACTACAGGAAAGACACGTACACAACAGTCTTTGTGGATATCTTACTGAGAACGAACTATTGTATTCAAAACAATCTGGTTTCAGGAGGTATCACAGTACAGAGACGGCGCTCATTAGGATTGTTGACGAATTACTGCAGAAATCGCGCCAGTTGTTTAACTTTAATAGATTATCGGAAAGCATTTGATATGGTGGATCGTCCACTGATGTTGAAGTAGATGATATTGACGTCATCATGACTTCAGCTGATATTGACGTCATGGGAACTGATTTACGGAGCAATTTAAACCAGGCATGGTTTGAGGTAGAGAACTGGGCTAATGCAAATAAACTGTCCCTGAATGAGTCGAAAACGAAGGCATTGTTGGTCACTGTGGTTTATTGGAAAGATTGCCCTTGAGGACAAGCAGTTAAATCTAGTTACATCGAATGGATCGATGCTTGAGCAGGTGGAGAAGGCAAAATTACTCGGGCTGGAACTGGATGGTGAAATGACATTTACTCATCACGTGGACAAACTGTGCAAAAAACTCACAAAGGATTGGCGTCCTTAACAAAATCAAATGCTGTCTGCCTTTTAAACAAATAATTTTATATTACAATTCTTTCATTAAACCTGTTATGAACTATGAACTATGTTAATGTTGTATGGCACACTTGCAGCAAAGAAAATCTTCAGAAAATTTTGCGACTACAGAAAAGAGCAGCTAAAGTAATAATGGATGCAGAGTCGAGAACTTCGTCAGTGTCGTTATTCAACAAAATACAATGGATACCTTTCTACGAAGAAACAAAGATTGCCTAGAGTTCCATTGTTTATAACCGCATCCCATTATTAAAAAAGAACTGCGAAAATCATAACAGAAATACTCGTTATTCTAAGTATAATTTGATTTGCCCTAAGTATAAACGCGTGAATGAGGGCGGCAAGACTTTTAATGTTACAGCTGTGCAATTATGGAACAGTTTATCTTTAGAGTTAAGAAAGAAACACAATTAATGCTTTTAAGAAATCTTTTTTTAAACAGATTTTGAATGAACAGTCGTCCTTACTCCTTATATCATTTTAATCCATAGTTTATTTAGTATGTATTTGTAATTATATTCTAGTTTAGAGTAGTTTAACCTTCATATATATATGTAATAGCAGTTTAATAATTGAGGGCCACAAGTTTATTAGTGTTATACACTATTCAGTGAATACCAATGGACAATGCGTTGAAAGAGTACACAGCTTTAAGCTCTTAGGGGTCTACCTATCAGAAGATCTTACCTGGAATGCCCACGTTGACCAAATCTTGAAGAAAGCTAACTCCCGACTCTTTGCCCTCCGACTATTGAAGAAAGCAGGCTTGAGTCCCACTGATCTTATAACCATCTACTGCTCAGTTATTCGCTCCATACTTGAGTATGAATCCCCAGTATGGGCAGCTCTTCCTGATTACCTATCCTCTCATCTCGAGTCGGTCCAAAAGAGAGCACTTAAGATTATATACCCCGACATATCTTATTATGAAGCATTGCAGACCTCAAAGCTCAAAACCTTGGAATGTCGAAGAGATGAGTTATGTCGGAGATTTATCAACTCAACCCGGAAGAGAGCATGTAAAAACAATCCAGTCTATAATATAATCAGACCCTCCTGGTCCTCTAATGAACATGATTATTTTTTACGTAGACCAAATAGTTGTCGAACTGTGAGAACCTTTACTGAACGTTTCGATAACTTTATTACCATTAAATATACGTAATTGTCCTAGTTTGGTCCTCTGTATGTTGGAATTATGTAAATATAATTTTATATATCTATATATAGTGGAGATCGTCTATGTTAAAATGTTAATATGTAAATTAGTTGATAACTTAGGAACAATTGTGTAATTCAGTTTTTACTGCAAATCAATTGATTAATAAACAGAATATTATTATTATTATTACCCTCATTAAATAAAGTCCTTACTCTTACTCTTAAGTTGACGATTCCCAGCGAGAAAACTGATATAATTTGGCGATGATAGGGAGTATAGGGTTTGGCTTCGTCATTATGTTAACATAAATTATATGCAGGCCAGTTATATATATATATCTATTTTGTCAAATCTGCAGACATGCATGTTTCGCCGTTCAACGGCTCGTCAGTGCAGCTTGTGACGCAGTCTAGATGCGAGTGACTTCGTATTTATACACTATATAATATTTTTGGAACTTTTTTCCATGTTTAAAAGACCATGCACAGGCACAGAAATATTTACTATTGGTTACCCGATTTTTAGGTATGGTGGGCTGCTTCTGATCTGGGATGGGTTGTTGGTCATTCATATATTGTATATGCGCCGCTATTAGCAAGAGCCACTTCAATACTTTTTGAGGTATGTATATATAATTTTAACTTTATGTTCACCGCCGACCAGTCGCCGACCATATTATATAGAAAACACCTGAAAGACTTGAAAAATATGGTTAAATAACTACAAGCAGTTGTGATTCAACGATTTTGCTTGTAATATCAACAAAAAATGTGCTTAGCAATTCCGTCTGTCTTCGTGTGTACGGCCAAAAACAGGTTGGAATACGGTTTAGATTATGTTCCTTACCATTAAAAGTCTTCAGGTCATATTTTGTTGTCGTTCTTCAGAGCCGAAAGCATTTCCCCCCAAATTCCTCCAAAACGTTTCTAAAATGAAAGTTTACCGCCATGTTTTTCAGCTGTATTTTCATTTTTCCCAACCGTGGTCGTTACGTGATGGGCCATTTTTGAGTAGCCAATCCGAGTATATGATTTGTAATATAGACCATGGATGGTCGAATGTATACTATATGAGCAGATAGCCGACGTTGTGCGTAGCACCGATTTCTAATTTATGGAGTTTTTGTGTGTTGCTTTTTCCTATATTAAGACTATAAAAAGCGCAGAACTTGTTTTTTTTTCTGATTGGAAAAACTCTTATACTTTTTGTGCCGCCATTTTGTTTTCCCTATACTCATTGTACATGAGCTGATATAGAGTGAGTAGCTGAAATATATAAATATACTAATATAGCTCAGATATATACAGGAGATGATTATATTACAAAGTCTGATGAGTTAATAGTAGATAAGTAAATAAAAAATTGCTTTTAATATCAACTTTATTCAGCCCTTGCAAGTGACGTCACCACACGTGATGTGAATTTTTGTTGGCTTCTACTATTTTAGGTGGCAAATATTTAAACAATGAAGAGCAAACTTTGTGTCAAATGCCGTCAATTAGCCGTCACGCAAGGCTGCGATTGTTGCATTTGTGTGAGAATTTAGAAAGGTCACTTTCTGCCGAATTCAATCGGACATTATCGCAGTCCTCTGCAGTGGTCGCGATTATTTTTGCCGCCCAAAATGGCGGATTATTTAGCGTGACGTAATATTCTCGCGTGACTGCAAGATCTGAATATTCTATTTGTAACATGTGTGGTATATTTGTAGGGGAAACCTGTAGGGACTCCAGATTCTGGAGCTTTCTTCCGG
This sequence comes from Trachythela sp. YZ-2020, assembly GCA_016169945.1. Lineage (NCBI taxonomy): Eukaryota > Metazoa > Cnidaria > Anthozoa > Malacalcyonacea > Clavulariidae > Trachythela > Trachythela sp. YZ-2020. The sequence goes on along the minus strand of JADLSH010000393.1, from coordinate 4,085,641 downwards.
GTGATTGAACAACATAACGTTTGCAGCATGTTTACAGCACCAACAGCTCTTCGCATCATAAGAACTGAGGTAGGTCCCGGACTTTTTATACTCTTATAAACAACGATGAAACCCCATCTTTACACAGCAAGTCTTGGCCAACTTTTTGCTTGTCTGATTGGCAGTATTGTGCCGTAAAAATGGTGGAAGTAAATTAATTCGCAAGCAATTGCTATTCGGTTATACTCGGTTATGTTTATTATATTTTTATTAAATGAATTTCAATCGTACGGTGGCCCACAATTCTCACCACGTTTACAAATTGTTCACAGCATTAACAACTAGCTCACATCAAAAACAAATTGTTCACAGCATTAACAAATAATGCATTCACGTAAAAATATTTACTCTTTTCACGAGTCACGAAAAATCGCAAGAACTCTTTCACGCTCACGAAAAAGTCGAAGCAATCACGATTCACGTAAAAATACAAACAAAATTCACGGATTAATATACAATGTCCTCCTAAGCGTTTTCTTTGTTTAAAGTTTCAACCTCTGCATTGATTTGACCTCTTTCAACTCTTGCTCCATCGATATTATGCCGTCGTTGATAATGTCCAGCTTTCTGAGCTTGCTCATATAATTGTTTCAAACATTTGCGCGACATTTTTAGACCCTTTATCAATAATTCACTCTTGTCTTCGTTAACGTTGTTTAATGAATTGTTTGGTTTGTCTTGAACTGGTTTATTGGGCGTTTTTGTTAGTGAATATTTTAAAGGTTACTCTGCGCGCTTGAGTTGAGAGCGTGCGATTGCCCAATTATGTCGACATATTGACCAATTATTTTGTGTTAGTTTGAACCACTGCATGGTTTGAACTTTGAAGTTTTCAACTTTAGAGTCTTTAAATTTCAATGGAGGGTCAATAAACAACAGAAATTCTGTATTGAATCCTGGGAAAACTGTTCACGCAAAACAGACGAAATTTTCTTTCACGTTGCACGTAAAAGAATTTGAAGCCTTTCGATCACGAATCACGGATTAAGAAAATCATTGATCACGTTTCACGGCGAAGTAAAATAGCACCATCACGCTTCACGCGAAAAGTATAGGGGATCCTCTTAACAAATAGCTCACATGAAAAACAAATTATAGTCACAGCATTAACAAACAGCACATCAAAAGCAAATATGATTGATCCACTATATATTCATGCAAGATGAAGTACGTTTTGTCTTGTGAACACAAATCGCAAAGAACACAATTCTGACAATTGCACAAAATGGAAATAAATAAACAAAAGACAAAGTGTTCCTGTGAAGTATTTTGTTCAAATTGTGGACGAGAGGCAGAAATTAGTTCCAATTTTTGCGTGAACTGCGGAGCACGTAAGGTACACTTGTAAATTCATATTATTCATATTGTGAAAATTATTCCGGTGAAAATTATCCATCAAACCAACGATACTTTAAGTTTCTGTACTATTTTGAATATGGCAAGAGTCGAGGGAGTATTTTAGTAAGTATTGCAGGAAGTGGTTTGATAGCATTTTACGCTGTGGAAATTATTCGCTAATTTACACAAAATATTGACTTGACTTGACCTGCTATATATCAATGTCATTTGAATCAGGAAACAAGGTAAGCCGTTTTAAATATTGTGCGAATATCCTGCATTATTCGAGCTACTATTTCGACAAGTTCACTCATAAAAGTGTTAAAATAATGCAATATTCATTCTCAACACTATTTGGGTCAAAATCGTCAAATCGAATTGTCATTTTGATAGTCAACACCACGTTATACTAGTTTGGCATTTCTTTCCCAAACTGTTGTGACTAGGGGGACTAAATGAGTTGATGGCATGTAATATGTATATGTGGTGTGTAAATAGTGCTGTTATATACAACCTTTATTCTCAAGTATAAAAGACTAAATTCTGAAGGTTTCACAATTGTTTTAAACGTTACTCCCACGGGCTATAGGCCGTCATCCCCTTTGTCATCCCGCTTTTTTTAAAAGCAATATAACCCTATTGCCCCACATACAAGCGCACTACAGATAAAGGCGGATGCGCTAATATCCAAATATAGGCGCATGCGCCTTTAAACCGTCAAAATGTGTGAGTTAGACAGACAAATTTGCATTTACCGTTTTATATAGTACCATTGATATTTTGCAATATTAAAAGGATGTGCCAATTCTCGTACCCAGACCCCATGCGCCTAAAAGCAAAATTTTATAGGCACATGCGGCTATAAAACGTCAATTTTTACTCCAATTTGTTTCCAAAATTGCAGAAAATTCGCTTATAGGCGCTGCGCTTATATGCGGGGTAGTAGGGTACACTCATTGATTGACATTGACCTTATGCATTGCATAATTATACAATTATGCAAATTATGCAACTACGCATGAGCAGATACATGTACGCTTTGCGGACCTATTTTTTTTATATGAGCTATTTGTTTATGCTGTTGACTACAATTTGTTTTTGATGTGAGCTATTTGTTAATGCTGTTGACTACAATTTGTTTTTGATGTGAGCTATTTGTTAATGCTGTTGACTACAATTTGTTTTTGATGTGAGCTATTTGTTAATGCTGTGAACAATTTGTGGATCAATTGAAGTTAACGACCCCCCTGCCCCAAGGGAGTCGTATACTTCAATGGCCATTGAAGTATACGACCCCCCCTCAAAAGAAAATAGCTTTTTATCATAATTCATGATTTTTATTCATGCTTTTTATATCGAGAATTTCGTTTAGCTTCGTGTTATGTATTTGATGGTTCCTAAAGGAACCGGTTTTGTTTATCTTTATCTTCTCATATTGGGTACTCCAGAGCGATTGCTTCCAAGATGGCATCGAACTTGTTTTCGCCGGCTCGTTCTCGCCATATAAATTCGTCAAGATACCCGGGCAACATGTCGTGTCTTACGCCTCTCATTGTCTTTAATTTCACCTTGCTTCTATTCCAGTACGACTCGATATTTGCGATCAAAACACGGAGACAAAATTGCAAAACTAAACACCTCAAGCGCATATTATTGGTCGTGTTGAAATAGCTTCCTTGGCCAAAAACTATTAAATTTCAAATGATAGGTAATTTACAACCGACTATACTGTTAGTAGCTTTGCGTAACAAAGTTACACAAACTTCTGCTCGGCAATTAAATTGGCAGCATCTAAAGCTAGAGTTCTATTTCCATAATAATCGGGAAATAAAGGAATTTTTACCAATTCCGATTGTCTACCGATAATGCAATAATCGGCCCGATGCCGATTCCGATTGTCGGTCAATCACTAATCATTACATTGGGATGTAAACATTTTTATACCGAATGTACAATCACTCGCCTTCGGCCGTATACCTGTAGGCTGTAATTTTGTATTTTAAATTTTAACAAATGTTTAGCATCTTTTTCTTTAAGGACCCGGATGGAGAAATCATAAAGAAGTATAACTTATCTAAGTAAGTAACATGCAGCCAACAATGTGGTTGTTGATTTAGTGGCTGTCATTTTGTCGTTTATACTTTAAAATCCATGTGGCAAATATGTAATATGCGCGGTTAATTCGAAACCATACAAAATCTACATTTGCGGCTTTAGTTCAGTGTAATGCGAAACGTTTATGTGTACATGTGGGAGAGTTTCTTCTTCGTGATACAAATATCAATGCCTATTTTGAATTATAATATGAGGGAAATAACACGCAAATTACTAATGGCTAATAAGCGTACATTATGACACAATAATGCACTGGAACTATTTTGGTTTTTCCATTTTTCTCGCTTCGTTTCCGCTTGTTGTCAAAACAATGTGAACAAAAGTTTAAAGTTAAACAAGAATTTAGAGATAAACAGAAGGCAAGAAAAAATAGACCGAAAAAGAAATGCAACGGTCGAAAACGGTGCGGTTGCGAAGAAAGTTTCGCAGCTGTCTCTGAATCTGAATAAGACTTAAAAGTTCGGATTTAAAGGCGACAAAGATGTAATGAACTTGGCTGATTTAACATTTAAAGGTATATTAAATTTAACTGCCGGCCTCAGTAAACATGAACAAAACAAATTTATCCACAGTTCTAGGTCACGCAAAATTGGCGAGTTCTTTTTGATAACAGATCTGTATATGAACACGCAAAAAACAAAACAAGTTTGATTTGAACAGTACCTTCAATTCTTCAAAAAAGACTGCTTGGTATATTCATAGTAGCCCAAGCCATTTTAGTCTTCTAATAGCTTTTCTGTGATATATTCGCCTCATAGCAAGATTTTCACATTTTCATTTCACAAATTTATTATACAACGTTCACAAATTTAGCATGTTGTTAAAAATAAGAAATATACTTTGGCAGTATACCTCTTGCTACAATATCAGCGAATTGTTTACTTGACATATAGTTGATAATCTGTCACTGCATGATAGCCTGCCGTCACAAGAAATATATAAGTTAAGTAATAGCTAGCTAGCAAGTAACGATAATATTTCGTGTGTTTTGGGGCATGCTCCCCTAGGAAATTGTTAAAAAATTGTTGGAAATTGTTGGGGGCTCTTTTATCGAGTTTTGGTGATTTTAAATCATCATTCGACACATAACTACTCAACTTAATTACAAAAAACCTAAACACTTAAAACATAGCAAAGTATAGAATTTACATTACAATTAGAAAATGAAAGTGGAACGACTAACGCACTGATCTGAAATTTTGGGGAGGAAGGAGGGGAGGTGCGCTAATTTCGCTAGGGGGAGGCAGGACCCACCTCTGGCTACGTTTGCGATACAATCGAGTAAAAATACAATTCTTGGCAAACAGCCATCCAATGTGACACAAGAAGATTAATAAGTTTATTCCAGGTCTACGCGGTCATCATCAAGACTGAAATACAGTAGTTAAAACAACCATTGTTGCCATTGTTTTTACATAGATAGCACCATGCATGTGGCAAAATTATGTCTTTGATATTATAATATTATATTGTTTATGCATATAAAGCATGTGATTTGATTTGATCCTGTTTTTGACAGTTTTCGTTTTTTATTTCTTGCTGGAGAACATTGTGACAATGACACTTTAAAATGGGCAAGTGATATCATGAATTGTCCCGTGCTGGATCACTGGTGGCAGACAGGTTAGTAATTTTTATTAAAAGAATACATGGACAGTGAGCTCTTGTCCGATTCGCGATTGCAGTAGATTTGGTTTATTGTCTAGATGTTAGCTAACCCTTCGTCTCTCGGTATCGGGGTTTTCTTTTTCTTTTTATCTTCAGTAGTTTTCTTGATATTCTTTAATTGTGGCAAATGCCATCGACGATAGTGAACTGTCGGGGTTTCGCTAGGACTGGAGAGTGCATCAACTATGTATAAATGAAGCCAATGACAGCTATATTGGTGTGATCATGACAAATCTACTGTGGTGTTGCAAGAGGTTCTTACAGTTTCTGCATGGTTATATTGGTGGGACAGGAAATACATTGTCTAGATAGAAATTGCTCGTCAGTGCCCGCAGTGGCTTCTCTGCCATTCCAAAATTTGCCGGTAAATACTATATAATGAGGTCACACCAATATTGCCCTCGAGTCTCATTATCTAGTGATTAAAAGTTCTAAAACTGATTTGAAGGAGTATGGGAAGCTATATATCTTTCAATTTATATAGGAAAATACATTTGCTTGATGGTAAAGCGAACTTAAACATCTAGCTGTTCGATTTGCAGAGAATTTGACAGATTTAAGAATCTCATAAATATTCTGGCTTCAAAATTCGCTAATTGAATTCAAAAAGATGTTCTATCCAGTCCTAATTTTGAGATCAGTGAAATCGATATTTTAGAGTGGTTCAAGAACATCGAATTGTAGCCAATACTTGTCTATAGTACAAGACGTTTTCTGGCATCATTTCAGGATTATAATCTTATCATGGAAAATCATCCATAAGTCGAAATTCTTAGGCTTAGCAATTTAGATCAATCGTGTATTTATTAAGTGCAAAACATTCCCTTTCCCACACACTGTCGAGGGGCAAATCACTCCTAAACAGTGGCGTAGCCAGGTTTTTCAGTCAAGGGGAATCCGAAAAATATACTAGTGGGGCAACATAGGGATTTGTATAAGTCTGAATGTTTTCAAAGGGGGGAGGGGTGACAACTCCACCAGGAGGCTCCCCCGCCCCCTCTGGCTACGACTGCTCCTAAAAAGTGTACGAGATCAAAACAATATTTTTTGAATTTTTTACTTGTTTTACTTTTTAAATTTGTTTTGTGATTTGTCTTTTTTTGTGATTTTTCGTTACTTTTTGGTGATTTTTGGTGTTTTTTCTGAAGGTATACGAGATTTAAATCAGTGATTTGCCCCTCGATATGTTTATTATAAAGTATATATATATAGCATTATATATCCCATTAAAACTTTCATATATATTTATTCTCATTTTATTGTTTTTAGTTAGTTTGCAGACAGAGTATATCGCAGTTGTTCAGATTAGACAAAAGTAGACAATGTGTAGATGTGATAGCTTAGTATCTAGTGAATCCAGACAGGTACTGATTGAATTCGAAATAGTGAATTTCATTGTATGCTGTTCATTATGAACCCCATATATACCGGGTGGCGCTAAAAAAGTACGATTGTTTGATTTAGTATAACGTATATTAAACAAGTTTCTTTTCATTCAGCGATGTCTAACTTAAATTTTGATATATACCATGTGCATTTTCATGCAATATTGACTGAGATAGCTGCGTTTAAACTTGAGTAAACATTTTTGGAACTATCGAGAATTAGCTAAAAACGGTCTATTCAACTAATTTGATAACCGGTTACCAGTTTATCGTAAGTATTATTTCAATGAAATGAAGTTGAAGTTAGAAATATTTCTTGAATAGATGTGCTCATTTATTCTAACATTTGGCCTTCTAACTTCAACTTTACTTCATTGAAACAAATTCTTAATTACTAATTAAATTTTTAAATATAGGCCATTTTTAGCTAATTCTCGACACTTCCAAATATGTTCACTCAGGTTTAAACGCAGCTATCTCGGCCAATATTGCATGAAAATGCACATGGTGTAATACCTCTTTTAGTTTTTAAGATATAACAATTGAGGTGTTTTGTCGAAAGTAACTGAAGAGCATAACATTTTTTGAGATCACAGAATGCTATGAAGACAATGGGAGGTTAAGGCTTTTAACTCGCTCAATTTTGACTTTTAAAATTCGCAGTCACCATTTTGTAGCTAAAGTATTTCGCAATGTGAAATTTTGAAAGAAATTGATTAAAATACTCGCTCTTCTTAACCTTTTGTGCATAGGTCGACTGTAAACATTTCGCGCGATTTTTCACAATTATAACAGTTTCAAAGCAGGTTATAAATTGTATGCATTGACATACATTGACAACATATTGACTGAGTAATCTGGAATCAAATATTGACTTTCCTGTTAACCTTCACAAATAAATATTCACATTTGCCACAATTTCTTTCAGGCATATTTTTCAGGCAAAACTCAATTGAAGATTGCGTCTGTATACTATACCATATACTGGTAATAAAAAGTGCTTGCATGATACAACAAAACCCAAGCATATATAGGCTGAAGCGACATTTGCTCCTTTAAAATCACAAGTTGTCATCCATGTATCATTAAAAGCAACTATACATAGCTAACTTTCCCCCACCGATAAAAATTTGATTATTATGCATATATAGGGCATAATAACTCATCCAACCTTAAATATTATCCATATATTTTGCACATAAGAGATTCATTTTTAAGCTTTTCCAATATGTGAAAATAAAAGAATCGATTATTTGGACCTTCTAGGGTGTTCTGTAACCTTAATTCATTCATATTGACAAAAACTTCAGGAAGACGTTGATAAGTTGACATAAATTGTTTTAAAACCTCGTATATACCTAAGCATTAATGTCGTTTACTATATTTCATCTTTATAAATATAGAAACTGGTTGGCCAATTACAGCTCATTCGGTAGGACTTGGAGACGTGGCAGCGGAACACTTGCAAACCACGGGAAGACCGGTTCCTGGTTACAATGGTATTTATTAAAACTGTTTTCCACTTCAACTTTAACATACCATAGCATTTCTTGCCATGTTCGCACTAGAGACCTTTACCTGACTTGGAACCGACCTAAAAGCAGCTAGTCCTGCAGTGGTGCAAACGCGCCATGATTGACCTATAAATATAAGACTGACCTATACAGGCTATAGGACGGGCTTTCCGGAAGACCCCGATTTCCGGTCAAGCATAGGAGGTGGTCGTATAGGCAGGAGCTGATCATTATTTTATGTGCCTGGGACTGCAAAAATTATTTGAAAATGTGCCTGCAAAATATCTGCGTGAAAAATGCGAAATAATAATGTGATGGGTTATGAATTACTAATAGTCGGCTGACTTGGCTCCACGCAGGCTAGGCTCAGCCCATATGGCTCTATTTAACTACAGTCAATAATAAAGATTAAAGTTATTTGTCCATAACTGGGTTTTTGACTTTTGTTTTACCTTCCATCAATCAGGCATGAGCAGCCAATCTGTATCTGATTGACAAGGGGAGTTGTAGTAAATTAGATACAGATCGGATGGGACTGCTTTATTTTATTAAAATACAAATGCATCTAAGCTAAGTATAATCAAGTTTACTAACTATTTTGGCGACATGGTTCGTTTTAGCTGAGAAAGTCAGAAATCTGTATCTGACATAAAGCAATATATTGATTAAACACTAATTATTGCTTTTGAATTTTTTCACGAATTATTTTAGCAAGTTTACAAAATATGCCTGCAAGAATTTTCTGAAATGTGCCTGCGACCGTCGGTGCCAGCGGTCCCGACTTTAACGGGTAGGGACTTCATGTAACCCTTGATATATATAAACACTAATCCCTAACCCTAACCCTAAATATAGTATAGTAAGGGTTACACTGAGTCTCGACGCTTTAACGACCCCTTTAGTCCTAGGTAAGTCTTAGGTCAGGCCCGTAGTGTAAATTGACGTTTTGACTGACCAAAGACCAATGACAACAGCTAGTGCAGAGACACAATTACAAGTTTAAAGCACGAGCTCCTGATATCGGTTCTCAGCGAAACGTTTATTTTTACTTCATTTTGCATGCATAAAATGGTCCAATTTGCTAGTGTAAACACCGTATCAGACCTCAGTTATGCGTTTCTTAGCAACTATCAGTCTTTATAGTGTGAGCACGGCTTCTATTTTGTATATTCAGAAGTCAGTATTCTTTGCTATTATAAGCTTTCTACATGCATTAACATTCGAAGTTGGCCGGGATTTCCGTGGTTAAAAAGTAATACTAATACAGATACTATAATTCTATATATTTTTGAAATGAAAAATTTTAGTTCGTATCATCAACCCAGATTTGACATCGTGCAAGAAGGGAGAGATGGGACAAGTTGTCGTTCGGTAAAGGAATATGTATTGTTTATATCATTCTAAGATGATTTAGCGCTCGTTTCCCGTTCTTCCAGGATACTTGTCGGACAGTTATGCAGTAACGCTACCAGTAACAGATAAGTACTGTGCCGGTCTGTGGTCAATTTGCATGCATTTAAATAGTGTTAAAATGTCCGAGTGATTAAGATAATATTCTTCCCTTGTACTCTATAAAAATTATTTAAGGCGTGGTTTACGTTTTAATTCAAACACTCGTTATAATAATTCATAAGCGTTTTGGCAAATTATGTCAACCATGATCTGTCACGTGAAGTGGCTCTATATTTGATAAAACTCACGCTCATCCTGCACGCTCGTGGTTTTAAACCTAATAAATCACTCCTGCTCGTTTATAAATTTAACTTTATCGTCTACAGTACATAAAGATGCTACCAAGAATGTTTTATCAGGTATATAAAGTCACTGGCACTGCAGTACGTGACATATTTTTACTTTTTAAAAAATCATTAAAATATTAAATTGACAAAAGCTAGGGACCACAGTAAAAAATTCAAATTGTCTATGGCAAAGAAACTTGACGCCAATCATTATGCTTTGTGTTCTACATTATTAACCATGCAGAGTAAAATGTTATAATATATTATTTAGGCTTCCTTTGCCACCTGGAGTTGCATCTACTCTTTGGAAAAGTGACGAGAGATTTCTTGAAAGTTATTTTCAAAAATATCCGGTAAGATTTCTAAGCTAAATATTAACTTTCTACATTTCTACTTTGACAATTTTGTACGTTTTGCTTTTGCTCACCAGTTTTTTGAGTGGTAAATTGTTAATCCATTTAATTACTGTATATATATGGCGGGGATACACAGACTAGTCCCTAGTCCTCTATACGCGCGTTCTATATTTCCGTGACGTCCCCGAATGAAATGCGCGCTAGAGGACTAGCACAAAATGTTTTCCAACATGGCGGAATCGTCAGAATTTGTAAACATGGAGGGATATGCCGAATATCTACAAATCAATGTAAGTATGTCCATACAATATAGATAAAACATGAAGTCAAAGGAATTATAATAATTTATTTCAAGAATGACAAAAATTGAGGGCAACTATTTAGTATTAAATACCCAAACAGCACGACTGTTTTAATATATACTTGACATAGCATTGTCACTGTGTATATATATATATAGTCAAATCTGCAGACATGCATGTTTCGCCGTTCAACGGCTCGTCAGTGCAGCTTGTAACGCAGTCTATGCAGCAATATATATACTTTATAGATTACTTTTGTTTCAAAGTGTTTTATTTCATGAGATGTTGAAATCTTACCTCAAATACCTTAAATACAAAATCTAAAAGGCCTAGTTAGGGTGCACCCATCTGGCCAACTCACAAAATATATGATGCTTTGGGTGGAGAGGAGGGGATTGTGAGGGTGGGGAGGTAGGCTGAGAGTCACATAATTTTTGAGTGAGGTTAATGATAGCTGTCACAAAGGGAGTAGGGGTGGCAAAAATCACCAAAAAGCATGACATATTCTCTGGAAGGCCCCCTTTTCATAAAAAGATATGGCTATGTATTCATGTGAGGCTAAAAGTTAATTATTGTAATAACAATATCCCAAGTGTATTTGTTCTGATGAATTTGTTATTTAAAATCGGAAATATTCTTATAATTATTTAATTATTTGATGCAGGTTACTGGTAAAGTGTACAAGGCCATTTTTCGGATAGTACTGTTGAAGCTAAAGAGAAAAGCATCACCAAATTGCATACATATTGGCCCTGATGTTGATGAAAAAAATGAAAAACTAAGCAATTTTCTAGTGGAATGTACCTATATCAACAGATACCTGTTAAAGCTGAAGAATTTGGCAGAGTTTATAATGAATGGAAGACAGGAGATAATAAATATGAGGTTGACAACCTGTCATGGAGAAAGTCTTTAGACATGTTACATGTACAAAAAATAATAAAATATAATGTATGTTTTCCTTGGAGAGTAATAGAAGAAGATGTATTGAGGCTCATTAATTACTGCTTAATAAAAATTGAATAATAATAATAAATTTAATGATGTAGTTATAATTATACTGTTTATATTTATTAAGTTTAACCAGTGTATTAAATGTTAATCCCTAATTTTACCCTATTATTGTTCATTTAATTGTGCCAAATTTGGTGCTTCAATTCATTTACTAATACAAATTAAATGCTGCCCCTTGTGAATGTTCTAGCAAGTAGCATTTATGTATAAATAAATGAACACCGATCGGAATTCAAACAAGCTGTTATAGATGGTGACTGCTGTACTTGTTTCAAATCACAAATGTGAGACTACACTGACTGCTGTTCTTGATTTCCAGCAAGAACTGCTTATGCAATAATTATGTATTCAATTTTGTACATCTGTGGGCTGTGGCTTGCTTACGCTCTCTATAATATTTTATGTATGACACTTTCACCAAGTTTTTTCAATATGGCCTTGTAGGTTCATCTGAATAGATCTGAGATTTTGAACAAAATCCAAATGAATCTACTTGGGGTAGACGCGGTGCGTTGAATAAATCGAACTCGACGGTAGAATTTTGACAACGAGGTTATAACAATTTAATAAACAGATAACAGGATATATACAGGTGTGAAATACTGACGATATGTACAATACAATAATATCACGACACGACGACTGGTGGAAATAAGGTGTCCGACGTGTTTGTCGGGAAAATCCTGCCCTTGCCCCCCCCCCCCCTAAAACATGGGACCCACGACGCCCCTGATCATATTGCAGTGTTTATGTACTAATTGTCTTGCATTCATTAATGAAATCTTCTTGCAAATGAAAGAATATATAATGAACTGCATGGAAGAACTGACCCAAAGCCAGATTGAGAGTATGCATAATTACCCAAAATTGAAATAGAAGTAACATTTATTACCAGGGCCATTACGACTCAATGGATGAAGGTATTATGGATTTCAATGGTTGCGTATCGATAATGACGAGAGCTGATGACGTCATCAATGTAGCAGGTCATCGTTTGTCGACTAAAGCTATTGAAGAGGTATAATATACTTGTTTATATATAACTATTGGTATGGCAAACAATCTAGTATAGTCGAAGGTCAGTCAGGCAGTCAGTCAGGCAGGCTGTCAGGCAGGCAGTCAGCATTGATGTTACGGCTCGGCCTCAAAAAATACGAGCTGAAGTGGAAAAGAGCAAATTAGCATCTTATTAAGTTGATTCAATATCAGAAATTGGTTTTTGGATGATGGGAAAATTACGCCTGAAATATTTTACCATTAGGCGTTGCTTAAAGACGAAGATGTTATAGATGCGGCAGTGGTTGGACTTGATGACAGTATTAGAGGTCACGTGCCATTTGGATTCCTTGTTTTGAGAAAAGGTAATGATTTTCTTATTTTTTATTCGCGATTAATCGCCGCATATGAAAGCAAAAATATTAAAGAGCGCTGCTTAATCGAAGCAGCGTTGGACGGAATTGTTTGAGAAACCTATAACTGAAAATAACTACAGTACATCTCAATCTTTAGTCAGGCTCGGACATTTATTCCCCTGTATTACAGTGTTTTTCAGTCCATGCAAAGACAAAGTGAGTTTATTCAATGCTCTGTCGTTTTACTCTCTCTCTAGAACTTTGGAAATGCGCAGTTGCGCTGTGAAGGCAGATATAAGTCGCCCTCAAATAAGCGCCGAAACACTAAAAACTTAAAGAGTGCCATAATTGACTGTCATTACACCAAATAGACAATTATTTCACCAAATTACATTTACGTTCATCTATTTTAGGGTTAGAGAAGTCGCACGATGATATTATCACTGATGCTGTACAGGCAGTTCGTAAACATTTGGGACCTGTTGTAGCATTCAAATCAGCTGTCATTGTCCCAGCATTACCAAAGGTAAGATGTAGACTGTCGTGCTTGTTCTGGTTAATCTCCTACGCATACCTACTTAGCGTATGCTATATACCCGGTATCTTTTCGACTTTTGTAATACAAATTTTTTTGCTGTGATATGCAAAGCTTAACACACTTATTATACCAAACACATTCCGACGAACATCATTTTGTAAGGTTTTAGTTCAAAACCATCATCAGAGACACTGTGCAGTCTGTCAGATGATGGTTTTGAAATAAAACCGAAATATCACACAATTTATCGTTTTGTCTTGTTTTGATTTGAATCATAAGTTAACAATGTGAATAGATGTTCTTCGTTATATGTTTTGTATTATATTTACCTCCTCCAGTGTGCGTGTGTTTTTGTGTGTTTGTCTGTTAGCAAGATAACGCAAAAAAATTTACAAAGAGGAATATACAAAAAAGGACTTTGCTTTTATGGACTGAAAAGAAATGAAATAGTTTAGGCTCTTTCCGTCAGAAGCTTCTAAACTCTTCCTTTGCGAACCTTTGCATGACTAGTGTAGTAATGAGAAAGCATCCCTAGCTGCTGAAATCGAAGTCGAAGAGATTGAAATGAAAACAAATTATTTGGATAATTGTAGGGATAAATACGGTGAACGCCTATATACTTTGTGATATTCCAGACGGTCTTATTTATATAAACATTCTAAATATAATAGTACGTGAACTTGCATGTTAACTAATAAACCAACGAGGATAAAGTTTAATAAAACTGGGAATGCATTCTGAATGAACAGTTCTCATAATATTATACCACTTCCATGGGCACGTATTACTCCTGCAAGGAGCAGAGGGGTTGTTAAGTAAAACACGTATTATAGTGCGGATGTTGCATTATATTTAATAACAATTTGACTTTTTATGTTGTTTTCTCAGACTAGATCTGGTAAAACATTGCGTTCTCCGCTACAGAAGCTAATTAACGGCAAACAGTACAAGGTAAATTATATTAGATTTTATGCGTTATTTAACTGAACTTAAAGTTGGTGTCCTAATTTTCATGGTTACTGATTTGTTTGTGAAATCTTTGATCCTTGACACATTGTGACGTTAAATCACATTCGGTACACTTTGATTCTTAATTTAAAGGCCTTTTTACGCTACAGTCTCCAACCGATAGAGGTATTATAATTGATATATAGAGGGATCTCATGTGACAACACAAAATTTGTAATATATTAAAAACGAAAGCTGTAAAGCTAATTATTTTATGTTTTGTAGATCATTGCACCGAGTTCTTTTGTTGTTACAAATATTCCTTCCAAAATTATAGAGTTTATTAATATGCTGCTGACGTCAGCATGATATTACAAAAAGGACCGTTAAACTTGGTTAAAGCTATTTTTATAATGTAATTTGATGCATTTATGTCCTTTTTGTAAGTTAAATATGAATATTTTATTTGAAAAAAATAGTCATTCTTGAACATTTTTGCATTTTGGCCGCCATGTTTGTGGTCAAATCTGACCGAAATTGTGAGGCCAATAATTCAAAGCGCTTCAGCCAAATGTTACGATTGCAATTTGGAACAGATAACTAATCCGTTTGTGCATAAAAATTAGCATGTAGCGACTATCAAAATAATGCTGACGTCAGCACTATTATTGACCAAAAACTCTGGAAGGAATAATCGCACAAACCTAATTTTTTTGTGGAATGTTGTTCATGATGATGGATAAAACCTGATAAAGTATCAGCGCAAGAATCTGGATTTAAGAGTTTACTATTTAACGTGAAACCCCTCTATTGAAGAAGTTGGGTCCAAAGGATACCTGAAAAATTCCGACTATTCGAGCGAAGAGCCTTCATTCTTCAATTTAAAGATATGTTTAATTTTTTTACTTCTAGCTGCCAGGTACTGTGGAAAATCCGGAGATTTTCGACGTAATAAAAGATGTGTTGAAAGATGAAGGTTATCCGAGAGAAAGCTGATTTTAATGATTGGAGCGGTTGATATACAGGGTGTATCAAAAAATGGTAACTGGCAATTTTTGGAATGTGATCATGCGTTAGGTATAAGGTTTATAGATTTACCTTTTTCGTATCAATAAAGATCAAGTCTAAGGCTAAGAATACTCTTTGAATTTCCGAACATTTGCCCAAATGGAGCTTGCTATGTATGTGGAAAACATTAGGTATTGCGGGTTCTCTGCAAACATCCAGTTTCATTTTGTTTTAAATCGCGAGTTAAACCATCTTTAAATTTGCCAAGACTTGATTATTATCAAACTTGAATTCGGAATGAGAATAATTTAAATGCTCATACAATAGGTTCGCACTCAATTCCCAATGGTGGGAAAATGCGATTTCGACCGGCCATTTTAAAGCGCATCGTATTTGTCCATTTTTGGTACAAAACGTATCATCTGACAGCTAAAAGGCTAATCGTTATTGCTATGGGAACGGTAAATTTATACCTACCTAACACCTAACGCACGATAACATGTCAAAGTTGGATTACCTATTTTGATGCACCATGTACATGCAAAATTGACGACGATCTCAGATTGAATTACGTTTTTGTGTAGTATTGCTTGCAATGCCGGTGTTTTGTTTGGTGCAACATATTGTGAAGAATAAACCCAGTACCGAAACATAGCGTATTTCTTTGTTTCCTGAGCACTAGGAACGAACGTTGCAATATGGTTAAAGTTATGTTAATAACACGTGCCGAAACACGGGTATAAAACCGTACAAATGACACTTTAGTCTTTAGTCTTTAGTATCAAGTATGTATCAACTTGTAGGATCAAACTACCTGAAAAAATATAACAAGAACTTCGACGTTTCGAGCGAAGGTCCTTCGTCTGGAAGTTACTGGCGACTTAGGGCCTTCGAAACGTCGAAGTTCTTGTGATATTTTTTCAGGTATATCGAACGTGCTGTGCCACCGTGCCAGTGTGGGTAGAAGTATAGCAATTACGGCGGTTGACTGTTGTGTAAAACTACCTGAAAATACAATGAGTATAGCAAATACGGCGGTTGACTGTTGTGTAAAACTACCTGAAAAATACAATGAGAACTTCGACGTTTCGAGCGAAGGCCCTTCGTCTGGAAGCTCTGGTCTGGAAGTTAGTAGAAGCATTTCTACTAACTTCCAGACGAAGGGCCTTCGCTCGAAACTTCGAAGTTCTCATTGTATTTTTCAGGTAGTTTTACACAACAGTCAACCGCCGTATTTTTCAGGTATAGTTTGATCCAACAAACCCTCAAGTATTTCGTACGATTATCGCTACCTATACTGAAACTAGCCTGCGCACCGACCTTACACGTCATGACAGGCTACACTGGAGCGGGAAAACAAGCTAAATGCAATTCAGCACATGTATAACACGTCGTCTGAAACCCGCTTTATGTGATGCAAGAATGGCTATAAGATGAAGCAAAAATTGCATTTTATCATAGGAGAACTAATTAGCATAATTAGCGTGTAAAATTGCAAAAACGGCATGTGGGACATTTATTTTGTCTGTCTATTAACGTAGCTTTTACTTTCTAGCTTGTAAATTTATCACTGTCCCTTTAAAGGGACCGTTCATTTTTATCTGCGAGGGGTGCTGGTGGAATTAGAGGGTGGGCCATACAAAAAGGATGGTCTTAAAACTTAAAAGGGTGGGCTACGCGAAAAAATATTGGCGAAAGGGGGCGACACATAAAAATGATACAATGTTTTATTGTTCTGTTGCAAGAATGTCAGCCTGAACGCGCACGAAATGGCCATTCTGGGCTACAAATTCCGGGGTAGCATGCCCCCGAACCCCCTACCTGTGCAAGAGCAACAAAATGATCACGCAATTGGGCTCAACCTTGTGACGGCTGCTTAAATAAATCCTGACAAATTTTGAGCAAGATATTTACATTAACATTGATATTTTCCCCACTGGGAAAAAGTTGAGTATGAAGCTAAAGATTCAAGAGGGATCACTAAATTCCACCACCCCCCCCCAGAAAAAAATGAACGGTCCCTAACTTCTATTACGACACACTTTGCTATCGTTTTCATAAGCAATTAAATAATTTGAAAACTCACATGCGTTATGCTGTGAGTATAAAGAATAAGTACGCAGGTTTACAAATGATGATGGTGTAAAAAAGCACATAAATTTCCAAGTATTTGGTAGCTCATTATGCAAACTGTGACGTATTCTTTTGCAATATCAACAAACAAGCACTTAAACGAAAATCTGGAAAAGATTACTTTACAGTTTTGACGATTCTTTGAAATGGACTATTCTGAAAAGCACTGTTAGATGCCAAATTTTTAAATAAAAAATGCCAAGTACATTACGCAAGCTGTAAAAAGAATGGCATGCCGGATAAACGGGTATCGGATGTCTTATGGCTGCCTTAAATATAGACCGTTAACAAGTTCGTTGGGTCCACTTACATTCGCAAAGCGTGAATATTGACAACATTAAAGTAAGAGGACTGGAGTCATTAGTAAAACTCAAACTGGACTGACATTACCCCAAAATGCTACACTTTGCGTTATGAAGAACTATGTTCATAACAAACAAAACAGAACTATTCAACTATAATAAACTATCTTTCAATCAACTGGGAACGAAATAATTTATTTCATTGAAATATATAACAAGACGCCTGCTGAGGCATTCGGGCAGCAAAATGCACAACCTGTAGTTGGGAGTGTAATAGAGAAGGGAGAGTGGGGTTCCCCTGATAAGCCATTTTCCAATCATACCTTGGTTGATACCCCCAATCCGGAGAACCCACTGGTCACTACTTTAATGCTCTTAACAGCATTCCACTACTTATTAACCTCAAAATATTACGGTAACAAGACCTCGGTTTAATATTTTACCGTAAAGACCGAAAGTTTGAGGTTAATAAGTAGTAGTTAATATTTGAAATTATTTATACACGGTAGCTTATCAACCTAATACATCAATATAAAGTAAAAAGAATAGAATAATTTCTAGGATCTTTTTCTAGGACGGAATTTCTAGGACGGAATTTCTAGGAATTAAAAGAAATAGAATAATTTCTAGGACGTAATTAAAAAGGTTGCTTTTCATAAGGCCGTGTTAAGTTAATGTACTAAACAAGTATTAAAAAAAGTTAATTAAGTTCTACGTAGTTCATTATTATTAAGTTACTATTAATCGATAAAAAATTCACACTTAAATTCGCCTTAAGGTGGCTCGATATAGTAATCACAAAAACCTTATTCAAGAATCGCGAAAACAAAACTTCATACTCTATGAACAAATCCGTGTGACCAGTTGCTCGCGTCATTGTGCGTGTTATATCAGTGTTTGACTGTTTCATGTCAATTGCTGACGTCATTAAAAAATTCCATTTTTGAAAAATAATGCGCTATATCTCATTATTTTGTCTGGTGACCTATGTTCAAATTTTGCATGCTGTATTGCACCGCAAAAATCTTTCATTGTACCAAAAATAAAAAAAATCTGTAATGCCAAAAACATTTTATCGAAGAAAACGACATTTTTCCCTTTTTCAAAAAAATGGCATTACAGAATTATATTATACTTTGCTTATTGTTAGTCTGTCTTGCAAGTAAAATAATGCACCAAATATTGCACCGTGCTTCTTTTCCAACTACACGAGGCAATAGGCTACTTTAGAGTGAATTTCGTACGCGTATGTTGCCATAGTAACGAACTGTGTGTTATTAAAACTAACATAATTTGAAAGTAGAAACATCAAAATATATGAAAACCTTTCAAATTCACGTTGCTCAATTTTTACTCAATTTGCTCAATTTTCAAATTCACGTTGCTCAATTTTTACTAGGGGTTTTGGGAGAAAATACCACATGTGTGGTATTTTCTCCCAAATACCCATAGTAAAAAGAATTAAGAGAAAATTTTGATGTTCTTAGCCAATCAGAAACGAGGAAAATTGTTAATAATGATATTAGCAATGAAAATTTCGATATCGAGATTCTTGCATTATCTGAAAATTTCATATTTTCCGATCATATCAATACCAACCTTGTTGAAGAATTCCAACTAGAAGTTTGTAAATTTTTGGATTAAAGTTTGACTATGAAACTATAAACTGGCGAAGTCCCAGAGAGGTATGATGACGTATGCAGTGTGAGATTGCGCTCTTTCGATCTGTAAATACTATAAACCTTGTAGCTTTGTCTGTGTAGAATTGGGATTTTGAGGGATTTTTAACAAAATCCAAATGAATCTACTTTGTCTAGAAGCGATGCGTTGAATAACTTGATACAATGATATCACGACACGACGATTTGTAGCATTATTTACTAATATTTATACACCGGGTAGCATCTCAGCCATAGTTCAGAATTATCTATAATTACATAGTATATTAAAAAGATGCAAGCAAAATTGCAAAAATAAAAAGGTTGATTTTCAGATGGCCGTGTGTTTAAATTTATAAAGTGGATATAAATGTATGTTATACAAGTAATTAAGAAAGTTAAAATATAAAAAGTATTAATAATTTGCAAGTAGTAGTAGTAGTAGTAGTAGCAGTAGCAGTAGTAGTAGTAGTAGTAGTAGTAGTAGTAGTAGTAATGGATTTAAAACATGCATTAAAATTTTCTATTATGTTCGATATTGTTCCAAACTGCAGCCCCTTTATAACTAAAGCTGCGCTTTAAAGCGTTAGTGTTGGGTTTGGGCTAGACTTGCTCCAAGTCTCTCTCGAATGGGGTCAATCCAGTTTATAATAGGATCAGGCCCAGGGGGAAACGGCGTTCTGTGAAAAACTCCTGGAGGTAAGCAGTTGAATTACCTTTCATTATTTGTATCATTAAAGTTTCTAATTGTTTCTCTCTCCTTGCCTCTAAGGTGTCCCAAGAAAGTTTAGTTCTGACAGTATCTGACTCTGAGGCAGTTCCGTAGCAATCACCTGTGATTATTCGACCGACTTTATTTTGAAGCTTTTGCAAGGTTTTGGAACAATTATTCCATACCAACGCACAATAATCAAAATATAAAACAAAAGCGCTATAAATGGTTTAATAATATAGATGAAAAAAATTACTCAATTCTGATTGGCTAAGAGCAGTGCAATTATTTTTGTTATTCATTGTACTGTGTTATCGTTTTCTCATTGGCTAAAAACTTGCGAAAATGAATTTTTCAGCGGAAACAGTAATCTGCAGAGATAATTGGACGGCGCCCGGAATATTCCAGCGGTATATCGCATAAAGAAGTTTGTTTTGTCTTCAAGTTTGTTTTGAAGTTTGTCAAATGCATGTTACAAAATGAATAATAAAACAATTATTGAATTCGGCTTACGCAGGATATCGATAATTATTCAGACCTCGGTCAACGTTATCCGCCTCAGCTTCGCTTCGGCAGATAACGTTGACCTTGGTCTGAATAATTATCGATATCCTGCTCCGCCTCATCCAATAATTGTTAATAATTGCACAGTGCAAATTCACAAAACAAGAGCAGAGCCTGGAAACGATGCAAGAAAAATCAAAATGGCGGCGGATATTAGCAATTAAATTTTCACTTTTTGACGACTTTTTCTACACTTTCAATGGAAAATCGGACGTGACTACAACAATTTATGTTGAAGGAGCACATAGACTGAAAACGTTTGCCAACAAGCAACGAAAACGATGCTTAAACGGCGTAGGTGGGTGCACAAGTGTTATCAAAGCGTGAATAGAATGGTTTCTCGTGAAATTTGGAAAAACAAACACTCGTGAGTTTTCAAAGACGTCAAATTGCACTCGTCCTTCGGACTCGTGCAATTTTGATCGTCTTTGAAAAACTCACTCGTGCATGTTTTTTTCCAAATTGCACTCGAAACCATACTATTACCTATACTTAAGCGTATCTTTATCAAATAAATATTTAGATCTCCGTAACATTCCTACCCTTTAGCAGCTTTTTTGGCCACTTTATCAATATGGTCTTTCCAGGTGATGCATTCATCCACCACTACGCCAAGCGTTTTGGTGGATGAAACACGTTTAATTCCTTCAGTCCAGATCCCATCGATAAGATTGGATCAGCACTAACCTGGGACAACCTTTTTCTTGATCCAATTAGCATATAGCCACATTATTATGACTTTGTTTAATTCAATTTCTAAATTATCTAGTTGAATCTCGCTTGCGGTAGCACCACTAATAGTAAGATTAGTATCATCAGCAAAAAGTGCTAGAGTAAAAAAAGAAGCGGACCGAGATTTGACCCCTGCGGCACACCTGCTGTGATATTTTCACTATTTGAAACAGACATCTCCACTTTACATACTTGTTTCCTGTGACTTAGATATGAGATAAACCAGCGAAGGGCATTACTTTTGATGCCATAAAATTCTAGTTTTTTGATCAGTATATCGTGATCAACTGTATCAAAAGCCTTTTTCAGGTCTAAGAAAACAACGCCATTTATCAAACCTTTATCCATGTTAATTAACCATTCATTAGTTGTTCTTAGTAAAGAAGAAGTATCCTTTTCTGAAACCTGACTGACAGTCTGTTAAAATCTTGTTTATAGTAAGATACTGCCTTAACTGGTCAAATACAATTTTTTCGAAAATTTTCGAAATGGCGGATAAAATACTTATGGGTCTGTAATTGTCACACTCCTCTCGATTTCCGGAATTGAATATCGGAGAAACTCAGCCTTTTGCCAGTCGTTTGGAAATTTCCCTTCTGATAGGGATAGATTAGAAATATTTTTAAGATAGGGAGTGATATTTGAGTTTCATTATTTTCTTATAGACAGTATCATCATTTATCATAAGGAATTGAAATTCGCAATCTACTGGGTCCAGATATTCAGAAAAATCTCTAGGACTGACAGGCAATCTATTTCATAATTTTGGGCTGAGTTGGGGCTTGAGTTTTGAGTTGGTCAGCTATCAATATTTCGTCGTGGATAGTATTACCCAGATCATCTTGGATTTGGGCTCAATGATTTCTAGACAAACAGCTTCAATGTTTTGAGGGCCAAACCGAGACATCTCCCTCACATTCAGGACGTCCCTAGTGTCAATAGCTACACCACCACCATGTCTACATCTATCTTTTCTATAGACGTTATATCCTTGGATATTAACCCCTACATCACTGATAGACTCATCTAATCTTGTCTCATTGATTGTAAATATATCTAATGGTTCATTGACGAGATAAGTTCTTAACTGGTCAATGTATTTAGGTATGGAGGTGATGTTTAAATGTGCTATTCTAAAGCCTTTTATTGTATCCAGTCTATTTTTGCTTAAGTGTGCATCATTTGATATTAAGTCATTATAATCACACGGATGTTCAGGCGTGCCCACAGTGGTCAAATCATTTACTGGTGTGCTGCAGCTTGGAAAATACTCAGGCTCTAGGTTAAAAATGTTTTGTTTCAATAAATTTTTTTGCTAAAATAGAGTCTCCAAATTTGTTTAGATGAAGACCTGAATGATTTTATAGACATTTCTTGTCTATATTGGCATGCAATAAAAACTAAGATTCTTGTGATTGAAGTGATACCTCGGTGGCTTTCTTGTCTTGGTCATCATTTCTGGTGATCAGCGATGACACCGTTATATGAATATCCGGACATTTATCCACGATGATCTCACAAAAAATACCCCATCTGCTTAGTTATCTCTTGCGGATTTCTAGCACGCAAATCGTTAGTCCCACAGTGTAAGATTGCGTGTGGCTTCGTGGCCAAAACCGGAATGCAATAATGCTTTAAATCATCGATTTTCGCTCCTGGAAAGCATTTAACTAGCGTTTTAGTCGTAGTGGCTTTTGTTATTGAATGCTGGCGAAGATCTTCCATGCTTTTTCGGTGGGCGAGTCGATTTGGAATTATATGCTTTATTTTTAGGTTATCCTTGTCCTCTACATTTGTTGGCTCATCGGTTTCTGTCGCAACCTCTTCGATTTCTTTGTTTTCAAGGCTTTCATATTGGTTTGAGGTTGATATAGGATTTGGCCTTTGAGTTTGCAATTTGCGCTTTCTTTTGTCTAGTTTGCTTTTCGAGTTAATAGTTTGTTTTGGTTTAAAAACATGCCACGGACGAGTCATCTTTTTGGATTTGCATAATTGTTTTGAGGGACTCATTTTCATGTTCAATCTTGTAGAGAATTCTTTGGTTTCGTTGTTTTTCGAGTTTTGCCCTGATCATGATGAGAATTCTTTGGCTTCGTTGCTTTTCGAGTTTTAGCTTGATCATGATGAGGTTTTAGGCCATAAGCCGCTGAAATGCGAATTCGATGTTGTAGGTTTTCGCTTGCTAGATTATATGTGGTTTGGACTGTCGTTTATCGTGCTATAATTATATTGTAGATATATAGTTTAGATAGCTGATATTATAGAGTCGTTCGAACTATAATAGAATATAGTAACTGACTATAGTAAACACAGTAGGAACTCTCTCTCCTCCGCAGAGGCTTTTTCGGTGGTTATCTTCACACCATGCACCTTCTAGCGCAATTGCGAAATTTATTAAGCGAAATATATTCAATGATTTTTAATATTCCTTTAAAAGCCTCTGCGGAGGAGAGAGGTAGTACTATATACTTGGTGATAGATATCTCTTTCTTATATCATTATACAGACATGCTGGAAGTAGACCCGTCAAGTTTTAGGAAAAGCAAAAAAGGCGTAGAGTTTGCTGTAGAGCTCTACAGCGCTACACCAAGGGCTGAAAGCCTTTTTCTGCTAGAGCGTTTGATGGTAAAAATGGCGACAAGTATAGTTTCTTAAAACTAGGCGACAAGTGAACTTTTTTCCACTAGAGAAGTGTTTGAATTAAAATATGAAACCGGAATGAGATTGTTGTAGTCCATGTCATGTCCAGGTTCATGTCGTGTTGTTAGTCCAAGATCACAGTGGTCTGTTTCATTCAGTCTACAACTCTACAACTCTACAGCTCTACAACGTTACAGCTCAACAACTCTACAACGTTACAACTCCAAAGTTGGAGGCATTTATAGCAGTTTTGACATACACAGCGACTCCACACCTGCTCGGTTTCTATCAGCTCGGAAAATATCATAGCCATCTATTTTAACAAAGCCATCATCTATATTTTCACTTAGTCTAGTTTCGTTAATACTTAGAATGTGGCAAGGTTTGTCTAATAAATTAACTTAAGGAGGCTCCCTACAGTTTTAATTCTGTGTCGCGGGATCTGTAGCTGTACAAAGTTGTACAAAGTACAAACGAAGTTTATGTATTATAAACAAACCTTTTATAGTTTAAAATTTATATCACGAGTTCACGAATCACGATTGCGCCAAAATTTCGTTGTCCCACGCGTGGGTATTCGAGGGCTTGTCTCGCGTGAAAAATGAAATCCTGATTTTTCTGACGTCACACACGAACTATAAATACATTTTTCTCCTGTTTCCTTCGGTAATTTTTTTTTTAAATTTGCATACGATACAGAAATCACAAAATGCATAAAATATGCGATTTAAAAAAAATTCCTCGGAGCCGAATTTTTTTTATTGCAAAAAAACGTTTTTTTGAGATTTAAAAAAATTCGGCTCCGAGGAATTTTTTTAAAATCGCATATTTCAATACTTTGTACTTTAGGTGCTCGTGTGCAAAAAATAAAAAAGTTTTACCGAAGGAAAATCCAAAAAATTAAGAAAGAAGATAAAAATATGACAATCTCTAAATCGCGTTGTTACCATGGCAACGTAAATATTTAGAAACATTTTTTGTTCTTCGTAATCCGCAATATTGTGGCAATTTGATGGCCAAGTTTCGTGACCATACCTTGCAAAATCAGCAAATAATGGACCTTAGAGCACATTTGCGTGCTACAGAATTAAAATGTAGGGAGCCTCCTTAAGTTGATTTAATGAAATTCTTAATGTGAGGATTTTCCATAGAAACATTTTTGAGAAGAGTAACTATGATTAAAAGGTGCTAAAGCAATGTAAATGCCAAGCCTTGTTATTTACTTCAAACCGGCCCTACCAATCTAAAGCAATTTTCGCCATAATTTCCAGTGATTTTAACAACTGTAACATGCTAATGAATACGCAAAAAAATGCACCATTAAAGCGTAAACACAAGACAATATTTCCTAATACATATATATCGCCCCTTAAATGGCACCATTTGAATCGCGTGGGTGATTTCGTAATTATGATTGGCAGTGTACGGGTGACTATGGAAATACTAGTTTGTGATACCGACGACGACGCAAAAAGGAACAGAAAATGTCCATTTTAAGACATTGATCCCCTTCGGGGCCAGTGCAATTATAATCAGGCACAAACTACCGAGAGCCGAAACATTGCTAATATGAGCAGGGTTGCAGTAAACATGCAAGGGAAGCGGAAGTTTAACTTGTCTGGAGTAAAAAGCTGACATTAATAAGACAAACCAATAAGAGTTCGTAAATATTTATATATACTAAAATATTTCCATTACCTTCAGAACTCTCAAGAATTCAATTCTGAAGAATTACAATTTCTAAAGATTAAAAAATACTAACATAAATTAACCTACATATTTCTAAAACGATAAAATATATCACATATAAACAGCTCATATTAGTAATTATGGTTCAATTTGTTTGCTCAGGTTTATGAAAGTTCAGGTATCCAAAGTTTGTAGCCCGCTGATCCATTCTTTTGCTTCTTCTTCTGACGAGGCATACAGATTATATGAACGCTTGTCTGTCCGGAGCTACAATCAAGGAACATAATTAGTTATAAATTAGATTATATATATATTGTGCAGAATTATGTCTGTTTCCAGTTTCCTTAGGCTAATTAGCATATTGAAGAAAATATTCCAAAATACTATTTTAATCTAGTAAAGTTATGTTCAGGATACGTGTCAATTTTAAGGTTATTTCGTGGATGGAAATTTCAAACAAGCTTTACTATAACGCCCTCATTAAACCAACAATGATGTATGGAAGTCTAGTATGGACCTATTGTTCAACCCAAGTTCTAAAACGAGTTTTTAGACTACAAAAACGTGCAGCTCGAGTGATACTTCAAGTGGACACACAGTCGAGGACGGTAGAAAATTTTAAGAAATTGGGCTGGATACCCTTTTATGACGAAGTCAAGATAAACAAATGTGTTTTGGTCTTTAAGAAGTTAAATGGAGATGTGCCGTCATATATTGACGATCTTTTAACAACGAATCAATCTATTCATGGCAGACAGACAAGGCATGGTGGATATAATTTTGTCTGTCCTAAGTATACTCGTAGTAGTGAAGTAGGTAGATCTTTCACAATTAGTAGCATTAAGTTATGGAATAGTCTACCTCCTGAAATAAAGAGGAAGCAAAGTATTGGTTATTTTAAAAATGCACTTAGAAAACCTTATGTGTTAGCCTCAATAAATAAAGTTGTTATTATTATTATTACTATATATTATAACTTTCACTATTTCGCAAGATATATGCGAAAACGGCACTTCGATGAAATTCACGATGACACCCAAAATAGCGGAATATTTAGCATGACGTAATATTCTCACGTGACTGCGAGAGACGAATATATGAGGGTGATGACACCAATATTTGATAAGGGTAAATTATTCAAAACATTGGGCATATCGCTCGATAGAACACGGACTTAGTAAAATTACACAGGTGAGTATTGAAAATTCTCAACGCTGATTTTTCGGAAGATTTGTCGTAATTAAGCGTTTGATACAACATTTTCTAAAAGGTTTTAGTGTAATTTGAGAAAAAAAATTGAAAAGAGATCTTAAACAGAAGTTTCATGACTGAAACTAATGCTCAAATCTATAAGTATAATTTTAAATATGACAATATTTAGAACCAATAGGTTTTAGCCCGTTGGCGTACGCAATTGACAGATACAATAGTAGTTTGAATAGGTAGATCCTATTCGTCAGACAATTTGAATATTATATATATATATATAGATTTAGATATTTTAGTAGTTTAAGATACATGTAAACTCTCAATCAAAATCTGGACAACAAAGCTTGAACTCGTATTCTTTTATTCAACGAAACGGTTAACTACATAAAAAATATATTTACAAAGGTTATTACTTAATTACATTTGTTCGACTAAACAATTAACGTACAGCAAAGTTGAGATAAATTCAAGACTCACAGTTTTAGTTATTCTGTCCAGTAGAAATTTGAGCGTTCACTATGGAGTATATATTCGGTAGATGTTCAATATCGAGTGTATATTCGGTAGATGTTCAATATCGAGTGTATATTCGGTAGATGTTCAATATCGAGTGTCCTCGCAATGTTTTGCCAAAATAAATAGGTAATTAGCTTAGCTAATTTGCATCTAACAAACTAGTTTGAATAGCGCTCATTCATGCATGTTGTACTTCCGGTTTGAAATTAACATACCGGCCCCTAAATGTTCTGTAGACATTTACTTACAATACTTACATTATAAGTTCAAACCGTTATGTTCTCTTTGAGCGTAGGCAGATAACTCAGTTCACTCCGACAGTTCTAAAAAGACAACTTTATCCACTGGTCTTTCCAAATAACCAGATTTTGTTTTCAAAACAATTCTTCGAACGAAACCATCCCTAGAATTAGGTTTAACTCTAATCACTCGTCCTAGCGGCCATGATGATCTTGGGGAATTGTCATCAACTATCAAAACAACATCACCAGGAGCAAAATTTCTTCGTGGCTTATTCCACCTTTGTCTTCGTTGAAGCTCTGGCAAATATTCCCTAAGCCATCTTCTCCAGAACACGTCAGACAAATATTGAGCCTGTCTCCATCTTCTTTTGGTATACATGTCTGTTTCATCAAAAACTCCGGGGGGAAGTGATGGTCCTGGTCGTAACAGGAGTAAGTGGTTCGGGGTCAATGCCTCCAAGTCATTTGGATCATCTGAGACTTTGGTTAGAGGTCGCCCATTCATTACGCTTTCAACTTCACACATGAGCGTATGTAGGCATTCATCGTCAACCGTTTGTTGCTTTAGAAGTGCAGAGAGGATCTTGCGAACTGTTCTAATGCATCGCTCCCATACCCCACCATGATGAAAGCCCAGAGGTGGATTAAAGATCCATTTGATGCATCGTTGTGTCAAGAAATTGTGAATCTTTTCTTGGTTCCAATTTTTTATGGCTGCCTGAATTTCCCTTTCACCACCAACGAAGTTGGTTCCATTATCGGATCTTATCACCTCGGGCTGTCCTCGTCGTGCGATAAACCTACGTAGAGCATGTAGGAATGAGCTTGTATCAAGGCTGTAAGCAATTTCGATATGGACAGCACGTACGGCAAGACAGGTGAATAAAACTCCATATCTTTTTACTTGACTCCGCGCTCTTTTGACCAAAAATGGACCAAAACAATCAACACCAACAAATGTAAACGGAGGTTTATCAGGTGTGACACGATGTTGAGGCAAATCAGCCATTTTCTGTTCTCCCACGCTGGCTTGTCGCTTCTTACAATCAACACAGCTCCTTAGAATATCCTTTAGTATCCGCCTTGCTCCAACTATCCAATATCTTTCTCTTATCAACGACAAAACGTGTTCCAAGCCACTGTGTCCAGCTATCTCGTGGTAATGCCTTGCTAATAACTTCGCCACAGGACTTTCTTTTGGAATGATTATCTGATGTTTCCCTTCTTTCGATATTGGAGCATTTCTAAGACGTCCGCCAACACGAAGTAGTTGCTCGTTTAGCTGTGGATCAAGCTTATGAATAGAACTGGTCTTCTTCACTGTATCATCCTTGATTTCGGTCGATAATTGGTTAGTTCTAGGTTGGCGATTCCGAACAGCGGACAGTTCTTCTCGATAGCTTGCTTCTTGAACATATCTGATGATATTTTTCTCTGCATTTTCTATCTCCTCAACTGCGAGCGGTTCAATACGTGGAGCGGGGTTTCTGGTCGATGTGTCATCGTGATTTCTCTCCTTTACCCGACGAGAAAGGTTTGTTCGATACCGAAGCATCCATGCGAAGAATCTCTTCAGTTGCTGCCATGAAGAAAATCTATTGATAATCTCATCCATTGTGATTTCGGACTGGCATCTCACTGAAAAGGTTTTCACGTCAGACTTTACTTCAGGATCATCATCGCAAATAGTTGGGGCCGTTGATGGTTGTCTAGGCCAACTATCTCTCTGTTCCCATAAGAATTGTGGGCCATTCATCCAGCTCTCGCAATTCAGGAATTCGACCGCTGATAATCCTCGTGAAACATCGTCTGCGGGGTTTTGATCACTAGAAACGTGATACCACTGGGTAGATTCACTCGTTTCTCTAATAGTAGCGACTCGATTAGCTACAAACGTTTGGAACCTCTTTGTCGTGTTGTTTAGATAACCCAACACACACGTGCTGTCCGTCCAGAGAACAGAATCATTGACCTCGACTTCGACTTCTTTACGTACCAAGTTCTCCAACTTGGCGGCGCAAACAGCAGCTGCGAGTTCCATTCGTGGGATTGTCATTTTCTTAAGAGGAGCAACTCTTGACTTGGCCATCATGAACGAGCAGTGAATATTTCCTTCCACATCCTCGAATCGTAGATAGCTGACGGCTCCATAACCACGTTCTGAAGCATCAGCGAAGACGTGCAACTGCGTTGAAACAATCTCTTTCAAGGTTGTTGGCTTGATACATCTTAAAAGGCGAAATCGCTCGATATTCGGAAGTTCGGTAATCCAAACATTCCAGCGCTTCAAGTGTTCATCTGGTATTGGATCATCCCAACTGAGATTTTCTCTACATAGTTCTTGCATCAAGATTTTGGCTGGTACGATAACCGGTGCTGCTAGTCCGAGCGGATCATATATTGAACTTACGATAGAAAGTATCCCACGTCTGGTCGGTGGTCTTTCCTTGATAGACACTTTGAAGGTAAATTCATCTGTCACGACGTCCCAGCTTGTTCCCAGCGCTCGCTGCATGACAGGTTTAAGAAAATCCAGGTCCTTTACAACACCAGCTCGTTCACTCTCAGGGACGGATTCAATCACTTTCGCAGAGTTCGAAATCCATTTCGTCAGGTGAAATCCACCGCGGTTAAGCAACTCGGTGAGATTCTTCACTACTTCAACACCTTCTTCTTCGTCACCAACCGACTTAAGGCAGTCATCGACGTAGAAATTTTTCTTGACTATGTCGGAGATGGAGGGGTCGAAATCGGTCGCGTTATCTTCAGCCGTTTTTCTAAGAGCAAAATTTGCGCAACTAGGAGATGATGTTGCCCCAAAGAGGTGAACCAACATCTGATATTCCTCTGGTTCAGCGCTAAGATTATTGTTGGGCCACCAAAGGAAGCGCAATGCGTCACAATCGTTGGGTGTAACTCTCACTTGGTGAAACATGGCCTCAATGTCTGCCATTAACGCGACAGGATTTTCTCGAAATCGGAGAAGGACACCTACCAAGCTGTTTGTCAGGTCAGGGCCTTGCAAGAGTTGGTCATTGAGTGACGTACCATGGTACACCGCAGCACAATCAAAAACGACACGAACCTTCCCAGGTTTGTTAGGATTTAGTACGGGGTGATGAGGTAAGTACCAAAGTGGTTGCTGAGGTTGATTCATTAAACTTTCAGGAACCTTTCGAGAATATCCTCTCTTCATCAAATCATCCATAACTTCAGAATACTTCGCGAGTAGGACAGAATCTTTCACTAGCCTCTTCTTCAGATGATTCAGACGATGCTCTGCCAAAGGTCTGTTGTTTGGCAAAGAAACAAGGGAATTTCTCCAAGGTAGCGCTATTTCATACTGTCCGTTTTTTAACTGCGCCGATCCTTCCATGATACCAAGGGCTCGCGAGTCTTCCAGTGACATTTCCAATTTACTATCGACTGCAGTGTCATTGAATTCCATTTCACAGAATCTCTTGAATTGATCACTCAGTCCAGAGTCAGATCGTATTAAATTCGCACAACGGCGAGAAGTCCCGTTTCTCCCGAGTGGACCATTAATCGTCCATCCAAGAATCGTTCTCACCGCGTACGGTCCCTTACCGTCACATCTTCTAACTTCTCTTGGCTCAAGAGCTCGGGGTGCGTCATTGCCAATTAGAAGTCCAATTGGTGCATTGATGCTTCGTAATTTCACGTCTTCAAGATGAGACCATTTGTTGATGTCCTCCTGTGAAGGTATACTCGATTCACCAATTGGCAGTCGCTTGGTCGAGAAAACTGTAGGAAGCTCCACCATATTATCTTCTTCCAAATCAAGGACTTCCAAACTAATAACACTTGTTTTTACCATATGATCTTCCTGATGTAGAGTTGTAAGAGACAGCGCTGTTTCCCTTCCTTGGACACCTAGACTTTGCAACAATTCGGTCGTACAGAAAGTTGTGTTGGAGCCAGAGTCTAAGAACGCATAGGTCGTCACAACTTCTGATGATTGAGCACATTTCACCTTTACAGGAACAAGGGGTAGACCAATTTTAGAGACACCGGCCCCGGTCACATCGATTTGGGCGTTGGTAGCATTCTTTGGAATTTGTTGGGATGCACTGCTGGTTGAGCATTGGGAAAAACCCGACGGTACATATGAAGCATCTGGACCACAGGACTTATCAGCGACAGAAGTGCTTGGTTTAGGATGAAGGTAGGTAGAATGTTTTATTTCACAGCCAGTCACCTTACAGAAGCTAAGTTTCGGGCATGACCTCACTATGTGACCTTGAAACAAACAGTTGAAACACAACCCTGCTTTGCGAACGAACTTGATGCGTCCTTCGACCGATTCCTTCAGAAAGCGATTGCATCTAGGCAAAATATGGTCGCCATTGCACATGGGACACTTGTGCATTTTAGATTCCATTTTAGGATTTTCTTGTTCCCTCTTCTTGGAGTCATTGCTCACGTCGATGCCGAATGAATATCTTCCTTTAGGCTCCCGCTGGTCTTTTGGTTTATTAGTTGCAAGTTTCCCAAAGATTGGATGGTTCATAACTCGCACTCTATCCTCAACGAATTTGACGATATCATCAAAGTTTATCTCCCTTGATTTTTTGTTGGTGATGTCGTCAGCTACTTCTCTCCACCTTTGACGCAAAGGAAACGGCAGCTTTTCGATGATCTTGATAAGACAGTCAGGGTTTTCAATTCTGTTAAGGTAACCGATTTCTTTCAGCGTATTTCTACAACTTATGAGAAGTACTGAAAATGTTTGTAACGCTATGCCATCCTCTGATTTGATGGGTGTAGCTTCAGTAACACGATTTACATAAGCTGTGGCGATTCGATAGTCCTGGCCATATTTCTCCTTCAGTAATCTCACAGCTTCTTTATAGCCTTCCTCTGGCTTCATTGAGAGACAGCTTCTCATTAGGTCTTTAACTTCGCCCGAGGTGTATTGCACCAGATAGAAAAGCTTCGTTCGTTGGTTGAATGTCTTAGATTCAACCAAGTTTTCGAATGTTCTAACAAAATGACAGTATTCTGTCGGCTTTCCATCGAAGATTGGAACCTTTACATCTGGTAAAGACATTACCGCTGTCATTTCTCGGTGGGAGGTAAGAACTTCATGTAACTGGTGGGCTCGCGTTTCTTGCATATCGAACATTATCTTCATCTGCTGCTGCTGTTGTTGCTGAATGTTGGACATACTACGTAGAAATTCTTCTGCGACATATGAACTTGCTTGATCTTCATCCTTTACGCGACTTGTAGTTGGAATATCTCTCGGATCCAGACCACCTATTGGGTTTGGCGCTGGGAAATTCTGTTTTGGAGCGATTTCTCTGTCGCGATCAGTTTGTGGGTTCTGTAAATCAACACCCATGGCTTGATTGTAAATCCTCTCCTCGGCTTCAGCCTTTGCAAGTTCTGTTCTCAATTTCAATTCCCGCGTTCGCTGTTCAACTTGAAGCCTCTCGTTTTCCAATGCCTGCTGAGCTGCTAAATCCAACTGCTCAGCCTCCAACGCAGCCTTTTTTGCTCTTATAGCCAAACGCGCGCTCAAACTCGTTGAAGTCTTGGATATTTTAGATGGCCTTGAACTCGCACGAGATCTTCCTTCAACGTTACTAACCGAATCAGTCGGTTGAACTTCGCTTATTTGAGATGGTTGACGTCTGAAGCTAAATAGCCAATCCAACAAGGTTCGAGAAAAATTGTCGATTCTCATCTTCTCAGTCTCCAATCTTTCTTGAGACTCAATGACCTCATACTCGTCATCTAATGCATCGTGATATCTTGCGTGAGCTTCATAAAAATTCTTTGCAATGTCTTCGAACTCCTTCGACTTTAATTGTGCGTCCCCGAGTGATTCGCAGCTCATTTTCCACTCGGTTAATTCTTTAATTTTCTTTGTTACTCTACCCTTCGCGGCTGAACGACTTCTTCTTAAACGCTGAACATTTTGTTCGTAGTTTAAGCCAGTTGTTGGCTTTCGACCGGTCGCGATGTTTCTTCTCCGCTTTCCCGGCTTTCGGATACGTTTGACATGTTGATCTCGCTTAGTTAAAACTTTAACTATATAAACTTTCAATCAAAATCTGGACAACAAAGCTTGAACTCGTATTCTTTTATTCAACGAAACGGTTAACTACATAAAAAATATATTTACAAAGGTTATTACTTAATTACATTTGTTCGACTAAACAATTAACGTACAGCAAAGTTGAGATAAATTCAAGACTCACAGTTTTAGTTATTCTGTCCAGTAGAAATTTGAGCGTTCACTATGGAGTATATATTCGGTAGATGTTCAATATCGAGTGTATATTCGGTAGATGTTCAATATCGAGTGTATATTCGGTAGATGTTCAATATCGAGTGTCCTCGCAATGTTTTGCCAAAATAAATAGGTAATTAGCTTAGCTAATTTGCATCTAACAAACTAGTTTGAATAGCGCTCATTCATGCATGTTGTACTTCCGGTTTGAAATTAACAATACAGTTTTTAATAATCAATTCGTTTTAAGTATATTATTAATAGGTAGTTATGTATAATATGTTTTAACAAATTGAATGTAAACGCATTGACCATTGTAATTTTAGCTTTTAAATTTTTTAGCTATTGAAATGTGTAATAAATTATAAATACATTACCACCATTACCAATATTTAATGCAGTACAATGATATCGAAAGAAGTACTTACATCAAAATAAACTTGTTTCTCATTTGAAGCTTCAAAGGTAAACAAAATGTATGAAGTGTTAATACAATTACACATACACATACAGTACATTGGCACACCAGGTATTTCCATAGAATTTCAAAGGTGTAAAATTACGGTAACCCTCCATATAATATCCGTTCAGTTTTCTTTATCGCATTACTGTCGTGCACGACAGCCATAGTTTGGCTCGTATTAATTTCTAGCCGAAAAAGTAAAAGATATCTACAAATGGTATATTAATGTTCTGATCTCGATACAAAATTTCACCTTTATTACCTCCGCCAGGGGCCGGTTGTATAAAACTCTTAACTACATTTTAACTACCGTTTTGTAGTTAAATTGTAGTTAAGTCTGAAATAAGCGATTCTGATTGGTTAACTTTCGCACTAACCATGGTTAACTTTAACTACTTTTTTTCAACCGGCCCTAGGAGGATAACTCAAAAACTATTACACATTTTAATACTAAAATCTTGAATCTTTACTGGGAGTCAATGAAATTAAATGGTTTCCATCATGGTCATGCCCTGCATGCCAGTAGAAAAATCTTTTGTTCGGCAAAGTTAAGTATTTTAAAGAAATAAATATAAGCAAAGAATGGAAAATACATTGGTCTAGTCTTAAGATCTAGTCGGCCCACAAACTGACCGACAGCAATGGCCAACAGCATCAATTCAAGTCCCTTTAAAATCGAGTTTAAAATGAAATTAAAACCAAATTTATATCAACTATGAAGGTATAGTCGGTTTCGCATTTTCATGGCAATGAAGTATTTTTAAGAAACTACACGTACCATTCTGTTGTAAGAGTTCACATGATATTATTTCCGATAAGTTGACTACTCCCTGGCAGTGAATATCACCTTCAGCATCGTAATATCGTAGCTACAAAAAATTTGAAGGCAAAAAGTATAAGCATTGTTCAAGTCCGATAAATACAAGAATACGAGTGCAATTTGAGGTCTTTGAAAGTCTTGATTTGTGCTATTTCTTGTTAATAAAATACAGGAAAATATTTTACGACTGTTAACATACGATCGTTCGTGTCCTTTCCATCTCTGATGGTTTTTGCCTCGCTAGACCTATTTTAACCTTACCAATTCCTTTCAAAATAGTGTGCTTAGTTCCTTCATGCAGTTTTTAAAAGGTAATTTTCCCTAACCAAGGCCTTCTTTAAGGCATTGAATTGTCCATTTCTCGGAAAATATAAACGTAGAAATTTTACACAGGTCACAACCAAACGTAAAGCATGTTTTTCACTGCAATTGTATCGTATCGTATCGTATCGTATCGTATCGTATTGTATCGTAATTTTTATTTCGAGTGATGCAATTCATTAATTCGAGTGCTCAGGAAACAAAAAATCAGTTCAAATCAATCGGTACAATAACGATTGGAGTAGAAAAAATAGCTAAAGCTTGGCTATTTGCATTTGAATCCGTTATAGGCACCAAGAAAGATGCAACGTTTAATGGTTTACAAAAACACCTCCAAATTGTCCAAATTGATCATTGAGGTCATCGTACCAAAGCGTATTTCTTTGTTTTGGGAGCATTAGAGCAGGACTATAATGACTTTGACACAAAAGAAAACGCTACGATACGGTTGAAGTGAAAAGCAGGCTTCATTGTGTGCATACAAAAATCCTGGATATGTGTTTCACAACTGGGTTTTAAGTTATGGAAAACTGCTAGGTTAGGACCGTCGAAAAGCAACAAGTACCTGATGTCTTTCCGTATCCAATACAAAATATCTAGGCTTCCACTGTTTAAACAGGGCACCTCTTTTCCAAAGATAACCACACATAAACTTGGATGATTTCGTAGAACTAGACGGCTGCAAAAGAAACATTGTTAAGTTAAACGAATAGCTAAACAAAAATACATTTATGATATCAACTATAAGATCTTATCGGACAAGGTCCTATTATACTGGACAAGGCGTCGTCCTCGAAATAAATCTGGTATTTCCGCGCATCCATGTATTATTCTCTATTTAAAAATATCGATATTCGAATTTACGCATGTCGAAAATTTAAACGTAACAACTTCATTTCTCTTTTTCGGCAATTATATTCTGCTACAGTTGAGAAAATAGGTGTATTATGGCATCCTTTCACAGTATGTCCGACAATATCTGGTGATTCCAGCAAGCAGTGCACCGACAGAAAGATTATTCAACAAATAGTAACGGCAAAGTTGACGTGTTTCTCGTTGAAAATTTATTTTGGATTCGTTTTACTCTCTTGATGCTTTTATACAACTGTGCATGTGTGAGAGTTATTGACCCTACCCCAAGTTTATTTTACTTCCGGTGTCCTGCACCGGATATAGCATGGTGTCACGTGACGCCAAAAAGGAAGAACACGTTGTTCAAGGATGCGGAGGAAATTTGTAAAAGTAGATAGTTTGATTCAAGTAGAAGTAACAGAAATATTAATAATTTATCGTTGTTTCTTTAATTGTTTTAACATTCTAACACCGGTAACACATGCGTGTAGACTGTATACTTTGATTATATTCTTTTCATACTGTTCATAGAATGTATAAAAATATAAACAATTACTGTATATGTGGATTAATTGAATATACCTTACACTTTACAATCACGTTAAAGCGTGAACAATTTCGCACGTTTGTTTACATTTAAAAAGCTACGTTCGAACTTTGAAACATAGCTTTTCACAAACGTAAAAGACGTAAGTAAAAGTTCACGCAGAAACTGGACTACCTTGCCGTAGAGAAAAGTGCACTTAAGGGAATATATTTTCTAATATATAAAGCGAGTCAAGCTAATTGTTCTTCGAGCAATTTGGCATATTCCAATGATGATTGAACAGTTTAATTCTTCCAGTCTCAGCCACAGGTTATGATTCAACTGCAATTCGAAACTACGAACTGCCTTATTACTTATTTTACTTTTTATGAAATTCACACTAGTTGGCTTGTTTGAACGATAAAGCGGAACTTGATGACGTGATATGCACTCTCTACTCTCGTGATTATATGCCAAATAATATATGAAAAATATACGAAGATGTAGACGAGGGATCGAGCCTGTAAAGGGTAGACACACGCGAGTCAACGACAAACTGAGAACGACAGCAAGACGAACGACCCAACCGGCGGAAAATACATATGGTTGCTGCACGCAAAGTTCGTCCATGTCTCACTTTGGCCCGTTGACTAATAGTTCTCATACCTAATCAATTGAGCTAGAATACGAGTGTTGGTAAATAGAATACTGTTTACTACAGTAAACATTGGATTCAGCGCATAACCGCACTTAAACGTTTTTATTCAGAATGCAAAGTCTTACCTCGTGTAAGCTCTTATTGCTTGTGGATGGAACGTTATCGTTCTGTTCTTTCAGATTTCGGTAATGACGACATGTTTGGGGTACACGTGATAAACATTTCTCATGACAGTTAAATCCACATTCTTTGCATTTAAATCCTGAAAACGGCAACGATGCATTCAGGGGCGTCTTAACGTTCACATTTCATACAAAATACATTGTGACATTATTGTAAGAGCTTCTTTATTTCCGGCAGGTTTTAGGGGGGGGGGGCTTGGCGGGGAGGGGTGATTTGAAACGGAAGGGCTTTATTGAGGGGGGGATAAAAGAGAGAGGAGCTCATTGATTGCACCGAAACGCAAGAGTTAGTGCTTAATAATATTATTTAAAGGGAAGCTATTAGAGAGGGTGAGGCT
The DNA here is from genome assembly GCA_016169945.1 of Trachythela sp. YZ-2020. NCBI lineage: Eukaryota > Metazoa > Cnidaria > Anthozoa > Malacalcyonacea > Clavulariidae > Trachythela > Trachythela sp. YZ-2020. The sequence continues at coordinate 4,047,509 of JADLSH010000393.1, read as the reverse complement.
TACTTGACAGGGGTGTTAAATACTGGATTTACGATATATTGTTCCCAGTGTGGGTAGAGTGTAGCAAATATACGGCGGTTGACTGTTGTGTAAAACCTGAAAAATACAATAAGAACTTCGACGTTTCGAGCGAAGGCCCTTCTCTGGAATTGTATTTTTCAGGTATAGTTTTACACAACCGTCAACTGCTATAAAATATTAGATGTATGCATACGACTATTATGTACGAGGTATGCCTAAAGTATTAAATCGATTTTCTAACCCTAAACATTGTCATACTAACAGTTCAAATAGGGAAAAGTCGCAATAGTTTATAATGGTAATTGAACTGAGTGGAGTGCAATTTGGTCTCCCGCTTCGCGGTCGTGGGATTTTGTAATCACGCGTTTAATTTCAGACCAAAATTGCACGACACGAAGTTCAATTTCCACTTTATTATATTCATTTTGAAATCTAAATAATTGTTTAAACCAGAAGCGGTATTCCACGATACTCCCTGAAATGCCGTAGCATAGCAACAATATGAATTGTAATTTGACAAAAAGACTCGGTATAACAAGCAAAATGTGAGTGGATTTTTAGACCGCAAAAGTAAGTTTAAAGATAACGTAGACTTTACATGTAAATTGATAAACGTTTCTTGTGATTTTGTGCATTAAAACATCGACACTACGATCGACTATTCCATATTTCAATACCTTGTGGCTTCGTGTTCAGGTTTGGCTGTTGCTCAAATGAAACTTGTTTTTGTTGATATTTTGACAATGTTTCATTCAAAATTTTGTTGATAATTTGGCTAGTTTTCATGTTTGACTCGCCTTTGTTGAATTTATGAAAAAAAACTACAGTGAACAGATTTGGTCATTTGCCAGATCACATTTTTCTTTAAATTGATTTGCTAGTTGAAAAGTGCTAGTGTTTAAAAACTCAAACTTTGTGTTTTTATTTCTAAAAGCTGATTGGTTGTTTCGGTTCAGTTCAGTTCTAGATCTGATTGGTTGAATGAAAGAGTGCGATTCGTGCTGAAATCGCACTGCTAAGAGCCAATCAGATTGCACGAAACACCATTGACTTCAAAATGAATATAATAAATGTATGAATAGTCTGTGCACAAACTGTTTATGCCTGCATGACATACAGCCTAAAAATGTCGCACAAGCTTGCCGGGTGAACCCCAGATCTGAGTAGTAGATTCTGATTGATCATGGTTGAACTAAGTAGATTCTCATAGGTTTTAATCAACTGTTAACGAGCTTTGAAATTTATCAAAATATACTTTGTTGACACTTGGCATCACTTGAATGTTTCACCTTCCTAGATGCTTCTAGCAATTGTACTTCGTTACAGAAATGGTTATAATACGTTGAGTTTAAATATGATATTCGATTGAACATAAGGCAGGCGACATGGAATTGGGAATAACGACAAAATTTGCGATGCAGTGTTTTTATTAACTTTACAATCACAGGACTGATGGCAAGGATAACAGGACATATGTCCCTTATTAAGTCCCACCAGTGTTAGCATATAAGTGCATAAATGGAATGGTACCAAGTTACTTGAGTTCACAATTTGTTAGCAGAAGAACAGTCTGTGGAAGAGAAACAAGACAAGCGGACAAACTAGATGTTCCATTTTTTACAAGTGCTACAGGTCAAACGACCTTCCAATACAGGATAGCAAAATTATGGAACGATTTGCATGTGGACATTAAATTAAGTAACTCCATTCATAACTTTAAAGTCGAACTAAAGAGTTTAATATGAAAGTATTTAACTAAGTAGATTTGTTTTTAATTATCCTAGCTATAGGTCAATATCTTTTTCACTGTTTTTGTTAATACTTCTCTTTGTATTGATTCTGAAAAGCCCCTTTTGGGGATAATCAATAAATTTCAAATGTAGTTTATGGTTTGTTAACCAAACGAAATTCAAGGTTGGAACTTCAATAAGAATCTACTAAGTTAAAAAATGACCAATCAGAATCCACATATCATATCTGAGTAGCGTCGCAGATGGTGGACAAGCTAACCTTTGAAATTACATTCGGTGACATACTGTCTGTGCACAGGCTAACGTAAGTACGGCGTTAGCAAATGTTAGACTTGCACCAGGTACTTATTTCTCTGATCCACTAACGAACGTGAAATGACATGCATGACGTAGCGCGCGAGGAAGGGCGATAAACAGTAAACATCGTACCCGGTCTAAAATGCAGAAATAATACGTTTAGTTTTCTTTATTTCAAAGATATTGAATATTTCACTTTTATAATCTGTTAGTTTTATTCGGTTTTATTCGGTTCAAAAGTAATTTATTCTTATTTATATTCTGCTCAGTTTTGAACAGAAGATTCATTAGAAATTGTATTGTGTTGAATTCATTCGCACTGTAGTGGATTAGAGAAATAAGGATTTGCAGCATGTCTAATGTATGTATGCTGATGGTAGCAAAATTTAAACACGCCAGGAATATAGCAATCACATACCTCCCTTGCCAATATACCACATCATTTGCAAACAGAAGTCGCAGTTTGTTGGTGTTACAAAACTATGAGCTTCAAACGTATGAGGTTGAGTAAAGCCTTGTTGACTATAGTCTTCGATTTGTAGTTTTCCCTAAACCAAAGCATAACTATGTGTTAGCAAACAAAAAAGTGATGTCAAACTTTAACGATGATTTGTTTGACCGCCGTTTTAATAGCTTTACTATACAGGGTGTATCAAAAAAAACGCAACCTCGGAATTTCCCAAGAAATCCACTTTGTTCTTAAGCACTAGATACACCCTGTAGATGGTTTTGTATAGAAATCAATTCCAATGTATTAAGACTGGAGCGATAGAAGATTATTGCAAGATAATACGCCCACATTCTGGTACACACCTCAGTGCACAATGTTGTTATCCCGTAATTTCCTCTTTAATGCTGACTTTGCAATATAATCATATCACAAATTTATATCACGTCTTGCTTTCAATCTTGGATTTCTCAAGGTGCTAGCTAAACTTCGGATTATGTTTTGATCTATATTCTTTCAAGGTGTCAAAGAACAAGCGATCGTTCTTTCTTTTTGAAAACCCGTTTGGTACAAAACCACATGGCGTATTGATATCAGACAATTTTTGTTCAAACATCTCGACGTTCCAAATTCAACTGAAAAGTGCAGTATCAGGGTCGTGAAAACATGGGATTTGGACCACTGCGAATAGAATTCGAATTTTGCTGGGAAAATGTTTTCGAAATCTATATATCAGTGAAGGACAACGTCTTCTATACAACCTGTTATAGTAAAGACAAAATTGTACGTCGCCTCGAAGGTATAACTTTATTCTCACAACATCCTACTGATTCACTTATTCGTAAGTTATTATTTTCTCCACTACAATATTAAGATTCATATCATCGTGGCAGCATGCAATATCATTTATATGTAGGTACAAACCTTTAGAATAATATCCATGGTATCCCTTTTGTGCAGAACGGCACCACGGTGTCGGGAAAGTATTGTGTCGAATGTGACTGCCTGGATATAGAAAGAGTGTTTTAGGAAGAAACGACCTTTAATTCTCACCTCCTACTATAGTAATATTTGGCATTTCATTTAAGACTTTTACAAGCTTCAAAAATCTAGAAATAGAACTGCACGTTCCATTGTCGAGGAAGAGAACCTAACCATCTGGCAACAGGCAAGCTCCGAGTTAATGCTTGCTCCGCGGTAAAAAAATATTGGGGGTGCGAACTTCGGTTGCCAACATATAACCACCCATTTGGTGTTGCAAATCTCAGTTCTTAAAACCTTTTTGACTAAAATTTCATGCAAATTTACTTAAGTAATAGCCTATCAAGGTTATTGTGGTTGTAAAATCATTAAATACAGCTTTATAGCATAGGTAAGGCAGATTTCCAGTCCTCGCACGAAGCTCCTCGCAGCTGGCTGCGAGTGCTTTGCCGCTCGCGGGAAATAGTTCAAAATTTTGAACTATTTATTACTCGCTGCGAGAGCTCGCAATAATAAACCAATCATAAAACGGCGTGTGGTGGCAACGGAATGACATTCGTGCGAGTACTCGTAGTGAGCTGCGAGGAGCTTCGTGCGAGGACTAGAAATGCACCTTAAGTCAGCTATCAACCAAAGGCTTTGAGAAATCCCTCTCCCCTTCCCCCCCCCCTAGTGTCCGCCACTGCTCTCAATTCTATTTATTGTATACCAAATACAAGACTACATATAATGAAGATATAATTAACATTATTTATGACTTTGATAACTGCTGGTCGACCACAATTTGCTGCAAGATGGTGCTTAGTGAAACCCATCTATAACTCTAAGTATTGAATTCGTATACCTTCTTTGTGATGTGAGGGGACTCTAATTTATCCCATATCTTTTTCCAACGACTGGTTCGTCGATCAGCCTCCTCTTCTATTCGGTTATATTCTTGTAGTTGAAATGAACAACTACTGCTATCATAGTTCACAGTACCACCGTACATACCACTTAAACAGCGCCTTGAAAAATAGACAGTATACTTCATATAAACTTCTGCTCCACACAGTTCATACACAACTCGAGTCCCTGATATAATTGTTAAATACATGTATACTTATTCCCATTATTGAAAAGGGTTATACCCATGTGTTACGCGCACGAATATGTAAACGTCATTTGAATGGGTTAGGGTAAGGGATTAGGGGTAAGGTTTACCACCCTAACCTAACCTCAACCCACATATGGCGTTTTTGGTACAAGCTATATATGGCTTGCAATTTTGTGTTTGTAGCACATGTTATTTGTATTTGTAAATAAAGTGATAGACACTTAAGCCAGTTTTCCACTTCAACCGTATCGTAACGAAACGTAGCGTATTTCTTTGTTTCCTGAGCCCTAGTTTGGAACTAATGACTTAGACACAAAAGAAAACGTTACGTTACGTTTGAAGTGGAAAACAGCCTTTAGTGTACTTGTACAATAATTGGCTCATTAATTACTGTTCGGTAAAACAATTTATCAGTTTTCAGTCTTGAGATGATCTTTAAGTGTCGTGGAGATATTCTCTGTCTGACATGCAGTACAAGATTGTTACTAGTTGACTTGCAACATGTAAGCACTGCGTACGTATTTTTGTATATTCGAGCGCGTAACACATGGACATAACCTAAACAGGCCCTAAAATGCTTCAGGGCCTGTTTACATGGAGGCGTAATATTCTATATAGGGAATCGTGAGGGATAATTGGAGCCCCTATCCTCCCCTTATTACTAGTTCCCAATCCCATGACGCGCTCTGCTAAATATTGCGTAATTTATGTCATTTGCCATTAGGTTGTCTGCGGAGGAGACTAGGGATGACTACCATTCGTTCGACTGACAGCAAAATATTCGTAATATTGCAATTTGTATTTCGTACCAATTTTCAAGAATTGCAAGCTTGATGAAATATTTTGAAACACTGGGTTCAGAAGAATCTTATAAGAATTACAAAGGAAATGCCAAATCCTTATTTGAATCCTGAAAGTAGGGCCCCCACCCCCCTCCGAAAGTAGCGGCCCCCACCCGGGGATAAACCCGAAAGTTAGAGTGAAGCGCTACTTTCGGGATTGTATGGTATGTCCTTTAGTTATAATAGTTCTTTTTCGCAATGTAATTAAACTAGCAAAGATCCAGCGCGAGTTTATTCAAATTTCAAATCTTATCTCTTATCCAATGACGGGACAGGCTCGAACTCGGATCTAAACTCCTACTGAAATTTAACAACAAATTAAACTTTTCCTACCTGTTTGCATTGTATTTGTCCTCAAATTTCTGTTGCCCTTCCTCGGCTGCCGTTTCCGTCTCATTGATGAGTTCTTGATCAAATGTTGGACCAGTTGAAACATTTTCAGACACAAAATAACTCCACAATCTGAGGTTGGATACACTACAATGAGGCCGGAGTACCTAACAATATTGACATCAACAATATGTTTAATATACATTTCGACTTAATTTTGTATTACATGTTTTGTACTTTGTATTACATTATACTGAATATATAGCTCTATCAATTCTAAACGGTTTTTCCCAGAGGTCAAGTAAGGACCATCCCTTATTAGTATAAACCTACTAGTAGGCTATTACAAATCCTGCATTCTGATTGGCAGCTCTACTAGAGGGCCACTGGGTGATTTCCTACTAGTATAGAAGAGCGTGGAGAAAAACTTGTGAATCAGTTGGGTTTTTTTAGAAAATAAACAAAATATCCTAAAGTAATAATCTTGGAAGCTTCTTGCAAAAAGGTGCAATTTTGACGTTTTACTCGTAGTTTTACAGTGACAGGCAAATTTATGAATCATTGAAAACACAATATCGCTTGAAGTTATTTGACTGTATTTTTTTTCCTTTAAAGCGTTTTCTTGCTTTAAGATTGTTTTCATCTATTTAGCTAAAAAAAAATTTTTTTCTTTTTTTTCGTTTAATGATATATTTATGTATGAGCGAGATTTCCATGTTGTTTGTTTGAAAATATCTATCTTTTTTTTTTTTTTAAGCCATTTTCTTTCTCTTTTATTATTCTTTTTTTTTAGCTAAAGGAAGAAGAACCAGTAGATGAGAAAACCTACGGGGTTTAGTAAAGTCAAACAGGAAGAACTCTTAACACATGCAACCGAGGCGAAATTTTAATTAGATACATTACTAGAATCGAAACCCATGCACTATATATATATATACTGTGCAACCAACACCTATTTCAGCAACCAAACTGTTGAAAGCTAACCTTGTTCGAGTGTTCCTTCGAATATTTAAAATTGTAGAACAGTGACGACTTTTTATGTAGTTCATCAACATAGTCCCAAAGATTTTTTCCACGTGATTTAGAATTCCTGATGTCATTATCTTCATCGTCAGACAGCCAACCCATTTGTTGTCGTTCATGCTCTGAGTCCAGCAAGAACGTACGAAAGCGCATCGAGACATGATGGTATGCGAGAAAATGTAAGAAATATTCGTTGAATTCAAACGATAGTGGATATTGGCGCAGAATCTAAAATACAAATGAAAGAAGTTAAAACACATGCAGTCTGTCGCTAAAAGTAGCGTATATGCGTGGATTTAAGGATAAATAATCTGATAGAACTGAATGTTGAAGGTGTTTGTAGATTGAAATTTCGAGTGAAAATTGTATACCTATTGCCCAAAATTTAGAATATTTACCCTTATACCAAACACTGGCACCACCCTATAGTGTATATACATGAACTTGTTGCTAGCTCTTGACAACTGGCCTCTGTAGCTCAGTTGGTTAGAGCGCTGCACCGGAATCGCACGGCCGCAGGTTCGATGGACGATGGTAGTCAATCGGCAAGTTATCAGAGTGGGAAAATAATGTTAAATATTTTCATTATATGTAGAGTCTTATATTTGGTGGTACAGAAATACAATTGCGAAGCATTTCTGAAGTTGACCACCATCTGCCGCCATGCAACGCTTACTGAAGCCCATTGCGAGGGAGATTTAAGGCAGCTGCACTAACCAATGGCGATTGCATTCGTTCTTTCCCTTGTTCTTTGCATTTCTCAACAAGGGATACGGTTTTTTTCTTAGTTGTGTGCCAGAGGTTTCCTTTTAGCCGTTAGTAGTACAAAATAGCTTTTATCATGTGTCATGTCGCCAACAAATACGGTGATCAACTGTATTCGGATATCATGCAAGCCTTTCGTGCAGGCGTCATGGGAGCCGCAATCGTGCGTTGCATTTTGGTGAATTTAGGTTTCAAAAAATTTCGAGACAATCCGGTTTTTGCAGTGATATCAGATGAAAAAATATTCGGAATAGTAGCATTTTTTGAGATATGAATTCATGAAAACAGGTCACAAGATTCAAGGTTGAATCAACAACTCATATCCTGAGTTTACGAGATGATACTATTCGGAGTGTGTTTTTTCTTATATTCCTCCAAATTGTCTACTGGTAAAGGATTTTGCATGCGATGTTTTGACAAAATTATTGTTTTGATAGCTGTCATAAAATCTAACTATTAACTCTTTGCATTCTTACTATTTCAATAGCCGATTGTATACAATGACACCTTTCTCACCCCTCCCTCGCAATAAATTATTTCATTGCCCAAAAAACTGAACAGTCATGTGACTACACATAAGCAGGTTAACTTCCATAATTTCGGAAAGTAATATGGATACACAAGGTTGGTCTAGATCGATCTCGCGTGTCTCGTATGTCATGTTAGGTGAAACATAGTGGAACAATAGAGAAGGAGACACAGAAAGATTGAACTGGAGCACGTTGATAACAAGACTTAAACTTTGGACATGACTCTGCTCTAATTTTCTCCTCTCCTCTCCTGTTCTCTTTTCCAACTTGTATTGTGTCTCTTGCCTTTGCCAGTTAGCCTTGATATTGCGCTATTATTTAGGACTGACTATTTAGGACTGACTATTTAAGGACTGACTTAGCAGCAACAAAAGAGGTCTAATGTGTTGGCAACCTAAATTCGCACCCCCAATATTTTGAAGTATCTGCCACTGTTTTCACAAAACACAGCCATAAAAAGTTGTTTAACAACTTGGCTTCAAAGAGACTTACCTGGTGAACACCATCGAGAAATTGCAAAAATACTGGTGCGAATCCACTCGACTGTGTTGACTGTATGTGATTACAGCGGTGTGAGAAACGATGCCCAAATGACAACCACTCTTTCTCAATCAACACTTTAAAGCCATCAATTGTTCTGTACTTCGGATCTAACATCACTTGTGCGAGGGACGTTATCTGGAATAGTAGGTAAATTAATAAGATTGTCAGAGAAATGGTCATGCATAGAATCAAATGTATTTATATATCAGCAATAGAATGACAGAGTGAAATCTAAAACTTACGGAGCCGTATTAGTGCCATAGAAATTATGCGTATGAATATCAACTTTCTCGACTTTTTTTCTCGTGTCTCGACTTTTTTCTCGTGTCTCGACTTTTTTCTCGTGTTTTTTTTTTGACATTTTCGGTCGACTTTTTGGTCGATTTTGTTACAATTTACAACTCGTGTCTTGACCACTGAGCTACATTTAACAATTATTCGCCGAAGGCTAGGTGAATATCGGTGAAGCGAACAATTGAGCCTGAGGCGAATAATTGTTTTAGTAAAATTACATAGGTGATTATTTGGAAAAAAATAAAAAATGCACATTTCAAAAATATTTTAATTGAATATTTACGATAAAAGCGGCATGTGATAAATACGGTGGTATTTTCATCTACATAGCATGCGCTGAAACGAAGATATGAACCTGCAAAATCATAGGTCACCAGTGACCTAAAAACATTAGGCGACAACGAAAAAGAGTTAAAAACGCTTTAGGTGATTATCGCGTATTAATCCGAGGTAGCGCAACCAATCAGCGTTGGGTATTTTTAATAATCACCTATGTAATTTTATTAAACTATATTACTGGAGGGAGTGCACCAAAGAAAAAAAGGGGGGCTCTGCATGGGGGGCTCTGCCCCCCCCCCCCCAATGATCTCCAGAACTGTTCTTGACAAAAGTTCAAATCCGGACAGAAAGTGGGGGGACGGTGCAAAGTCTGAAACAAAAATGGCCTTTTTCTTGGTTATGATTTTTCTTCACAATTCGTCTCAGAATGCGTGAAACGCTGTTTTAGAGACCCTACAAATTCAAAATTTCTCCGGGGGAGCATGCCCCGGACCCTCCTAGCTTTCTCGCACCATTATTGGCGCTCGTGTTCTCAATCTATGTATGTTTCTCGCCCCCCCCCAAAGTCAACACCCTGGCTACGCCACTGGGTAATTGCCATTGATAAACCGCGATCCTAAGCTTGAAAGTTGAAACAAAGTTCTTCTCTCCCCTGGTATTTTATGTTTTCTTTTGTTTTTGAGCTAAAAAAATAAAAAATCTTGATAATAAAAAGGTTTTCTCCCATTTTGTTTGTTTTACAACGTCGAGGAGAGATTGGATTTTTTAAAGAGCTTGTCACAGTAGTCGCACTTGTTTCGGTCGGCATCATAAAAATATGGGCCAAATGGGAAAGTCGCCACAAAAAAGTCGACGAAAAATGCAAAAAAATCGAGACACGAGAAAAAATTCGAGACACGAGAAAGAAGTCGAGAAAATCGAATTCATATGCAGAATTTTTATGGCACTAATACTTGCTTCAAGTTTTCGAAATACCGCAGCAGGGTATTATACAATTCTTAACTACTTTTTTACTACCCGTTTGGGAGTTAACTCTAAAATACACGATTCTGATTGGTTAAATTTTGCACTAATCTTGTATAAGTCTTAACTACGTTTTAACTACCCGTATTATCGCAGTGCTCCATTTTTAGTCTACGAAAATGAGGGTTTTAAGTGGATGCCACACGTTACTCTTTCGACTATTCATTGAACTTCAAAGGAAATTTGCATCGAATTATGATTCAAACTTGGATTTCGCCAATAAGATTTTCTCATCATTTGTAAAGCCTGTTTTCCATTCCAAAACGTATCGTAACGAAAAGTAGATAAACATGCGAAAACGCTACCGTCCCCATAAGGCATAGGGCGTTTTGATACGGTTACGGTGGAAAACACGCTTAATTTAGGCCCTTTCAAACCAGTTCAACACAGTTCAACATTGTTGGTCCAACAATGTTGGACGATGCCGGATGAAAATTATAAATATATATAATCAAACCTTCAACATCTTCTAACATCTGCCAACGTTACGAAACATAATGTTCAAACAGACCCAGTGGCGGATTACCAGTTACATCCAACAATGTAGGATGTTGGACCAACATGTTGGATCGGTTTGAACTGGTCTTAAAACTCACTTGTGACGTGGTGTCCCATCCATCTTCAAATGAGATCAAAACTGATGAGCCCTGAATGTCAAGTAGATCCACAACTGCACCGGAAATACGTAAAGTAAGCGACAGCTAGAAATAACATCAAATTTACTCCACGTTAAAACGTTAACTATTTCACAGTTATCACAAATCTATATTTAGGACGTTTTTCGTAATTCATCTTTTATATCTTTGAAGAAAAATGTAAGCAACCGGAAGCAGGTTGTGTCAACAGGTCGAAACTATTTCGGATCTAAACTAAGAACCGTTTGTTTGCTTTCATAATACACAAACTGTTTTTATTTAAGTGCGTTGCAAAAGCATTTACAAATGTACACAAAAAATATGCCCACAATACCTGATTGAACCATTCACTTTCTTGCAGAGCTTTCAAAAACGATTCACCTTGCGCAGTATCTTTGGGAGGACCGCTAGGACAACACACTTTAAATAATTTCTTCAAGCTCGTCTTCATATCCCTCAAATCAGGCATCTAAAAAATAATGCTGTACATAAAAAGCAGATACGCAACTCAAATGCCCAATTATCTTTTCTGAAATGAGTTGTTATTATATACAAGTTGTAAAATAGGTGGGATTTCTGAACAAATTACACTCTGTCTTTTATATCTGGCTGACCAGTTTCGTAATTTGTTAAGAATATTTAATAAATGAAGATTTCATCAGGTTTTTCCATTTGTAACTAGAACTTACTATATACGTCATCTTAACAAATAGGCTACACTGAAATTAGCTTTCTTGTTGGGCTTTAAACTACCTTGCAATCGCTCATTGCTATCTTATACTACTAAGCAATCAAACCTGTGAACAAACATACCTCAGCTGGCACAAACTCAATTTTAGGATAAGATTCTTTCTTCAAGTTCTGCAGGAAACACAATGGATTAATGTTCAAAATATATTAAATCAAACACATAATGTTATACGTCATTATGTAGCATCAACAATCTTACAATGGTTTGGCCTTTATTGAAGCTCGTGGCGTTTAAAGTTTTAAAACCATCCTGGCACAGGTACAGCATGACAGGTGACATAAGCAAAGAAAAGTGATAAAAAGTGTCTTGCGCAATCTTCTGCCTGATGTTTTGCGGTAGAAGTCCACAATGCAATGCGCAAAGAAAATATAGAAAAAAGTCCAGCTACATAATTTAGAATGTTTTAAAATATTGCAATGGGAATCCTGACACATTCGGACATAAACTAAAATAGTTTCGCTTTAATATATATCATTTTAGATGAAAATAGTTTTGTGGGATTGTATTGTGTTTATACTATCCAGCTAAGTGTAAGCTATTTAGTTTCATGTTATCGGTTGACAACTTAACCAAGGGGGAAGTTCCTTACAATATGTTTGGAAACTCAAATTTTCGTAATGTACCGTATACGTTGCACATTTACTAGCAGTACATAATATAACATGCTCTGATTTAGACATCTTCAGATCGATCAATGGTTCAGAATCACAGCTTTATAATCATGGTCTTGCATTATCTAAAGTCATTTACTTCTGCTTCCCCCGAAACACGCTACAAGCGGAAGTAAAGAGCTTGGCTTGCGAGGTTGTACGGTCAAGATCCACGAGTTTATTTTATCAATATCGGATATATAGTAGTGGAAGAAATTGGGTGCCTTGCTGGTGGGTACAAGAAAATGAAGAAATGTGGTAAAATCCTTTACTTGCCCAAATGTTCGTAAAATTCTCGTGTCCAAATTTGTTAAAACGTCCGTGGAGGAGGACACGGAGAAGGTTTAAACATATATCCCATGTAATGGGTATCATATGAACGGTAGTTTAAGTCTTGACTCACCTTCAAATTGCTCTTATCGCCAAAAACATACAAGGCAGCTGGTTCCCAGCCTTGTGTAATCATTGCTTTGTCAATGGCATCAACTGCTGAAACACGTTTTAACTCTTTCTCATTTACACGTAAATCCATTGTTGCTGTTGACATGTTCACATTTGATGCGAGGGATTGTTGTTTCGCAGTCGCCTTACTCTTCGATACAGGAGTCGCAGAAACTATAATGTAATGCAAGAAACTGGTCTTAAGGCCCGTTCAAACAAGTCTAAATTTGACGTTTTTCTTTATAAGGAAATATGTAGACAAAAACACCAAAATTCCCCGGAAATAGATTTCAAGCCAGAGTTGCAAAAAAAATGTGGGTATGTGGGTACCAGTGAGGAAGGTTTGTTGGTATTGAGGAAGGTTGAAAGTGAAACACTGAATAAAACATTGCAAAGCAGTAAGTACTAGACTAGACAGGCTAGTATTACTAGAAACAGTCAGCACTCAGTCAGACTAGCAAATCTACCCAGGCAAAAGCCTGCATGTCGGAAAATTTCCAGCTATTTTGAGGAAGGTTGGGAAAACCCAAAACCCTACCCAGAGGAAGACTGAAAACGTTTTGCAACTGTGTTTTCAAGCAATTAAATTTTGGACATGGACACCTCCAAACAACGGACAACATTCTTATTACGAACTGCAAAAGTAAAAATCCTCTATATAACCGTCACTTCGTATAAAAATCCTCTATATAACCGTCACTTCGTATAAAAATCCTCTATATAACCGTCACTTCGTATAAAAATCCTCTATATAACCGTCACTTCGTATAAAAATCCTCTATATAACCGTCACTTCGTATAAAAATCCTCTATATAACCGTCACTTCGTATAGAAATCCGTGTATAATGAACAAACTACAAACAATGAGCATGAAAATTTTATCCCAGTGACTCTACAGATTCATGTGTTTATATGTACACCTCGGAGATTTGAAAACATATGTAAAAGCAAGGTTTTGTTATGGGAATATTATTATATTATAACACTCATCTGAACTATATCATTCTTCTTTTTGTGCTTATATTTTAGACAAAAGGGACCTTCACTGAAGGGGGGAGGGGATATTTTACTGAGGGACCAACATGGGGGATGGAGGGCCAAGGCCCCTTGTATCGAGAATCTAATTTGCCATTTTACATTTGAAAACACAATGTTCTTATTACAATACTCAAAATGAAGACTTACCAACGGCAGACAAATACTTGTCCTGTTCAACGTTCGAAGAACGAATAGCATCTGTGCTCCCACCGCTGGCGGCAACTCCAGTGCGGATAATGGCAGCAACAGAACTTCGTTCAATCGCCGATGACCTCAGTAAAACAGCTTTATTCACCCGATTCTTCCACGTTGCAACGGGAAAGCGCATCTGACGATGGTTTTTGGTTACCCGTAGTATGGAGTCGTCAGACACTTGACGAGGAACGACCAAAACAGCTGGGTAACTAAAAGCAAGGATTGCGTAAGATGAAAGTGTTGTGTTCTAAATTATTTCTCATTGCCCGTCAAGTTCAGCAATTTAGATAGATATAGATAGTTTAATTAAAAATTTCACCTTGCAAGTTACACACTTGAATTGCGTGAATTGTACAATAAATAGATATGTACAGACCTAATAGATAAAAGTTCTATTACTAACATTAAAATTAGGAATGATTCATTAATTATATATCTATGGTCTATTAGTTATTTACATTCATTAATCAAGATAATGCGCTTTGTGATGGATAAAGCGGTTTGTTTTACATCGAGGAACTACAAACGTTCGATTGCTACGCAGACGATAGGTTGGTTCATATTTCTGCAGCAAAATGGGATATAGTTTATGTTGTTCATTGCTGAAAATGTTTAGGAAGAGTTTAGAGCATGCCTCCGCACGTCGTTCATAAAGCTACGGACTTAATCCCACAAAAAGCAAGACTATCGGCGTAAGATAGGTTTGGGAAAATCACAGACAATGCTCTTTTCTGCACTCGTTCAATGATGTCAGATAAATAGACCGGTAACGCGTGATGGTAAACTTCACAGCTATATTCCAGGACTGGTCTGATACAGGTGCAGTAGAATGCTAGTATATCCTGGTATCGTAACTTTGCTCTTTTAAGTTGGATAACGAAGAACAGTCGTCTGTTCGCCTTTTTTAGAATAATATAAACGTGTTCGTTCCACTTTAGATCATTACTAATAGTAAGTCCCAGTATTTTCGCATGATTGACCAAGTCTATGTTCCTTCCGTTAATAGTAATAGGAGGAAAGGGCGCATTAGACTTGCCAAAGTAAATAAGCATCTCTTTACATTTTGAAATATTAAGTTGAAAACGTTTTTCACCGAACCAGTGTAGCTTCGTGGCTTCGACTGCGCATCCAATTGCAGTTGAGTCATAACATGTAGCTGAGACTGGAAGACTTAATATATGCATATCGAAGTATTCAACTGTTCAGTCATTATTTGAATATGAAAAAAGTTGCTTGAAGAACAAATAGTTTCCGCACGGTTGACTCGCAATTAGAAAATATATAAAATAATTTGAGATCAGTGCAATTGTGAAATCAAAGCGAGGCTGACAAAACTTGAACGTTGAAAAAATATGGCAGCAGAAAAGAATAGGAATGAAAGGTTTTTCCGGCCTGGTTTTCTGGAGTTCAGTTTTGCTTCGACAAGGATATCTTCTTGTTTACTTGATTTGCCCATAAAAAACTCATAAAGTGAATCATGCAGTGAACGCATGTGTTTTGACTTCGATCAACGCTTTCTACTAAAACTGGACAATGAACAAGGTATGCTGTAATCTTTTTCTGGTCGTTTCACGATAAAAAACATATAGCCTCAACTTTGTTTGCCAAGGGCTAAGTCTTTAATTTCTTTTTGTTTACATTATGTATTCATGTTTTCATTACATTTGGTCCATGTTTTTAAGTTTTATGTATGGAGAAAAGTTTTTTCTTCTATGATATCTGTTTAAACTGTACTTTTTCAACTTTAATGTGCCCAAATACTGAAATACATGAGCATTTAAAACAAATCTTTAGTTTTCTCGGCGCATCGTGCTTAGTATGAAGCCTTTAGAGTTGATGCAATTCATTTTTGTACTCTAACTATCGTTAGGCTATTTTTTTGAACTTTTTGGGTAGATTTTATGAGTTTCAGAGCGGGTCAGATTGCTTTATTTTCATAGATAAAAAATAAATTCCCTTAGTGTACCTTTCTTTATTTTGCTTTACAAGGAAGACAAAATATTGTAGGCTAGTACAAAATGATTTAATGACAGTTCTATTCTGGCTATATGTAACACAAATTATTATTGAACAGTTGAACACTTTGATATGCATATTTTTGTTATTCCAGTTTCAGCTACATGTTATGATTCAACTGCAACTCTATCTCGACGCAGAACGCGTCATTTGGATGCGCAGTCGAAACTCCGAACTGGCTTTAAACAGGTTTTAATTTTTTGAAAACCGGTCATAATTTTTTAGAGACAAATCAAAGAATAAAACTATATTTTGTTTGTTTGTTTGCTTGCTTGTTTGTTTGTTTGTTTGTTTGTTTGTTTGTTTGTTTGTTTGTTTGTTTGTTAGTTTGTTGTTTTGACTGTCATAATCAACCAATCACAAAGCCTGTTCATATAGGTACGGGGAGACTCTTCAATCATAATTGAAATTCACAAGAAATACATTACCTTCTACAAGCAGCATATGTGAGGTTAACCATTGATATCCTCCATGGTCCACTCTTATTGCTTGTTTCATTTAGTAGTGAGCCAAAACCAAGGCGTGCATACTCCTTACAATATGGCGTCGAGTTCAGTTTGTCTATACCGGGTGTCATATCATTAGTGAGTGATATCGGAATATCAGCAAGATCTACCTGAAAATAAAATACATCTAACTATCAGTAACACTGCCACACTAATAATACTGTATTTAGTATTAGTTAAAAATGGTAGCGTGTAACGGTGTAATGGTAGAAATGTATTTGATGCTTCATATGTTAAAATATAATGTAGTAATCTGGTATTTTTAGAGTTCGAAGACGTTAATACAGACAATTTTCCTGTATATTTGGTCCTTTAGTAATGGCGGTTTAACTGGCTTCATATTCTGCACCAATGAACAATAGGTTGCGCTATCCAGTCTACTTTTCAGATCAGTGGTATACATATACCTAACAATACGCTAATGAAGGATAGAGAATCAAAACAAATACACAATGCTGACGGAGTCCATGCACGCATGCTGGCTTCAGCATTTTTGATTTATCGTATAGTCAGGAGAAATGT
The DNA here is from genome assembly GCA_016169945.1 of Trachythela sp. YZ-2020. NCBI lineage: Eukaryota > Metazoa > Cnidaria > Anthozoa > Malacalcyonacea > Clavulariidae > Trachythela > Trachythela sp. YZ-2020. The sequence goes on along the minus strand of JADLSH010000393.1, from coordinate 4,030,531 downwards.
GGACTTCCTCCAAGTCTCATTCCATGGGTTCTGTTTGAATAGGGACTTTAAGATAGCCGACTACAGACTACGGACGGGAGCATGTTAGAGAACTGGGTCGAGTAACAGGACTGCTTGAACTGACCGTAGCCAAGCTGCGACGGAGAGTTGGAAAGTTGTTTTTCGTAGTGCTGACTACGGTCATGATTTTCATCGAATTTTTAGCTAGTAAGTTGAGAATTAAACGTTTTAATCACAAAAGACGACATGGAAGATGGCTTAAATTGCTTGATTCTTCAGTGCACTAACTTGTACTACAAGGACTAGATATCTTTTCCAGTCATTGCTGTAGTCGTGCCATTCTATCTTAAAGTTGTCACGCGCAGGAAATGACAACCGTACTCTACCCAGTCCATGCATGCGCAAGTTATTAACCGTATTCTGTGGTCCGCTATCCTAAAGTCCCTAATAACATGACACAGCGGCGCATTGGAGAACGAGAGACTTGGACACGGACGATTGGGACAATGCCGAAGAAATCCGTTTAGTTTTATTCTGTTCAGAACTATTAAATTTTTTTCAGTTGTATATTCTGTTTAGATTTTAGCTATATTCTGTTTTAGTCCGTTTTGTTTAGTTTTATTTTGTTCAGAAGCAATTTATTCATATGTATATTCGCTCAAAAACTTCTCTGCTCAGATTTCAACAGAAAATGTATTCGGAATTACATTGTGCTTACTTCCGCGGGTCCAAAGTTGACAAGTCTACGTTTCTCACCTTTCCTTGCCAGCTACGTCATGTTATATACAATATACAGGGAGTCCTCGCTTCAAATGTAAATTTTGAAAAGACTACTGGACTAAAATGTTAATGTTTATATTCATTTTAAAGCGTAGCCATTCAGCTTTCTAACGGTGGGTTTCGTTTCAAATTTGAACGATTGGTTTGCGAATAATAATATTTTAAGTGACTGTGATTGGAGAATCTAAAATTTGAGATGCGATAACAATTGATACTACTGTAATATATTTTATCAACAAATCTATAAAATTGAACATTTTTGCAACGAATCGTCAAAACCAAACAACAACGGCTTTCCATGCACTACTTTGAGTTCATTTACAAACTTTACATGCCTTAAAGGTGGTTTAAGCCATGGTTTAAGCATGAAACAACTTGCCAATTGCTGTTTACATTGCCGTGCGATCGACGGCGTTTGTGTCGATGATGCATGGACGTCAAATTGTTTTACGGTAATTTGTGGATTGGATTTCGGAGTATCAACAAATAAAACTATCGAATATCTTGTAAAAAGTTATTAAATTGTTTTTAATTCTTTTTCTCGAATGGCAAGGACAATATTGAAGTTTAAACAACAAAATTCAAGGATTTGACACGCGACTATGGATAACATTAGTAAAACTGCATAATTATGCGGCATCTAAAACTGATAGGTTCTACAAATTTTTTTCTTGTTCTGCAGTTATTACTTGCACTAAGGACACCAATGACGATTTGTTCGAAAGAGAAAAGAACAGGCTTTAAAATAAGACCTAAATCACGTTATATGGTCCAGTATTCCGAATATTATTAAGTATAAAACATGACTCTGTTTTTTTTATACACCCTGTAGAACGCAGAGAAACAAGTCTAGCAGAAATGCGGCTCATATATATATATATAACATATTAATAATACTCACTTGTCCATCAGATATATTTTCCACGGAACCATCGGACGATAAATTTATTTTTCGACTTGGTCTAGGTGAAGACAAGCCATTTCGATTGCGCACTCTCTTTATTGATCCTTTTATATTTCGGATTCCACCTTCCCTTTTCATAGCTGCATTGCTTAGGCGAGGTTTCATTCCCTTTGGCTCGGTCGCTTGATGATCATTCGGCGGAAGTTGTAAACGGACAACCTTTACCGGCTGTTTTTTATCAGTTGTTTTGAAAGAAAAAGTGCTCAAAACAGATGGAGGATAGCGAAGTTTGATTATAGTTTTACGAAATACATCAACATTTTCTGCACCAACTTCTTCGTCAAAACAAAGTTTTAGCATCTGTTGTAACAATAAATAAATACATGTTAAATTGAGACACATATGAAATTATATTGGTCGAGGTCTTTTAACAGTGATAAGGTTTACCACTTTGAGGTGCCCCCCTTCTTTAACAGTCAAATACAGTAGAACCCCCGTTGTGTTGAACTCGGTTAACTCCCTTGGTTGTTCAAGATAGCTGGGTTCTACTGTATACACGATTTAGATCCGAATTTTAGATAATCATTACAAATACAATATGTGGTTACCAATGGCCATTCTGCTAATGGAAATATTTCCTAGTTTATGTACTCCCTGAGGGCAAAAGGTAATTACCCGCCAAATCGTAAGGCCGAGTAGCGGCTCTTATCGCTGATGGAGAACTGCATGGAACTACGAAAACTACCATAATGGGGAATTCAGCTTTATTATTTTGTTTTGCTCTATTTATACACTGCAAAAATGTTTGAAACCATATTATAGAAACAACATTTGCATAGTATATCCATAGTATATCCATAGTATATCCATAGTATATCCATAGTATATCCATAGTATATCCATAGCATGAAAATGGCAATTAGAATGGAATTATATAGTATATAACCTCCATACTAATTGCCATTTTCGTACTATTTTCAACTATACCATTTCTATAGTAAGGATTTTGGAAATAATTTCCAGTGTATGTACAGACTTTTACAGTCTTTGATCAGCAATCAAACCCGATAAACACATACTGATGTTCGTTTATTAGACTATAAAGGTCACAAGTTTTGAATTATCTAATTAAGCAGAGTAGCAAATTTGTTTACCTGAAATGTTACAGAACGTAATTGAACAGATTCTGGCATCCATGAGTTCAAATGTTGTAGATATTGGGCAGCAAGCTTTTTTTCTCTAACGAGCGATCCAAGAGGAAAACTTCGAGTGACAACCATTTCTGAAGCTGGAAAATGTTCAATATTTATTTTACATTACTATGTATTATCGCACTTCCAAGACTTAAAATAACAAACATAACTAACAAACTACAAATTACGAGCATGGAAACTTTACTCCAGCGCCTCTACAGACTCTAGATTTTGGGCATCGATTGGGCCTATAGTTCCATTTTTTTGTAACTGCTCTCGGTTAGGTCTAATTATGTACATAATTTTCTCTCCAAATTTCCATTTACAAAAACCTTTCAACCCTCTACAGATTCAAACGTGTTTATGTAGAGCCTTGAAATTTGAAAACATATACTCGAGAAGCAAGTACACCACTTGGTTATCACTGAATCTAGCACATTTCTCTCACTAAACTACTGTCACTAAGCCTCTAGACAGTGGACACCTCCTCACAACGAACAACCTTCGCTCCCAAAGTGTTCGTTATATGGAGGTTCACTGTAATATATTATATAAGATATAATGAAACCTACCAAATTCGTCAACAGGAGTTCCTTTGAAGATTATCCTGTAATTTGTAAGAAAGACAGCTCCCTCCGCAGGAAACAGACAAGGTCCACCATAGTGAAGACCAGTTCCAGTCTCCCGCCCATCGGGTATCAAATAACACCGTAGTCCATTCATTTGCATCTCTTCACAAGGCAACATCGCTGGTCGGATTATTTTTGCCTGTAAAAATACAAGCGACTCCCAATTTCATATACCTGTATGGTTGGTAACAAATTATCGAAACACTGAAGGTCAAATAAATTGTAAAAATCATTAACTTAATAATTCAAGGTGCTTATTGGATAAACCTCAACTAAAGGCCGTTTTCAATTACGGTCGCGTTGCCCGCGCGGGACGAGCGACCTATACAAGTCACACGTGTAACTAATCGCGTGTGCATGCCAAGAAAGTTCGACCTTCATGGCGTCCACGCGAGGGTTAAAAAGCGGACTCCAAACTGTCAAGTTGGACAGCCGATGCGCATGTTCAAAAATGTTCGCTCGTTCCAGCAAAGCGTACAATACACTGATCTTAAATTAGACAATATTGTACAATACAATTTTTGACGACATTTTAAAATTTGCTGACGTCTGCAATATTATTGTTCAGAAATCCGTAATTGAACTAAACCGTAATGGCGTATAGAACTTTAAAATGTTTGGTGAACACTCATAGTCACAATATACGGGACATATGAGACAGTCAGCTTTGTAACTTTCGTAGTTTAGATTTTAAACGATATACAGTAGCCTTGTAATACACCCTTTCGATAATTACGTCACGAATACTTCCTTGGCCTGGGAGCCTTGCTCTCATTAATCAAGAAGAAATGCAATTCGCTCAAGATTCATGAGAACGAGGCTCCCGGGCCAAAGAGAGATTTGTGACGTAATTATCGAAAGGGTGTATTGTAACATATAACCACAATTTGGCATTATTATTTAAAATCAACTGAAACAGAGGCATGAAACATCAACAGGCATGAAACATCAACAGGCATGAAAAATCAACTTTTAAATGCGTCGGAGAAATTATATTTCGAAGGGAAAGTATAGGTTTTTCTCTATCAACGGTGAGGTGTACAGTCAAACGCTTGTATTAAGTGGACACCCTGTGATGATCGACTGAGTTTAAAGACAAAGCTGCGGGTTTGTAACTCCAGTTCACGTGGGAGATCAGTGAGACCAGTGTATCGTTCTTAGATATACTTGTATCTATCAATGAAAAGAGCCTTAAACGCATCTGATACTGGCTGCTTGCGGAAGATCCTCGGTGTTAGTTGGGAAGACCAAATCACCAACCCCAGATGGCGGATATTGAGCAACCCCAGGCGGATATTATCCGAAAAAGGCACTTTAATTGTATATATATATAAATATAGATATTAACTGAATGAACATGCATACATGTACATATTAACTGAATGAACAATTACCTTTCGAATTGGTGCCAGTTGCTTATGCTCTCTGTACACTGGTTCTAACGATTCAGTGTGCATCGTTACCACGCCTACACGGAAAAGCGAAAGAATGATGAAAATATGAAACAAAGCTTACTAAAACACTATTCAATGGTGGATGCAATCTAAGCTCTCCTTACGAACACCTCTCTAATACGCACAGTTTCCTGAATGTTGAAGGTTTTTCGCAGATGGAAATTTCGAGCAACAATTAAATACATATTTTTAGAGCTAACCAGAAGTAGTTGAGAAAAATGCAACTATAGGCCCTACTATGGCCTCTTCTCTTCAAGCGACGATACTGTAGTTTGTATATGTGTAATACAATTCCATGTTTTAAGTTACACAGACATCAGCAACGCTTATATTCTTCAACTGAATATTTGTAAGTTTGATTAAATATTATAACATGTGGCCAAAGAAGGTGTTTGCAAAACAAAGGAAAATAATTTCAGTGGCACCAGCCGATTCAATAAACTGTACGTATAACTGTTTGTGATCACTAATGGTGGATAAATACAAAAGCCCCGAATAAGCGCCGCAAGAGCGCCGCCCTCAAATAAGCGCCGTTCTTATTCACTACAACGCGGTGCTTAATCAAAGCACCGTTAGACGCGATTGTTTGAGCTGAAAACAACTACAGTACATCTCAATCTTTATATCAGCTTCGGACATTTATTATCTTGTACTACATTGTTTTTAAATTCAAATAGAATAATTTAAGAGCGCTGCCCTCGAATAAGCGCCGCATAAAAAAAACAAACATTTAAAGAGCGAGTTTTGGGAAAAGTTTGCCCGAAATTGTGTGATTTGAAGATTTTGTCAGAGGCTACGCAACGAACGTTTTAAGCGACTTCAATAAAAATCTCTCCAAGTATTACTGATCATTCAGAAACTCATTACACAATGTGACGTACAAGGTTGTGTTATCTACGTATCAAACCAACCTCAATATTTCGAAATTGAAAAGAGATATGGGAAAACTTTAAAGAATATTATGCCATCATTTTACTAAAAGTATAATTGTACAGTAACGTCAACTTCGTGTTATATGCCCTCCATAAAGTATAACAAAAGATTTCATACTAACTTGGTACTAAACTGTACAGAGACTTTAGATGCTCGGTAGATATACCAGCAGAAGTTCCAACCCGATCAACAAATCGAATAACAAATCTTGTCACTTCGTCAATTATTGTGTCAGTGTCTTCATCATCCCAGTGATCGCCGTACACACTGCCTAGGGCTGAAAATCAAACATTATTGTAAAGCTGGTGGCGATATATTTAGGCCCTATTTAACCATGCACAATGCTCACCCCGTAAAAACCAATCTAAACAACTGTTTAGATTGAATTGCATTTACTCAGAAAATGCCCATTTTAAAACTCTGATCCCTACGGCGCCGGAGTAAAAATTTGTTAAATGTTAACTATTCCATTCGCAAGGGAGCTCTTCTAATAACAAAATACATAAGACTTATGAGTTTGCCAAGTTGATTATTTGTCAGAGCTGTTCTAGTAGCAAAAACTATTAAAACAATGGGTTTTTTTATATGGTCGCTATATCAAATCAATTTTTTTATGTGGTTGCATTACAACAGCTTGGAAATCGAAGTCACGAATGAGATTATTACAAAACTTTTGTCTATGGCTTACGATGAAATCATATAGGTTTGTCTGCTAAAAAATTACCTGTGCCAGCATCAGTTACATCAACAACGGATCCATTGGTACTCTGACCAACTCTAGCAACGTTACTTCGACTGTCTGATCCAATGCTAGTATTAGCCAACGATCCATCGACGTTATCTTTTGGAGCCCCTGCGGAATAAGAAAGCAAGTCATTTGGGGCAAGTCTGGTTGCAAAAGAGGTCAAAGAATGCCATATCTTATTGAGGAGTCTAGTCAATTACTTGATATATAATTCAACTTTTCATTTTCCAATCAGATATGTGATATCCAACTTTAATATAAAACTTTCACAACAACCCGTTGGACTAGACGATCTTTGACGTCATGAAATTTAAGATATTCTGGCTCTAATTACATATAAGTAAGGTATACTTACCAGCATTTTCAAGTACAGTGTCCTGGGTACGTCTTCTCTTTGGTTTCACCAGTTGTGAAACATTTAAGGGTATCATCAGGTAAACCATGCGGTTGACGAAATGGATTGCTTGACTAAACACGATACTTTCTTCATTTGTAACATTCGTGTTTTGTAATTCTTCCGAAAATGAATCCCAGTTGCGCAGCTAAAAAGATCATACATGTACATTATTGTCAAAATTTGCGAGGCAGGTATATAAATCAACGCATGCAAAATGATTCACTCAAGCGACTGGATCTGTGTAATATAATGGCAAAAGCCGTGGAGGAGGTTTTTCGGTTGAATGATGAATGATGTTTCAGGCTAATTATTTAGCATGCTTCAAGGATCGGCCGCCATTCTGTGCTTAAACCCATGCCCATGTTTCAACCTGTGTACACCCTCCTTGAACATAACAATGAAAAGATTAGGGTCGGCAATTTCGGCAGCAAAAAATAAATATGGTCGAGAAATTCTATGAAGTATTGGACAAGGAAACTAAGGGGTCATGCGAGATATTCGCGAGCAGATCGAATAATACAACTAGATTCTCAGTCAGTGGGGCTGTGCGAAGTCCATACTCCTAGTTGACGGTTGCATGTAGCATCGTGCACGAGCTCACATTTGTCAACTAGCACATAGCATCAATTAGGTCATGAGAATCCTAGAGAGTAAGTAATCTTCCCGAATACAATGTTAGGAACAATAAACAGAATGCCTACGACTACTGCGTGCTTAAGCTTAAGCATATATACCTGGGTTGCAGCGATATCCAAGGCTTCGTTATTCACTCCAAATTCCTGATCAATTTTATCCTGTTGATAAACACCCGACTGTGTAATTACAACGACATCATGTTTAGGCATAGGTGGACTGTGAGGCTGCTGTGTCATACTGGTCCTTGATGTACGTGGCGTTGACAGGCGTTCAAATAAGCTTGTATTGTTTGCGAATACTGTAATAAATAAAAGATAACATAATAAACAATTGGATCAATCGAAGTATATGACCGCCTATATGCGTCATGCTACATGCATCAAATGCGGTTTTCGCTTATATCTTGCGAAATACTGGGAGTAATAAGACAATCTATATCTCGAATCCTTGAACAACGAGGAGTATTTGGGTATATAGATGGTTGTATGTCTGGATGTCTAGAACTTGAGTTATTTAGGAAAGTTGACGTACGTATTAATGTCAGCCATGTTGGATTTCATTATAATTAGTTTGAATTTATCCAATGGAAATGGTGGAATTTGCCACCCAAAAAACCGGAAGCCACACAATTTCGAGTTGTGACGTCACTTGCACCAGCCGAATATTGTAAAGTTGTATTGAAATTAAAATGTCTCGTTTTTTAAGGGGGCAATTAACCTTCATTTGTACGCTCATGAAAGGTGTGGCATTTTGAATGATGGATAATTAACAATTCAAATACGTCTCATTTTAAAGCTTATAAGATGCTGAAAACGAATATTACAGTATAACTGATACAAGTTGGTATACATATGAAAATTGCAAAAATTGAAATTTCAAGTTTTCGTATTTGCCGAGTATAACCTACATCAATAAAAATCCTGCAAAACCTTTATAGAGGACATTTAGACAGTTTCCTTCATTTCGAAGTCTGTTCTGCGTTATTCACGCTTCAAAATGTCTAAAATATTGCAATATTTTAGCAGGTTTAACCGCATATGGAAAATTATGGGAAAACCAACACATTGGAAAGTCGAGGTAAACGTTCAAATGCCCATACAAATTTTTACCATACTGTTTATAATTTTAAATTTTGATTTTTTGAGGTATATAGCAGTTTAATAGGCAAATAGTGGAAAATATGACTAGTATATATATTCTTCGGAAAATGTCTCAAACAAAAACAAAATATATTTGCAGTGAACAAGCACTTGTTTAAAAAAACTTTAGAGATATAAAAAATGTCTTTTTTTACTTTTTAGAAATGTTGTTCTAAAACCATTTCATTTTAAGTTTTATATAAACAAAAACTTTAGTCATTACAAAAAACATTTAACGTTTTAGGCAATTTGCGTGGATTGTAACTGAACAAAGTGTCAAAATATTGCGATACAGAAGAAACTATAATACAGTGAATGTCTTCATTATAACACAATTATACCATTCGTTCTCGTCGTATATGGCTGATAGCCAATTCGGTGCTACGCACTTCGTCCGCTATCAGCTCATATACGACTCAAGCTCATGGTATAATTGTTAAATGATTAACTCGTATAGATCTACAATCCTGCCACATATTGTATCAATTGCATGATTCTGTTATTTCATGGCTCTTAAAAGCCAGAATCGGGGTGACTTTCTCCATATTACTATCCCGAAATTACATCACAAGGATTAGGGTTAAGATTAGGTTAAGATTAGAGTTAGGATTAAGATTAAGTTTTTATTAAAATTCAGGTTGTTACAATGGAAATTGAGTCCGGAATCGAACCAAAACAAGTCGATTAGTTTATTGCAAAATTTAAATTGAATTTCATTCCCGAAAAAGGACTTTTAAAAGTCTATATCCACTTTCGATCGTTAAACTTTTTGCTTAGTATATAACCGTCTGGAAAGGTTTAAAAATGAAACCTCACGAGTCTAATGAGGTATAAACACATACACTTATCTGATGATTGTCTCTTCTTATTACTCGAACCATCATACAACTTCTTTATATCTGTTTGAACGTCACTAAAGAAAGTTTCTTCCCAGAATTGAGCGTTCTGCCAGATGGGATGATCTTGAACACAGGTATAAGCAAACTGCATAACACCAGGCGCCAAATTCTATTATATTCAAAACAATGAATAATTCATGATTATACCAAGCAACCACATGTCACGTGCAGTGACAATGTGCAGTGACTGTAAGGCCTGTTCAAATCAGTGCAACATCGCCAGATGCAACCAGAGTTACTGCATTACTGGCATTGAGGAAGGTTGAAAGTGAAACACTGAATTAAATATTGCAAAGCAGTAAAGTACATGGACTAGTCAGGCTAGTAATAGTAGCTCTCAGTCAGACTAGCAGTACTGCAATGGCCAACTGGCAAACCTATACAAAAGCCTGAATGTCGGAAAAGTTCCGGTTATTTTGAGGGAGGTTGGGAAAACCCAAAATGCTACACGGAGGAATATTGAAGACGTTTTGCAACTCTGGATGCAACATGTTTGGGTTTGTTTGAAGAGTGAATCTGGTAATGTTGGCTGATGTTGGAAGATGTTATATCAGGTTTGATTTTGTTTAAAATTTTAATCCGACAACGATGTTGAACAGTGTTGGACTGGCTTGAAAGGGCCTTTAAGTGTGTTTTCCACGGTAGCGTTTTCTTTTGTGTCAGTGCCATTAGTTCTCGACTTCCAAAACAAAGAAATATACGATACGTTTTGGAATGAAAAACAGGCTTTAGTAGTAGTTATAGGTTTAATGAAAAATTGATGAGAAAATCTTCTTGGCGAAGTCCAAGTTTGTATTATAATTCGATTCAAATTTTCTTTGAATTTCAATAAATATCGAAAGAATAACGTTTAGCACCCGACATCGGAAATTTCATTCGACATCGTCCAACGTTGGGCCAACAATGTTGGACAGTGTTGGACTGGCTGGAACGAGGCTATATATCTGATAAAACAGGACTGATGTTCTAAATAAAATGTACTCGGTAACGAAATATTACAAATCAAGCTAACCATATTTAACATTAAGGATTGTAAGCATGTACATAATAAGCAACTTACTCGACAGAACTCTGACGTTAATGGAAGCAAAGCCGAGGCAACAGCACCGTCATTCAGACTTGCATCATCCTACCAAAACAAGACGACAAAGTTTATCTATTACACTGGGCTCCTGAAATAATTTAACCTATAATAATGTGCACTGCCTCCAAATGCGCTCCCTTATATATTACTCTGCCTAACGCCAGACGATTTACTGATCAAGCGGAAACTCTTCCACATTAACGGCCTAACCAAACGTCTGCCTCCGTTAATCCATTAATAGAAAAGTTAAGATACCCGGTTCCGCTTGTGGGTAACGGGTAGCATAATTTTGTTTAGCAATTTTCATCGATATCTTTCTCTTTACTCGTAATTACCGTACACATTCTTTAGAAATAAACCATAGTCTATCGCGAGACGACAGAAAAAGTAGGATCAAATATGCAGACAATAGTGAAAGTCAGTAAACAAATGACGCCACCCGTTACCTAGCAATCGGAAACGTCGTATCTTGACCTTAATTCCTATTAAGACAATTTCACACGTGAACAAGAGCTAGACCTTTGCGTATTAATGGTTAACTATAAACAGTTCCCGACAATGGCTGGAACTAAGAGCGGTTTTAATATCTTGCAACGCACGCTTAGTGTGGTGTCACGTTTTTACTAGGTCCCAACAATCGCGCAGATTAACTCGGGCTCTTCCGTAAATACGCGTAACGATAGTAAATAATACGGCCTTCGCCAAAATGGTAGCTTTTCCCTAGGAACAGGGTAGCAACCGTAAACCTTTCATTTCCAAACAAGAATATATACCGATTTTACAACTTTTTCGTTCAGTAATTTGTGAATTGCAATGTAATTTATATATTTTTATGTTACGTGTGTTTCACAAATTACTCGACCTGAGATACGCTTAATTATTATAACTTGGGATATATGCTCATGTGTATATAATTACCATTCCCCCCTTTGGAAGGTGAAAAAAAGTCAGGGGTTTGGGGAAGAGAGTCAAGGCTGATTTCCACTCAGTGCAAAATGTCGCGCGATCGACTTTTTGCAATCGTGAGCATTCGACTGGAACGGATCAGGTCGAGGGCTCATAATTCAAAGGTCGATCGCGCGACATTTGTTCTGTTTGCAAGAATGTCACCCTGAACTGCAAACATTCAAAATTATATTTCAAAGTTAAATAATGTAATAATTTGATATAAACCAAATAAAATCCTTTCAAAAATAAATGCATGTGTTCATAGAGCAAATTGTATTTCAATCAAAACAGCCGAAAAATGTAACAACCGATAAATGTATTTAAACGTCACAGCGAAACTCTTTACGAAAATCCACAGCCTTTTTGAAGTATCCAAAGATAGTGCACCAATATATACAAAGCAATTATATCGAGCAGCTTACCTGCAACGCACAGTTCATTAATGTAATAACCAGATTAAATTGATCATGTTCAAGAACAGCTCTATGTTGTTCAGAACGTGCTGCCAGCTCTTGACATAACGCCAACTGTGCTCCTCTTGATTTTAAAGCCCTTTGAACTGAAGGCAGTGCCTGTCAAAGTTAAAGAATATGACTATATAAGAATAAGTAAGAATATTGATCTGGGTATGAATAGAAAAACATAACTTTAACACGAGTAATGTAGTCTTTGGTTGGGTATGTTCTTTATGTAGCCTTGCACGAAATGTATATTAACCCTAATCCCCAACCCTATAATTATATCATCCGTGTAGGGCTACATAAACAACCATTCTTTGCTTGACATTGACAAACGCAGTAGAAGTAGTACAAGCTGGCTTAGGGCCGCCCGGCCTGAACTGAAAAGGGACCACTGGCCCTGGTGTAAATCTAGCGCGATGCCCTCGGAAAGTCTGACACCATTAAAATTTGGCTATTCTTCGATTAAATATTCCAATTGAAAATTTTATGCATATAATACGTACCGTTGGCTTATAAACAAAGCAACTGAGAAAAGATAAACATGCAGTCACACGTCACACGTTGTTTTAGAGTCGAACTCGAAATTCAAATCATCAGCAAATAACTCAGTTTCCAAGAAGGAGCTTTCGAGGAGATTGGCCATTTTGTGGACACCACTGTTTACACTGCACAACTGTAAAAAAGTTAAAAAAAAAAAAAAACAGAAACGATTACTACTGTATGAATAAACACTTCAAAGGAGACTTCCTCCGGAAGAGCTGAATAGAGTTGAATACGAGGCCTCGATTTAAACGAAGTTCGAGGTGTTTAGAATCGGAGAAGTCACTCCCACGAGTGTTTGAACTTACTTCTCAAACGAACGTGTATTTTGCGAGAAAACCGATGTGAAAGTTCACTTAATCTATGTAATTTCTTTCTCTGATTTCAAACCATCTTCCACGCTTATGATTCTCTTTGTTTTTGGTTCATGAATTATTAAGGAGTTTGAGAAATATCTTACCTTTCTCGCCTCTGATATTTTGTTTTCAAATATATAAGCTACGCAGTCGTGAAGTACTTCTAACTTGCGAATATTAATATAATGTCGGGTTTGAAAACTGAACTCTCCAGATCCATATGGAACCTTGTCAAATGATAACTGGTTCGCCTTGCATGTTGCAGCGTTAGTAGTACTGGCTTCGTCGTCAGTCAAATGTTTTTCAATAGCAGATGAATCTAGGATCGGGAAAGTAGATGGTGGATCTTCCTTCATAGTTGGTAATATGGTCGGAATGTCGTCTTCTCGGGAACTATTAGATTCCTAAAAACAAACACAGAAAGGATATTAGACAAATTGATGCTCTCGATATAAAATGGCAATATAGAGGAGAGGTTGTTAGAATCGCTAAAAAGTATTTTGAGCTCATTGTATAACGATGCCGCACAGTGATGTATTTAATAGCCGAGCAACGGGCCACTGGCCCGGTTATGTTACGCTCTTGGACCGGCTTTAAACTGTGCTAAAAAGTTTGTGTGGAAATCGGAGTAATTGTCCCCATAAGAATTTGGATTAGACCAGTTACTGAAAGTAAAGTCAAACAATGAATAATAACGACGTCCAACACCCTGCATCCACATACTTCTCAACTGGCATCAGAAGTTATTGATTTAGGTCACGATGTGACATTATAGCTCAATTGTTCTAGCGAACAGTTATTCCTAATTTAGTGGATGACATATAGAAGAGCTGGAACACATTATAATACCTGAAACTAACCTACTATTATCCAAGAAATGCTTCAGCTTATATTAACAGGCAGACATTTCAAAATTTCGCTGGGCACTGAAGTATACCACAGTATTAGTAAGCTCTTATGTAAACACTATAGTTTGTCCCGGATCTCAAGCTCGCGGAATTGATACTATGGCCTTTCTAGATTTCAGATTAGCCCGGCTACCCCATTCTTATCTACATCACTGCATACTGCAATAGCCTTGGGTAACTGGGTGCTGTGCAAACTCCGGTTTTTCACCTCCGGCTGCGGCCAAAAAAACTCCGGCTCCGGGAAAAAAACTCCGGCTCCGGCAGAAAATGTCCAGCTCCGACAAATTCATGAAAATTCGAAATTTAATACAAATGTCCAATTTCAAAGTGGAAGCACTATCTTTGTTTTTGATTTTAACACTTATGACTGTCGTCATAGCTGTCGTCTGCATGGCGCATAATTTATGATTGACAGCCTGAGAATTTTATCAGACGCTTACGACGTTTGCAATTGTCAACAATTTTAATTATAAAAAGTTTTAACCACATTGACTTTGCGTTTGTGAGTTTAAGCGACTGCTTCTTGTCTTGTGCAACCAATACCAATACTTCATGCGTACATATTAATGTCAGCAGTGTTTTCAATAAAGGCGGTTACCGGCGGTTTGCCCAGTTATTAGGCCTTTCACGGCCAAAAAGCTAAATATTTCTTTGTGACGTTATTGGCAAGAGCTGAATCTTGATTCGTCTCGGTGTTCATCTGGATATTTTGAGCACTGATCTGAAAACTAGAACTGGATAGAGCACCAGTCATGAAGTCAGAATATTTATGACAAGAGATTTTTAAATCTGTAAAATGTTTTACAAATCCAATCGTTTGGTATTTAAGCCCTGGTCAAACGAGGATGAGAGTTGATGAGAGTTAGCGAGTGACAGTTAGCATGAGAGCTCAAATTGAACCAGCTCAAAGTTGATGAGAGTGCATGAGAGTGCATGAGAGTTGATGAGAGTGCATGAGAGTTGATGAGAGTGCATGAGAGTTGGCGATCAAACACGAGCGAGAGTTGCAACTCTCGTTGACTCTCATCAACTCTCTTCCTCGTCTGACCGAGGCTTTAGATTAGTTTTACTATAAAGATTAGTTTTACTATAAAGATGTCTTTTCCTATCTAACTTGAATCTGAGACAACCAACACGCACCTCTTCTAATATGTTTAGAACGTTTTAACCACTAGATAATAAGACAATATTGGTGTGACCTCATTAGTTATTCACCAGTAAATTTAAGAAAAAAGATGATGACCAATTTCTATCTAAACAATACGTGTCCTTTCCAACAATCAACCAGAAACTGTAAGAACGTCTTTTAAGATGTCATCAACACTACAGCAGATTTGTGGTGGTCACACCAATATGGCCGCGCCAGGGATGCATCCAGCTTGACCTGATCGGGCGTATCAATGGCCCAATATTATATTTGTGTTTGATAAAATGCGCTGTCAAATCCAAAATTTGGATTCGATATGGGAATTGGCACCCCTCCTGCACCCCCTGGGTCAAGCATACGGGGGTGCGTACCCCCAGCACCAAGTAAATCCATCCCTGATGACCGCCATTGGCTTCATTTATGCATAGCAGATGCACTATCCACTCCTAGTGTTTGAGATCAGTGAACTTAAGCAATATACTCACATTATCATACAGTCGTTTGGCAATCTGCTGAATATTTGACGTAATCTCAGCATCGAGACCCAATTCACTTTTCAATGTTTCATCAATGCTTGCTACGAGCTTTAAAGGAGAGGAAAAATAATCGTTTACGAGTTGTACTGGATATACACTGATGATGTATTAGTTTTTAAGCGAGTAGCAGTGTTTTATCAGGTACAAAAGATCATATTTATATTAGTGCTATACATCAGAGCTTTAAAGTCTCATGTGATAAAATTGGACTTAATACATGAAAAATCACATGACACAGATGACCTATATTACAGTAAGTATAGCGTATTTTCCAAATCCATAGTTTTACGTCTACACTCATCATGCTTTAAAGAATATAACCGCGCATACGCCGTGTTATATCATGCCTCTCTGGGTTATGTGATAGAATCACAAATTTCAACTTCCAGGTGAAAATCGTTGCAAAAAGTATGCGGGTACCGCCCGTGATGAAGTTTTATTGGCATTGAGAAAGGTTGAACGTAAAACACTGAATAAAACATCGCGAAGCAGTAAGTACTAGACTAGTCAGGCTAGTATTAGTAGCAAAAGTCAGCACTCAGTCAGACTAGCAGTACTGCAATGGCCAACTGGCAAACCTACCCAGGGAAAGTGCCTGCATGTCGGAAGATTTCCAGCTATTTTGAGGAAGGTTGCCCATATCAAAGCAAACAAAATATTTTACAGAGTGTAATATCAACAGATGGCTCAATTTCCATATTAACAACCTGAATTTTAATACATAGTAACATGGAAAGTCACCCCAAACAGACGCAGCGGTAAAGTGACCATAAAAGACGATGGTTGAGGTTTTTGGTAAGGTTAAACGTAATGAGCCGGTTACAACATGAGCGTGCGTTACCGGATATATCGCATATACCGAAACGAGAGCGATTAATATATCGATACAACACTGCCCGCAGCTCGATAATATAGCTTGTATGAGAAAGTCTTGATGATAACATTAATCTTCTTCAACACAAAAAAAAAAATGATGATTGGTGATTGAAAAAATTGAAACTTAAAGTTTATGTAAATCAGCATGATTCTGCATCAGATATACAAACTCCTTCACGCTAATGATTTATTTTGTGTTTTCTTCATGAATTATTAATGAGTTTTACAATGTTATTTACTGAATTTCTAGTTAACTCCTAGTCGTCCTAGATGAAATAATGTCATAAAAATGTACACTCCATATCTGTTTCGTTTTGACATGTTTGTGACGTTATGCAAAGAGCCTATTAGGCACGAATTCCTCACATAAAAGGCTTTTGTGCATAGAATATCTTACACCAAACCGACAGCAGTTGCGAAAACTACAAAAAGCTTTCAATACATTCCGTTCAATCGAGCAGATGCCCAAAAATTTATAGACATTTTATGCACAGAAACTTTCAGAAAAATATTATTCAGCCATTAATTCTTTTTTCTACGTATCGCGGGCTTAACGCAGTTCAGTAGTCAGTGTCAGTTATCTGTAGGTTGTGCTATTTCCATAACTGTATTAGAAGATACGTTAGTAGCTCCGGTGTATAGAATGGAGTCTATGGACGAACTTGGGGTAACGCAGTAACACGAAGCTATCTAGAGACATTGCCTTACCTCGTCAAATAAATCACACGTTCTGTGCGGAGGACCACGTTCAGTTATTAACTGGTTAAAACTGATGCTGTCTAAAACCTGATTAAGAAAAAGCAACGATTAATATTTCGCAGTCAAACGGAAGAAAATTATTTTGATTTTCAAGGACTTTCAGGTGACTGTGTAATATACGGATCGAAACCACTTATGCTTATTCATTACACAAAAAGTAATCGGTAATAAATCATTATGCATCCTAAAGTGTCTAATATTCTTAATTGTTAAACAAACCTTATTAAAAAAATCATCTCCAAAAACTCCTCTTTTCTCCATAAAGGTCCCCTAAATAAAAACAAGAAATCCGTATTGTTACGGTTGCCACTGCCCATTGTTTTGTATTTTCTAAAATTCGTATTGAGAACCTCAAACTACATAGAGGCTGGTTCAACAATTTTGGACAATGTTAGATGAATAAAGTCAAACTTGACCCAACATCTTCCAACACCATTGTGTTCAAACAATGTCACCCAACAATGTTATATCCAACATTATATAACACCTTAGTAGATTCTCGTCATTTAATTGGTTGATTATGATCACGTGACCGGGCAATAGTTTTTTCCATTTTCACGATTTTATCCCCCAACTCGCGTCACCCTTCCCTGTGGGACCGAATACCCGGAGAAAACTCACGACTTTCGATAGTGCGTTGACCGACTCTTTCCACATAATTTTGTGCTGCCTGAAACTTTGCAGGTTATATATAATGCTCTAGTGCAATCTTACTTTGATTATTGTAGCCCTTTTTCGGACAACTGTGGGAAAGGGCTTAAAGAAAAGTTACAAAAATATCATTCTCGTGCAGCTAGAGTAATTACAGGAGCAAATTATGATATTCGGACGGCTGACGTGTTCGAAACCCTCGCTTGGGAAACCTTAGACGTGAGGCGAGATTACTTGAAATCGATTTTTATATATATAAAATCTTAGTAATATAAAATCTAACTGCACCTAATTTAAATGAATCGTTTCAAAAAATTAGTAATTGTCCTATTTCATACAATCTTCGAAATAGCGACGCATATTTAGTGCTACTAATACCTAAGACAGAATTTATGAAGAGAAGTTCTAAATATAATGGTGCCTTTAATTGGCCTGTCAAAAAGGCCAATACCTTATATTAATTTAAAAGGCTTATACGCAGGGGTGGATCCAGCTTGGTTTGATAGGGGGGGGTGCTAAGTGGGCTTTGGTCATGAAGCAGGGCGTGACCTTCGACCGAGGAACGGTGAATCATCACTGAGGTGAATCCCACAGGGTCAAGGGAGTTATCTTGTCAGAAATTGCAATTGTGTTATCCAATTACGCAATGCTTACTTCGGCGTGAAATTTCATTCGGCATGGCACTCAGAAACAAAAATTTGACTCCCAGTAACGAGAGGTCTGCATACCACAATGATGACGCTAAACGCGGAAAAAGTAAGGGTAATGTACCTTATGGAAAGTGATGACTGGGTCTGGATGAATACGAATGACTTTCAAACATGATCTGTATCCTGAAAATATCTGAGCGAACAGACGCATAAAAATTGCACGAATTTCCTTATCCTAAAAATGAAAATAAAAATAGTAATTATTTCTTAGTAGTAACAACAGAACATAATTGAATTCGGACATGCCTTAGCCACAATATGACGAACAACGACAGAACTCTTAAAATGTAAAAAGTAGATAGATATTTCATATTCTTAAAAAAAGAATGCAACCAAAGTGACGTCATATTAACTTCATTTACATATAACGAGATAATAATGAATAATACTGTCCGCTGCTTGTCTTAATAAGTGAAGAAATAGAGCATTCACTGATGCCTTATTATTCATGTATGACGTCAAATTGGTGCCACTGTTTTATTAAAGAAAACGGAAAGTCGGAATACCACGAAACATGGAAATAAAAATTGATTCCGCTCGTGCAGTCACGCGAGAATATTACGTCACGCTAAATAATCATAGAATATTACGTCATGCTAATTAATGTCAGCCATGTTGGATTTCACTTTAATTAGTTTGAAGTGCACGTATTCGTATAACAGCGCTGTTTCAAGTCTTAATAACTTTATCTAAAATATTATATCTTAATAACTTTAGAAAGTTTTGAGATAAAAAATCGAAAAGAAACTAAAATAATATTAAGGATTAAATCTTGGCATACTCCAAATAGTAAAAACATATTCAAACAACACGACAGCAAGTCATAATTCGGACTTTCAAGATAATAAGATATACACAGATATCGAAGGAACTAGACTAAGTTCCGAAATATCATCTACTCGAACCGACTTGAACTCGTAGCTCAGTAGGCAGAGCATTGGACTAACTAAATAGGTCACGGGGGTTCGAATCCCACGGTGGTAAAGCAATGTTTAGCTTGCCCGGTTTGGAGCCAGTCAGAGTAGCATAATCTAAAATCAATTTACCTGAGATCTAATATCACAATCATTATATTCAAGAATATAGTGTTTATCAGCCTAGACATAGGCCTTCTATTTCAGTGTTTTCGGTGCCTTTTCACATAGGAAAACTGGGGTCCAGGTGATTTGGGGCATGACATGCCAGGATGGCCAGCCTTCATCTAAAAACCCTGCCCTTGCGACGGTCGAAGATATGATCTACAATAAGAGTGTATCAATAATTACCTGCAGATTTAAAGGTGATGGGTTGACAAGTGGTGGAAAGGTGAGATCGGACACAACCAAATAAGGATTGAGAACCTACACAACAAAAGAAAAGGTTTGTGAAATACCCGTGCAAACTCGCCGCAGAAACACGTTTCTTGAGGGGTCTACGAATCAAGGAAGAAAAGCTTGCCCAGCCTACGTCACATCCGTTTCAGGTTTTTCAAGTTTATGTGCTGCATTTCTTTTACAGCCGAGTGGAACCATTTTGACAGTTCAAAAACAGAAATTGACGGTCATAATTTATTTGATTTGACAAAAAACAAGTTTGTCAGGCCATACATTTTCTATTTCTGAGTTCATGGCCAGTTTCCTTTAAGAATCCAACAACAGAAATGTTTCTATATACTGTAGCATCATAAATCACACATCTTGGACTTACCAATGTTAATGCGTGTCTTGTCCTAGATAAATATGGCTCTGGGATAGAACATAGATTGATAGATTCCGGAATACTGACATGTCCACCGTCCAGATCAACCAATATCACATCATTCTAAAATTGAAAATAATCATGTAGTGTGAAATTAAGAAAGACGTTTATACCCAGGCTACATGTGTATAATTTACATATTGTTTTGATTTTGCTATAGTTACGTTATTTTCATTGGCTTGTTTTTTGCTCTAACTTGTAGTTTTCCTATAAAAGCAGTGTGTTTCAAGGGTTCAAGATTTCAATAAAGATATTAAATCAAATTTAGACTCGTTAATACTATAGGCAGCCCAATGGCTAATCAACATCATTATTATGAATTGTTAAGGCTGGTTCCGATTTGTCATATCCAATTCTCCTCTTGACGTATGTGATTTACTGGATTTGCTGACAAGAGTAAAGCCATTGGCTCATACCCGGCGAAAAGTGTAGTTGTTGCTGTATTGTGTGAAATTACATACGTCAGGAGGAGAATCGGATGCGATAAATCGGATCGTGCGAACAGGCCTTCACAAGTTATATAATTAGTTCTCGCAGGCAACGAGAATTGGAGAATCTCATTATTAGCTAGTACATTATCATATTTTCGCTATTTTTACAAAGTAAAAAAGGTTTTGTTAAAAATGTTAATATTTTAGTCAATTATTTAACCATAATTCGCCTATGGCGATATGTGTACTGGTGTACACACTTGCACTATGGTTCGGATTTAAGTTTGATCAGTCCTACTAGATTATTTTCTCATATACTAGTATGTAACATAAACCGCCGTTGGGAAAGCAGAATATATAGAACTTTTACATAAATACAGTCGAATCTGTATTAAACGGCCAGTTAGTGAAGTTCCGGCTATTTACTCAGTAATATTCTGTAAACATGACCTCTATTAAACGGCCACCTCTATTAAGCGACCGCTGCCACTTGTGCATAGTCCCATTGAACGGATTAACCTGTATCAATTGGGTGTTTTGACTAGAAAAATTCCAGATTTTCAAATTCAATGGCATAATTCAAATTCAATATGAAAGAGTAGTGTTTCCAATTAAATAAGTAATATATAAGACATGAATATAAGTCTGTGACGTGTTATACAGAAGGCTTTTCCCGAAAAGGATTCTGTAATTTGTTTTCTTGTTACATTGTTTCTGTTCTTCGCTTACTCAATACATGTATTTTAATGTATAATTTATGTTTTTCACGATTTTGAAGCTATTTCTTGTGCCTACGCTGTATTTAAATACTATTTAATTAAAAAGAATGATAACTTGACCACGCCCACTGCCCAGAGTCTATTCTTAGTGAACCTGCATTAAGCGACCAGCAAGGTTCGAATCTATGTATATAACTTTGTATTCGTTTTAAAGACGTTCTGTGTCAATATTGAATGCTATATATGTACAGTAAAACTGTAATGCAAACTTACCACCTCAGGCATGTTGTTTTTATAGTTTGTATGAACTCCCATAATGAAAGGTGTCGGAGCATTAATAAAGTCCAGCAAGGCTGATGGCAATATTGGTATATAGACATAGCTAAACAAGAAAAAAGTTCAATTTGATTTTTGTGACGAATTTCAAACTCTCTCTTCGGCTCGTGCAGTCACGTGAGAATATTACGTCATGCTGAATAATCCGTCATTTTGGGTGGCATTATCGTGGATTTCATCGAAGTGCCGTTTTCGTTTATATCTTACGAAATACAGGGAGTTATATCTCGCTAGAATCCTTGAACAACGAGGAGTATTTTGTCGTTCTAGCACGTCTAGAACACGAGTTATTAGAGAGTTTAAGCTTCGCGTTCGTACGTCAAACGTCAGGCGAAAAAAAACTTTACGCTATAAGGCAATACTTGCTATTTTAAAACTGTAATGTATGATGATTCGTTTGAGATAAGAAAAAAAATATGGAACGAAGATGTTAACCGTCAAGAAAATTCGTTAAACTCCCTATTAAAGAAAGTTGACATACGTATTAACGTCAGCCATGTTGGATTTCATTTTATTAGCTTGAATCAGAACCACCCAAAACGAGTTGTGACGTCACTTGCAAGGGCTGAATATATTACATTTATAAGTCAGATACTCTGTTTGGTTATATCAAAAATCTTTCATTTCAATTTAATAAGCTTGTAGAAAAGTCACTTTGGAACTCTAATCTAAATTTCGAATGTTACTGATAATGTCAAAATCTCTGGAATCTTAAAGCATCCTCTGAATAATTATATCACAGTAAATTAAAATTGGAAAACAATGTAGATTGTCAAAACACCTCAACATGTTCAGTTGACATCAGGGGTGTGGAGGTTCCTCTTTGTTTGAATCGGCCTTTAAAGAATTACTCCACTTGTATGCATTAACCTAAAACTATATGCCTACGTACACATACCTAAATTTTAGAGGATATAAGATAGCAAGAAGGCCAAGTGAAGCACTGGTGAGCGATGAGTAACTACTGGAAAACAACAGCACCTTGTTCTCTGTGACTAACGCACAAAATAAGGAAAGCATATTGTGCATGCCTACAATAAAAAAAGAGAAAACAAAATATTATATGAAATTATGCAATAAAAATAATTAACACCAAGCACGAGTAGGTTAGTCTGCTTTATGTTAATTCATAATTTCATATTATGCAATTATTCAAACTTGTCGTCCATTAGGCTTCTTTAAGGTATTATATATTCACCAGGAGTTGGGTTTCTAGCTCTGGTGGGTTGCTGTCATCCTACAATCTTGGCCAAAAGTTTATAGAACGAATGCACGATTTTTCCTATCATCAGGTTTTAAAATCAGATTGTATCTCCCCCGCGCCCTCCATTCAATGTTGCTTTCTCGCACTTCTACTGTACTTAACAGTGTGTTTGTCCCAGACACCAAGTCATTAAAATTGATGTAACATCAACATTGAATGGGGGAAGGGGGGAGGCATTAATAATGCACAGAAAATTACTCGTCATTCTACGGTTTTTGGCCAAGATTGTATAGCTTGTGCACTTTTTCGGACGCAACCTTGTCTTGCTAGTGTTGTTCGTGCATTGTTTAATTTTACACCTTATAATACGTGAGCTGTCTAGTATATGTGTCTTCTGGGGTGCTCTCTTGACGTCGTATCAAGCATTGTTATGTCGTGTTTCATGCTTTTTCGTTATAACTGCTTGACGCGCCTGCACGCGTGCTTGACGCGCCTGTACGCGTGCTTGACGCGCCTGCACGCGTGCTTGACGCGCCTGCAGGAGGGCTTGACGCGCCTGCACGCGTGCTTGACGCGCCTGCAGGAGGGCTTGACGCGCCTGCAGGAGCGCCTGCAGGAGGGCTTGACGCGCCTGCAGGATGGCTTGACGCGCCTGCAGGAGGGCTTGACGCGCCTGCAGGATGGCTTGACGCGCCTGCAGGATGGCTTGACGCGCCTGCAGGAGGGCTTGACGCGCCTGCACGCGGGCTTGACGCGCCTGCAGGATGGCTTGACGCGCCTGCAGGAGGGCTTGACGCGCCTGCAGGATGGCTTGACGCGCCTGCAGGATGGCTTGACGCGCCTGCACGCGTGCTTGACGCGCCTGCACGCGGGCTTGACGCGCCTGCACGCGTGCTTGACGCGCCTGCACGCGCCAGCACGCGGGCTTGACGCGCCTGCAGGAGGGCTTGACGCGCCTGCAGGAGGGCTTGACGCGCCTGCAGGATGGCTTGACGCGCCTGCAGGAGGGCTTGACGCGCCTGCACGCGTGCTTGACGCGCCTGCACGCGTGCTTGACGCGCCAGCACGCGGGCTTGACGCGCCTGCAGGATGGCTTGACGCGCCTGCAGGAGGGCTTGACGCGCCTGCACGCGGGCTTGACGCGCCTGCACGCGTGCTTGACGCGCCTGCACGCGTGCTTGACGCGCCAGCACGCGGGCTTGACGCGCCTGCACGCGTGCTTGACGCGCCTGCAGGCGGGCTTGACCACCGGCTATTCTGGATAATTCTATATATTTATTCAATTCAATACTATTAAATCTATTAATCTTCGTAGTTGCCTACGAAGCGTGCGCCTGTCAACAGTTGTTGTCTTTTTGGCCAGGGTGTACAGTATATTAATATATTATCTGTATTTATCTTCACAGTTGGGTAATGTGTCATAATTCAAATGTCTAAACTCCACTTTATGTGTGACGGTAGTTCTGTTCATAGAGAGGTGAATTCTTTATATTTGTCAAGCCGAGATGTTGGAATGGTCGGAAGCCTCTCTACCAATAAGACAGCTCCGCAGGGTAGAGTCCGTGGCTTGCAGGGATTACTGTCAACCTTCTCCAACAGAGCTACACCCTCCAAATACAGCAAATCAAGCTACTAGTGCTTGTTACCGTCGGTCATTAACGTGTGGACTAACTCTATCTGCTTTAGATATGAGTGATTGTATGTTAATTCACCATAATACACCACTGGGTAACTATAATAGAGAGTGTAAGCTTCACATTTATCTTTCAATTGTCAAACGCCAGGAAAAGAGAAATGTGAAGTGTGAAGACAAGAATATTTACGATAAAGACGATAATTTATCAAATGAAACTCTCTATCAATTGAACTTTTGCCACACACAGCAATACTGCAACATGAAAGTTTCCATGAAAACTTTGCACTAAAAATTACCAAACAGTTTAATCAAGCTAATGGCCATAGGCCAAATCGACTAAGCTTTGGTTCATTTAGATAAAAATTGGACAATAAATTTACAAAGTTTGTCTTAATGAATGCGTAAATGAATGTGTCATCTGAATGTGTGATTAGTGCATAAATACTCAACCTAATTTGCTGGCGGAGGTATACAGTGTTTGAGTGATCTCTAGTTTACTTCATTGAAGCTTGAAATTTTGAAAGATATTTCAAAAGCAATGTACACTTACCAAGCAGTCGAAAAACATTTGCCACAGATTTCCCAGTGATCGGAACTTCATCCCAGAGTGGTGGGCTGAGAGTTTTTTTGTCTCCCATGCCAACAGAGAATGTAATGGCATCTGAACCGACGGAGGGAACATGGACAAAGCCAAGAATCGAGCCAATAATCTTTTCAAGATGTGCACCATCCTCATTTAACCATGACGTATAAATTGCTGCAAGGCAACTCTGAAGAAGAATTATATATGGTTATTTGCTTATGAAAATTTCACACAATATCAACAGGATACTAAAATTTGATTAGGGATACCAAACTGTTCCGACTGGATACCACAAAATTCCAAACATTAGGATAATGTTTAAAGCTTCGGGTGCCCTCCCAATAGCTTTTGAACACCAGAAATCTGCCATCTTAAAAATAAGAATGCTGCTTTCCTTTTTTGGCATTTTTGTACTAATTCATGATGCCAACTTGTGCACTGTCTAGTTGTTCACTGTTAAGTCTCCTAGGGATATCAAAATGTATGGCAATCAGTATTCAAAAGTGGGATTAGCAGATCCTTAGGGGGGGGGGGGGGGGGGTACTAAAATGTGGAATCTTGGTATCCCAGTTGGATACTGAAAAAAGATTTCGATTTCAGACATGAGTTATGTGTGAAATTGGAACATTTTTCACATATGAAAATTGAGTTTCACATATTCTTTCACATATATGAAAGTAAAGATTCATATTATTATGTGAAAGGTTCATATTATTATTTCACATACATGTATGTGATATGGAATTGGAACAGTTTCACACATAAAAGTGAAATCAAATCATAGGACTGCAATTTTTGTAAGGGTTGAACTGAGAGTGGAGTGCACAAGTTCTATGATCAAATACCAAAACAAAAAATTATGGAACTAAAGCTTCTAAAGAACTTGTAATTTCAAACTTGCACATATCATATGTGGTTTGATCTTGTATAATTATGTAGCAGTTTATTTTTCAGCAGCGTTATTACTGCTGACTGCAAGATAGTTAAAACATAGAATACAAATATTAATCGTTTTCGATGGCCCATCATTTTGTATTTTCTAAAATTACTCAGTGGCAACCGTAACACACAACAACAAAGCAGTCCTTACTCATCACAACCTATATGTGACAGCATATAAACATAGATGGCAATTCTGTGATTAATTAAGGCATCTGCGGCACAGGCCTAGTGATATCATAATTTAACTGAAGGTATAGATTCACAAGGCTTTGGGCATTACTAATCGAAAGGGCAATATGCAAATATTGAATACAACAACCT
Organism: Trachythela sp. YZ-2020; assembly: GCA_016169945.1. Classification (NCBI taxonomy): domain Eukaryota; kingdom Metazoa; phylum Cnidaria; class Anthozoa; order Malacalcyonacea; family Clavulariidae; genus Trachythela; species Trachythela sp. YZ-2020. The sequence goes on along the minus strand of JADLSH010000393.1, from coordinate 4,003,937 downwards.
TTTACTGAACACACCTTTAATATATCGAAGTAGGTATATCTAGAGACAAGACAAAGACATTTTGGATAATATGCCTCCATTTGGACATCTTGCTTTAACTCATGTGAACTATTACTTGAATCGGCAGAAATATTAATAGTGCTGTCAAATTCATCTCCTTTTTTAACAAGTGTGAAAGGTTCAAAGAACGACAAGCATGCTACATAACTTCGACGCCCAACCATATCTGTGAGTACAGACACATAGAATGTTGATGGTTTGCTGTAATATGATACCTCCCAACCAGCAGGTTGACAGAACTAGAAAAAAAAAAGAGAAACACTTGCTCAGGGTTCTTCCCAGGACCAAGTGATTGTCAAATTTTATTGGTCATAAGATTCAATGGCTTTGGATGGATATTGCTTTTTACTGATAGCCAGTATTGCACACACTCTGTTGTTAAATTACACCAAATAATCATCAATAGTTTTGTTTACATAGACAAACCCGACCATACATGTTTCCTTATCACATATTCTATACTTTTTGAGTGCCAGGTGAAGTTGTCTGCTTTGGCATGAGTGCTGGCGGCACTGATTAGTACTGGGTATTGCCGCCAACCATGGGCGGAACTCTCCTCGCTACACATTTTTTATACACAATTAGAATATCAATATGTAAAGACAAGGAATAATTTTTAAAGAGTTTTAGACAACTGACAGCATGATACTGTGATTTCCAGGTGAGTTTGGAATGCCTATAGTTTTATTGTAATGTTTCACAACACTTAAACAAATAGTCTCGAAGTAATGCAAGGCGTTGTTGACAACATCTATACAAGGCTTTGACAACAAAGCTTGCATCACTTCAAAAATACTTGTTCAAATGTCAGAACACCACAATAAAACTATAGGCACTCCAAACTCAACTGGAAATTGCAGTAAGGGATAATACAAATAAGTGATTACTTTCACATTCCAAATAATAATAAATATAGAGCAAATTGAAGGTATAATGTTGGTTTGTGAGCGATAATATCTAAACACTGAACATTCTAACTTGGATGTAGGTTTGCAGTTTGAACAAGGAATTCTATTATCAAACACAATGCAAATTTGTGTGTATATGGAGATTTCAAAACACAGGCCCAAATTAGGTACATATAGAGTGGAGAATGCCCCAAAGTAATAATTTCACAAGGGGGGTATGGACTGGAAATCATACATTTACTATTATTCTGAATGTGAGAGCATTGCCCAATATATAAATAATTTTGCATAAGACAGAATAAAATAACAATGCGGGCACATTAGCGTGCATCGAATTAAGATAAGTTCCAGGAGTCCGATTCGGTAGGCATCATTGAGATATCAAAACAATGCTAGACACCTTGGGAGAAAACAGTGGCAGACACTAGGGGCGACCACCACCAATATTTTCTTAAAATATCTGAAAGATACTTTAGTATTTTACTCTCACTGTCTGACACCAGACGATTTTACTCGTTAGTCATAGGGTACTGCAAGTTAATGGGTTAACTAAATAACAAAGTAATTGCACGATTTTTCAACTATGAAAGCCTGTTATCCTAATAAGCATATTAGCATGAGATTTAAGCTAAAAAGGTTTGGGGACTGAAGTTTTGAACAACAAAAGGGTCAGAATATGTTGGCAGCAACTGCCCACCACTAAGAGAAAACAAGATATGGACTGCAAAATAGAGGTGTGTATCAGATCGGACAATTTGAATCGGACAATTGATTGATTAAAATCCGAATCCAATCCGATCCGAAAATTTTGAATCTGAGTCCAATCCGATCCAACATTAAGACAACATACCGATCCAGTCTGAAAATATCCGAATCGAAATAATATATACACGGTTTCATACTATTTTGAAATGATTTTCGAATGTTCTTTAACCCTGTTTTGGTTGGAATTGTCATCAATTAAAATCAAACAGAAACTGACAGAACAAATAGACAACACATTACAGAAATCAAATTACAAATAAGGTATAGAATATAGATAATTTTGCATGAAATTATAAATCTATTTTCTCACGTGAGCATAATAATATGTTCGCATAAACAATATATTCAGGAAGCCTTTTAACCGCAACGAAACTTTTATAAATCCATTTCTTGCGCAAGCATACTGGTGGGACAAGTTTCCTTATCCGATCCAAATCTGCACAAAATCTGATCGGATTGGATTTGCACAACTCAAATCACATACTTAACAAAGCTTGTAGTTTTCCACAGAGTTTCAATGAAGAAATGAAGATTGACTCTTATGCATATTATACAGAAGGATGGCATTATTTGCAAAATGAATTATTCTATATATAAAGATGGCTGGAAAACCTCAACAAATAATTTCATATTATTATGCCATATTTTGCAGAAAATACAAATTAACAAATTCAACCTATTTGAAATATTATTTTAGAGCCATCATCGGCCAAATATGAGAACACATTCATAGACATAAAAGCTAGCACATTGCAACATATTTTCTCTCATATTTAAAACTTGTCTTCAAATTACCATTTCAATTCCTTCGGGGAAGCTGAAATCCTTTCTGCCTTGAGAAGGGAAACGTTGGAGCACTTTTCCGTTTGACTCCTTGCCAACTAGAAGGGAGCAAATTAATTGGTCACAAGTTAAAAATAAAACTTTCAAAACATAAACAACACTTCGCTGAACTTGCTGTACAAATCAACAAAATGAAGCCTCGATATACTTTTCTAAGTTTCATCAATACCCATGTTGTTGAGAAAAGTAATAAATACCTGTTGAACTTGCTTTGGGTATGCCAATAACGGCAAAGTATTCTGCCAAACGAGACATAACGAAGCCCTACCCATCACCTTTGATCGCATGAGCCGCCATATTGCTAAACCACCAACAACGGGATCGAATTCGACGCGCACGCGCAAAATATAACCTTCTAATTCCAGCCTGCGAAACCTGCGAATAGGTTATTCAAGGCCGAACATATGGGCCGAACCAGGGGCCGAACAGTGACATCCAGCTATAATTATGGACTTCACTGAGGCCGAACTTCGTTTTGTGAACATAAATATAGGGTTGCGAACTGGTTGCGAATCACTGATGTTGTGAATATAAAGCACTGATTTGAAAACGTCAGGCACTCAATCTAAAGGCTGATTTCCATTCAGTGCAAAATGTCGCGCGATCGACTTTTTGCGATCGTTTTCTTTTGAATTATGAGCCCTCGACTGGAACGGATCCGGTCGAGGGCTCACAATTCAAAAGAAAACGTTCGCAAAAGGTCGATCGCGCGACATTTTGCACTGAATGGAAATCAGCCTTAAGAGAGAAAAAGCACTTCTTGACGTTTCGAGAGAAGCCCCATCGCAGTGGCGTAGAAACCGGGGGGCACGGGGGCACCTTTTCTTCAGCTAAAACAATGGAAACCAGTAATAGAAGGGGTGCCTTTTTCTAATAGAAGGGGTGCCCTTAAGACGAAGTGCCCCTCCAACTTGAAGTCGCTTCCTACGCCTATGTCCCTTTGTCAGAGGAGTAATAGTTCTCTTTCTACTTTACTCTAGGGAGAAGGGTCGGAGTCTGAAATTGGCCGCGTTTCTGTTTCTTCGTCGTTTTTTTGGGGGTGTCACAAACTGGCATTTCCACAAGCGATGTCTCCTGTGACGTCATACATTAATATAGTGCAATAATAACATTCGGTATAAATTTAGAAGAAATCGCTCAAATCACAAATAAATATTCACCATTTGACTAGCGACATTATGTGCAGTCAATGCTGACAAGAATGCTGAAAATAATTTTGTGTGATCAAGTACTTTAAAGCTGCGCAATACTCTCCCTCCTCCCAAGTTTTCTTCAAAGTGCCATTTTCACAAGCTAAAACAATTGGAAAAGAGTCTTTTTCAAATAGAAGAGGTACCCTCAGGGCCTCCCAGAGGGGGGGGGGGTGCAAATTTAAGGGGCCTGGGCCCCCAACTAAAGGGGGCCCCCAAATAAAAAATTGAAGTGAAATATGCATATATATTACTATTTAGATTTTGGTGGCATCTCACTCGATTGAATAATATAATTGAAAGGTTTTGTAGATGGAAATTATTGAGTGAAAATTATATATATTTATTAGACCTAACCAGGAACAGCTACGAAAAATGCAACTATAGGTCCCTGGCAGGAATCGAACCTGCGGCCCATATATATTACTGTCAAATAATCTCTCAGAACGCAGGAATTTCCCATTCCCGAGACACTAGATTTCAAAAAATTTCCAGGGAATAATGCCCACGGACCCGCCTAAAGTATTTTAGTACTAAATTCAGATTGAGAATGTTATTTAAACCGTTAAAGACTACAAGACGTAATCCAGAAGTTCAAGGGCATAGATTAGTTTTCTAAACAAGCAACAAGCACATGACCACAAAGATCTTTGAGGATGGAAAATAGCCCCTCCAACTTGAAGTTTCTTCCTACGGCTATGCATTTAGTCCCTATTACCCCGACACGGTAGGTAGGTAGGTAGGTAGGTAGGTAGGTGGGTGGGTGGATGGGTGGGTTAGGTAATACTTTATTTAAAATCAAAATAGAGAACACGCTAGCCCCATCAACTCTAGCTGGTTTTCATAGGGGGAGTGTTTAAGTATTAAAAACGTTAAAAAGATAAATACTAACACACAAACACACACAAACACATATATAATATATCACATATAACTAGGAAGCATATCATTGTCCAACTATTGACTTAAACGAATGAAGCGACTAGGCCAATTTTGCTTCATTTGGGAGTTGATTCCAGAGCATAGCGCCGCTATATTTCAAGCTTTTTTTAAGAAATTCTCGTTTCGGCTTAGGAAGTGTAAGATCTGTTGCAGTACTTCGGAGATGATAATTAGTTTGATCTATTTCTCTTCTCACGAAGGACCCCCGAAGACCCGGCGCAGTGTGGTCATTAAGTATTTTATACATTAATACTGACTTGGCACCAGACCGTCTATTTCTCAAGTGTGTCCCAAGAAAGCGTGTTAAGAAGATCAGCTGAATGAGTATCATAATTAGCACCCGTTAAGACTCTTGCTGCACGAAACTGAAATCTTTGCAACTTGTCTCTTAGCAACTTACCACAAGTGTCCCACAGGGGGGAACAATAATCAAAGAGGGCCGCACAAGACTTTTATAAATAGATTATAAGGTATGCATTGGAACAAAGGGCTTTATACGTTTCATAGCGCCAATAACTGCACTCGCCTTCTTGCATATAATTTCAATGTGACTGTCCCAATTAAGATTTTCATCTAATTTCACTCCCAAACACATTTGTGTACCAGTTCGTAATATGGGTTTTGCATTAGCCACAACGGTTTCCTCACACATTATGTTATTAAGATTATACGGGGAGCCAATAAACATCATTTTACATTTAGACGGATGCATCTGCAGCCTATTTTCTTTAAGCCAGTTACAGATATGAGCAAGATCCGAATTTAACCTTATAACAAGTTCATTGGCATCGTAGGAAGATGAAAAAATTGAGTATCATCTGCATACATGCCTGGAGTAGTTGATTTCAAGCAATCGGGCAAATCATTAATATACAGTAGGAATAGCAGTGGTCCCAGTATAGAACCCTGAGGCACTCCACAGGTAATAGTTTTATTGCTAGATAATTCCCCATTAACATTGCATTGCTGTTCTCTATTTGTTAAATGTGACTCAAACCATTTTAGTTCCATGCCAAAAATTCCAAATTGTTCATTCATTTTATTTAGTAAAATGCGATGGTTTATAGAGTCAAATGCCTTTTTGATATCTAGGAACACAACACCGTTTAACTTGCCATTGTCCATATTTTCTAGCCACTCGTCACACATTTGGATGAGGGAAGTTACAGTTGAATTCTTCGGACGAAATCCAGATTGAAATTTTGACAGTAGAGAATTTTCAGACAAGTAACCATATACCCGACCGAAAACTTCCTTCTCAAAGGCTTTACTCACCACCGGTAATATAGAAATAGGCCGATAGTTCTCACATTGTCTTCTATCCCCAGATTTAAAAATTGGCGTTATACGAGCTCGCTTCCATTCATCTATATATATGCCTGTTGTAAGCGACAGATTGAAGATGAATGTCAACGAGGGTGCAATTATGTCTGAACGGATAATTTTAGAATTTTAGCAGGAATTTTATCCAAACCTGTTGCTTTGCATGCCTTTTGGCCTCTTAGGGTTGAGGCAACACTATCAACGAATATTGGAGAGAATTTCAAAAATGTATCTGAGGATTGATTAATATTATAATTTATGGGCTGATTGTCAACATTACTGCATGACTCATCTACATGTTCCGCTGCTAGCTTCGGTCCAATACTAATAAAATAGTCATTAAATGCATCTGCAATAGATTTAGGATCCAAGACTGACGTACCATCAACCAACAACTCACTCACGTTGTTGGATTTGTCATTCTTCCCCAATAAAGAATTAATTAATTTCCAGGTCTTTAGGATCATTCATTACAGAGCAATCAGTGATTTTGTCATGAAAGTATTTTGATGTTGCATTTCGCATTTCAACATTCACTTTATTCCGCAGAAATTGAAAGCTTTCCCAATGTGACTGTGAGGCATGTTTTAATGCATATTTTTTATGATAGTCTCTGCTTCTCATCATGTATTTAATCTCCGGACGGGGGCGTGGCGAACGAATCACGATTGGGGTGTGTGTCATTATGACCAACTTTTCCAATGAAAATGACCAACTTTTTTGTCTTTCTATATGTATCAAAATTATAGGGGGGAAACGAGGGAATTGATTAAAAACCTGAATAGTCGTTTGATCGGACATGACAGGGACTGTGCTAAGCCGCTTCTAAGCATCATTTGAACTACAAATATCACTTCAACTCTGAAAGCGGTATAAATGTTACATTGCTAACAAGCATGTTTAGCAATTACAATTTAACTATATGAAATTCCTTCGTAACTACCCCAAACAGTTTTCAATTGCCTTTGTTCTGGCATTTCATCTTGCTTTTAATAAGTTTTTCAAATGCAAGAAGCCCTCAGCATTTCTTAACTTTTCATAAAATAGAAAGGATCAAAGAATTAAGTCGAGGCTATGCGTGTGTAATGCTATACACTCCAGTAATTCTGCAAATGGTCTATTGTCTGCGAACTTCTTACGTACTTAGGATCACATAACATTTGAAAATTAAAACGTATTTTTTCTTAATATATTTTAACCAACAACAAAGAATCTGACCAACATTTTAATATTTAGATTTATTGTACTTGCGTTGCACATTTTATAATTTCAGCGCAATTTTCGCATTTTTTAATTTTTTTCATGATTTCTGAATATTTTGCGACTGACAACAAATCAACTTTTTAATATTTAGAATTATTGGGGGAGGGGCGTTGCACCCCCTCGCGCCCCCGGTCGCCACGCTCCTGAATATGTGATGAAATCAGTTACGGACAGTGGTCCTCAATACACATGCATCAACTAAATTCAAAAATCTAGAATACATTCTGACGAAATTCAAGCATGCAAGACAAGCAAAATCCATACCTGGGTTTGCTTAGTTCCCGCACTAAACCTATTGGCCTCGCCTGGTCAGCAATTCTGTATTGATGGGAAGGCGTTTGAAGTCAAATATTTCAACATCTTCCACGATATTGGAACCAAGTGTGATCGATCCATCAGCTGTAAAAGAAAACTGAAAGGGAGAACGTGAAATACACAGGAAGTACCATGACCGAACAGCCAAACACTACTCCGTTGGGAGGAACGAGATCACTGGCTCGGATGCAAGGTTTGGACAAAAAGTGGGATGAAGTGAGCGTGACTAAAGTTAATCATACCCCAAGATCACTCAAACTGATCACTCTAGATGGCAGACAATATCGGCGAAATCGGAAGGCATTAAGAAAGTCATCTATCTGAAACGTCAGAGATAGCAGAGAAATTTTGAAAATCCGAGGGTTCTGAAACTCTATTTCGTGCATTTTTGAGATCACTCTGATCCCCAGATAATATATATACATTCAAAATCGTGTACACTCGTCGCAACAAAGAGTCTGTATTGTTCAGATAATCGGTTACTAAATAATTATTCAGTCTAACTCTTTAAGAAAAGAATATTTTCCGCGAAATTCGGTTGGTGCGACAGATGTCACATTTTTTCACTATCGGCTACGACCCTGAACTATCAGTTTCTTGGATTTAGTTAAATTGTGTAGAAATCACTATTATCAACAAACCGTCAAAAAGCGGAAAATAGTTGCGAAAAATAACATTTCAGGTTTGCAGGTATTAACAACATAGTTTGTGCGAAACTTGGAAAGCATAATCAGCGATTTTCCTGGGGGCGGAATTGATGTGATTGGGACGGCAACGAAGAGGACGTTGTTCATTTTCCCGTTCAGTATTTCCTTTAGTGCTTTACCAAAATTTTACCAATAGGTCTACTAAAGTTTTACTTGACAATTGTACCAGTGTAGATGTTCCGCCTCCGTATGTTGGAACTGTGTTCTACTAACTTCTCACAATAGTCACGATGTTGCTTCAATACAGAAAATATACACTCCAAAACTCAATCGAAAAGAACGCTCCCTAACCACGCTTTGTCATTTCCATAAAAGACACGCGACTAACTTATGCTAATCTATTCGTATATTTTATCATATATAATGTATGTATCTGTCTGTCTGTCTGTCTGTCTGTCTGTCTGTCTGTCTGTCTGTCTGTCTGTCTGTCTGTCTGTCTGTCTGTCTGTCTGTCTGTCTGTCTGTCTGTCTGTCTGTCTGTCTGTCTGTCTGTCTGTCTGTCTGTCTGTCTGTCTGTCTGTCTGTCGTCTGTCTGTCTGTCTGTCTATCTGTCTGTCTGTCTGTCTGTCTGTCTGTCTGTCTGTCTGTCTGTCTGTCTGTCTGTCTGTCTGTCTGTCTGTCTGTCTGTCTGTCTGTCTGTCTGTCTGTCTGTCTGTCTGTCTGTCTGTCTGTCTGTCTGTCTGTCTGTCTCAGACAAAACTATCTTAGGAATCTCGTCTAGAGTCAAGTCTTTCGCTGTCTGCCGAGCTATTTGTCCACCATACAACGAAGTATTACTTAATGTTAACACGCTTGGTATAGCCGGTTAAAAAAGTAATAGATACTGAACGCATACGTTTTTTATCATATCTGCTGGTGTATTCCAAATTCCACCTCCATTGTTAATTATGATCTGAATTGCTCATCATAAATGGGACGTTTTAGAATTTAGAAATCAGATTCTTCGCCGAACATTAATCACCCTTCGGTGCAGCAAATGAAAGCAGAACGTCACGTTTCTTAAACTTCTCATGGCGATAATCTTAAATTTACCAACTTAAGAAGAGTCTGTATGATAGTAGCCTGCGTGGCAGGCGTTCTATTGTGGGGAGGGAGTTTTGTTTAGAGCGCGCTCTTTTTTTCGAGAGCGCGCGCTAGGTGAGAAGTTGGGGGGGGAGAAAAACCTACCTCACCTAGCGCGCGCTCTCAAAAAAATAGAGCGCGCTCTAAACAAAACTCCCTCCCCAACAATAGAACGTCTGCCACGCAGGCTAGTGTGATAGTGACATTTGCTTATATTTTTGATTGACAACTGACAAAATCTCTTAATTTATTACTGATAAACGATGCAACAGCAATCTTGGAAACGACATGTCACAAAATATCTTACCGGTCGCTTACAGTTTTGGCTTGAATTTTAGCTATAAGCAACTGACATCCAAAACTGACATCCAAAGAACACCATTAAGACCCTCTACTAAATTAAAGTGAAGAAGCGAGAAGTTACAGTGCAGGTAAACGTGATACAAGGAAATATATATTTTCGAGAAGAATTAAAGTATTTCATGGTACCGGAACCGATTCTGTTCCTTTTGTATTGTTTGAACGTTTTACTTTTGTGGAAATTGGCAGAACAAAAGGGCTTCTTAGCACTTTAAAACAGGCAATGTTGATTACTTTATAAAGCATCATTATAAACCGATAAAAACGTTAATGACTCAAACGTTATTTTTGTAACGTTATAAAGTTAAATGAATAGGCAATTTGCATTATAGCAGAGCATCATGGTGAAATTGGTAACCCTTCATTTGTAAGGGAAATGGCCGTCGCGAACTATCAGTCCCCGAAGTTTACTAAGCGTACTCACCTGAAAATGTTGAGAAGAACCTTCCTCTCAGAACGTATTTGTGAGCCCAATCAGTCCATTCTTCGGTTGTTCTATACGAATTTTCTCGTCTATTTTTGCTCCGATTTCACTGTACTTCGTTCAAACCAAATTTTATAGTATTACAAAGACATTTCTTGTTTAAAAATTATCAAACGGTACGAAAAAGACTTAAAAGAAGTAGTATTTCTCGCATGCAAAATGCTCGCGCCATTTCCCGTATAAGTGAAAGGTTACTATTTTCCCATGATACTTTGCTATAATGCAAATTGCCTATTAAAATCACCATACGTCAAGGTACTTGGGTTTCTGTATGTGAAATTATTAGTAATATTATCATTGTTACTTCACCACTATCAGTATCATTCATATAATTATATATCACGACTTATTATTATTACAATCATTAATAGTCAGGCGGTTAGAGCGAAATTTAGCTGGAATTGTGCGTTTTGTGATAAAAGTACCATATTCGCAGGAAGTATAGACTTTGATATGACAATAAATTTTTTATATGGAGCCATCTGAAAAATTAATGCCGCCGGCCTAAAATTTGAGTTCTGTTTAATTTTCCTCATTAAACCCCTATATTGTCGAAATTATAAAATTTCAAGTTCACTTATAGCAAAAATGATTACATCATTAGAAAGTGTACAAAAAGTTATATATAAGACATTTAAGTGGCTACAATGATTTTTCAAATCCTTTTTGAGTTACAAGCTGTTAAAAATGCATTTTCAGGCTAGTACCCAGGCTTTTCGGGGACTGATAGGGTATTTTTCCCATTTTGGAACAGCAATAACTCGAAATCGGTTGGGAAAATGAAGGTAACTGTTTAAATTAGCTATATATAGTTTTTGTAAGCTTTCCATTGATGTAATTTCCATTGATGTAAGTCATTATTGCTTAAGGTGGTCTTCCACTCAAGAAATACGAAATTTTCCAAAAAAAAATTTGTTCATAATTGAGCTGCTAATATGTGTAGAATTTTAATTTAAAAGATGACATTGGTGTGACCTTGAATGACCTTCGCAGATTTGACCTTGACCTTGAATTATCCGTGCATTATACTAAGCATGAGAAAAGTTTACCCAGACCTGTTCTGAAGGAGAAGTAAGACTTCATGGTACAGTCCCTTTTTCTAATACTCCAATTTTAACAGTTAACTCGATTTGCGCAATTCAAATTGGCCTATCTGCAATAGTCTGAAAAGGATATCTCAAGAAATATTGGCAGGAATCATTTGAAACTTCCACAAACACTTATCCTTATATTGCTTCATGTTCTGAACGAAAAAAAATAATTGACATGTCGTTGTTAGCCTCGGGCAAAATTATCCATTTATGGGGAAGAGTAAATATATTTCCATTTCTCATAAAATATATTAGCATTTTTGTGGTTCAGAACAAAGAGCAGCCTTTGCTGAACATTTTAAGCTTTTTGGGGAAAATTTAGGACCATCGGTTCTAAAGTTATCTTTTGCACAATACGTTGCCGAATGAGGAAAATGAAAAAGAACCCAAATTTTAGGCCGGCGGCATTAATTTTTCAGATGGCTCCATATCTAAAAGTTATTGTCATATCAAAGTCTATACTTCCTGCAGATATGGTGCTTTTATCACAAAACGCACAATTCTTGCACTTAACCGCCTAACTATTAACGCCATTAACCTAACAGTTTGGCACGCGAAGTGAACAAGTTATGCATATATTTTTCTTCTCCGAGAGATCCTGTACCATTTGTTGAAACCAAGGCTTATGGCTTCCTTGCAAACACCACACCGGGAAGGTAAGGGACTGGGTTCTGGCGGTACTGGACATCAACAAAGCCATGTTTGGTCAGCAGCTCTTCATACTCTTTCCCAGACCTCTCATGACCACTCGTGCAAATAGAAAGCATCAACATACTGTAAGTCAGACTCTGCCAAGGTCCCCGCTTGTCGTCATCAAGAATTATTTCACCAATCAAAATACCTCCGCCTTAAAAAATAAATGGAAAGCGCCGCTGTGATGCAGAGCAAAAAAATACCAGTTTTGAATCGAAAGTTAAAAGTTTTTATGTTAAGAGTTTTTTGCGTATTTATTCAAAATTTAGGAAGGGATAGTAATACATTTTATTAATGTTTATCAATCACTAGTAATAATCTACTTCCTGACTCGTCCCCAGTCGTCTTTTTTAAATGGCTGAAATAGAGCTCTTCAGATAGCGCAATTTATTGTAGCGCTTGAAATAGAAGCTGATAACGGTTATCGTGTGGCCATCGAAAGTACATCGCCTTGGCTATAGACGCTCGTTTTGTTATTGATACCTTTGCTTTAGAGTTTGCTATTGCCTATTGGGGACATATTTATGAAATCATACGGTTATACGGTGTAAAATACCATATAATTACGTCATCAATTAAGAGCTGAGAGGCTCTAAGCCAAGGTTACGCACTTTCCTGAAGGGTGTATTGAAAATTATACTTTCAATATTAATATCTTCAAAACGTCCTCAGAAAAGAGTTTTAGAAAACTTCCTCTGAATGTAGATTGTGCTTACGGTTCTGTATGGCCCATGCTTTTAACTGCAAGGTAGTAAATTTTTTATCAAGCAGAACTCAAAAAATTGATGGCCTATTTTGTTGCACCGTAAATATATCATTTTGCTGATACACACTCTCATCCACAGAGGCTTGCGAGCTTTAAAAAATATTTAGTCGTCTTACACAGGGTTTCGTGAAGCGGGGGGCGAGCGTGCGGTATACATGGGGAAAATAGGGGATTTGCAAATGCGCTCCTTTCAAAACATCGTTAAGACTACAAAAAATGCTCGATACCGCACGCTCCCCCCACGCTTCACGAAACTCCGTGTAAGACGACTAAGTATTTTTTTAAAGCTCGCAAGCCTCTGCGGAGGAGAGTGGCTGATACACATATTTCCTAGTATGCTTAGTCCCAGACCTCATATTATTTAGACGCGCGGTAAAGCCAAATTCAACAAAGGCGCGAGTCTGAAATTGGCAACTTGATAGGGGCTGCGTATTAACCTAGTCTGTATTAACCTAACCCAGTCATTATACTTTAAAACAATTTTTAATGCGAGTCGACTTGTAGCAAGTCTACACTGGGGGCAGTCACGAGAAGGGACTAGAACAAGTATTGGTGCGCAGCTGGATAACGATAACGAAAATATACACGATTTTGTCTGTATTTCGAACTTGAAAACTATATACAAAATTATTTACAAGGACGCCCTTTTATACACACAAGTATACTCATTTTGTATTCAAATAACACACAACAAATTAGTCACGCTCAGATACTTCTGGCCATACCCCCCTTCTTGACGTACATGTATATGTGACTATGTACAGTTATATACAGTTAATTAGTCATATCGAATCGGGCACAGTTTGGTAATCGGTCTTGTAAATTCGTGTTGACCCACTCGAACTCGAACTACTCGCGTATGTCCATCGTTTCCAGGAAATATCTTTATTACTTTGCCAATTGGCCATTTTCCTCGGGAAGTGTCTGGGGAAATCACCAAAACGATATCATCTGGCTTTAAATTTTCCTGCGGGAAAAACCACTTGTGTCTCCTATTCAAATTGGGAAGCCATTCGCGTAACCATCGATGCCAAAAGTGTCGAACTAATTCTTGAACTCTTCACCATCTTTTGCTTGGGTTGAAATCTGTTGAATCCACGGAATCTGGCGCAAATTTCCCACCGATTTGTCCAATTAGGAAATGATTCGGTGTCAGCGGTGTCTCATCTTTGGAATTGGCACTTTGATAAGTTAATGGACGCGAGTTTACCAAAGCTTCAGCTCCAACGAATGCGGTATGAAGTTCTTCATCGGTAATATCTGCGTTGCTCAGTATCGCGTACACAGCTCGTTTTGCAGCTTTGATCATAGTCTCATGAGCTCCTCCAAAGTGTGGAGCGTAGGGAGGGTTAAAATGCCACTTTATAGCTTGATTTGCTGTCGAAACTTTTTCTGGTATCCAGTTGTTCGACTAATTCTTTTAGCTCTTTTTCCGCTCCGACAAAGTTTCCTCCATTATCAGAAATGACTTCATCAGGTAGTCCCCTACTACTGGCCATACGATAAAATGCGTTAAGGAAGGAGTCCGTGTTCAATGCATAAGCGATTTCCAGATGAACAGCTCTTGTTGCTAAGCACGTAAAAAGAGCAAGGTAACGTTTTTTTCTGCGTTTTCCACGTCCTTGGATTGTAATAAAAGGTCCACCATAATCAATTGCCGTTTGAGCTAACGCACGCATCGACATTCGAAGTCGTATTCCGGGAAGTGGAGCCATCACTTGTGTTGCAGGTTTGCATGTTCTCCTTTTGCACTCCGCACACTTGTTTTCCCAATCTCTTATCCCTTCACGACCATATATTACCCAGTATCGCGATGAAAGTGATGCCAGGGTATGATTGGTACCACATACATGATTTCCAGCTTCGTGGTACGCTTTTACAATCAGCTTCGTGATCCATTCTTTTCGGGGAAGTATTATCGGGTGTCGGGTGTCAAAAGGTAGAGATTCTGCAAATTGAAGACGACCACCTAGTCGTAGAAGTCCATCTTCGTCTGACCAGGGGCTTAACGAGAGTAGCTTGCTCTTCTTTGGTAACTCCTTTCCACTTCGTACGGCTTTAATTTCCTCAGAAAACGCACTTTCTTGAGTAAAACGAACAAGTTTAATTTCGGAATCACTAATTTCTTCTGATGTCAATTCTCCTTTCGTCCGTTTATCTTTTTTTCTGTTTACAGTTATAGATGAATCGATTTACCCAAGCTCGAATGACGAATTCGTTTCAAACGCAACCAACTCGAGAATCGTGTAGGATCTAATCGCCAAGTTGAAGGTTCGATTGTTCTGACTGTACTGTCCGATCCTTGTGGACACAGGCATCGTTGAATTCGGATGGTATGTAGGTATTGTAGCTGCTGGAACCATGCGATCGCTTCTTTTGGAAGGTCTCGTCCAGTTGTTCATCCCAATCTAAACCGCTGATCCAGAATTGTACTATGAAGGGAGCAAGGAAACCAATAGGATCAAACAGGGAGGCAATCTGTTGCAGGAATGATCTCTTTGTCAGCTGGATATCTTTTGGAGGGTTACCATTGAAAACAAACACATCGTCTTCAGCGACCCCAGATTGGTCAGACCTAGGGTTTTGATGGAAGGAAGTTGGTCATCATCAAGATGTACTTCTGACGCTCTTTCTTGGACTGGAATCTGCTCGAGGACGACTCTTGAATTCGATAACCATTTGTGAGGATGCATGTCAGCTTTTTCATACAATTCTTTTAATTGTCGATTAAGTTCGATAGGTTGTTGATCGTCGACAGCTGAATCCATGCTGTCGTCCATGTACGTTGCATTCTCAATGGTATCTGCAGCTAACGGATACGAATCTGTATTCTTTTCGGCGTGTTGTTGAAGTACAAATTGAGCGAGAAAGGGAGACGAACTTGTTCCAAAGACAACACGACTAAACTCATATTCTTCGGGCTCTTTGGTCAGATCGCAAGAACGCCAAAGGAATCGACTCGTAAATACATCTCCGATATATCACACACAATGGCCACGGGATTTCTTCGAAACCGTAGAAGGACGTTATTAAGATCTCGTTGTAACTGGACCTGGAGACATCACGTCGTTTAACGATTTATCTTCGCACTTCGCTGAGGCGTCGAAAACTATCCTTGTTTTGGTTGTTGATCTGTCAGGGCGTAGTACTGGGAAGTGCGGTAAATACCACACATGAGGTGGCTTTGATTCTTCCTTGGGAACTTTTCTGATGTATTTCTTTGTAATATACTTTTGGATGCCGTTGGAATAGGCTTCACTCAACTCGGGATCTTTATTCAACCGTCTTTCTGTGCTTTTTAAGCGCTTTAAGGCCATCTAGTAATTCTCTGGTAAATTACCTGGATCCTCTTTCCACGGAATTCCAACTTGATATCGTCCATCTTGGTATTTGATCGAACGCTTCACTTTATCGACTACGAGTTGGTCTTCAGCTGTTATGATGTCATGGTCTTGAAAAGGTCTTTCTTCTATTTCCCAAAACTTTCGTAAACTGTCGTTGACATCAGTTGTGTTCGATGGACATTGCAAAAAATACGTACGAATAAAGTTCGTATGGTTCGTCGTCATCTTGTTGGTAGGTACTCCGATCAGTCCGATGCACGTCCATCCCAACGGAGTTAATCTTGCGATAGGTTCACCTTCATTACCTCGAATCTCTTGCCTTGAATACAACAAATCAGCATGATCTACGCCAATCAATCTTTGGAAATGTTATTTCTTTCAGATGTTTCCATTTTTTAACATCTCGATTCCAATCAACAACTTCCATATCTCCCGTCACCTTTTCGGTTGTGAATGCGCTAACGTAATGCGTGACTTCGCCGTCCAAACTCTTTAATTTAAGTTCAACTGGCATCGTTACAAATGTTTCCACTTGTCCGTTTAACCGTTTACTGTTGCTTTCTGGAAAGTTCCCTGCAGTCCCAACTCGGCCGCTACGTCTGCGTTGATGTAGGTTTTTGTACTAGCATCATCCAATAAACGCATTCACAATAATTTCACGACCTGCATTTTTGAGAATCACAGGAACTGTTCGTAACATCAGTTGAACTATTTCCGATCTTTAGATGTTTGTTTTAATGTAGTATGGGATCGGGGATAATCATCTTCAGCTCGAGTCTCAGTTTTCGTTACTGTTTGGGTTGCAATACAAGTAGTCTTGACAACTTTTGGAGTATCTTTGTTTGATGGAATTTGTGGTTTCTCCAACGGTTTGCGATTATTCTCGGTCAGGTTGAATGTTGTGTGTAACAGTTCATGATGCGTCTTCTGACAGCCATTTTTTCCACCAACTCTTGTCGCTGTACACGAACTCCCAATGTGATTTTGATTTAAACATCGAAAACATAACTTGAACTGTTTCGCTGTTCTCCACTTCTCCCAGGGTTTTAGCTCTCTGAATTTCTTGCAGTTCCACACTCCATGACAACCATCACAAATTGGACAGGTTTTCGATTCGCACTTATTATCTCGTCCGAAATATGTCTGTGAATTTCTCTTTTTCCTCCAGTCTGAACGAGTGTTACAACCGTGAATTGTCTCCGACGCCGTTGTCAGGAATTCCACTTCTTGTATCATCCAGTCTCGTAGTGCTAGTACTGATTCAATCTTTCGGTTTTCAAATATCCAGCGGTGATATCGCACGAGTAGAGATTAAGATAGTTTCTTCTGCAAGGTAACGTAAATAACTTCGTTTCCAAGTTCTTCATCACGATCAGCATCCTCCAGATTAACAATTACCATATCCAAAATGTCAGCGATCTTTTCTAATTCTTTCGGAGTTGTTCAAGGTGTAATGCAATTTTCCTTCGTGTACCGCCAAACTTCCGCTCTAATTGTATTTTCGCTGCCTCGTAAGCTGCCGCCGAATATCCCAAATTTTGGACTGTTTTTAGCGCTTCACCAGACAGACATTGTCTCAGTTGTAGTGGCTTGGCTGGTGCATTATCAATACATGCGGTAAAGGCTGCTTTCCAACTTTCGTAATTGCTCTTGTTATAGTTGAACACTGGTATCGAAACACGTTTCATCTGCTTCCAAAGGTCAGCACCAATTTTATTTACGGGTGCTACTAATTTCGGTTTAGGTGTACTTTGATACTTTACGCCTAGGTTGCTCGTTGAACTTTCAACTTCTCGCTTGATTGACTTCCCCGATGTTTTCAGGTCAGGTGTTCTCGGCTGTTGAAATCGTAATTTTACAGCGTGTCTTTGACCTTGTTCTTTGATTCGTTTATATTCATCCTGAACTTGTCCTTCAATCACTTTCATTTTCTGAGAAAGTTCTTGTTCTAGCAAAATAGTTTGTCTGTCAATCTCAGCATCAATCTTAGCCATTGACATAGCATGTTGAAATTGTTCATAACGTTCTCCTGGTTGCCTTGCAGACACCGGGGTTACTTTTGACGACTGTACACCGCTTAAACCTTTTGTAGAATTTACATCCAAATACTGTTGCGCTCGATTTATAGCCTCGCTGAATTCTTGCTCCATTTTCTCGATCTCTTCGACTATTTTCATGTTGTTTTGACGGTCTGTTCTACTCGAATACACATCAACCATCGCTTCGAAAATTTCCATAAGCTGTTCTTGCTTCACAGTGAACTTCCTACAGGCTTCTTTAACGTGATTCCGGTCTTGTACATCGATACAATCTTCTTCTATTAAACGAAATATTTGTTTTTTTGCCTTGGTAAAGGCAGTCTTTGCTATTGCTTTACGATATTTCAAACTATTAAGGCGATCGTCCCCCCCAAAGCTCTGTTGCTCACGACTTTGTTCTTCTAGACCAGCCGCTTCCATTCTGTCAGCGATAACTATAACTATATAACCATTTCCTGCTACCATTTCATGGTGCGCAGCTGGATAACGATAACGAAAATATACACGATTTTGTCTGTATTTCGAACTTGAAAACTATATACAAAATTATTTACAAGGACGCCCTTTTATACACACAAGTATACTCATTTTGTATTCAAATAACACACAACAAATTAGTCACGCTCAGATACTTCTGTCCAAGTATATATGGTGTGTTAGAAAGGATCGAAGTGAAGCTCGTATACAGGCTATCCTGGGAACGAGACATGGTCACCGAAAATTATGTGTAAATTTACCTGAAGGGAGACTGGTGTAAATTTTGTTCAAGAGCAAATCTATTCTGTCCTCGTCCCAGTCATGAAGTATATTGACCATACTGTAGAGATCCGCTCGAGGCAGGTCATCTTTGAAGAAATCTCCAGCCACAAACGTGACATTATCCCTGCTAGGGCACTCTTCTACAGATGGTCTGAAATGATCAGCGAGATTGACAACTGCTGGGAGTTCAAAAACAGTGGACTTCATCTTCGGGTAGGCTTTGACAGCAGCATAGGACAACGCCCCGCCAGCACCTACGTTTAGAACAAGTACAGTACAGACATCTCTACAGGGTGTATAAAAAAAAGGAGACCTTTAGAAATCCGTCCTATTGTTATAATTTGAATGGTTGAGCGCTACCGAGCCCACTGACGCGTTGAATATTGGCAGGGTGCGTATATTAAAAGCAGACTTTTAGAAATTAAAATATTATTTCATATCATATGCGCATAAGCAGCCTGCCACCATTAGCCGGGCAGTACGCGTTATGCACAGGCGAACATTGCTTTGTGTTCAGCGAAATGGGCGCCATGTCGAAGGCCACGACGTTTGATTTGTACATAATAAATGTAAAATAAATAAATAAAAACCGTTTTGTTTCACGTATGTCAACTTCTTAATGGCTCACGGCTTGGCGTTAAACTCAATCAGCATAATGTGCTAAACGAAACCAATAACTTATCCATGCTTAAAATATGACTTTATTGTGTTTACGCACCCATGGGTTTAACATCATACTTAGGCATACAAATTATAACAATAGGACCGATTTCTAAAGGTCTCCTTTTTTTATACACCTTGTATAACACTAACTCTATAACTAGTTGTCCAACTAGAGCTACATTTTTTGCGAATTATCCTTAAAATTTTGTCAATATTTTATAAAAATCGTGTTGTTATTTTGACCTCTGCTGTCGCGTGATCAAATAAAGTTTATAACTTCAAAATTCAATTATTGCTGCCGATGGCAGCACCCTATTTTTGACGGGCTTCTTTGAGGTACACTAGACCCAGTCTTTTTCCCGGAGCTATGTTATGTCGCCATGAATCTCGATATTTCTCGATATATGATTTTCGCGTCTGTAAGGATGTCATAGTTCCGGGGCAAAAGGTCGAGCTTGAAGTCATTAGCACAGAGTAGAGATCATACAGAGGTGGAACGGGCCGTCGTAAACACTTGGGAGACTTAAGGCTGATTTCCATTCAGTGCAAAATGTCGCGCGATCGACTTTTTGCGATCGTTTTCTTTTGAATTATGAGCCCTCGACCGGATCCGTTCCAGTCGAGGGCTCATAATTCAAAAGAAAACGATCGCAAAAGGTCGATCGCGCGACATTTTGCACTGAATGGAAATCAGCCTTTACGTTTTCGTGTACCCACCTGATTTCAGGCGGCCGGGCAAAAATGATCAACTGCGCATGCTCGGCAAGTCCCCCCTCGGCAATTTCGGCTCTTCAAAGTTTCACAATCTTAAGGTCTTTCGCATTTTTACGCACTTCTAAAAGGTAAACTGCAGTTAAAAGCGAGCCGCCATCTTCGGAATCGTGCACTTTAACTGCGCATGCTCGGCAAGCGTCTGAAAGCACGCACAAAAAGAAGTGGGTACACCCGTTACACCTCTGTATGATCTCTACTCTGTGTCATTTTTTAAATTAGGGGGAGTGAACGAGATATTGTAATTTTATGCGCACTCATGCACAAAATCTAGCCCAAAATTACAAAAGGTACTTAAAAGCACTAGATGATGGCTTAATTGTACTAGACCCAGGTTTAGAATTTTTGTCTAGATAACTTACGAACAGTTGTCAGTGTTTGATGTGGTAAGAACATGTTTTTTTACGAGATTTGTGGATCTATAATATCGCCTATACAGGCAAAAACAGCTGCATTATCTGTGATGGCGACAAATAGTGATCTACCTGTTGTTGTAGAGTCGGCTGAGGCACTATAAGGCATTGATCTGCCCATTGTGACAGAAAGTAACATTGATCTGCCCATTGTTGCGGAAAGTAACATTGATCTGCCCATTGTGACAGAAAGTAACATTGATCTGCCCATTGTTGCGGAAAGTAACATTGATCTGCCCATTGTGGCAGAGCCCATTGAGGCACAAAATAATATTGATCTGCCCATTGTGGTAGAGCCCATTGAGGCACAAAATAGCATTGACCTACCCATTGTGGTAGAGCCTGTTGAGGCACAATATAACAATCTACCCATTGTGGAAGAGCCCATTGAGGCACAAAATAATATTGATCTGCCCATTGTGGTAGAACCTGTTGAGGCAGAAAATGAAAACCAAATTTGGTTTACAAATGATCAAAAAGAGCTTCAAGGTCTTGTTATAACTGATCGAGAAATTGAGTCTCACTACTATGATATTCATACAGCACTTTTTAATACTTTTTGTATCTGCGAATGCAGATATATTGCCATCGTGCGAGTAAGAGTGTGTTAGCTTGTAGCCATTCAGCGACGAGCTTATATCAGCCAATTAGCGATTAGCTTACATCTTGTTTGACCAATCAGTGACCGCTAGCTTAAAATGACGTAATTACATTGTTACTCTTTGATCTCGATGTATAACTGGATTGATATTGATTATTTAAAGATGGCGGACTACTGAAGGGCGAGAATTGTAAACATGAGTAAAATTATAAATTTGACGGTGAAAATTATCCATCAAACCAACGATAATTTTAATTTTCTGTATTGTTTTGAACATGGCAAGAGTCGAGAGAGTATTTTTAGGGAGTATTGGAAGTGGTTGATAGCATTTAAGCATTTTACGCTGTGGAAATGATTCGCCTATTTACACAAAGTATTTACTCAACTTGACCTACTGCTATATATCAATGTCATTTGAATCAGGAAACAAGGTAAGCCTTTTTAAATATTGTACGAATATCCTGCATTATTCGAGCTTCTATTTCGACAAAGTTCACTCATAAAAGTATTAAAATAATGTAATATTTATCCTCAACACTATTTGGGTCAAAATCGTCAAATCGAATTGTCATTTCGATAGTCAACATCACCTTATACTTTTGACATTTGATTGGTATAAAGATATAAGCACAGCTTGGCATTTCTTTCCAATCGCAGACTGTGACTACAGGGACTAAATGAGTTGATGGTATGTAATATTTATATGTGGTGTGTAAATAGTGGTGTTATATCCAACCTTTATTCTCAAGTATAAAAGACTAAAATCTGAAGGTTTCAACAATTGTTTTAACTGAAGGTTTCAACAATTGTTTTAAACATTGCTCCCACTCTCCTCCGCAGAGGATTGCGAGTTTTAAAAAATATTTTGTTGTCTTACACTGAGTTTCGTGGAGCGTGGGGGGAGCGTGCGTTCTTGAGCATTTTTTGTTGTCTCAGACAACGTTTTTAGATCTTTCCCCACGCGCTCGCATTTCCAAATCCCCTATTTTCCATATGCTCCCCCCACGCTTCATAAAACCCTGTGTAAGACGACTAAATATTTTTTAAAGCTGGCAAGCCTTTGATGAGGAGAGTGCATTGCTCCCATGGGCTATAGCCCCTCATCCCCTTTGTGCACAGTTTTTTAACGGTACACTCATTGAGTGACATTGACCTCATGCTTTGACATCATTATACAATTATGCAAATACGCATGAGCAGATACATGTACGCTTTGCGGACCTATTTTTTGAATGGTAGTCATGCTATTGTAACATTAGCAGGCATATAATGGAGGATTTCTTTTTGTTCGACATAAACAAACGATTGAGTTTGAAAAAGAGATGGGATTACAATCATGGATCCCTATTACAACATAGTATGTACCGTAATTAAGGATTAAAGCACTCTGTGAGTGCATGCATTATCGGGATTTACAAGCACGAGTTCACGAACAAGGAACGAGAGTTTCATACTGCACGAGACGCAGTCGAGTACGAACAAAGATTTAATATTCAATTTGAGTAAACGCTTTGGCGGTATTTTTTTATTTATGAATTATGAGCAAAAACATTCTATAAACTTTGTTGAACTAACTGTTTACTAGTTCCTTGTTTAATTTTGATAATATTCAAAAGTGTTTTTAGAATATTTTAAAACGACAAATAGCTTTTATATAAGAAACAACCTTGTTGTTGTTTTGAATCTGTCTGCCGAATTACGAATATATTTTCAACCGGCTTCGCCACTTCGCCACTCATTCACAACTTATATTCCGTAAATTCGTAAAATAAACTAAATAAACAACACATGTTTACGTTTAAATACGGAATTATTTTAGAAATTTGGCCACTTCGTGGTTTTGGGATTGTCTTCGGTTTAAAATAAACGAAATCTTATAAACCTTTCCATTCGTGAATTTGGGCGCCATCTTGCCGTGCTGATATAAACTATAACGGCACGGCCGTTGCAACTGTTTCCAAGGGTTTCACCCCCGCCACGCCCCCCCCCAACAGCTGCTCCGCCGAAACCCTGTTAACATAGAATAAGGAATGAATAGAAGCCTTAGAAGGGTCACTCCTTTGATGTTTTTGGCGCTGCCGACACGCGCCGGAAGTTGACGGCCGCCATGTTGCTGGCCAGAAGAGTAGATAGAATATAGATAGAAAAACTTTATTTAAACACGCTAACCATTGTCAACCTATAGGCTGATTTCCACAAAGGGCGTGTACGATAATAACATTACAAAAATATAGTATAGATGGTAATACAGTATATAGTAAGAAAGTTATATAGGTACAAGAATATAAGGTATAGAAAAACGTATAGTGAATGAAACATATCTATTTTCATTCAAAAATGTGAGTAGTGATTTTAGTTTCAAAAGACATGAGGGAGTTGCTCTCCCTAATTTAATTTGGTAAAGAGTTCCAAATGTGTGCCCCGTCAAACATGAAACTTTTTTTCATACTATTAGTACGTGGCTGTGGTAAGCAAAGAGTACTTTCAATATCTCGAAGTTCATAATTTGTCATTTCATTTTTGAAAGTAAATAAATCAGTAAGTGATTTAGGACACATTTTATTCAACAATTTAAACATCAGTTTTGACTTAGCCTTCATTCTTTCCGTTTTAAGTGACTTCCAGCCTAAAGCATCTAAAGCAACCTGATGACGAATAGCTGATATTCCCGATGCTATTTTCTTGCAAACCTTTTTAGTATTATTCTTCCAAGACAAATGCTGGTCCAAGAGTTTTGCAATCGTAAACTTGTCTGATTGGTTTGTTTTCAATGGTAATGTTTGGCTGTATATTTGAAACACTTTTTATCATTGGCTTAGATCCAATTAACATAAATTCAGTTTTAGCTACATTTAAACTTAGTTTATTGGCAATTAACCATTTCCTAAGTTTTTCTAAATCAGAATTCACTGCAGCTTCAACATCATTTATAGATTGACCAGCAGCTGTTAGGTTTGTATCATCAGCAAACAATCGAGGTTTTGTTTTGTTTAAACAATGAGGCAGGTCATTAATATATAACAAAAAGAGTAAAGGCCCTAAAATAGAGCCTTGTGGCACACCACACTATCATTTACTTGACATTTCTGGGTGCGATTCATCAAGTACGATTTTAGTAGAGATCTGGTGATCGACAATATCAAATGCTTTTTTTAAGTCGATTAGTACAACTAAGTTGAATAGTTTTTTGTCAATATTCATATACCAACTATTAGTACAGTCTAATAATGCTGTAGCAGTTGAGTGAAATTTACGAAAGCCAAATTGACAATTAAATTTTGTCAAATAATCATATAGTTGGTCATATAAAATTATTTCCATAATTTTGCTAACGGCTGGCAAAACAGAAATTGGTCTGTAGTTACCAGGCATATTTTTGGGCCATTTTTATAAAGAGGCGATACTCTTGCCATTTTCCATATGTGCATAGTGCAATAGCCTGATTAAAGATAGAAGTTAATGAACTGGCGATAACAGGTGCTGCTAGTTTTAAAATTTTACTTGAAATTTTATCAATGCCAGTGGCTTTTGCACTGGAAAGGCCATGCAGGAAATGGTAAACTTTGTTGGTAGTAATTGACTCAAATCCTGTGAATTCTGATTTAGGTTTCTTAATATATTCTTGAAAATTGCAATTTGACGTATCAAGTTTGCTAGCTAAGTCAGAACCAATATTTGACAATAATTCATTGAAGCCCTCTGCAATGGCTTTAGAATTTGTTAAATTAATATTTCCATTTATATTCAGCTCATTCACTTTGGTTGGTTTGTTTTGTTTTCCTAGTAAATTGTTTACTGTTTTCCAAGCCTCCTTTGGATTTTGTTTTTGACCAGCAGTTTTCTTGGAGTAATAATCCTTTTTGGCCTTTCTTATTTGTATATTTACCTTATTTCTGGTTTGTTTATACACTTCTCACTATGGCTTTTCTCTTAAATCTATCTCTCTTATGTATAAGCTTTTTTATCTCGTTAGTAATCCATGGGACTTTTTTTGATCTGATCCTTTTATGTTGAATAGGTGCATGTTTATTTAGTACTTCCGTAAACAATTTCTTCCAAATCTCCCACATAGAATAGAATTTGGATTATCTGCGAAAAAGTACACTCCCAATGCTGACTAAGCAAATCCTCAACAAATTTTTTTGCCCATCAAAGTGTGCAGCCAGAACAATAGGGAAATGTATTGTGAAATTGACATCGCTGCTACTAAATCGCGCTTTTAAGCGATTTTGGTGAATAAATCCAACTGTGTGCATCGGAAATATAAATGAGAAAGGTAAGAGAGTAATTTTGATTTATTAATTCTCAATGAAAGTGTTTCTTTTAGCCAAAATGTTGCAATTCTGAGATAGCTTATGGGGGTCGCCAGGGCACCTGGCACCAGAGTGCCAATACAGTTTACTTTTATATAGAATTTTGGAGCAAGATATTTTGTTGAAAGCACAGTATTGAAACGGTATTCTTCATAGTATAGATTAAAGATTTATGGTATTTTCATTTCATTTTGCGTGCATATTTATGGACAAATTTGACAATGATTTCTATGATAACTTTTCCAACTAATTAGCATTATACACAAACATTATACACTAGTATTTGGAATGGGTTTGATTGCTTGAAACTCAATTTAAAAAACTACCAAATGTTTCGTTGTAAAGAAATCCATAATTGCAACTGTTACTAATATATAACAAATATAGTAATTGCAAATATTGGCTCGATTTATACTAGAGACGGATGATCTATCTGGACGAATTTGGGCAAAGAAAAGATGGTTCGTCTGTTTATAAATGCAGGCGGACAGACGGACATCTGTCAAGACGAACTATCTGCGTAGTTTGTCTACATAGACAAACTTGTGCGCGTAGTTCGTCTTGACGGATGATCCGTCTGTGTGTATAAATACGGCATTAGACGTTCATTAGACAAACTATCGAGTAAGCTGATACTTCGTTGTAGCCAGAGGATAGCTATTCTCACTAGTTTGTCTTGTGTTTATACTAAGACAGATGATCTATCCAACGGATGACGCGTCTTGACGGATGATCTGTCTCTAGTGTAAATCGGGCCATTGTAATTACTCATACTCTCCATAGTGAAATACAATTTTGTAATTAGATCTCTAGGACCTCTAGACCTAACATCTTATTCTTGTGAATAATCAGTCATGCAAATATGAGCAAAATCAATAAAAACACATACAGTAGTTGTCTTGTATATATCATGGTTATTCCATTTTGCACAGTATAGGAATATGGTGTAGAGTATTTATTATGATCAATGCATAAAGTGGAAAATATTGTAATGAAAGGAACCTACTGTATGTACAATATGGTGTTTCTTGAAAATACAACAATTTATGTCAATTTGAAACTTGCTAGGGTGTTGCCCTGGACAAAGTATTCCCTGGGGCGTGATATATGGCATCATAATTTTGAAAGAGCAAAAGCAGTGCTATACTTTATAGTGGTCCTTTGCTTGGGCACTGAACTTCAAACAAAAGCCTAGAAGGTCACCACCTTGAAGGAAGGCACCACTACACCAACCCAAATTTTGGTGGTGCATTGACTTGGGGTGCCTATAATTTTGTGTAGGTCTAATTGGCCCCGCTGCCCAATTGGATTATGTTTGTTTACAGGACCTTATTGATAATAGTATTATTGTACTGATAGGTTATCCTGTATAAAAATTCGAAATTATTATTATTGCTACGTTTTTTGTCTGAATCATATTGCAATAAGACATGGCCTGGTTCCACAATCACTAATGATTTTATAGGAAATCAATACTGTAACTGAAATTGTAAGTATTATCAGTAACATATCCAGAAGGGGTTTTCATCTGGCTATATATAATAAAATTCAGTCCAGTATATTAAAACATCTGCCTGCATATAAAATATTTATTATTAACTATAGAATATTTTAGTATTTTTTGGTTTTCAGTTCTTTAGTACAGTAATCCCCATTGACAGTTTTCTTGACACACAACCAGGCAACATCCTTTTACTTTTCATGAATAACTGTTCAGCCTTTATCATAATAACCAGGAATTACATCTACAATATTAGAAAATAAGCCAATAAACACTCAACTTTGACTCTACTCAGAGTCTCAGACACCAATTTTTATTTAGTTGGAGAAGTAAACATAAAGATCATTGTCAAATTCTAGGTCAAATTTGTCCCATAAATATGTAGGCAGAATGAAATGAAAATACCATAAATCTTTAATCTATACTATGAAGAATACCGTTTCTGTATCCCATCCCCCTTTTTTTCCTTACACAGGTAAATTCACATACTAAATATTTCTTTCGGGTTTTGGAATTCTTACTGAGCTTAATGTTAATACACTGACTGGTACACTGACTGGTACCATCTGAACAGCTGGATTACACAGAAATGTATATTTACTTGATACTTGTTTCAAAATAATATGGATATATTGCATCATCTCTTATGGGGTGCAATCTGCTATACAAGGAATTATGTATTTCCAACATGTCATGTGGGTGTGTATCCTGTGTAATGTGTTTCAAAGTTGTTTTGGAGAGAGACACCATTATGTTGGTTTGCTGTATAATCATATATTTCGCCAATTCACTGGGCAGTACAGATGAACACTGATGGAACCAAATGTTGATTAAATACATGTATGAAACATCAAAGACTGTTCTGACAGACTGCACATGGCAAATGCATTATCAGTATCTTATGAACACAGACAACCAGCTAATTGCACCACAAAAATATTAAAAGACATTGCCTCTATGATTTCAAATTAGTTATTCAAGATGCCATTGACAACTTTGAAGTAAACAATGACTTATATAACATTTGATGTTGGTACCAAGAGTTCCATTAACAATAGCACACTAAGATATCTTGCTTAATACTGTACAGTATATACCATTTACAATAGTATAGTGTTGTAGTCAGTACTCACAGTGTTGTAATCTCAACGTTTTGACAACAAAATAAATCAATACATACAGTATATCATTCGCAATTTCAATAAGTTAAATATTTAATACTAATTATGTTCCGGAATGTTCCATGCAGTTTGTGCGTCAGGCACACTGATCAGTGGTCAGGCAGCACTCGACTTAATAACCTAAAACGTGCGGTCTTTTAGTCGGTAAAATATTAAACCTCCGTCTTGCTGTATTGACCTCGCTATTCAGGCCGTCAACAGAGAATAAGGAATGAATAAAATATCTTGCTCAAAAATTCTATATAGAAGTAAACTGCATTGGCACTCAGGTGCCTTGGCGACCCCCATAAGCTATCTCAGAATTGGTAGTTTGAAAAACACGGAATGCCGGAATCCGGAATATGCCGGAATCCGGAATTTGCCGGAATTGTTAAAATTAACTTAAAAACAGTTATAATACTAATATATTTAAAACAGCGGCGGAAAAAAGTTATTTTCAATTCTTGCAGGACCCAACCCTAACCCTAATTCCGGCATATTCCGGTTTCCGGCATTCCGTGTTTTCCAAACTACCCAACAAGACGGCGAATTTTGTTCGTTCGCTTTGATTAGCCAATCAAAACTTGAGAAAATGTTCTTAAAATTGTTATGAAATGTGTGCAAGGTCAAGGAACAAAATATGTATGTATTCTACAGGAAAAAGTATACTCAAATAACTCAACAGTTTCTGCCTCTGCTGTTGTCTTCGCATAAACAAAGATCGTGAAATGTTAGCTAGTGAATAAAAACACCACACGTACTTCACGTACTATGAAAATGTACAACAAAATCATACAAGTCTGACTATATTAATACTAGTGACGACGGACTGAAAAAGAACAATACAGCCAACAACGGGAAATTTATCGCAAGTTAATTCAAGATATGGATGGATTTTATACAAGTTAAATTATAAAGTTCACAAAAGCTTAGCAACAGCTGACGTTGAGGTAAGAAATTTCAGGAAAATCCGGTTTTTTCCGGTTAAATTTAAGCTTATCCGACGGATAGCTATCCACCCTGCTATCCGTGCTTCGTACAACGCATTTTTATCCAACGGATAACTATCCATCGGATAGAAGATTTATCCATCGGATAGGACTTATCCACCGGATAACTTATCCACCTTTGATACAACCGGCCCCTGGCCAGCAACATGGCGGCCGTCAACTTCCGGCGCATGTCGGTAGCGCCAAAAACATCAAAGGAGTGGCCCTTCTATTTATTCCTTATTCTATGCCGTCAATGCTTTGTTGAATAAGTTTGATGGCCGCTATCACTGATCTAATAGTAGACTGGATATAGCTTCCATAGGTGGCAAAAGTGAAGCCACATTATATATGCGAAAATCACTTCCGGGGACCACGGAGTGATACAAATTTGTATAGAAATATATGGCGGACAACGTGAACGAACGTGAATTTTCGCAAATTTAAGACACTTCGCGATCTTGTACTAACCTCATCGTTCTACCATGGATAAAAGATGTTATGTTAATGCTTTTAAAACTAAAATTATCTAGATTGCTCTAAAATATCGGCATTTGTGTTCGTTCAAAGTTGTCCTAGCGGGAATAATATTTTATCGCCAGGATCATATGAGAAGACAATTTCTAGTTTGCTTTCGAAATATGGAGGCAGAATAAGATCTACTCTACTCAAAAATACCTTGAAAGGAAAGTAAATAATTTTGTTTTTATATCATATATGTTTAATCTTGATCAACAAGAGGTTTACAATTCCCCCAAATGACCAAGCCTGTATAGATATTTGTACACGTTAAATAGTACTTGTTTCCAAAAAATTGATATTTCCCATATAAAAATTTCCCATAGTATATAGAACTGATGTATAATATAATTTGTTTGTACTGCTTACAACCCACCTATTGAAGATCGCGAAATAATAAGTTTATGTGTAACCATACCTCCAAGATCGCAAAGATGTCTAAACCCAGAGAGGGCAAAGGGACCAAGTACTGAGCTCATGGACATTTTCGTACGACTATCCATCCCTTCTTGAAACTCGACCAATTTTTCTCTGTTTTCATACAAATTGGCAAAAGTTTCTTCAGACGATATCCCAAATGTTCGCTCCCACTGACTTGCTCCTTCTTTCACGGTGTGTTCGAAATTTGCCACAAATTTACAGGCGATTCGTGCCTCGCGAATGGCGTATCCATAAATCGATTCCGGACTTTTGTGGAGAAGATATCGTTTGGTCTGTTCCGTGTTTGAATAGAGAGCGTTCTCCATTTTTCCGTTCGGTATTTCCTTTACCAATAGGTCTACACCGGTGCAATTGTCAAGTAAAACTGTCGTAGCAGTCTCGTTTAGAGTCAAGGCTCTCGCTGTCTGCCGAGCTGTTCGTCCTCCATCTTTCTTCTCCAGATACTCAAATATTCCATGATTCAGGGCTGCAAACAAACCGTACGACGCTCGGTAGCCTCCAATGAGGTTAAGAACTATTTTGCAGAGGCTATTTTCGACACCATATTAATACAATATTAAATGCACTGACTATGGTTCTATGGTTTGTTGCGTGCACTGTTACTTCAACGGTTTTCACTTGTTTCCATCTATCAAACTGACGTTGCGCAATTTTCCCGATTTTCAAATATTTTCATATTCGCCTGTTCGTCGCTTTCTTTGCTCGATTCCTTGAATCCTTGATCGACCTAGTTATGTTTTGAATTTTTAAATTGCACACATCAAGTTTTGAAGTAAACTGGAGTTGCTTTGAATTTAGGTTATGTTACTTTATATTTTATGTATTTTGCTGACATATTTGTGTAGCGTGCATATAATTGTCGTGTATAAACGTAGCGATAAGCGGGCTGGCTTATTTTGTATATATACTCTGTCTCTAAAACTGTGGAGCTCGTCAATTGAATATAAGAATATATAGAGAAGGCACTCAGATTTGTATAGAAGTATAATCAAGCGTGTATTAAACAGTATGTGCATCAGGCTGGCCAAACCGGCAATAGTAAAGACACTTCAATTTGAATTTAGTTGACGAATAATAGCATAGTTGCTTACATCTAAAAGCTGCTGCACATTGATTGTTTTCGTCGCCGATAAAACTGAATAATATGTATACGAGCACTTGTAAATATTATATTAAATCGAGCAAGTCCTTGTGTTTGAATTAAACTTGATTAAGACTACATTTTCATTTGTTTTCTTACGAAATATAGCGATGAGTGCTGTTGTGCCTTCGGCTTAGCTCTTTACCGGCTGTTTAACGTCTTAGCCTTGTGTACTTTAATACCAATATGAAATAGATATAATTGAAATTGCTCCAACGATAATGTATTATATTTATGTCAAGCACAAGTTCAAATATAACTCATATTCAACTCAATTGGTACGAGCGTCAGACTGGTACAAAATTACAGCTTTACTTTGTACAAATTTTATAAGAAAAATACTATGAACATCATGATAGACAATAATTCGATAGCGTGTATCAGGTGTCATGTCAAGGTCGAAGTGGTCGACCTTTGTCGTTTGGGTATAATTATATTTAATTAGCTATTTTCACTAATAATAATAAATAGCAAAGACTGAATATCTGTACTTAAAATAATTCTGGTTACACAATCTTAAAATTTGGTGCAAATTATTCATTCAAACAAAAGCATATGGACTTCAGCATTAAAAGCGATGCTATTGCACAATCACCATCATTTCAAACGCAAATTGATTGATTGATTGATTGATAATAGTATTTATTCAGGAAAACCAACATCACAAGTTGTGTTTTTCAGAAGGTCCCTGAGAAACTATAGAAATACAAAAGATTAAAACAATAATAATATGCATGCAGGTTATACGATATGTACTATTTACAAGAAAAGTTTAAAATATAGAACTAAGTCTAAGATAATTATATATTACAAAGAAAAGCTAGTTGCAAAATGCTTTCGATTATATTAATACTGTGGAGATTTAAGAAGTGCATTATGAAAAATAGCTAGCTGGTTAATTGATTTGATGTTATTGTCCAAATTATTGTACTCCTTACAAGCTTGATAAAGAAGTTTCTGCTTTCCCCAATTGGTATTCGGTTTGCTGAGATGAATGTGATCTCTTTGTCTCGTGTTATACAGGTGGATGGTTTTAGGTAGGTCGAAGTCATAATCTATCAGGTTATTTTTCAGTTTGAAAATGGTCAGCATTCGATGTAAGTAGCGCCGGTGGGTAAGTGGGTGCCAGTGTAGGTTTGAGAGAGCTTCAGTGGAGGAGGATAGGTAAGGAGCGTCAAGAATCGTCTTCGCAGCCTTGTTCTGAAGGATTTGTAGTTGATCCATGATGGTGGTGTTGTTCTTATCACCCCAAATAATGTCAGCGTAGTCGAATAATGGGAGGATGAGAGAATTGTAGATTGTAAGTCGAGCTTTTAATGGGATGAAGACTTTGACTCTTCTAAGCAATCCAATACGTTGGTTGATTTTTATCGTTACGTTACTTAAGTGATCGGACCAAGTGAAATTCTCTGAAAAGGTGATTCCTAGATATTTAAAAGTTTGTTCTCGGGCAAGTTGTTGGTCGTTAACATATATGGAGATATTGGTGAATGTTTTTAGGCGACGGTTACCGCCAAAAAGGAGGAACTTGGATTTTGCACAGTTTAGTGTTAGCAGATTTTCATCAAGCCATTTACAGATTGAATGAAGATCTTCATTAACGCATTGCTCAATGTTTTTGACCGAATTAGAGGAATAATATAGGAGAGTATCATCAGCGTACAGTATTATTTTGCAGTGTTTTACAATGTTGGGCATGTCATTTACGTAGATAATGAAAAGTAAGGGACCCAATATGCTACCTTGCGGAACACCAACTGACACAGGTAATGAGCTGGATAACGTATTGTTAATTGACGTTTTCTGTTGACGATTGGTAAGGTATGACTCAAACCAATTTAACGACTTATTATCCAGGCCAAATGATTTCAATTTGCGCAACAAAATAACGTGGTCAACCGTGTCGAATGCCTTGCTAAAATCCAGAAAAACAGAAGCTGTGACAAGACCGTTATCAGCATTTTCAAGAATAGTATCGGTGAAGAATGCCAATGCAGTACTGGTAGATAACTTAGGTCTAAAGCCAAATTGAGATTGTGAGAGGATTTTGTTTTCAGATAAATAGCTGTAAATCTGCGTGTGAACGAAACGTTCCAAAATTTTGCTCAGGTTTGGCAGAACAGTTATGGGTCTGTAGTTTGACATATTAGAGCGATCGCCAGACTTGAATATTGGTGTTACTTTTCCGTCTTTCCAAATCTTGGGGAAGATAGAAGATTTTAGTGATTGATTAAATATGTCAGTTAGGGTTGGGGCGATAATTGCTGCAGCATCTTTCAGTAGTCTGGCGCTGATACCATCGAGGCCAGTAGATTTATTAGTTTTAAGAGTTGATAGTTGTTTGAAAACAGACGCAACCTCAATCTCTTTGAATTCAAATGTGGAATTAAATTGTGGTAGTTGATTAGAGGAGAATATGTTTGATGAAGATCTTTGCTTGATTGTGTTTGCCAAAGTCTTTCCGATACTAGTGAAGAAATTATTGAAAAGAGATGATATAGATTGTGGGTTCTTGGTTTCAACGCCGTCCGATATGATAGATGTCGGTGCTGAAGAATGTGTGTTGCGCGATGTTAATTCATTGAGAGTTTTCCACAGGCCAGAGGGATTATTTTTGTTTTCTTTTATCAAGGACTCGTAATATTTGGATTTGCATTCACGTACTGTTTTGTTAACAAAACAGCGAAGCTTACGGTATGACGACCAGTGATGTTGTGACTGTGTTTTTTGTGCCTTCTTTAGATGATAGTCTCGATCTTGCATCGCTCGACTTAATTCAGCCGTCATCCATGGAATGCTAATTCCCTTAACTTTCATTTTCTTCATTGGCGCATGCATGTCTGCTAAGTCAGTAAAACGTTGGCACCAGCTATTGACGGTAGCGTCAACATCGTTTTCGTCTACAACGGTAGACCAGTTGACGTTTTTAATATCTAGAAGGAAGGACTGTTTATTGTAATGTTTATAAGATCTGTATTCAATTGTGCGTGGTGGAGCTTTAGTGATACCAGCTTTAAACACGCAAAACACAAGAGAGTGGTCACTCAACGAGCATGGAATCACATCACTTCGGACAATTCTCTGACTATTGTTAACAAAGATCAGGTCAGTCATGGTTTTTGATGTTTCAGTGATTCTTGTTGGCTTCGTGATTAGTTGGTCTAAGTGAAACTGGCGAGAGAAATTATGGAGTAGTTGTTTCGAGGGTGA
Source organism: Trachythela sp. YZ-2020 (assembly GCA_016169945.1). Lineage (NCBI taxonomy): Eukaryota > Metazoa > Cnidaria > Anthozoa > Malacalcyonacea > Clavulariidae > Trachythela > Trachythela sp. YZ-2020. Next base: position 3,969,301 of record JADLSH010000393.1, on the reverse strand, counting down.
ACGGTTGTTCTTGCTAAGGTCAATGTTAAAGTCACCTAACAAAATGAACTCGCTGTTATTTGGAAGTTTGAGAATAATATTGCTCAACATGGTTAAGTAGTTTTTAAGAGGATTATTCGGTGCTCTGTAAATACAACAAATAAACAGTGTTAACCTGCGTTTTAGTGAAGTGCGTTAATTAAATGTCCAAATAACGAACCAAAAATATGCGAAATTGTCGAGATATTGCTTATTGTCAAGATACGTGAAGTATGTAATATAATGCCGTCTAAACGTGCAATGTTATTATGTTAATGTCTATGAAAATGGGTTATATACTGATGTATTGAGTCTAATTAAGAAACATATGTTGGTTAATGTCTATGAAAATGGGTTATATACTGATGTATTCAGTCTAATTAAGAAACATATGTTGTTTTGTAATATTCCAAATAAAATTGTTGTATTTCATTTTCATCCTTTTTATCCGCATTCAGCATCTGTGTCCTCAAACTTACAATCCCAGTAGACGCATGTACGCTATAGCGTACCTATTTTTCTTCATGACTTCATCAATTTGGTTAGGGTTAGGTTTTGGGGTTAGGATCAGTTACAAAGTTTTTAACTTTACTTCAAAACCCCTTGAGACTTGAGAGACGGACTTGAAAGTCGGCAACGTGATTGGTTAGCGCATAGACTATCCAGAAGACAGGGACATAGAGTAAGCCAGGTGGTTGATAACTTGACCTCTTTCTCAACTTTAGAATTTCATTTTATAGCGTCCCATAATGAACGTCTAAGACTAATAATAATAATTGTATCAACCAATCATGCGTACAATCCAAGCCTAGCTCCAACAAATCCTTCAAAAGTATAAACAAAGAGAGGAAATTATATAACACTATGGAAAACAGAACTCATTATCACGAACAGTTCTTTAGACACAACACGAGTCAGGTAATTACAACTCAAGAAAACCTAAATCGATCATTAATGTCGTTGTAAATACTGAAACAATAACTCATGTGTGGAAGGGTGGTTTGCCCTTAATTACTGAGGTGTCAGGAATTGCAAACTGCAAAACTATCGGAACTAACAACAAGAATGAAGCAGCATACTATAAAGACAATAATAAGGAACCCAGTAAGATTCGAATCACTAGTAAACAGACACTACAAGGCAGCTTAAGCGGTTCGCAATCGCATATTCAACATCCACAAAACAATTATTTTCGGAAACGCTTTCGGGGCAGACCTCCCCAAGTGCGAGATCGTCTGAGCAATTCATGTCGAGATCACCAAATCAACGCCGCCCAGAGCACCTGCCTTCCTTGGTTTCGATACCCTTTACAATGCAAGGGGTCAGAATGGACCAACCATCTAGATCTTGTGAGTCAAGTAATGGGTTAATGAATCCGGAACCAGGATCTAATACCCCAACACCCTTTTCCGAAGGTTCCTCGGAATATACCCCCCTTACAAAGGTATCCTCAACGGCCGCCGAACAGACCCCCCTTACATCGAACTTCCTGCCGATTAGAGTATGAAAGTAATTATAAACACACAAATAAGAAAACCAACCCGCATAATATAATTGATATCCAATGTTATCAAAATATACAGCCCACTAAGTCTACAAGATCGATGATCAAAGAAAATCATATCGTGAACAGTAACAAATTTCAAAAATCGAAAATTAAGATCGCGCACCACGCTCGCTAAAGAAAAGGGAACATGAAATGATGCATGACAGAAATGATGCATGACAGAAATTACGATATACTTGCCGTTTCAGAGACGTGGCTCAATTCAACTGTAAGAAATGCAGAAGTGGAAATTCCTGGATATCGTATGTCCAGATTAGACAGGGATATCTGGAGGAGGTGTCTGTGTTTACATTAGAACTTCACCGAAAAAGACCGTGCTAAAAGATTTAACTGGGATTTCCGAATCTGGGTTCCACCAGTTATGGTTACAAATTCAGAATAAGAAGCTTAAATCCATATTACTATGTGTTTGTTACAGACCTCCTGATTGTCCTGTATCATGCTTTGCGAGTAATTTTATGGTTGAGTACACAAAGGCACTTACAAATGGAAAGGATATTTTGGTTCTCGGAGATGTAAATTGTAATTTGTTGAAAATCACTCAAAAGGCAGATGCCTTGAGAAATATGTGCTGCACTTTGAACCTAACACAACTAATTAATAAACCTACGAGGTAACTTCACAGTCGTCCACTCTTATTGATGTAGTTATGACATCTAATAGCAATTTGATCGCAGAGAGTGGTGTAGTGGAAATTAACATTAGTGACCATTTCTTGGTTTATTGTGTCCTTAAATTAAATAAGCCAAAACCACAACCAATCTATATCAATGCGCGAAATTATAAGCATTATGACCGAAATCATTTGTGCTGGATCTAGCACAAATTCCTTGGTATAACAATCTTTCAATTGATGATGTAAATGGAAACTAGCACATTTTGATAACCAGTTCCTAGGTATATATCAAGAATATGAAAATAAGATATCGCCAGTGTCCATTTGTAAGAAATGAGATTAAAGCAGAGACAACTTATTACATAAGCTTGCACGGCAAACCAGGATGCCGGGATTGGGAAAATTATCGTATATGCCGAGAGAATGTAAAAAAGAAGCTACGAGAAACTGAGAGAGAATATGTGCAAAATGAAATACATAAGAACTCCAATAAAACATCTATGTGGAAAGTTATAAGGAATGGTATTCCACGCAAAGAGTCGACGGAACTTAAATATTCAAGAAATATTAAAAGGAACTAGTTGGGAATTCAAATTTTTTTTACCTCAGTGGGATTTAAGTGTCATCTGAGGCTGCAGCTGCACTTGCAACTGAGCATAATCTATCAACGTTGAATCTACCAGTACTTGCTGACATTCCAGAATCAGACTTGTTTCGTTTTCACCCGGTAACATGCAATGATATACGCCAAATTGTCATGTCTTTCTCATCAAATAAGGCACCGGGATTAGATAAAGTCCAAATGGCGGTTATCAAAGACGCTCTACCGTGTATTCTTCCTGTACTTACACAGATTATTAATTGTTCCCTGTTAACGTCTGTATTTCCTACAGCGTGGAAGAAAGCAGAGGTCATTCCACTCGTAAAAGAAGGTGATCACGAGATTCCCAATAACAATCGCCCAGTATCTTTGTTGCTGAAAGCATCAAAGATCTCACCGAGTATACGACAAAAAGGGAAAACCTTACCAAACATCAAAGTGGTAACAGGAAGTAACATTCCACCGAAACACTAAACATACTCATCTCGGACAAAATCCTTGAATCTATGGATCGTAAGGAAGTGACTGCTTTAGTTAAAATAGATTTATCCAAAGCATTTGACAGTATAGATCATTCAATTCTATTTAGGAAACTTCAAACAATTGGTGTTTCATAAATGAATGTAAAATAACTCGAGGTGTCCCACAAGGATCTATTCTTGGGCCAGTGTTTTTCAACATATACATTAATGATTTGCCCAGTGTGCCAAAGGAACCCTATGTGCCCTTGGAATCGTATGTGGATGATTCGAAAATTTATTTAGCATTCCCAATTCGGGATAAGGAGATTGCAGCGTCCAAACTTACAGAGGATATGATCATATGAAAAGAATCACTACTTGGTGCTGTTTTAATAGTTTGCTGGTGAATCCAAAAAAAAACTAAGCTGCTTTTATTGGGCACGAGTCAAATGCTAAAGAGACTTTCTGGGACTGATTTTCATATAACTGTTCTTAATGAGAAATGCATGAGATGAACATATAATCACCGGAACAAGAAAATATGACCATGTGACACTTATCCTTCAACAGCTAGGTTGGCTTCCAGTTAATTATATGCTAAAACTCAGGAATGCTGTTATGACGTTCAAATGTATGAAAGGGTTGGCTCCATCGTACTTATGTGATAAATTTGAAACGACATCGGAGTTCCATAGCGTCAACACAAGATACAAGAACAATTTAGATATTCCACGATATAGTTCGGCTTCTGGTCAACGAACATTTCATTTCCGATCAGTCACTATATGGAACGAGCTTCCAAGAAATATTAAGGATGTCGAGATTCTGGGTCATTTCAAATCGGAATATGAACGTATTTTGTTACATGAATTTTTAGAGAGTAATGGACTATAATAGATAGTAATAGACTATATACTATAATGAAATTGTGATATCTATGTGATTGTAATGTTAGTCTAGCGTTTTATTTATAAGTTTTTTATAATATTTAATGATTTTGCAATTAGATACTGAAAAGCCTTTTTGGGAGTATGTAACAATGTATAATAATAATACTGCGTGGCACAAAAAAAGTTCTCCTGTTTGACTTAAAAAAGTATAACTTAAAAACTAAAGGAGCTATTATACTTAAACAAGTTTCCTTGTATTCAGTAATGTCTAACTTAAATTTTGATATACGCTTTGTGGATTTTCATGCGATATTGACCGAGATATAGCTGCGCCGTTTAAACTTGAGTAGACATTTTTGGAAGTGTCGAGAATGAGCTAATGAAGTTGAAGTTAGAAATGTTTCTTGAGTAGATATTCTCTGTTATTTTTGGTTTACAATCTTCGGGAATACATGAAAATTACGTCACTTCGCGTGTTTCTTTATAAATATGCGTCGTTTAACGAATCGTTAACGATTTGTTTAGAATATACAAGGGTAAATAATACTCAAGAGGTTATACGGCGATGGGCTGGTCGCTAGGGTAACCTTCCTGGGCCGACTAAAAGAACACATTTTTTAATAGGCCCTTAGCTAATTCTCGACAGTTCCAATTTAAATATTGACTCAAGAGTCAAGTTTAAACGCAGCTATCTCGCACAAGACGTATATCAAAATCTAAGTTAGACATTATAGCTCTTTTGGTTTTTAAGTTATACTAAATCAAACAGGAGAACTTTTTTTTGCGCCACCCGGTACAGAACTTTTGGCCAAGATAAATCTGCCGACAACTTTGGGAAACCGCAGAATTCAGGATAGAATGATATCGGTCAGAAACTACTTATATATGATAAAGCAACACACGTAGACTTTAAAAGATTTAATCTCATTAGAAAACCAAATTATAGGTTAAGGGGGTATAACATGCTTGATATTTCTACAGTTAGAACAACCAAATACGGTTTAAACAGTTGGCGTTATTTTGCAGCGAAGAATACACCTAATCGATAATTACGTCACCGATCACTCTTGGCCTGGGAGATTCGTTCTCATGAATCGTGAGTGAATAGCCTTTCGTCTTGATTCATGAGAGCGAGGCTCCCAGGCCAAGGAAGTATTCGTGACGTAATTATCGAAAGGGTGTATTGGAACAATTTACCTAATGAGATCCGTACTGAAACTAGTTATAAGAAATTTCTAAACGATATACGAAATGTAACTTTTGATTAACTTGGATTGTAAAATTTTAGATTAGTATCTTATAGTATTGAGAGTATATTTTAGTATAGTTTATAGTAAATATTACTGTGGAAAGCCTGTAAACTAGCTAGTAACTAAGTGCGGTGAGATTCGTCGAATGCCCGGGAATACCCGGGAGTCTGAAAAGAATGCCCAGGGTAAAATTATGTTAGTTACGATTACTCCGTCTTCAGAACACAAATACACAATACCTTACATTCCCGGGCATTCTATTGTAGGACCAGCTAAGTGCTTACTCCACATTAAATATAGTTTTGTATTGTATTATAACTATTTGATCTCAGACACCTTGCTTATCGCAATAATGTATTTCAAATACCAACCAATCAAATTCATAAGGTTCGGACAAAACATTAGACAACCAGTTTTCTTCAACCTCGTGCCCAGGGCTTCTGCGCTTGTGTCAAAGACAGAGTTAAACAAAGACTGGGTATGAGCATAATACAAAAATGTGGGATTACAGTCTGTCTGAGTTTGTTCCATATCATTTTCAGTACTGCTTGAGGGAATTAATTACCCAAAGGAGGTTGATTTTGCTTGGAATTTTTTCCTGACAATTTTTTACTGTTATTTCAGCCTCTGTCATGTGAGATGTAATATTGTGACTCAGTGAGGATAGACATAGCTGCAGAGACCTGCAGTACACAAATGCATAAGAAATTTGGATTAAACTATGGACTATCAATTTTCACAAGCCCTGGCAGTAGTTAAACATTTTTAATGTCTTGGTTCATAACACAACAGTATTAAAATTTGAAAAATTCATAGTAGAGATAAGCCAACTTCAGTTGTGTACTCTGATGTTAAACATGACAAAAATATACTTCCCCTCTATTTGTACCACATGCAATCATTCCATACCCAATTATCGGATGCCATACCACCACATTAGCTTTCAAATTCGATAAGAATCCTTCAGTAGATGTACTAAATTTCAATGTAGCTGCTGGTACTTCTGTTGAAAAGTTGGTTTTCTTACATAGTTTAAAAATGTATGCCATAGTCCTATCTTCTTGTTCGTCTTGGAACAATGACAATCTGTTTTCACATGCTACACCAACTACAAGGTGACTACCAAGAGGTGAAAAGCAAGTGGACAAAGCATTATGGCCAAGCGCTGTAGAGTATAAACACTGACCAAAATTGTACTTTTCCAAGGAAAATACACAAACCATACATAATTCAGTACGGTCCTCCAATTTGACAACTAAAGCACTCAGAAGTCGGCCATCTGCTGATATATCAGCACTTATATTATTGTACAATTTGCAGTTGCGTGCAATTACATTCAAGTTGCTCTGTTTTAAATTCGGAATTTCCAAGCATGTAAAATCCCACCACTGTAACCGGAATAAACATGCACTTCTTATGTTTGTTATGGCCGTGTTCCTTCTATGTTCAGAAACTCCTTCTGTAGTAACATGATCTACAGTTGTTGTCATTTTTTGCATATTGACATGCACAATAGAAGTTCTACTGATCCGCAAATCTTCTCTGACTTGGGAGTCCACCCCATCCATCAAGCCATCATTGACAAGTGCCTTTGTATCATGTATGCCAGTTAATATGTGACTTCCAAGCATATCAAATTTTACGAGTCGAATTTTTTCATGAACTGATGTTGATTCTACCATTGCAAACGGTTCTGGCTGGTGCCAAGACCAAAATAACAACTGGTTGGCTGTAGCAATTAGTAGTACCATATCCGTTGGATGAAACGCAAGTGATGTAACATTCTGGCAAGTACGTGAACTGATCAATTTACTATCTCCTTGCGTTAAATCCCATATATTTACCACCCCTTTCAAGCAACCTGAGGCGAGCAAATATGGATTTGAAGGGTGAAAAACCACACACCAAGGTGATCGAGGGTGGCCTTTCAAAATTTGCAAACAGCGACCAGATTTAACCTCACTTATTCGCACTGAGTGATCCCCGTGACCCGAGGCAACGGTCTCTCCATCAGGGCTAAAAGCAAGAAAAAATGTACTGAGGGGAGATCCTGGAAACTTGCACGAAACAGCCCGACGTGTATAAGTTGTCTGACATACACCATAATGTAGAATTGTGCGCTGTTCTTTATAGGAAAGGCGACTTTGTTGCCGTTTTAACAAACACCAGGTAATATTCGATTTACAAGAATTACGCCACGACTTCGAAGGATACATTTTATAAAATACGTTCCACTAACATCACAAAATATCTTTCAAACATTTATAAATATAGAATGAAAACATTTATGTGATTTATTTTAAAAAAGCTGATATTTTAATATATGTGCATTCTGCGCATGCGGTTACCCGCGTGGCATAACACCCGAAAAGCGGGCACAAATTTCTTAGTACAGCTAAAGCAAAATTACTATATGTATTTTGAATTTATTCAGAAATCTTACTTGCAATTTTGCATGAGATTAGTGAAATGTATGTTTTAAAATTGGAAAAAAAATTATACGTTGAAGAACTGACGAAGAACCAAAAATCTCAGTGAAAAGGGGAAAAAAAGTGTAACTCGACCCCGGCAGGATTCGAACCTGCAATCTTCTGATCCGAAGTCAGACGCCTTATCCATTAGGCCACGAGGCCGCTACGTTTAGCTATTCTTATTTAGTATATTTATCTTACCCTCTTTAGTAAATTACACTAAAATTGGTTCGAAAGTAGAAAATCGTGTTACAAGTTCAGTCTCTGAAGTTCAGTTGACTACGGTTCATTATTTGATTTGCAAACAAATACATGAAATGTGATAAGCTTTGGATCGTAGGCTCGGGAAACGAGATTGGTCAGGCGTTCTGTGTCCCCGTCCGCGGTCCAAACGTATCATGTCAGCGGTATTTCGACAAAATATTAAATAACATCGCCCGAAAGTACCCTGCGAGCAGTCGATGTTCAGTGCTATTTTATCCCCGAATACTAGAAATACATTCATGCAGACCCCCCTGGGCCCTGGCCCATTAGAACCAAGCAATTATACTCTCCAAAAGTTATTGTAACATGAAGTACTGAGTTCACTACTGTAACCATGGTCACAGATTAAGTATTATCAGATATGGAACTCCAGTCGGAACCACTGAGCTATATAATACCTGGAAGACCTGACGCTAATGTCAGCGGTCAGGGCTATTTCAGATACGGTCAGAGGAAACAGGTGGGAATTTTGTTTGAGCATCGCGTTGGATTTCGCGCGGTTGTTAGAAATGAGACCTGGGGCGAGTAAACTCGACTGTTGAATTTCTGAGCGATTCTTACAAATTTTGACCTGAGTTTTCTACCAACCCAAATTATTTAATTGATTGATTGACTGAGAGTGCAAGCAAATGAATAATAACTTTTAAAAATTTAAAAATTGCGTAAAGAAACATCTTTGTACGTATCGGAAAAGATCGGAGACTCTCGGAATTCGACGGAAAATCCCAGAAAAACCCCAAAATTCGTACTAGCGTACTAGCGCGAATTTTGATGTAAACAAATTCTTCCCCAATATAATGTATATGCTATTAGGGGTATTTTGAACCGTACTTGGTTTTGAGGCTCTCGACAAAATTTTGAAATATTTTATTTCTTTATCATTTTACTGTGCTGATTTTCACACGTTGAATTACCAGGGGCGGATCCAGACTGTAGCAACTGTAGCAAATGCTACAGTCAGACTTTCCTGCAAAAATAGTTTTAATACTGAATGTCGTGATAGTAAAAATTATTTATAGAAGTTTTCCAGTTTTCTCTATCTTAAAAAAATTAAATGCCGTAACTTCGACCAGATGTCCGCACGTATTTTGTGACCTACGAATATAAAATTACGTTTTACGCGCTTATCTTAACCTGATTTTTACCCGAAACAACGCCCGTTTTTAGGGGAAATCACCTAAATTTATTGAACATCGTTCAAAAAGCGTTCAGAAAAGTGGTCTAAATATAGCGATTTATGACGTCAAAATGCTACAGTCAACTGGGGGTCTGACGTCAAAATGCTACAGTCAGCGGGGGATCCAGTTACTAAATTTAGCATTTTTGCTACAGTCAGATGAAGCAAACCAATCACAGTGCTGCAATGCGCTACAGTCAGCTACAGTTGCGCAATTCGATAGGAACTTTAGAGCGATGTTATTTGGCTATTTGTTTCACACAATGGCGTTAAGATTTGCTACTGGACTTGTTCTGGATCAATTTGTTTGCGCTTTTAAAGAGGCGATTTCTTTCGAAGAAAAGAAGGAAAAGCTCAGTCGACTAAAGCGCTCATGTGAGGATGCTATCGTGAGCAAAGTAAAGGCCGATCGCGAGGTATTTGTGTGTGATTTTTCGAAATTACAATTCCCAAACGCCGTGAAGGAGCGCGCTCGTTGAACCACGTTCCGGTCAAGTATAAAGCTTATGAATATATTAATATTTTATGTCCTTCTTGTAAATATTTAATATTCAGTACCTTGTTTAGAATTAAGCAGTTTCATTCATTGAATAATGATTTTTGCGGAGATAAACAGTATATAAATGTAATCTCAAACGCTCCGTGCCAGTGTTGGTAGGGATATTAAGTTAATAACAACACAAAGCTTCGGATTGAGAGGGATTCAACTGAAATATACAAGCAAACCGTACCTGAAAAATACAAGCAAAACCGCGAAGTTTGGGTTGTATCTTTCGGTAGTTGAATCTCTGTTAATCCGAAGCTTTCTTTCAGTATATAAATGTGTCTGTTTGCCTTATATATCGTACTGTCCATTGATTTTATGCATTGATTATAATTGTGTTTATATATGATACACATGTGCGGTATGATATTAAATTACATATCAATGTTATGTAGGGAGGAAGGCAAGTCTTAAGCTTTGTATACAGTAAATAAGAATGTAGATCTAACCTAAAATATGACCTTCAGTTATTGTGTTTTTTGTAACTTTTTGTCTAAAATATGGCCTTATTAAAGTCAAATTTTAGAACAGAATTCGATGCTCAGAATGCAGGAAATGGCGTTTCCGGGGTTTAAATTTCAAATATTTTCCGGGGGGGCATGCCCCCGAACCCCCCTAGGTATGCTTGTGCCTCCTAGGTTGAGGATTATGCTACAGTCAGATTTTAGGCTGGATCCGCCCCTGATTACTATTTACTATATCAGAGAAAAAGGGCAAAATATTCATATGATTTCAAAACTGCCCATTTTTCTGGAATCAATGGGCTTTAATCTCTCAACCGAATCGCTTTAACAAGCAAGAATAGTATAAACATAGAATTTCTGGCAGCATTTTCAAAGGTACTTTTGCGAACAATTTCAGATTACATAAATAGTGTCGCCGTTTTTGGTATCAGCGCCAATTTTTAGATCCATCTTACTTTGATTAATGGATTAAAAAAGCTTCACACTATCGTTTAAGGATAGTCTCGTTTTGAGGCTCTCTGCTAGAATTTTTACAATCTGAAGTTGAAAATTTGGCTTTTTCTTATTTTTCTTTATTTGGTCCTAGCAAATCTCACAGGTTTTGATAATAAGAAAACTATTTCAGTCACTTTTGTATGGAAAAATGTGTAAAATATTAAATTCAAACCCACCGTAAGTTTAACTTTTTAATTTTATCTGTTCACGGAGCCAAAACAACTAGCATCTTCGAACAAAGTAAAATTTCGCTCATGTTTCGTCGTAGAATAATATCCTTTATAATTCTCTGATTTCAGTCCAATTTCTTTCGTCCTGTTTGTTTTGTCATAAACTTTGTAGAAAAGTATTTTAATTGATAAATCCACTGTTTTCTGGCCAAAAAGACACTCGAAAACTTGTTTTTGCTCATTTTAACAAATTTTGAAATATTTTTTTGCGTGCGCCCGCAATTTGTTGACCAGCGCTGGCAAAATTCGCTCTGAGATTCTCTGAGATACGGTAGAGAACGGTAGAGCAATTCGGTAGAGCACCAACAGGTGAGAGACTTCGTGCCTGCTGAGCCCGCGATCCTTTAGAAGAGTACTTCACCACGGTACGAGATTAATGGGAATTTGTAAGCGCATGCGTTGTTAGAAGAAAGTTGTTCATGACGGGATCTGATTATAAAAATTTTTTGGTTGAATTTCCGAATGATATTTACGGATTTTGGCAAATGAGATCTGGGGCGAGAGAGATGGTTACTGGAATTTCCGAGGACCTTTACGTGATTTTAAGCCTACATGGAAGCATCAAAAGAGATAATTTCAAAAAATCCTTAGGCCTACAAATCGATCTTAAACGGGTGCGCCAATTTATAGATACAAACACTGCCATCTTCGAGGGATGCTAGTTTAAAACTGGTTTTTGCCAAACCGCATACAAACACCGTTATTAACGATAAAAAGCTAAAAGCTATATTAATTTTTTAACGAAATTGATAAATCTTTCGTGACCGGAAATTTATGTTATACAAGTGGACAAAACAATTAAACACTAACGAACCAACGTTTTAGTTATAACGGGCGATAGTAAACGATTAAAGACAAAAATTCAAAATATTTGTAAGTCTTGTAAATTGTCGCTGTATCTTGTAAATTGAAATTGTAAATGTTATTTTTAATTGTTGTAAAAGTTTTTAATACCATGTATCAAATTTTTTTTTATAAATGTTATTTTTTTGATTGATTGATTGATTGATCTGTTTAGATAACATTTTTTTGAGAATATTCTCTAAAATATGACATCTCAATATAATTACTTTATTCCGCAACCATTTTTAAAACAGTAGAAAAAACAAACATAGAACAAACAAGAGAGGAGAATAAGAGTATTGGCATGTTTGTTTCGACGGATCCGGGGCTTCGAATAATTAGCCTTTCCGGGGCTTCGAATAATTAGCCTTTCCCCTCTAAAAAGATTGGCGGAATTCCATAGCTCTGCATGGTCTCATAGCTCAACAAAGTAGGGATAAAAGGAGAACACACACAAGGTATTTATTTTAAATATTTATTTAAAATATATATTTTATAATACATATTTTATACTATATATAATATAATAATAATACTACTATAAAATACTATATTGATATTTATTATTATTATTATTTGAATTATTACTTAATTTAAATATAGCTGAGCAGTATGGGAGCTGAGGCGCAGTATGAATTTATTCAGAATTCTTTTTCAGCATATATTTTTGTTGATTTTTGCTTATTTCGATATGTTTTTGCAAATTTTATGGTGATTACCTCCACGTGCAGCCAAATTCGTTGTTTAAATACTTTAATATCATAACATTTGACTTAATTTTGTTGACCAAGTCGTCTATACGATGGTACATTTCTACAAAATCAAAAAATGCGAACTTAATGAACTTATCGTTCGACAAAAATAAAAAATAAACAGATATCTGTACCCTTACCTTACCTTACATCATCTTGCAAACCTTTCATGGACAAATGTTTTTATTATTTTGATTTATTGGACAAAGCTCAAACGTAAGAGAGCGAACGGGCATTCCCCCATGCGAGTGGCACTCCACTCAATGGCACTCCCTGATCCATACATATATACTAAAATATATAATACAGTATAATATATATATACACTGACATAATAAAAAAAGAAAAAAAAAAAAAACAAAACATAGCTGCATTCGCTGTTGAGCTAAGTCAAAACAAACCGTAAGTCGTAATCACTTAAAACAAATAACAATAATATATACATATGGGGTGGGGCAAGGTCCCAGCTCTGCTCCACTGCCCTGGCCCAAAGAAAGAAAAATCTTAATTAATTAAATTATAGGAGCAATATGAATGATATTTATACTCATTATAGTCGCTAAGCATTATCATAGTAGTTAATGCAAAAACGATTTTATTAATTTTTGTTTTTGGGAAGCGTGCAACTTTATGAATTTTTTCTGGATTTAGTAATTTTCCGCAGGCATTTTTAGTAATCGGTCCTGAAAAAATCTGGTCACACTGTTCAGTTGACTACGGTTCATTATTTGATTTGCAAACAAATACATGAAATGTGATAAGCTTTGGATCGTAGGCTCGGGAAACGAGATTGGTCAGGCGTTCTGTGTCCCCCAAATAATATAATAATATGATAAAATAAGATATTGAAAGACCCGATAAAAACTCAACTAAGAATGTAAGAGCAGAATAGATAATGAATAATATAATAACAATGTGCATATGTAATCCCTAAGTCTATGACATGAACAAGTTTGATGCTGATCATTATCAGGTACAGTTCATTTCTACATCATAAAAAGATTTAAATAAATTTAGGTACGTTCTTGACAAAAATATTTTAAACATAGATATACTCCGAAGGTCAGCAGGTGAAGCTGTTTTACACACACAGTTCCAGAGAGGGACGATACGATTGAAGAAAGAGGACTGAAAAGTACATGTTTTACACGACGGGACTTTAAGCATAAGAGAAGGGTTTTCACAATTACGAGTACGATTATGACTGACAACGACACATAATTAATAACATTCAAATCATAATATCCATGCAGTGCTTTGAAGAAAAATGTTAATCTCTCGATCTACATCTACATCTACATATAATTAAGTCGGTTAAATCTACAAATGATATCACACCAACTATTTAAAACTAGAATATCTATGATGTACAGTATATAAAATTCTAAAAAAAAAAGTTCAAGTACATAGGATAAAATACATTAGTCCTGATTGTCAACTAGGTATTCTAATAGTTCAGACTTAAAAAGTTCAAAGGAATTTAACTCAGCAATCTCTGCTGGTAGACTATTCCAATGCCTTATAGTTCTAGGGAAAAAAGAATAAAAGTACGTGTTCTTTGTGGCTTTGTCTTGTATATATCTATATTGATGGCTTGCGCGAGTTCTAAGTTCGGTGTTTGGATTCAGATGAGTCTGGGTGTCGACATCGATTTGCCCTCGGCTCATCTTATATAACAAGGCTAGCCGAGTCATTGTTCTTCTTAGCTCATACGATAATGGCAGAAAGTTGAGGGCCAGCAAACGATCTTTATACGAGATGTCACCTTTCTTAACTTGGAGGATCCATCTTGTGGCTCGTCTTTGAATTCTTTCCAAGTTGCCTTTGTTAATGGACTGAGACGGTGACCAGACCTCTGTAGCATACGATATCTGGGATTTTACGAGCGAGAGATATAAAGTTCTTCGAGCATTAATCCCAGCATTTTATTCGCCTTGGCCACAATTCCCGTGATGTGCATATTCCAGGTGAGATTACTGGTGACAGTAATCCCTAGATCTACTTCATGATCGACGCGTGTCAATTCAACTGATCTAAGATGGTAATTTGTTATCAACGGACTCTTGCGACGGAATATTGTCAGGACTGTACATTTCGACACGTTAAAGTTAATGTTGGATACCTCACTCCAATCATCAGCGCGGGACAAAGCTTCTTGTAAATGATCACAATCTTGGCAAGATGTTATTGCCTTGTACAGCTTTGTGTCGTCAGCATATAGACCAGTTGATGTTGCTGGAGGTATTACATCCGGGAGATCATTGATGAACAGGAGGAAAAGCATAGGACCTAAGATACTTCCCTGTGGCACACCAGAGGTAACTGGAGACCATTTGGAAGCAACACCCTCGAGAACAACACGTTAGGTACGTCCACGTAAATAGTCGTTGAACCATTGGTAAGCATTTCCTGATATACCGTTTGTTTTGAGTTTCTTCAGTAGGATACAGTGATCAACGGAGTCGAAAGCTTTGGCAAAGTCAAGGAAGAGAACGTCTGACTGGATGTTTTTGTCGAGTAACTGACCAACATGATGTAGAGTGGAGAGTAGTTGTGTCACACATGAGCGTCCATGAAGAAATCCGTGCTGTGCGTTATTGATCATATCCCGAACATGATCATAAAATCGATAGCAAACGCATCGCTCCAAGACTTTGCTAACAATGGATAAAAGACAGATCGGTCTGTAGTTGGTAGCGAGTTCCTTCTTGTCTTTCTTATGCACTGGTGTTACATCAGCTGATTTCCATTCAGAGGGTAAGATTCCAGAGTGAAGAGAATGGTTAAAGAGTGTGCAAAGACTTGGGGTGATGACAGAACCACATTCCTTTAACAACCGACCGGGAATACCATCAGAACCAGTAGCTTTAGTTGGATCCAAGTTTAGTAGAAGGTGGACAACTTCTTCTTCTGTGATGGTAATATCAGACAATTGCGCAGAGGTCAGCAGCAACGAGAAACATCACTACATCAGTGAGGAAAATTTGATTTAAACAACAATAATGAACCACCAATGGTCTATACTCACCGAAAAATTTTCAAATTGCAAAAACCTTTTTCAAAACATCAACAATATTTTGACAAACCTACTTAATTTTTTCAAGTATAGAATAACTTTTACGATAATGAGTTGTAAAAATACTAAGTTGACATTTAAAAATACTTTAGTTGACATTTAAAAATGTCAAGTTGCGATGTCAAAGTTCTGAGTTGAGATTTCAAAATACTAACTTGATATGTGAAAATAATGAGCGAGATATGAAAATACTAAGTTGACATTTAAAAATATTAAGTCGAGATATCAAATAACTAAGTTGACATAAGTGAGCCTGCGGGGCTTCCATACCCCAGGCCTTTCCCGACGCGGCCGCTTAGCTAAGAGCATTGGCTAATGAATATATTTCTCAAAGGTCTTGCGCAGTGGTCTTGCGGCATAGGATATTGATAATAAAGGTCTAATCACCAATGGACGAGTCCTCACAATGTTAGCACGGATGGAGTTACGGCAAGATACACAGACTGAAGATTCGTCTGAAGATACAAGATGTAACAATTGTGAGAATTGTAAATTGTTTACACATATGTCAATTGGGTACATGCCCTATCTGTGCATGGACATATGTTTATTCCAGTTGTACCGGATGTCACTGTATGATTTGTCATTATAGACTTTACAAAGATGATTTTACACATACGATTGCGTGTTGTGAACATTGTCATTGTGATGAAATATTAGATGTGGATGTCACGGGCGAATATTACTACGAAATATTCTGAGCGAACCACGTATAAATCGTCGAAGTTTTTAATATTTTATTGCGATATTTCTGCCATACACGAACACTATGAAAAACATACAAGCTAAGCGGCTTTTCGATCTGCATAAATTAGCTCAACCATGCCGTTACGTCATCAATGTCGATGTCATAAATTAACATAAATATAATATGAATATATACGCGTCCGGACGGGACATAGACGGCCCCGTATTCGTCCTCGGTTTCCAGGACGTATACCACTTCAAAGGTTGGCCGCTTCTTCGAGAAGTGCAAGCTTTGCAACCGGCCGGACAAGCGATCCATTCTTTGTTTTGATTTCCGCTGCTCGAACCACGCCTAAATCTCCAATAATAGGCTTTTTAACACGACCCAATAACCACGTTCCACGCGCAGCATTCTGATCGACTACGAGGACCAAATCTCCTTTCTTCAAGTTCCGAGCGTTCGTATTCCACTTCCGGCGTTCTAGAATGTTAGGGACATACTCTTTGAGCCAACGTTTCCATACTTGGTCTGCGATAACTTGCGCTTGACGCCACCGTTTCCGACTGGAGATTTCCTTGTCTACAAACACGTCTGGCGGTAAGTTTGGGTTTGATCTGCCCAGGAGGAAGTGATTCCGGTGTCAACGCCTCGTGATCCGAAAGGTGCGTGCTGACGTGAGTGAGTGGGCGACCGTTTAAGAAGCTCTCTACCTCAGCCATAACCGTTAGCAAGACTTCATCAGTTAAGGTTTGATTTCCTACGACGGCCTTGATCGCTCTCTTGCACGACTGGACCAAACGTTCCCAAACTCCACCGAAATGGGGTGCAGCAGGCGGATTAAAATGCCATTCGATACCTTGTTGCATCATTTTGTCGCTAATCCTGGATTTGTTCCAATTCTCCAAACAATCGCGAAGTTCTCGTTCTGCACCGACGAAGTTGGTGCCGTTATCGGAGTTAATGCGTACGGGTTTCCCTCTTCTAGCGATCATTCGTCTCAAAGCCATAATGTAAGAGTCGGCCTCCAAACTATGTGCCACCTCTATATGCACAGCACGCGTGACCATGCAAGTAAATAAGCAGCCATATCTGCTTTCTGCCTTTCGGAAACGCTTGACTGTCATCGGCCCAAAGTAGTCGACTCCCACATACGAGAATGGAGGGGCATGAGCTTGTAGCCTGTCCTTTGGCAGGTTAGCCATAAACGGGATATGGGGTCGAGCGCGTCTTTTCGTACAATAAGAGCAATCGTGCGACACCTTTCGGATGGCTGAACGACAGTTTAAAATCCAGTATTTCTGCCGGATGTCGTTACGAACATGCTTGGAACGAACGTTGCCTTCGTGTTGCAGACGCTCATGAAAATCAGTGATGATAAGTCGAGTCACATCGTGTTTCTGTGGGAGTATGATAGGGTGTCGTGTAGAATAACGAACGGGCGCTTTCGCAAGGCGACCACTAGCACGAATTAAATCATTCGGATCCATGAATGGGGACAACGTATATAAGGATACAACTCGTACGAGAGATTGATACTTTGGATTTGAGACCGTGCACTTCGAGTGGAAAACTATCCATTTGGGCTCGCTTTATCCAAAGTTCCTTAGCTTTCTCATTTTCGTCCACAGTGAGAGAACCCAATTGCCGTTCTTGAGACCTTTTGGAACAGTTGCCAACGAATCTTAAGATCCAACAAGTCCTACGTAAAAGCTTATGCCAAGAAGAGAAGTGCTCCGGATCCAAGGGACCACTGGTTGACTCGTCACCTAGGCTTGGGTAAAACCGTCACGTGCCTTTATCGCCAAGGAGTCTTCTTCAGGTACGTCAGACTCTCGAAGCCAGAATTCTTTCGGTTGGCTCAGAAAGGCCGGTCCGTTTAGCCAACGACATTCTGGGCCAAGATCTGCGACGTGAAGACCTCGACTGCCGTCGTCCGCCACGTTCAGACGCCCCGGGACGTGTCGCCATTCGGAAGCATTGTTGCTATCTTGGATTTCCGCGATACGATTTGCGATAAACGTAGGATGTCGGCGACTGTAATTGCGGATCCACTGTAGGACAGTGGTGCTATCGCTCCAGAGATGGCAAGAATTGACATCGTAAGTATGTTCTGTCTTTATCGTGTTTAACAGACGAACGCACAAGACCGATGCTTGTAATTCGAGCTTTGGGATACTTAGTTGTCGTAGAGGGGCTACTCGAGTTCTCCCCATGATGAAACAATATTGTATGGATCCATCTGGATACAGGAATCGAAAGTACCCAACCGCGCAAAATGCCTGTAATGAAGCATCACCAAACACATGAATTTGGATCTCGAGCGGGATGGCTGCTACATATCGGTAGAATCTCGCTTCTCGAAATGATATCAGATTGTCAAGTTCCTTTAGCCACTCTTGGAAAGGTGCAAGATTCTCAGAAGGGATTTCTTCGTCCCACCCTTGTTTCATTTGCCACAAAGCTTGAAAAAACATCTTCCCTCGAAGGATGTAAGGTGCAATCATGCCGAGGGGATCGAAGATGGAGGAAATCACACTCAGAACTTGTCGGCGGGTGGAAGCTGATCTAGAGAGTTTGCTACTAAAGACAAACGAGTCTTCTTCGGTATTCCAGTAAATTCCCAGTGCTCGTTCTACCGGAAGTTTACCATCTAGGTCGAGGCCTTTCAGACAAGGAGCCAGTTCACTCTCAGGTATATTTGCGAGAACTCCTTGAGAGTTGCTGCACCACTTGGTCAATCGGAATCCACCTCTTGACAACAAGTTAGTAAGTGCTTGGCACATGACAACCGCAGTTTCCTCGGCCTTCTCAGACTTAAATAGATCGTCCAAGTTTTTTAGGATAGCTTCGGCGGCCAAAGGGGATTCACTGGCTTTGCCGTTTGATGAAGGACATAATTGACCGAGGTAGGTGAGGATTTGGCTCCGAAGATGTGTCCGATACACTTCTAGGGGTGAAGTGCGATCTTCTCTCCAGAGAAAACGTAGGACTGTTCGATCCTCCTCAGGAACGAGGACTTGCGAGAACATAGATTCGATGTCGGCGGATATAGCCACTCTTTCTTCGCGAAAGCGCATCAAAATTCCTGTCAGCGAGTTGAGAAGGTCAGGACCAGTCATTAGGTAATCATTCAAGGACACGCATCAATAGGTGGATGCAGCGTTAAAGACCCTTCGTACCTTTCCAGGTTTGTTCGGATTGGTCACTGGGTGGTGAGGGAGAAACCATTGATGTTTCACAGGAGCAGAAGCTTCTTCGGGCGTAAGCTTTCTTGCATAACCATTTCTTAAATCACTTTCTATAGTATCCTTATAAGCATTTGCTAACCGTTCGTTTCGATCCAGTCTCCGTTCTAAAGAGAAAAGCTGTTTCTCGGCCACAACACGATTGTTGGGCAATCTAACGTTTCCCTCTTTCCACAGTAGGCCAGTTTCGTAGCGGTTTCCCACTTGTTTAGTCGTAGACTCAAGGATTTCAAGGGCTTTCTTATCTTCGATAGATCGAGATGTTTCTCCTGCGTATTTACATCCGAATGTTTCTGTCTTCCACCACTGCTGGACCTGTTGAGAAAGATCTTCTTCGGGAGTTGTGACATGGACTTTCATTGCGTACGTTGTGTCCAGGTGGCCACGTCCGGGAAAGCGAGAGGTGGCAGTCCAACCAAGAGCAGTCCGGACTGCTCTAGGGGTGCCTTTCGGGCCGATCCTTGTCTCTAGGGGCACGATCAAGTCAGAGGCATCAGCCCGGAGTAAGACTTCAACTCGACTGCCATTTACCGATGGCAATGGAAGATCTTCTAAATGGGGCCAACGACCCTTTTCTTTCGACATATCAAAGCTCGTCATCGGAAGATTTAGTTTATCTACGGTCCTAGCTTGCTCAACCGCGAAACGTTCGGCGGGGTTGTGATTAGAACTAATATCAAAGTTAACAATCTTCGACGTAATGCAACTACGCTGTTGGACTCCGTTCAAAATCATTTGTTCAGTAGGGCCAGTCAGTCTGACTTTCTCGGCAATATTGCTTTGGATAAGCGTACATGTACTTCTCATGTCCAGCATAGCATAAGTTTCGAAAGAGCTTGGCGGCCCATGGATAGTAACAGGGAGAACTTGTAGTAGGACTTGAGACGATTGCTGTGACGTACTTGCGGAATGTTGTTCGATACCACGTCTGGCGTAAACACATTTTGCCTGGTGCATCAAGCGATGATGTTTTTTCTTGCAGTCACGAACACCACATTCCTTTGGGGTTGGGCAGTCTCGAGAGCAGTGCCCAGGATTGAGGCAACAAAAACAGAGTCTCGACTCCTTTACCTTCTCAGCCCGATCATCAGGATTTAAGGCAATAAACGTTGGACATTCAGATGTACGGTGGTTTCCGTCTCCCAAAGAGCAGGTCGAGGGCGTGCTTGCATCCGGATGCATAGAAAACGTGTTCATCTGTTGATTCCTATCATACCTTGGACCTGACCCAACATGTCGTGCGCTACCCTCTTTCCCGGAGGGCTTGTGTTTAGGTTTAGCTCTTATCGGCAAAAGCTCATGAGTTTCTGCTTGTTCTTGCAACCATTCAGCAATAATTGTAAGTGTTGGGCGAGAGACTTTGTTGCGAAGTAAATATTCGTTCCACTCCAGTATCATCGATGTGGGCAATTTCTCGACTGCCGTATTGACATTACTTACCGCTCTTAGGTCATCTTCATAGACAAGATCTTGGAATGTCCAAACCATAGTGTTAATCACTCGAGAATAGTTCAAAATAGCGTTTGTATCATCCTCTGAAACTGGGTACATTTTAGTCAAGTTGATCAAATGAGCTTGAACGACTACATGGTGCTTGCCAAACCGATTTTCAAGACACTGCAATGCCTTATTGTAGTGGTTGCCATTATAGCGAAATCCAGCGATAGCCGATTTGGCCTCTCCGGTGACACTCTGTTGGAGGTGTGTCATTTTCTCGAATGACGTCATTTGTGAATGATGAATAATGGCATAAAACATCCCGACCCAATCTGTCCACTTTAAGGGGTCACCATCAAACTTCGTGAGTGTTAACTTAGGGACTGATGAACGGTGGAAAGGGGGCTGGGGCGAGTATGGTGGGCTTGTGAGGCCAGGGGGTTCAGGAAGAGAAGGGAGGTCTGCGATCCAAGAGGTGGTGCGTTGTCTAGCTTTATCAATGTTTACGGGCTTCACTAAGGAAATTTGTAGTCTTACCTTGCGGAGTTTCGTCAGCGACATTTGCAGTTTGTCGGGGTTCTTCGACAAAGTCTTGGAGGCGTTGGCTTAAGTGTTCAGGATTTACCAAATTAGAATCAGCTTCGATCAATTGGGCTTCCAATTCAGCTTGCGCAGGTGAATCCTTTGCTTCCTGTATTCGGCGCCTCTCCGCTCATCCTTTAACACCCGTCTTTGTTCATTCGTGATTTTGTCAATTTCCTTTCTAAGTTCGTCCTCCATAAGTTCAAGCTGCTTACGTCTATGGGCTTCGTCTTCGATTTGTTTTGCCTTTAATTTTGCAACATTTGCTTTTCTACGTGCTTCTGAAGTTTGCGCTGATTTACCCGAAACTGACGACAGCACTGACCGAGTTCTTGGGGCCATGGATCCCAAAGTTGAGGGGGGTTCGTCATCACGCTCCTCCAAATGTCCCAATGCCTTTGCGATTGCATCATCAGCCCTTCAGCAACTTCAATAAACCACCTTTCAACGCCATCAAATTCAGTACTAGAAACCAGTTTGTAAAGTTTTCGATTACAAATGTCCGCGCTTCTGACTTGGCTTTTGATTCTTCGAACGATGTCACGAATTTGGGTTCGTCCCCCCCGGTCGGGAATAAGCTTTGTCAGCCTTGTTATTAATCGAGTTACACTAGACTTTTCTTGAGATATTTCGGCTTTTATACTTTGAATTTGTGAACGTACCTTAGCAGCGTGTTCCTTCTCTTCGTCCACGGTCTTGCTTTCACTAAAACGTGCTTCATTAACGCTATTAACGGTATTTAATTCTACTTGGTCGAGTTTATCTTGCTCGTTCGACATACTTTTTCAGTTCTTTTGGGCCAGTTAGATTTCTTCACGGATTCATATCCAGCTCTCGAAGGACCAATGTTACGGGCGAATATTACTACGAAATATTCTGAGCGAACCACGTATAAATCGTCGAAGTTTTTAATATTTTATTGCGATATTTCTGCCATACACGAACAGTATAAAAAACATACAAGCTAAGCGGCTTTTCGATCTGCATAAATTAGCTCAACCATGCCGTCTACGTCATCAATGTCGATGTCATAAATTAACATAAATATAATATGAATATATACGCGTCCGGACGGGACAGTGGATACAAATAGAAGGTACTTCTATGAGACAGACACTATTTGTAAAAAGATTTCATCTGGCATTTATGCTCTCAAACGCATTAAAGAGTATGTTGATAAAAAAACACTCATTTCTGTGTACAATGCTATAATTCAACCCTATTTCAGCTACTGTTGTGAAGTTTGGAATGTATTTGGTGAAACTCAATCAACACGTCTGCAAAAACTTCACAACAGAGCTGCTCGTATTATAGCACATGTGCCAAATGAGGTAGGTCAACAAACTGTACTGAATATATTAGGATGGGAACCACTCAAAGAACAAAGAGTGAAAGCCAAGGCAAAAATAATGTTTAAAACGCTCAATAACATGGGGCCAAACTCGCTAAGAGAATTATTTACTTTCAAAACGGAAATATTAGATCACAGTCTTCGTGACAGCTCAAGTTCAATACGCTTGCCAAAGCCAAATACGAACAACATGAAGAAAAGTTTCATGTACGATGGAGCTTCCATATGGAACTCCCTACCAGAAAATATAAGAGAAATTAAATCAATCTCAAGTTTTAAAAGAAAAATCGCTACTCTTAACTTATAAAATCACATGATTCTTAATGTAAATAGATACTTAATATTTGTATATTTGTAACTGCATGATACTTTTTTATTTTTTATTTACTTGTAACTATTTGTTAATATTTTACACGCCCATTGTGGAAACCAGCTTTAGCTGACAATGTTAGCGTGGTTAAATAAAGTTATCATCATCATCATCACCAAATAAAATATACAAGTGATGCATTTTCCTATCAGTTGAACGTTGGAAGCCGACCAAGACACATGAAAAGATGAGAGGCGTACTTATCCCCGACGTAAAACTACTTACTGATCATTATACAAGAAATCAACGTGCTGGAGAAGCGCTGACTGGAGCGAGAAACAAAGGTTTACTCGTCCCAGATGTAAAACTATTGACACAACATTACTTAAGAAATCAACATGGTGGTAGTATTGAAGGATTTCATGCAGAGGGGATATGGAATCGGGGGTATTTTCAAGAGTCTTGCAAGATTTGCTATTCCTATACTAAAACAAGGAGCACAAGTAGTAGGAAAGAGAGCGCTACAAGCAGCAACAGAAGTTGGTCAAGATGTACTCGATGGGAAAAATGTATCAAAATCAAGTCTAGTGGACGAGAAGTTGTCAAAGACTTTGCTGAACAGAGTGTTAAGAAGTTACTACGACAATCAGGCCGAGGAAACAAGAGACGAAGAGTTTCAGGCAGTAATATAGCATCCGCCAAAAAGCAAAAACTGTGTTACCATCCAGAAGAGGAGCACGTAAAACCTACCATATGGATAAGTGATGAAGAAAGTAGCGACCAGATTGACTCGGACAGTGAATACTCCCAAGATGACATTTAAGACACTCTGTATAATAAATTTTAATCAATAAATGTGTTTTAAAAATTAATTCTGTGTGTATATTTATCAACTAACAATGTACAGTGTACAATATTCTCCCGTCCTATAATTATATATTCTCAATTCATGCAAATCCGTGTTCCCCTAATCCTCTAAATTACCTCAACCTTTTGTGTCTTGCACATGGGAAAGATTACCTTGACAACGCCGTGTATCAAAATGCTTACGCTTGTATCTTCGCATCGCTAAAAACTATATTTATATCTTTAAAAATTTTTGTTTGTAAAACCCTATATTAAAAAGTTTTCTCAGATGAAAAGATTTGATTTTAAATAGTCCTTCCTCGCTTGTATAGGCTTTACTAAATAAACGCTTGAAACATCGCTGTAAGAATCTTTTTATTAAGTGGCTACTTTGGTCGACTCAGAAAGAAACTTCACTCGATACGAGACTGAAGGGTTTTATAAATCTCGCGATAACAAAGCCATAATTTCGTGCGGATATATGATATGGATGTCTCTCAAAATTATGTTTGATGCATTTTCTGATTTTCCCAACACTTTACCGCAGTTTTATTATTTTTCCGACAAAATTTTCAGATTCCGACTTTTTTCGTTATTTTCAATTTTGCCTAAATAATATTGTACTAACTAGATCTAGCCGTTCAACTTGTCGACAGAGTCCAACTTGTGCCGACCGAGGTTACATTGGGGGGAGGCCGGAGGGTCTGGCACCCCCGCAACCCCCTTCGCTACGCCCCTGATTGGCAGATATTTACATGGTTTTGGTATGACATGTTTATTGAGGGTGGTAAAGGGGGGGTACTGATCACGTTTCACGTGAGGTAAAACAGCCATTTCACGTTTCACATGTAAAAAATTAGCCACGTCACGAAAACTAAAAACCACGTTTTCAAATGTGTAAATTTTATTTTATAAAGTGAGTATTTAGTGTCGTTTTTAACCTTTTGCCCAATGTTTACGTTTTCGAAACCAATTTCGACAATTTTTTATGAAAACAACCCATATATCTAATACAAAATCAAGAAATACACGTAGTAAAATTGTTACATCCATAACATTGTTCTTCTTGACGTTCTCACTGCTCGTTCAGTCTTTGTTCTACAGGCCACAAATATATTCTTGTTTCGCGGACAAAAATTATCGTCAATCACGGCTCATGGCTAGGGATATAAATCACGTTTCACGACACAAAAATCCGTCATTTCACATTTCACGGGAACAAATATTGGCAATTCACGGCTCACGAAAATACTCTTTACCACCCTCTTTATTCATTAGATGCATATTATTGTGATTTTTATAGCTTAAAGCCACTTACCTCCTGACAGAGTGCCACTTTGAATGGAGCGCAACCGATCGGCCACCTGCAGAAGCGCTTCCCTCGCTGAATTTATTTCACTTTGACTCATTTTAACCGCAAAAACAATCAAAACACGAGGTGAACACTGAATCTGCTTTATAGCTTTCGGGAAGAAGCCAGTGGAACTGTGGAAGAAGCCGAAGAACGTCCACTGAGCTGAGCCCACTTTTCACTGTGTGACCACAGCTCACTCACGTCGGAACCTGTGAAGTTTTTGTGCCCGCGCATGTTGCTCCGCGCATCTCCGCCGCCATGTTGAAAGAAAGCCTTCCACGCTCAAAACAATAGTACGTAATATGGTGAAACGCGGAGTTGGGAGCTTTAAATGGCTATATCTTTGTCATTTTGAGGCCGATTTTCTTAATACGACCAGTACATATTAAACAGAGGTGGGTGATGAATATCATCGTGTCAAAAGACATTTCAAGTCGCGATTTCATTCGCTATTTACGTTTAAACTAGAGGTCCAAGAGTGGTGTGTTTGACGTTTGTCTAGGCATTGCTATTGTGTGTAGTTGTACTGCAATGTACTTTGGATGTTGCTTGTTAGTTAACATTTGATACATCAATAGTGTATTTTCAGCCTACAATTGTTGAACTGACAGAAGTTTAATCTTCAGTTCCCTTGCCAGCTGTTTTCTAAGACAGCATTAATGTTGAGTAAACTTCAACATGAACATAGAAACATTTTCCTCAAGGCATTCCTGTCTAGCAGCTTGATAAATAACGACAGAGAACTTCTGTATAGTATTGGGACTATTGCATGATACATGTATATTGTACTTCTCATAAAATAATTTGAATATATTTCTAGGGTTTGTGTGCAGTCACTGATGTTCTTTATCAAGAGATGCCAAGTTTCGTCAACAATAAACTGAATTCTAATAGATCCTCAATATAATATTCTATTCACAAGTACATGAAAATGATGAAATGTAGATTTTCTCTTTACCATTAAGCTGCAATATTGCCCAATGCGCTCAACTTTGTTATGTTACTCTGTGATGCCATACGATTTTACTTGCTAAGGGCAACCTTTTGGGTGTTAATAGGTTAGCTAAACAATCTCCCCATGCCTTTTGTTAATCCACTAAGCCGCAATGTGCCTAACATTGTTTTTACTCTGTCTAATGCCAGCAGTTGGGGCACCTATTATGTTAGGAGCCCAGGCAACTGTCAGAATTTTATTGTACGGCTACTGCAAAGAAGGAGTGTATCCCATTGCGCTGTCTGCAGCATTTGTTGCGTTCACTGTTCTAGGTGAAGATCGTGTCTCCAGCGAAGTGCTAGTGAAGTCTTTCATGGCTTACATAGCGGAAGATGAGAGAGAAGCAGTTGATAACTGTTTGAAAAATAGATCACAAATTGATAAAAACGAAGATCTGTTGGAGGTCTTGGAGAGCTACAAGTGCTATCGCATACCTAAGGAGGAAAACATCGAAGACATATTATGCCAATTAGCCCACCAAGAGCTTATCCAACGACCCCGGTATGTTTCCAATTGTTGGGCAACGATATTGCAGTCATTGAAGAGTCGCCTTCCATTTCAAGATATGGCAAGCATTCTTCACTTTTACGAGGAATTGAAACCCACTGCGAAAAAGGTTTTGAAAATCCTAGATGCTTCTCCGGAAAATGAGGCGCAACGAAATGCTCTTGATCACTTGGTACGTTATATCAAGTCTTTAGGAGGAAATGTAAGCGCGTTTCTTCAGTTTACTACGGGTGCCGATATCATCGTTGAAGGTCAGAAATTGACATTTACTGAGCTCAACGGTCTACAACGACGACCTGTAGCATACACATGCGGACCCTTGCTCGAGCTTCCCTGTACATACCAATACTACAATGAGCTGGTCGAGGAGTTCTCATCCATCCTCAGAGAAAAGAGTGCATGATCATTTGATATTGTTTAAACTTTTTTTCGAATGTTTATACAGACCATTAGGATTGGTATTTGACATTGTTTGTAGTACCATATCACATAGTAGAAAACAATTTAACTACTTTTGAGATATTTAGTTTAAAAAGATACATAATTATATGTTATCCTAGTTGTAAATATACTACATGTTTGGCTTGTTTGTATTGCAATGGGTGTCCGTGTGGTTTCTGCGCAAAAAGCACTGAGCCGACACCATGCATAATTCCATTTTCTGTTCCCAAGTCTGGTCTTAGAATTGTTGGACAGAATTGCAAATTAGAATTGGCTTAGTTTATCGTATCCGTCAGCATGCCAACAATAATTTGGCCCGGGATTTAGGTAGCTTCTTCTATGAAGACGGTTAGCCCACCTTAATCTCGATCCTTCTGGGTCCACTTCTCGAAGAGTGATTTGAACAAGGAATTTGCAAGCCATGTTTTGATTGCAATCTTCTCCACATGGCTATGTAGCCCAACATTTTACCACTTCCATCTAGCTCTTCAAGAATACATCTTCTTACGTGGTCTCTATCAATCGTATTTCCTCGTCGTTGCAGGCCATACTCCTTAAGCTTGTTCAATAAAGTGCTTCTCGATATTTTAATTGCATGGTATTTTTCTAACAACTGGGAAATGGTTTTATACGTGTAGTTTTTATACGTATAATATCCTCCATTCATAAAAGCTGTGATGGAACGAAATATACAGCTATACTTTCCTTGGCATGTACCATTTTGTTCGTTACCAATAGGAACGTGATGTAAATAATTACGATTTACATAATTATAACTAATATAAGCATTAAATATACCCAACTAAAGTCTAATATTAGATTTTTCATTAACAGAAATTTTGGTCGTATAATTATATATTCTAATGCGAATGATTATAGTGTTGCTCATTATTCATGTCATTGTGTTCTTTAGAATACGTTCAAATATTGCATGCATGCATATTTAAATTAACCTGTAAACGACCACAAAGATTGCAAAATCAAACAAGTTCAAACGCTTTTGGAAGTACAACGTGAAGACAAATAAGGATTTTTATGAGCTCAAAAATTAGGTTGATTATAGTAGAATGCATCGCGATGTAGCCTAAATTGACCAATTTATATAGCCCCTACAAGAAGATTAATATGGCTAACACTATGAATAGTGCCGCTTTTAGAACAAAATATGGCAAGCTAGGGAAGTACTTTGTCGTCGTGGTAAAAAAAGAATTTTATAGTTATAACTATTGCTCAGTCTATGCTGAAGTCAGATAGAGTCTAGCAAAGAAGAAATATATCATCGCTCGAGCAAAATTTGAGTTAATATGTGCTCTCCTTATTATTTTCTATTAGAAATCACCATTTTAATGGTCTTTAATTATGTATGCGTGCCGCCATCTTGTCCCAAATTTCTGGTAACGCCTAATCTATTAAGTCTATAATTAGCTAGTGTACTAAGATAATTTCCTTGTTTCACGTTTAAACATGTTAATATCGTCTATTGCTCTTGTGTTATTGTCTATAATGTTATTGTCTATAAATTTTTCTAAATAAGAATGAAGTGGGATAGGTAAATAACCGTAGTGACAGCAAGAGTTAACAACCTATCAGAGTAAATATCTTTAAGTGAATTCCACTTTGTTAGAGCGAAAACGTCTACTGTTGGCGTTTGCCAATTCAATCCATAAATAAGTTTGGCGGCTCGCAACGCTAGCCTCGGTAGGTAAAAAATATAGGGATTTCAAAAGGTTGAGTTTCTGTGCGAACGACCTTTACATGATTTTTCCACTTTAATTTATCATCAATTTCAACACCAAGACATCTCGCTTTCTCGACTTGCTTAAGGCAATTTGTAACGGTCCCACAAAGTTACTTCGACTGAGTATCATGAATTCACTTTTACCAGGCTGTGGTGTCATGTGATTATCACAGCACCAGTTGTACAGCTTACGTAGAACATTGTTTAGTGCTGTGCATACTAAATCGTGGTTTTTTCGTACTGCATAAAGGGTGCATGGTGTCATCCGCATACATGAAAATCTCCCCTTCGTCGCTTTCACAAATGTCAGGTAAATCATGACAATACAATGAAAACAGAATAGGGCCTAGCACTGATCCCCGAGGCACTCCATATTTTACTGACATTTACTTTGATTGGCATCCATTTATAATTGTTACTTGCGTACGATCCGCCAGGTAGTCTGCAATCCAAGACCAAAGATCTCCCGAGATGCCAAAACCTTGTAATTTTTGTAGTAATACCGAGTGTGATATAGAGTCGAACGCCTTCTTGAAATATATAAACACAATACCAACGACTTGGACAATTGTTGTGTTTATTTAAGTATTTGATTTAATATATTGTTAATTGTAATATAATAACGTTAATTGTTAGCCAAACGCAAGCCATTTATGGAAATATAATGTACATTGACCATTTCACTTTTCAGTCCCGTGAGTCCACGTTGTGTTATTGCTAATTGTCATTTGAATTAAAATGCTTTCATCCATGTCTGCATGTCATTTAATTTAAAACAAGTGTTGTCGCATCACCGCACGATATGAAATATGTAAGCAAACAACACAAAACAGGTCAATTGCTCCAAGAACCACAGTGAACACAACTCCCCTTGAGCTGGGTTGTAGTAGTAAAACTTAACAGGACCACCAAAAGGAAGTGGAAGTAAACCAAGCCTACTCACCTCACCTCCTTCATTAAACCCCAAGCCACAAGATGTGTATTTTACTGCCCATATAGTCGGAGTGAACGCCTCAACAGGCGTCTTGTATAATTATACTTCGTTTGCTGAATGTTGCCTAGATAATCGAATGGTACAAAAGCTTGGCTAGGCAGTAGGGGAATAAAGCACAAAAACTTGTAGACCAAAACTTGCCCAGATATCCCAACCCACTATAAAATCTTTCTAAGGCAATAGATCCATTCAACTTCCCCCTTGTTTAGTGTTGTTTGCTTACATATTTCAAATCATGCAACAACACCTTTTTTAAATTAAACGACATGCAGATGTGAATGAAATTTGAAAGCATTCTAATTCAAATGGTAATTAGCAATAACAGAACATGGACTGAAAAGTGAAATGGTCAATGTACATTATATTTCCATAACTCATAAGCGTTTGGCTAACAATTAACGTTATTAATATCACAATTAATTAACAATATAATTCGCATTTAAATAGCAACTAAATTAAATCAAATACTTAAATAACACAACAATTGTCCAAACAACGACGAAGTACTCGTGTGCCAAAAGCAGAATTTCACACATTGACAACCACGTTTTCCAAACTCCAAATAGTTACATCTCTCGTATGTATAAATCAATTAACTTTATTATACAATAGTTCGTACTTATATAACATAGTCTTATTAACATAATCATATTAGCATATGAGATAAACAACTATATATTAACATATATTGACATGCACTACCAACAGTATCGTCCACTTTCACGTTTAGCCCAGACTGGCCAGTGTCAGAGAAAAGGCTTGTAATAAATCCCGAGTAGAACACTAAGCGGCAGCACGCAATAAATTAACGTTTCCAAGCCTTTTTCAATAAATAACTGGATAATTGGGGTTTTATTTCCGTTTCCTATATATTTATAGAACCTAAATGGCATTTTTAGTTGTATTTAATTCGTGTTCCACTCGTGTTCCACTCGTGGTTATTCGTGTTCACTCGTGTTTTGACTCGTGTGGAGTTTTAGATCAGATCTGTGGGTTGAGCGGCGGTAAAGAAACGAATTTTTCGTTGTTCTCTGTATAAAGTTCTAAATGTTTTGGCTAAGCACCTGTAAAAACAGGTTTACATTTGTTCAGTCTTAAAAAGGAAGCTAAATTTCCGAAGAGGGGGCCAAAATTCCTAGGAAATACGGCCCGGGGGCATATTTAGGGAAGGGGGATTTCCTGGGACACCAGCCACATTTGTTCATACAGGAATCATGATGTAGGTAGGGAAGTCTGGGTACGCTACCCGATCCGAGAGTAGCTCGCTTTACCAAGATGATTAGATGACGCCGTGTTTTGTATAATATGAAAATATAGCGTATTTGCTTATCGCTTACCTTAAAAAATGTAAATAATACACCCTTCTTGAATATAGCGGTATTTTTTTCCAATTTAAAACTTTGAATCATGCTCAGAAGAATCTTTTTGGACCCTCAAATTCGACTAATCAGATGGCGGGAAAAGCAATAGCCACTTGAAAATTCTCCTATAAATAGAATATTGGTCCTTACTGTTCTTCTAGGGAAAACAGTTTACCTAGCTAGATTCCTAGTGTACCTAGCTAGATTCATATTGATTACAATTAAGGAGGCTCCCTACAGTTTTAATTCTGTAGCACGCAAATCGGCAAATGTGCTCTAAGGTCCATTATTTGCTCATTTTTCAAGGTATGCTCACGAGACTTGGCCATCAGATTGCCACAATATTGCGGATTACGAAGAACAAAATGCATAAAATATGCGATTTTTAAAAAATTCCTCGGAGCCGAATTTTTTTAAATCTCAAAAAAACATTTTTTTGCAATAAAAAAAATTCGGCTCCGAGGAATTTTTTTAAAATCGCATATTTTTGCATAAAAGCTTTACCGAAGGAAAATCCAAAAAATTTAGAAATATAAAAATACGACAATCTCTAAATCGCGTTGTTACCATGGCAACGTAAATATTCAGAAACATTTTTTGTTCTTCGTAATTCGCAATATTGTGGCAATCTGATGGCCAAGTCTCGTGACCATACCTTGCAAAATGAGCAAATAATGGACCTTAGAGCACATTTGTGTGCTACAGAATTAAAACTGTAGGGAGCCTCCAAAAATGACAGATATTTACTATTGTAAATATATCAAACACACACAAATGTAATTTAATTATTTATTTTAAAAAGGTATTAAAATAGTAAAACATTGCAATTCAATATTGATCTGAAAAGCTAGCATGCAAAAATTAGCTCCAAAAAGCATGCAAAAATTATGCTAAAAGTGAT
Source organism: Trachythela sp. YZ-2020 (assembly GCA_016169945.1). NCBI lineage: Eukaryota > Metazoa > Cnidaria > Anthozoa > Malacalcyonacea > Clavulariidae > Trachythela > Trachythela sp. YZ-2020. The sequence goes on along the minus strand of JADLSH010000393.1, from coordinate 3,936,833 downwards.
ATAATTTTATGATTTAGTCCATCATAAACCAATATGGTTTTAATCTCCAAGAAATGATTTAACGTCTGTATATCCATTTTCTCGAGCTATACCAATCAACTGACCTGTACATCTTCGACCTCGCTTCTTCATGCAGAAACTACAGTTACATATATTTCGGCATGGCGGACAAATCCAATCACGATCCATGATAGCTTCTTTGACGCTCTCTCCATACCGGTTTCTCAGGCATGGGCCACAGAATTGTCCTCTGATACCAACACAGTTTTTGTTGCGGCAAACAGTTTTTAAGTCATCAGTTTTCTGACGGCATTGATGACAGGATGTCCCGTTGATCGAGTCGTAGTGTTTCTCTGTAACAGTCTCTGCAACCAATAAAAGATCTTCCTCGGTAAAGTCAGATACAGGTCTCACAACATGCTGTATGCTTCTAGGACGAGGTCTTGAGCATCGGTGGCTCAATCCATTGCTGAGGTCATTATCACCAGAGTTGTTGTCTGTATTGAAAACAATAAAATAATCTTACTTCATTCTGCAACAGGGGTGGCGAATTTTCCCCAAACCCATCCAGACTGAACATCAGATAAAAAGTTTGACTGCCTCTAAGAACTTAGACCCCTTGTGGGGGATCCTAGCCCCCTCATCGGGGAATTCCTGGTGCCACCCCTGTTCTGCAACTCCATTGTTTACATCGAAGAATGAACAGTCACAGAAAAAAAGCATTGTCTGTTCTCATGCAAAACTTTATTGTCACATTGTCAATTGCTGAGTAAGATTTCATTCACTGTATACACAATATGTAATTCAATATTATTCATCATGTTGAGACAGTGACATACCTAGAGCGAGGGCATAGGGGCTTGCAAAATTGTTGCCCCCTCTAGGAAACATTCAGACTAATACAAATCCTTATGTTGGCCCCCTAGCATTTTTTAGGGGGCCCCTAGCATTTTTTAGGGGCCCCTTTGACTGAAAACCTGGCTACGCCACTGTGTTGAGAGGATTATGGAAGAACCAAAGGTCAAATTTTAACAGGGCGTGGTCAATGGGCGTTGTTACTCCAAGTTGACATCTCAATTACATGTAATTTTTGAAATTGACATATCTTACTGCATTGACAAGTATTTGATGGATTTAAATTCCGTATTCAATTGGATTTAAAAAATATGGGTGACAGGTGGTCGTAATAAGTATTTTTACCGCATCAAGCATCATTTGCCGAAATTTTTTACAACATTTACAAACAACCCTTTTAACTAATCGATCGTTTATTTGTCCATATATATTTTTCGTTTGCCGACAAATCTTTCATTTGCCGACAAATAGTTTTCAACTTAGCTGAACACCCCACCTTAGCGACAGCCCTGGCAATATTTTTAGTTAATAAATTGAAGATTGGGTGTAAATTAGGCCGATTTTTATTACATGAGCCATTTAATCATTCACCATTCCTTCTGCACAATTGCAACACCGTACCGCTCAGCAGGTGACAACACTGTGCCTTAAAATTAGCTCAGTGCGACACTAGTTGGGTGATCGTCTGCTCAGATTAAAACCTGACAAATGCTCATTTCATCTGTAACTGTTCATTGTTAGATGCAAACGACGGTATTTACCCGTAATTCGTCTCTTTTTGGTCAATGGTCCAATCCAATGCACAATCAATCTATTTTCAGAAGTAATTTCATCGTCAGACTCATCGCTATGACTTTCTATATCTTCACTATGATACGACCTCGCGCCACGTTTAGGATTTCGACGTAATGGCGTTAAAATTTCCTTTCTTTTACCCACATAGGGCGAACAGAACTTCGCACGTGGCGTACACGGCGAACTCGTTTTAGTTGAAAAATGTTCGGTTAAAGTTTCACCAAAAATATTTCGCATTATTTCGTTATTTTCCTTAATTCTTTCTTTGCGTTCTAGTTCGTATTCGCTTTCTTGTGCTGGAAAGAATTCTGCAGCCATAGTTTCGGAAACCTGGAGAAAATTTGGCACTTCGCAGCTCTACTTGCAAATTGCAAAATGCGTTAATAAAATGTATTTTGAATTTTCTCCTTTAAATACACGTGCATTCTTTCCAGGCCTTCCAATTTCTACTCTAAATTTTCCATAAAAAACTGCAAAATTTTCCTTAAATACTGACCAAACTTTTTTCATCAATTTAAAAAGAATTAATTTACTTGTTTTAAAATTTTTATAACAAATTTAAACTCGCTATAAACTTTCTTATTATTTTTTAAGTTCACTAAAGCCCCTTATTGCTTGTCTAATACACAAGAAAATGAAGAAATGAAGAAAATATTTGTTTTCCGAATTGAGTTGAAAAGTGAAAGCTATTTTACAGACAGGAGCAGTTGCGAAAAATGCAGAGGAAAAATGCAACCTTCGATTCCTGCCAGAGGGTCTAAGGTTGCATTTTTCGCAACTGCTCCTGGCTAGGTCTAAAAATGTATATAAATTTTCGTTCGAATATTCCATCCACAAACACCATCAACTATCAGGCTGGTATTTACCTATTTAGACGCTCCCACTTTTGGATATTTATCCTTAAAAATAGGAATTTTGGATAACCAGCTCAATTAGCATTGTCAGGGTAAAATTAAGCGCGATACTCAGGTTAATTAAAGAAAGACCTAATATGAGGTCTTAAAAGACCTCAAAGTGCAGCAATTGCATCCATGAAATCCCAAATTTTCCAGATTATCACATTGATTATCACACCTCCAAATAATGAATCGCATTGCCACAATAGGGCCATTTAGAAAAGTCGTGTTAACGTGTTCAGATACTCTTCTCATAGAGATTTACCTTTCACCTCTAAGGTCGCGGGTTCAAGTCTCAGTGAGAACTTTCTCAATGCGACTCGTACCCATTCCTCAAGTGAAAAGAGTAAAAAAGTCAACGCTCTGCGAAAGTCGTGGGTTTTCTCCGGGTACTCCGGTTTCATATACAAGACGCGACCAGTGGACGCGACACACTCGTATAAATGGTCAATTCTAGCAAGTCGCGACTTAAATAAGAACAGTTTCAAGCGGTTACCACAATAAGACGCGACTTATTAGAATGACCATTTTACGAGTGTGTTCGCGTCTTATATAAGACGCGTTTTATGTAAGTCGCGTCTTATTTTCTCCCGTATAAATGGCCCTAATGACTCTATGAGAAGAGTATTTGAATACATCAACAAGACTTTTCTAAATGGCACTGCATTTGTACAATTTTCAATCTATAATCTGAATAGATGATTTTCAGAGTTATTAATATCCATGTTCACCAAATACAGTCAAATTATCATCGATAACCATACTTACCAATTTGGAAGGTTAGGTGCAAGATGTTGACCGAGGTGGCCTGGGAACTAGTGGTGGTATTTGGATTAAGGAAATGCTGCAAGCATCACCCATCCAACTACGACGCTAGGCGGGAACACTACAATATTTAGAGGCGCACAAACCGGGAACAATAGAAGAATACGGCGTATGATTATACAAACGGAACTATCGGAGGATACATAGTTTACTGGAAACTTTACTTCTGTTGGATACAAAACGCCACAAAACCGTACTATCAGAGGATACATCCCAATAGATTGCTGAAAAACTGCGCTGATGTTGAAAACAAACGCCATGAAACCATACTATCGGAGGAAATATCACAATAGATTGCTGAAAAACTGCGCTTACGTTGAAAAACAAACGCCATAAAACTGTACTATCGCAGGAAACATCACGATAGATTGCTGAAAAACAGCACTTAAACTTTTGTCCCTCTTTGTCGTGGTTAATCTTGCTGTCAAGGACGTTATTTTGACGAACTTTGTCAGCAAACTGAGGTGAGTTTAATGCTCAGTATTTTTACCAGATCTATATTAGTATATATGTATGTTATTCAGTTATTGTGAGCTTTAGCTTGCGTCTATGATGCAGAAGATCAGCTTATGAAGTAGAAGTAATCACTGTTTTGTATACTCTTGAGGGTCTCCCAGGGTTTTCTGGGGAACAAGGGAACACAGTGTATTTTCTAGTAGGAACAAGGGACACGAGAAAATATTGGGGAACAGGGGAACAATGCCAATTTCCAGGAAATAATACGAATTACATCATGACCTAACGTATTGTAAATAGAAAACGAGCGTCGTGTCAATGTAATAGATAATTATAAGGTTTTCACAAAGTCAAAAGACCTATATTTTACATTATATTCTTCAAAACTGTATTTCTAAACCGCCATAGGTCTATGATTGTACATTTCTATTCGATTTAGTTAAAGAGAACGTATGCCTAATAAATAACAGCGAGGAAATTTTTGGGGAAAAGGGAACACCATGATGGAACAAGGAAACAAAGCGAAAATTTTGAAGGGAACACGGGAACACAGACCCCCCACCCCCCTGGGAGACCCTCACTCTTATAACTTTTTGGCTTTGATTTGCCATAGCATTTCGACACTGTAGCATATATCCTCCTCAGATTTTTAGAGAAGTGCACTTCAGAGACAAGTGAGGGGGGGACGTCTACCTTCCAGCGGCCTTCCTGAAAACGTCCTCCGTGGTAAATCCTATTAGTAAGATTACATAGGTGATTATTGAAAATTCTCGATGCTGATTGGTTGCGCTACCTCGGATTAATACGCGATAATCACCTAGAGCGTTTTTAAGCCGCTTTTTTTTCTGCATTTTTTATTTTTTTCAAAATAATTGGAAGGGGTCACCTTGACTTCGTCTCGGTTTTTATTCACCCATGTTCACTTCGCCTTCGGCAAATAATTGTTAAGTATAGTAACCAGTTCTCAGATAACAATCTCGATAAAAAGTGATTCATAAAATCCCAATGACACCCTGTACGCCCTTCCCTACGAAACAACACAAACAGCAGAAAATACTTATAATACTTCGAACCAACAAGTAACAGAAATTCTTCACGATAATCTCGAAAACGTACGAAAACACACCATAACTTTGGCAGAAAATATTCGTGTACGACTCGCGGGACCAAGTCGTGTGCTCCACGCGTTAACAACACGCGGGACCCCACGAAGCAACGTGATGCAAAAGATGAACATGATGCAAAAGATCCTCTATATCAACTTAATATCTCACACAACCAAAACCCTGAAGACCCGTATGGCGTGCGGCCCTCGCGAGACGTGGACAACTCGCGCTGATATCTATACAATGCGTGATCAATTCGTGGGTGACGCGCGGGAATGAATCCAAAACTCGATAACGTTTATATCTATGAACACCTTGCTGGGTGACCAGAGTATAAAACACGTGACCAAAGTATATGTTCACGTGATCAGAATACCATGGTAATACTGCATATCCAAAAGCTATCTGCAATAATATTTACTTAACCAAACAAAATTTACTTAACCAATATGAACGTTTTAAGGCCGTTTTCCACTTCAACCGTATCGTACAGAAACGTAGCGTATTTCTTTGTTTCCTGGGCACTCGGGTAGAACTGATGACTTCGACACAAAAGAAAACGCTACGGTACGTTACGTTACGTTGCGATACGTTTAAAGTGGAAAACGGCCTTTACAGTATAACTGTATATCGGACAATAATGTGTCCAGTTTTTTACCCACAACAAGTTTTACAATACACCCTTTCGATAATTACGTCACGAATACTTCCTTGGCCTGGGAGCCTCGCTCTCGTGAATCAAGACGAAAGGCTGTTGGCTTACGATTCATCAGAACGAGGCTCCAGGGCCAACGAGTGATCGTTGACGCAATTATCGAAAAGGTGTATTCTAGAGCTCGTATTGCGGCTGTATAGTAGGAAATGGGTCTATATGTTAATGTTTATCGCACAATAATATCTCCATCAACTCCATGCACTATTGGAGAGTTCTATCACATCAGTACTTTATCTAACATTACGGCTACATGTTTTGCAATATCAACTACACAAAAATGTCTATATATTCGCATAAATGTATATTCCCAACATAAATAGCTGTTTCTTTTGTTCTCAACACAACCATTATTTCTTTAACAAGTATTTATTAAACTACTTATTGTTTATCACACATGTGTTCAGTACCTGTACGTCTCAGAGCATCATTTTGTCGATTTCCTCAGCCAAACGTCTGGCCTCTTTACTGAAATCTATCGGAGATACTCTGTCCACAGTACAATTAACACGAGCTTCATCCTGAAAAACATACATTTTCATTTAGTCAAATGAGGATGAAAGTCATTGAAACTTACAACTCTCGCTCGCGTTTGACCGCCAATTCTCATTGACTCCATGAACTTTGAGCTGGTTTAAATTTTGATGAGAATTGATGAGGTACCAAGCACGCGTGGTAATATCCAGTCAACTCTCATGCAACTCTTTCATCAACATCATCAATACCCCGGTGATCTCGTTTGGCCGGGTATTGACGATGTTGATGAAAGAGTTGATGAAACTCTCATGCAAATTTGAACTCTTGCTTGTTAACTCTCATCCTCGTTTGACCTCATAAGTTGTCTATTTTAAAACAGCTCTTCTTATTGGTTTGCTTCAATAAGCGTTACAGGGCAGCAGATGGTGGTCAATTTCAGAAATTTGATACTTAGGAGCAAGCAAATTAAATGTTTGCCTCCAAATACAAGACTACCACATATAATGAAAATAATTAACATTATTTTCTCACTCTGATAACTGCAGGTTGACCATCATCTGCTGAATCTGGTATTTGAGCCAAATAAACCGAGTCTTGACGAAAAACAGTAACTTACATTATATGTGTCGACTTTAGCCCTGACACGAAACAATCTTCTATCTAAAGCGGCCCTATTGAACAACTGTTCAAATGCTTTCTCGTCCTAGAAAT